>CM067335.1:87485000-88735000 GCA_034376525.1 Nicotiana benthamiana
AAATCAGAATTTAGGCTAAAACTGAAATAAGCATTAACTTAAAGGGAAAAAAATTGAATTTTCACTTAGGCTAAAAATCAAAAAATTGTAGAACTTAGGAAAGCTGTCCTTATCTTTTAAAATATGAGTATTAGATAAGGAAAAGGACAGCCAGCTGTAAAATATGTTGTACTATTCTGAATTTCAGAATTTTAGGATAGAATATTTCATTTTTGATGCTTTTTCTGCACTCTATATAAAGAAACAATCCATCACTCGAAAAGGGGGTCTAGAAGATAAAATCAGTCGAAATTATCTCCAAAAGCTTCTTGGGTCTTCTTTGAAATCTCACACTCAAAAATAATTTTGAAAAAGCATCAGAAATCTACTATTTCTTTACAAGGGAAAAGCATGGTTTGAACAAAAAATTTCCTTTGTTTCTTTAGCTGAGTTCCTTTGGTATGAAGATGGTGGGTCTATTTGGAATCACTGAATCGTTTTTGGTTTCTATTATTGCTAGTCTGCTGGTTTGCTGTTGAACTCTAGGTTTTCACTTTTCTTTTGACTTTCTTTGACCTTTATTTTATCATTCTTTAGTCATATTTTTAGCTTTGAGGTATGTACAACGCTCATGTTTAGTGAAATTAGTTTTCTGTGTTTGAAAATTTGTCTTTAAAACTTGTTTGTTTAGCTAGCCTCTGGTAGTTTGGTTTGGAAGTTATGACTGTTTTCTGAATTGAATATTTGCTTGACCTGAGACCATGAAGTATGTAAGGTGGTGTTATATTTATATGTAAAAAAATTCATATTCTAGATTGCTAAATTAGTGTATGAATACACTTGGGAAACCTATGGCCAAAGTTTACTTCCTATAGAAGCATACAAGGAAATGAATCTCACCTTTCCAATGGTCAGATTCACCCTTTAATAGTCCATAGTAATCTGCATTTTCAGTATATCTCCTCTTTCTCTTCCTACTAAAGTGAGATCCATGAAATAAATCATGATTTTAGGGATCACTGTTGTCTATAGGGTTGACCCATAATATGGTTAGACTTATGGACACACATTGTTCTTTTTCCTACTTATTTTGTGTTGGATCATTTAGTTCATTGCTCTAGTATCGTTGACCATGTTCACTAAGTAGCATTACTTTTCTTCTCCATCTGATTCCTTACTTAACTTTCCTTTTTTTTATAATGAATTTAAACTTGTTGGTTCAGCCACCAGTTGGCTGGATCAATTAGTTTAAAAGCTAAATGTGGTATTTACACGTTAGGGAAAGTAGATGAGGCTGCTATGGACAAGTCATGTTCAAAAGTACCAGGGGTCTTTAAGTTAAATCTGTAATAGCTTAGTATTAGATTAGTTTACCATTTTGCATACTCAATGGCAGGAGTTTAACAGTAAAGGAAGTTCTCTTTTTCATGAAAAGTTAGTTATTCAATGTTTGGAATCATGTAATATTGGGACTGTTTGGACTTTGAATCGAAACTTATGTTTCAAGTGTATTTTTTAGTAAGTTTAAAGAAATGACTGACCTGGAAGTTAATTTGCTTACTGTGTAATTTTTGGATTAGAATGTTCGATTTATGCATGGATTTGTTCAAAATAAAGCAGCCAGTTAAAATTTACATGTGGGGTTGCTCCTTGACTAAGGCTCACTCTTTGCCTATAGGGCCCAAATTCAGGTCCAAATGGCTTCATGAGCCCATTGATTCAATTTATTCTCTTTTTCTGTGGAAAACGTGTATACCTCTCATGAATTCCATTGAGTCCTTTGTATAAGCTCATATCATTCTTTCACTGTTTTGGTTTAGGCAGCATATTTCATACAAGTATTAGATAAGTATATTGAATTAATGTGCTAGTAAGTTTGGTTTCGCTAATGATATTTGTCGAATTGATTTGTTATATCTGGACTGGGTTAGATTGTCAATTCTCGAGAGGGATTGGGCTCATGGAGTGACTGGGACAGTTCTTGAATTCGTTGTTAAAGTATTCCCAGTATCATTCACCCAAAAATTTATGAGTCCATGTCCTTAGCGTAAAAACCCTTTACGTTTTGGACCTTGATAAGCCCATTTCATATTCTTTGAATTTGTTAAGATTTTGGCGTAATCCTTTAATCATATTAACCGGTAATTCTATTACTGGATAGCATGAATGGGTTTTAACGGCATTTGCATACAAAATTTCCTCAAGCTTAGAAATAATAGCTCTAATAATCGTAGTCTGCTTTAGGCCCGATTTAGATTAGTATTGCAATTATGTATACGTTCGCGTAACCTAATTGAAAATTTAAATTCTTTAAAAGACACAAAGGATGCGTTCGTGCAAGTTCAATAAATTTATCTTAATAAATTAATAAACATAAGCGTTAATAATTGTTGACAGGTTCGCGTGACATAATCTTGACGCGCCAAAAGAAAAGAGTATATGTACTCGATTCTGTAATTATGAATAATTCAAGTATTTTAAAAGCGGTAAAAAGATAATTTCACACAGATTTTAAAAAATGAGTAGTTGAATAACTAAGCCAAATATAAATTGCTAAGCCACCGTGCTAGAACCACGGAATCTGGTGGTGCCTAATACCTTCCCCGGGTTAACAGAATTCCTTACTTAGAATTTCTGGTTCGCAGACTCTTTTAAAATAAAAACTTCCTCGATTTGGGATTTAAAATAAATCGGTGAGTTGGAACTCCGTAATTTATTCCAAATGACGACTCTGTAATTATTAAAATAATTCCATTTCGAATAATGTCACATAAAATGGAAAAACTCCCTTGTACTACCTTTTGAGGTGGTGAGAAAAAGGAGGTGTGACACCCACGCTAAGGGATACTTAAGTATTTATACTTTTCCCTTTACGCTGGGCCCGTTGGACCCGGTAATCATCCACTTTTGCAAAAGGTATGGCGTGTGCCTTGGTCAGATCCACCTCTCGTTCTGGAGGAACGTCATTCTTCTTTGGTTCTTCATGAGCAAGATTGCCGGATGCTCATTCACCGTCGACCATCTCATGCGCCTATATAGTACCCAACTCTTTTGAGGCTAGTAAAGCCCCAATCTCGAGCATCGATAAAGATTGGGATCGATGTTGGCTAGGCCGATTTGTCCAGGTGAGGACCTTGGACCTGATCACAATAGAGTACATGTCGTTCCCTGAGAACTGGAACACAAAATGTAAGTAAAGTTCCATTTTTCCCAAAATTTTATTTTTTACTCTCTTTTCCTTCTTTCTTATCGGTTTTTGGTGGCGATGCATCTGTTGCTCGGGTCCTAAATGCAGTCCCTCGACTTAAGGAGTGGGTTGAGGGTATTTTATCTCAAAAGACATATTCTGAATGCGCATGGTGCGGACTGTTGAAGAGACAGTGGGAGGCTCGTTCTCATAATGAGATTCCTTTCTTGAGTGGACAATACTTGGGTTTCTTTCGTGCTTCTAAATCCTTACTCATTTCGTTTTCTTTGCATGTCTTTCCAAGGATATCACAATGAGTCCTCCCTCTAGTGACGAGGATGGCCCCGCCTAGTACCCTGCTCTGAGACAAGGTGATAAGAAAAAGAGAATAAGGGATTCAAGTTCTTTGAACTTGGAGAAGAAACAATCGAGCAGGAGGTTGGTGTGCAAATCTAAAGAAAGCACCAGTGCCCTAGAGCTCCCAACGGACTCATTCCACCAGCTAAGGGATTTATTCAGAAGAAGAAACCTCTGAACTGGTGGCCCACGTGCGATCGCAGATCGAAAGACGAGGGGCCTCTGAACCAGAGATAGGTGACATCGAATTGACTCAAATTAGGGGGCAAATGAAGAGATAGTAGCCGGGGCATTTGAACTAGAGAGGGGCGAGGTTGTTTTTCCCCAAGTTGGGGAGGCCGACAAGGAGAACATGACCGATTCTTCTCGAGCAGTGGACAATGCCCCAAAGGACCTACTTGGAGTGATAGATCTCTTCGAGCCACCTTCATTTACCAATTTGATGATCAACGAGGCTTAGATGCTGAAAGGACGCCCCAACAAAGTGTCCCAAGGGGTGGAAAAACTCTTTCACAACTTTTTTGATGGCTTATACTGTATTTCCACGGAGGACGTCACTGGGTTGGTTAACTTACCGGTGCAAAGGAAGACTCCGTCTTCAGGAACCAGCAGGCCTTCTTTAAGTCCGAAACTAATCATTCGGTTCTCAGCTCCGAGTGTGAATCTTAATCGGAATCGGTCGATCATCATGTCTATTATGGAGGATTCCCAAGTCCTCTCTGCCCACGTAAGGGTTGCAAGTTATCTTTGGTGCCTGGTGACCGAAGATGCTCAAGCCAAGATGAATGAGGTGGATGTGCCCTGCCTGTTTAACGAAGCACAACAAGCGTTAAATCGGGTAACTTCGGATGCCTCTTGACGACTTTTATTATGTACTTAGATTAAGTCGTAAATAATCACAACTTTTTTCTTTGTGTTTGTAGGCATCAGTGCTTCATCACAAGACTTTTCTATGATATCCAGAAGAGTTTAGCCAATGTGAGGCCGAGATTTTAGGGATCACTAAGAAGAGGGATGCTTTAAAACTTCTTAGCGAGCAATGTCGGGGGAGGTTAAGAAACTCCAAACTGAGCTAGAGGCGGCACGGAAGGAGCATGCTGACCTGGTCGACCATGTAAGAAAAGTATTTGAGGTTAGTGACGAAGAGTTAGATGCAGTGGCTAACGGTCCGAACCCGCAGGTCCAATAGAAGCTTGATCAAATGGAGCAGCTCCGGGCAGAGGTGGATTCAATAAATGTCGACGTCGAAGAATGAAAATGCAACATGGATCGCTTGGCCTCGGAAAAGGAGACTACCTGAGCATAATTGACGTTGGTTGAGGTCCAGCTCTGAGCTGTAATCGAGGAGTTCCAGTCCCAGCTAAATTCGGCGGTATCTGATCAAGAAAATCTGGCCAAGGATCTTGAGAAGGCCAAATCGAAGGCCAAGGTAGTTAAAGTCTATGCCGATGAGATGGTGGTTATTTATAAAGCCGAAGCCTAGGTGGCCTAGGTTCGTGCAAAGGATATCGTCGAGCTGGCGAAGTGGCAATCGCGAAAGGAGGCTCTCGAGGAAATTCATCCTTTGGGTTTCAACTTATCGGCCGAAATTGAGAGTTTCGAGGAGCTCGAATCCAAGGCCAAAATGTTGGCTTATCCTAATGATGATGATGACTTCGATGGTTTAAGACATATGGCTATCTTTATAAGGCTTCTATTAATGTTCTAAAAGTTGTTAAGAATTAGTAACGTATAGCAAGCATGCCTATAGGAATCTCGAATCAGAACTATCCCACTCGTTTAAAACAATATCGATTGTTGACACTCGTACTTATTTTACTAAAACAAGCAACTTTCTGCACCTCTTTTTAACTCTTAATTTTTTTTTCATAATCAAATCAGTGCATTCTTTTCTGAAACTTACTTCTTTCTGACCACTCTGGTAAATATTTTCAAACTAGTTTGCATTCTTTTCTTTATATTTATTCGATAAACCTTTTTCTAATCATCTGCAACTCACTCTTTTTGTTAAAACTGGCAATTCCGTTTTCTACATTAGGTATGCAATCTTTTCTCTTCTGAAACTTATTTCACTCTGATAAAACTAGTAACTCTTTTAGAACCAGTTTGCTTTCAAAAATTGTTAGTTCTATTCAACACATAGACAAAAAGGCTAGTTAATTAACCATTAGGCCAGTCTTTAATAACTGCATTCAAGCGAACCTAATGCGGACTTCCTGTCTAAAAGTATGAGTTGAACCAGTCCGACCATCACTTTAATTTAATTTAAGACCAAACCAATACGTGCAAGACATGCTAAACTATATGCCTTTATCTGATTTAAGGAGGTTTACTTGAGCCTATTTGCTTATGCATTCCCCTACTTGTATTACAAATTTTGAATGTCGCCTTAGTATTTTGTCCTTTAAAAACTCTCAAAAGGCCCCAAACTCACTTTCCCTTTAAGATTAGCAGTCCCAAATACCTCCGGAACTGATAGGATTGGGACGGATACTAACATGTAATAAGTAACGATACTTTCCGCGCTTTAATACCTTAATAGGGTGGGAATGGGAGAATATGGATATGATGACCGGTGCGCTAATATCACGTGTGACCCCTCTTTTGAGGAGTGTACACTGGGTATTGCATTGATGTGATCCATATTATTTACAAACCTAGGACCCCTTTTCCCTTTTTACTTGTTATTCTTTTTAAGTTTTCTTTCAAACTAACTTCCTATACCTTCTACTCCTTTTCTTTTTTTTTCGAACTCTTAAACATGTTTGCAATATTATGTGAAAACCGTCTTATTTATTTGAGACTTCTATCTGTCTTCATCATTGCTTAAAGTCATAATTATAGTATAGTCGGGAATCACACTAGTGGATATTGAAGGGTGCCTAACACCTTCCCCTCAAGATAATTTGTAGCCATTACCCAAACTCTAGTTCTTCATCTCAAATTCTTTCTTAAAAGTGTCCTAATGCACTATACTCATTAGGTGGCGACTCTCTAAACTTCAAAACTCAATTTTCGTAAGAGAATAGAGTTGTCCTCCCAAATGTCGTATACCCGATTTCGGCTCGTAGAAAAAGGGGGCGTCGACAAAGTTCTATTTCTCAGTAAACCTCGACAAAGTACCCATTCCGCACATAGAAATAATTCTCATAAAAACGGCGATTGGTCCTGTCATCCATTTTCACCACTAGACTCTTCGACCCCCGAGGACGCATTTGAAGTGTCGTGCTGTGGATGGGTTGAGGGGTGAAGATACTTAGCAGATAGTCCACAATGATCTCCCAATCGGCAAGTTCCACAAACTTGAGCAACATAAGGAACAGCTTGTACAGGTACGACGAAAGTTGGGCGGGGCATACCTCATAAAAATTGAAGAAGTATACTGACAGGAGGGGGAGAGGAAGCGTGTATCCAATAAGGAAGGGGTAGGCATAAAACACACTATACCTAGGATGGTCAAATAAACAATGTCAATTCCTACCGCCGGTCGCATGTCTACGTAGCTGGGGATCCCCCACCTGGTTTTCAACTCTGCAATGTGTGCTTCTTTCAGGACAGAAGGGACAGGCTCAGGATCTACCCTAGCGGGACTGCTGAAGTCGGTTAATTCCCTCCTATGGCGAGGCAAAATCTCGACTATCGATGAAACTTCCTCGTCTTCCACCGCATCTACCCCTCTAGTGGCATGAACAAGACTTTCTGGTGCCAGAATTGTGGAAGGGAGACCGGTGCAAGAGGAATCACCATCCGTTTTGTGCGGATGATGCGGCAAAAAGATAGCGGAAAGGAAGGATGGAGATTTTCAGTTAATTAAGGGCAAACAAAAACTTAGAGTATCATAAAACAAGTATATCTGTAGAATTCTCTCGAGTAAAAAGCAAAGAAGTGTGTCAATCGAATGATAAGCCCCCTCTATATATAAGAGACATAAATCCCCAGAGCAAGAAACCCAAAAGTCGCTAATCAAATCTGATAAAGCACAAAACGTTTCAGTTCTCCAAGAACGTGTATCATAATGGCAGTAACCACGAAATGGTGCTTTGATGCGAGATAACGTTTCAGTTCTGAAATGGTCGCAACGGTTCACGGGTATCGAAAGAGCTCCACCTTCTTACCTAAAACTTGAAGTAATGTTACTAAGGAACGAGAAGTCAGATTTCGCCCGAATTTATAGTAATCATGATCCGTCTGCCGAGCCTGACAGAGGACGACCACGACAGACTGTATTTGTCAAAATCTAACCGTCATGGCCGAACTAACTAACGTCCCGTCTAAGTGATCGGACAACGAAAGATAACATAGCCCAATCTACATCATTTTTACGATACCCATCGATCGAAAAGAGCAATGCCCAAGGGGACGACCACGACATACTAGAGGCGAGAGAGCATTGACCAAGTAAATGGCAAGAGTGCCTTGACTATATATAACAAGGGAAAACATTCGATTAAAGGAGGCTCCTCCCCCCTTTCTCTCTCCAAGTTCTCTTCTTATAATCTTGAGAGGAAATAAGTAATCTACAGAAGAACATATAAAGCTATCTCCCCCCCCCCCCCGATCAATGGGAGTCACAATGTTGAATTTCAATAAGATCGTTTATATCTTTTCATCCTATATACAATCCATACTATTAGTTCTTTGATCTAAAATTTATTATGTCTAACTAAAATTTATCCTTCATTTTTTTTAATTGATTTGTTCAAAAAGATTTTGATATCTTTTGAGTCAAATAACAATAAGATAACATAAATGCAAGAAGAAAAACTTTGAGGCACGAAGACAAATTTTTCTTAAAAAGTTATTGTCAATATATTATTTTAAAAAAAATACAAACAAATTTCTTCATGATACGACAAAGTCACTATATGCTGCAAATTGCATTAGCACTTATGAACGAAGTCCAAATTTTATAGAACTGAAAGAAAGTATTCATTCAGAATATACAATCATCTTATTTCACTAATAAACAAATTATTGTATTTTGTATATTTAAAATTTTAATTTAATTCAAGCTTTAAGTAAAACAGGACACATCGAGTCCATCAAACTCATATTTGCCTTTGACGTGGAACAATCCCCTTATACATATATTGCAAACTATTTAACACCTCATAAAATAGATAGAATGTTCGATCATCATTGACGATTAACAAAATAAAATAAAAAATTATTATGGAACCTTTATCCTTATTATTTTTTGTATATACTAAATTAGTCATCGAACAATTGACTAAGTTTGAGAAACTCTCACATCTCACTATACATAGTATGAAGAAAACAATCAAACCACCCAATATACCCCGGAACTACCAAACATTAACCCCACGGTGGAAGATGCTAATTCAGTACATTCCTACAAGAAAATGCTATTAGACAATAAAGATACAACCCAAATGGAATACTGCAAATAAACTTGGCACAACCGAATGCGATGTAAAAGGCAAGGAAAACCTAAGCCCAATCATACTTTCTTAAGATGATAAAATCCGTCTATATGAACCATGAAATTTCTCGGTTAATATCAAAATCTTTGGTAGGCGAATGATACATCACCTCCTTCGATCCAAACTAATTGATCTATGGAACCCCTCCGAATAGTTAATCTTGATTGACTTAGAAGGAGATTTCTTTATAGTTAAGTTTGGAAAAGGGAATCTGACAAAGACACTATACCAAGGACCATGGTTCCTATCCGAAAATTTTCTCTCTGTCAGAAGGTGGGAACCAAAATTTGTCTCACAAGAGGCTACACTATCCTTTATTGCTATGTGGGTGGAGTTGCCACAATTATCAACTAAATTTTACGACAAGGAGATACTAGAGAAGATTGGAAGGAAACTTGGGAAACTACTCAAAAGTGATACGTGCACATCATCTACATTAAGGTGCAGATACATGCGAATTTGTAGACAAACCACTACAAACACCAATAGTGTCACGACCCATTTTCCATAATAGGTCATGATGACGCCAGACATCGTTGTCATGCCAGCCAACGCGAAAATATAATACTATTCTCATTTTCTTTCTTTTACCAAAAATAAGTATAACAGTTTTCAAGACTAAAATTAGTGCAAGAAGCGATAAATAATGTGTCAAAATGATTATATAACTCAAAAATAAATGTCTACTAATGTGTGTGCCAGAACCTGGTGTTACAAGTCACGGGCGACTAGTACAATATACACAAAAGAATAATACACTATCCTATTGTCTGAATCAGGATAGATAGAAATAAAAATACAAAGAAAGACTTCATCGGCTGCGGATCCGCATGAAAGGGAAGAAGCTCACCGCATAAGTCTCATGGGTGCTCACTGGCGCACCAGAATGATGTCCAGATCCACCTACCTCAAATCATGTACATTTAAGTACAAAAGCGTAGCATGAGTACATAAACAACATGTACCCATTAAGTATCCCGCCTAATCTCGAAGAAATAGAGACGAGAGGTCGACTTGATAGTTAAGGTCAAGAGAATATAAAAATAATGTCAAATATAAAGCATAAAGGATTTCCAATTGCAACAAGTTTAAATGAAAAGTTATATGCATGTCCTTGACCATAATTTCAATTATCATTTTCCCTTTTTACATACTTAACAATAAATCATGTCATGTCTAAGCTCAAGAATATATATCATGCGCAATCATGCGGAGGTCGACGGTCCGCTCCAACAAAAAATAAACCGTGCAATGTCGAGGGTCGAACGACCCGAACCATAGATGCATCTATTCTCACCGAGGCGATCGGCCCGATCCATTATCATGACCCAAAGGGTCATCACCGTAATTCTTCCTTTCTCCATGCTTATGAGGCCTTAAAACCTCTTATTTGGTCACTTCGATTTGCGTGCACAGTTCGGACGCGAAATTAAAAAGTTTTTAAGTAGAGATTTATTAATTCTGTGTTAAAAACTATAAATTTTGATAATAGTTGACTTTGGTCATTATTTTGGGTAAATGAACCCAGACCTCTGATGTAACGGTTCCGGAGAGTCCGTAGGAAAATATGAGACTTGGGCGTATTCCCGAAATCAAAATCCAAGGTCCTAGGCCCGAAAGAAGAAAGTTTCCGTGAAATTGTTTTCTGAAAATGTCTAAGAAAAATAAAAATGAAATGTGATCAAAACATAATATTATCGGGCTCGTATTTTGGTTTCGACGCCTGGTACATGTCATATATGTGGTTTAAGCACTTCCTGTAAAATTTGGTCGAAATCGGACGTCGTTTGACGTGTTTCGGACCTAGATATCTAAAGTTGAAGGTTGATGAACTTTGAAATGAAATCATGAGTTTTGGGGGTTGATTCTTTAATTTCGATTTTATTTTAGCGATTTGATTGCTCGAGAAAGTTTGTAGGATGTTATTGAGTTAGTGTGTGTATTTGGTTGAGAGACCCGAGGGCTCGAGAGTGATTCGGAGGTGGTTCGGTCAATTTTATACTTCAAAGCATAGCAGATTTTCTGCACTTTTTGCCCAGGTGATTTGTTCTTCGTGAACGCTGCCTTAGGCTTGCGTTCAGAGTGCTCAGTCAACTTTCTCTTCCATGATCGCGACCTCCTTTCCGCGTTCGTGTATCTCTATCAAACCCTTCAACACGTTCGCATCTGCATCTGCCTTATCGCGATCGCGTAGGCCTCTTCCCCTCCGACCCCCAGTCTTCTCTTCGCATTCGCAGCTTCCCTATTGTGAACGCAATGGTCTGTGATGACAACCCTTCGCGAATGCGTTCCCATCCCCGCGAACGCGAAGGACATTTTTTGCCGAGCGATTTCTTCAGATTAAAATAGAACAATGCGCGAGATTTTCACACTTTTCTCACTCGAACCCTTCTCCTTCACCCTCCATAGACGAGTTCCGAGCTTCCTTTCCACCGTAACTATTTGTGTAAGTATTCTTAACTCTATTTCCTCATTATTTCTTCATCAAATTAATAAATTCCTAGCCCTATATCATAAAATCAAAGTAGAAATTAGGGCTTTTGGGTAGAGTTAGGTTTTTGGGAATTTTGGGCGATTCAACCTCAATTTTGGGTCGAATTCTTAACCAAATTATATATTTGAACTCGTGGGATTATGGGTGATTGGAATTTTGTCCAAGCCTCGAGTTTGGACCAGGTGGGCCTGGTGTCGGATTTTGATATTTTTGGAAGAAATATAGTAAATTCATTTCTCAGCTATGAATGGTGTCTTTGAGCTATTATTGGTAATGTTGAATCTAATTATGGCTAAATATCGTTTTTCGGAGTTGGATTCTAGAGGAAAAGCGATGTTAGAGGCTTGATTGCTAATTTCATACCGAGGTAAGTGTTTGATCTAACTTTGGCTTGAGAGAATAGGATTAGGGCATTATTTGCTATGTGCTATGTGGAGTCGGTGTACATGTATGGTGACGGTTACCTATGCGCCCGAGTCTAGCATGACCGTGGGTCTTAAATTGCTTCAATTCGGATAATGTGGTATGACTTGTTGTTAAAATTGATTGAGTCCACATGAAATGACCGGTTGAGGATTTATAAAGAGACTTGTATAAATTATTGGAGCATTGGCTCGACCTAAAATTTGTTGTAGTTAAGTGTTAGAAGTGAAAGTTTTGTGATTATTTCCCTTGCCGAGATTTTGGTATAAATAAAACCCTCCATTGTCGGGATATTTGAGCAATTAGTTGTATTCCCTCGTCGATACTCTTGTATTTTGATGTTACTCCCCCCGCAATTGAGCTGCGAATGATGTTGGGTGAGTTTTGTTGGTAAATATCAAGGATCGGCTTGCAGGCCGCAACGGTACTAAATATTGAGGATCGGGTTGCACGCCGTAACGGCATTAATTGTCGAGGATCGAGTTGCACGCCGCACTGATATTAAATGATGAGGATCGGGTTGCATGCCACAATGGAATTAAATATTAAGGATAGGGTTGCACGCCGTACCGGTATTAAACGTTGAGGATCGGGTTGCGCCGCAACGGAAATATGGACTGGGTATATTTTTCTGCGTGTTAAGCTTTCCGCAATCTCTTTGTCAGTTGTTATCCGCTCAATTTTCATTCTTGTTAGTTGATTTCCGTATTTGAACAGTTGTACCTCACATCATGCTTCCCTCCCCTTTTTACTGTTTAGATTAGCGTATTCTCCTGTTATTGCATATATCTGCACATGTTATTTGTGGTAGGTCCTGCCTAGCCTCGTCACTACCTCGTCGGGGTTAGGCCAGGAACTTATCATCACATGAGGTCGGTTGTGCTGATGCTATACTTTTGTGCCTTTTTGTGCACAGATCAGGGAGCAGCTTACGGACCGTCGCAGCAGTTCTAGACCAGGAGCCGACCTTCAGTCCAGAGACTCTTAGGTAGCTTAGCTTATGTCCACGGGCTCAAAGTCTCATCTATGTTATTTCAGTTTGTTTATTTGTATCGAGGCAGACTCTTGTATATTTTCTTTCAGACTGATATTTTTAGTACTCCTTAGTAGTCCGCGAGTGGTGACACCAAATACTGGGTAGAGATATGTTTTAAACTTCCGCATTATGATATCATTTTTTTAAAGGTCTTCCGCATATTTTAAGTATTTATTTTAGTTTATCATATTGTTTTAGATAATAACTTTGTAAAATGTTTAAATATTTGGCTTGCCTAGCTCCGATAGTAGGCGCCATCACGACTCCGGTTGTGGAAAATCCGGGTCGTAACATCCATAATCATCAAGAAAATATCAAGAAGGCCCACCAAGGCTCATTAATAAACAAGAAAACCCTACCAAGGCTCAACAAATTCATATGCTCACTTTTCTTTTTTTTTCAGGTCTCTAGCAAATCATAAATGATCAAATAGGTAATTATAATAAGAGATATTCCTCAATTAGGCATGATTATTGGGTCCTAAACTACCCAAAATTTATAATATAGTAGCTACGCACGGACTCTCGTCACCTAGTACGTACATAGTCCCTGCATTTAGAAACAATTACTCATTTATAATTCTATGGGGACAATTCCCTCTTACAAGGTTAGAAAGGAAACTCACCTCGCTCCAAAGCGCACTTCCAATATCCAAAAACAAGTCCAAGCTCTTAATTCA
The DNA here is from genome assembly GCA_034376525.1 of Nicotiana benthamiana. Taxonomy (NCBI): domain Eukaryota; kingdom Viridiplantae; phylum Streptophyta; class Magnoliopsida; order Solanales; family Solanaceae; genus Nicotiana; species Nicotiana benthamiana. The sequence continues at coordinate 87,498,600 of CM067335.1, forward strand.
GAGCCGAATGATCACAAACTAGTTAAAGGAAGTGGGAACTAGTCAATATACGTTTACAAGATCGAATTATAGCTATTTAGACCATTTCCCAACCCTTTCCTCAAGTTACCTAAATTCTGTCCCCGGGCCCACATACCCGGATTCCGAGATTTTTCGAAGGAAATTATTCTCTATCACCTAAGGATCCCTAATATATGTTTTCTAGTTCAATACATAGTAAATTACATAGTTAAATCTTAGTTTTATTAAATCTCTAGGTCTAACTCTAACACCTGATTTTACTTAATTTTTAGTGTCTAATATACCTAATATACATGTATTTAAGCTAAGGATGAAGGGGAATTACTTACCTTACCAAGCTATGTGAAAAGCCTCTCTTAGAAGCACCCAAATAGTCTAAGTGGGGTGAAAAATTGAGAGAAATGGTATTTGAGTTCGCATTAAATGAATCTTCTGCCCCCAGTTGATTTTGCTTCTGCGGAGATATTTTCGCTTCTGCAGAGTCCACTTCTACGGATATTGGGTCGCTTTTGTGGTTCTGGTCCAAGATGGCTGGACTGTGCATGCGGTTGAAGTGCCGCATATGCGGAACTGCTTTTGCGGTTCCATGACCGCTTCTGCGGTTTTTCCCGTGGGCTGCCTTAGTCGCTTCTATGGAGTCCTGACCGCAGCTACCGTCTAGTTTCTACGGTCCAAGAATCGCAGATATGGTTTTGACAGAAGCAGCAAACTTCAATCCTTTTTCAAATTCTAACTTCGCTCGAGCCTCGACCATTTGACGCTCGAGGCTCCCGAGGCCCGCCCGAACATACCGACAAGATTCAAATCACGAGGCAGACCTACTCGAACCCTCGAATCACTCAAAAAAACACTAAATTGAAGAATCAAACTCCAAAACTAGATGAATCAAATCATTGAACTTCAAGTTCTTAATTTTCTTCCAACGGGTCAAAACGCCCTTAAACAACTCGGATTGACACCAAATTTTACGTGTAAGTCTTAATTGATAATTCGGACTTGTACCAAGTTTCGGTACCAAAATTCAAGCCTGATACCTATGAAATAAATTAATACTTAGTTTATTTAATTCTTTAAAACTTCAAGTTAACAATTTCACAAAAAAAATCATTACTCGAGCTAGGGACATCACAATTTGATTCGGAACATACACCGAGGTCCCATATTTTTCCTTTGAACCCTCCAGGATCATCAAATCATGAATTTGGGTTCATTTCCCAAGAAAGTTGATCGAAGTCAAACTTGACCTTTTTAAAAAAACTTAAAGAAACAAATGGACATATTCGTACTCAAAACTCTTCCAACTTCCGAACAACCCATCCCCGCAAGTCATAAATTAGCTAAAGCAGGTGAGGAAAGTTTTATTTAAGGGAATGGGGTTCGAATACAGAAAATGACCAGTCGGGTCGTTACATTCTCCACCTCTTAAACAAACGTTCATCTTCGAACGGACATAGAAAAGTACCTGGACTGTTAAGTAAGTGGGGATATCTGCTCCACATGTCCTCCTCGGACTCCCAGGTCGCCTCCTCAGCGGGTTGGCTCATCCACTGGACCCTCACCGAAGAAATCCTCTTGGACCTCAACTGGAAATCCTGTCTGTCAATAATGGCAACTGGCTCCTCTTCGTAGCCCATGCTCTCATCTAACTGAATGGTACTAAAATCCAACACACGTGATAGGTCTGCATGATACTTCCAAAGCATCGGTACATGGAAAACTGGATGAACTCCCGATAAACTGGGAGGTAAAGCAAGATCATAGGTAACCTCTAAAAATTGCCTCAAAACCTCAAAGGGGCCAATAAACCTTGGGCTTAGCTTACCCTTCTTCCCAAACCTAATAATGCCCTTCATTGGTGAGACTTTCAAGAGAACCTTCTCGCCAATCATGAATGATATATCGTGCGCCTTCTGATCCGCGTAACACTTCTGTCGAGATTGAGCTGTGCGGACCCACTCTTGAATCAACTTTACCTTATCCAAGGCATCCTGTACCAAATCTATACCAAGTAACTTAGCCTCACTAGGCTTAAACCACCCGATAGGAAAATGACAACACCGACTATACAATGCATCATACGGGGCCATCTCTATGTTGGACTGATAGTTGTTATTGTATCCAAACTTCGCTAAGGGTAAGAACTGATCCCGCTGCCCTCCAAAGTTAATCACACATGCTCTAAGCATATCCTCTAAAATCTGAACTGTCTGCTCCGACTACCTTCAGTCTGAGGATGGAATGTCTGGTAAGCTCTATACAGGTCCCCAACTCACTCTAAACAGCTCTCCAGAAATGGGAAGTGAACTAAGGGCCTCTTTCTGATATGTTAGAAACCGTCAAACCGTGCAACCTAACTATCTCTCGAATGTGAATCTGAGCATATCTCTCCGATGTATAAGTAGTCACCACTGGAATGAGGTGGGATGACTTGGTCAACCTATCCACAATAGCACACACTGAATCAAACTTCCACAAAGTGTGTTGCAACCCCACCATGAAATCCATGGTGATGCTCTCCCACTTCCATTCCGAAATGGGCATCTCCTGAAGTAGGCTACCTGGCCTCTGGTGCTCATACTTGACCTACTGGAAATTCAAACATCTAGCTACATACTCTACGATGTCCTTTTTCATCCTATGCCACAAGTAACGCTGCCTCAAGTTGCGATACATCTTCGTGGCACCCGGAGAAATGGAGTACCTCAAACTGTGGGCCTTCTATAGAAACCTCTCTCTCAAGCCATCAACATTAGGAACACATACCCTGATCAAATGTTGTATTGTGGGCCGGTGTGACGATCCGGCCTGTCGTCTTTGGTATTTATACCCCGTTCCCCCATTAATTGTTTCCCCTAAGTTTATTTCTATTATTTTGGTTTGTCGGGATGTTCGGTTATAGAATTCAGAGTGTTTTGGGACACTTTGTCCCTAAATAAGAGGTTAAGTGTTGGAAAATGGTTCGTAATTAGAACAATGTCAAGACGACCTCGAAATGGAATACCGATGGCTCCGTTAGATCCGTTACGTTATTTCAGGGTTGGGAGCATGTTCAGAATGTATTTTGGATGTCGGTAGCTCATTTAGGATATAAATGCCAAAAGTTAGAATTTTGAAGTTTCTGGTCCGATAGTGAATTTTTGATCCGAGGGTCGGACTAGGATTTCGGAAGTTTCTATAGCACCTTTATGTCATCTGGGACGTGCGTGAAAAATTTTAGGTCCATTGGACGTGTTTTGGTTAGATTTTGAATCGAATGTGAGTTTGGTTAAGTTTTGAAGTTTTTAAGTTCAAATCATTGATTAAATCGAGTTTCCGGCATTGTTTTAGGTGGTTTAAGGATTGGTACAAGTTTGAATGAGTTTATAGGATATGTTCGTAGGTTTGGTTGAGGTCTGGGGGGCCTCAGGTGTGTTTCGGATGCTCAACGGAGCAATTAGAGTTTCAAATTTGCAGCAGAAACTGCAGTCAGGGATTTCCTCTACGCATTCGCGGCCTGGGCATCGCGTTCGCGTAGCTTCACCCTTCCCCTTCATCGCGTTTGCCTGCATATCCCCATGTTCACGAATCAGTCTACCCCTCTTCTGTGTTTGCATCACCAGCACCAGCATTCGCGATGTTCAAGTTTTGGACTCCCCCCTTCTGTTCTTCTACACGTTCGCGTGTTCGTGGACGCGTTCGCGTACCATTAAGGCCCAAACCTTTGCGTTCACATTCATTCCTTCACGATCATGAAGGGTAGTATCTGGTCACTTCAATTTTCCTCTACGCGAACGCGATGTACCTTATGCGTTCGCGATGCATTGATACCTCACTAGTACTTATATTTCAAAAATGAGGTTTTATAGGGAGCTCAGTTTTAGGATATTTTTTGAGGGTTTTTCAAAGGCAACAATTGGGCAACAATTCCTTACTCCCTTATGATTATTACCCACTAATCTAATCTCAAGTTCAAGCTTTAATTTCGGATTTTGAATGAAAATTGGGGTAAAGTTCTTAGACCTAACTTTCATGATTTGAAGGGGCATTTGATCTCCAATTTAGGAGATTTTTATATGTTTAGACTTCTTGAGAGTATGAGGTTTCTGAAAACGTAAAAATTATTCGGTTCTGAGACGTTGGACTAGGGGCATTTTGGTAGTTTTACATATTTTCGTGCCTTAGCTTTTATTTTAACAGTGTAATCAGTTGCTTGCAATGTTATTTACAATATGTAATTGGTTTGAATAGATTTGGGCCACTCGGAGTCGAATACCCGTGGCAAGGGCATTGTTTCTTAGCAATTTTGTACCAATTTGAGGTAAGTGGCTTGTCTAACCTTGTGTGGGGGACCTCTCCCCTTAGGATATTGTTGTTTAAAGGCCTTGTGCGCGAGGTGACGGGCGTGTAATTTTGCTAATTTTTGAAAATTCACCTTACTTGGCTTATTTAGACTGTGTTTCTTCGTGTATTTAACTGTTAAAAATGTCATTTCTCTTGTTTAGATTAGGAAAAACATGTTAGTAATTTATTTGCTCTATCTGACTATATTGCAAATACCTGTCCTCTTTGTGAGCCTGCTAGGCCTAGACCTTTACATTGTTGCTACATTTGATTTCCTTCTGTTAATTATTGACTTGTTGTGAAGTGTTTACGTTGGGACTACGGGTTCGATTCCCGGGATATCCCCCTGTTATTTGGTATGATGGGCTATGGGTTCAATTCGTGGTAGATCCTCTGCTGTTGATAAGATGGACTGCGGGTTCAATTCACGAAGATCCTCTGATATTGGTATTAAGGACTTCGGGTTCAATTTCCGGAGATCCTCTGATATTGGTATGAAGGACTGCGGGTTCAATTCTCGGAGATCCTCGGATATTGATAAAGTGGACTGCGGGTTCGATTCCCGGAGCTCCATGTAGAGACCCTGACTTTTAAGTGAATTTCTTTGTGTTCGTAGTCTGTACTTGTAGCCGTTTTGTTTTAAATTACTGTCTTGTTAGATATTCGGAATTTTTTTCATTATCTACTGTTTATATTTTTACATTATTTCTTATGTTCTACTCGGTAGGGCCTCGACCTTCCTCGTCACTACTCCATCGAGGTTAGGCTTGGCACTTACTGGGTACCGCTGTGGTGTACTCATGCTACTCTTCTGCACACTTTTGTTGTGCAGCTCCAGGTACTTCGGATCAGACGCGCAATTAGAGTTTTTTAGAGCTACATTTGGAGGCCTGAGGTATGCATCTATCGTGTTTGTAGATCCGAGGATCCTCCCTATATTCAGCCTTTAGAGAGTAGTTTTATCCACGTATTCCCTCGTTGTAGACACTTCTGGATGTTAGAGCCATGTGTTATACTTTACTCTTAGCCTGTGTTACCGGTGGGTTTCCGGGTCTTGGAGGTTTTTACGTTATTTTCAGTTAACATGTATGTGCCAGGCAGCACTTTATACATTCTCTTATGCTATTCATGTTTTACTTATCGTTTTCGCAAAGATTGTTGAAGTTATGCCGTGTGTCAGGCTTACCTAGTCGCGAAGACTGGGTGCCGGCATGACAGGTTCACGATTGGTGAACTAGGGTCGTGACAAGTTGGTATCTGAGCCCTAGGTTTATAGGTGTCACGTGACACAGGCTGGTTATTTAGAGTCTCGCTGATCGGTACAGAGACGTCTGTACTTGTCTACGGGAGGCTATGTAACTATTGAGGAAAATTTTCACTTCATTTGAATTCTTGTTGTGCTATGTTTTGACCTTGATTATAAACTATTGTTTCCTATTCTCTCACAGATGGTGAGGACACGCATGACCCGGGACGATCAGACACCCGCACCCCTTCCTGCAATAGCTAGGGGCCGGGGCAGAGGTCGTGAACGTGCGTGGGGTGCAGCTAGAGCACCTGCGTGAGTAGCCGCCGAGGTGCCACCAGTAGACCTAGTCAGGACTCAGTCACCAGAGACGCCTACAGCCACCACTACTCCAGTTGTTCAGGAGGCATTGGCGCAATTTATGAGTATGTATACCACGCTGCCGCAGGCAGGGTTACTTCCACTTCTGCAGCTATGTCCCAGGCCGGGGGAGGAACCCAAACTCCCGAAGCCCGCACCCCAGAGCAGAGGGTGCATATGGGGCCGACTCCAGATGTTATTCCTGCCCAGCCTGCAGTACCAGTTCAGCCCGAGGATAGGGCACCTGCTTCAGAGGATGAGCAACGTAGATTGGAGCGGTTCAAGAAGTATGATGCCTTGAGGTTTTTGGAGGATTGTCACCGCATATTTTGTACCATGGGTATTACTTCTTCGAGTGGGGTTTCTTTTGCAGCTTTTCAGCTTCGGGGAGCCGCCTATGACTGGTGGCGCACTTTTGAGCTAGACAGTCCAGACGAGGCTGCCTCCCTGACTTGGTCCCAGTTTTCAAGTATGTTTCAGAGGGAGTTTGTTTCCTAGAGCCTGCGAGATGCACGATGCGCAGAGTTTGAGGACTTGCGCCAGGGCCCCATGACTGTTTCTGAGTATGCCATCCGTTACACTAGGTTGGCCAGGCATGCGCGTGCTTTGGTGGCTACTGTTCGTGAGAGGGTTCGCAGTTTATTGAGGGCCTTATTCCTTCCATCAAGTCTGGCATGGCGTGAGAGTTGGAGATGGATATACCCTATTAGTAGGTGGTGAGAATAGTCAGGAGGATAGAGGGTATGCATGCCAGAGAGCGAGAGGAGAGAGAGGCCAAGAGGTCTCGAGAGTCTGGTCATTTCTCTGGTACCCGTACTTCAGGAGAAGGACGTCATGGTAGGGGCTATGCAGGTCGCCCAGTTCACTCAGCCCTTCCTTTATCCAGCAGTACTCCAGCTCCTCCCAGAATTCAGGAGACTTATTATGCACCCCTGGTTTCTACTATACCTCCCGTGCAGGGCACCTCCAGAGGGCAGTCTAGCAGGGGTGGGTCTTGTCAGTCACAGCCGATGCGCCCTCCCAGAGCTTGTTGTGAGTGCGGGGATACCCGCCACTTGGTTAGAGAGTGCCCCAGACGTGGTAGGGGTGTGCCTTCTCAGACTCCAAAGCCCCAGCATGCTCCTCAGGGTCAGCAGGCTATTGTTCCAGCTCCAGTTGCCACCCCCACCGGCCCAGCCAGCTAGAGGCGGGGATCGGGGAATTAGAGGTATCCCTCGAGGTAGGGGCCAAGCCAGATTTTATTCCATTCCTGATCGTGTCGAGGCTATCGCCTCTAATTCTGTTATCACATGTATTATTTTGGTTAGTCACAAAGAGGCATCAGTTCTATTCGATCCAGGCTCTACGTATTCTTATGTGTCATCTTATTTTGCTCCACATTTGGGTACATTCCCCCGTAGGAGATTCTATTATTGTGGACCGTGTGTATCGGTCGTGTTTGGTTACTATTCATGGATTTGAGACCAAGGAAGATCTTTTTATTACTTGATATGGTTGATTTTGATATTATCTTGGGCATGGACTGTTTGTTGCCCCATTATTCTATTCTTGATTGTCACACTAAGACCGTGATGCTAGCTATGCCAGGTATTCCTCGTATTCAGTGGAGTGGTACATTTGATCACATTCCCAGTAGAGTTATATCCTTTCTTAAAGCTTGACGTATGGTTAAGAAGGGGTGTGCTACGTATTTAGCCTATGTGAGAGATATCAGTGTCGATACCCTTTCTGTTGACTCTGTCCTAGTAGTACGAGATTTCCCCGATGTGTTCCCAGCTGATCTTCCGGGCATGCTGCCCGATTGGGATATTGATTTTGGTATTGATTGGTATCCTTTGCCTCGTATTGATGATCTATTTTATCAGCTTCAGGGCGCACATGTGTTTTCTAAGATTGATTTGCGCTCAGGTTATCATCAGCTAAAGATTCGAGAGCCGGATATCCCGAAGACTAATATTAGTACTCCGTATGGTCATTATGAGTTCCTTTTCATGTCATTTGGGCTGACCAACGCCCCAGCATCTTTATGCATTTGATGCACAGTGTATTTTGGCCCTATCTCGACTCCTTTGTCATTGTTTTCATAGATGATATTCTTGTATTCTCCCGGAGCCAGGAAGATCATGAGCAGTACTAGAGGACAGTGCTTCAGAACCTGAGAGAAAAGAAATTATAAACAAAGTTTTCAAAATGTGAATTTTGGTTGAGTTCTGTGGCATTTCTAGGCCACGTGGTATCGAGTGAGGGCATTCGAGAGGATCCGAAGAAGGTGGAGGCCGTGCAGAGTTGGCCCAGGCCATCCTCAGCTACAGAGATCCGTAGTTTCCTTGGCCTGACAGGGTATTACCATTGTTTTGTGGAGGGGTTCTCTATTGCAGCCCCTATGACTAGATTAACTCATAAGGGTGCTTCTTTTTAGTGGTCACACGAGTGTGAGGCAAGCTTCCAAAAGCTCAAGACGGAATTGACTTCAGCCCCTATTCTGAATTTGCCTACCGGTTCCGGTTCCTATGCAGTATATTGCGATGCCTCACGAGTTGGACTTGGGGGGGTATTGATGCAGGACGATAGGGTGATTGCCTACGCATCCAGAAAGTTGAAGGTGCATGGGAAGAACTATCCTGTCCATGACCTTGAGTTAGCCGCTATTGTTCATGCCTTAAAGATAGGCCGTCATTATTTGTATAGTGTGCCTTGTGGGATATATATGGATCATTGCACTTTGCAGCATTTGTTCAAGCAAAAGGATATGAATTTGCGCCAGAGGAGATGGTTGGAGCTACTAAAGGATTGTGATATTACTATTCTTTATAACCTGGGCAAGGCCAATGTTGTAGCTGATGCCTTGAGTCGTCGAGCGGAGAGTTTCGGAATTTTGGCATATTTACCAGCTTCAGAGAGGCCCCCGGCAATGGATGTTCAGGCTTTAGCCAGTCAGTTCGTGATACTGGACCTTTCGGAGCCCAGTCCGGTTCTAACCTGTTTGGTTTCTCGGTCTTCATTGTTTGATCGTATCAGGGAGCGACAGTATGATGATCCTCATTTTCTTGTCCTCAGTGACACGGTTTAGCATGGTGATGCTAGGGATGTGACTATTGGAGATGACGGGGTATTGAGGATGCAGGGTCGTATTGTGTGCCCGATGTTGATGATATTCGAGAGTTGATATTGACCGAGGCCCAGAGCTCACAGTATTCCATCCATCTGGGTGCCGCAAAGATGTATCACGATTTGAGGCACCATTATTGGTGGTAGCGGATAAAGAAGGACATAGTGTAGTTTGTAGCTAGATGCCTCAACTGTCAGCAGGTGAAGGCTGATATTAGAGACCGGGAGGGTTACTCCAGCAGATGAAGATTCCGGAGTGGAAATGGGAAAATATCACCATGGATTTTGTGACTGGTCTTCCTCTGATAGCGAGGAAGTTTGATTCTATTTGGGTTATTGTGGATCAGCTGACCAAGTCCACTCATTTCATTCCAGTGTGCACTTCTTACTCAGCGGAGTGGTTAGTAGGGATTTATATCAGGAAGATTGTTCGTCTGCATGGCATTCCAGTTTCTATCATCTCAGACAGAGGTTCAGTGTTTACATCACGGTTCTAGAGAGCCGTCCAGCATGATTGGGTACCAGGGTGACCATGAGTAAAGCTTTTCACCCTCAGACGGACGGACAGTCCGAGCGCACTATTCAGATTCTCGAGAACATGCTCTGTGCGTGCGCGATTGAGTTTAGAGGGTCTTGGGATCAGTTCTTGCCATTGGCTGAGTTTGCACACAACAACAGTTATCAGTCCAGTATTTAGATGGCACCTTCTAAGGCCTTATATGGAAGGAGATACAGGTCCCCGGTGGGTTGGTTCGAGCCGGGCGAGGCCAGATTAATGGGCAGTGATTTGTTTCAGGATGCAGTTGAGAAGGTTAAGGTGATTCAGGATAGACTCCGTGCGGCCCAGTCCAGGCAGAAGAGATATGCGGACTGGAATGTTCGTGATGTTTCATTTATGGTTGGTGAGCGGGTTTTGCTTCGGGTCTCGTCTATGAAAGGCGTCATGAGGTTTGGAAAGAAAGGAAAGTTGAGCCTGAGGTACATTGGTCCATTTGAGAATTTGAAGCAGGTTGGGAAGGTTGCTTATGAGCTTGCTTTACCTCCCAGTTTGGTCGGGGTTCATCCCGTATTTCATGTTTCGATGCTTTGGAGGTATCACGGCGACCCGTCTCACGTGTTGGAGTTCACTTCAGTCCAGTTGGACAATGACTTGTCCTATGTTGAGGAGCCAGTAGAAATATTGGATAGACTGGTTCGAAAGCTCAGGTCAAAGGATATAGCTTAAGTAAAGGTACATATGCGGGGTCAGCCGGCCAAGGAGGCGACTTGGGAGACCGAGCGGGATATACGCAGCCTATACCCGCATCTTTTTGCGACTTCAGGTATGTTCTCTATGCTCGTTCGAGAACGAACGAATGTTTAAGTGTCAGAGGATGTGATGACCCGGCCGGTCGTCTTTGGAATTTATGCCTCGTTCCCCCATTAACTTCTTCCCCTAAGTTTATTTCTGCTATTTTGATTTGCCGGGATGTTCGATTACAGAATTCGGAGTGTTTTGGGATACTTAGTCCCTAAATGAGAGCTTAAGTTTTGGAAAATGTTCCATAATCAGAACAGCATCAAGATGACGTCGGAATGGAAAATCGATGGTTTTGTTAGCTTCGTTAGGTTATTTCGAGGTTGGGAGCGTGTTTGGAATGTATTTTAGATGTTCGTAGCTCATTTAGGCTATAAATGCCGAAAGTTAGAATTTTGAAGTTTCCAGTCCGATAGCGAATTTTTTATCCAAGGGTTGAAACAGGATTCCAGAAGTTTCTGTAGCACCGTCATGTCATATGGGACGTGCGTTCAAAATTTCAGGTCAATTGGCAATGGTTTGGTTAGGTTTAGAATCGAAAGGGAGTTAGGTTAAGTTTTGAAGTTTTTAAGTTCAAATTATTGATTAATTCGAGTTTTTGGCGTTGTTTAAGATGGTTTAAGGATTTGTACAAGTTTGAATGAGGTTATAGGTTATGTTCGTAGGTTTGGTTGAGGTCCCGGGGGCCTCGGGTGTGTTACGGATGCTCAGTAGAGCAATTAGAGTTTCAAATTTGCAGTAGAAATTGCAGTCAGGGATTTCCTCTACGCGTTCGCGACCTGGGCATCGCATTGCGTATCTTCACCCTCCCCCTTCTTCGCGTTCACGTGCATATCCCTGCGTTCACGAAGCTCAGTCAACCCCTCTTCCGCGTTCGCTTCCCCAACACCCGCGTTCGCGATGTTCAATTCTTGGACCCCCTCCCTTCTGTTCTTCTACGCGTTTGCGTGTTCGGGGCTGCGTTCGCATACCTTTTAGGCCCAAACCTTTGCTTTTGCATTCATTCCTTTGCGATCACGATGGGTGGTATCTGGTCACGTTCCTTTTCCTCTACGCGAACGCGATGGACCTTACGCGTTCGCGATCATTGATACCTGACCAATACATATATTTCAAAAACGAGGTTTTCTTCCATTTTCAAAAACTCAAGCTAGGGAGTTCAGTTTTAGGAGATATTTCGAGGGTTTCTCAGAGGCAACAATTGAGTAACGATTCATTACTCCCTTATGATTATTACCCACTAATCTAATCTCAAATTCAAGCTTTAATTTCGGATTTTGAATGAAAATTGAGGTAAAGTTCTTAGACCTAACTTTCATGATTTGAAGGGGCATTTGACCTTCGATTTGGGAAATTTTCATATGGTTAGACTCGTGATAGTACGAGGTTTCTGAAAACATAAAAATCATTCGATTCCGAGACGTTTGTATGAGGGCATTTTGGTCATTTTGCCTATTTTCGCGCCTTAGCTTTAATTTTAACAGTGTAATCAGTTGCTTGTGATGTTATTTACAATATGTAATTGGTTTGAATAGATTTGGGCCACTCAGAGTCGGATACTCGTGGCAATGTCATTGTTTCTTAGCGGTTTTTTACCAATTCGAGGTAAGTGACTTGTCTAACCTTGTGTGGGGGACCTCTCCCCTTAGGATATATTAATTGTTTTTAAAGGCCTTGTGCGCGAGGTGACGGGCATGTACTTGTGCTAATTGTTGAAAATTCACCTTACTTGGCTTATTTAGGTTGTGTTTCTTCGTGTATTTAACTGTTTGAAATGTGATTTCTCTCGTTTAGCTTAGGAAAAGCATGTTAGTAATTTATTTGCTCTACTGAATAAATTGCAAACACCTGTCCTCTTTGTGAGCATGCTAGGCCTAGACCTTTACATTGTTGCTACATTTTATTTCCTTCTGTTAATTATTGACTTGTTGTGAAGTGTTTACGTTTGGGACTACGGGTTTGATTCCCCGGAGATCCCTTGTTATTTGGTTGATGGGCTACGGGTTCAATTCCCGGTAGATCCCCTGCTGTTAATAAGATGGACTACGGGTTCAATTCCCGGAGATCCTATGATATTGGTATGAAGGACTGCAGGTTCAATTCCGGGAGATCCTCTGATATTGGTATGAAGGACTGCAGGTCCAATTCCTGGAGATCTTTGGATATTGATACAGTGGACTGCGGGTTCAATTCCCGAAGCTCCATGTAGAGACCCTGACTTTTGAGTGAATTGGTTTGTGTTTGTAGTCTATACTTGTAGCCGTTCTGTTTTAAATTACTGTCTTGTTAGATTTTCGGAATTTATTTCACTATCTATTGTTTATATATTTTTACTTTATTTCTTATGTTCTTCTCAGTAGGGCCTTGACCTTCCTCGTCACTACTCCATCGAGGTTAGTCTTGGCACTTATTGGGTACCGCAGTGGTGTACTTATGCTACTCTTCTACACACTTTTGTTGTGCAGGTCCAGGTACTTCGGATCAGACGCGCTATTAGAGTTTTTCAGAGCTACATTTGGAGGCATGGGGTATGCATTTGTCGCGTCCACGGAGCCGAGGAGCCTCCTTCTATTCTGCCTTTAGATAGTAGTTTTATCCACGTATTCCCTCGTTATAGACACTTCTGGATGTTAGAGCCATGTGTTATACTTTACTCTTAGCCTGTGTTACCCATGGGTTTCCGGGTCTTTGAGGTTTTTACGTTATTTTGAGTTGACATGTATGTGCCAGGCAGCACTCTATGCATTATCTTATGCTATTCATTTTTACTTATCGTTTCTGCAAAGATTGTTGAATTTCCGCAGTGCGTCAGGCTTACCTAGTCGCGAAGACTAGGTGCCATCATGACAGATTCACGATTGGTGAACTAGGGTCGTGAAAGTCGGGCCCAGACCAGGCTCGTGGTCCTAACGGGCTAATCGGGCCTATCAGGCCGGTCCTTCATGGTGCAAAAATCTCAGGGCGGGCCGGGTACTATATTGAAGCCCACGAGCCAGGGACCGCTAAGCCCGGGATCGGGTGGCGGGCCTTGGCCGGGCCTAACGGCTATTTTAAAAAATATATATAAATATAGGCAACGGTCAAAAATTTAAAAAGTAGCCGTTGGGTTACAATTTTGACCGTTTTTAAGTTTAAAAAATAGCTATTTTCCCCCAAGCTTTATATAATTTCATTTTTTCCCAATTCTCATCTATAAATACCCCCTCATTCTTTCATTTTTACTCACTAATTCATCAACAATCTCTCTCAATCTCTCTTCTATAATTGCTTATTTTGTTGTTGAAATTTCGTGGAAAAATGTGAAGTTGGTGAATTGAAGTATTCAAGTCTTCAACAATTTTCAATATTTAAGAAGTTGTTCGGCAATTCGGTAAACTCATTCCAACTCATAAGTGTTAATAATATATTTTTATGTTTTTTAGTTTGCGTGATTGTAATTAATATGACATTTTCTTTGAAAAAAATATTTCGTGGTAAGGGAAAATCTCAAACTGGTGAAAGTAGTCGCCAACCTACTATCCTTGCCCTCGGCTCCCGACCCAGACCTGTAACCCGTCCTCCTCCTCCTGTAATTTTTGATAGTGATCACCCTTGTTTTCAGTTTACCGATAGTGAATTTTGCCATAATGTTGCACCAGGTCAAAGATTAGATGAAGAAATTAAGAATGCTCTTTATCCTAATGAATCTATCTTAGAAAATAATGAGGAAAATGAGGATGATTATGAAGCCCAACCGGATTTAAATGATGCACCTACTAGTACTGTTAATAACCCAGTTGATGCACCGCCCGACCCACCTGTAGAAACACCTACTTTTAATAGACAACCTGCTAAACGCCAAGAAACATCATTAGTTTGGAATTTTTTTACTCAAGTAAGAGAACAAAATAAAGCTAAGTGTAAAACTTGTGGGAAATTACTGGCGCATGAATATACTGGAGACCGTAGCGGCATGGATAGTTTGACTAGGCACTTAAAAACACACCCTAGAGATAAAGCTAGATATTTACAAATGAAAGCGTAGCTAGAGGGGACAAGTGTAGATTCTGCGGTTAACCCTAGTACAGGTTCAAATCTAGTTCAACCAGGAATTAACACTGTAGCCGGAGGTATTTTATATTACGATCCAAATAGAGATCATGAAGAATTAGCAAAGATGGTTACCATTATGTGCTTACCCTTCTTTTCCATCTAATCCTAATTGGGTGCATTATATTAGAAGAGATTTTAATCCTACTTATAAAGGTTGGCCTCTAGCAACAGTCAAGAGCAATATTTATAAATATAAACATGAAGATGAGTAATATTTACGGTATTTATTTACTCATATAAGTAATCGGATTTCTATTACTACTGATATTGGTAGAAGTGGTAATGACTGTGATTATCTAACTGTTACAAGTTATTGGATAGATGAGGAGTGGAAAATACAAAAACGCATTATTGCTTATAGAATAATTAATTCATGTCACACATGTAAGTTTAGTACTAACACCGTTGAAGATATTTGCAGATATTTTTGCTTTAGAGATAAAATAATGGCAATTTCTATGGATAATGCTTCTAGTAACACTAGTGCTATAGGCATACTAACAAGATTACTAAATCCTGCATTTAGTAATGTATTCCATGTTAGATGTATTTATCATATTTATCGTTCAATTGTTGGTGATAGTATGAAAATTTTAAATTAAGAAATACACAAGGTTAGAATATCTCTTAATTGTCTTTTTTATTCAAACCGTAGAAGTAGACTTAGAGAATATTATTAAAAATGTGATGAATATGGCCTTAGAGAAAGAAAGGTTCCTAAAGCTTGCCCGACTAGATGGAATTGTATGTACCAAAGTTTAATAGTTGCATATGAATATAAAAACCCAATTAATGCAACGTTTAACTCTCGGGTAGGTGGTGAGGATGATGATGAAATACTTACTACTTAAGATTGGACGAATGATAAAATTCTTTTAGATTTGTTAGAACATTTTCAAATTGCTACAAATGCATTTTCTGGGCAATATTATCCTACTATTTCAAACTGTTTGGTTTATATTGCAGGACTATGCGATTTGTTTGTTAAATTTTGGAGGGTGGGGAAATTTATAAGGTTGCTATAATTGTAGTGAAAGAAAAGTTCAAAAAATATTTTTTTCCTTATCCCTCCTATTTATGGTGTTGCTGCAATATTAAACCCTACAATGAAATTAGGAAGTCCTCAATTTGGTACTGAAATATATATACATAACATAATATACTATATATATATATATATATATATATTATACTGGTATACTGGTATACAATATATACCATAAAACAAGATTTTTTAGAATGAGGGCCCACCCCCAAATCCCAACGAGAAAAAACGGTCATACTGCACAAATAGCCATTCTTTTATTTTGTTCAATTTACAAAACTAACTTCTCTAACACTATAAATACCTCCCTCCCTCTTCTTTATTTCAATACGCAATACTCATTTCTCAATCTAAATTTCTCTCAGTCTCTCAAGACTTCAAGTCTCAATCTTAATTTTCATGTTACATCATGCCTCGTTCGGAAAGAGTGCACTTTTTTATTTCGCATTACTATGAAGTGCTTGAAGAAAATGAAGAAGGCGAAGGATTAAAGTGCAAGAACTGTGGAAGAGTCTTAAATTTTCCATCAAATTGTACCTGGGCATTTTAAGGAGGCATATAAAGTGTTGTATTGATGGTATTTATTCGCGAATTCATCTTTTAGATTTTTCAAAAGTTAGTATTATTTTAAAATTATTAGACGTATTTATGCTTCATGTTGTACTTTGTTATTAATTTATTATACATGACAATTTAATTTTACTATTATTTTGATATTTTACTTTTTCGTCAAACACTTTAATAATTATATTTCTACATACATGCTACATATATTTTTATATAGCCCTGATATGGTTTACAAGAAATTGCCATAAACAAAAAAAAAAATTTAAAAATCCCAAAAACAGAAAAGCCCGTTAGGCCTGCTAAGCCTACGAGCCCGGTCCGTTTAGCCCAGGTACGTATGTGCTTAGGCCCGTCACGGGTTGGTCCTACCTGTTGAGCCTACAAAGCCCTGAACCGTGAGGCCCGAGACCGCCAGAGCCTAAGCACGCTAAGCCCAGCCCCTTTGCCCAATTTAGGCCCGGGCCCAGCCTAGAATACATCACTACACGGCCCTGAAGCCGTAACATAGCATCCTCGCCAATAGAAATCTCCTTGGCACCTCCCTGAAGTACCGTCTCTCTGAGAACCGCCAAATGTGGATCATCGAACTGTCGGGCCTTAATCTGCCCCAATAACAAAGACTGAGCAACCACACATGCTAGAACTCGGCTGGGCTCCGAAATGTCCAATCTCACAAGTCTGTTAGCTAAAGACTGGATGTCCAAAGCTAATGGTCTCTTCTCAGCAGGAATGAATGCCAAGCTACCCATACTCTCCGCCTTTCTGCTCAAGGCATCCGCGACCACATTCGCCTTACCTGGTAGATAAAGAATGGTAATGTCATAATCTTTTAGTAACTCAAGCCACCTTCACTGCCTCAAATTAAGATCCTTCTGATTGATCAAATGCTGCAAGCTGCGATGGTCGGTGTATGCCTCACATGATACCCCCATACAAATAATGCATCCATATCTTAAGAGCATGAACAATCGCCGCCAACTCTAGATCGTGCACAGGGTAATTCTTCTCATGAACCTTCAGCTGACATGAAGCATATGCAATAACTCGCCCCTCCAGTATCAATGCACATCCCAAGCCAATGCGAGAAGCATCGCAATATACTGTATACATCCCTGCACCGGAAGGCAACACAAGAACCGGTGCTGTAGTCAAAGCCGTCTTGAGCTTCTAGAAGCTCTCCTCACAATCATTGGACCAACAGAATGGAGCACCGTTTTGGGTCAATCTGGTCATAGGTGATGCAATAGATGAAAAGCCCTGCACAAATCGTTGGTAGTAACCTGCTAACCCCAGGAAACTCCTGATCTCGGTCATTGAAGTAGGACGTGGCCAACTCTGAACTGTCTCAATCTTCTTGTGATCCACTTTAATACCTTCTTCTGAAACTACATGCTCCAAGAAGGCCTTTGATTCTAGCCAAAACTCACACTTGGAGAATTTAGCATAAAGCTTCTGCTCTTGCAAGGTCTGAAGCACTATCAAATGCTGCTCGTGCTCTTCCAGGCTACGTGAGCATATCAAGATGTCGTCAATGAAGACGATAACAAAATAATCAATATAAGGCCTGAACACCCTGTTAATCAAGTCCATAAATGTTGCCGTAGCACTAGTCAAGCCAAATGACATCAGCAGAAACTCATAGTGGTCATATCTAGTCCTGAATGAAGTCTTCGAAACATCTGAATCCCGAATCTTCAGCAGATAATACCCTGACCACAAGTAAATCTTAGAGAACCCCCTAGAACCCTGCACCTGGTCAAACAAATCATCAATACAAGGTAATGGATACTTGTTCTTGATGGTGACTTTGTTCAACTGGCAGTAATCAATACACATCTGCATAGTCCCATCATTCTTCTTCACAAACAGCACTGGTGCACCCCAAGGCGATACACTCGGCCTAACAAACCCCTTTGCTAACAACTCCTCCACCTGCTCCTTCAGATCCTTCAGCTCCTTAGGATCTATACGGTACAGTGGGATAGATATAGGCTGTGTGCCTAGAGCCAAATCAATACCGAAATCAATATCATGATCCGGAGGCATGCCAGGAAGATCAGAAGGAAAAACATTGGCGAACTCTCAGACTACTGGCACTGAATAAATCGTCGGAGACTCTACGGTGGTGTCTCAAACATAAGCTAAATAAGGCAAGCGCCCGTTCTCAACTATGCATTGAGCCTTCAGGAAAGAAATAACCCTGCTAGGCATATTAATTGTGGAACCCTTCCACTCCAATCTCGGCAATCCTGGCATCGCTAGTGAAACACTCTTGGCATGGCAATCAAGGATGGCGTGATATGGAGATAGCCAATCCATGCCCAGGATGACCTTAAAATCAATCATATGGAGCAACAGAAGATCCATTCTAGTCTCGTAACCGCGGAAAGTAACCACACAAGACCGGTAGATCCGATCCACAACCACAGAATCACCCATAGGAGTGGACACATGAACAGGAACACCCAAAGTCTCAAGAGAAATGACTTGGAATCAAGAAAACAGAGATGACACGTATGAATAAGTAGACCCTGGATCAAATAATACTGAAGCATCTCTACTGCTGACGGAAATAATACTTGTGATGACGGCATCTGAGGCCAATGCATCTGGCCTGGATGAAAGAGCATAGAATCCAATTAGAGCAACGGTTGTCTGGCCTCCACCCCTGGGACAGGCTCTACCAGTCCACCCTCCACCTCTAGGTGGCTAGGCCGCTGGTGCTGGAGTCATGAGCTACTGCCCCTGTTGTACTGCCTTTCCCCTAAGCCTGGGGCAGTATCTCCTCATGTGGCCCGGGTCTCCGCACTCAAAATAATATGGTGTGGTGGCCTACTATTCAGATGGCCGACTCTGAATACTAGAAGACCCACTGGAAGAATCCTGAATAGCCAGCGGGCGGTATGAACTCTCCCGGCATAGCACTAAAATAAGAACTGGAAGAATCCAGAGGACTTGGATACCTACTGGATGAACCCTGAATAGATGGAAGGCGATAAGAACTTAACGGCATGGCACTGAAATAGGAGCGTGCTGGAGCACCCCGAGCAGGTGATGGTGCTGAAATTGGGGGCCTACTAGGCTGACCCCTCCCAAAGTGACCTCTACTTCTAGCTGGGGCACCTCTGAACTCTTAGGAGAACCTATCCCTCTTACCCTGCTGCATCTGCTCTCTACCCCTCAGACGGTAACCCTCAATCCTGCGAGAAATCTCAAGTACTAGATGATACTCGGTGCCCATCTTTACCTCTCAAGCCATACCCGACCGGGATAGTGGGGTGTAACCCCATAACAAATCTCTGTACTCTCTTTGCCTCTGCAGGGAGTATCATAAGTGCATGGTGAGACAGCTTAGAGAATCTTGCCTCATAATCGATCAGTGACATCTGACCCTGCTCCAGATGTTGAAACTGATGATGGAGCTCTTCCCCCTTGGAGAGTGGGATATACCGATCAAGAAACAACTGCGTGAACTGAGCCCAGGTGAGGGGAGGAGAACTTGCTGGTCTGCTAAGTGTTTAAGACTGCCACCATCTACGGGCCCTGCCTTCCAACTGAAAAGTGGTAAAGTCAACTCCATGTGACTGTAATATTCTCATGTTGTGCAGTTTGTCCTTGCACCTGTCAATGAAGTCTGGGCATCCTCATGAGCGTCACCTCCGAAAACTGCGGGTAAAGCCTGGTCCATCGGTCCAATAACTTCTAGGGATCACCGTCCACAGCTGGCCTGGGCTGGGGCGCCACTACAGTAACTGGTTGAGCCCTATGTGTTGGTAGTGTACCCGGAGTCTGATATACCGTATTTGCATGAACTGGAGCCTGGGCAGTAAGGGTTTGGGCTCCCCCTCCCACATGTGAAGCAGCTAGGTCTGCTGGAAATAAACTAGCCTGAGTCACAGTGTCCATGAACCGTAGCATGCGGCCCATGACCTCCTGAAATCTTGGAGCTGTCATGAAATCCACCAGGGTAGGCACAGTTGCGGGCTCCTCACCCTGCTCCTCAATAATGGGATCCCTCACATAATATGTTGGTGGTGCATCTGGAATGGCTCAGGGACTCCCTCGTCCCCTACCACGGGTCGATGCCATCCCCCCGCCTCTACCTCGGCCTCTAGCAACAAGGGGAGTTTCTCCTCCCGGGTCCGGAACTCAATGGTATGAGTCCTCACCATTTCTGAGAGAATAGAATAGGGAAATTTAGTATACTGACAACTACACAATGGAAATAAATAAAGAGTAGTCTTTCCTAATACCCTACAGCCTCTTGAAGATAAATACTGACATCATTGTCAAGCCAACCAATTCGGAAATATAATTAAGTTCTCATTTTCTTTATTTTACCAAAAATAAGTATAACAGTTTTCCAGATTAAAAAAAATTCCAGAAGCGATAAATAATGTGTAAAAATGATTATACAACCCAAAAATAAATGTCAGCTAACGTGTGTGCCATAACCTTGTGTCACAAGCTACAGGCGACTAGTAGAATATACACAAAAGAATAATACACTATCCTACTGTCTGAATAAGGATAGAGAGAAACAAAAGTACTAAGAAAGACTTCATCGGCTACGGATCGGCATAAAAGGGAAGCAGCTCACCACAGGAGTCTCAAGGGTGCTCACTGGTGTGCACCAGAATGATGTCCAGATCCACATGCCTCAAATCCTGTAGATTTAAGTACAGAAGCGTAGCATGAGTACATAAACAATATGTACCTAGTAAGTATCCCGCCTAATCTCGAAGAAGTAGAGAAGAGAGGTCGACTTGATACTTACTAAAGTGGACTTGATCATGTCGAGGTCGACGGCCCGCTCCAATAAAAAATAAAATATGCACTGCCGAATGTCGAACAACTCTAACGATAGGTGCATCTATTCTCACCGAGGTGATCAACCCAATTCATAATCATCAAGAAAATATCAAGCAGGCACATAAAGGATTATTTATATACAAGGAAACTCCTACCAAGGCTCAACAATTTCATATGCTCACTTTTCATTTTCTCAAGTCCCTAGCTAATCATAAATGATTATATCGGTAATTTTAATAAGAGATATTCCCCAGTTAGGCATGATGTAAGTCCTAAACTACTCTAGCAATTTACATTATACTAGCTACACACGGACTCCCGTCACCTAGTACGTACGTAGCCCCCGCATTTAGCAATAATTACTCATTTATAATCCTATGAGGACAATACCCTCTTACAAGGTTAGAAAGGAGACTCACCGCGCTCCAAAGCACACTTCCAAAATCCAAAAACAAGTCCAAGCTCTTAATTCGGAGCCGAATGATCACAAACTAGTTAAAGGAAGTAAGAACTAGTCAATATACGTTAACAAGATCAAACTATAGCTATTTAGTCCATTTCCCAACCCTTTCCTCAAGTTTCCTAAATTCTGACCCTAGGCCATGCCCAGATTCCGAGATTTTTCGAAGGAAATTATTCTCTATCACCTAAGGATCCCTAATATATTTTTTCTAGTTCATCACATAGTAAATTACATATTAAATCTTAGTTTTATTAAAACCCTAGGTCTAGCTCTAACCTTTGATTTTACTTAATTTTTAGTGTTTAATATACCTATTATACATGTATTTAAGCTGAGGATGAAGGGGAATTACTTACCTTACCAAGCTATGTGGAAACCCTCTATTGGAAGCACCCAAATTGCCTAAGTGTGGAGTGAGAAATGAGAGAAATGGTGTTTGAGTTCATATTAAATGAACTCCTTTACCCCCAGCTGATTTTGCTTCTGCTGAGATATTTCTGCTTCTGCGGATATTGGGCCTTTTCTGCGGTTCTGGCCCAAGATGGATGGACCGCTTCTGTGATCGAAGTGTCATACGGAACCACTTCTGCGGTTCCATGACCGCTTCTATGGTCTTTCCCCTAGGCTGCCTTGGCCGCTTCAGCGGAGTCCTGACCGCATTTACAGTCCCGCTTCTGTGGTCCATGAACCGCAGATGCGGTTATGACAAACGCAGCAAACTTTAGTCCTTTTTCAAGTTCTAACTTCACTCGAGCCTCGACCATTTGACACTCGAGGCTTCCGAGCACGGCCCGAACATATCAACAAGTCTGAATTCATGAGGCAAACCTACTCGAACCCTTGAAACATTCAAAACAACGCTAAATCGGGGAATCGAACCCCAAAACAAAATCAATCAAATCATTGAACTTCAAGTTCTTAATTTTCTTCCAATGGGTCAAAACGCCCTTAAACTACTCGGATTGACACCAAATTTTACGGGTAAGTCTTAACTGCTAATTTGGACCTGTACCAAGTTTCGGAACAAAAATCCGAGCCCGACACCTAGTAAATCAATGAATACTTAGTTTATTTTATTCTTTAAAAATTCAAGTTAACAATTTCACAGAAAAATTCATTACTCTGGCTAGGGACCTCGGAATTCGATTCCGAACATACGCTCAGGTCTCATATTTTTCCACGGACCTTTCGGGATTGTCAAATCACGAATCTGGGTCAGTTTCTCAAGAAATTTGAGTGAAGTCAAACTTGGCCTTTTTAGAAAAACTTAAAGAAGCAAATGGGCATATTCTTACTCAAACTCATCCAACTTCCGAACCACCCGTCCCCGCAAGTCATAAATTAGCTAAAGCAGGTGTGGGAAGTTTTATTTAAGGGAACAAGATTCTAATACACAAAACGACCAGTCAGGTCATTACAAATAGAAATATTTGTCACTATTCGGAACCACAAGCAAGCAACAGTATTCGAAGGGGAAAATATGTTATGTATAAGTTGTTGAAGGTTAGGGCACACCAAAAAATCATGTACTCATAGACAAAAGTCCTCTACCCTAACCTAAGACAAACATGAATGCTCCTCTTCAAAAAATAACGGTAATGAGGGAGAGAAATGGAAAACAATTGTCTTCCCCAGAAGAAGGAAATAGGTACACCCCCAATAACAAGGCCAAACCACAACACCACAGAAAAATAAGGAAAAACTCCACTCCAACTTGAGGTATCCAAGTCACAATGTTCTATGCAAACTCCGATAAGTTTCTTGAAACTAAAACATTCAGATATAACTTTAAGACTAATCTTGTACGTGCCAATTGTGAACTCCCTAACAATACAAATCATGGGCCAAGGAAAACTACTCCTCTCTCAAAGAGCCAGCCCAATCGGGAATAGCCCAACACAATCACAAAGAGGAAAGCGGGCCCAACGGGTTAAGACTCACCTACAAACTCAAAAGGGGTTGTCCAAATGCCCCCCCCCAGAGAAAACAGAATAGCAGGTCCAAAGGGAATAAGTGGGGACCATGAAAGTCAACAAAACACGACCCACCAAGACCCAATTACCCATTCCCTGACAGGAACCTATACTCACTCGAAGAACCTTATTACCAATGATGCCCTCTACATAGCTACATCACCCCTACCAAACAATTCTACAAAAAATTCTTCCATGGATACAGAAGTGCCATACCTGATAAACCACCAAAGCTCAAGTGATTTGACTCTTTCTGTCAACTTAACTTGATACATATTTAATTTGAACTCTCAGGTATTAGACACAATTTATGAAAAAAAAAATATGGGTGACAATTTAACCTCGATATCAATAATGATCATTGATTACCCCCAAAATTCCTTAATTAATATAAGACCAAAAAAGGGAAACTAAAGAAACCCAAAAATAGACCAACCTACCAAACTACCGATCGTTTTAACTTCCACCCCTCCACCACCAAACAATACTCCAACGTCTTGGCTGGAGATATCACTCTACTATTTATGCAAGTAACTATCTAGATGATAGGAAAATACTTTGGGAAAATCTTATAGATATTTATAATAGTATAAATGGTAGTTTGTGTGTGGGTGAGGATTTTAATAATGTTTTAAAAGTAAGAGACAAGAATGGTGTCAACTGCATTAACACAAACATAAGCAACTTATTCTGGAACTGCATTAACCAGTGCAGATTAGTTGGCCTAGGTTACAAAGGTATTAAATATACCTGGACAAACAAGAGATATATGAAGATGACTAGCCTCATCTTAGAAAAAGTTGATAGTTGTTTTGGTAATAACTATTTGATCAATGAATTCCCTGAAGCCTCTATAACCCACTTCTAGTTAAGTTAAAAATGGCCCCCAAAATGGTAATACTAGGCCTTTCATATTCGAGTTCATGTGGTGCGGTCACCGTGCTTTCCCTAGCCTCATTCAAGACTCCTTCCCACCTCACTCTATCTTACTCCCCTCATCTTAAAGGTTCATAACTAATGTCCTTAGTTGGAAGAACATACCTTTGGCAACATATTCCAGAAGAGACTGTTGGCCAGGATTGTTGGTATCCAAAAATCTCCAAACTACCAATTAAGTCAATTCCTGTTGAATTTAGAAAATATTTTAATCGAGGAATTAAACTCATTCCTCAAAAATTAAGAGGATTTCTGGAAGTTGAAAGCTAGAATTGACTGGCTCTTTGATGGTGATGCTAAATACCATATTTTTCACACTTCTACTCTAACTAGAGGAGGATAAATAGGATCCTCTCGCTCAAAATGAGGCTGGTACAGGCAATATGAGCCCCATAAAATCAAAGAATCCATTACCAGATTCTTCAATGCTCTCTTCACCTCTTCACACACCCAAGACCACATCTCTACCTCTAGTCCAGTCTCACAAAGGCATACACTATCTGCAATTCAAAAGGCCAACCTGGCTTTACCTCTCAAAAACAATAAGATCAAAAGAGAAATTATTTCCTTCAAGCCCTTCAGAGTTTTAGAGCTTGATGGATTGCACCCCTTCTTTTACAAAGGATATTGAGACATTGTAGGAAAAAATATTATCCAGTTCTGAAAAGATTCAAAATAATGCACCCCAAAATGAATGAGACTCTCTTATGCCTCATACCAAAATGCTCCTAGGCCTACATGCTAAATAACTTCTGGCACGTAGGTCTCTGCAACATTGTCTATAAAATTGGGATAAAATCCTAGTCAATAGAATCAACCCCTGCCTTACCTATAAAATTTGTCCTAGTCAGGATAGCTTCATGTCCAATAGGAGAGATTGTCCAGGAATACATCATACACTTTGAGAAAATGAGAGTAAAAAGACCTCACATGATCCTAAAGATTGACCTGGAAAAAACATTTGATAGGGTTGAGTTGTTCTTTACCAGGGACTCTCCATGATTTCAGTATCCCCATTAACAGTATCAATCTCATCTTGTCATGTGTAAGCTCATTTTCCATCTCAATTTTGGTACATGTGGACCAAACCCCATTTCAAACCATCAAGAGGCATAAGACAAGGTGGCCCTCTTTCCTTTATTTGTTCATCATATGTATGGAAAGACTCTCTAGGCTAATTGAGGAAGTTGTTAAGAATAAGGAGTGGTGTCCAATAAGTATCAGCGGATCTGGACCAAGGATCTCTCATATTTTCTTTACTGATGACCTAACTTTATTTGCCAGAGCTGTCAAAAAAGTTATTTTATAGTTATCAACACTTTAAACTCTTTTAATTAGGCTTCAGGCCAAAAATTAACCTCACAAAGTCAAGAGTCTTCTTCTCCCAACCCCACGAAATGGAGGCTAACTCTAATATCTTATCCATCCAAGCCTCATCCACCTTTGGAAAATATATGGAATTTCCTATCTTCCATAAAAGGCCAATGAATAGTGACTTCCAACTTATCATTGACAACTTGCACTCCAAACCGGCTGGTTAGAAAACAAGTTTCCTAAATATGACTAGGAGAACTACTGTAGCAAAAGTCCCTCTGAATAGCATACCAAGCCATGTAATGCAATTCATTAAGTTCCCCTAAAACCACAAAGAAAATTAATAAAATCCAAAGGAACTTCATTTGGAGCATTACACCCAACAAGAAAAAAATGCACCTAGTATGTTGGGATACTGTTACCAAGCCTAAAAATCAGGGAGGATTGGGAATACAAAGAGCTGAGTTTAAAAACAAAGATGTTCAATTGGGCCTTGCATGGAGACTCTTCCATAACACTTCCTATCTACGGGCAAAGACCCTGATTGCCAAGCACTGTAATTGGAGCCCCCCCTCCCTAATAAAAAATAAAATCCTCTACATGGCAATATATTTTAAAAGACTAGAAAACTTGCAGGAAATCCATTAGATGGGTGGTGCACAAAGAGGATAGAGTCAGGTTCATAAATGATTCGTGGATCCTCAATCACCCACCAATCAAGAACATAATTGAGGGTCCTCTTACCCAACCTGACTTATTAGCCAAAGTAGCTACCATCTATAATCGTGGGGCTTGGGAAACCTCCATATCCTTGAACATTCCTCATAACATCAGAGACCTTATCTCAACTACTTTCATTCTACCCAATTCCATCAAGGAAGCCAAGATGATTCTAGGCAAAACTAGCAATAGCCTCTTTAGCACTAAATCAGTCTATAGCCTCCTTGCTAGCATAACTCCCCAGAAGGTGGAAGAAGATAACAATAGCTACACATGGATATAGGAAATGAAGGTCTCTAACAAGATAAAAAAAATATTGATATGGCTCCTAATCCATGGAAGGATGCCCACAGGGGCCTATCTCCACAAAATTGGAGTTCATTGTAGCCCAATGTGTTGTCTCTCCGATAATGCTTTTGAGACCTTTGGCCACATCTTCTTTGAGTGCCTAATGCAAAGTCACTCAGATAACAACTAACCTCAGAAAGCACCACAACAGCCTAAACTCAACCCCCTACATTCATTAGTAGGTCCTGGTCTAGTACTTGGTCAACCATTAGAAAAAAACCATTCAACGACATACTTTGTTTGGAAGACCTCTTTCCCTTTAGCTTCTGGCAGCTCTAGATTACTAGGAATAATAACCTCTTCAATAATAAAAAGGATAGTGTCCCTACTTCTATTGTCTTAGCTAAGGCAACTAAGTATATCTCTATTTCAGTTAACCAAATTCCTACAAAAGAGAAGACTATATGGGTCAAATGAGTTCCCATATAAACAAGCCATTACAACCTCAACATCAACATGGAAACATTAGGGAATCCCGAGAAGGGGGTGTGGGAGGATTCTTCAGAAATTCCAGCGGCAACTGAGTGCTGGGATTTATGGGAAGTTTGCCTCACACCACAAACACCAAAGCTGAACTTTTTGGAGTGTTGCAGAGTTTATAAATTGCTGAGAAAAAAGGATCCATACCCCTTGAAATCAACAAAGATTCAAAGAGTTAATAAGAATGCTTAAATCGGGTAACCATGTCATTGACTCAATTATTTTCAAATGTAATCAATCATCCTAAGATAATGAAATATGATGGTGAAGCACAATTACAAGAAGACGAACAAAGTAGCTTATCTGCTGGTAAATGAGGGTGCAACCAACGATTTTTTTGGTAGAACAAGAACTATGACAGTTCCTCCGGTGTTTGTGTAGTGGGAAAAAACTGAATTTATATATTGAAAGTGACGTGTTGTGACACGTGTATCAGTCAAAACATTATTATCAGCAACGAGGTATGTGCGATAATAGATACGGGAGAAGAAACTTAACGAGGCAAGATTTGTTATTCAAATAACACGAGGCTCGTACTATTCAAGTCATTTAAAGCTCGTGGATCATAAGGAATTAAAGGAATGAATCTGACAGTACGGGAGAGGCCAGATTCAACGTTAAATGCCAAATACGTTAGAGAATTTGTATTTAATGTAAATGATTGAGTAACGTTTCCTTTTAATATCATTTATTACTCATGATTGCCTCATTAAGACAAAGGCATTACACATTCTCCTAGAATCAATTATAAAAGGAGAAGGTTTGTACATATGTAAGGACACGAAATACCATTGATATATCACTGAAATACAAAATTGTTTACTCCTTTACTCTTGTTCTCAGAAATCTTTTATTTTTGTCTCCTGATTATCAGTAACCCGAATTTCTCATATTTCTAGCTTTGACCAAAGACTTAGATTTTTGGTTAACCAAATTGGTTCTGCTACCGGGAATTTGATAATCTATTCTTTTTAAGTTACATTCTACCTGTTTTCATCATAATGTCAAACAACAACAAAAGTGGCAACATCTTGGGAAAACATGAAAATCAAATCCAGCAAGATCAAGGAGATTTACAAAACATTAACGTAGTTCCTTTCCCCCACGATTCGCCATGATAATCTCGTGAAGGCTCTCCTACTCCTAAATCTCGTGCTAATAAACAGGAGCAATCTGAACATTTTGAAGGGGTAGATGAAGCTTTGCAAAAAACAATTAACGCATGGGTTAGCAAAGCTCTTCAAGCTCTAGTTAGTCGATTACCTGTTGCACCACCCACACCTACGCCTATCAAAAATATGTTGGCGAATCCTCGTTCTGGACTTGTTACTTCTGGAAAAAGAGAAAACCCCAGTGAACCAAAGGAGGGAGAACCTGGTAATTCAAATAATTCTCATTTGCAAAATTTAGTACTAACCTTGCAGAAACAGCTTGAGGAACAAAATGAGCGCATAGAGCAAATCCGTGGAGTTCCTCCTGTAATCAAAGGAGTGGATATGGATAAATACTCGCAACAACTTTGAAACCAAGTGCTGCTCCCCTTCCAATCCCTAAAAAATTCAAAATGGCTGACATCCCAAAGTACGATGGCACAACAGACCCACGTGGTCACGTAACTGCATTTACTACAAGTGTAAAAGGCAACGACTTGACCAAGCAAGAAATTAAATCACTGTTGGCCAAGAAATTTAGAGAAACACTGACTATGGGTGCATTAACATGGTATTCTCTTTTACTTGAAAATTCTATAAAATCTTGATCAAAAGGTTGAGAAAGGAATGGAAGATATTTTCAAAATCAAACAAGGGGACTCAGAGCTGCTCAGAGATTGTGTTGATAGATTCCAACGAGAAAGGATGACTTTACCCCGTGTACCTGACAATTGGGCTGCAATAGCTTTTGCAAGCAATCTAAATGACAAAAGCTCATAAGCCACAAGAAGACTTAAATAAAGCCTTCGAGAGTTCCCTACAACTACATGGAATGATGTTTATAATAGGTACAGTACGAAGTTGCGAATTGACGAAGATACCGTACCTCGGTTCATCACGAAGAAAGGAGCAATTCCAGGAGATCAGAAATTGAAAAAAGATCAGGTAAAAACAGGTACGATCCATATATGGGACCAGTGGGAAAAGACTCACGTTCAAGGTCAGATAACCAAATGTATGACCATAAATCTAGAAAGAATGATTCTAGTTCTTCATCAAGATTTAAAAACGAGCGAAACAGACAAGAGTCACGAGATGACGACAGAAGTTTAAAGGCGAGATTCAGTGGTTATAATTTCAATGTCACTACCTCCGAGCTCATAGCTATTTTGAGGAGCATGGGAGATAAGGTACGGTGGCCAAAAGAGATGCGGTCAAATCCAAATGGGCGCAATCCAGACCATTGGTGTGAATTTCACAATGATCACATGCATAAAACTTTAGAATGTAGATTCTTACTAAGTGAAGTGGACCATCTATTGAAACAAGGGTACTCGCTGAATTATTTAGTGAGAAAGGTAAGCAAGCCTATATGAAAAATAGGCAAGAGACACTAAAGCCCCTGTCACCCAAGAGAACTGTAAATGTTATAAGAAGGGGAGAAGATATTCATGGTGTAACATATACGGCTTCTAACAAGGTTTCTAAAGTAATAGTTGCACATGGAATATGGGTACGGTAGGTTTTAGAAGACGAAAGTATTTCTTTCGATGATGCAGATACACAAGGAGTGTTGACCCCCCACAATGACGCACTGGTAATATGTTTACTTGTACATGACACTAATGTAAAACGATGTTTGATTGATCCAGGAAATTCCGTAAATATTATACTACTAAGAGTATTACGTGAGATGCAAGTTGAAGATAAAATGATACCGATAGCACATACCTTGTTCGGGTTCGACAATTTAAGTGTGGTAACAAAAGGAGTGGTAATTCTAATAACTTTTGCTACAGGTGTTTTTAAAGAAATCAAATTTCAGGTAGTAGATATGGAAATGACTTATAATATGATCTTGGGAATACCACGGATCCATGACATGGATGTTGTCCCATCAACTATGCATCAAGTCATTAAGTTTCCATAACCATGGGGAATTTTCCAAATTCGTGGAGATCAACATACAGCCAGGAGTATAAATGATGTAACAGATATGAGCATCTTAATTAAAGAAAAATAGCAATTTCAGGAAACAGTTGAGGGTATCAAGGTTCAAACCTCAACTGAGTAAGGATGGACAGATGTAGACTCGAGACCTGATACAATTCAAGAGCCTGAAGAGAATGAAAATATCAAAGCAACAATTGAAGAACTCGAAGCTGTGATATTATTTGAGCAATGGCATAAACGGAAGTAAAGGGAAAATTTTTAGGCAGAGAACTGAATAATAACGTCGGATTTCAAACGCAATACTTCTGTAAATATGTACAAGCATATCCATAGTTTAAAATTGGTTATAAGGGTATATGTTATATGAAAGAGACTATTTTTATATTGAGAATGTCCATTTGCCTAGAAACAAATGAAGAGAAGTCTATTTTTGGTATTTAGAACTTAAATTTATGACCTTCTGGAAGAATTTCTTAATAAGTATCTACTTTCATGATTATACAAACACAACCTCTTAACTGGTAATTTATTATCTTAAAGGCAAAAGAATGACAACCTTATCATTTAAACCATTAATAGTTGTTGAATATGTCCTTAGAACATAAGCCTTGTTATTTCAATTATTTTCGCTCGTATTAGCTGATTCAGTGTGCTATTTATTCCACGATGGTCGTATGAATTGGAATGTGAGACTATGCATGGTTCATCTAATTTGTCATAGGTTGTAAAATAGTGAATCCAAATCAATAATAAAAAGTGAAGTCAATATCATCTACGACAATACTAGTGAGCTGAAAACATATAAGACGAATCACACGACATTGTTGCTTAGCTAGAGCGCCACACTTATTCATCACAGCTCTCCTATATAGTCATTAAATCTAACATTCATTTAAAGATAAAGGATCAGTGGTACTGGATTCATTAGCTTGAACGAAAATAATATATAGGCTTCAAAAAATCATGAGCACTTGTATGCAAAGCATGTAACATCTATAAAACTTATCTAGATTCTAGGTTATGGTTAAAGCCTAATGCAAGCATGGATACCTGTTTACTTAATTAAAAAAAAAGGTAATCTTCGACAATTGGCGGGATACCTGTTTACTTAATAAAAAAATAATAATTCTGCAAGTCTTGGTAATCTTCGACAATTGGTGAGAACATACACATAAATTTTATGGTTTCCAGTTTGATTCATTCTCTCTTCCTGTTTTCTTTTCCTTTTCCTTTTTTAGTATCTCCCCTCTGTTCTTTCCCCTTGCTTTAGCACATCAGCTTCCCATTGTAGACCTTGCAAACTAAGTGATTTGTTGCCTGTAGGTAATTGAGACAACTGGTGCTTACTACTATTTTGTTCAGTTCTACTTTTGTCGGTGCTCGTCATTTATAAAAAGGGCAGCTCGATGCACTAAGCTCCCGCTATGCGCGGGGTTCGGGGAAGGGCCGGACCACAAGGGTCTATCATATGGAGTGTTATCCTGCATTTCTACAAGAGGTTGTTTCCACAGCTCGAACCCATGACCTCCTAGTCACATGGCAACAAATTTACCAGTTACGCCAAGGATCCCTTCGGTGCTTGTCATTTATATGAGCATAAATTGCACTTCACAAGTAAACATCTATCTCTACATTTTACAAAAAGTTGATGTACTTTTCTTTTGGGTAAGTAGCAACAAGATTAGCAGTAGCGGTACGGGGGATTGGTTTAGCAGAAGAGCAGGCAGAAGGTTGTGGAAGCCTAGTGTCATTAGTTTTTGTTCAGTTTTGTTAATTGCATTAGTAAATATCAAAATTGGCCGATTTGTCAAAAAAGTAAAGGTTAGGTGGAGATCATAATAGCATGTAGACTCAAAGCCGTAACAAGGTTATATTTCGTGCACTAAAACTACTCTTTCACTACTATACTGAGACTGGGGATTGATACTGGTTTAGCAGAAGAGGAGGCAGAAGGTGGTGGAAGCCACTAGATTCATTAATTTTTGTTCAATGTAATTAATTGAACATTTTTTGTTCACTGCTAATCTTGTTGCCACTTTGTGGGACTATACTGGGTAGTTGTTGTTGTAATTAATTGCATTAGTAAATGTCAAAATTGTAATTAGTAAGTGGGATTATACTGGGTGGTTGTTGTTGTTGTTGTTGTAGTAAATGTCAAATTGGCCCATGTGTCAAAACATTAAAGGTTATGTCTGATCATAATAACATGGAGATTCAAAGTCGTAATGAGGTTATATTTCAAGGACTAAAACTGCAGTTTACCCCTTCAAAGAAGCCTCCACTTAAGTGCATTTCAGATTTGCTCCTATTTCTTATTCGTAGATTAAGATGTTATTTGGAAAAGAAAGTAAATCATTTAATTCCTTTGTGAAAATAGATCTGTAGTAGTTCTCAGATGAGGGATTCTTCTGTTACAGCCCTTACGAGAGCTAATCAGGATATCTTTTCATTGCTAAATTCTTATGGATACCTGGGATTAGGAGAGCTAGTGAGCCATTTTTGAGAAGTTTATAACTAATCAACAAAGATTTCCAGTAATGATTAACGAAGAATTTTGATTACTTTAGTGAGCATTTTTGTTAGCGGTGCGATTCATGTCTTCTTGTTCATCTGTCAACTGTTAACCTTTAAAAATAGTTTTGTGTCACCGAAATATCTCAAAGCTAAAGGTCATGTGTTTACGGCTTTTCCCACCTCAAGTAAATTGCATTGACTAAGATTTTTGATTCTGAACATTCATGTTGATTTGGTCAATGACCAAACATACAACAACGAATGGAGGAGCAGTCAAATTGATTTAAGTTGTAAAAACAAGCATAATACCTGAGATGACCAAACAATACATAGCTTATGATAAATGAAATTGAGATGGACTGACATAAAGCAGATATTTATGCCAAAGTTGGCTTGAAATTTATGATAAGAGGGGTTGCTCTGATGGTAAGCAACCCCCACTTCCAATCGAGAGGTTGTGAGTTCGAGTCTCCCCAAGAGCAAGGTGGGAAGTTCTTGGAGGGAAGGATTCCGGGGGTCTATTTGGAAACAGCCTCTCTACCCAAGGATAGGGGTAAGGTCTGCGTACACACTATCCTCCCCAGACCTCACTAAGTGGGATTATACTGGGTTGTTGTTGTTGTTGGCCTGAAATTTATAACATTTCTTTACTATTTAATTGCGGGCAAACTCATATAATTCTGGCTCTAAGAACAGCAATGACATCCTGATGCTTAAGAAAATGCACCAGCAACTCATTCCTTTTAGGCTCCATTTTATCAGCATTATTTTCTTCATCTTCATTGTCATCCGTCCCATCAGATGATAAATAAATTGGAGGCAGTAAATCCCCTTTATCTAGCAAAGCAAGGCTCTCTTTGTAAGTGCCAAAATAAAAAGAGTACCTAGTGCCAAGAATATCGAGGTGCAGCTTTTCTTGTGTCTCAGGATTATATGAAGTTAGCATCCCTGATATCTCTGTCAACAGTATTTCGGTATCATTATGAAAACCCAGTATCATGCCAAACCGCTGGTGGTCGAGTTGCTGGTGGTTGAGTGCAACATTATATTCCATGCTCCATGACTTAGTGTCTCCATACTGTTTCATTACCCAAATGGAACAACTGCTGCTCCAAATACGTGTATTGTACTGATACACAGCAAGTGATTCCCTACATTCCGCAGCAGTCAGATTCGTAGGTAGTTCATTAACCAAAATTTCTGGTAATGATAATTCCTGAAAAATCTCATCATTTAGATCAAACACCATTATCAAGTTCTCCACCCTTCTTTCCTCTGCAGTTATCTTGTATGCAGTCCAGTGGACTTTCCCACAAACAACAGCTTGTGTCCAAAAGTACTCTATAACACCATTGTCTGGAATAAAACCATCAAATTCCTTCCAAATTCCTGAACTAAGTGCATATACCTCAACTTTAGGTGGCACCAAGTATCCACCATCACCACGAGCATAGGCCATCCTCACGACCTTGTAATCTCTCGTTTTAATTGCATAGCCAAACCCACAAACAAGCATATAGTTGCCTATGTTTTCAAAAGAAGACATTGGGAGGGTGATGGATCTGCCTATCATTGGGTTCCAAAGTACCAAAAGATTTTTAGATACAAATAAATCATCTGACAAACAGAGGACGCCATTGCATAGGCCCACGATCCTGTAATAATATCGCACTATGCCATTAAAAGGGGCTCCTATTTTGAATTCAGTTTCAATACCGGCTAATACATCAACGAGTCGAATAGAGTATATTTCCTTCCTTTGAGTTAGTGAGAAGTACCTGATGATTTTACCTGCTGGTGGTTTTTGGAGAATGTTACAGTTGGTGTGCAGCGATATGAA
The DNA here is from genome assembly GCA_034376525.1 of Nicotiana benthamiana. Lineage (NCBI taxonomy): Eukaryota > Viridiplantae > Streptophyta > Magnoliopsida > Solanales > Solanaceae > Nicotiana > Nicotiana benthamiana. Next base: position 87,533,160 of record CM067335.1, read on the forward strand.
TTCAGAGCTTGAGATTAGTGAGTTCCATGATCGCGATATGCACCTAAATCGGAGTAGAGAATTGGATGGGAGCCTTGAGAAGATTGGAACCATTAATTCTTTAGGGATATAGTCTGACATTTTTCTTGGGGTATGAAATTGAAGATCTTGTTATTTTCTCCCTCACTTTTCTATTGTTTGAGAAGAAAGGTTGGGTGGGGGAGGGGTAGCTCTTGAAAGAGAGACTGCTCACTGGTGAGAGAAGGTTTTTGAAGTTGATTGCTAGTGAAGAGAGCTTCAAAAGCAAGTTGATGGCAAGAAGACAAGAGAAATCACTATTTATACAAAGGTAAATAGAGCAAAGACAAGAATTTGTACCAGAAAAGTAGATGCTGGCTAATCCAGAAAGAGAAACTGTTTAATTACTTGCTCAAAATCTTTTCTCAAATTTGGAAGGTAGGAAATGAAGAAAGCAGAAATTCTTTTTGAGCTAGCCTATTTGAAGCAAGGTAATAATTGCGGTTCAAACTCTTATTGAGTTTCTTAGAAGAAAAAAATAGTCAAATTAATCACTTGCCGAATATTATTTATCTGTTTGTTGACCTTTGACAATCATAATAAACTAATATATACTTTTATCACTTATGGTAATTGGTTTGTCTAATAAGTTGGTAAGTAGCTGATATAGTGATACTTGCGATATAGTGATACGTAGTTAAGGAATAAATTTACGTTGTTGTAATATACATAAAAGGTCGAAATACACCCCTAATATTTGTGATTTGTTCTATATATGCCCTCCATTTACTTTCGGCTTATAGGAAACCCAATGTTATCTTTTATCTCAAATTTGCCCCTCTTAGCCGCATAAAGATATTTGGACCTTTTTAGTTGTTTAGGGATATATTTTGACATTTTTAGGGGCATGCTTCATATTATTGTAGAGGGTATATATTGACCAATATGATAGTTTTGCGATAAACTTGGATATGATGTTTGTCTATATGGGCAGCTGTCAAAGCCAAGCCGGATAGTTGTTCGCGGGAGGGGAAAATATGAGACTGAATTAAAGGTATGGATCAAAAGAGAAATGAAGGGAAATTGAAAATTTTTGGGTTTGATTTGAACTTTCTCCCTTCATTAGCTTAGTAAAGCCCCCCCCCCCCCCCCCCCCCCCAACTTTTATCTCATTATATCCCTCTTACTAATAGGTTTCTACCGCATAAAAATCGGTCAAGCCGCATAGGGATATTTTGATCTTTTCAACTGTTTAGGGATAAAGTTTAATATTTTCAATTGTTCAAGGGCATGCTTCATATTGTTGTAGAGGGTACATATTAACCAATTTGATAGTTTTGCGATAAACTTGGATTTGATGTTTGTCTACATGGGCAATTGTCAAAGCCAAGCCGGGTGGTTGTTAGCGCAAGGGGAAAATATGAGACGAAATTAAACCTTGGGGTATGGATCAAAAGGTAAACGAAGGGCAAATGTAAGGAAAACTGAATACTTTAGGGGTTGATTTGAACTTTCTCCCTTCATTAGCTTAGTAAAGTTGTCCCCCCCCCCCCCCCCCCCAAAATAAAAAACACCAATGATATTTTTTATGGTTATTAAACTTAGATTGGATCTTGTTCGTGTTTAGTGAATAATAAAATTATATAATTTTACTATATTCTTGGCAAAATATTGCATCTTTCCTAACAGTGTGTGAATCCTAGCTTCTCAGATTAAACAAAAATATCTAACATGATATGTACATGCTTAAACACAATAACAATTTTTATTCTTGCCTGCTAGTTTCACCTCAACGAACTCATGGGACACTTCTCAGAAAGAGGACACTATCTCAAATACACATGTTGATATTGTTGACACATTTTTCTTTTCTTCGCTGAATCCTTGTAATGAAATTTTTCATGTTGCGCTAAGTTACTTATGGATGTATGCATGTTGTCCGGAACACTTTGGAGTGAACACCCATCCGAACAAGTAGGGTCAATAATTCAGCATTTAGGATGTAACATTTAGCAACAAAAAATATTTAACCCAACAGGTTATAGATAGCAGATTGACACATCGAATGAACTAGCTAGTAGGACAGACAAGCTACTTTCTTATTTTAGGATTGGAAGATCCTCTACGTATTAGCATACCCGTACCGGCAATTAGAGTAGCATTCTCTCCCCAATCAATCGTAGAAACTGGCTGTAAGAGAGTTGACTGTCTACTATCTATGTCATGCCTTGTCTCGCTAGTTGATTTACATGGATTTTTGTGTAGAAAAAATGAAAAGAGGTAATGTTAATATTAGAAGCCGTATGCAAGGCAAACATTGGTCTTAACCTCAAACGGGGCTTTTGTAGTTAACCTATAAAAGAGTATATTATCAAGTCTATCCAACTATGACTGTAAGGTGGAGAGCACAACTTGTCTGCAAGGAACTATTGAGATAGGTTTTTACAATGTTGAAAAATTGTGCATTTCCCTGAAGTCCGGTGCAACACTACTTAGATGTTTTGCCTCCTTACTATGGTTTAGTGATCCAGACCCCACCTATGGGATTACATTGAGTTTGTTGTTGTTGTTATTATGGTTTAGTGAAGGCACCAATAGGTTAATCTAGGATTTACTCTCTATGAGTTCAACCTTTAATGTTTTTAGTATTGAACTCATTATATTATTGAAGCTATGGGTCATACTGTTTATTACAATTTTGGTGAATTTTTACCCATCAATTTATACACGATATCGGAAGTACTGATTCAATTGAACCCGGTAATAAAGAGTTGCACCCGCCCCAAAGGCACCATGAAGATCTCAATGTGAACAATCTCTATTGTTAAAAGGAAAACACTGAATAACAAAAATAGATGACAAAAGTACTTTACGGATAAACATACTAGTGATCAACATTAAAAGAAATTTAGTCACAACTCTGTATTAAAGTCTTGCATATAGATCAAGTTAGAATGATTTTTGAACTTGAATGACATGGTTTTTACTTCATACATCCTATTCAATTTTAGTTTTGAGTTCTTTGATACAAATAATTATTGTTTCATTTATAGTTTTCCTTTTTCTTAACGTGTTGAAATTTTTTTTTTAAAATTATTTTTCTTGATCTTTGTCTTTCTTCATTAAGCCACACTTTAATTTTCTTTTTGCGCTTAAAGACCCTGTAATCACTTATTGCTTTCTGCGGCTTTGCTTGTGGTAACAATGTACTTATCTATTGCCTCGTGAAGTTGAGTTATATAGTTTGTGTACCGGTATGTAGAAACAATGAGATCAAGAGATATCCATGATATACTGGTTGATAATACTCCCTCCTTTCCATTTTATTTGGCGGGTTCATAGTATGATGGTCAAATTACTTAATATTCTACGTGAATTCAAAGATAGATTCTTCAAATTTTTTAAAATAAAATTTACATATTTGAAAATTTCATAGAAAATAGTGAGTTACAATAGTTAATAATTTATGATATTTTAGAAAATCGAGTTCAAAGAAGAACCTCTTTGACTTGTCACATGGCAATAGTACCCCATAAAATGGAATAGAGAGACTGGTAGTTAGATGAGGCTATTAATTTGATGGTGTTTGTTATGGTAATAGAGATGGGTTTTTAAATAAGCTATTGGCTCGTAATTTAAGAGACTTCTAGTAAATTGATGGTTCCTGTATGAGCTAGTGCGTGAATCGCTTTTTGGAGGTGCCTGTTTATGAGAGGATTGGGTTGCTGTGTTTTGGTACAGAAGTAATGATTTTGGTAATCTCAATGTTCTACTGTTTGGGTGCTGAACTGCTCTTGGAAAATGGAGTGTGTGAATGAGAATTTTTGTGGATTTGAAGCATGATATTTCAAATGATATTGGGATTAGGAGAAATGGGTAGTGTTTGTCGAAGTAGCATATCAGGAATCCTGATTTGTATGATCGAGCACATAAATTTAGGATAGCAATATCGATGATGGGAGAAATAATTCTTCTTGAGCAACTATGTTGAGATTCTACTGTCCTTTGATGGAAGCAATGAGAGTCTAACGCAGCTGTTGTGATGAGGATATTGTCTTACCGCCTCAATTGTCGTTGACACTAAAGTTCGAGCTGTTGAAGTGCTGGTTTTCTGAGTATTCTTTTTGCAAAAAGCAGTTTCCTTAATTAGCTTCTGTGTTCGAACTTTGTACCTCCATATGTTTATTACTAGTTATAAAGCTGAAGATTTTAAGGTTTTTGCATTGAAGAAACTTATGCAGGATACTTGTGTGTACTCTAGGTGTGTGTTGGACAATATAATTTTTGAAGGCAACAAGAGAAACATTCTTTGTCTTAAGTTTAAGGTTTTACCTTTTTGCTTTTTGGTGCAAACTAATACAGGCTATAGAATATAGATGCATGTTAGACTTAAGACATGATGGGGAAATTGCAGAACTTGTAATTACATTTTTGATGCACTAGCTTAGTGTTTATTCATCTTTGATGATATACCTTATCATTTAGCAAAACATTGGTGTGTATTGACAACTTATATTGTGCTGAATAACATAGGTTGGGAAATCAGCTGCTTGACAAGGCTTTAGACAACTGGAACAGGAAATTTGCTCAGAGGGAGGGAGGGATAGAATCTGATGGAATAAGAATTACAGGGGTAATTTTACTGTTAAAGGTTGCCATGTGTTTTGGCAAACAGGAAGTATTGTATACTCCTGGCCATGGAAAAGGATATGGAAAATTAAAGCTCCAAAGTAAATTATCTCAGCTGGATACTGATGTGTGAAGCTTTCTTAACGCAAGACAACTTGATGAAGAGAGGATTTAAAACTTTTGGATAGATGCTTTCTATGCAAAACATTTGCTGCTGCACTGTGTGGTAGCCAGAGATATATGGAGCATGGTCTTAAACATTTGTGGAATTCAAGGGGTTAATGCCAAAGCCAAACAGTCCTTAAGGTTGCTTTGGTAAGCTGGTGGCTATGGAAAGTGGAGAAAGGAAAGAAAAAAGGTACGGCAGGTAGTACGAACCTGTATTTCTAGACACGGAGAAAGAAATGCAAGATGAAAATGCCTTGAAGAGACCTCTGGTACGATCCCTGCACTAAAAGAGCGAGTCTTCATGTCCAGTTCTCAGTTATTCCTCAGGTTGGAGGAACTTATGGGAAGTAATGTTGGAACAGCAGCAGTTGGGCCTGAATAGAACGGAATAGCCCCGGAGAATTTATATAGCAAATTCCATCTAGTTTGAGATTGGGGCGTAGGTATTGAAATCTACTACTATGAGAATTGCTTGATCCTCTTCGTGTAAGTTCTGTATCCCCTTATCTGCAGTTCATAAATATAACAACACTGTTGAACTTGCACAGTCGTTTTACTTGTTGGACATCACTTTTATGATTTTTCTCTAGTATCAAATATCCAAAATTCTATTATGAATTGAACTATTCTTCATTGTCATTCTAAGCGGGTTAAGCAAGGTGTACTTTGACTACAGGTTCCCTCAACAAATTTTGATTCTAATAAATGGTATAACAAAATGTTGTGACATAGGTTAACAATAGATGCATCAATGTAGCTGCATTTTGTTTTGCTTTGGTCTTGTTTGGGCATTAGTGCTTGGTTGTCAATGCAAAGCAGCTTTTCATTCCCTTGTTTCTTCGTGGCACGCTCAACGTCGGCCTCTCAATCTGCAAAACATGCAAGGAGTGAGTCTACAACTCAGTAAGCATCACAGAGTGCCCATTAATAGGTGAGACCAGTCTCGTGTAATCACAGTGACTCGTTAACTATAACTTTACTCGAAAGCTAAATTGGATACAACAACAATAACAAACCCAATAAAATCTTACAAGTGGGTTGATAAAATCTAGATCGCCATTGAGTGTTGGAGGCTACTTTCATAAAGGGATGGCTATATATATAATTTCGCCAACAATTAAATACTACTACATTTAGTGGCTATATTTGTAATATTTAGCTCCCTAGTATAAATAGCCCTTAAGGCCTTTATTTTAGGTAGGGGTGATAATTTGAGCCCAAACTCATTTAACCCGCCCAACTAACCGAGAGATTAATGGGTTGGGTTACAACATTTTAGCTCATGGGTCAATTTGGGTTGAGCCCAAGTTAACCCATTATTTTTTAGGAATTTTTACCTATCTATGCCATATATAAAACATTATTACCAAAAATGTTCATAATGTTATGAAATAGAAGATTCTTACACTTCTATTTAAGGTGAATGTCTTTAATGTACTTAATTAGAGAGATTTTAGAGTCCTATTATTGGTAGCAAGATCTCCCTCCTCCCTATAAATAGAGGTGCTCTCTACCATTGTAATTCACCCCTCTCAACTCAATAAGAAGAACTCTCTCTACTCTTCTCTCTATTGCTATTGTTCTTGCTCTATTGTTCTTGTCTTTTGCTTTAGTTTATAACACGTTATCAGCACGAGACTCTACCGTCTCAAGTATCATTCTCAAAAATCCAAGGTATTTTCCCTCTTCCTAATTTAATTTTCGAGTATGTCTGACATTATGAAAAGAAAGTTCGTTGCCCTTGAAATTTCGGGCAAGAACTATATGACATGGGTGTTGGATGCTGAAATCCACCTAGATGCTATGGGTCTCGGAGACACCCTCAAAGATAAAGAAAAAGCATCCACCCAAGATTGTGCGAAGGCCTTGATTTTCTTGCGCCACCACCTTGACGAAGGTTTGAAGATTGAATATCTCACCGTCAAGGATCCACTCGTTTTGTGGAACAGCTTAAAGGAGAGATATGACAACCTGAAGTTGGTCACTCTGCCACAAGCACGATATGATTGGGCCCATCTGAGGCTACAGGACTTTAAGTCCGTTTCTGAATATAATTCTGCTATGTTCAGAATTACTTCTAAACTGAAGCTATGTGGAGATAACATCTTCGATTACGATATGCTTGAGAAAACGTTTACAACGTTTCATGCCTCCAATATGGTACTGCAGCAACAGTACCGAGAGAAAGGCTTTACGAAGTACTCTGAACTGATTTCTCTCTTACTAGTGGCTGAGCGAAATAATGACCTGCTTATGAGAAATCACGAAAATAGACCAACTGGGTCTACACCACTGCCTGAAGCAGATATGGTGCACTCGCATTATGCCAAACATAAAAGGGACCATGATCACGGTCATAAATGGGGTCAAAGCCAAGGACGTGAACAAGGAAGAAATTCCAAAGAAGTCCGTCACCCCCCAAAGAGAGATAACCACCGAAAGCAGAAACGGGATCCCGAAGATCCTAAGGCAAATAGTTCAGAAACTATATGTTATCGTTGCGGTGGGAAAGGGCACTGGTCAAAGATTTGCCGTATACCAAGACACTTGGTTGACCTTTATCAAGCATCTCGAAAGAGAAAAGGCCCTGAAACAAACTTTGTCTATGACGACAATGAGGACATCACCCACCTGGATGTGGCAGACTTCTTTGAGCAACCCGAGGGAAAGATAGACCACCTAATCGGTGACGGAACCGTGATGAAAGAAGATGGAGCTGTTTGATTCTACTTGTATTAGTCAATGAATAGATTAATAGTCATTAGCATTAGCTCGTATTAGTTAGTTCATAAAGCAATGTTAGCAGTAGTTCTTTAGAATATCTTCAATATGTTCAAATATCAATAAAACTTTTATTTTCCAGTGGGGGTAATCGACTAGCCTGAAAAACTAGTCGATTATCAACTATTTTCGCATTAAAGTTGAAAAACAATTGATCAACAATCGATTGTCTTTGGCTAACAATCGATTGTCTTGAAACAGTGTGTTCTGGAATTTTTCAAAAATAGCCAACAATCGATTGTCTTTGTCTAACAATCGATTGTCTTGAAACAGTAAGGTCTGGAATTTTTCAAAAATAACAAATAATCGATTGTGTGTGTTTAACAATCGATTGACTATGTTCCAACAATCGATTGTGTGTTTAATAATCGATTGTCTTATGAAAAACGCTGAAATTTTCAAACTGCATAGTAATTGATTATGGACAACATATCTGATTTTGTTAGTCAACTGTTAGTAGCAGATTTTGAAAATATTATGTGACACAAAAAGAATTGAACTTGCTTATTCTTATGTTCCTGTATTTCTTTTGTATGTCATACCATGGAAAGTAAATTGATCGAAGGCTCCGGAAGAGCCATTGTAACTCTGCCCAAGGGCACGACGTTAATCATAGAGAATGCTATGTTCTCCTCCAAGTCTATGAGAAACTTGTTGAGTTTTAAAGATGTACGCCGGAATGGCTACAATATTGAGACAATGGATGAAGATAATCTCGAATATCTCGTCCTCACTTCAAAGAATGTCTCCGGCCAAAAAGAGGGTTATTGAGAAATTTCCGTCTTTATCTTGTGGCCTGTATTGGACAAGAATTAGTGCAATTGAGGCACATTCAACAGTAAATCTAAAGAATACTGAGTCCAATACATTTGTACTTTTGCATGATCGACTGGGTCACCCAGGATCAACCATGATGAGACGGATTATAGAAAGCTCATATGGGCATCCGTTAAAGAATTTCAAAATTCTTTCAAGTAATGAATATCCTTGCACTTCGTGTTATCAAGGCAAGCTGATTATCAGACCATCCCCAACAAAGGTTGGGACTGAGTCACCCCAGTTTCTGGAACGTATACAAGGGGACATTTGTGGACCTATTCACCCACCTAATGGGTAGTTTAGGTATTTCATGGTCTTGATAGACGCATCCTGTAGATGGTCTAATGTATGCTTGTTGCCATCACGCAACCTTGCGTTTGCAAAGTTAATGGATAATAGATGAGAATAACCTTGAATTCTTCATGAAAACGAGGCTGCCCATTTCGGTTTGGGTTCACGCCATTTTGCATGCAGCAATGCTACTTTGTCGGCTGCCCGCTTCGGCTTAGGGTCACGCCATTTTGCATGCAGCAATGCTAGTTCGTCTCTGACTGACGAATTATCACAAATATTCCCTATTGCAATTGGTTTTGGGTCATGAACCCAATATATCCCATTAAAGAAGCTTTGGATGCGCAGTATATGTGCCTGTAGCACCGCCATCCCGCACCAAAATGGGTTTGCAAAGGAGGTTAGGAATATATGTTGAGTATGAATCGTCCTCCATTATTCGCTACCTCGAAACATTGACAGGAGATTTGTTCACTGCACTATTTGCAGACTGTCAATTTGATGAGACACTTTTCCCAAAATTAGGGGGAGAAGTCGGTGAAACCAAATGGGAAATTTTGTGGAAAAATGTATCATTATCTCATCTTGATCCACATACCTCTATTTGAAAGAAAGAGGTACAAAAGACTATCCATTTGCAAAGAATAGCAAATCAAATGCCTGACGCATTTACGGACTTGAAGAGGATAACGAAATCACACATTCACGCGGGAAAATGTTCCGATCCGTATTGAAGTCCCTATTGGACAAATATCTAGTGTCATATCCAATGAGTCAAATGCACGCCAGAAGCGTGGCAGACCATTAGGTTCCAAAGATCGAAATCCTAGAAAGAGGAAAAAGAACGATCTAAATGACACTATGAAAGAATCACATGAGGACGCTCATGATTTGATTAATTCCGAGATTCACGAAGAATCTATTGAGCCTGAGACTCTTGAAAATACGGAATGCAAGAATGTGAGGATCTCGAACCTCAGTCTGTGGTAGTACAAAATTAATTGAGAGCTCTCGAAGAGCCAATTATTACTATGTTGGAGAAACACAATTGAGTATTGTGCTGTAGTAAGTCTCAAAGAAACTTATTCAGTTTCCAAAGTACACGCGAAAGCGATTGATTATATTGAGACTATAATAAAGGAAGGCTTTGATTCTCCTATTACTATAACTTGTAGCGGGGTAATTTGTATATGAAAAGCTACCCGCTTTGTTCTCCAGTTTGTACTACACAAACGAAAGAATGCCACAATAAAGTGGATATCTATTGGTATAAAACCCATGTCATAATAAACCCGAAGTTTATTGATAAGTGCACATGTCATGGTGTAAATTTGAAGTTTACCAATATTGATAATTTATTCAGTTGGCATTCATGTTAGCCATCTCATTTTAAGTATGATGTGCAAATTCACATAGGTGAATATCAAAGAACTAGAAAGTTCTTTACGAATTCTCTTGTATCACTTGTTCTCATTAATGAACTGACCAACTAAAGAGTTCGGGTTGAAGCCCCTTGATTCTGGAAATATCAAAGGTGAATATGGGCCCATTCACCTGCCATGTATACCACATATGATGCATCTATGATATGGTTACATGCGCCATTGTTATTAACCCGCAGCCTGGCAGTGCTTGCAAGGTAAATCGCTCAGTAATCTAACTTCGAGCATAGTTCCCAGATTCTCTACTCAAGACAGTTCATCTTGATAAGTTGGTTTATATTAAAGTTGGTTTAGCAAGATAATTATTGAGTGCTTCCACTTAATAGCTAAACTGTTTCTTATGAGAACTAAGTTATATATATATCAGTTTGATATAAGTTGTATACAAGAGTATATTCTCCCCTCAAAAGTGGTTCAGGGTCAGGAACCAAATAATTTCATCTTATATTAAGGTGCTGTGTATATTGACATAATGCACAAAGATGATTTCCCAAAGTTGAGGAAACATGTTAGCTTTACTAACATGAGGGGGAGACATGATAAACACTTGAGAAAATGTTACATGGGATGAATTCTCATTTGTATATGTATATCCCTGAATATCATGATATGAACCTGAAGTTCATAAAAGGGATAATTCAAATTGCAACATATTGCAAAGCATGCTATACGCATTTGCTGACTCAAAGAAAGCAACTAAATGGAAGAGATACAATTCAAGAAGAATTGATTCCATATGAAAGACATGTAGCTTTGAACCTGTAGTTCATATGCTTGAAACTATAAAGTCAAAGGTATGTATAATCAATTTTCGATACTTTATTTGTTTAGCATGACATGAAACTTTGATATGCAGCTAAAGTCTATTATGTGACTTACATGACTTAACTTGAAAGATTTAAGTTGCTTGAAGCATATGCAATTCTTGGTCCTGAAGTACCACATCCTAAGTACAATTTGTGTACATATGAATCTTGCCATAACTATAAGCATGATGGCATTGAGAATGCATCTATGGAGATATTGAAGAGCTATTCCACGACATCATATGAAGATGTTCATACCTATCAAGAATGATGATTTCAAGGTGCGGAATATTTATTCAAGTCAATATGGTTGATTTACTTATCAAACGTATACCAAAGATCGTTTTGAAGATGATGCACAAGATTGGAATGCAAATGCTCAAGGATATAAATCGATGTACTCATTAGGGGGAGTCAATGCGCGTTGCACTCTTTTTCCCTTACAAGGTTTTGTCCCACTGGGTTTTCCTTGCAAGGTTTTTAACGAGGCAACCAATAGGCGCATATTCAAACATGTGTACTCTTTTTCCTTTCTTTAATTTTTCCCAATGGGTTTTGGTTTTAAGGTTTTATGAGGCACATCATTGAATAGACATTCAAGGGGGAGTGTTATGAAATAGAAGATTCTTACACTTCTATTTAAGGTGAATGTCTTTAATGTACTTAATTAGAGAGATTTTAGAGTCCTATTATTGGTAGCAAGATCTCCCTCCTCCCTATAAATAGAGGTGCTCTCTACCATTGTAATTCACCCCTCTCAACTCAATAAGAAGAACTCTCTCTACTCTTCTCTCTATTGCTATTGTTCTTGCTCTATTGTTCTTGTCTTTTGCTTTAGTTTATAACACATAATTTATTATTTACCCGTGTAGTCCATACTTTTTCTACAAAATATATACCAATCCAATAATAGGTAGATTTTGCCATAAAAAGCGCGCTAAAAATAAGGCACCAGATCTGCGTGTGATCCTATCACCATTAAATTCGAATTTTGAAATGGAAGGAAATTCCATTGCTGCGTAATTCTCTCCTTCTCCATATATTTTTCACCATTGATAGCCATTGAAAAGCTTAAAAGCTTTGAATTCAAATTTAGGTTTTCAAAAATCATTATTTGTTTGGATTGAGTATTGTTGTAAATAATTCAGAATATGTTTAGGAGTTTATATCTCAATTTTGAGGGATTTTGGTGAAGATTAGACTTGGTTTTGACTGAATTTCAGATTGAAACTCGCCGAAAAAGAAGAAGAAGACATACTTCCAGAATTGTAGTTAAATTGTAGATAAATCGTAGAATTGTAGATACATTGTAGATATATTGTAGATAAATTATAGATAAATTGTAGATTGGGAAAACTAAAACTTCTACATGTCTTCTACAATTATGTCAAAAATGCCAATTATGCTACAATTGAAATGAGAATTGGGATATTACAATTCAATATATTCAGTTTATGGATATCATGTCAAAATCCCAAAGTTGAAAATCTATTCTTCCATATATTTTCCACCATTGATAGCCATTAAAAAGCTTGAAAGCTTTTGAATTGAAATTCAGGTTTTCAAAATTCATTATTTGTTTGCATTGAGTGTTGTTGTAAATAATTAGGAATATGTTTAGGAGTTTATATCTCAATTTTGAGGGATTTTGGTGAATATTAGACTTGGTTTTGACTGAATTTCAGGTTGAAACTCGCCGAAGAAGAAGAAAGAAGAAGACATATTTTCAGAACTGTAGTTAAATTGTAGATAAATTGTAGAATTATAGATAAAATGTAGATATATTATAGATAATTGTAGATTGGAAAGACTAAAACTTCTACAAGTTTTCTACAATTATGTCGAAAATGCCAATTATGTTATAATTGAAATGGAAATTGGGATATTAAAATTTAATGTATTCAGTTTGTAGATATCTTGTAGATAAAATTTCTACAAATAAACTACAAATCAGTTTAAGTATTATATAAAGTTGTATTGTTTTTAAGAGTGTTAACAATGTCTGTGCTGGAGACACCTTCAGTACGTCTAATCTGCTTGTAGCGACCAGCTTGCTTTGCTAGGGCATAAGCATCAATTCCATCTGGAAGTAGACAGGGATCATCGCCATGTATAATGTAGTCAATCTTATGCTCATTAAACAGACAGTTCATAAAATCCTCAGTAATTACATAAAGAGCATTCGAAATTACTTCATCCACCCACTTCAATCCACTGACAAGGGCAAGTCTGCAAAAGATCTCAAAATTAGATGTCATATATAGGTCGGGAAAAACCGGAAACAGTTGAATTGATGAAACAAAATAGCTTCACATAATGGACACATAAATAAGTGGAACTAAATTCTTTGTCAAGTAATTGAAGTGAATGATATTCTAAATTCTAAGAATTTAAAGACATTTACATCTTTACACACAGATAACATGTAAGAGCTAATAGGCATAAATTGAAGGAAGACACTTCTCTCCAAAAATTCGCTTTACATAATTTGCTTAGGCTCATCAAGAATAGCAAGGGGGTGTGGGGAAAGGAAGGAGAGAGAGATGGGTAAACAAAAAAAAAGTGAATATATGCTCCTAAAATCACGCCAAATAAATGAAGCAATAATTATACCCTTAATTTGAATTATGGTATGTAAATAGTAATTTGGTATGCTTAAATATAAACCTTAAACATTGAGGGTAATAAGGTTTCATATATGGTATAGGGATGTAAAAATCCCTATTTTTTATAGCCCATTATGATCCATTTAACATCCCAAATACAACCCATGAACTCACTCACAACAAAGGATCTCAACCCAACTTATTTAGAAATTTACTTAGTTGTCACAATTTTTTTTGTATTTTTTAATTTTCTACACCACCCACCCACTCACCCTAGCTCTACCCCCTCCCCCCATCCCCACCCCCACCCCCCAAAAAAATTTTACTTTTTTTTGTATTTTCAATTTTTTATTTTTTTGTGTTTTTGCGCCACCCATTCTCCCTCCTAACCCCCACCCCCGCAAACCCCTAAAAAAAATTTTGCTTTTTCTTTTTGTGTTTTCAATTTTCTGTTTTTATTTTTATTTTTATGCACCACCCACCCACCACCACCACCACCCCCATCCCCACCCGCGGCGCAAACTCCCTCTAAAAATCTTTACCTTTTTTTTGCATTTTTAATTTTTAATTTTTAATTTTTATGCACCCCCACCCTATCCACCCCCACCCCACCCGCGTAAACCCACTCAAAATTTTTTTTTACTTTTTTGTTTTGTATTTTTAATTTTCTATATTTTTTTATTTTTATGCATCACCCACCCTCCATCCACCTATCCATAAAATATTTGTCAAGTTACATATTTTAAGGTAAAATATTTTTTTTATGCAAGATTAGCATGGTTCTAAAACATGGGTCAAGTTGGGCGGGTTGGGTTATGACCCATTGTTTAGCCCATCTTGACCCAACCCATCGTAGCCCAAATATACTTTGGTTGGGTTGGGCAATGACTCATTTATTACCTAACTCATCTTGACCGTCCAAATTCAGTCCAACCAGCCCATTTGCCACCCCTACTTTTAAGGTTAGCTTATTTTGATATTGTGAATGAAAACTCATTGAGAGTGTTTAGGATTAATTTCTATTTTGGTTGAGTACTTGCTAAGGTGAACTTGCAAGGGCGTTGCTTACCCTTGAAGGTTGTTCCTATAGTTTTGGGTCAATTAAGTATGAAATTAATTGGGTATTTGTTTGTTTCAAATATTCTTTCAATTTTCTTAGTTGGTCTCTTTATCGTTCTATCATTTTATTTGTGTTCTTATTAATTTGCTTCCGCGTTCGTATCATGGGTGAAAGCTTAAACTGGATACCCAAAGTTGAAAATTCCCACCAAGATTAATCGGATCGTGCTAATTCTATACTGACAGTGTGAAAATTACACTCCTATTTAAGTCATACCAAAAAACATCTATTGGTAGAAGGAAAAAGACATTGTGATAACGATTCGAATCTCACCTAATAGAAGGTAGAGGGACGAGTTGAGTAAATAAAGATCTAAATTACAAGCTTTGACATTTGGGGAAAAACCATTGGGTTTGGTTATTTTTCTATGAGATCCGGGAAAGGAGTCTTACTTCCAAAGAAATCAAGCATACGAATAGTTTAGGCATAATTCATCCTTTTTTTTTGGGACCTTTATACGAATAGCCCACTAGATCAATTGTTACTTTTCCTAATAGGTATATGCGTAGATTATACACTAAAACAGTTATACACAACAGCAACAATTATCCAGTATAGTCCCAAAAGTAGGATCTGAGGAGGGTAATATGTAGACGAGCCTTACCCCTATCCGAAAGGACAGAGATGCCGTTTCCAATCGACCCTCAGCTCAGTGAAAGAAAGGAAAAACAAAAAAACAGTTATACACATGATACATAATTTATTTATTATACATTCACGTGCCTCTTTTAATTTACGCTATTAGATGTCCGGCTATTTAAGTTAATTTTTTTTTTAAAAAGGTTAATGCTTTAGTTTCAAGAATTAATGAGAGATAGAGAGTAAAGGTTCCCAAGGGGAGAACTCGTCTTAAGAATTGTTAGCAAAGATACCCATGTCATAGCCTCAATCTAATGTCAAAGAACAATGGAAAGAGAACACTCGGGAATTTCTACTAACTTCACCTATACCAATCCCCCCACTATTTAAAGAGAAAACTAAATTGAAAAATCAAATCAAAGAGAAGAAAAACAAGCCGAAATCTCCAATTATATTAACACTCCACATTGGCCTTCTGAGCCAAAGGAATAGCAGCAATTGCATTGTTATCACCAGTACCCACAGCTCCAGGCAACTTTCTCTTAGGCTTGGCCTCTTGCAACATAGATACAACGTCCCTCATCGATGGCCTGTCCGCCGGATTCCGGCTCGTGCAGAGCAATGCCACCCTTAGCAACAACATCATTTCCTCCCTCACCGATAGACACGAAGCGCCAGCATTTTTATCCAACACGTCGTATATTCCATTTTTAGTCTTAATCTTGGACCTAAACCAATCTACAATACTATTTCCGTCACCAAATTCTGGTTCCACAGATCTTTTCCCTGATAAAATTTCCATTAACACCACACCATAACTGTAGATGTCACTCTTCTCATCAACTTGCAACGTATACGCGTATTCTGCATCATTAAACGCATAAGCATGTTTAGTAGTAGTAATAACTAATAACTATGATGTCAAGTCTTTAATAATGAAAAGACAAGAATTAAATAGTTTGTTATCATAGCAATTTGTCTCCTAGCGCAAAAAATGTTTGACTTTAGAATATTTAAAGTCAGGGAATGTAGTACTAGTACTAATAAATCAAAGGGATTAAATACAATTTTAAATGACTAGCTTGACAAAATCTTGGTGGGTCCAAAGAATAACAAAAAGCAAAAGGTTAAACGTAAAGGCGAAGGGAGCAATTCACGCGCACTACTAGTGCGGAATTCTTCTCAAGCACTAAAAAATCGTGGCTAAAACTGCAAAAAGATAAAAGAAACAGACGGTGGCTCCACCGCGCTTACTCCTCCGCTTAAAATTTAGCTTATAATTTTTTTACTTGAATTATATTTAAATATTTAAATATTTGAATTTTATTTTAAAATATATTTATGTTAACTTTGAAGCTTCACAAAGAATTACAATGTGAGTTTAGCTTTTAAAATTTTTACCAGTGAACCGGTTGCACTAATTTGAAGCAGTTGAGGCATTTGAAAAATAATATATTAACGACAAAAAAGAAGAAGAAGAAAGATATATCATGCTTTCACTCAAAATGCATCATGTTAATGACATGACACCACGTTTAGCACGCAAGTGACCCCTTTTTCGTCACCCTACAAAACGAACTAAACGGATCTGACAAATATTTTTTGGATAAGCACTCAAAACGATCATGTATGTTCTCAAGAAAATAAACAAAAAATTCATCAATTAAAAATGTAATTATAAGAAGAAGATAAAAAGTTTAATATATACTAGAACTTACCGGGTGCAATGTAGCCATAAGATCCAGCGATTACCGACATAGATTCATCACACTGAATCAATTTAGCAACACCAAAATCAGCAACTCTAGCCTCCATTTCACCATCCAAAAGAATATTACTAGGCTTAAGATCGCGATGAACAATGACGGGATCACAATCATGATGCAGATAACAAATCCCCTGAGCCACCCCGAGCGCGATTTTGTACCTAGTCAGCCAATCAGCTACCAAATTAGCGTCCTTATTCTTACCATGCAACAAGTCGTCGAGGCTGCCATTGGGCATGTACTCGTATAATAGCATCGTACACTCGTTGTTGCTGCAACAACCTAACAATCTCACGATGTTCCTATGTCTTACGTTGCCTAAAACATCGACCTCAGCTAAAACGCCTTGCCTTTTCCTGATTGTCTCCTTGTGTTTTCCCCATAGCTTTTTCACCGCTATGATCTCGCCACCTGGCATTTCCGCTTTGTACACTGTCCCTGTCGAACCCATACCGAGGATCTTGTCCGTCATTGTCAAACACTCCAACACATCATCCGCCGTGAAGTTCAGCCTCTGAAACGCCGTTAACTTCCACGGCCCAACTTCTGTTTCGCCTGAAAATCGCCTGCTGTAATTGGCGTGAAAACATCGGCTCCCGGCTATAAGGACAAACAACCCAATACCAAAAGCCGCAGCCATTATCCAGACTATCGCACCAGCTGTCTTTTTAGGCTGCGGCTTGACTTCCAGGGCTCCAGCAGCGAGCCCGTTGGCCCCGCAAGGTTTTTCAATGACAGTACCACAAAGCCCTTCGTTTCCAAAGAAGGACGACGAATGTAGGCTTGAGAATATGGAGCCCGTAGAAGGCACCGGACCAGTAAGCTGATTATAGGATACATTGAAAATTTCCAAAGTACTGGAATTGGCAAAATTCGAAGGAATGGTTCCAGTGAGAAAATTACGAGACAAATCAACTTCTGTTATAGAAGGAATTGCTGATATTTCCCAGGGAATGATTCCAGTAAGCAAATTTCGTCGAAAATTCAGGCAAATGAGCTTCTCACAATGCTCAATATCCCAAGGAATGCTGCCTGTTAGATTATTTCCTTCAAGTTCAACTTTGTACAAACTTCGACACCCTTTGAAATTGGGAATTTTCCCAACTAGGCCATTGTAACTTGCCGAAAATATCTGCAAGCTTGTAGAACTCCAGATATTATCAGGCAACTCACTGTTAAATGAATTCTCTGATACGTTCAAATACTCCAATTTCACAGCATTCCCAAAATCCTTCGGAATTGGGCCAGAAAAATTGTTCTTGCTCATGTCCAAGAACGTTAAATTGGGCAAAAACCCGAAACCCAAAGGTATTGAGCCGTTGAGCTTGTTGTTTTGAATTCTGAACCGCGTTAACGCGGTACATTTGGCCAAGGAAGAAGGAAGCTCACCAATAAACTGATTTGAAAACAGGATCAGTTTAACTAAGCTGTTACTGAGACAAAGATTTGGTGGAATGGGACCTGATAATTGATTTGAAGAGACATCAAGTTTTTGTAGCTTACTATTTGAACCCAACTTGTGCGGTAAAATTCCAGTGAATGAATTATTCCACAAAGCCAACATTTGAAGATTAGGAAGCTCACCAATTCCTTGTGGGATTTCACCTGTTAAATTATTGTTCATCAAATTTAAAAGACTCAGCTCCTTAAATCCTGAAATCCCTTCTGGAATTGTTCCTGTGAGATAATTGTCGGATAAATCCAACGATTTCAACAATTTCAGGTTGGCGAAAGACAGTGGGATTATACCAAACAAGTGGTTCTTGAAAAGAAGCAAATTTTCAAGCTTTGTCAAATTGCCTAGACCAAAAGGCAGAAAACCAGAAATATTGGCTTGGGAAATATCAAGATAGTTCAAATTTGACAAATAGGAAAATTCAACAGGGATACAACCACTGAAATTGTTGTAACCAATCTCTATATGTTGAAGCTGTTTCAAGAAACCCAACTCAGGTAAAATTGGACCTGTTAATACATTTCCAGCCAAGTGTAAGAACTTCAGCTTTGAAAATTTACCATAAGCTTTCGGAATTACACCCTCGAAATAACTTCCGCCAAGGTTAAGGTACTCAAGATTAGGAAGCTGAACAATTTCTTGAGGCAAAGGGCCTATGAAATCATTACTATAAGCATTTAAGTGTGTTAAAGACTTGAGTCTTGAAATGCCAGGTGGGAACGTGGAATTAAAAGAGTTGTGACTAATGTCAAGAGTTTTAAGGAAAGGAAATTCGAAAAGGACTGTTTGGAGAGGACCATAAAATGAATTTCCACTTAAATTAATGTGGTGAAGGTGTACTAAGTTTCTGATATCTGTTGGAATTGTACCAGAAAGATTTCGCCTTGAGAGGTCAAGTGATGTGATTTGGCTAGTTTCTTGGTCACATTTGATGCCAGACCAAGAACACCAAATATGTGAACTTGGTCTTGAAAAAGCAAGTGTAGGATCCCAGTCATGGAAATTGTTGTGAGGGTCAAGAAAAGAAGATTTTAAAGACAAAAGAGAAATGAGTTGTAGAGGAAGATTTAAACTACTAATGGAGAAAACAAGTGAAAATCTTGTTAGGAGGAAGAAAACTGTAGTGAGAAAGAGAGAAAAAGAGTGTTTCATGGTTATGGTGGAATAGGAAATGGTTGAGAAATGGGGTGTGAAAAGAGAGGTAAATTTAAGGGAAGGGAAGGTTTTGATTGTTAGAAATTGCTTTTTTGGAGTGCTAGAAACAGAGAGTTTTTCATCATGATTTAGTTTGCCAATCAGTGGGTTTTGTTTGGTGTGAAGAGAGAGAAAAGAAATTTAAAAAAGAGGTCCAAAAATCTAAATAAATATTTTTAATTTCTCACTTGGTGTTCGGTGCGCACACTAGAATCGAGTTGTATATTTAAATTCATACCGCGTAAGACTCATTAAGTGGGAAGCTCTTCCCAACAGGAACTTTTCCATACCCAAATCTCGAACTCGAGATCTCTGATTAATGACAGAGGAATTATATACATCCCACCACAACCCATATTGGTTAAATAAATATTTGTACTATTCCTTCTTCTTGTTGCTCTTTAGTTTCTGCTTCTACTTCTGTTTGTAACTCCCATACTTCTGCTCACACAATTCATCTGTTGTCTTTTGCTTTAATTTTCTTTGTATGTCTCTCTTTTCTCAGTATTTTTCAACTTTTTTCTGCTCTCTTAATACATTTGGTTTTTTTAGATTTCATTACTCTTTTTCTTTTTTAGTTTTACCCCCCACCACTTTTACATCATTCCTTGTTTCCTTTATCTTTAGCCAACCAAAAATTTTGATAATAGAATTTGGGCAGTAGTATAGTGACAATGTTTCACGCAGGATCCAAGAAAGTTTGATTTTGATTTCTCACTTCCCCACATTATTCCTTTAAACTTATTTGCTCTTTCTTTTTTATTCTTTGTAATTCTAGTTTCTTTCTCTTTTTTCCTACTTTGAACTAGTAAATGAAAGCACATTGTGACATTGGGTCATGCTAGGAGAGGACCAGTGGACCACATCTTTAATTGAAAAATCCTGCAAAATGTTTTTTAAATCATCAGGTGCCTCTAATATTAGCTTGATTAATGTCAATCATTTTTAATGTGGTCACAAGTATTTACACAGCATCTATAATGGTCCGTTATTCAAGTACTCACTTTAATAGTATAAGATTTTGAATCTATTATCCACTACTCTCTTCTTGAAGGCAAAGCAAAGAAGGAAGAAAACAAAAAGATAAAGTTCAATCAGGTGGATCGATTCTGAATCGTGAGGTATCTTGTTCAAATTCTCGCGAAAGCATACACATTAGATAATTTCTCTTCGTTTGTCCAAGCATTGATGGACAAAGTTATATACTCCTTCTGTTTCAAATTAGATAACACACTTACCTTATTAATCCGTTCTAAAAAGAATGATGCATTTTTAAAATTGGAAACAATTCGACTTTAACTTTTTAATTTATTAATTATACCCTTAATAAGAAGCTTTTATAATCATACAAATATTATAGCCTCACAATACTCCTTAAGTTTTTAAGACCACAAATTCAGATTTATTTTAAATTTTTTTTATGTCGAGTCAAAATACATCATTTAAATTGAAACGAAAAAATATTTATACTAATGAAAAATAGTAAGTATCGTGTGAAATTAGTTAAAATGCACGGATGACTAGGACACTACAGATATAGAATAAACAAAAAGATGAGAGGGAGAACCTTCAAAAGAAAAGGTAGAAAATCGTATTATATGTGAACAAGTGTGGCCTTTCTAGAGATAGTAAAGTACATTGGGATTCATTAAATCTGCTAGGTACCCCAAGTATTTATCTTGATACGCCTGCCATGCACAGTAACTGTTTTACATTTAATATTGTTACTTTCCAGTGGCAAATTTTCATGTACCGAGGTTGAAATTCAAAGTCTGGAAAATGTACAAAATATAGTAAGGATATGGGCGACATGAAACGATGGGCATCATCAATTAAATTCCAGCTATTTTTACACCATTTTGACTTTTGTTAACTTTTAAAATGATGGGCATTTTCTACTTTGTATCATTAATGTTGCTAAAGCACTACTATATTCATTGATAAAGAATAAAGCTTTAAACACAATAATTCTCTTCTCTCTAGTCACTACTGTTTTCCCTCTACCACACTACGAAATGTAGAATCTATACTTGGATTGTACGAGTAATTTTGTTGATAGCTGAATAATTTTCGTCACCTACTACTAATGTACTTTACCTTTACTCTTCGTATTAGATCAATTTTGCTTGACATTTGGCTGTGATGCCCACCTCTTGTTAAGGTATACTTATCACCTTAAAGAGAAAGGGATAAATACACGACAATTTTAATCATGGTGAAAATGTATTGTAATTTTATTGAGTAGTAAAAATCCAAGCAAATTGCATACATAGCACATTAATCGTGGCAGAGCTCTCTTTGTAGTATAATTTACTCGTGGTTAAATGGATGGCCAGAATTAGGAGTTTATGTAGATAAAATTAGATAACCACTATCAATGCCCTTTGGTTTATAGAAGTTTCATATACCTTAGTACGGGTGTACAAGGGAAGTGACAAATCACACTAAACTAATAATACAAGTTAAATAGGAAAAAAAATCAAATTGTTATAAATAGAACTCTATTTAAGGTGAATGTCTATATTTAGAGAGATTCTAGGGTTTACTACTTGGTGGCTAAGTCACCACCTCCCTATAAATATAGGGGTTCTATTCTATTGTAAATCATCCCAAGTATCAATAAGAATACTCCTCTCTCTCTCCCTATTCTCTCTATATTGTTCTTGTTCTTTATATTATTTCATAACACGTTATCAGCACGAGTCTCTAACCAATATTTTGGAACTTGTCGTCCACAATTGCAGTTGGTTTGATAACGGACAGCTTATGCTATATATAGTCTATATGGGAATCACGTACAATGACTTTGCTGCCAATGCTATTATGCTGCTAATATTTCATGCCACACAATATTACAAATCCTTAAAGGTAAGTAATTTACTCTATTTATTGGTATACCTTAAATGTAAGTAATTTACTTTTCCCTTTCAAATTCTTGAAATTCTACGATTTGATTTTATATACAAACAAAGACAAAAATTATTACCATGAAGGTATCAATGAATGTGGACGTGGCAAAGAATTCCGTCCAATTGAATTTGCTCCATTCCCTTTAGAGAATGTGGTAGCAGTATGTGATAAGTCTGAAAGAAGACAAAATTATTACCATGAAGGTATCAATGGATGTGGAAGTGGCAATAGACGAAATTATAATCGTCATTATTGTGGTGATGAGAACAATAAGGATTCTCAAAATAATCTTTCACTTTATGAAAGTAATATTTGACATAAGATTGTGTAAAGCACATGATTATGATCCATTCCCTGAAGTGAATGAGATAATTATAATAGAGCCAGTAAGTATGAACACGCTCTTGATGTAATTTTGTTTCATATCTGACATTATAAAAGGAAAGTTCGTTGCCCTTGAAATTTCGGGCAAAAACTATATGACATGGGTGTTGGATGCTGAAATCCACTTAGATGCTATGGGTCTTGGAGACACCATTAAAGATAGAGATAAAGCATCCACCCAAGACTGTGCTAAGGCCTTGATTTTCTTGCGCCATCACCTTGATGAAGGTTTGAAGATTGAATATCTCACCGTCAAGGATCCACTCATCTTGTGGAATGGCTTAAAGGAGAGATATGACAACCTGAAGTTGGTCACTCTGCCACAAGCACGATATGATTGGGCTCATCTGAGGCTCCAAGACTTTAAGTCTGTTTCTGAATATAATTCTGCAATGTTCAGAATTACTTCTAAATTGAAGCTATGCGGAGATAATATCTCTGACTATGATATGCTTGAGAAAACGTTTACAACGTTTCATGCCTCCAATATGGTACTGCAACAACAGTACAGGGAGAAAGGCTTCACAAAGTATTCTGAACTGATTTCTCTTCTACTTGTGGCTGAGCGAAATAATGACCTGCTCATGAGAAATCACGAAAATCGACCCACTGGGTCTACACCACTGCCTGAAGCAGATAAGGTGTATTCTCATTATGCCAATCATGAAATGGGCCATGGATCTAATCATGGTCGTGGTCGTAATCGGGGTCATAGCCGTAGACGTAGACAAGAAAGAAATTTCCATGATGTCCGTCACCCCCCAAGGAGAGATAACCGCCGAAAGCAGAAACGGGATTATAAGGATCCTAAGGCAAATAGTTTAGAAACTATATGTTATCGTTGCGGTGGAAAAGGGCACTGGTCAAAGGTTTGCCGTATACCAAGACATTTGGTTGACCTTTATCAAGCATCTCGAAAGAGTAAAAGCCCTGAAACAAATTTTGTCTCTGACGACAACTTTGACATCACCCACTTGGATGTGGCAAACTTCTTTGAGCACCCTGAGGGGAAAATAGACCACCTAATCGGTGATGGATCTGTGATGAAAGTAGATGGAGTTATTTGATTTTATTCTACTTATTTGCTTTAGTTAGTAAATAAATCTAATAGTCATAAGTATCAGCTCGTATTAGTTAGCTTATGATATAATGTTAGTATTAGTTCTTTAGAATGTTTCAATATGCTCAAATATCAATAATATTTTTAGTTTCCAGTAGAGGTAATCGACTAACCTAACAGTTAGTCGATTATCTAATATTTCGCAATAAAACAAAATTTTTCCGCAAGGCCAGATAGTCGAATATCTGATTCAGATATTCGACTATCCAGATAACTGTTCACCAAGATATTCGACTATGATATTCGACTATGTACTTAGATATTCGACTATGTACTTAAATATTCGACTATTTAATATTTTCGCATTAAAATATTACTTTTCCGCAAGGCATGATAGTCGAATATCTGAATCAGATAGTCGAATATCCTAAATAACTGCTTCCCAAAATATTGTTTAAATGTGAAACAAAAGAATTGAAGTTGTTTATTCTCATGTTCGTATATTTTCTTTTGTATGTCAAACCATGGGAAGTAAATTGATTGAAGGCTCCGGAAGAGCAACTGTAACTCTGCCCAAAGGCACGACGTTTATCTTAGAGAATGCAATATTCTCCTCCAAGTCTAAGAAGAACTTGTTGAGTTTTAATGATATCAATCAAAATGTTCTCCTCCAAGTCTTAAAGGAACTTGTTGAGTTTTAAAGATATCATTCAAAATGGATATCAGATTGAGACAATACATGAGTATAATCTTGAATACCTCATTTACTCATGAAAATGAGGCTGCACACTTCGGCTTGGGGTCACGCCATTTTGCATGCAGCAATGCTAGTTCGTCGGCTGCCCACTTCGGTTTCACGCCATTTTGCATACAGCAATACTAGTTCGTCTCTGACTGACGAATTGACACAAATATATCCCATTTAAGAATCTTTGGATGCGCAGTATATGTGCCTATAGCACCGCCATCCCGCACAAAAAATGGGTCTGCAAAGAAGGTTAGGAATATATGTTGAGTTTGAATCGTCCTCCATTATTCGCTACCTCGAAACATTGACAGGGGATTTGTACACTGCACGATTTGCAGACTGTCAATTCGATGAGACACTTTTCCCAAAATTAGGGGGAGAAGTTGGTGAAACAAAACGGGAAAATTTTGTGAAAAAATGCATCATTATCTCATCTTGATCCACATACCTCCATTTGTGAAAATGAGGTGCAAAATATTATCCATTTTGCAAAGAATAACAAATCGAATGCTAGACGCATTTACAGATTTGAAAAGGATAACAAAGTCACATATCCCCGCAGTGAATGTGACAACATCTGATTCACGAATACATATTCATTATCGGAAGAATATGAACATGAAATTGGTATTGAATATACCACCCTCACCCCTAGAAGGAGGTTTGAGATGATACCACACTCACCCTTAGAAGGAGGTTTGAGATGATATATGGCATGAACGATCGTTGGTCACGTACCTATTGTACGCCAAAGTATTTTAGAAATATGACTATTAAAGGACAACGATAATGCAAGAAACATATCTTGCATATAATTTTGACCATGACCATAATGGTATAACTTTCTCTTTAAAAGAGATATTCACCACATGGATGTTGATGAATCTGTGGTAGTACAAAATTAATTGAGAGCTCTAGAAGAGCCAATTACTATGTTGGAGAAACACAATTGAGTATTGTGCTGTAGTAAGTCTCAAAGAAACTTATTCAGTTTCCAAAGTACACGCGAAAGCGATTGATTATATTGAGACTATAAATGAAGGAAAGATTTGATATCTCCTATTACTACAACTTGTAGCGGGATAATTTGTATATGAAAAGCTACCCGCTTCATTCTCCAGTTTGTACTACACAAACAAAAGAATGCCACAATAAAGTGGATATCTATTGGTATAAAAACCCATGTCATAATAAACCTGAAGTTTATTGATAAGTGCACATGTCATGGTGTAAATTTGAAGTTTACCAATATTGATAATTTATTCAGTTGGCATTCGTGTTAGCCATCTCATTTTAAGTATGGTGTGCAAATTCACTTGGGTGAATATTAAAGAACTAGAAAGTTCTTTATGAATTCTCTTGTATTACTTGTTCTCATTAATGAACTGACCAACTAAAGAGTTCGGGTTGAAGCCGATAAATTCTGGAAATATCAAAGGTGAATATGGGCCCATTCACCTGCCATGTATACCACATATGATGCATCTATGATATGGTTACATGCGCAATTGTAATTAACCCGCAGCCTGGCCGGTGCTTGCGAGGTAAATTGCTCAGTAATCTAACTTCGAGCATAATTTCCAGATTTTCTACTCAAGATAGTTCATCTTGATAAGTTGGTTTATATCAAAGTTGGTTTAGCAAGATAATTATTGAGTGCCTCCACTTAATAGCTAAACTGTTTCTTATGAGAACAAAGTTATATATATCAGTTTGATATACGTTGTGCGAGAGTATATTCTCCCCTCACAAGTGGTTCAGGGTCAGGAACCAAATAATTTCATCTTATTATTAATGTGCTGTGTATATTGACATGATAATGCACAAAGATGATTTCCCAAAATTGAGGAAACAAGTTAGCTTTACTAACATGAGGGGGAGAAATGATAAACACTTGAGAAAAGGTAACATGGGATGAATTATCATTTGTATATGTAGATCCCCGAATATCATGATATGAACCTGAAGTTCATAAAATGGATAAATCAATTGCAACATATTGCAAAGCATGCTATACGCATTTGCTGACCCAAAAAAGTAACTATATTCTCACTACAAATGCTCATATTAAGTCCCAGAAGGACAAAGTCTTTGATACGCTTAAAGCGTATAGACAAATACTTGATTCCATATGAAAGACATGTAGATTTGGACATGTAGTTCAAATACTTGAAAGTATAAAGTCAAAGGTATGTATAATCAGTTTTCGATATCTTATTTGTTTAGCATGACATGAAAACTTGATATGCATCTAAAGTCTATTATGTGACTTACATGACTTAACTTGAAAGTTTTAAGTTGCTTGAAGCATACACAATTCTTGGTCCTGAAGTACCATATCCTAAGTAAAATTTGTATACATATGTATCTTGCTATAACTATAAGCATGATGGCATTGAGAATACATCTATGGAGATATTGAAGAGTCATTCCACGACATTATATGAAGATGTTCATATCTATCAAGAATGATGATTTCAAAGTCCGGAATATTTATTCAAGTCAATATGGTTGATTTATTTATCAAACATCTACCAAAGATTGTTTTGAAGATGGTGCACAAGATTGAATGCAAATGCTCAAGGATATAAATTGATGTTCTTATCAGGGGAAGTTAATGCGCGTTGCACTCTTTTTCCCTTACAAGGTTTTGTCCTAACTAGGTTTTCCTTGCAAGGTTTTTAACGAGGCAACCAATAGGCGCATATTCAAACATGTGTACTCTTTTTCCTTTTCTATAATTTTTCCCATTGGGTTTTGTTTAGTTAAGGTTTTAACGAGGCACATTATTGAATAGACATTCAAAGGGGAGTGTTATAAATAGAACTCTATTTAAGGTGAATGTCTATATTTAGAGAGACTCTAGGGTTTACTACTTGGTGGCTAAGTCACCACCTCCCTATAAATATAGGGGTTTATTCTATTGTAAATCATCCCAAGTATCAATAAGAATACTCCTCTCTCCCTATTCTCTCTATATTGTTCTTGTTCTTTATATTATTTCATAACACAAATTGATTTGATTTGGTTTTGGTGTTGAAAAAAAATTCCGATAATGATTGATTTGGTTTCATTTTAATTTAAAAAAAGTCGAATCGAAACTAAACCAACCCGACATTATATGCATAGAAGTTTATAAAAATATTGTATATGTATATATATATATATATATATATATAAATATAAATTGTAATATAATGTATGAATATTTCTTAAACTTTTTCATAGTTCTCTCCTTTAACGTATTCGTTCAAGTTTGGACTTAAATTTTTTGAATGGTCTACTGTGTTATATAGCTCATGAGTATTAGTAGTAACTTAAACAAAGCCCAAACCAAAATCAAATCAATATTACTACTAACAAAAAAATAATAATAATTCAATACTATGAATGACAATAGTATTGGGCATTAATTTTTTTAGTTTTGCATTGGTTTAGAAAATAAAAATGCATAACTATTTTCTATTACTTTGTCATGTAATTAATACTTAGTAGTACTTATTAGTCGTATTTATTTTAGAATTTTTATTAATATTGATTATTTTAATATAATATCATGACTCATCTTACATTAGTATGTGATGTTTTACATTTCAATATCACATAAGGGGGGGGGGGGTGATTTGTGTGGTGACCAATTTTTTCCTTAAGCTGTTTATGGAAGGACCTGGTTCTTCTAAGTGTTCCTTAACCTACTATTGCAGAAATAGTAAAAGCGTAAAGTAAAGAACACAAATATTTTACGTGGAAAATACCTGGCTCAAAAGGTGAAAAAATCACGACATACTTTCCAATAGAATTTTTCCAAACTCTCCACTAAAATCACTGAGCCAAAAATAACATTTTCAAAAATTCTTTTGTAAACCTAGGACTAACTCTAATATTATTGTACTACAGAGTCTCAATTGTTGCGACAACTTCAAGTTAACTCTAACTTGAAAACTTTGAGTACCCAATATAATTGCTTCTAGATAAAGATGAAAGGTACAATATGAAACCACCTACTACAATTGAATTAGAATAAAAGACAGACACTTGAAAATGGTTCTTCTATCTAGTTCAAGTAGCTTCAGTTTTGCACGCTTGAATCACACAAGAACTGCTTGCAAAATTGCCTTGCTATTTTGCTCTCAATTTACGTTTAGCTTCTGCTTATATGTGTTTCCCGTAAAAGAGAACAACAACAATATTTATTGAGTTAGTAAATAGAGATTGATTAGAATTTTGATGCTACTCTTTCTTGGTGGAAGAGTTTTAGTTGATCTCATCCTCTAACTCCTTCCCTTTCTTAATCCGTGTTCTCTTTGAGTAAGAAGCCTTCTCCTTATCCAATATGTAACTTTTTCGATCAGGATTAGGAGATATTGTTTATGGCAAGATAGGTTTATCTCCTTCACGTGCATCTTACATGCTTAAGTCGATCCGTATTTGTGCTCCACTAGGATGGACCTGGTTCATGTAATAGTTCCTTTGTTAGTCTTCAAAACCAACCTTTACTTGGGCACACTAATTCTCCCTTTTTGATGATGACGAACTCTGTGCTTTTCATACACTTAGGCCCTGCCTAAACTCAGTTCAACATCAATGCAATGTTATAAATTTTTCACACTTATAATTAAGTACCAGGTTCATTAGGTTCTTGGTCTTAGGGGTCTGAACCTCCACCTCCACAGTCACATGTTCACCTTGATGGACCGGGTCCATCTCATCCACATCAAAAGCCTCAACAGGCTTTGCCACCTTTGCTTTTCCTTTATCTATTCTTTTCTTCTTACTGTCTGCCATAGCTTTCTGCAACTCCTCCTCACTCTGCTTTAACGTACTTCTTATGGCCCTTCCTTTTGGGGGAGGATTGTCAATAGTATCAGAAGGAGAAACCTTCTTTTCTTGTTGGCTCTTGTTGTTCCAGGGGTCTTCGTTTGTGGAGTCCTTTTTTTCTTAGGATTATAACAATCACCTACCTTTTTTAGAAGATCTTCTAGTGTTTGTTCAACAGATGAACCATGTTCATCTGTATGCTTGCCAAGATTAACTAGGCCTTCAGCAGCTTCCCTTGATCCACTTCCCCCTATTTTCTTGCTACTCTTTTCTACCTTCTCTGGCTCAACTCCATTCTAACCGTTTCAGAGGTGGGTGAAGAATCAGCCAATTCTTTCCCTTTTCCCCATACATCACTACTCACACCCTTATTCTCTTTTTTCTTTTTCTCTTTTATTTTTACCTCATCTTCTTCTTGAATGAGGTGTTTCCACATCCACAACAGACCCAACCAAAACAAATCGATTTTCCAAATTTTTAGCCAGATCAGAAGTTACCTCGATAGAGGGATTTGGCACAAAAGTTACCTGCTCAGAATCAAAAGACCCAATTCCTTCCCTCTCACTTGAAGACTTGAAAGAATCATCAGAATTTTGGGAATCTTGCGCTTGACTAGCCTTCAATTGTGAGTTTAATTTCTTGTAAAGCACAGCTATAACCATAATTTTTTGAGCAAGCATCTTTACTCTCCTTCTCCTAGGTTGAGGGGTTGTGCTGGGCTGGGGAGTAGTGGAATCAGAGGGAGTAGGTGGAGGAGGTGTGCCTGGTTTCTATTGAGGGTTTGTCATTCTCTCAAAAGTGGAATGTTTGAAATTTTGGAAGAGAAGAGAGGAGAATACAGTGAATTTGTGACGGTTTTTGAAAATTTTGCAAGTGGCGGTGGTAATGATGATGGATTTTAAAGGAAAAAGGTATTTAGCATATAATGGCAGATTTTGATAGTAAAATAGAAGTCTAATCACCCTGAAATTTCAGGTCGAAAAGCGGTTAAGCTTCACTAGAATCTAGGCATTTTAATTCGGTGAGGAGTCTAGTTGAAAAGAAACGGGTTCAAACTTAAAAGGATAGGACTTTTTGAAAATTTTGAGCATAGGTAGGACTCTGCTCATGAAATAAATATTAATATTTCTAATTGTTCATAGTGTAGAAAACATACCTCGTTGTTCAGATGAATTAGTACTGATGAACCAGGTTCTTCACTAAGAATCCTCTTGATCATGCCTCAATTTGTCAAACTAGAGAAAATTTTGTTAGAGATCGGTGAGTCATATTAACACATGTCACAAGAGTATACTAGTTATAGTATGAGACGGAGCAAAAATTAATCTAGATATTTACACACATTTTAGATTTTCTAACCAATTTTTTTTTCAATTGTGCATTCTGAATTGGTCCTATTAGGTGATCTTAATCATCCCTAATTCTAACACGTTCCTTTCAAAGTGCTATCTGCTCAATACTTTTGTAAAGATGTCAGAAATATGCTAATCAGTATCACAAAACTCTATAGTGATCAGCCTTTCTCATCATTCTCCCTCAAAAAATGGTGCCTAACATCTATGTATTTAGTTCTCTTATGATGAATCAGGTTCTTTGTTATACTAATGGCACTAGTGTTATCACAAAAGATAGGGATGCGGCAAACATCAATTCTAAAATCCGTTAATTGATGTTTGATCCACAGTAATTGAACACAACAAAAAGCAGCAACAACATACTCAACTTTATCAATTAATAAAGCCACTGAATTTTGCTTTTTAGTAGCCCATGACACAAGACATGAACCAAGAAAGTGTGTCATACCTGAGGTTCTCCTTCTATCTACTAGAAAACCTGCATAATCAGCATCAACATATCCCACAAGATTGAAGTTACTACATTTTGGATACCAAAGACAAAGACCAGTGGTGGTTTGAGATATCTCAAAATTCTCTTGACAATAGTAAAGTGAGACTCCTTTTGATTTGCCTGAAATCTTGAACAAAGACCTACACTTAAAATAATGCCACATCTACTAGCAATGAGATAGAACAATGAGCCAATAAATCCCCTGTACAACTTCTGATCGACAGATGAACCAAGTTCATCTATATCTAACTTCGTAGTTGTTGCAATGTGAGCGTAAATTTCTTTGGAATCTTCCATTTTAAACCTTTTAAGCAACTCTTTTACATACTTATACTGATGGATCATAGTTCCATTTGAATTTTTTTTTTAATTTGTAAGACTAAAAAGAAATTAAGCTCACTCATCATGCCCATTTCAAATTCACTCCCCATTAATTTAGCAAATTCCTTACTTAGCTTATCATTAGTTGCTCCAAAAATTATATCATCAACGTATATCTGCACTATTAAGAAGTCTTTACTTTTTTCTTTCAAGAATAAAATATTATCAAATTTACCTCTTTTGTATCCATGCTCAAGGAGAAATTTTGATAGTCTTTCATACCATGCTCTGGGAGCATGGTTGAGCCCATAAAGTGCCTTGTCAAGTTTGTACACATGATCAGGACTCTCCTGGATTTCAAACCCTGAAGGCTGCTTGACAAATACTTCTTATTTCAAGTAGACATTAAGGAATGCACTCTTGACAACCATCTGGTGAAGATTAAATTCCATGTAAGCAGCAAAGGTTATGAAGAGTCTCATGTCTTCCAACCTTGCAACTGAAGCAAAGGTCTCATCATAGTCTATGCCCTCCTCTTGGCTGTATCCTTGAACCACCAATCTTGCCTTGTTCTTTATAACAGTTCCATTATCTAGTTTATTTCTGAAGACCCATTTTGTACCAATTACTGATCTGTCCTTGGCTCTTGGAACCAGATGCCAAACTTGACTCCTTTCAAACTAGTTGAGTTCATCTTGCATTGTATTAACCTAGTCTGTATCCTGCAAAGCCTCAGCAATATTTTTAGGTTCAATAAGAGATAACAAAATATTAAAAGCACAAATATTCTTTATTGAAGATCTAGTTTTAATTCCAGAGTTTGGATCAGTAATTATGTTCTCAATAGGATAAGAACTCTGGTACTTGTAAGGTTTCACAATCAACTGGTTTTCTCTTGATGTTTCTCCGATGTTTGTTGCCAAGGAACATGCTCATGGACAGGTTCCATTGAGGTATTATATTTGGTTTCTCTTTGTTCAGTTCCCCCTATCAGGTTGTTGAACGGCACGGGAAGAGAAGCCCCTCGCCGTAGAAGCTTCGAAATCTGCTCAGGGATGCGCACCAGACTAATAGCTAGATACACCTACCTCAGATCCTGTACAATTAAGTACAAATGTGTAGTATAAGTACATAAATAATATGTACCCAATAAGTATCTCATCTAATCTCGAAGAAGTAGAGATGAGAGGTTGACTTGATACATACTAGGGTCAAATAATAAGAGAAAGAATTTATAATAAGCATGGATAACACAATTTGTTAGCATTGTATGGAAAGGAATAACAGTTCTTTTCTCTAAATAATATCATGGGTATCCATTTATGTTTCAAGGTATATATGAAGTTCAGTCCATAGAGAAATACTAAGTAAGGCATGCGCAAGTAACATCGAGGGATGTACAGCTCGATCCAACATAAAAGTAAACTATTCACTGCAGAGGGTCGAATGTCTCAAACCATAGATGCATCTATTACCCCACTCGTGAATCATACGTGCTATGCAGTCAAATATAAATACTCACCAACAAGCAGATAATAATGTATATCTGAGGAGTAGTTATTTAGAGGAATATTCCAATTCACATCTAAATAACCAAGCAAGATAAGGTTCCTCTACTAGTCACACTTACCTTAATCAACATAATATATGAATCCGAGTTTATCATCAACTTACAAGAATATCACACAGAGCATGCTTTTGGGTCATAGACTACCCGCGCTTAACATAATAGTAGCTATGCACAGACTCTCGTCACCTAGTGTGTTCTTAGCCCTCGCATATAATAGCAATTAACTTAATTATTACACCGATGAGGACAATTCTCTCTTACAAGGTTAGAAAAGAGACTCACCTCACTCCGAAGTTTGCTTCCAATACCAAGAACGAGTCCAAGCCCTCAATTTGGAGCCGAACGATTTGAAACTAATTAAAGGTAGGAACTAGTCAATATAGACTCACAAGATCGAATTCTAGCTATTTAAGACATTTCTCAACCTTAACACAAGCTTCCTAAAATTCAACCCCGGGCCCACGTGCCTAGATTTTGAAATTTTTGAAAGGAAGTTGTTCTATATAACCTAAAGACAATAGTATATGATTTCTAATTCATTTTATAACTAATTTTGTGGCTAAATCTAACTTTTATTAAAAACTTAGGTTTTGCTCTAACCCCTTGATTTTACCTAAATTTTACTGTTTAATCTACCTAAAACACAAGTATTAAACTAACAATTAGTGGGATAAACTTACCTCAATATGCTAGGTAAGTCGTCTCTCAAAATCTCCCAAAATTGCCAATGGAGGAGTGAAAAGTGGTAAAAATGACTTAGAACCCGTATTAAATGAAGCTGACTGCTTCAATGATTTCCGCATCTGCGGTCCCGCTTCTGCGAGGAAGATCTTATGTACTTACTTCTCTTATGATGAACCGGGTTCTCTGTTATACTAATGACACTAGTGTTATCCCAAATTATAGGGATGCAGCCAACATCAATTCCAAAATCCATTAATTGTTGTTTGATCCACAACAATTAAGCACAACAAGAAGAAACAACAACATACTCAGCTTTAGCAGTTGATAAAGCCACTGAATTTTGCTTTTTAATATCCCATGACACAAGACATGAACCAAGAAAGTGTGCCATACCTGAGGTGCTCTTTCTATCCAAAAGAAAACCTGCATAATTAGCATCAGTATATCCCACAAGATTGAAGCTACTACCTTTTAGATATCAAAGACAAAGATCAGTGGTGCCTTTGAGATATCTTAAAATTCTCATGACAACAGTCAAGTGAGACTCCTTTTGATTTGCCTGAAATCTTGAACAAAGGCCTACACTGAAAACAATGTCAGATCTACTAGCAGTTTAGATACAAGAATGATCCAATCATTCCCTTGTACAACTTCTGATCGATAGATGAACCAGGTTTATCTATATAGTTGTTGCAATAGAAGCATCAATTTCTTTGGAATCTTTCATTTTAAACCTTTTAAGCAATTCTTTTACATACTTATGCTGATGGATCATAGTTCTGTTAGATAATACACTTAACGCTAGAGGGGGGGGGGGGGTGAATAACGTTATAATAAAAATTAGCGTAAACTTGCGGAATTTAAAAATTGCAGGAAATAAATAAGTGCGATAAGTAAATAAATTAGAACAAACGCACCGATGTATCCTGGTTCACCACAACCCGTGGCTAGTCCAGTCCCCGAGAGACTCTCTCGAGATTTCCACTAACTTGTTAAGCTTACGGGTGCTCCACAAACCGTTACAACTTGAGGACACAAGCCTCAACAACCTTTGCTCGGAGATGCAACACTCCAAGACTTCAACCAAGGAAACACAAGGTCCTTCTTACAACACAAGGGACTAACACTTCCCTTCAAGTGTACAAAAACACTTAGCACTCAAACAAGACACTCCTTTAAGAGTAGATATGAGTAAAAAGAATACGCTCAAGATCGCAACAACTTTCGACAAGAATTTGGCTCTCAAAAGGTTATGTAATGAATAAAAATGATAAGCAATAAAGTATGCAAGCTTTAGCAATTGTATGATCAGTTGTTGTGTTTAGAAGACTGAATTGAAGCTGTATTTATAGTTGAAAAACTTTGTATTACCGTTGCCTAATTGCCAATTAAGAATTGCTGATTTTACTCTGTGACAATCGATTGTCATATTACCACAATCGATTGTTTGCCAGTTCTTCCAAAAATCAATCCCAGATTTTACGCATAACAATCGAGTATCTAAGATCAATAATCGATTACTGGCAACGTTCAAAAAATCATTTCCAGATTTTACTTAAAACAATCGATTGTCAGAAATCTACAATCGATTACTCAACAACGTTCAAAAAATCCTTTCCAGATTTTAATTAAAACAATCGATTATAGGAAATCAATAATCGATTACCTGACGGTATTTGAAAACATTTTGGCAACGGTCAGTTATACAATCGATTATATTAAGTTAACAATCGATTATATATCAGTCTTGAAAAATCAATTTAGACACTGCCTCTTGACAATCGATTGTTATAGGTTCACAATCGATTATTTAATAACTTTTAAAAAGTCTGGAAGACACTGCCTCAACACAATCGATTGTCATAAGTTCACAATCGATTATTTTGTGACTTTGAAAAATCTGATGGACACTGTCTCTTCAGAATCGATTGTCATTAGCTTCACAATCGATTATTTTGAGCTTTGAAAAACTTTGATGGACACTGCCTCATCACAATCGATTGTCATAAGGTTCACAATCGATTGTCATGCAGATTTGAGAAAATCTGATGCGCACTGCTTTAACACAATCGATTGTCATAAGTTCACAATCGATTGTCAAGCAGCTGACTTAAACATAATCGATTATCATAAGTACATAATCGATTATCTTAGTCCAGATTTTAGAGGCATGTTTAAAAATCATTTTGACTAAAGTAAATATGCATTATTTAAAATCATTTTGCTCTAACTTAAATATGCATGATTTGTTAAAAATATTTTTATGAGAGAAGCCAGGTCTTGAGTTTAAGTTGTCGGATCAAGATCACAATTAAATACCGACTCATATAAAACTTAATCTCGATCTTTGTCTTGTGCTTGAATCTCGTTATATATCAATTTTGCGCTTGTGCTTGGACCTCGTCATATGTCAATTTGCGCATAGTTTGTCATTCATCAAAACCTACAAATATGAACACACGTTTAGTATAATGCCTCGAGAGGGTGATCTTTGATTGTCCTCCACTCGTTAGGCATTTTCGTTTCTTTCTCCAATTGTGGCGCTTCCTCCGTTGATTGTTCCAAGATTTCATCTTGAATTTCCTTAGGAGTTTCCTCTTGTACTTTGTCTTTTAAACTATTTAAAATGCCTGCAAGATCAGAACAAGAATCCTTTCTCGCCAAGCGAGCATTATTTTCGAAAAACACAATATGGGGGGATTCCTCCACAGTTTGGGTTCTATTATTAAATACCCTATATGCTTTGCTACGTGAAGAATACCCAATAAAAATTCCTTCATCGGATTTGGCATCAAATTTTCCCAATTGATCTTTTCCATTGTTATGAATAAAAACTTTACAACCGAATACTCTAACATGGGAAATATTTGGTTTCCTTCCCTTGTAGAGTTCATAAGGGGTTTTCATGAGTATTGGCCTTATGACTACTCTATTTAAAACGTAGCATGCGGTACTCACGGCATCCGCCCAAAAATGTTTGGGAATCTTAGCCTCTTCGAGCATGGTTCTAGCCATCTCTTCGAGACACCTATTTTTCCTTTCCACCACCCCATTTAGTTGTGGTGTTCTTGGAGCGGAAAAGGTATGCTCGATATCGAGTTCGTCACAAAAGTCCGCAAAGAGATTGTGATCAAACTATCCCCCATGATCACTTCTAATTGAAGTGACGGTTGTTTCCTTTTCGTTTTGAACACGTTTAAGAAAATATTTAAAATTCTGAAAAGCATCACTTTTATAGGCAAGAAATTAAGTCCAAGTAAATCTGGAATAATCATCAACAATAACAAAAGCATAACGATTTCTACCAAGACTTTCAATGCGAGATGGTCCAAACAAATCCACGTGAAGCAATTGCAATGGTCTAGTAGTTGAAACAAT
Organism: Nicotiana benthamiana; assembly: GCA_034376525.1. Classification (NCBI taxonomy): domain Eukaryota; kingdom Viridiplantae; phylum Streptophyta; class Magnoliopsida; order Solanales; family Solanaceae; genus Nicotiana; species Nicotiana benthamiana. The sequence continues at coordinate 87,570,535 of CM067335.1, forward strand.
ATTTTTCGATTTAAAAGATGCTTTTGTTTGCTTCCCTTTTTGACAAGAATCACAAATAGAGTCGTTTTCAAACTTCAAATTTGGAAGACCAACAACTAAATTTTGTGAAACCAATTTGTTCAAAAGATGCATGTTGATGTGAGCTACTCTACGATGCCATAACCAAGAATCATCCTCTTCGCTCATTAAACAATTCACATATTCGGGTGAAGAATTTGCAAGATCAACCATATAAATGTTATCCATTCTAAAACCACGAAGGATAATTTTAAAATCGCTACGTCTAAAACCTAAGCATTCATCCGAATCAAATAAAACAAGATTTCCCTTGTCACATAATTGACTTATGCTCAAGAGGTTATGTTTTAAACCTTTCACAAGTAATATATGCTTAATGGAAGAAGTTTCATCCTTACCGACCGATCCGATGCCGATAATCTTTCCTTTGTTGTTATCACCAAAAATAACACTTCCCCCTTCCTTGTGTTCTAGTTTAAGGAATTTGGATTCGTCTCCTGTCATGTGCTTGGAGCATCCACTATCAAGGTACCATAGTACACTTGATCCCTTCAAACATACCTACAAAACAGATTAGTGAGTTTTAGGTACCCATGCCATTTTGGGTCCTTGGGGGTTAGGCAAATCATAGTGATGTGATTGAGTGTTATGTCTATGTCGTGTAAAACAAGCAGGAGCAATATGTCCAATTCGTCTGCAATAATGACAAGTCACGTTAGGATTATGCATCCTTCTAGGTTGATAGTAATTGGACGGACGAAATTCATTTACTCTATTCTTGACAATATAACTATTGCGGAAATCATGAAAATCATTTCTCCTACCATTTGTTCTAGGATATGCATCATTTCTAGAATAGTTGTTTCTAGGTTGGAAGTCATTTCTAGGTGTTCTAAAAGGTTCAAAATTCCTTCTAGTGTTTGGCCTAGAATGTGCATTATTTATAGCATGATTATTTCTAGGTTGCGATTGATGAAAACCATTTCTAGGTTTGTTGTATCTAGGATGAAAATTTGTTTTATTTATCCTAGGTTGAGCCTTAGGTGGTTGGGGGTTGGCTTCAACTTTCTCTTTAGGCTCGTTTCTAAAACCTATGCCATGCTTGGTCGACTTCAAATTAACAAGCACTTCATTCAAATTTTTATGAGAGGAGTTAAACTTATCTAAGGTGCCCTTAAGCCTTTCTACTTCATTTTTGAGATGCATGCAAGAAGTACAATTTCTAGAACTCTTGGGGTTGTCGGCGCTTCTCTTGCCAAAAAATTTGTTTTCCTCTTTCAACTTCTCATTTTCTAAAATCAGTTTTTCCAATTCCTTTTCTTTAAAAGAGAGTTGTTTTTGAAAATCTTTTTCTTTTAAAGAAGCATTTTCTTTTATACTCTTAACAGTTTTTGAAGCTTTAATAAATTCGCTATACAACTCATCAAAAGCATTTTGCATTTCTTCAAGGGAAAAGAAATTTTTGGAAGAAATTTGACATACCTCTTCTTTGTTGTCTTCTTGTGCCATAAGACAAAGATTTGCGGCTTCGTCTTCTTCTTCCTCACTTGACTCGTCACCGGAGTCGCCTCCCCAAGATATGTATGATCGTTGCTTCTTGAAGGGTTTCTTCTCCTTTTTAGCATTTGGGCAATTTGATTTAATGTGCCCGGTTTCTCTGCACTCATAGCACTTTATTTGATCTCCTTGCTTTTTGCCCTTTCGTTCATACTCTTTTCGCATGAACTTTTGAAATCTCTTGATAACGAGTCCGAACTCGTTGTCTCCGTCCTCGTCATTTTGAGGTTGGCTTGTGCTTGTCTTGAGAGCGATTCTTTGCTTCCTTTGATCATCAACAAGAGGGTTAAGTATAGTAGATTCATAAGTTTTAAGATTACCTCTTAATGCGTCGATGGTGACATTTGAAATGCCAATGGATTCTTGAATCGCGTCGGCCTTGGATCGCCATTCCGGAGAATTTTTCGGACAAGTTCCTTATCCGTGAAGGTCTTCTTAAGAGCATGTAAATCATTTACGATTTTTGAAAATCGTTCAAACATCTCATCGACTTTTTCGCCTTCCTTCATGTGAAACAATTCATATGCATGGGTTAGGAAATCAATTTTGGCTTCCCTTACCTGGTCCGTACCTTCGTACGTAATTTCCAGCTTGTCCCACATTTGCTTCGCCGTTGTGCAACAAGATATCTTCCTGTAATCATCAGCATTTACAGCACAATATAATAAATTAATAGCTTAGCATTATTTATCACCTTTCGGATATCATCTGCATCGTATTCATCTTCGGACTTTGGGACCCATTCATTTTCAACCTTCTTGGTTGGAATTTATTCTCCATTCATTATGACCTTCCAAAGATGAAAACTATTTGATTGTACAAATATTCTCATCCTCTACTTCCAGTATGTATAATTTGTACCATCGAATAGCGGTGGTCGGGTGGAGCATTGTCCTTCACCTATTCCTACAAAAGAATCACGAGTAGAAGCCATGGATGTTTCTCTCAAACGGTTAAGTCTTCAGAGAGTTGGGCTCGGATACCAATTGTTAGATAATACGCTTAACGCTAGAGGGAGGGGGGTGAATAGCGTTATAATAAAAATTAGCGTAAACTTGCGGAATTTAAAAATTGCAGGAAATAAATAAGTGCGATAAGTAAATAAATTAGAACAAACGCACCGATGTATCCTGGTTCACCACAACCCGTGGCTAGTCCAGTGAGAGACTCTCTCGAGATTTCCACTAACTTGTTAAGCTTACGGGTGCTCAACAAACCGTTACAACTTGAGGACACAAGCCTCAACAACCTTTGCTCGGAGATGCAACACTCCAAGACTTCAACCAAGAAAACACAAGTTCCTTCTTACAACACAAGGGACTAACACTTCCATTCAAGTGTACAAAAACACTTAGCACTCAAACAGGACACTCCTTTAAGAGTAGATATGAGTAAAAAGAATACGCTCAAGATCGCAACAACTTTCGACAAGAATTTGGCTCTCAAAAGGTTATGTAATGAATAAAAATGATAAGCAATAAAGTATGCAAGCTTTAGCAATTGTATGATCAGTTGTTGTGTTTAGAAGACTGAATTGAAGCTGTATTTATAGTTGAAAAACTTTGTATTACCGTTGCCTAATTGCCAATTAAGAATTGCTGATTTTACTCTGTGACAATCGATTGTCATATTACCACAATCGATTGTTTGCCAGTTCTTCCAAAAATCAATCCCAGATTTTACGCATAACAATCGATTATCTAAGATCAATAATCGATTACTGGCAACGTTCAAAAAATCATTTCCAGATTTTACTTAAAATAATCGATTGTCAGAAATCTACAATCGATTACTCAGCAACGTTCAAAAAATCCTTTCCAGATTTTAATTAAAACAATCGATTATAGGAAATCAATAATCGATTACCTGACGGTGTTTGAAAACATTTTGGCAACGCTCAGTTATACAATCGATTATATTAAGTTAACAATCGATTATATATCAGTCTTGAAAAATCAATTTAGACACTGCCTCTTGACAATCGATTGTTATAGGTTCACAATCGATTATTTAATAACTTTTAAAAAGTCTGGAAGACACTGCCTCAACACAATCGATTATTTTGTGACTTTGAAAAATCTGATGGACACTGTCTCTTCAGAATCGATTGTCATTAGCTTCACAATCGATTATTTTGAGCTTTGAAAAACTTTGATGGACACTGCCTCATCACAATCAATTGTCATAAGGTTCACAATCGATTGTCATGCAGATTTGAGAAAATCTGATGCGCACTGCTTTAACACAATCGATTGTCATAAGTTCACAATCGATTGTCAAGCAGCTGACTTAAACATAATTGATTATCATAAGTACATAATCGATTATCTTAGTCCAGATTTTAGAGGCATGTTTAAAAATCATTTTGACTAAAGTAAATATGCATTATTTAAAATCATTTTGCTCCAAATTAAATATGCATGATTTGTTAAAAATATTTTTACGAGAGAAGCCAGGTCTTGAGTTTAAGTTGTCGGATCAAGACCACAATTAAATACCGACTCATATAAAACTTAATCTCGATCTTTGTCTTGTGCTTGAATCTCGTTATATATCAATTTTGCGCTTGTGCTTGGACCTCGTCATATGTCAATTTGCGCATAGTTTGTCATTCATCAAAACCTACAAATATGAACACACGTTTAGTATAATGCCTTGAGAACGTGTTTCCAACAAGTTCCATTTCAATTTTGTTTAATTCGTAAGCCTAAAAAGAAATTAATTTCACTCGTCATGCTCATTTCAAATTCACTCCCCATTAATTTAGCAAATTCCTTACTTAGCTTATCAGTATTTGCTCCAAATATTATATCATCAACGTATATCTGCACTACTAAGAGGTCTTTACCTTTTTCCACCAAGAATAAAGTATTATCAATTTTACCTCTTTTGTAGCCATGCTAAAGGAGAAATTTTGATAGTCTTTCATACCATTCTCTGGGAGTCTGCTTGAGAGTGCCTTGTCAAGTTTATACACATTATTTGGACTCTCTTTGCTTTCAAACCTTGGAGGCTACTTGAAAAATATTTCTTCTTTCAAGTAGCCATTGAGGAAGACACTCTTGACATCTATCTGGTGAAGAGTAAATTCCATGTAAGCAGCGAAGGCTGTGAGAAGTCTTATGGCTTCCAACCTTGCAACTGAAGCGAAGGTCTCATCATAAGCTATGCCCCTCTCTTGGCTATATCTTTGGACCACCAATCTTGCCTTGTTCCTTATAACAGTTCCATCTTAATCAATTTTGTTTCTGAAGACACATTTTGTGGCAATTAGTGATATGTCCTTGAGTCTCAGAACAGATGCCAAACTTGACTCCTTTCAAACTAGTTGAGTTCATTTTGCATTGCATTAACCTAGTCTTTATCCTACAAAGCCACCTCAATACTTTTAGGTTCAATAAGAGATAAGAAAGTATTAAAAGCATAAAGATTCTTTATTAAAGATCTATTTTTACTTCTTGAGGTTGGGTCAGTAATTATGTTCTCAATAGGATGAGAAATCTTGTACTTGTAAGGGTTCACAACCAACTGGTTTCCTCTTGATGTTTCTCCAATGTTTTGTTGCTAAGGAACATGCTCATTGGTAGGTTCCATTGAGGTATTAGATTCAGTTTCTCTTTGTTAAATTCCCCCTATTAGGTTGCCCTAGATAGAAGAACATGTTCCATCACCTGTTCCTTCTTCTGGTGCAGCTTCAGCCAAGGCTATGAATTGATTTAAATTTCTTACAAGCCCAATAACTTCATCTTCATGTTCTGTCTCTCAGAAGGAATGTTAGTTTCATCAAAAACTATATGTACATTTTCTTTTACACACATAGTTATTTTGTTGTACAATTAATAAGCTTTGCTATGTGAAGAATATCCCAAGAATGCTCCTTAATCACTTCAGGGCTCAAACTTACCTAGGGAGTCTTTATCATTGTTGTGCCCAAAACATTTGCATCCAAATGCCCAAAGTTGGGATATGTTTGGTTTTCTCCCTTTAAGTAACTCATAGGGAGTCTTCTCTACAATAGGTTTAGTCATGCACCTATTGATGATGTAGCGTGTAGTATTTACAGCTTCTGCCCAAATGCTATGGGCAGTCTACTAGTAAGAAGCATAGTCCTAGCTATATATTCAAGAGTCCTATCTTTCTTTCAACTACTCCATTTTGTTATGGAGTCCTAGGGGCATAAAAACTATAATCTATGCTATGCACATCACAAAATTCAGCAAACTTACATTTTCAAATTCAGTTCCATGATTAGACCTAATTGATGCAAGTTGATTTACTAATTATTTTTCATTTTTTCTAACAAAAGAAGTGAGCATATCAAATGCTTAATCTTTAGATGTTAAAAACAATGTCCAGGTAAACCTAGAGTAATCATCAATAAGCACCATTACATATCTTTTACCACTTCTGCTTAATGTTCTCACTGGACCATAAAGATCCGTATGGACCAGTTCCATCGACCTGGTGGTGCTTACCACTTTCTTGCATTTAAAATGGGATCTTACCTTCTTCCCCCTTGCACAAGCCTCAAAATTTTTTTCTTCCTTAAACTTGATGTTAGGTAACCCTATCAGTAGGTCCTTGGAGAAAATTTGTTGAGTTCACTCAGATTCGCATGTCAAGTCTCTTGTGCCAAAGGAGTGGATCATTGTCCAACACACTTACGCCTGTGAGTTCATTTTCTGAAAGAGTGGACAAATTAATAATATATATATTATTTACTCTTTTTTCCTGCAAAACAATCTTGTTCGGGGTAAGATTTATTACAAAGCATTTGGTAGAAGTGAATGCTACCAAGTTACCTCGGTCACGTAGTTGTCATACACTGATCATGCTGTATTTCAAGCCATCTATTAGGTAGACATTATCAATGGTGTGTGATTCTGTCTTACCTACTTTTCCAACCCCAAGGATCTCACCTTTTTTTTTCCAAAGGAGATATTACCTCCATTGAGGTCCTCAAGGGAAAGGAACTGGTTGTTGCTTCATATCATATGCTTCGAGCAACCACCATCCATGTACCATATTTGACTGCTTCACTTTACTTGGGCCTTCAGAAGGAAATCATGGGTTAGTCTTAGGAACCCAAACAAGTTTGGGTCCTTTCTATAGGCAAATGGATGAATTAGATTCTTTTTAGCCCATTCTGGTAGCCTATTTTTCTCTTGAACAAATGCTTTGTTCTTTTGGCTAGCCTTTAATTTTGCAGTACATTCACTTTTATAGTGACCAATCTTACCACAATGTGTGCAGATTTTGTTCTCAGGAAGTGTGACGTACTTTCTTTTGGTATCCCACTTTGGTATATGGGTACCGTATCCAAGTCCTCTCTTATTTCTACTATGGTATTCTTGTAGCCATGAAAGTGCGTAAGAGGACTTATTCCATTTACAGGTTCTGTTTAGCTCATGCTTAACCTTGCTTAGATTCTCCTTTAGGACTCTTATCTGCTCATCTCTTTTATACAATTCATCTTTCATTATTCCAAATTTTTTTCTAAGGTGAGATATGTGTCATCAGCTTTCTTTTTACCTGCTCCTTGTTTTAGAGATCTAAGCTCTAGCACAGTGGTGTCAAGTTTAAGAACCTGGTTCTTTAACTCAGAATTTTTTCTATCACTTTCACTTGCCCTAACTTTCAAATTTTTACACTTAGCTTTCAAAATCACACTTTTCTTAGATAGATATTCTTTTTCATTATTTATGACCTCAGATTCATTAATGAAATCTAGAAGTAACTTAGAGAGACTTTATTTAGACAAAAATTTAATCTTGTCTTTAAGATGAATTATACTTACAACAGATTCCTCATAAGATTCTCCAATGGCCATAAGTGCTTGTTCATCTCCATTTTCATCTTCTGACTCTTCAGCTAAACTTTCTCCCTAGGCAGCAACCATAACATTTGTTGATCCTTTGTTCTTCTTGGGATGAACCTATTCCTTCGTCTTGTTTCTTCTTTTTGATCTTTCCCTTTTCCATTCAATTTCCCTCTATGGGTAGTTTTTAATGTGATGATCAATATTCCTACACTTGTAGCAGCCCTCATTGGTTTGTTTTTACAAGAACCCTTGGTTTGTTGTAGCTTGCACCTCTTGAAGAATCATTTCCTCTCATTATTTACTTCTTGAATTCATTTGTGATCATATCCATTTCATCATCTTCTAGATCAACTCCTTTCCTTCTTGGGTGTATTCATCTTCATGGTATGCCTTCTAAGCTCATAGGAAGTGAGATTTCTAATTAGCTCGTCCAACTTGAGAGTGACAATGTTCTTTGATTCCTGAATGGAAGTGATTTTGCTTTCCTAAGTAAATGGAATAACACTTGTGATAGTTTATATGAATCCACTAAAATATAGAGTACATAATCCTCTATGAGTTTCCACTACGAATATGAAGTAGTAAGAAAAGAGACACAAAATTTTTATGTGGAAATATCCCACTCAAGGGGATAAAAAACCACAGCCTACACTTGTAGGCTTTCAATTTCGCTAACTTGAAATCTCACTATTGCAAGCCACTTTGTAATGACTCTATTACAAACACTTCAACTTGACTAACTTGTGATACTCTTACCGCAAGCCACTTTATCACTCTATAGTTACAAATACTTTAACTTATGACTAACTCTAGTTAAAACACAAACTTAGAGGGCTTGTTATTTTGGGTTTCCTAAAACACAGCTTCTAAGAAAGCAGGATATGAGTTACAATGAAGAACAAATAACAAAATTATAACTCAACTACGGATACACATAGACTCATTGTGAAACTGATCCTTTCGTTGACTTGTCTTCATGTTCTTGACACACTTGTGACTTCAATGCTGGATCAACACTTTTTAGTGCTTGAGAGAATATTACCAAACGATCAAGTGAATATCTTATGCCCTTCACCAGGTTGTTACACTACAAAAGACATTAAAATGGTGATGTCAATGCTTGGTACACACTTCTTCCCAATGAGAAGTGATTGTTGCAGTGTCTGATGTACTATTGCGGTACAGTTGGAGATAGTGACTTTCTGTAGTTACGTTCCAACTGTATAGTTGACTGGTACTTCTGTTAGAGAAAACCAAGGGATCACGTCCTTGTCGTATTCCTCTTTGGAGCAGCTCATTTGCTGGAGATTGGACCGGACTTCGTTCATTTGAAATGTATACCAAGTAAGTCAGGTTTTATATTTGGTTCTTAATGCTAAGTTTGTTAGATCACTAAAAGACAAGAAGCATAAGGCAAAGACATTGAAAACCCATGAATTTCCCCTTTTTGATGATGACAAATTTAGGCATTGATTATATTTTTTTAGAGCAGAAATAACCGGATGAGGTACCAGGAACTTCACAAGTTCCCCCTGACCTGTTGCTTTTGATTCCCCCTTAATCAGATCCCCTATTTTTGCATCAACTTTTCACAAGTTCCCTCTGACCTTTTGCTTTTAATCCCCCCATTTTACAATATATACACCTATTATCATTGTGATCCCACTATTCACTAATATCACAATGCATACTGTACTCGCTACTATCTATCTTCCCCCTTTTAGCATTATTAAAAATACACAGGTAGGAAAACAACATAAAGAAGTCTAACATAGCCAACTAATACCACATATGTGAACAAAACACGACAGAAAAGAGAAGTCAAAGGAAAACAACATTGTACTGGCAGAAAAAGAAGTAGTTTCATTGATATTAACAATGGACTAAGCAAAACAGGAGCAGTAATTGTGAAATCTAACATGCCATCAGCAAAAAGACAAACAAAAATAGAAACAACAGCCTGAAAACATCATAACAGAAGACACTGGTTACTAGGGAGTATCTAAGAGGAACTAGAAGAGGAAGACTAGGAGAGAGAAACAACAAGGGTTTTGAGAACTAGGTCCAGTCAGGCATTTGCAGACAGCTTCTCTTCAAGCAATTTTGTGCGAATCTTATCATTTTCCATTTTCAGGCGGGAAACTTCTTCACTAAAGGAACCGAGTCCTTTAAACACTTGACTAAGATGAGATTCTAGTGTGGTATTCTGAGCCCTCAACCTTCTAATCTCTTTAGAAGCAGCATTTTGAGCATTGATCAGCTAAGAAATGGTCGAGATGTTTCCACCAACCCTTTCTACGTACTCACATTCTTCCAAAGTAGTTTTAGAGAAGGTTTGCTTGAGTGTGCCCACTCTGGGATTACCCAAAAGGACCTTGTAAAATTTAAACACTTGAGTGCGGAGAAAGCCATATGGTAGCCCATGATTCCACCTTTAAAGTGTGCCACCTTTTGCATATGATTTATCATGATTGCTGGCAGGTTGATTGGGACAAACTCATCAAGAGCCTCCATTAGGACAAAATCAAACTTTGTAGCAATAGAATGCCTCGCAGAATGAGGTAAAAGCACCTTGTTAACTAGCTCAACGGGAAGCCGATACTCAGGAATTAGTACATTTTATGCACATGTTCCCCTTGCTGAATAGCTTGCTCTTTCATGATAGCTTTCTTAAAGTTGGCACCACAGATACCTTTGACTGAGACATTCCTTCACATGGAATCTGGAGAACTTTCCCGAATGTTGATGCGTCAAGTATAATGTCAAATCCACTTACTAGCATATAGATGTGATCCCCCTCAACAGTGAATAGATATGCGTAGAAATTTTGTACCCCATCTTCGTACACCATAGGCATGTTCTCCTGAAACATGTGTTCTCACTGCTAAAATTCCACTATCTCTAGAATTTCCTTATACCATGCATCTCTGAAATTGCCGGATCAAACGTAAGATCCCACAAGACTATATTCTTTATCTATCCTACCAAAGACAACTTTTATTAGGTATGGTCTTTAGAGAACCGGGTTCCCCTACTGTTTCCTATTTTTTTCGTATAGATCCTTCAAACGATTTCTCTTTCCAACTTGCAAGCCCTACAGTATCTTCTTCAGACATAGCTTGCTTAACTATACTCTTCCTAGACTTACTACTACCCATCACGGATGTCCACTTTGTTTTTCAATAGCTTCATCGGGAGCTCCATCCACATACTTTTGGATTTTTATAGGTTGTTCTACTAAGGAACTGAGTTCCTTTAAATCATCTTTGTCAACCTCATCCACTGGAATACTTCTGTTAGTCACAAATTCCCCTTGTTTCTTTAACCTCTTCTTCCTTGTCTTGACACTCCTCTTACTTTTCTGCAAGGTAGACTCGTAGCCCTCTTTCTGCTGCAACCTAATAGTGGGTGACTTGGAAGAGGATTCTAAGCGCTTAGGATAATCAAGAGGTTTAATAGTGGGTTTACCTGGAAGAGAATCAGGTTCTCCAGCAGGTTTTCCTGGAACAGTTTCATGGGTTAAAGACTCGAAGAGTACTATGGTTATTTCATTGCCTAGGAATGAGTTTTCTTCCCTCTGATACTCAGAAGAGAGATATGCTCCTTCATTCATCAGACTCTCAGCAGCGATAGCTATGATGTTATACGTTGCTTCCTGTTCTAGTGACTATGAGAAAGCAACTAAGTCCAAAATGGAGGAGTTCAGATACTGATCAGAATCATCCTCAGAGATGTTCTTTGATGAGATAAAAAGAATGAGGAAACGTGGGGTTTTCAATACATGGAAAGTAAACAGGGTTTGAGCAAAAGGAAAAACTATAGTAGATGAGAAGTAAACAGGTGTGTGTATAGTAGCATTGGAAAGAGTGAAATTGTGAATGAGTGAATTTTTAAGATGACTTTAAGGATAATAAGGAAGTGAGAGTGGTATTAATGGTGGGAGAAGGAAGCAGTCGTTTGATTTCCCTTATAGGAGTATTTGGTAAGTAAGTAGAGTGACAGAGAAGTGAAGAGAAGATCACAGCGATACAGAAGAGATGAAGGTTCATGACTTGCTATGAAGAAGGAAAAGAGTTTTATGGGAAGAAGGGCTAATGATGAGAAGAGAGAGAAATGGGTTCTGAACAAATGTTATCGTGCAGAGGGGATGAAGGGATTTGAAAGACAAGACATGACATGAAGACTTTGAATATTCGGATGATGTGGCACCTGAATTAATTTTGCTAACCTTTTTGAGAAAGCATGCAAAACAACACATGAGTACTAACCTGTTCTACAGGAACCTGATGCCCGAACAATTTTTGAAAAAGATTTTAATGGCTCCTATTTCGCAATTCATAATTATACATTTAGCTTCTATGAGCGTCATGGGTGTTTACCTGCAACTGTATCGATGTGAGTTAGGCTTGGCCAAAAAATACTTTAGTTAATTTTATATGATGGTGGTTTTCATAGCCAACTGATGGAGAATAAGGTTCTCTATTAGACTTTACTAACCCCAGCTTCACCATGTTTCTTCCAAGATGTTCCCTACTCAATGCGTTAGTGAAGATATCTCAAATTTGGTATTCTATTATGCAGAACTTCATAGAAATCAACCCTTTTCTCTACATTGTCCCTCAGTAGATAATGCCTCACCTCAATGTGTTTGGTCCTCTTATTTTGAACTGGATTCTTGTCCAAGTTGAGTGCACCGGTCTTGTCACAAGAAGAGCACCATCAGTAAATACCCCAAAATCCTCCAGTTACTGCTTAATCCATAGGGGTTGAGCACAGCAAGATGTTTCCGCTACGTATTCTGCTTCAGCATACTCAATGAGATTAAAACAGTCACCTGAGGGTAATACAAGACCAGGTCTTGTGTTCCCTTAAGGTATTTCAAGCTTCTTTTGGCAACCTTCAAGTAAGATTCCTTGGTATTTGATTTTGGGTTCTATCTGGAATAGAAATATAGAAGGGACTAGGAAAATTATTTGGATTTTGATTCTTGTCTCAAAACAGAATGAAGGGAATGATTATGTTATCAAGTAGATGGGAGCTTTTGTATTTCCAAGTGAAGACTGAAGTTTGATTAGTGGAGAAACTGGGTAAATTAAGTGAATTTCCCTGCACTCCTTATTTTGCTACTTGTGGAGTACCGTGCACTACATCTCCAACAGTTTCTTTAGCTTCAATGGTAATAAATGAAGTACCAGGTTCCTCGTGAGAAGCGGAAGTGGATGTTGCATTGTCTTCACCTGTCTCCTTCATTTAACTTATCATATCAACCTTCCCAATTGAAATATCAAATATTTTTCAGGGACAAAAAATGGTTCATCGTCTTGATCATCATTGTTCCCTCCTTTGTTAGAGGAGGGTGTCTCATTGAGTATCACATGAACACTTTCTTCCACATTATGTTCCATTTTGTTGTAGAATTCATGGGCTTTGCTTTGAGGGAAATGTCCCAGAATGGTTCCTTCATAGTTTCTTACATCAAACTTCCCGACCTGGTCCTTCCCATTGTTGAGAAAATAGTATTTGTATCCAATGGTTCTAAGATGAGCTATCTTTGGTTTTCTTCCATTGAACAACTCAAAGGAGGTTTTGTTTACGAGGGACCTGATCATACACCTATTCACCATGTAGCAAGCATCGTATATTGCTTCTGCCCAGAAATTTTTGGGGATTCCTCTATCAATGAGCACTATCCATTCCATGTCTTCTAGAGTTTTGATCTTCCTTTCAACAATGCCATTTAGCTGTGGAGTCCTTGGTGTTGAGAAGTTGTGAGTGATCCTAGTTCCATTACAAAACTCAACGAATTGTGGCATTGACATATTCTATCCCGTGGTCAGATTTGATACGTGATTCCTTTAGTTCCATCTCCACTTGGATCTTCCATACATGTGTCGCAAATACTTCAAAAGTCTCTTGCTTTCCTCTAACAAGCAGTGTCCAAGTGGTTCTTGAATTTGGCAGCACAAGAACCAGGTTCTTGTGAATCAGTTCATTCACAAGTGAGAGCCTTGAGTGTTCCAATCCTTTATCGCAAGGTTTTGCATCATTGTCAACAACCTTCAAGCATCTCATATCACCAGTTTGTAGGGATTTAAGGTTAGTGAAGTAGATGTTCTTGTTCTTTTAGTGACTAAGACCACTTCACCGGTTACCATATTGGTAACTGTGCGCATTTTTTTATAAGAACTCTACTTTGCTCTGTTTATCACAGATTTGAGACATACTCAAGAGACTGTGCTTCAGGAAACTCACATGGCACACGTTCTCAATTGAGTGTTACATAGACTTTCCATATTTTCAACACTGAGAATGTACCCCCTTCCCCAATATATATATATATATGTGTGTATATATATATATATATATATATATATATATATATATATATATATATATATATGATACATTTTTTTTTCTGCAGGGCTTTTAGTGAGAGACAGTCCATGGTGTTTCTAGTTAGGTATTTTTAGCATCCACTGTTCATGAACCATTGCAGTCCCCCTCCTCTCACTATTCCCTGCACATATAAATCATGGGTTAGATTTAGGAACCTAAACTAGTTTGGGTCATTTGTTATGAGAAAAGGGATGGATAAGGGATTTTCTAGTCCATGCAGGCAATATTCGTTTCTTGCGAGCGGTACCTGGTCCCTCTTTAGTAGTCACTTTTTCAATAAACACTTTTTTTCTGAAAAGATTTGACCGTGGCTTGCCAGTTCTCTTTGAAGTGCCCATTTTTTCCACAGTGGATACACAACTAGTTATCACGAATAGTGACGTACTTGTGAGGCTTGCAGAGAGTTTCTCCTTTTGGAATCCGATTCCCTATCTGTTTGCCCTATTGTGGAAGTACATGGCAGTGAAGCATATGAGGACAAGGTCCAATTCATAGATTTTTCCAAATCAGTTTTTACTTTCTCCAATTCAGCTTGAAGTTGCCTATTTTTCTCACCACATAGACTAGTGTTCACATCTTATAATTCCCTCTCAAGCTTGATGTGTGTCTTACTAGCTACTTCCTTCCCTTTCCCAATGCTCACAGTCCTATGTTTTGAATCAAGCCCCTTAATGGTTTCCTCTACGTCAGTGTTTATCACCAAAAAGTCATCCCTCTCTTGCTCAGTAGTTGCAATTTTATCTTCTAGAGTGTATTTTTCATTGCTAAGACCTTCTATGATTTCCTTCAAATCAACAACCGCTACCATCAGGCCATCTCTCTCATTTTCTACACTATTTATTTTTTCATTCAAAACTTCCTTTTCCTTTTCAAGATTAGCTATGGTCTCAGTTAGATCCACTATACAGACCATCAGATCATCTCTAGATTTTTTAGCTTCTCCTAGTTCTATGGTCAAGATCTCCTTGTCATTAGCAAGGCTATAATATGCATCAATTAGACCATTTTATAATGACCCTTACTTCTTAGAAGAGTAGGATTTCAAATTCCTCTACACATCCCTAATATTTACCTCATCATTTTTAATCCTTTTTATCAATGTCAGAATAAGCCATCATTGCGAACAGTGAGTCATATTTTGTTGCTTCTGTTTCCACTGCCATCATGGAGCTATTTTCTGCATCTGGTTCCCTTTCTGATTCACTCGAGGAGTCTCCCCAAACAGCAAGAACCTACTTCACAATATTGTCAGCTCCTCTTTTTCGACTGAATTGTTTGTCTGGAACTGGGTTCTTTTTTGCTGCTTTGTCAGGGTTTTGTTTCTATTGCTCCTGTTTTAGAAGTGGACAATCTTTAATGAAATGCCCTGGCTTTCTGCACTTGTGACAGAGATCATTGTTCCTTGCGTTACTTGAATTGCAGCTCTTTAGTATACCACCATTTCTTCGAACCATCTTTTACAACCTTTTAGTAAGATAGTCCATATCACTATTTTCTTCACTTGAGTCACTATTTTCAACTTTGAGTACCATGTTCTTTTCCTTCTTTGGCTCTCTCCTTTCACTGTCTTTCTTTCTTTTCATCTCGTATGTCTTCAGATTACCAATCAACTCATCCATGGTTAGAGTTTGTAGATCTTTAGCTTCAGTGATGGCATTTACCTTACTCTCCCAAGAACTAGGTAGAACACTGAGAACTTTCCTTATAAGCTTGTTTTTGGGAATAACATCTCCAAGTGAATGAAGCTCATTTATGATGGATGTGAATCTGGTGTGCATATCCTGTATAGACTCATCATCCTTCATCCTAAAGAGCTCATACTCAGTGGTGAGCATGTCAATTTTGGACTATTTAACCTGAGTAGTCCTTCATGTGCGATTTGCAATGCTTTCCATATTTCTTTGGAAGATCACAAGCTGAGACTGTTGTACTCATCAGATCTTATACCACATACCAATATTTTCTTGGCGTGATAGTTCTTTTCTACGGATTTTTTGTCAATATCACTATACTCCATTCTGTCGTTTGACACCATTTGTCCAGTTTCTCCAAGCTTCTTTATAGGAACATGTGGACCATCATAGATGATGTCTCATAGTTCTGAATCTTTGGACATTATAAAATCATGCGTACGAGTCTTCCACTAGTCGTAGTACTGACCATTGAATCTAGGAGGTCTGTAGGTTGATTGTCGTTCCTCAAAGTTGGGTGGAGCAGCCATTGAGATCCTTTCTAAGTGTTAGCCTTTTAAAAAGAACCTGCTCTGATACCAATTGATAGTTTATATGAGTCCATCAAACTATAGAGTACTTGATCCTCTATGAGTTTTCACTGAGAATACGTATGAAGCAGTAAGTAAAAGAGACACGAGATTTTATGTGAAAAATCCCACTAAAAAGAACAAAAAACCACGACCTACACTTGTAGGCTTTTAACTTCACTAACTTGTAATTTCACTATTACAAGCCACTAATGACTCTATTACAAACACTTCACTTAACTAACTTGTGATACTCTTACTACAAGCCACTTTTTCACTCTCTAGTTAAAAAGACTTTAACTTATGACGAACTCTAGTCACAACACAAACTTAGAGGGTTTGTGATTTTGGGTATCCTAAAACACAGCTTCTAAGAAAGTAGGATAAGGAGTTACAATGAAGAACAAGTAACAAGATTACAACTCAACTACGGGTACACATAGACTCATTGTGAAACTGATCCTTTAATGGAGTTGTCTTCTTGGTCTTGACACACTTGTAACTTCAATACTGGATCAACTCATAATGCTTGAGAGAATATCACTAAATGCTCAAGTGAATATCTTGTGCATTGCACCAGGTTGTTATACTACAAAAGACATCATAATGGTGATGTCAATTCTTGGCACACGCTTTTTTCCCAATGAGAAGTGACTGCTGCACTATCTGATGCACTGTCGTGTGTACAGTTGCAGACAATCACTTTCTACAGTCGCGTTCAAGCTGTATAGTTTACTTGTACTTCTATTAGAGAACACTAAGGGATCAAGTCCATATTGTGTTCCTCGTTGGAGCAGTTCATTTACTGGAGATCAGACTGACTTCATTCATTTGAAATGTATACCAAGTGAGTCAGGTTCTCTATCTTGTTCTTAACACTAAGTTTGATAGATCGTAAAACATAATAAGGATAAGGCAAAGACATTTAAAACCCATTAGCTTGAAATTTTCTTCAGCTTTGCCCTCTTCAAGAATTACCCTTCCAAGAGAATTGAGTTTATTTGTTAGAGTGGTGAACCTTGTATACATCTCTTGGATGGTTTCACCTTTCTTCATGGTGAAATTCTTATATTGAGAATATAGCAGTGTTCCTCTTGATCTCTTTACTTGAGGAGTTCCTTCATGAGCCACTTGCAGAGTGTCCCATATTTCCTTAGAAGTAGCATAACTTTTACTTCTACTGTACTCATCTTGACCAAGTCCATACACAAGCCATTTTTTTGCCTTAGCATTTTTTCCCCATTTCCTGGCATTTCTATTCCTTCAGCATTCTTCTTCATGGTAGCCAGGGGACCATCAGTGACAATCTCCCATAGCTCATAGTCTTCTCCGGTGATGTGATCTCTCATCCCGTTTTCTCACCAAGAGTAGTACTGGCCATTAAAGAGTGGAATCGGTGGATTGCCCTTCCCAGTTTTCAAGTGGTGCATTTCTCTTGATCTTTTCCTAAGGTGTTAGCCTATTCAAGGATAACATGTTCTGATATCAATTGATATTTTACACTTCAATACCACACAAGAGGGGGGTGGGGGGATGATTTATGTGGTGATCAATTTTTCGCTTAAGATGTAGGGACCTGGTTCTTCTAAGTATTCCTTAACCTGCTATTGCCTAAATAACAAATGCGTAAAGTAAAGAACACAAGTATTTTACGTGAAAAACACCTGGCTCAAAAGGTGAAAAAACCACGACCTAATTTCCACTAGGATTTTTTCAAACTCTTCACTAATATCACTGAGCCAAAAACAACATTTACAAAAATTCTTTTGTAAACCTAGGACTAATTTTAATCCTATTGTAGCACACATGCTCAACTGTTGTGACAACTTCAAGTTATTCTATATTGAAAATTCTGAGCACCTAATACAATTTCTTTTAGATAAAGTTGAAAGGTACAATATGAAGTCACCTACTATAATTTAACTAGAATAAAAAACAGACACTTAAAACTGGTTCTTCTATCTGGTTCAAGTAGCTTCAAGTTTGCAAGCTTGAATCACACACGAACTGCTTGCAAAATTGCCTTGCTATTTTGCTCTCAATTTATGTTTAGCTTCTGCTTATGTGTATTTCCTGTAAAAAAGAACGACACTAATATTTATAGAGTTAGTAAATAGAGATTAACTAGAATTCTGATGCTTCTCTTCCTTGGTGGAAGAGTTCTAGTTGATCTCATTCTCTAACTCCTTCCCTTTCTTAACCCGTGTTCTCTTTGAGTAAGGAGTCATTCTCCTTACCCAATATGCAACATTTTTTATCAGGATCAGGAGAGATTACTTCTGGCAAGTTAGATTTATCTCCTTCAAGTGCATCTCACTTGCTTAAGTCTATCCGTAGTTGTGCTCCATTAGGATGTACATGGTTCATGTTTCCTTTTGTCAGTCTTCAAAACCAATCTTTACTTGGGCCAATAGTTATATGTTTTGTGTCCTATTAGGACCCAAAAAAAATATTTGGGGCATAAATTATATGTTTTGTGTTATGAAAATTTTATCAAAAACAAAAGTCAAAAAATTCGAGAAAAATCGAGATTGAAAAATCCGACACATTTGGTATGAGATGGTAATTGAAAAGTATAAACCAATCTAATCTATGTACACCCTTGTAGGTTAGAGAACCAAACATTTTTCTAAAACAGTAATAGCTGGTTGGATTATTTAACTAATCGACAAGCATATATATACACACGCCACACGTGTATATGATCTTCACTTCTAATGTAAGAAAATATATCATATCAATTGTTAAATCGCATTTTAGCAATTTTAATGTTTTCGTTGAAGCACGCATGCATATTTTTTTACTTCTGGATATTGATATTGTTTAACTCAAAAGTTATCAATATACTTTACGAGCATAAAACAATCAAAATAAATGATGGGTAAATTCTAGTTAAGAACAATTAACTCTGGATATGATAGGAATAATTCGAATTAAAAAGCAGAGTCGAGTATGTATGTCGATGGCGATTATTATCAGATTTGATAGCATAAATAAATATGTATTAAGTAACAAAAATATGAGAAAAGAAAGAGATTCACCCGGTCTTCAGTTGAGGACGTCCATGTCCTAGTGTACATTCATGACAGTTGAGGACGTCCACGTCCTTGGTGTGTACGTCCGTGACAGTTGAGGACGCCCACGTCCTTGGTGTGTAGGTCCGTGACAGTTGAGGACATCCACGTCCTAGGTGTGTACGTTCATGACAATTGAGGACGTTCATGACAATTGAGGACGTCCACGTCCTTGGTGTGTACGTCCGTGACTGTTGAGGACGCCTACGTCCTTGGTGTGTACGTCCGTGACAATTGAGGACGTCCACGTCCTAGGTGTGTACGTCCGTGACAGTTGAGGACGTCCACGTCCTTGGTGTGTACGTCCGTGACAGTTGAGGACGCCCACGTCCTTGGTGTGTACGTCTGTGACAGTTGAGGACCCACGTCTTTGGTGTATATGTTCGTGACAGTTAAGGACGTGTGTACGTCCATGACAGTTGAGGACGTCCATATCCTTGATCTCGTACCGAATTTCTCTTATCTAATTTTGACTCATACAGATCTAAAGCTCGAGTGCGATTACGTGAGTCATTTTTCTTCTCTCTTAGGCTATTGTTGACCGGCTCCACGAGGCCATTTTGGTCTACACACATGGCTAAGCGCTAGTGGATGGAGCTTTCTCCGTATTTACGTGTATATAAATGTTTTGTATTTTTAATAGAGAAAGAATTTCGGGAAATTAGTGAATTGCCCTTTCAAATGATTCTTAGCAGAATAATAATTATAAAGTGGTTAGTTCTAACAGACATTAGTTCTCTTATTTCACGGTAATAAACGATGTGGGAGGAGGACAAAGATAGCTAGCAAGTGACAACATGATTTTCATGTCAAATTTTCATTAAAAATGTAACCAACAAACAAACATAACTCACAAGGAAAACGGTTAGTGGCACACCAATATATGGCGCTTCTCTGCGTACAAACAAACTACAAAATTGAAAGTTTCGAATTATAAATGGAAAAAGAGAACGATTCCGTACTAGAGATCTATGCTTTCGTCACTCTCCACTGCTCGAAACTATAACTAGTTATGGGATTTTTCTTTTTTGCTGGAATATACTAACAATTGACATCACATAAAGAATTGTTCTTTCCATCTCAATTTACTAATTCGACTGACAGAGATTATAAAGAAAAAAAATTGTTTTTGAGTTGATTAATATTCGTGGATAATTTAGAGTTGTACTTTGAGTTTTCTATTTGAAAAAAATAATTAAGATGAAATAGTATTGACAATATGTGATTTTTATACATTATTTTCTATATTTAAATGTCTTAAAACATGAAAAGATACTATTGACTATTGACTTACTTATAGAAAAAATAAATTTAATTTGGAAAAAAAGATAAATAATATTATCAAGCGTATAAGTTAATGGCTTTTAATCTATATCTATCTATATCTATAATATATTAAAAGCACGAATACCCTTAGTAAAATGTCTTTCGCATTTTTTACCCTTCGTAAGTGTATTCTATTTTGGATAAAATTATAATTATGAACTATAATAGATTTTTCCTATGGACTAAAATAAAAAAATTGACGTTTATTTCCATTTTTGTTGCATGCGGCTTTTATTTATTTAGGTTTAAGTTTCACTTTTAGTTTAGAATTCTTATACCAATAAATATTTACTTAGTTATGTCTTTTCTTTGTTTAGGTTCAGGATTCACTTTAGATTTAGGATCCTTTGTCAAAATTTTCTTATGCTACGGATCTTTTGTAATTGCTTGATTTTCGTTTTAGTTGTTGATGTAGCTCTATTTTGTTAACAAGTTTTATTTTCGTTTTAATTATTGTAGGTATCTTACAATTGATTATTGGAAGAAGCTCTTACAATTTTGTGGATTTGCATACAGCAGTAACAGCGTTTTTAGACACAAAAATTATTTGTATTTGAGGTAAACATTTTAATCTTTAGTATGTTTTGGAAGTTAAGTAATAATTATGGTTCATGTATTCTTGACATACAATACAAATTGAAAAGTTGTTAGTTTTGTATTTTTTATTTACAATTTTTCATATATGATTATCAATTTAATGAATTATTTATAAACAAGTTGTTTAGACTTTATATCATTGCATTACATAACCAAAAAATGGTTAGACATTCTAATCTTATTAATTCAAGATTATTTTGCCTTATATTTTATAGTTAGAACTGCTAATTGTTGTGCAACTCAAGTTGCTCATATTTTTAAGAATTTATTTTATTATCTCTTTTGATTGATTTTATTATAAATATTACATGATTTAAAAATTGTATTACTTATAAAGAATAAACATTAACAAGTAGCATCTCGAAATTTTGACGATTCTATCGGTTCAAGTAAATAATTCTCCTTATCTCTCATAAAAGTAGTCATTATAGAACAATGTGGTACTATTTCAGATTTTTCATCATAAAATTTTAAGGAACATTAAGTTTAAGGTGTAATGTATGATTTTTCCTTCTCAATCACAATTTTAAATTTTGCTAAACAATAAAATTACTTTGACACAAAAATAAATTTATTATGTTTGAAAGTTATATGTCTTTGTTAAAGTTCAGCTACGAGTTTCTTTTTCTTCCAAGCTTTGATCTTCAGAAATTGAAATTTTCTGAAATAGCAATTTACTTCAATTTACTTTAGGATAATTTAATTGTTTTACTTTTGTTTAATATTTATACTATTTGTACATTGTTATTAATTGTTTGAAGTTCCCATTATGATTTGAGACATGATATTGATTTGAAATATGATTGTCACAATAAATTTGTGAATTAATTTTTATTTAAATTAAGGGTTTTACTACATAAAAATATTTTTTCCCCCTAAGACTCTTATTGTTGTGTATATTTGAAGAATAGTAAGCGTAATATATAGATATGATAAAGAAACTTAAAAATGCAAATCTTAGATGCTTTGAAGTTCATTATGCATTTGTAATTACCTCCAAGATCATCAAATAAATTTAATAATCATTCATATATTATAGAACAATACTATTAAATATACTTGGTTTACCGCAGTTTAAAGCAATTTACTTATAATTTTATTTCTTTGAGAAATGCAAATTTAATTTTTCAAAGCAATTATACTTTTCTTTTATAAATTTTTAAATATTTAGAACTTTAAAATCAGCTAAAAGTTTGGTTATTTACTTATTAGTTATTTGAATCTTGCAAGAACTCCTAATATTAGGAATGTAAATGAAGTGAGATTTTTTTATATTTTGCTTCCTTATTTAAATTGTGTAAAGCAACTATATAAAGTATTATTTTTCCAAAGAGAATCTCATAATGAATAATATTCTAAAAGGATGATTCTAAATTTTTGCTTGTTTATTTTTCTACTCTATTAACTTTTACAAGAACTTATAAAGCTTCTTTATGCTTCTTTTGCAAGCATCTCCTTTAACTGTGGATATTACAGTTTGAAGTATGTTTAGCTAAGTACTTGGTATTCGGAAAGATTTAAAGAAGTATGTCGACTTTAGAGGTTTTATCCCGATGAATGAACCCGTTTTTATTTCAGTAATTTATTCTCTTATTTTAATATTTGTAAGTTTTATCTTACTTTTATATTTCATACTGAATTTACCGCATACCATGAGATAACGTATTATGGTCATACCTTAGAAATTTTGCAAAATGCATGCTACATTGATCTCTTCCCAAGTATCAAGGTATTATATCTACAAGTAGTATACTTAATAAACTCAAAAATGTTTGTTTGGTATTCCTACGGTTATCAAAAACTTATTTTCTTAGATCCTTGGGTGCTCTTAATTAGATTACGTCTTTCTATTTGTTAACAAGAGATATAATATTCTAATGTGATTTATTTTTTCTTGAATACTTTTGTCTCTTCTATTTTTGCTTGCTTATATTTTTCGTTTATTTTTTTATGTTGTTTGGTATTTAGTTGCAGGGTCACGCTCAAATGAATGAAAATTTTGAAAATTAAAATACCCAAACAGGGAAAAATATTTCTTTCCTATGTATAAGCTTTGGATTTTCATAGGCTTTTTCAAGCTTGAAATTTTTTGTGAAACACTATTTATAATATAATATGTATGTAATATTTTAAGAAAATATATATTTATTGAGATAGGATATAAGCACAACGTGCGTACCTTAAGACTAGTCTATACTAAAAGCACGAATCCCTTAGCGAAATGTCGTTCGTCCTTTTTACCCATTAAAAAATTGCTTTCTGTTATGAAATAATATAAAAGACAAGAACAATAACTCAAGAACAAGAGCAAATAGAGAGAATAGGGAGAGAGAGAAGTATTCTTATTAATACTTGGGGTGATTTACAATGGGGTAAGACCCCTCTATTTATAGGAAGAGGAATGACTTAGCTTCAAGCTAAAACTCTTAGACATTCACTCTAAATAGACTTCTATTTTATAACACTCCCCCTTTAATGTCTATTCAATAATGTGCCTCATAAAACCTTAAAACCAAAACCCATTGGGAAAAATTAAAGAAAGGAAAAAGAGTACACATGTTTGAATATGCGCTTATTGGTTGCCTCGTTAAAAACCTCGCAAGGAAAACCCGGTGGGACAAAACCTTGTAAGGGAAAAAGAGTGCAACGCGCATTAACTCCCCCTGATAAGAACATCAATTTATGTCCTTAAGTCTTCGCATCCCGATCTTGTGAACTAGCTTCTTGAAGGTTGACTTTGGTAGAGATTTTGTAAACAAATCAGCCATATTGTCACTTGAACGAATCTGTTGAACATTGATATCACCATTCTTTTGAAGATCATGTGTGAAGAATAACTTTGGTGAAATATGCTTCGTTCTATCTCCTTTTATGAATCCTCCCTTCAATTGAGCTATACATGCTGCATTGTCTTCATACAAAGTTGTGGGTAGTTTATCACACTTCAAACCACATTTGTCTTGGATATGATGTATTATCGACCTTAACCACACACACTCCCGACTTGCTTCATGAATAGCAATTATCTCGGCATGATTAGATGAAGTAGCCACAATTGATTGCTTAGTCGATCGCCAAGATATGGCGGTTTCTCCACAGGTAAACACATAACCCGTTTGAGATCGAGCCTTGTGTGGGTCGGACAAATATCCAGCATCAGCATAACCAACAAGATCCGGGCTGCAATTCTTGCCATAAAATAAGCCCATATCGGTAGTTCCCTTTAGGTACCGCAATGTGTGTTTGATCCCATTCCAATGTCTCCTCGTAGGAGCCGAGCTAAATCTTGCTAAGACATTAACTGAAAAAGATATGTCGGGTCTTGTAGTATTTGCAAGATACATTAGTGCGCCAATTGCGCTAAGATATGGTACTTCAGGACCAAGTAGCTCTTCATTCCTTTCTTGTGGTCGGAATGGATCTTTGTTCACATCAAGTGATCGAACAACCATCGGTGTACTTAAAGGATGTGCTTCATCCATGTAAAACCGTTTCAGTACCTTTTCTGTATAGGTAGATTGATGAACAAAAATTCCATTTGCCAAATATTCAATTTGCAAACCAAGACATAGTTTAGTCTTCCCGAGATCTTTCATCTCGAATTCATCCTTTAGATAATCAATTGCCTTTTGGAGTTCTATAGGGGTTCCAATAAGGTTTATGTCATCGACATATACGGCAAGTACAACAAATTCCGATGTTGTTTTCTTTATAAAAACACACGGGCAAATGGCGTCATTTATATAGCCTTCTTTTAACAAGTACTCACTAAGACGATTATACCACATTCGTCCAGATTGCTTTAGACCATACAAGGATCTTTGCAATTTAATTGAGAACATTTCCCGAGATTTTGAGTTGTGCGCGTTTGGCACCTTGAGTCCATCGGGAATTTTCATGTATATCTCATTATCAAGTGAGCCATAAAGATAGGCAGTAACTACATCCATTAAGTGCATGTCAAGCTTTTCATGGACAGCAAAACTTATGAGATAACGAAAGGTTATCGCATCCATTACAGGCGAATATGTCTCTTCATAATCGACACCAGGCCTTTGAGAAAAACCTTGTGCAACAAGGCGTGCCTTATATCTTTGTACCTCGTTTTTCTCATTTCTTTTGCGTACAAAGACCCATTTATAGCCGACAGGCTTAACACCATTCGGTGTTTCAACTATAGGGCCAAAAACGTCACGTTTTGCCATAAGCAAAGGCATTATCCACCACAATATCCACTCGATTAATATTTGCCTCAATATTAATTGGATTTAGGGATAGTTCCGTATTTTCCAGAGTCTCGGGCTCAATGGATTCTTCATGAATCTCAGAATTTGTTAAATCATGAGATTCTTTCGTGGTGTCATTTTGATCGTTCTTTTTCCTCTTTCTAGGATTTCGATCTTTGGAACCTAATGGTCTGCCACGCTTCAGGCGTGCATTCGACTCATTGGTTATGACACTCGATGATTGTCCAACAGGGACATCAATACGGATTGGAACATTTTCCGCGGGAATGTGGGATTTCGTTATCCTTTTCAAGTCCGTAAATGCGTCAGGCATTTGATTTGCTATTCTTTGCAAATGGATAATGTTTTGTACCTCTCTTTCACAAATAGAGGTATGTGGATCAAGATGAGATAATGATGCATTTTTCCACAAAATTTCCCGTTTGGTTTCACCAACTTCTCCCCCTAATTTTGGGAAAAGTGTCTCATCAAATCGACAGTCTGCAAATCGTGCAGTAAACAAGTCGCCTGTCAATGTTTCGAGGTAGCGAATGATGGAGGGCGATTCAAACCCAACATATATTCCTAACCTTCTTTGCGGACCCATTTTGGTGCGGGATGGCGGTGCTATAGGCACATATACTGCGCATCCAAAAATTCTTAAATGGGATAAATTGGGTTCATGACCCAAAACCAATTGCAACGGGGAATACTTGTGGTAATTCGTCGGTTCTGAGACGAATTAGCATTGCTGCATGTAAGATGGCGTGACCCCATACCGAAGTGGGCAGCCTCGTTCTCATAAGTAATGGCCTTGCAATCAACTGCAGGCGTTTAATTAACGATTCTGCAAGACCGTTTTGAGTGTGAACATGAGCTACAGAATGTTCAACTTTTATCCCGATTGATAAGCAATAATCATTAAATGCTTGGGATGTAAACTCAGCAGCATTATCCAGTCTAATGGACTTGATTGGATTATCTGGAAATTGTGCTCGTAGTCGAATTATTTGTGCCATTAATTTCGCTAACGCAAGGTTGCGTGATGACAACAGGCACACATGAGACCATCTACAGGATGCGTCTATCAAGACCATGAAATACCTAAACGACCCACTAGGTGGGTGAATAGGTCCACAAATGTCCCCTTGTATACGTTCCAGAAACGTGGGTGACTCAGTCCCAACCTTTGTTGGTGATGGCCTGATAATCAACTTGCCTTGATAACACGAAGTGCAAGGATATTCATTATTCGAAAGAATTTTGAAATTCTTTAACGGATGCCCATATGAGCTTTCTATAATCCGTCTCATCATGACCGATCCTGGGTGTCCCAATCGATCATGCCAAAGTACAAAGGTATTGGAATCTGTAACCCTTTGGTTTACTGTTGAATGTGCCTCAATTGCACTAATTCTTGTCCAATACAGGCCACAAGTAAAAGACGGGAATTTCTCAATAACCCTCTTTTGGCCGGAGACATTCTTTGTGATGACGAGATATTCAATATTATCTTCATCCATTCTCTCAATATGATAGCCATTCCGGCGTACATCTTTAAAACTCAACAAGTTTCTCTTAGACTTGGAGGAGAACATTGCATTCTCTATGATTAACATCGTGCCTTTGGGCAGAGTTACAATTGCTCTTCCGGAGCCTTCAATCAATTTACTACTTCCAGAGATTGTAGTAACGTTTGCCTTACACATATTCAGTTGAGAGAAATACTTCCTTTCTTTGAGTATTGTATGTGTAGTACATGAATCAACTAGGCAAATACTTTTACAGTTGGACGTTGATCCAAGTTCGCTTTGTGAGATATCCATATTTGCTATCCCATAGTTTGACATACAAAAGAGATACAGGAACATAAGAATAAACAAGTTCAATTCGTTTGTGTCACATAATATTTTCAAAATCTGCTGCTAACAGTTGACTAACAAAATCAGATATGTTATCCATTACTTTGCAGTTTGAAAATTTCAGTTTAAACGTTTTCTTCAAACAATCGATTGTTACATACAGACAATCGATTGTTGAACATTGACAATCGATTGTTAAACACACACAATCGATTATTTGCTATTTTGGAAAACTTATCACTGTCTTAAGACAATTGATTGTTATGCATAGACAATCGATTGTTGGCTATTTTTGAAAAATTCCAGAGCACACTGTTTCAAGACAATCGATTGTTATGCATAGACAATTGATTGTTGGCTATTTTGAAAAATTCGACCTCAGTTTCAAGACAATCGATTGTTTACGCATAGACAATCGATTGTTGGCTATTTTGAAAAATTCCAGATTATACTGTCTTAACGACAATCGATTGTTAGACAAAGACAATCGATTGTGGATGATTTTTGAAAAATTCCAGATTACTGTCTTAATGACAATCGATTGTTAGTCAAAGACAATCGATTGTTGATCAATTGTTTTTCAGCTTTAATGCGAAAATAGTAGATAATCGACTAGTTTTTCAGGCTAGTCGATTACCCTACTGGAAAATAAAAATTTTATTGATATTTGAGCATATTGAAGATATTCTAAAGAACTACTGCTAACATTGCATCATGAACTAACTAATACGAGCTAATACTAATGACTATTAGTTTATTCACTAACTAATACAAATAAGTAGAACAAAATCAAATAACTCCATCTTCTTTCATTACGGACCCATCGCCGATTAGGTGGTCTATTTTCCCTTCGGGTTGCTCAAAGAAGTCTGCCACATCCAGGTGGGTGATGTCCTCATCGTCGTCATAGACAAAATTTGTTTCAGGGCCTTTTCTCTTTCGAGATGCTTGATAAAGGTCAACCAAGTGTCTTGGTATACGGCAAGTCTTTGACCAGTGCCCTTTCCCACTGCAACGATAACATATAGTTTCTGAACCATTTGCCTTAGGATCTTCATGACCCCGTTTCTGCTTTCGGCGGTTATCTCTCCTTGGGGGTTGACGGACTTCATTGGAATTTCTTCCTTGTCTACGTCCCTGGCTATGACCCCGTTTACGATCATGACCATGGTCCTTTTCATGTTTGGCATAATGAGAGTGCACCTTATCTGCTTCAGGCAGTGGTGTAGACCCAGTGGGTCGATTTTTGTGATTTCTCATGAGCAGGTCATTATTTCGCTCAGCCACTAGTAGAAGAGAAATCAGTTCAGAGTACTTTGTAAAGCCTTTCTCTCTGTACTGTTGTTGCAGTACTATATTGGAGGCATGAAACGTTGTAAACGTTTTCTCAAGCATATCATAATCGGAGATATTATCCCCGCATAGCTTCAATTTAGAAGTAATTCTGAACATAGCAGAATTGTATTCAGAAACGGACTTAAAGTCCTGGAGCCTCAGATGAGCCCAATCATATCGTGCTTGTGGCAGAGTGACCAACTTCAGGTTGTCATATCTCTCCTTTAAGCCATTCCACAAGACGAGTGGATCCTTGACGGTGAGATATTCAATCTTCAAACCTTCATCAAGGTGATGGCGCAAGAAAATCAAGGCCTTCGCACATTCTTGGGTGGATGCTTTTTCTCTATCTTTGATGGTGTCTCCGAGACCCATAGCATCTAAGTGGATTTCAGCATCCAACACCCATGTCATATAGTTCTTGCCCGAAATTTCAAGGGCAACGAACTTTCTTTTCGTAATGTCAGACATAATCGAAAATTAAATTAGGAAGAGGGAAATACCTTAGATTTCTCGAGAATGGTTCTTGAGACGGTAGAGTCTCGTGCTGATAACGTGTTATGAAATCATATAAAAGACAAGAACAATAACTCAAGAACAAGAGCAAATAGAGAGAATAGGGAGAGAGAGAAGTATTCTTATTAATACTTGGGGTGATTTACAATGGGGTAAGACCCCTCTATTTATAGGAAGAGGAATGACTTAGCTTCAAGCTAAAATTCTTAGACATTCACTCTAAATAGACTTCTATTTTATAACACTTTCACACTAGATAAAATAGTCATTTAAGATTTGTCCTAATATTTAGGAGTTTTAATCCAACTAAAATTTGTGTATTAAGTCTTTCCTTATTTGAAATATTTATTTACCAAATATTAGAAGTTTTAAATCAACTGAAATTGTAGTTTCTTTTTAAAACTAGGTATTCCTAATCAGCGACATAAATTCAAGAAATTTACGACATTAACAAAATAATCATATTTGTTTATGTTATAAATAGAACTCTAATTAGAGTGAATGTCTATCTTATAGAAGAGTTCTACTTTGAGGTTAAGTCTTTTCTCTTCCTATAAATAGAGGGGTCTTACCCCATTATAAATCATCCCCAAAGTATCAATAAGAATACTCCTCTCTCTACTTTTCTCTATATTGTTCTTGTTCTTATATTATTGTTCTTGTTCTTATATTATTTCATAACACGTTATCAGCACGAGTCTCTAACCAATTGAATTTAATATTCAGCAATATTCGCTCTCAGAATCTCGAGATGCAATCTGATTCATCCACTCTAATTCGTGTTCCGTCGTTTGGATTTTTTCTATTCGAGTGAAACGAGATTTGTGATATTTTGGTTTCTGAAATTCTTCAATTTTTTTTCTTTCTCGTTGTTTACTTTTGTTTTCTTTTTGAAGGTGAATTTCCAAGCAAAAGAGTGTAATAACGATTGCTACTGCTCCATATGAGAATTTCTATACGGAAAAATAGAAGAGAAGGTATCATCATAAAATAATGCAACGGGATGGAAACTCAAGAGGTATATTTGATATCACAACATTTATTGGTATACCTTAAAGGTAAGTAATTTACTTTTCCCTTTCAAATTCTTGAAATTCTACGATTTTATTTCAAATACAAACATAGACAACAAAGTTTGATTATAACTCTAGTGGAGTTTGTAAGGAATTATAACCACGTGAAGTGGTAAAAGTTCTATGTCTTGCCATGATTAAATTCATGTATGATTGTGGACAAAGAATTGAAAATCCGTCCCATTGAATTTGCTTCATTCTCATTCCCTTTAGAGAATGTGATAGCAATATGTGATAAGTCTGAAAGAAGACAAAATTATTACCGCGAATGTATCAATGGATGTGGACGTGGCAATAGACGGAATTATAATCGTCATCATTGTGATAATGAGAATAATAAAAATTCTCAAAATAATCTTTCACTTTATGAAAGTAATATTTGACATGAGAATGTATATAGCACATACAGATGATTATGATCCATTCCCTGAAGTGAATGTGATAATTGTAATAAAGCCCGTAAGTATAGACACGCTCTTGATGTAATTTTGTTTTATGTCCGACATTATGAAAAGAAAGTTCGTTGCCCTTGAAATTTCGGGCAAGAACTATATGACATGGGTGTTGGATGCTGAAATCCATTTGGATGCAATGGGTTTTGGAGACGCCATTAAAGACAGAAATAATGCATCCACCCAAGACTATGCTAAGGCCTTGATTTTCCTGCGCCATCACCTTGATGAAGGTTTGAAACTGTGCTAAGGGCTTGATTTTCTTGCGCCATCACCCTGATGAAGGTTTGAAAATTGAATATATCACAATCAAAGATCCACCTATCTTGTGGAATGGCTTAAAGGAGAGATATGACAACCTGAAGTTGGTCACTCTGCCACAAGCACGATGCGATGAGAATCCAAAAGCAAATAGTTCATAAACTATATATTATCGTTGCGGTGGAAAAGGGCACTGGGCGAAAATTTGCCGTGTACCAAGACATTTGGTTGAGCTTTATCAAGTATCTCTAAAAGGTAAATGCCCTGAAACCAATTCTGTCTCTGACGACAATTTTGACATCACCCACTTGGATGTGGCAGACTTCTTTGAGCACCCTGAGGGGAAAATAGACCACTTAATTGGTGATGGATCTATGATGAAGGAAGATGGAATTGTTTGATTTTATTTACTTATTTGTATTAGTTAGTGAATAAGCTAATAGTCATTAGTATCAGCTCGTATTAGTTAGCTTATGATATAATGTTAGTATTAGTTCTTTAGAATATTTCAATATGCTTAAATTTAACAGTTAGTCGATTAACTAATATTTCGCATTAAAACTGGATTTTTCCGCAAGGCAAGATAGTCGACTATCAACTTAGTTAGTCGACTAACTAATATTTCGCATTAAAACTGGACTTTTCCGCAAGGCAAGATAGTCGACTATCTGATTTAGATAGTCGACTAATCTGATGACTGCTTCCCAAGTTAGTCGACTATTAACTAAGTTAATCGACTAACCTCAGCAGATTTTGAAAATATTGTTTAATTATGAAGCAACGGATTAAATTTGTTTATTCTCATGTTCGTATATCTCTTTTGATTAATTGATTCATGTACTACACATACGATACTCAAAGAGAAGAAATATTACTCTCATTTAAGTATGTGTAAGGAAGATGTTACTACAATTTCTGGTAGTAGTAAATTTATTAAAGGCTCCGGAAGAGCAACTATAACTCTGCCTAAAGGAACAACATTTTAGAAAATGCAATGTTCTCCTCCAAGTCTAAAAGGAACTTGTTGAGTTTTAAAGATATCATTCAAAATGGATATCATATTGAGACAATAGACGAGAATAATCTTGAATTCCTCATTTACTCATGAAAACGAGGCTGCCCACTTCGGTTTGGGGTCACGCCATTTTGCATGCAGCAATGCTAGTTCGTCTCAGAACGACGAATTATCACAAATATTCCCCGTTGCAATGAGTTTTGGGTCATGAACCTAATATATCCCACTTAAGAATTTTTGGATGTGCAGTATATGTGCCTGTAGCACCGCCATATTGCACCAAAATGGGTCTGCAAAGAAGGTTAGGAATATATGTTGAGTTTGAATCGCCCTCCATTATTCGCTACCTCAAAACATTGACAGGGGATTTGTTCACTGCACGATTTGCAGACTGTCAATTCGATGAGACACTTTTCCCAAAATTAGGGGGAGAAGTTGGTGAAACCAAACGGGAAATTTTGTGGAAAAATGCATCATTATCTCATCTTGATCCACATACCTCTATTTGTGAAAAAGAGGTGCAAAATATTATCCATTTGCAAAGAATAGCAAATCGAATGCCAGACGCATTTACAGATTTGAAAAGGATAACAAAATCACATATCCCCGCAGTGAATGTGACAACATCTGATTCACGA
Source organism: Nicotiana benthamiana (assembly GCA_034376525.1). Lineage (NCBI taxonomy): Eukaryota > Viridiplantae > Streptophyta > Magnoliopsida > Solanales > Solanaceae > Nicotiana > Nicotiana benthamiana. The sequence continues at coordinate 87,602,962 of CM067335.1, forward strand.
ATACATATTCTGTTAGAAAATACGCTTAACGCTAGAGGGGGGGGGGGGTGAATAGCATTATAATAAAATTTAGCGTAAACTTGCGGAAATTAAAACTTGCAGGAAATAATTAAGTGCGTTAAATAAATAACAGGAAAGAACGCACCGATATATTCTGGTTCACCACAACACGTGCCTAGTCCAGTCCCCGAGAGACTCTCTCGAGATTTTCCACTAACTCTGTTAAGCTTCCGGGTGCTTAACAAACCGTTACAACTTGAGGACACAAGCCTCAGCACTTTTGCTCGGAGATACCACACTCCAAGACTTCAACCAAGGAAACACAAGTTCCTTACAACAAGAGAATTACAATTCTCTTACAAGTGTATACAACACTAAAGCACTCAAACAAAGTACTTCTTAATGAGTAGATATGAGTAAAAGAAGTAAGCTCTGGATCACAACAACTTTGAACAAGAATATGGCTCTCAAAAGTTTTATGAAATTGAATATAAAATGATAAACAAAAGTATGCAAGCTTATAGCAATGTAATGATCAGTTGTAGTATGTTGTTGTGTTTAAAACACTGAAATGAAGCTGTATTTATAGTTGAAAAACTTGGCATTACCGTTGCCTAGTTGCCAATTAAGAGTTGCTGATTTTACTCACTGACAATCGATTGTCAAACCCCAACAATCGATTGTCTGCCAGTCAGATCAACATTCAATCCCAGATTTTGCGCATGATAATCGATTACTTACGATCCATAATCGATTACTGGCAACGTTCAAAAAATCCTTTCCAGATTTTACCACAAACAATCGATTGTCCAGAAACAACAATCGATTACTCAGCAACGTTCAAAAAATCTTTTCCGGATTTTAATCAAAATAATCGATTATACCAAATCAATAATCGATTACCCAATAACGTTCAAAAAATCTTTTCCGGATTTTAATCACAACAATCGATTATACAGAATCAATAATCGATTACCTGACGGTATTTGAAAACTTTACGACAACGGTCAGCTTCACAATCGATTGCACAAAGTTAACAATCGATTACTTATCAGTTTTTGAAAAACATTTTAGACACTGCCTCTTGACAATCGATTGTTATATAGTCACAATAGATTATTTTATAAATTTGAAAATCACTGGAAGTCACTGCCTCAACACAATTGATTGTCATTAGTTCATAATCGATTATTTTGTGACTTTGAAAAATCTGAAGGACACTGTCTCTTCACAATCGATTGTCATTAGCTTCACAATCGATTATTCTGAGTTTTAGAAAAACTTTGATGGACACTGCCTCATTACAATCGATTGTCATAAGGTTCACAATCGATTGTCATGCAGGTTTGAAGAAACCTGATGTTCACTGCCTTAACACAATCGATTGTCATTAGTTCACAATCGATTGTCATGCAGTCTTGGCTTAAAACAATCGATTATCATTAGTATATAATCGATTATCTTAGTCCAGTTTTCAGAGGCATTTAAAAATCATTTTGACTAATGAAAATATGCATGATTTAAAATCATTTAGCATTAAATTAAATATGCATGATTTTGGAAAATAGTTTTATGAGAGAAGCCATGTTACGAGTCAAGTTGTAGGATCAAGATCACAATTAAAGATGACTCAATTAAACTATAAAACTTTGTCTTGAGCTTGAATCTCGATGTATATCAATTGTGCGCTTGTTTCATGAACTTCATCATATATCAATTTTCGCTTCATTTGTCATTCATCAAAACCTATACAAAAGAACACACGTTTTAGTATATTGCATTGAGAACGTGTTTCCAACAATTTCCCCCTTTTTGATAATGGCAAACATTAAGCGGGATATGCAATGCAAGCAATTTATATTAACGATTCAAGACAAGTGTATACATGCAACAAGTATGCAATTTGTTCCCCCTCAATATATGAATTCCCCCTTAATTTAAGCTTATAGATATTGAGAGTGCATACCCGTTATCTTCCCCCTTTTGCCATTAGCAAAAATAACATAATAGCAAGATGCTAAAGATGTAATAAAACTTGTTTATTTAAAAGAATATAGCAATATCAACCCGAATAATAGCAACATAATCGATTATTGATACTAAATAATTGATTTTTTTGGACGACGGAAACCGATTGTTGTACGTCAAGCTTTATAATTCCCCTTTCCTTTGGGGCGATACATGCAAAAATCGTTAGACGTCTCCGACGCTCAAGTTAGAACTCATGTAATAAAAAATTGCAATGCATGACTTAGATCAACGTGGAGTCAAGGATCCCGAGTTCACTGCGAATTCCGAAGAAGGACTCTTTCTCTAAAGGCTTTGTAAAGATGTCTGCAAATTGGTTTTTGGTTTCAACAAATTCAATTTCGACATCGCCTTTGAGAACGTGATCTCTAATAAAATGATGTGTAATTTCAATGTGTTTCGTTCGCGAATGAAGAACGGGGTTCTTCGTCAAGCATATGGCACAAGTATTATCACATCTAAGAGGGATATGATCAAGACTTAGGCCATAGTCCAAGAGTTGTTGTTTCATCCATAGGATTTGAGCGCAACAACTCCCCGCGGCTACATATTCAGCCTCGGTTGTGGACAACGCAACACTTACTTGTTTCTTGCTAAACCAAGAAACGAGAGAGCTACCGAGCAAATAGCACGTGCCACTAGTGCTCTTGCGGTCCAATTTGCATCCAGCAAAATCGGAATCGGAGTAGCCAACAAGTTGGCATGAAGAGCTTTTGGGGTACCATAGACCCACATTTGTAGTACCAACAAGATACCTTAAAATCCGTTTTACCGCAGTAAGGTGAGACTCCTTCGGACACGATTGATAACGGGCGCATAAGCACACGCTAAACATGATGTCCGGGCGACTAGCAGTAAGATAAAGAAGAGAGCCAATCATACCTCGATACTTTTTGGTGTCGACTTCCTTACCTTTCTTATCTTTTTCTAGATGATCGGATGTGCTCATGGGAGTTGCCATTTCTTTTGCATTGTTCATCTCAAATCGTTTCAGCAATTCTTTGCAATATTTGGCTTGACAAATGAATGTACCTTCTTTCATTTGCTTTACTTGTAATCCCAAAAAGAACGTTAACTCACCCATCATAGACATCTCAAATTCGCTTGTCATTAAATTGCAAAATTCCTTGCATAAAACATTGTTAGTGGCACCAAATATAATATCATCTACATATATTTGAACTAACAAAATATCATTTTTTTTATGCTTAACAAAGAGAGTTGTGTTAACTTTCCCCCTAATGAAATCGTTTTCCAAAAGAAACTTACTTAATCTTTCATACCAAGCTCGGGGAGCTTGTTTATTCCATAAAGAGCCTTTTTGAGTTTGAAAACATGATCAGGAGATTTAAAGTTTTCAAAGCCGGGGGGTTGTTCAACAAAAACTTCTTCTTTAATAAAACCGTATAGAAAAGCACTTTTCACATCCATTTGATATAAATTGAAATTCATAGAAGAGGCAAATGCAAGCAATAAGCGAATAGCTTCTAATCTAGCTACGGGAGCATATATTTCCTCATAGTCAATACCTTCTTCTTGATTATAGCCTTTTGCTACAAGCCTAGCTTTTTTTCTAGTGATCATACCATTTTCATCTAGTTTATTGCGAAAAACCCATTTCGTACCAATTATGGTATGACCTTCGGGTCTTGGCACCAAATCCCAAACGTCATTGCGTTCGAATTGGTTAAGCTCCTCTTGCATTGCCAAGCTCCAAAATTCATCCCCAATTGCTTCTGAGATGGTTTTGGGTTCAATTTGAGAAACAAAAGCAGTATGTTCTAAGGTATTTTTGAGAGAGTTTCGGGTAGTTACCTTGTCTCCAACGTTGCCAATTACCTGTTCGAGAGGGTGATCTTTGATTGTCCTCCATTCGTTAGGCATATTCATTTCTTTTTCCAATTGTGGCGCTTCTTCCGTTGGTTGTTCCTCAGTTTCATCTTTATTTTCCTTGGGTGGTTCCTCTTGTATTTTGTCTTTCAAGCTATCTAAGATACCTGCAAGATCAAAACCGGAATCCTTTCTCGCCAAGCGAGCATTATTTTCGGAAAATACAACATGAGGGGATTCCTCCACAATTTGGGTTCTTTTATTAAAGACCCTATATGCTTTACTACGTGAGGAATATCCAATGAAAATACCTTCATCCGACTTAGCATCAAATTTACCCAATTGGTCTTTGCCATTGTTATGAACAAAACATTTGCAACCAAAAACTCTAAAATGGGAAATATTTGGTTTTCTTCCCTTATAAAGTTCATAGGGGGTTTTCATGAGTATCGGCCGAATTACTACTCTATTTTGAACGTAGCAAGCGGTACTCACGGCGTCCGCCCAAAAATATTTGGGTATCTTAGCTTCGTCGAGCATGGTTCTAGCCATCTCTTCGAGACACCTATTTTTCCTTTCCACCACCCCATTTTGTTGTGGTGTACGTGGAGCGGAAAAGGTATGCTCGATTCCGAGTTCGTCACAAAAGTCCGCAAAGAGATTGTGATCAAACTCTCCCCCATGATCACTTCTAATTGAGGTGACGGTTGTTTCTTTCTCATTTTGAACACGCTTAAGAAAAAATTTAAAATTTTGAAAAGCATCACTTTTATTGGCAAGAAATAAAGTCCAAGTAAATCTCGAGTAATCATCAACAATCACAAAAGCATATTTATTTCTTCCTAGACTTTCAATGCGAGAGGGACCAAATAAATCCATATGAAGCAATTGCAATGGTCTAGAAGTTGAAACAATGTTTTTAGATTTGAAAGATGCTTTTGTTTGCTTCCCCTTTTGACACGAGTCACAAATAGAGTCATTTTCAAATTTTAAAAAGGGAAGGCCAACAACTAAGTTTTGAGAAATCAATTTTTTCAAAAGATGCATATTGATGTGTGCTACTCTACGATGCCATAGCCAAGTATCATCCTCTTTACTCATTAGACAATCAACATATTCATGTGAGAAATTAGCAAGATCAACCATATAAATATTATCAACTCTAAAACCACGAAGTAATTTTGAAATCACTACGTCTAAATACTAGTTATTCATCCGAATCAAATAAAGCAAGATTTCCCTTGTCACACAATTGGCTTATGCTCAAGAGATTATGCTTTAATACTTTAACAAGTAATATATGCTTAATAGAGGATTTTTCATCCTTACCGACCGAGCCGATGCCGATGATCTTTCCTTTATTGTTATCACCGAAGATAACACTTCCTCCTTCTTTGTGCTCTAACTGAAGGAATTTGGATTCATCTCCCGTCATATGCTTGGAGCATCCACTATCAAGGTACCATAGTACACTTGATCCCTTCAAGTACACCTACAAAACAAATTAATGTTCTTTAGGTACCCATGCCATCTTGGGTCCTTGGGGGTTAGGCATATTATAATGATGCGATTGAGTAACATGTCTATGACGTGTAAAGCATGCAGGAGCAATATGATCAATACGTCTACAATAATGACAAGTCACATTTGGGTTATGCATCCTTCTAGGTTCATAGTAAATAGACGGATGAAAATTTCTTACTCTGTTTTGAACACTATGACTATTTCGCATTTCATGAGAATTATTTCTCCTACTATGAGCTCTAGGATGGGCAGCATTTCTAGAGTGATTGTTTCTCGGTTGAGGGCCATTGCTAGGTCTTCTAAGGGGTTCAAAAATTGGCCTAAAATATGCATCATTTCTAGGGTGACTATTTCTAGGTGGTAAGTCATTCCTAGGTCTTCTAAAATGTTCAGCATTTTGTCTAGCATGCATATTGGCTCTAGAGTTGTTGTTTCTAGGATAAGCATTTCTATTGTTAATCCTAGGTTGAGCTTTAGGTTGTTGGGGTTTAGCGTCAACCTTTTCTTCATTCTTAAAGCCTATTCTATGCTTGGTTGATTTCAAGTTAACAAGAACATCATTCAAGTTTTTGTGCGAAGAATTAAACTTATCTAATGTGCCTTTAAGCCTACTTACTTCATTCTTAAGATGCAAACAAGAAGTGCAATTTCTAGTAGAGCTTTCGGGCTTATCGAAACTTCTTTTTCCAAAAAACTTGTTTTCCTCTTTCAGCTTTTCACTTTCTAAAACCAGTTTTTCTAAATCCTTTTCTTTCAAGGAAAGCTGTTTTTGAAAATCCTTTTCTTTTAATGAAGCATTTTCTTTTATGCCCTTAACAGTTTTTGAAGCCTTAATAAACTCAGCATATAATTCATCAAAAACAGTTTGCATTTCTTCAAGAGTAAAGAAGTTTTTGGATGAAATTTGACATACCTCATCTTTGTTGTCTTTTTGTGCCATAAGGCAAAGATTTGCTGCTTCGTCTTCTTCTCCTTCGCTTGACTCATCTCCGGAGTCACCTCCCCAAGAAATGTATGCACGTTGCTTTTTAAGAGGTTTCTTCTCCTTTTTGATATTTGGGCAATTTGATTTGATGTGCCCGGTTTCACCACATTCATAGCACTTGATTTGTTCGCCTTGCTTTTTGCCCTTGCGTTCATACTCCTTGCGCATGAACTTTTGGAATCTTTTGATAACGAGTCCAAACTCGTTGTCTCCTTCCTCATCAATTTGCGGTTGGCTTGTGCTCGCCTTTAGAGCTATTCTCTGCCTCCTTTGATCATCAACAAAAGGGTTAAGAATAGTAGATTCATAGGTTTTAAGGTTACCTCTTAGTGCGTCGATGGTGACATTTGAAACGCCAATGGATTCTTGAATTGCATCGGCCTTTGATCTCCATGCCGGTGTGAGACTTCTAAGAATTTTTCGAACGAGCTCTCTGTCCGTGAATGTTTTCTTGAGAGCATGTAGGTCATTCACGATTATTGAAAATCGCTCAAACATTTCGTCCACCTTTTCACCTTCCTTCATGTGAAATAATTCATAAGAATGGGTTAGGAAATCAATTTTTGCTTCCCTTACCTGGTCCGTACCTTCGTACGTGACTTCTAGCTTGTCCCACATCTCCTTTGCCGTTGTGCAACACGATATTTTCCTGTAATCGTCAGCATTAACAGCACAATATAATAAATTTATTGCTTTAGCATTATTTTGAACCTTTCGGATGTCATCCGCGTCATACTCATCTTCGGACTTAGGAACCCATTCGTTTTTCACCTTCTTTGTTGGAATTTGGTTTCCCTTCATTATCACCTTCCAAAGGTGAAAGCTGTTGGACTGAATGAAGATCTTCATCCTCTCCTTCCAATACGTGTAATTTGTACCGTTGAATAGAGGTGGTCGTGTGGAGCACTGTCCTTCATCAATTCCTGCAAAAGAATCACGAGTAGAAGCCATGGATGGTTCTCTCAAACTATTAAGTTTTCAGAGAGTTGGGCTTTGATGCCAATTGTTAGAAAATACGCTTAACGCTAGAGGGGGGGGGGGTGAATAGCGTTATAATAAAATTTAGCGTAAACTTGCGGAAATTAAAACTTGCAGGAAATAATTAAGTGCGTTAAATAAATAAAAGGAAAGAACGCACCGATATATTCTGGTTCACCACAACACGTGGCTAGTCCAGTCCCCGAGAGACTCTCTCGAGATTTTCCACTAACTCTGTTAAGCTTCCGGGTGCTTAACAAACCGTTACAACTTGAGGACACAAGCCTCAACACTTTTGCTCGGAGATACCACACTCCAAGACTTCAACCAAGGAAACACAAGTTCCTTACAACAAGAGAATTACAATTCTCTTACAAGTGTATACAACACTAAAGCACTCAAATAAAGTACTCCTTAATGAGTAGATATGAGTAAAAGAAGTAAGCTCTGGATCAAAACAACTTTGAACAAGAATATGGCTCTCAAAAGCTTTATGAAATTGAATATAAAATGATAAACAAAAGTATGCAAGCTTGTCGCAATGTAATGATCAGTTGTAGTATGTTGTTGTGTTTAAAACACTGAAATGAAGCTGTATTTATAGTTGAAAAACTTGGCATTACCGTTGCCTAGTTTCCAATTAAGAGTTGCTGATTTTACTCACTGACAATCGATTGTCAAACCCCAACAATCGATTGTCTGCCAGTCGGATCAAAATTCAATCCCAGATTTTACGCATGATAATCGATTACTTACAATATAATCGATTACTGGCAACGTTCAAAAAATCCTTTCCAGATTTTACCACAAACAATCGATTGTCCAGAATCAACAATCGATTACTCAGCAACGTTCAAAAAATCTTTTCCGGATTTTAATCAAAACAATCGATTATACCAAATCAATAATCGATTACCCAATAACGTTCAAAAAATCTTTTCCGGATTTTAATCACAACAATTGATTATACAGAATCAATAATCGATTACCTGACGGTATTTGACAACTTTACGACAACGGTCAGCTTCACAATCGATTGCACAAAGTTAACAATCGATTACTTATCAGTTTTTGAAAAACATTTTAGACACTGCCTCTTGACAATCGATTGTTATATACTCACAATCGATTATTTAATAAATTTGAAAATCACTGGAAGTCACTGCCTCAACACAATCGATTGTCATTAGTTCACAATCGATTATTTTGTGACTTTGAAAATTCTGAAGGACACTGTCTCTTCACAATCGATTGTCATTAGCTTCACAATCGATTATTCTGAGTTTTAAAAAAACTTTGATGGACACTGCCTCATTACAATCGATTTTCATAAGGTTCACAATCGATTGTCATAAGGTTCACAATCGATTGTCATGCAGGTTTGAAGAAACCTGATGTTCACTACCTTAACACAATCAATTGTCATTTGTTCACAATCGATTGTCATGCAGTCTTGGCTTAAAACAATCGATTATCATTAGTACATAATCGATTATCTTAGTCCAGTTTTCAGAGGCATTTAAAAATCATTTTGACTAATGAAAATATGCATGATTTAAAATCATTTAGCATTAAATTAAATATGCATGATTTTGGAAAATAGTTTTATGAGAGAAGCCATGTTACGAGTCAAGTTGTAGGATCAAGATCACAATTAAGAATGACTCAATTAAACTATAAAACTTTGTCTTGAGCTTGAATCTCGATGTATATCAATTGTGCGCTTGTTTCTTGAACTTTGTCATATATCAATTTTCGCTTCGTTTGTCATTCATCAAAACCTATACAAAAGAACACACGTTTTAGTATATTGCATTGAGAACGTGTTTCCAACATATTCATTATTGGAAGAATATGAACATGAAATTGGTATTGAATATACCACACTCACCCCTAGAAGGAGGTTTGAGATGATATATGAAAATAATATCATTGTTATGGCATGAATAGTCATTGGTCACGTACCTATTGTACGCCAAAATAATTTGTCAATGTGATTATCAAAGGACAATAATAATGCAAGAAACATATCTTGCATATTATTTTGACATGACCATAATGGTATAACTTTCTCTTTAAAAGAGATATTCACCACATGGATGTTGATGAATTTGTGGTAGTACAAAATTAATTGAGAGCTCTAGAAGAGCCAATTATTACTATGTTGGAGAAACACAATTGATTACCAATAAGGTATTGTGTTGTAGTAAGTCTCAAAGAAACTTATTCAGTTTCCAAAGTATATGCGAAAGCGATAGATTATATTGAGACTATAAATAAAGGAAAGATTTGATATCTTCTATTACTACAACTTGTAGCGGGATAATCTATATGCGAAAAACTACCCGCGTTATTCTCCAGTTTGTACTACACAAGAATACCACAATAAAGTGGACGTTTATTGATATAAAAACCCATATCATAATAAACTTGAAGTTTATTGATAATTGCACATGTCATGGTGTAAATTTGAAGTTTATCAATATTGATAATTTATTCAGTTGGCATTCGGGTTAGCCATATCATTTTAAGTATGATGTGCAGTAATAGAGAATTCACATGGGTAAATATTAAAGAACTAGAAAGTTCTTTACGAATTCTCTTGTATTACTTGTTCTCATTAATTAATTGACCAACTAAAGAGTTCGGGTTGAATCCCATAAATTCTGGAAATATCAAAGGTGAATATGGGCCCATTCACCTGCCATGTATACCACATATGATGCATCTATGATATGGTTACATGTGCGATTGTTATTAACCCGCAGCCTGGCCGGTGCTTGCGAGGTAAATTGCTCAGTAATATAACTTCGAGCATAATTTCCAGATTTTCTATTCAAGATAGTTCATCTTGATAAGTTGGTTTATATCATAGTTGGTTTAGCAAGATAATTATTGAGTGCCTCAACTTAATAGCTAAACTGTTTCTTATGAGAACAAAGTTATATAAATCAGTTTGATATACGTTGTATACGAGAGTATATTATATTCTCCCCTCACAAGTGGTTCAGGGTTAGGAACCAAATAATTTCATCTTATTATTATAGATGTGCGGTGTATATTTTCATTAACACCATAATGCACAAAGATGGACTCTCAAAGTTGAGGAAATAAGTTAGCTTTTCTAACATGAGGGGGAGACATGATAAACACTTGAGAAAAGGTTACATGGGATGAATTATCATTTGTATATATAGATCCTCGAATATCATAATATGAACCTGAAGTTCATAAAAGGGTAATTCAATTGCAACATATTGCAAAGCATGCTATACGCATTTGCTGACCCAAAGAAAGTAACTATAATCTCACTACAAATGCTCATATTAAGTCCCAGAAGGACAAAGTCTTTGATACGCTTAAAGCGTATAGACAAATCGGTTTCAAAATAACTTCTTAATAAAGAAGATGAGCAAATGATCAAAGTGATCATAATGGGGAGGCAAGTGATCTAGAAGATCACATGACATAAAACTTCATAAAATCTCATGAGAGATTCAGGTACCTGAGTATATGAATAAAGAGATCTCCATGTTATGTCTTTATGAAAATTTACTGGAACCGATATAAAATGTTCGTCGACGACATCTATGATAGCGCTAAATATCGATGAGGATCTTATGTTTGTCAAATACAAACAAAAATATTGGCTAAATGGAATAGATACAATTCAAGCAGAATTGATTCCATATGAAAGACATGTAGTTTTGGACATGTAGTTCAAATACTTGAAAGTATAAAGTCAATGGTATGTGTAATCAGTTTTCGATATCTTATTTGTTTAGCATGACATGAAAACTTGATATGCATCTAAGTCTATTATATGGCTTTTATGACTTAACTTATATGTCAATCCATGAAAGATTGAAGTTGCTTGAAGCATATACAATTCTTGGTCCTGAAGTACCACATCCTAAGTGCAACTTGTGTACATATGTATCTTGCTATAACTATAAGCATGATGGCATCGAGAATACCTCTATGGAGATATTGAAGAGTCATTCCACGACATTATATGAAGATGTTCATATCTATCAAGAATGATAATTTCAAGGTGCGGAATATTTATTCAAATCAATATGGCTGATTTATTTATCAAATCTCTACAAAAGATCGTTTTGAAGATGGTGCACAAGATTGGAATGCAAATGCTCAAGGATGTGAATTGATGCTCTTTTCAGGGGGAGTTAATGCGCGTTGCACTCTTTTTTCCTTACAAGGTTTTGTCCCACTGGGTTTTCCTTGCAAGGTTTTTAACGAGGCAACCAATAGGCGCATATTCAAACATGTGTACTCTTTTTCCTTTTCTATATTTTCCCATTGGGTTTTGTTTTAGTTAAAGGTTTTAACGAGGCACATTATTGAATAGACATTCAAGGGGGAGTGTTATAAATAGAACTCTAATTAGAGTGAATGTCTATCTTATAGAAGAGTTCTACTTTGAGGTTAAGTCTTTTCTCTTCCTATAAATAGAGGGGTCTTACCCCATTGTAAATCATCCCCAAAGTATCAATAAGAATACTCCTCTCTCTACTTTTCTCTATATTGTTCTTGTTCTTATATTATTGTTCTTGTTCTTATATTATTTCATAACAGTTTAGAGATTCTTCCATATAATTGGGTAAAATAGAAACAAAACTAATACTATCCAAAATTTGTGCTATCATTAGTTTAGGGCTTTATTGATCTTTTCAAATTTTCTGGAAGTGTTTAAAGTAATAATAATATCATACAACTGTGATTCATTTCATATATATATGAAATATAATACATATTTTCCTATTATATTTGAATTACTTTTTTAACAGATAATATTGTCTACTTATCCCTTTTTGTATAATATTTTAAAGATACACTCAATAATTAGAAGAAATAGCTAATAAAATGTTTAAGTATATAAAAGAGAGTAAGAAATAAAAAGTTGTTGGCGGAAAGTTAATAACAATAGTGATTCTATTAACACAACTATACACAGGCAAAATATCTAAGCAAAATTTTTAGTGGAAAATTTAATTATGGTTAAATATATTTAAAGATTGAGATGAGATAATATTAAGGATTTGAATCAACAGGAAATAAATTATTTTAATATTAAAAAAATGAGCAATTTATTGCAATAACTGATTAACAAGAGAATTCAATTCATTTTTTTTCCTTCTCAATTCATCTTTAAGTAAAATTATCTTGCAATTTGACCAAACTCTTAGCGTAATTGCTTTAACATTAGAGTAACTCTTATGGGAACTACTAAAATCAAATAATCACTAGCATTTGTCAAACATACACACACATAGTCGATAATTTTATTTAAGTGTATTTATCGAGATTAGGTACATATGCAACGCGCATACCACAAAACTAATAATAAAATAAATGAACATAATATGAAATTATGAACAAATGATTTGCTTGCATCTTATTTTCCCCGTTAATAGTTTGGGTCACTCACACCTTTTATTACAAAATAGCATAATCTTTTATTTTAAAATTTAATTATACCAACTAGAAAATTAGAATCAAATCACTTAAAAATAAAAAGTAAAGCAAATAAAGAAAGAGAAAATTAAAGCTTTAATATAATCTAAAAAGGGCGGTCTTGTTAAAATCTTCTACTATATAGTATGCATATTACAGACTGGATTTTAGTGAGAGAATATCTACCTTCTCATTACACTCTTCACCGAATATATCCAACTTAATACCACCAAAACCATTGGATATACTACAACTTCCACAAAACCCCCTACCCAGTGAATCAATAATCACCACCAAATTTGCTTCCTATAAGGTGAAATTAGCACAAGGAGAACTGTTCTCAATGGGCAACAATTCATATGTAGGAGCACATTATTCTCCAATGAACACACAAACTTATGATAAGGCAGAGACCTTATTGGAGCCAATATGCAAAAAGTTGAAGCAAGTCACCCTAAATGAAGAAGACAAACAATGAATATAGAGGTACTCACTAATAATTAAGCTACTGGCAAAAGAATAATGCATCAATATCTAAAGAGGAAAATACAAGACCTTTGAGGATTGATGAAAATTACCCCCTAATAGACGTAGAGGAGGACTACTATACTGTCAAATTAATGAAGGAGGAAAATATGATGAAAATATTACATAATGGTCCATGGTTTATTAATGGCCATTTTTTATCAATACAAAAATGGGTCCCAAATTTTGTTCCAAATAAGGCATGCCAAAGTAGCATGGCAGTTTGGACTAGATCACCTCAACTTTCTACAGAATTCTATGATGGGATAATTCTCACAAAAATTGGAAATTGTATTGGTAAACTTCTAAAGGTGTATGCGTGTATATCGGCCACCCTAAGAGGAAGATATGCTAGACTTTGTGTGGAATTGCCTCTAGACCATCCTGTCCAAACATCCATCCTTATTGGTCACCACACCCAACCTATCCTATACGAAAGAGAAGGATTTCTATGCAAAGATTGTGGACGGTTGGGACATACTACAATTGAGTGTCAATACAAAACTATACCAAATGGACAACATCAAGGCCGGACCAATGAGGAAGAAGAATGTACTGAAAAGTTAGACACGAATGAATGGAGGAAAGTGCACTTTCCACGGAAAGGGAAAGGCAAATAAGCCAATCCACAAAGAGGGATGACAATCAACTCTAAAGGATCAGGTAATATTGCTCCCCCTTTGATGCATAGGCCAGGTAAGCTGCCCATGTCCCCAGGTATGATTTTCTCCACTGCCACTGCTATTCAAAAGTCAGCTACTTCTAACTCCAATATAGATACTCAATTATACCTAGGAGGGAAAATATCCTTAGATTCACAAGAGCCAATCAGAAAACCACTCAATAATAATGTGAGTAGTTTAGGGACAATACCACATGAGTCGATGGTTTTGGAAAATACTAAGGAAAAGATTAGTAAAAATGTAAATATTTTGCATGGCACAATTGTCACAAAATCTACAAGTGGCCAAAACGTGTCTTTGCCAAATCTTTACAATAATGATAAAAATATTTTATCCAACAAAGACAATAAGAACTTAACTAATGGACTAATACAATTACTAAAGGGAAATCATAATATTATGGCTGGCAACTCCCACAACCAATCAATTAACACACAAGATCAAACGCTTACTAACAACATGCAATTCACCTACACTAACGACCAATCTCCCATGCAACACTTGGCCGAAGAAACATGCCAAATGGACGCGATAAAATCTATGCAAGATCTTGCATCAAAAGATAAACTACACACAAGACATTCAAGACACTCATTCTTCTACCACTCTACACCACACAACTACCAACCCTACTACCCAAATACTCCCTTCCCCGTCTATATCTTCCCTAAATACCAATAATGGCAAGAACACCACTCATTGTAAGGAGAAAATACAAACTTCTTCAACTCTTCCATATATCAAGAAATCCCACAATGAACAATCTCCCACCTCTACCACCCCAAATCCAACCTCAACCAATAATATATGCTCAGCCTCTAAGCCCTCCCAATAATGTACCCCCAATCTTGGGTGGAAATAGGATTACAGGTCCAAGCCATCTCCTTCAACATGGAGATCAATGGCCAAGACACCATTTTCATAATCCAAAACACCCACTTTCTAGCTCAACTAATTTCGAACGGAATGACCTTAGCAATGAATAACTATGTCAACCAAATGTGGATGAGCAACATTCTCCAATCCCTTGCACCATCAATGAACCAACATCTAGTCTAGAATATGCAAGAGATGTGGCATATTCCTCATAATTCCAACTAACAACTCCCACAAAACCCCCAATCAATCTTCCATTCTTTGCCCCGAAAGGCCTAATGTTGCTGAACGCCATCTTCATGCCATGGAAGCCACAACAAAAACAACAACAACACATGCAAGGCCAGACACTAGGTCCACAACTAGAGGCGATGGAGGTGAATCCTTCAGTGCCAAACATGCAAGGACAACAGGAAGCTCAAGACGAGGAAAAGGAGGAGGAAAAGGAGGAGGATGAAGACCAAGAAATCCTATTGGAGCCACTAGTGGTCTTATCAAACCTAAACGAGGTAAAAATACTAATCTTCAAGAAAGGCTAGATAGGAAGTGTATCTTCAGGTGCCCAACGACACTCTACAAATGCTCATTGGACATCCGTCCTCCCCACGATCCCAGAGTAGGCAAGAATGTGATAATATTAGTCCCTTCCTTGAGGAGGAATCCAAACAACAACCCAATCATGAATCCAATGATACAACGTAGTCACATTATTGTTTGGAATATAAGGGGTGCTAATAATGGAAATTTCTCTAGGCATTTTTGTGAGATAATGGACATACATAGAGCTAGTCTAGTTGCCTTACTAAAAACAAATATGGATAGTCATATCTCCATCTTGGAAGGGTATAACTTCAATGAAATGGTGGAAGTCCCAACTGAAGGAAACTCTGGTGGTATGGTCTTGCTATGGAACACGACCATAGTAAAAGTGTACAACTTCACAAAGAATGGCCAATCCATCCATGCAATGATAGAGGTAAAACCCAAAAACCTTACTTGGATCTTCTCTATTGTTTATGCTAGTAATGATATAAATAATAGGTTGTTATTATGGGAAAATTTTAAGTATATCTATCATAGCTAGAAGGGACCTTGGTTAGTAACGAGAGATTTTAATGAGTAAACTAAATCCGCGGATACCTATAAACCAAAAAAGAGCCAGTTATCTAGTAAACTGCTTTGATTATTGTCACCTAATAGACCTAGGATATAAAAGTTGTAAGTATACTTGGTCAAACCACCGTAGGAAAAATAAGGGCTTAATAATAGAGAGATTAGATCGAGTTTATGCTAATGAAAGTTGGTTAACTGATTTCAGTAAAGTAACAGTCACACAACTTCCCAAAGTGCACTTTGACCATAACTCAATCCTTATTAATATTAACAACAAGTTAAATAATTCTAACTCTAGACCTTTTAGGATGGAAACCTTTTGGTGTTCTCATCCGGACTTCTCTAGAATAGTTCAACATAGTTGGAAAGATAAGGATATTTTAGAAGGTACAATAAAATTTCAAGAAGATGTGGTGAATTGGAAAAAGGAGATATTTGGAAATATTTTTGCTAAAAAAAGGAACCTTCTCAAGCGCATCACAGGAATACAAAATTCCCCTAGCTAACCATATAGTACCTTCCTGAAAATCTTAGAAATTACTCTAATAAGTGACTATGAATCAATCCTTAGAATTGAAGAAGATTATTGGAAGCTAAGATCTAGGATAAATTGGCTAAATGACGGTGATGCAAATACTAGATACTTTCATACACAAGCTACAAACCATAGAAGGAAGAATAATAAGTCTTCTGTAAAGACAATAAAAGTAACTGGATTGAAAATCAAAGGGACATTATGGACTATGTGTCATGACCCGGCCCGTCATCACGTGAGTTATCGCCCCGTTTTCCCCTTTTTGATGCTTCTATATGCTTCATTATATGTGTTTGTAGAGTTTGAAGTGATTCGGACGGAGTTTGGTTGGAATTGAGAGAATTAGTCTCTTTAAGAGAAGGCTAGTTTAGAAAAGTCAATCGGATGTTGAGTTATGAGTTATAGAGCTCGGAATGGATTTTCGATGGTTCGAATAGTTTCGGATGGTGATTTTTGACTTAGGGGTGAAATCGGAACTGAATTTGGAGTTCCCGTGTAGAATTAGGCTTCAATTGGCTAAGTTTAAATTTTGCTGAATTCCGGTTGACAGCTGAGATTTTGATCCAAGAGTTAGAATGTGATTTCAAGAGTTGCAGTAGCTTCGTTAGATGATTTTGGGTATATCCGCAAATTTTCAGGTCATTCGGAGGTCGTTTGGTTGGACTTTTGGTAGTATGAGTATTTCGGAAGTTCTTAAGAAACTTAGACTTGGATTGGAGGAATTTTATGATTTTTAGTGTTAATGTTAGTGTTTTTATGGATCAAGCAAGTTTGAATAAGGTATTAGATCATATCAGTGTTTTTGGTTTAGGCCCCGAGGTAACCTCAGATGGTTGACCGGAGGTTGTAGGAGTTTTTGGCATTTTTGGGTGAGCTTCTTCTGCTATTTCCGCGTCTGCAGAAAAGGAGCCGCTTAAGCGGTTCCGCAAACGCGGCAGGTGAGCCGCAAAAGAGGCCAATGGGAAGTGACCTGGATTGCGAGCGCGGAAGGATAACCGCATAAGCAGTGATCGCGTTAGCAGTTGACCACAAAAACGGTCCTAAGGGAAATAAGTTGGACCGCAAAAGCGGTCGAGAAGCCGCACAAGTGGGAGCAGCATAAGAGGAAGTATGACCGCGAAAGTTGATATCGTGCTAGGTTTAATGAACAGTTATTTTCACAAGTTTGAAAAGAGAAGAACATTTGGACCTCGGACTAAGGCGAGTTTGGGAGCGATTTTGAAGAGGATTTTGGGGGAAATCATCAGGTATGGATTCTTGGACTAAGAATATGTTATACTGTAAATACATGGATTAAACACTAAGAATTCAAGGTTTCTAAGGTTAATATGGTGGTTAGGGCTTGAAACTCAAGTGAGCTTAAAGTGTTGATTTGAGGGGTCAAATGGATTCCGATTCTTGTAAATTTGATATTTACGGACTCGTGGAGAGACGAGGATTCCGGTGATGTAATTTTGTAATTTTTTGAGAAGTGTTCCCGTGCTCGGGTTTTTTCAACTTCGTGTTTGTGGGTATTTTTCGAGTTCTTTCAATTCGGTTATGTCCTATTAGCTTATTATAATATATTCCTTGTGGTTTTGGTCAGAATCTGCACCCGAGGAGGTCGATTTGCGAGGAAAGCGCAAGGCGAGCTAGGATTTTGGCCGGTTTGAGGTGAGTAATGGATATGAATGATATACCGACAGTTTGAAATCCCGTTTTGCACTATGCAGTGCTATGTTGAGATAAAACACACGTCATATGATGAGTGTGGTGACGTTTCTGCTGGGGACTCGGACTTGGTCCATCCCGATTGATGATTTAATGCACTTTTTGACTGGGACTGAGCTTGTATCCGTATATTTTGGGCTAGTTGCCCGGAGTCTGCACACACCCCCAGTGAGCGCAGTACTATATTATTGGATCGAGCTGCGCGCCGCAGCATTATATATATTGTATTGGATCGGGCTGCGTGCCACAATATTATATATATTATATTGGATCAGGCTTCGCGCCACAACATTATATATTATATTGGATCGAGCTGCGCGCCGCATCATTATATTTATTATATTGGATTGGGATGCACGCCGTAGCAGTGTTAGTAACTAGTCGGACGAAAATAGAAGTACTTATCCGATTATCTCCCGTGTTTAGCATTATTCATTGTCGCTACTATTGAAATTAGAACTGTATAGTGTTCTTACCGGATTTATTACATTCAGTTGTTATTTAGTGCTATTACTCACTGAGTTGGAAGTACTCACTTTACTCCCTGCATCTTGTGTGCACATACAGGGATCCCGGAGGCTTAGCTGCGATTAGCTGCTGTTTTCAGTGCAGTACCAGAGTTGTCAAGGTAGCTGCTGGCATCCGCAGGACCCGATCCCTCCTCTATCTATCTTTTGTTTCCGTATCTAGAATTTTCCTTTCTATAGGATATTGTTCGGTTGTATCTAGAGGCTCAGACTTGTGACGCCGGATCCTTTGGGCTGTTATTACTTTTGATTAAGTTTTCCGCAGTATTTTCTATTATTTCAGACTGAGATTTTATGTTAAATTTGGTATCTAAGTTAATCACTTGGCTGGAAAAGGTTTAAATGGTCGGGCTTGCCTAACAAGGTGCCTGACTCCATCACGACCGGGGTTTGGGTCGTGACACTATGTGACAAATTACTTCCATAATATCTTCACTACTTCTCATGAATTTACTACTTGGAATAAGGCTACTAGTATTAGCTCTAATTGTAGCAAACTTGACTTGTCATGTCTTTATAAACCACTTAGGAACAACGAGGCAAGAAGAGCTATATTTTCCTTTAATCTTACAAAAGCCCTAGTCTTGACGGGCTACACCCACTTTTCTTTCAAAAATTCTGACCTACTTTAGGGTATAAAGTGATTAATCTATGCCAACAAATTTTCAACCCAAGGCAGATTCCTAATGACCTCAATAACACTTATGTTTGTTTAATCCCTAAATTCAACAATGCTAATAAGCTTCAGAATTTTAGACCCATAAGTCTTTGTAACACCTTCTATAAAGTCATTACCTAAATCATTGCTAAAAGACATAAGCCTTACCTTAGCAAACTGGTTAGTGATCATCAAACTAGCTTCCTAAAACATAGACGCCCTAGTGATAATGTCATCATAATTCAGGAGGTCCTCAAACGTCTTAATAGAAAAAAATTGGCCTTTTGCTCCTAAAACCAGACTTAGAAATTGCTTTTGACAAATTGAAATGGTCTTTTATCCACCAAGCTCTAAGATACAATAGAATACCTCCTAATATTTCCACCCTTATTATGAATTGTATTTCTGCATCATCCATATCAATTCTTGTTGATGGCAATACGACTATGTATTTTTCCCCCACTAAGGGAATAAGACAAGGGGACCCTATGTCACATACATTTTCATTTTATGTATAGACTTGCTCTAAAAAAAATAGAACATCAAATTGATACTCTAAGATGGGATCCTATTGTTTTAAATAAACATAGACCCCCTTATCTCATCTATTTTTTTGCTGATGATCTTACACTTATGGGAAAAACTAATAAAAAGATCATTAGTAACATGAAACAAATGATGGATACCGTTGGCCAATTATCTGGTCTAAATATTAACAAGGATAATCTAAATTACTCCTTTCTAGCAATTGCTCAAGTGATATGAGTAGTTGGATCACATCCCTGTTAGATATCAAAGTCAGTAAGGTCTTTGGTAATTACGTAGGTATTCCTATGAGTGGAACCGCTTCAAAATATAAAGAATATCTACCCTAGTTGAGAAATAAGGGCAAGGCTAAACGTTTGGAATGCTAACTGGCTTAATATAGCTGGTCGATGCACCCTCATTAAATCTACTCTTAACACACTTCATAACTATCAAATGCAACTGTCAATGCTCCCCAGTAGAACACTAAAAGAAATTTACAAAATTCAACGAGATTTTTATGGGGTTCCACCTCTGAAAAAAAGAAACTCCACCTTGTTAGTTGGGACAAGATTACAATGCCTAAAGAGTTAGGAGGATTAGGAATAAGGAAAGCGAAACACAAAAACCTTGCCCTCCTTACAAGTCTAGTTTGGAGACTTTTAAGTAATCCCTCTTCTCCTTGGGTACGTGTTATGATCTTAGCAAATGTGCTAAAAATACCTCTCATGCTTGGAAAAGTATCCTAAAGAGTTGGGTCTTTTGCAAGAAGGTATTAGATGGTTAGTATCAAATAACCCCAATTTATCCATTTGGGACACAAATTGAATACCTAAATTTGGGTCATTAAGGAAAAATGTCATAGGTCCCGTTACTAAAGAGGAATATCTTACTCTAAAAGATATTTATAACCAAAATGTGACTAGTATTTTGTTCAATATTCCCAGCAATATACTCAATAGAATCCACTCCATACTGAATTCCAAAATGAAGGGGAACAACATTATTTGGTCTATTAATACTAGTGGCATATTCACAACTTCCTCTTACTATAATCTTATTGATAACAGAACTTGTGATAGCCTAAGTTGCCAAAATTATAACTTCAATTGGATATGGCAGTTAGAATTCCCTAAAAAATTCAATTCTTCATGTGGAAATTTTGTCATTCTAGGTTACCTAATAGAGAATACCTAGGGAAGACAGGTATAAACATTAATACAAATTGCCCAATCTGTAAAACAATGGAATCCCTTCTTCATATATTCTAGGATTGTAAAATAGCTAAAGATTTTTGGGCAATCATAGGAGTACCATTCACCAACCCTAGTCCTGAATAAAATTGGGTAGAATTTCTAAAGGAAAGATATAGACAAGCCCGTCATAGTGATATGAGATGGAAAAATACCTTTCCTTTTGCCTTGTGGTCTATTTGGAATAGTAAAATGAAAATAATATCAATTACACCAGTCATAGGATAAATACTAGCAAAATTTTTAAACAAGCACTGGAATTCCAGTTGCTAGCTACAACAAACCAAACCACTACCACCCCGATAAAAATCCAAGTAAAATGGCACCCCCCCCCTAAAGGTTGGTACAAAATTAACTTTGATGGTACCTTCTATAAAGATAACGTGCAGGATGGCATTGGTGGACTGATCCGGAATAACAATGGAGATTGGATAGTGGGGTTTCATGCAAGTTTGGAAAGCACTTCTCCAATACATTCGGAATTACTCGCCTTTCAGCAAGCTTTAGAAATAATCATGCAAAGGAACTTTATGCCGTGTGAAATACAGACAGATGCAACTGATGTAATCCGTTTTCTGGAAGAAGACTACCTATCTTACAAAAATTTGATTGATGAATGCAGGTTCTTAATAGACAGGCTAGCGGAGAAGGGAGAGATCAAAATGAAGCATAATTCTCGCGAATGAAACTAAGTAGCACACCTCTTGGCAAAGGAAGCTCTATAACAAAGCATCTCTAATAGCATTAGTTTTATCGGGACACCTCCTAATTTTGTGGAAATAGCATACCTAAAAGAGAAGGAGGGTAGTTATAATATTAGGAATAGTACTTTAACGACATGTAATATTTTGGCTCCGTTTGGGAACGATAATTGCATAGTAGGCATCAAACAATTATGTAACTGTGTTGGCCTTATGGGACATGTCCCAGGCACGACATGGTATTAGTATTATTATCAATATAATATATGCTTTAACCTTCAAAAAAAGTAAGCATATTACGGTGGCAATTTTGATTCTTTTCTCCTTGGTGGTTTCTAGTGCTTATTATTTCGTTAGTCAATAAGGATAAATATAAAGACCAATTTTGTAATAGCAAAACATAATTTATCTCAAGTATTTACGGGAACAAAAGGGACTATTACTCAATCCATCAATTACCTACACACTTAATTGTCGTTCTTTTTCCTTTTTGGACCATAAAAACACAGTGTAGAAAATCAAATACTCCCTCAAGTTTATAATAAGTGATAAGTTTGCCTTTTTATTTTGGTCCAGAATAAGTGTCCACTTATATAATCAAAAAAAAATTTAATTTATTTTTCCAGAATTATCCTTATGTATGTATCCCTAAAAAGTCATTTATTCCCCATATTTGCGAATAGAAGTAAGTACTATGATAACGCCAAACTATGCCTTATAAAAATACACACACGGACGTAGCAAATATAGTCTGAGTAATTCTGCCCATAGTCGAACCATAGAGAACTAACCTATCAATTACTCTTGTCGGATTTACTAAATTCAATCAATCAATTTTTCCAAACTTTGTGATCCATAATTGATAATATTTCTAACAACTAAAAAACTGAAAATAATTAACAACTGAAAACTAACTATGCTTGATGTGTAAATAGTTAGAATAAGGTCTAAGGTAATGGTTTCCCCGTTGCTAATTTCCTTAGTTATGTATGCCTTATAACTATGATTTAGTTATCTCTATCAATCATGAACGCTCTAGTTATCATAAATCTTTCTCAAGTAATTATGATAACTTACTAGACACACTTTCTCAAGATACGCTAGCTAGATTCACAATGGGGTTCACCTATATTACACCCGAGGATTGTTATCTCTAATCCAACCTCTAAACCCTCGGTTATGACTTTCGTCTATACTTCAGGAGTGATGTTGTTCATACAATTACCCAAATATGCACTCTCTCTCAAGCATATACATACTAAATAGGAATGGATAATTGAGGGCCCTTTCAGCTAACCACAGTTAAAACATAGATGAATTAATAGAGATTAACAACCAATTTCAACTATATTAATATAACAACCAAGTCATCCCCAATAGACTCCACCAAAACCTTAAATAAGAGTATTTAGATACTCATAACAACAGAAGATAAAGCTAATAGATTATTCATAATGGGAAGATTGCAAGAAAAATAGAAGAGGTAAAGAACTATGATATTTTGGGTGATCTCTCACACTTGTTCTTCTTCCAAAAATAATCTCAAAATAAGCCTACTTCTCTTGGGCGAGTTTCCTACATCTTATAAGGATTCAAAAATTTTCCTGAATTGACACTTTGGCCCCTGGAATTTTCTTGGTTGTGAACACTCCACCGCGGCTGTGGTGTCGACCACGGCGCTGACCACGGGAAACACTATCTCAGACCGCATCGCGGACCATAGTGGCTACTGCGGTGAGTACTGCTGGGCTTTTGTCTCCGTGTTCCTTCTCTTTTTGCTCTTTTGTGTTTTGGTACTTATTGAGTGAGTGTTTTCTTCACATTATTGCCTCCAAACACTTAATGTTGCTTCGTCACATCATATATTCCCTACGAAACTAAATAGAATCCATTAAAGCATTTTACTGGCAACTTACATTATAAAATAACAACAAAGCATGGACAATTAAGGTGTATATATCAACCATATAGCCTATTATCAAAACCCCATATATTGCTAGTCCTCAAGCAATTCACCACACTCCATCAAACTTCTTTCCCTAAACTTTTCCCTCAACGACTCACACCATGAATATTTTACAAAAGTTACACCTAGTAGTTAGAAATTTTATATCAAGAATCAAATCTTTAGTACCCGTAACTTTTGTACTTACTCAAACCACTCTACACAAGAGTCAAGATGTACCTTTCCTTTGTGAATCACATGCCCTCACATCAAGAGAGTAGTTTCATATAGAATGATAGTGATAACAATTAGGAACTAATATAGACAGAATTCATTCACTCTCCAAAAAAAACATTCACACGCCACAAAGATGCACCATAAGCTTACCCATAGTGTAGTACTCAACTTATCGAGCCCCACTAAGTCTAAGATCAATAGGACTTTATTTGGTTATAATGTAGGCTAAGGGACGAGTAGGATACATTTAGATATAGTGACTAACCTCCCTAATAACTTTTAATACAATTACATTGAACTTCAAGATCATTGTTTTGCAAGCCAACACTCTACCATATTTATTTAAGCATCCCCATACATTAGGTGCAATTTGTACATGCTACCACTTATTCATCACTACATAATATATTGATAATTGTTTTTTATGGTGCTTCTCTTTTTACGCTTCTTATTCTGCACCTTTTCTCTATTTCCATGGTCCCACTTCAAAAACTAAACCACCACCCCACACTTCCTTTTTTGCATAAGCTCAATACCATTCTAGTGCTTAGTGAGAGAAAAATTGGTTCAAATAGCAAGCTATTCAAACAATTTGTAAGGTTCACATTATGGTTGCCAAACAAACATTCTTATGAGCTCAACGGGGTTAACTAAGATGTAATGCATTCATGTGGATTCACTTTATATGTCTGGATCAACAAAGAAATGCCCATATCACTTTTAAAACTGAATGAAGCTACTATTTCGCTTTGCAAACACACATAGCAAGTTCTAGGCATCAAATGTACAACATAGAATACAATAATACTCTCACCCACATGGCACATGACTCACTCCGGATTAGTTTATCAAGACATTCTCCTTTGAGTGCTCAAGTTAGGTACAAACATACAATTTTTAAGGAACTTAAATAAGATTCAACCCTTGAAACTAAGGGCTACACTCTAGCATCTATCGTGTTCAGGTGTAAGAACACTAAGGATTTTTCTTATTCAAATTTAAGCTCGTCGCCCATTAATCCTAACCTAAAAAAAAAACTCTACCTATACCCGGTTCAAGCTAAACCCTTGAAAAAGAACTGTAGCCCAAAGAAAAATCAAGGGCGGTTACTACACTACCTAAGAAATAAAAAAAATGCATAAATTTTTTTTGGTTTTTCTGTAGACTACCTTCCCTGAAGAACATTGTCGAAAGAGTCCGTCATAAGGAAAAGTCTTTATATTTCAGTTTTTTTCTCTCGACTTAGTCCCTAAAGAACCCCCGCCGAAAGAGATACATCGTCGGGACAAGTCACTTTCTACTTTAACTTCCTAAAAAAACTGTTACTCTATTTCTAAAGAAACTAACACAAAAAACTACCAAAAACAACAAACAGATAATTTTTACAAGTACAACATACAACGAAGTTTTCCCCACCTCACACGTAGAATGAATACATGTCCCAATGGCTTGACAATATAAAAAGCACTGAGGTAAAGGAACTTCTCTTAAGGGTCACTCTTGATCCAAAACTGTTTCTGGGTTCACGTTGCAGGCGCGAACCAGAGCTCTCAACAGCCCATGAACTTCTTTTCCGACTTCACCTGTCGGTAAATAGCATCAATGCGGGTACCCAAGTCAATGACGGAGGTCCGCAATCCAGTCACCTCCTGCTCTAAAGCAGCCACGCAAATGCTCCGGCATAGCTGTGATGATTCTGCCTCGTCCCCTCAAGGAGGGGCTGTTATCTCAGTAGCTTCAACAGCATCAACATCATCCTTAGACTCAGACTCATCAGAAGAGTCATCATTGTATTGTACCGTCCTTCATCCCTCTTGTCCAATTTTTCTCGCCCGGAAATGAGTTTTTATAGGTAATTTCCCATCAACTCGAGAGTTCTCAGGAACATTAGCAAGGCAGCATAGACATGTGATAAGCAAAGGGAAGTAGTGGCCTTTGATTAGTTCGGGAGATCGGATGAAAATTTCTTCATAGAGGACTCGGGCGACATCAAACCCTTAGTGATCATGAAGCAGTAATCATAGTGGTCAATGGCCCATTTACATCGGCGGTATTGCTGGATGGTAGCAACCGAGTTATGATGATAGCGAGCCAACATTTGTCCTCCCAAGTGAGAGACTTAGAGTGTAGAGTTGTCGATTGTGCTATCCATTTAGGTTGTCTGCCGGGTATACATATGACCTCCAGAACTCTATCCCAGTCAATCGTCGAGTGACTAGCCATGATGTTGTGATCGTCACCAGATAAAGTGCGGAGGAGATAAACTCTGCGGATGGCCTCTATAGGAGCATTGACCCCGGTGTTGCGTACATTTACAACCTTGTCCTAGTATTCTGGCAGATTTGCATAAAACTCCCTCACGAGCAAAATGTTGGCCTCCTTAGGAGACTCAAATAAATGTCTAACTGACACCACCTTAGCTCATTAAACATGTTGGGGCACTCCTACACCAATGCCTTCATATTGATTTGGACCTCATGGAGTAACTTCTTGGCAAGTTTCTAATTGTACCTTATCTCTACTTTTTTAGAGACAAATCGAGAGCTATCAAACCGTGATGCACTGGTTTGGCCCCTAGCTCGTGAGGAGCCTCCTAAGCCATTATCAGAGGACCCAGTGTTCCATCTCTTACGTGAAGAACTCATATTACTTGTCAAAATAGATAAATGCGAATTAGGATGAGCCTAAAATGTGTGACTATGGGTGGTTACTTAGACTTCACCATAACCATGTCACAATATCTCCTTATAACTCCATTGAGGAAATTTCCCAAACATTTTGTGGTCAAGGTAATTAACTTCACATTCATGGCCTATGTGAATCAAGAAAAACTTCTCAAATCCAAATAATCACGATACCCACACACCCCAAACTAGTTCTAAGCAATCACCAACAAAAAATACCATTCCAAATATGCAATACACAACCCATTCACCAAACATATACTAAAAAACAAAATTAACCTATAAAGGAAGAATAAAAACTAAATAAAATAAATTCCTATCACTAACACTACATTAGAACAACATTTATTAACATACTATTACAAAAAATAGAAAGAAAAGAGAAGGGGGGTCAGAATCATACCTTAGAGGGAATGGTATGAGGGGTGTTTTGAAGGAAGAAGAGAGTATGGAGGGGAGGGTTAGGGTTGAGGGAGAGGGAGATGGGGGATTATTCGTTTTATGTTTTGGGGAGGGCGTGCGGGTTGGGTGAGGAGGGGAGGGTTTTTGTTTTTTTAAAATTAAAATAAGAAAAGAAGAAAGAGAAAGAAAATGGAAATGTTTTTTTAAAAAATTGCAAACCTGGTACCCCCTCCCCCGGTCGACGATGTCGTCACCGCGGTAAACACCGCAGTTTGAGACAGTGTCTCCCGCGGTCATGGCCACGACCGCGGTCAATTATTTGAGGCTTTAGTGATTTTCGCGGTTGGCACCACGGTCCGTGCCGCTATTGTGGTGAGTTTTCATCTTGAGACAATGTCTCCTGCAGTCCTGGCCGTGGTCGCGGTTGCAATATTTTTTTTGTTGGAGTTACATACTACAACTTACAGTACATTCGTGGGTCGCCTCCCACGCTGCGCCTAATTTAATGCATGGCAAGACGCAAGTAGTTGAATCATCACTCCTCATTAGCATACTGAAGTTCTTTAAAATTAATCACCACTGCATCCCCTTTTTCTTGAGCGATTCCAAGGTTATGTTTCAACCTTTACCCATTTACTGAGGACTTGTTTGTCCCATCTTCTGATTCAATCCCAACGCCTTTAGTGGCGAACAATTGCACTACTCTAATTGGTCCTGACCATCTGGACTTTAACTTACCAAGAAATAACCTCAACCTTGAATTATACAGTAATAGCTTGTCACCGGGCTTGAAATCACTGTCCACAATGTGCTTGTCATGCATCTTCTTCATTCTTTCCTTGTAGAGCCTCATGCTTTCAAATGCATGATATCTAAATTATTTCAGCTCATATGTGATGACCCAAAAGTTCATCACCGTAATTCTCCCTTTTCCCGTGCTTCCGAGGCTTTGAAAACCTTGCTTTTAGTCTCCACGATTTGCATGCACTATCCGGGCGCGTAGCCGACAAACATTTATGTTAAAATATGTGAATTCTATGAAACATTTGAATAATTTTGATATTAATATCCATAAAGCTGACTTTGGTCAACATTATGGGTAAACGGACTCAGAACCGCGATGTGACGGTCCTGGGAGGTCCTTATAAAAATATAGGACTCGAGCGTATTCCTGAAATAAAAATCCGAGGTCCTAAGCCCAAGTGTGAAATTTTTAAAAGAAATAATTTTTCTAAAAATGATATGAAAATTTGAAATAGAAATGAGTTAGAAAATATAGGTATCGGGCTTGTATTTTGGTTCCTACACCCGATACAAGTCTTAAATATGTGTTAAGATCTATCTGTAATGTTTGATTGAAAACGGATGTTGTTTGACGTGTTTTGGACTAAAAATTGGAAGTTTGGAGTATATGAAAGTTGAAAGAAGAATTTTGTGTTTTGAGGCTTGATTCATAGAATTTGATGTTACTTTGGCGATTTGATCGCTCGAGCAAGTTTGTAAGATGTTATAGAGTTAGTATGTGTATTTTATTTGGAGCCCCGAGGGCTCGGGAGTGATTCGGAGGTGGTTCGGGTTGGTTTTACACTTAGAAAAATTGCAGAAATTGAGTTCAACTATTGCAGGCAGGTTCTTCATCGCGTTTGTGGCTTCTTCACCGCGTTCGTGAAGCTTCCCTAATTTCCTTCATCGCATTCGCAGCCTTCCTTCGCATTCGCGTAGTGTCAAGTGACCCTGGGTGGCTCAGCCTTCTTTTCTCTTTGCGTTCGCATAGCACCCTGAGCTCCTTCATCGCGTTCGCGTGTAGTCCCACACGTTCGCGTAGTATAACCCACAGGACCCCCACCAGTTTCCCCTTCGTGTTTGCATCACCTCATCGCGAACGCGATGCTTCCGTCTTCCCCTTCATCACGAATGCGACCTAAGTGTCGAGAACGCGTAGTGTTATTTCTTTCAGTAATTATAAAACTTAAAAGCAGAACCCATTTCGGGATTTAGCCATTATTTCACACGGACTCCCTTCTCCAAAACTCCATATACGAATTTCAAGCTTCTCTTTCTCCATAGCTCTTTGGGTAAGTGATCTTAACTTCGTTTTCTCCTATTTCCTTCATCTAATCACTAATTTGCTCGCCCTAAATCATGAATTCATGGTAGTAAATGAGGGCTTTGGGTAGAGCTAGGGCTTTGGGGATTTTGGGTGATTCAACCTCAATTTGGGGTCGAATCTTAAAATAAATTATATATTTGAACTCGTGCGGTTATGGGTGAACGGATTTTTGTCTGATCCTCGAGTTTGGACAATGTGGGACCGGGGTCGGATTTTGGTATTTTTGGAAGAATGATAGGAAATTCAATTTTAGGCTGTGGAATTGTGTCTTTGAGCCATTATTGATAATATTGAACTAAATTGTGCCTAGATATCATTGTTTCGAAGTTGGATTCTAGAGAAAAGGAGGTTTTAGAGAATTGATTGCTATTTTCGGACCAAGATAAATAATTGATCTAACTTTGGCTTGAGGGAATAGGACTAGGATATTATTTGCTGCGTGCTACGTGTAGAGTACGGTGTATAGGCATTGTGACGGTTATCTATGCACCGGAGTCTAGCCTGATCATGAGTCTTAATTGCTTTTAATTCGAATAATGTGATACAACTTCTTCTTTGAATTGATATATTTCACATGATATGAACGGTTGAGGAAAAATAGTGATTTATATAATATTGGGGCAATGGATCGACCTAAAATCCTTTGATGACTAAGTGTTTAAGTGCGAAAGTACTATGATTATTCCCTTGCCGGGATTTGGGTATATATTGAATTCTCCCTTGACGGGATTTTTGAGCAGTTAGTTGTATTCCCTGGTCAGGACTCCTTGTATTTGTGGTTAATCCCCTCTCACTTGAGTTGCGGTTGTTGTTTGGGTGAGTTCTTATTGCTAGTTATTGAGGATTGGTTGCAAGCCGCAACGGTATTAATTGTTGAGGATTGGGTTGCACGCCACAACGGTATTAAATATTGAGGATCGGGTTACTTCTCGCAATGGATATATTTAAGGATCGGGTTGCTTTCCGCAATAGATATATTTGAGGATCGGGTTGCTCGACGCAACGGATATATTTGAGGACCGGGTTGCTCACCTTGACACATATATTTGAGGATCGGGTTGCTCGCCTCAACTGATATATTTGAGGATCGGGTTGCGCGCCGCAATGGAGTATGGATAAAGTATATTGTTTTTTATGTAGGGATTTCCTGTGTTTTTCCTTATCGGTCGTTGTTGTACGTCTTTACTTCTTATCCGATGATTTCTATATTTAAACTGTCATACCCAATAGCATGCTCCCATCCCTCTTAGTTGTTTAAATTCGTGTACTTCCTGTTATTGCACATATATCTGTACATGTCATCTGTGGTAGGTCATGTCTAGCCTTTCACTACTTTGCCGGGGTTAGGCCAGGCACTTACCAGCATATGGGGTCGGTTGTGCTGATACTAATCTCTGTGCATCTTTTTGCACAGATCCGGGAGCATATGTTGGACCTCAGTAGCAGTATTTACTCGTTCGCGAACTTCGGTCTACGGATTTCCGAGGCAGCCTAGCCGGCATTCGCAGGCCAGAGTCCCTTCTATATTATTAGTTTGTTTACCTTGTACCGAGACAGACTCTTCTATGTATTTCTTTCAGACTCTTGTTTTAGTATTCCATAGCAGATAGTGAGTAGTGACGCTAGATACTGGTTAGAAGTGTATTTTGAAACTTTTTATTCTCGCTTTCAGTTATTTAAGCCTTTAAAAGTATCCCTTTAATTATTGTTTCAGTTTATTATAATTGTTAAGTAAAATCAGTAGAAATGTTGTGATATTTGGCTTACCTAGCTCTGACAGTAGGCGCCACCACGACTCCCCATGGTGGAAAATCCGAGTCGTGAGAAGTTGGTGTCAAAGCACTAGGTTATATAGGTCTCACAAATTACGGACAAACTCGGTAGAGTTTGAGGGATCGGTACATAGACGTGTATATTTATCCCCTTAGAGGCTACAAAGTTAAAAAAAATTCACTTTGTTCTTTCTTGTTGTGCGTTTCCATTTCTAAAAGACTGATTGAATTTTCTGCTCTACTCTTCTCAGATGGGGAGAAAACGTGCTTCCTGTTCTACCGTTCAGCAGTCCGAGCCCGCAGCAACAATTTCCACGAGGGAAGAGGCCGAGGCTGTGCCATAGGCCGAGGTAGGGATAGAGTTCAACCCATAGCCGTATTCCCAGTGGCAGAGTCTTAGATTGATCATGGCGATGAGGTTCCAGCTCCATCAGCTCTAGTGGGCCCAGATCAGGTCCCAAAGGGGTTCATAACCACCCCAGTTCTTCAGGACTTTTTGGTCAGATTGGTGGGCTTTGTGGAGAGCATCATTCGAGCGGGTTTGTTTCCAGTCGCTTAGCCAGCAGTGGCAGGTCAGCAGGGTGCTGTGGCTCGGGCTGGGAGTGAGATCATTTTTAGGAGGCAACCGATGTGGCCGTAGAGTTGAGATGGTACTGCCATAAGTAGGCAGTCATAGATCGGATAAGAGGCCCCGTCATACAGGCAGATTCAGCGATACCTCGTCTGGAGGTAGAGGTTCTTGTGGTAGAGGCCATCATTCCAGGCCCTTTCAGTCAGCTCATCATGTCACTCATGGTACTTCAGGTGATCATTCAGATCGGCAAGGCCAGCCACAGTTTCCTCAGTTGCAGTATTTGTGTAGGTGTTATGAGTGTGGAGAATTTGGTCACATCAGGAGACATTGTCCAAGGTTGAGGGGTGCTCAGCCGTAGCAGTCGAGGTTTTTCCATATTTGTGGTGATCCGAGGAACATTGTCAAATTCTTCCCTCGAGTTTCAGGTGGTTCTCTGCAGTAGGATCTTTGTCCTATGGTGCAGGCACTAGCTGCCCAAGAGCCTGCCCAGCCAGCTGGTGACGGGGGTAGAGGATATAGAGGTGGAGGTAGAGGTCTTAGAGGTGGAGTTCAGACCTCTAGAGGTAGGGGTCAGCCAACAGCCAGTTTGGAGGTTGAGTCGTCTGATGATGTGATCATAGGAACTATTCTGGTCTGTGATAGGGATCCTTCTATGCTATTCGATCCCCGATCTACGTATTGATATGTGTCGTCCTATTTTGCACCCTATTTGGTTGTGCCTAGTGAGGCCTTGGGTATTCTTGTATATGTGTCTATATCGGTAGGTGATTCAATAGTGGTCGACCAAGTGCATCTTTCATATGTGGTAGTATTTAAGGGTCTTGAGACCCGTATTGACTTATTACTCTTAGATATGGTAGACTTTGACGTTATTTTGGGGATGTATTGGTTGTCCCCGTATCATGCTATCTTGGATTTTCAAGCCAAGACCGTGACCTTGGCTTTGCCAGATTTTCCCCGACTTGAGTGGAGAGGGACCCCAGGTCATGCCCCCCGCAGTGTTATTTCAAATATCAAGGCTCGACGCATGGTCGAGAAATGGTGTCTAGTATACCAGGCTTATGTTCGGAACTCCAATGCTGAGGTCCTGCTATTGATTCTAATCCTATTGTTAAGGAGTTTCCCCGAGGTTTTCCCTTCAGACCTGCCGGGCATGCCGCCTGACAGGGATATCCATTTTTAATTGATCTGGCGCCGGGCACTCAACCCATTTCCATTCTGTCATATCGTATGGCGCCGCTGGAGTTGAAAGAGTAAAGAATCAGCTTCAAGATTTTCTTCAGGAAGGTTTTATTAGACCCAGTATTTCGCCTTGGGGTGCACCAGTGTTATTTGTGAAGAAAAAGGATGGTTTGATGAGGATGTATATTGATTACCGGCAATTGAACAAAGTGACGATTGAGAACAAGTATCCATTGACGAGGATTTAGGATATGTTTCGATCAGCTTCATAGCGCCAAGGTGTTTTCAAGGATAGATTTGGAATCTTGTTACCATCAGTTGAGGATTAGGGTATACGGTGTCCTTAACATAGTTTTCCGCACTTGGTTCGGGTATGAGTTCTTGGTGATGTGATTGGGTTGACAAATGCCCCAGCGGCTTTCATGGATCTGATGAGTCGAAAGTTTAGGCCCTATTTGGATTTGTTCGTGATTGTTTTCATTGACGATATTCTTATATACTCCCAGCGTCAGGAGGAGCATGAGAAAAACCTCAAAGTGGTTCTTCAAACTCTGAAGGATAGTTAGTTGTATGTTAAATCCTCGAAGTGCAAGTTTTTGTTGAGTTCAGTTGCATTTCTGGGTCATGTCATTTGAGTAGAGGGTATCCAGGTTGCCCTGAAGAGTTTCCCAGTTCAGGTGGTCGGACGAGTGTGGGACGAGCATTCATAAGCTCAAGACAAGTTTGACTACGGAACCGGTATTGGTTTCGCTCACAGATTGAGGGCCTTATACATTTTATTGTGATGCTTCCCATATTTGGGTTGGCGCAGTATTGATGCAGAATGGCAGAGTTATAGCATATGCCTTGAGGTAGTTGAAGATCCACGAGAAGAATTATCCAGTCTATGACCTAGAGTTGGCAGACATTGTTCATGCTATGAAGATTTGGAGGCATTATCTATGTGGTGTGACGTGTGAGGTGTACACGGATCATAAGAGCCTTCAATACTTGTTCAACAGAAGGAGTTGAATTTGAGGCAGAGGAGGTGGTTGGAGTTGTTGAAAGACTATTATGTTTCTATCTTATACCACTCGGGGAAGGCCAATGTGGTGGCCATTGCATTGAGTAGGAAGTCCGCCAGCATGGGTAGTCTTGCCTATATTCCAGTCAGCCAGAGACCGGTTACTTTGGATGTTCAGGCCTTGGCCAATAGATTTGTGAGGTTGGATATTTCTAATCCTAGTAGGGTGTTAACTTGCACAGTTGCTCATTTGTTGTTAATGAAGCGTATCCGTGAGCGGCAGTTTGATGATCCCCATTTGTGTGTCCTGAGAGACATGGTACAATGTGGAGGTGCCAAGAAAATAACCAAGAGAGATGATGGTGTATTGAGATTGCAGGGGCGAGTTTGTATGCCTAATGTTGATGGTATTCGGGAGTTGATCTTAGCGAAGGCCCATAGTTCTCGGTATTCTATTCATCCGGGCATCGTGAAGTTGTACCAGTATTTGAGGCAGCACTATTGGTGACACAGAATGAAGAAAGACATTGTTGTATATGTGGCTCGTTGTTTGAGCTGTCAGCAAGTTAAGTACGAGCATCAAAGGCCCAATGCATTATTTTAGAGGATTGAGCTTCCCAAGTGGAAGTGGGAGAGGATTACCATGGATTTCGTTTCTGGCCTTCCGATGACTCAGAAGAAGTTTGATGCTATATGGGTCATTGTTGATAGGTTGACCAAGCCAGCGCATTTTATTCCGGCTACCACCACCTATTCGTCCGGGAGATTAGCTGGGATTTATATCAGGGAGATCGTTCGCCTTCATGGTGTGCCTCTATCTATCAGTTTGGGCCTGGGCCCGCTGTTTACCTCACATTTTTGGAGAGCGGTGCAGCAGGAGTTGGGCACCCAGGTTCAGTTGAGTACAGCATTTCATCCCTAGGACGGTCAGTCCGAGAGGACTATTCAGATTCTTGAGGATATGCTCTGAGCCTGCGTTATTGATTTTGGAGGCTCGTGGGACCAGTTCTTGCCTTTAGCAGAGTTTGCCTACAACAACAACTACCAGTCCAGTATTCAGATGGCTCCGTATGAGGGGTTGTATGGTAGGAGGCATCGGTCCCCAATCAGATGGTTTGAGCTGGGAGAGGCTCAACTATTGGGTACAGATGTAGTTGATAAGGCCTTGGATAAGGTCAAGATCATTTAGGGCAGACTTCGCACAGCTAAGTCCAGGCAGAAGAATTATGCAGACTGCAAGGTAGGAGATGTTGCTTTCATGGTTGGTGAGCGAGTTTTGCTCCATGTATCGCCTATGAAGGGCGTGATGAGATACGGGAATAAGGGAACGCTTAGCCCTAGGTTTATTGGCCCATTTGAGATTCTTGATCGCGTGGGAGAGGTGACTTATAGACTTGCCTTACCGCCTAGCTTGTCAGTCGTGCATCCAGTTTTCCATGAATCAATGCTTCAGAGGTATCACGGCGATCTAGCCCACATATTAGATTTCAGAAATGTCCAATTGGACATGGATTTGTCATATGAGGAGGAGCCAGTGGCTATTTTAGACCGTCAGGTTCGATAGTTGAGGTCGAAGAGTTTCCTTAAGTGCGTGTTCAGTGAAGAGATCAGCCTCCTGAGGCATTAACCTAGGAGTCAGAGTATGATATGCAGAGCCGTTATCCCTATCTATTTCTCGACTTAGGTACTTCTTTCTTTTGTCCGTTCGAGAACGAACGTTGTTTTAGAGGTGGAGGAAGTGACGACCCAAAGGGTCATCATCGTAATTCTCCTTTTTTCCGTGCTTTCGAGGCCTTGGAAGACTCGCTTTTGGTCACCTCGATTTGCGTGTGCAATCCGGGCGTGGCCGAAAATTTTTTATGTTAAATGATGTTTATTCTGTGTAAATTTTGAAGAATTTTGATATTAATACTGATAAAGTTGACTTCGGCCAACATTTTGGATAAATGAACCCGGACTCGCGATGTGACGGTCCTAGGAGGTTCGTGGAAAAAAAAGGACTCGGGCGTATTCCCGAAATCGAAATCCGAGGTCCCGAGCCCGAGTATGGATTTGAAAGAAATTATTTTTTTGAAACTAATATCAAAATTTGAAGTAAAATGAGTTAGAAAATATAGGTATCGGGATCGTATTTTGGTTCCGATGCCCGGTACAAGTCTTAAATATGTGTTAAGCTTTATCTGTAAAGTTTGGTTGAAAATAGACATCGTTTGACGTGTTTAGGACAAAAAATGAGAAGTTCAAAGTTTATGAAAGTTGAAAGAAGAATTTTTTGTTTTGAGGCTTGATTCATAGATTTTGATGTTATTTTGGTGATTTTATCGCTTGAGCAAGTTTGCAGGATGTTAGTGAGTTAGTGCGTGTCTTCTGTTGGGAGCCCCGAGGGCTTGGGAGTGAATCGGAGGTGGTTCGGGGTGGTTTTACACTTAGAGAAGTTGCAGAAGTTGAGTCTTCATCGGGTTCGCGGCTTCTTCACTGCATTCACGAAGCTTCCCCAATTTCCTTTATCGCGTTCGCACCCTTCCTCCGCATTCACGTAGAATCAAGTGAATCTGGGGGGCTCAACCTTCTTTTCTCTTCGCGTTCGCGACCTGTACCCTTGCGTTCGCATAACACCCTAAGCTTCTTCATCGCGTTCCCACGCGTTCGCGTAGAATAACCCGTAGGACCCCCACCAGTTTCCTCTTCGCGTTGGCATCACCTCATCGCAAATGCAATTCTTCCGTCTTCCCCTTCATCACGAACGCGACCTAAGTGTTGCAAACGCGTAGTGTTATTTCCTTCAGTGATTTTAAAGCTTAAAAACAGAACCCATTTCGGGATTTAGCCATTATTTCACACGAACTCCCTTCTCTAAAACTCCATAGACAAATTTCAAGCTTCTCTTTCTCCATAGCTCTTTGGGTATGTGATATTAACTTCGTTTTCTCCTTAGTCCTTCATCTAATCACTAATTTCCTAGCCCTAAATCATGAATTCAAGGTAGAAAATAGGGGTTTTGGGTAGAGTTAGGGCTTTCAGGATTTTAGGTGATTCAATCTCAATTTGGGGTCGAATCTTAAAACAAATTATATATTTGAACTCGTGGGGTTATGGGTAAACGGATTTTTGTCCGAGCCTCAAGTTTGGACCATGTGCGCCCGGGGTCGAATTTTGGTATTTTTGGAAGAATGATAGGAAATTCATTTCTAGGCTATGAATTATGTCTTTGAGCCACTATTGATAATATTGAACTAAATTGTGCCTAGATATCATTGTTTCGAAGTTGGATTCTAGAGGAAAAGCGGTGTTAGAGATTTGATTGCTCTTTTCGGACCAAGATAAGTTTTTGATCTAACTTTAGCTTGAGGGAATAGGACTAGGATATTATTTTCTACGTGCTACGTGTAGAGTACAATGTCTAGGCATGGTGACAGTTATCTATGCACCGGAGTCTAGAATGGATGTGAGTCTTAATTGCTTTTAATTCGAATGATGTGATACGAATTCTTGTTTGAATTGATATATTTCACATGATATGAATGATTGAGGAAAAATAGTGATTTGTATCATTGGGGCATTGGCTCGACCTAAAACTTGTTGATGACTAAGTGTTCAAGAGCAAAACTGTGATTATTCCCTTGCTGGGATTTAGGTATATATTGAATTCTCCCTTGCCAGGATTTTTGAGCTATTAGCTGTATTCCCTGGTCGGGACTCCTTGTATTTGGGGTTACTCCCCTCACACTTGAGTTGTTGTTGTTTGGGTGAGTTTCTTGTTGCTAGTTATTGAGGATCGGATTGCACGACGCAACAGTATTAATTGTTGAGGATCAGGTTGCACGCTGCAACAGTATTAAATGTTGAGGATCGCGTTGCTCGCTGCAATGGATATATTTGAGGATCGGGTTGCTCTTCATAACGGATATATTTCAGGATCGGGTTGCTCGCTGCAATGAATATATTTGTGGATCGGGTTTCCCGCCGTAACGGATATATTTAAGGATCGAGTTGCTCGCCGCAACTGATATTTGAGGATCAGGTTGCGTGCCGCAACGGAGTATGGATCAAGTATATTGCTTTTGTATGTAGGGCTTTCCTGCGTTTTCCCTTATCAGTTTTTGTTGTACGGCTTTACTTCTTATTTGATGATATCTATATTTAAACTATCATACCCTATAGCATGATCCCCTCCCTCTTAGTTGTTTAAATTCGTGTACTTCCTGTTATTGCACGTATATCTGTACAGGTCATCTGTGGTAGGTCCTGTCTAGCCTCTTACTACTTCGCCGGGGTTACTACTTCTCGAATGATTTAGTACAGAAGTGAGTGCCTCTGTCACTGATGATCGCTCTTGGTGTCCCAAACTTGGTGAATATGTTCCTTTTCACAAATCCTATCGCCACTCTTGCATCATTAGTGGGCAAAGTTGTAGCTTCCACCCATTTAGACAAGTAATCCACTATAACAAGTACGTACTTATTGCCAAATGAGCTAACGAAGGGACCCATGAAGTCAATCCCTCAAACATCAAACACCTCTACCTCTTCAACTGAGATGACGATGGAAAATGTTCCCGGTTCGCGACATTCATCACAGCCCTTCACCCATTTGTGTGCATCTCTAAACACCGTTGGCAAAAAGAATCTGGCGCCTAGCACTTTCGCATCTATCCTGACTCCTCCAAAATATCCTTCATATGCTGATGGCGACAAGCCTGCAAAACAAAAGATTATTCTATCTCGGGGACACACCTCCGGATCATATTATCAAATTCAGATTCTAAACAAATAAGGCTCGTTCTAATAATACAGTGGCAATCACGATAAATTTTTTTTCTTTTGGACAGATGAAAGGTCATAGGGAACTATACAGCATGCCAGGGAATTTACAAAGTCTGCATACCATGGCGCTTCCTCAAGACTAGTTGCGAGCAACTGCTCGTCTGGAAAGGTTCTAGAATTTCTTCGACCTCGACTAATTTTTAGATCCTTCAAGTTGTGATAGAGTATCGGCGACTTGATTTTTTGTGCCCTTACGGTCACAAATTTTGAGGTCAAATTCTTGCAACAGCACCACCCAACGAATCAGGCACGACTTAGACTCCTTCTTCTCAATTAAGTACCTGAGAGCTGCATGATCAGTGTATACACTTACCTTGCAAGAAATCAGATATGATCAGAACTTGTCAAAAGAAAACACAACCGCTAACATCTCTTTCTCCATCACAATTTAGTTGAGTTGTGCACCGCTTAGCGTTTTGCTTGTGTAGTAAATCAAGTGCATCAGCTTATCCTTTTGCTTCCCCAAGAATGCTCCTAAAGCATAGTCGTTTGCGTCACACATGAGTTCAAAATGTTTGCTCCCAATTAGGTACTACAATGATAGGTTCAGTCACCAACCTCTTCTTTAGTTCCTCAAATGCCAACCTGCAGTCATTAGAAAACACAAAAGGCTGATATTTTTCAAGGAGTTTCCATAATGGGTTAGCAATTTTTTAAAAATCTTTTATGAAAGGCTGGTAGAACCCGGCGTGCCCAAGAAAACTTCTCACCGCCTTGACTGAAGTGGGAGGTGGTAGCTTCTCAATCACGTCAACCTTATCATGGTCGACCTCAATTCTTTTTTGGGACACTCGATGTCCCAGGACTATCCCACCATAAAATGAAACTTCTCCTAGTTTAGCACTAAGTTTCTCTCCACACATCTTTTGAGCACTCTGCTTAAGTTGTGAAGACAGTCTTCGAATGAATCTCCCACCACGGAGAAATTATCCATAAATACTTACATGATACCCTCCACCATGTCTGTGAAAATGTCTAACATGCACCGCTGAAACGTTG
The DNA here is from genome assembly GCA_034376525.1 of Nicotiana benthamiana. NCBI lineage: Eukaryota > Viridiplantae > Streptophyta > Magnoliopsida > Solanales > Solanaceae > Nicotiana > Nicotiana benthamiana. The sequence goes on from CM067335.1 coordinate 87,642,619, forward strand.
CGGGTTCATTGCAAAGCCCAAAAGGCATTCTTCGAAAGGCAAAGATGCCATACAGACAGGTAAAGGATGTTTCTCTCTATCTTTAGGGGCTATTGATATCTGATTGTACCCCGAATATCCATCCAACAAACAGAAGTGTGATCGGTCGGCCAACCTGTCTAACATTTGGCCAATGAAAGGCAAGGAGAAATGGTGCTTCCGGGTGGCTATGTTCACTTTTCTGTGATCCATGCAAATTCGCCACCCTGTGACTGTACGAGTTGAGATCAACTCAATGTTCTCATTTTTCACAACATTCATTCCCCATCATTTTCGGCACACATTAGACAGGGCTGACCCAATTAATATCAATGGGGAAGATGATTCTCGCATCTAACCATTTGATTACTTTGTTCTTTACAACCTCTTTCATGTTTGAGTTCAGCCTTCACCGATGTTCTCTAGAAGGTTTTTGCCCCTTTTCTAAGAGAATCTTATGCATACAGAAGGCTGGGGTGATACCCTTTATGTCTGCCATGGTCCAGCCAATGGCCGTCTTGTTTTCCTGCAGTACCTATAAGAGTTGTTCTACCTGCACATCTAGCAAACCAGATGATATAATAATAGGAAAAGTCAAATCGGGGCCTTAAAACACATACCTGAGATGATCTGGAAGTGGCTTCAGCTCCAGTTTGATGGTTCTTCTATTGATGGGTTTGCTGGAGGAGTAGCCTTTTTTTTGTAGCTCAAAGGACTCGAACTGAGATTCCCTTGTCCAGAATCCTCGACCATCAAGTGCCATTACCCATTAAGCTAACCCTTCACTATCCATTTCGTTCTAAATTTGTCAGACATGCCTCTAATGGATCTTTAACACTGAGGGTCACATCATCTTCTTGCAAGATCACATCTACTGCCTCCACTAGAGAGAAATTAGCATATTCACTAGGTCTCCTCATAGATTGTTGAACATTTAATATGACTTCTTCCTCGTTCAGTCTCAATTTTAATTCCCTAGTCTCACAATCGACCAGTACTCTCCCAGTGGACAAAAATGATCTACCTAAAATAAGGGGTATTTCCTTATCCACCTGACAATCTAGAATAACAAAGTCTGTAGGGAACACGAACTTCCCCACTTGTACCAACACATCATCAAGAATACTAGTTGGCCTCTTCACTGTGCGGTTAGCTAGGTTTAGCAACATCGAAGTTGGCCTAGCTCTGCCAATGCCCAATTTAGGTTGCACAGCAAGCGACATCAGATTTTTGTTGGCCCACGATCATATAATACCATTGCAAAAGCGTAGCTCCCAATTGTGCACGGAATAGCGAAACTATCTGGATCAAATATCTTTTGAGCTATTGGTCATGTCACTTCTGCGCTGTCTGTGTTAGAGTCATAGTGGAAAGACTTGAAAATAAAACTTCCATGAAATTAGATCCTTCATCTTCTTTACATAACCGGACATCTCCCTCAAAACATCCATCAAAGGAATGTTCAACTGAATCTGACGCATCATCTCCATGAATTTCTTATATTGAACTTCCATCTTTTGTTTAACCAGTCTCTGAGGGAAGGGTGCAAGTATCACCCTTTGTGCATTTCTTGTTGGCATCTCTCTGTTGGAATTTTCTGGCACAAGAGGTGTCACTTGTTCTACAACTTGTTAATCAATCTTTTCTTTGTCTTTTTTCTCCTGACTCTGCTTAACCACCACATCAGTAAGCTCTATTAGTTCCTCCACCTCTAATTGAACTGGAATGACCGTCGTACTCTCCTTCTTGGTCTGTAGATTCTCCTGTTCTCTGCCTAAATCTCTCCTATTCCGGAGACTTACTGCCATCAGTTTATTTAGGTATTGCTCTTTGGGGTTTATGTTAGTATCTCCAGGCAAGGTTCCTTGAGGACGGTTGCTCAAAGCCATGCACAGTTGTCTCGGCTGCGTTTCAATATTCTTTATGGATGAATCATGAATTGCTAATTTTGCCTGCACTTTATTATTTTCCCCAATGAGATACTGAAGCATACCCCTAATTTCAAACATGTTGTTATCTTGTTGCTGAGGGGGTGGTTGGTATGTTAATTGTTGTTGAGTTTGTATTGGATAGCCCTGTGGTTTCTGATATGGTACTGGCACCAATTAGTTTTGAGGGTGCATACCCCCATGATGTTGCATGTTAGGCCTGTACCACTAATTTTGTTGCGGTCTCCATTGACATGCTCCATGCCTCTGACCACCATAGTTGTTGACATAATTCATATCTTCCTTTTCCCCTTGATTTTCTCCTTCTCCGCTCCATCAACAAACGTAAGACTGATTAATACAAGGTGTACACAGTCCCCCATTTTGTTGTATCAACAATGTGCACTTCTTTTGTACCTATCTCATCAAGCTTGTTTGTCAATATGCTCATCTGGGTCATGAGTGTGGTCATGTTCTTTGCCTGCAAATTATTGGGATCAAGAAGAACTGAATACACTATGGGTGCCAGTGTTGTACCTCTAGTCATCCACCCCAAATTTTGTAACATCTTATCAAGAAGGACTTTACACTCGGTAATTATTTTACTTGGGAATGCACCTTTAGCTAAATCATCCACATTTGCTTTCAGATTGTCAGCTGGCCCCATGTATAATCTCGTGCAGAGCGTGTGGTCTAGAATGCCATGGTGAGGATACTTCATTAACATCCCTTTAAATCTTTCCCAAGTTTCTTGCAATGACTCAGTTGGCTTCTGCCTATACTGCAATATTTCATCAATCTGCCCTGCACTCTTGTTAGGCGGATAGAACTTGTTCAGGAACTGCTTAACCAACTCCTCCATGGTGATAATGGAGTTGATAGGGAGCGAATTTAGCCACGTTTGAGCTTCCCCTGTTATAGAGAATGGAAACTGTACCAACTTGATAGCTTTCGGAGTTGAATTTGGCTGCCTTTGGGTCGTACAAATGGACAAAAGAAAATTCAAGTATTGTTGTGGGTCTTCAATGTGTGACCCGGAGAACAATCCCTTATTTTGTATTAGATCTAGCATATTGTTGGTTATCTGGAAGGTCTCCGCTTGGATTGAGGGAACAGTTATGGCAGTGGCCAGGTTATCAGCTGTTGGCAGTGTCCAATCATAAAGTGAGGCCTCGGACACAAGAGGTGTCACTACTCTTACGTTGCGGTTTGCTGGTGGATTCCCAACGTTTCTGTTGACGTTGTCTACGTCACCCATGCCAAATTTGAGCTGGTGTGATTGTTGGGATTGTTGAAGTTTCTTGTTGGCATGGTTCAATGCCCTGAATATTTTCTTGGGGTTTGAGATTCCTTCTAGCAGTTCTGCAGTCCTCGAAGAACTTCTAGGCATACACCTGATTTCCATAAAAGTTCAAACGTTAGAATTTCAATGGAAAGATTGGGTATAGAGAAAACTGACTGCACTTGAAATTTTTGTACTTCTTTTATTTGTAATTGATAACACAGTTAATTTTCCGGCAGCGGTGCCAAAATTTGATAATGCCAAACTATGCCTTATAAAAAGACACACACGGACGTAGCAAATATTGGCTGAGTAATTCTGCCCAGAGTCGAACCACGGAGAATTAACCTATCAATTACTTTTTTCGGATTTACTAAATTCACACGATCAATTTCTCCAAACTTTGTGATTTACAATTGATTATATTTCCAACAACTACAAAATTGAAAATAATTAACAGCTAAAAATTAACTATGCATGATGTGTAACATATGGAATAAGGTCTAAGGTAATAGTTTCCCCTGTTGGTGATTTCCTTGGTTGTATATGTCTTATAACTATGATTTAGTTTTCTCTATCAAGCATGAACGATTCAGCTATCATAAATCTTTCTCAAGCAATTAGGATAATTTACTATGCGCACTTTCTCAAGCTATGCTAGCTAGATTCACAATATGGTTCACTTAGATTGCACCCGTGGTATCGTTATCTCTAATCCAACCTCTATGCCCTCGGTTATGACTCTAGTCTATACTCCGGGAGTGATGTTGTTCATATAATTACCTAAATATGCACTCTCTCTCAAGCAGATACATACTAAATACGAACATATAATTGAGGGCCCTTTCAACTAACCACAATCAAAACATAGGTAAACAAATAGAGATTAACAACCAATTTCAACTATATTAATATAAGAACCAAGTCATACCCAACAGGTTCCACCAAAACCTTAGATAAGAGTATTTACCTACTCATAAGAACGGAAGATAAAGCTAATAGATTATTCGTACCAGGAAAATTGCAAGAAAAATAGAAGAGGTAATGAACTATGATGTTTTGGGTGATCTCTCACACTTGTTCTTCTTCCAAAAGTAATCTCAAAATAAGCCTACTTCTCTTGGGCGAGTTTCCTACATCTTATAAGGGTTCAAAATTTTTCGAATTGACACTTTGGCCCCTGGAATTTTCTGGGTTTTGAACACTTCGCCGCGGCTGCGGCGTCGACCGCGGTAAGCACTGTCTCAGACCGCGGTGGCAACCGCGGTGAATACTGCTGGGCTTTTGTCTTCGTGTTCCTTCTCTTTTTTGTTTTTTTGTATTCGGGTACTTTTTGAGTGGGTGTTTTATTCACGTTATTGCCTCCACACACTTTATATTGCTTCCTCACATCTTATATTCCCTGCGAAACCAAATTGCATTAATTAAAGCATTTTATTGGCAACTTACCTTATAAAATAACAACAAAGCATGGACAGTTAAGGTGTAAATATCAACCATATAGCCTATTATCATACTACTATAGTTATGGTACAATATTTAATGAAGGGTGGTTTAATCACACTACTTTAAGTTTAAATAATTATACCATCCGGTCCATAATAAGTAATTTTTTGGATTATTTTATGGCCTAAAATAAGTGAATAGTGTTGGAGTATATTTTACTTTTTAGGAGTGTTTTATGTGAAGAGATTATAAAGATTAATATGGTCAATTTTATTGCTAATTAATATTAAAATATAAATTTCTTAATTTGTGTAAAAACAATCAAAAAATTACTTATCGTGGATAGGAGGTAGGAAAAATATTCCGTATTTTTATGATATAAATGCTATTAATTGTCTCAAAAGATGAAATGTAAAAGCAATAGTTGACTTGAGGCAATTAAACATAAATGTCAACACCGAAAGGTTAATTGACTCTCGGTACAAGAGTAGAAAATTTGTGTTAACCCAAGTAATGTCCAGCCTCGTAAAGTGTTTCTAATTAATTTTGTTATAGGTAGTTAACATAGGGTATTGGAGCTATGCTCAACAGTCACCAATCAATTCAACTAGTACATTTTCCGATTCTGTTTGTTTGCTTTATCTAAACTTGGATCTTTGCTCAACAGTCGACAATCGATTCTGCTTGAACATTTTTCGATTCTATATGTTTGCTTTATCTAAACTTGGTAAACTTACAATTTTGTCCCAATTAATTGCAAGTCTATCTCTCCATACTATGTGATATAAATTTTTTATTTTTGTCGAAATTTATTTAATCTTAATATTTTTATTTTATTTTTAGTGACATGACTTGTTTGATTAATATAAAATTCTTTCTTCTATTGGAACAGAGAAATTTAAAATACATAACTTTTACCATACTACATGTCACGACCCAAAATCCACTAAGGGTCGTAATGGCGCCGGACATCACTGTCAGGCCAGCAACTCAAAGAATGTATATTTTCAAATCAAATTTAAAAGTTAAGCAATTACTAAAATACTTCAAACCATCCCAGAACCCGATGTCACAAGTATGAGCATCTACTGATAAGAGAAATAAAATACAACATCCGTCCGGAAAGTAAATACAGTACACTGGAAGGGACTACCCTAACTGCGACCGTCTCGAATGATGCAGTTCACCTAGTCCCAGAATCATCCACACTTTTATGCCTAGTAGACCACTGGAGTCACATATACATGTGCAACAAAATGCACAACAAGTATAGTATGAGTACAAAAACAACGTGTACCCAATGAGTATCCCGCCTAATTCCAAAGGGATAGAGACGAGATGGTGAACTTTGACACTCTCTAAACAGTGAATTTATATTATAAACATGATTTTTAATCCAGATAAAGGAAAAGAGTAATCACATAATTCTTTCATAGGAAAGTTTTCGAAATTCCTTTTCATTATTAATAAAATAATTTCGAGCTAGAGTGAGGCATGTAACAACTTAAATAAGTTTTCAGGCAGCAATACAAGCATGCACAAATCACATTGAGGGGACGCACTGATCCAACAGAAATAAATATGCACTTGCCGAGGGTCGACAACGCACCTATAGATGCATCTATTAATGTGCCGAGACATTCGGTCCGTTCTAAAATAAACACATACAGACAGACAAAATCAGTCAAGAAGTCAACTTGGAGCAAATATCCAAGAAAGGTCAATTCTCTTTAATAATTTGAGAAAATAAAGCTTAAGTCTTTTAGAAATTCGTTTATTAATTTAATGTGATTCAAGCAACTCAAGCCATCAAGGGTTCATAATTGATTCAAGAATAACATGCTTTTGGATCCTAGACTACCCGGACAATAACATAATAGTAGCTACGTACGAACTCTCGTCACCTCGTGTGTACGTAGCCCTCACAAATAGCAGCACATAGCCAATTTAACTCTCCAATAGGGTAAATTCTCCTTCACAAGATTAGAAAGGAGACCCACCTCGCTCCAAAAACTCATAACCGGCACTCCACATTTTTCTGAAAGCTCGAACCAATGCACAATGCTCCAAAACTAGCCAATGATCATGTAAATCCATTAATATATGCTCAATTAAACTATACAACCCAATTTGTAACAAACCATAACCTGGAACGAAAAGTTGACAAAAATATCCTGAGGCCCACATGCCCGCAAATTCGAAATTTTTCAAAGATAAACTTTGCCCATGACCTTAGGAACTCAAATGTATAATTTTCTCTTTATTCCATATCAAAAACCGTGGTCAAAATCCAAGAACACAAATTTTATAGGTGTTCCTCTAACCCTCAATTTTCTACCCATTAACATGCTAAAATCCATACGTACTCAATGTATTTAACTCATAAAGGGCGGGAATAACATACCTTATCATTGATGATGAAAAACCTCTCTTGAAGCTCCCCAAAAAATCGCCAAATCCATGAAAATTGTGAGAGAAATGGCCAAAATACGACTTTAGAACAACCCTCTGCCTCCAGGAATTTTCGCACCTGAGAAACTATTTCCGCTTCTGCGGAATATTAGTCATTTCTGCGGCTCCAAAACTCCGGCCCAATTTCGCTTCTGCGTCAATACTACCACAGGTGCGGTCACGGTTCCGCTTCTACCGAACCCTACCTCATCTGCGGTCCTCTCCAAAATCCTCTTCTTCCGCTTCTGCGTCTCCCTCTTTGCTTCTGCAGGACAGCTTTTGTGGTTCCATTTCCACAGAAGCGGAAATACCAGCAACCAACAAACTCAGCTATTTCCAAAAATCTATTGTCAATCCGTTAACCACTTGGAATCCACTCAAGGTCCCCAGGACCTCAACCAAAATTACCAACCAATCCCAAAACACATTACGGACTTGCTCGAGGCCTCAAATCACATCAAACAACGCTAAAACTATCAATCGACCTCCAATCCAAGCTTTATGAACTTTAAACTTTTCAACTTCTACTTCCGATATTTAAACCTATCAATCACGTCCGGTTGACCCCAAACTTTGCACACAAGTCATATTTGACATAATGGATCCACTCCAACTTCTAAAATCAGATTCTGACCCCGATATCAAAAAGCCCACTTCCGGTAAAACTTCTCAAAAACCTTCAAATTTCTATCTTTAGCCAAATGGCTTCAAAATGACCTACGGATCTTCAAATTCACTTCTGATCGCGCTCCCAATTCCAGAATCACCATACAAAGCTATTCTCAGTCTCGGAATACCAAACGGACATCGATAACACTGAAATGCACTTCAAACCAAACATTAGAAATTTCTTCCAAAATGCTAACTTCCAAAATAGGCATCAAAACGCTCCTGGTTTATCCAAAACCCGACCTGGGCATATGCCCCAGCCCAAAATAATCATACGAACATGTTGGAACCTTCAGATCTCAATTACGAGATCGTTTACTAAAAATCCGATCCTGGTTCATTATTTCAATTTTTAATCTTCCGAAATGAGAATTCTCTTCCCAAATCAACTCCGGACTTCTCGAAATTCAATTTTGACTACGCGTTCAAGTCATAACACCTAAAATGAAGCTGCTCATGGCCTCAGAATGCTGAACAACGCGCTAGGGCTCAAAATGACCGGTCGAGTCCTTACATTCTCTCCCACTTAAACATACGTTCATCCTCGAATGTACTAAGAACTATATCGAAATAGTCTGAAATCACTATTTAGCACCTCATGCACCTTCCCGTGCTACCACAACTTAGCTGAACACATTAGCTCAAAAAATTCTGAAGATATTTCCCCTTTTTATTCAAGTAAATAAGCCTTAAAACCCAATTCCTACATCCGGAATTCTATGCCAGTCCTCGTTGGTCTTTAATATACTTCATATACTCATATTGCACTGATACTAAATCCCATAATCTCGGCTCACCCAGTACGAACTGCGCAGACAATAAGACACTCCGAATGCGATCAAAAGTCTCATATGACGCTACAATATGCTAATAGGCCACCAATGCGAACACAACATAAATAGGAATTCGAACTCTGGAAGGAATTATCTAACCCCCGAACTACTACGGACTTTCCTTAGAAGATAGGAAAAGAAATAGACAAAAATAGCATATAGAAAACCATACTCGACATCACACAATTGAGAGGCACAACCTGATCCAAATAACATACCCATGGCGGTGTGCCACCCGATCCACACATAGATCTCACATAAGGAGATTGCACATCGAGCTAAATCTGTTCATTACAATAGAAATATTTGGTATCGATCATAAACACACTAAGTGCATAATACCATATCTTAGGATACATATAGCGCTATAAGCTACAAAACTCAAACATAACTGAGAGGCGATACAAGATCTGAATCTTTAGAGCCATTCTGCCTACATATCATCATCGCCACGCGGAACCTCAACACATCAAAATTTACCAAGCAATCTCACAATTCATACGTTGCAATACACCATTACCTGGAATAGCTGATGACAAAATAACACCCCGACTGTTCCTCTATAAGGAACGCTCACTAAGATGAACACAACTAGCCTGATATAAAGCCCTGTTCACATATAAATCAATCCACTGATCTCAAGCCGATTTCTGATTGCACCAACTTGGCTAATAACCTTTCAAAGGTCCATAGTAACTCACTTATCCTTATAACACATAAGAACAACCATCATAGCCAGAGCAACCTCCTCAGTTCATAACCTAGTAAACAAAGTGCCCTCTAGGTCTAAATTCTCAAATTAATAGTATTGCCACAATCCTCATACTTGGTTCAAATCTTTAGTCAATCAAGTGACTACATGTCACACCTATACAATCTTCATGTGGGACACGCTCCCACAATCTTCCAAAATGAATAACAGGTCCGCACATCTAAACCATCGAATGCACTAACGCTGAAAAGAGATCCAGAACCCTTAACCAGGATGCAAAACCTCTTCCATAACTCATCGATCTCAGGTGAGGCTGAAGACAATACCATTTCACTTTAATCATCCAACCCTTTGCTTACTCATCCAAGCCCGTGACATCCTTGTCAACACCGAATTGCAACCTCTATCCTCACTATACATTTCCGTACCTCTCACCGCACCCAACATGCCAATATGCGATAGGACACGATTTTTCATCATAACTTCAAAATCATTAATATTTTAACACTTTGTCACATAAGAACTTTTTACTTAACTCACTTCCGGAGAATTATAGCAACACATATGTAAGCTCCCATAACTGTAGGATATACAAATCTCTATGTAGTGGTCTAAGCCACCATATTCCTTCCGAAATCCGCTTCCACTCAACAAGCCATAACAGAAGAAGGCTTCTGAATAACATCAATTACGGCGGTGGACAAGCCTCAACGCGTACCGCCACAAATCATACACATAACAGGTTCATGCAGACCAAACTAATAATTGACCCTAATGCGCCAATTCAACTATGGATAATCAATTTACTTCCTTCCAATTCATCCTTGCTTGCCATAAAAATAAGACTAACTCCATTCAACACATAACATTCTCCATCTACACTTGCCCCGAGTGACCTTGAATCATGAGACCAGGTTGTCTCAATTCCCACGAATCATTCCATATAACGCAAATGCTACACCCCGAGTCAAAATAACATAAAACATTTTGGGCACCTTCTCATAAGCTTCTACGAAGCTTGATTCTTAACTATACTCATTGGCTTGAAAATATTAGGCACCACACTTTAACTTCTGAATTCACTGTGACCATTATTGAGAGACACCCGCTCCAAATGGGTCCCGAACATAATCTACTCAATAAATTTTATAACACATGAATACCTTCCCGACGAAGCACCCAGCAAAATCACTTCCTCTGAAACCTGCATCTATACAAGGCATAAATCCTAAATCTTTGTCCCAGTCCGAACATGAGCCAATAAGGAAAATCATAGCATGCCTCCAATAATTCATTTGCTCGAATTTCCATTTATGGTCTTTTCTCATAGCTGGAATAACCCATCAATATTCTAATAACCAGAAATGACGCAAGTAGTTAATTATACAGTCCAATCGTAAGTGGTGGGACTCTCCCACTTAGCTTGAAGCCATCATTCCAAAATTCTAGAGTTCGTCTGACCTCTTTACCTCTTACGGACAGAACCTCGGGCCATAAATTATCAAAATTTCTCGGAATCTTCCTATAAATCCCCTTCATTCATATTCTGATTCATCATCCACATTCATACGACCGATATCTTTGTTAAACAACCAGTACAATTCTTTGCAGAAGCTTTGCCAACCATGCGACCGCTAACCTGCTCACGGAGAACAACCCACCTAGTGGAATCTCCTCCTGACACCTTCCCACACCGCTGCACGGGGTGCATTCACTATGACACCAATAGCCCACCCTGAGTCCAAGCTCACCTTCCAGCTGCACAAGTCCATTTGCCCCTCGCGGACATCAACTAAATGTGCGGCGACATCCTTCCAATTCAGGGTTATGCTGCGCCATCTTCCATTTCAAGCAGCTCATTTCCGCCATATCAATCTTCTACCGCATAATAGCCAACACTTCACATCATACCCGTAGGCTTCAATCACCAATCATTAAAATCCCCAACTCGATCCAAACTCCCCTTAAGGCGCGTGGTCTTTCCACTACCAAGCCCATATGCAACACCCACCACTCTCCTACTTTGGTGGAACTCATCTCTTTAATTAAACACTCGACCTTGCTCCATACACTTGGCCTTCTAGAAGTTTTAAGCACCGCCTGACACTTCTCACGTGTCATTTCTCTTATTGCTTCTCAATTGTTGCCTTAATTAAAATCTATCTTCGTGGCACTAGAATCCGTCATTGCTGCTAACTTTAGAACCTTTACAAAGGCCATCTTTATCGATCCATCAACATTAAAAATTCTGATTCGATCTTAACTCACCGTACCATGCGATACCTAGCAGTTGTACCTCCAATACTATTTCATAGTATTTTTCCACAAAGGAAAATTGTAGCAGATTATAATGCCAATAACATAGTACGTTCTAATAGGGCCACGACGCCCCATCATAGAAGAAAGCTCCATCACACTTACAAATTCCAAGTCTCATTGCTTCCACCAGCCCATATCTGACCATCGTTAGTCCGACTGTCTTTTCCTTGCCGAGAATAAAATACTGAATCCCTTGATTACATGCTGAGTCAACCTCCCTTCAGTTCATTTACTGCCCTGACACGTGGGTAAACATCCTACCGTCACAACAACACTACGGAATAATCACTCATAAGCATCATGGCACCATGTGCCTAGCCTCAAGGCTCTTAGAAGTTCTGTAACTGAGTTGAAACAATAGAATATCCCTCTATAATGCGATTATCATAGTCCAATCTATTGGGAATAAACCCCCTACTAAAATAATATTCACAGTAATAAAAGCGGAATAATAATGTAGCGCCGAGATACGGTAATTAACAAGAATAAAAGAGTAACAATGACACCAAGATTTTTACGTGGAAAACCCTTATGAATAGGGGAATAAACCACGGCCCTGAGAGGAGAAACTGATATCACTATAGTAAGGAATTTTACACTTTGTAGGTCAAAGTAAAATACTCCAAAGACCACTACAACACTCAAAAGAAAATAACCCTCTTTTGATATTTCCACCTCACTACAATATCGCTCACTCTCTACTTTTCTCACAGACTATTTCTTATACACTGTCTGTGAAACCTTACTCTTTTTCTCTCTTTTTGTTGGTGTATCAAAATGAGAGCCAAAGCTATCATTTCATAGGCAAAAATAGGCAGCCTTTTTCGTTTCTGCAGCACACCCTTCTTGACAAAAATAAACAAACAAAATAAACGTGGGCTGCTTTAGCAGCCACTTTTGAAAAAAGAATGAAAAAGGAAGAAACTTCTTTCTTGATTAAAGGGGCTGGACCCCATCAATATCCCCCTCCAGTCCCATTTATCTAGAAGGAATAACACCACAATTTCTAGTTTGAGTGTATGCAGACAAGTTCTTTGCATAGCTCAAACTTGTCTTTTGATATCACTTTGGTCAGCATATCTGCAGGATTTTCACTTGTGTGAATCTTTTTGACATGTAAAGATTCGTTCGCCACTTTCTCACGAATCCAGTGATATCTCACATCTATGTGTTTGGTCCTTTCATGGTACATAGAGTTCTGCTAAGGTCTATTGCACTTTGGCTATCACAATAGACGATATACTCCTTTTGGTGCAATCCAAGCTCTTGAAGGAACCGTTTGAGCCATATCATCTCCTTGCCAGTTTCTGTAGCGATGATGTACTCTGCTTCAGTTTTAGAGAGTGCGACACACTTCTGCAACCTCGACTGCCATGATATAGCTCCCCCCTGAAAATGTAAACAAATATCCAGTAGTGGATTTTCTATTATCAATGTGACCTGCCATAGCAGCATCCGTATAGCCCTTCAAGATTGGATCCGATACTCCAAAGCGTAAACAATCTCTTGTGGTACCTCTCAGGTACCTGAGTATCCACTTGACTGCTTCCCAATGTTCTTTTCCAGGATTTTCAAGAAACCTGCTGACAACACCAACTGCGTGAGCAATATCAGGTCTAGTACATACCATTGCATACATCAAGCTTCCGACTGCAGAAGAATAAAGAACTCTAGCCATGTTCCCTTTCTCCTCCTCTGTTGTAGGACACATCTTTTTGCTCAATTTTAGATGACTAGCAAGAGGTGTGATTGCTTAGCATTCTTCATGTTGAAGCGTTCTAGTACACGTTCAATGTACTTCTCCTGAGATACCCACAACTTTCTACTTGTTCTCTCTCGAACTATCTTCATCCCTAGAATTTGCTGTGCTGGGCCCAAGTCCTTCATATCAAATGACTTGGATAGATCTCCCTTCAACTTTGCTATCAACCCCTTGTCTTTTCCTACAATTAACATGTCATCAACATACAACAACAATATAATAAAATTATTCTCAGAAAATTTTTTGAAGTATACACATGGATCAGAATAGGTCTTTATGTATGTTTGACTTTTCATGAATGAGTCAAACTTCATGTACCACTGCCTTGGTGCCTGCTTTAATCCATAAAGACTCTTATTCAATTTGCACACCATGTGTTTCTTTCTAGCTACTTCAAATCTTTCTGGCTGCTCCATATAAATCTTTTCTTTCAAATCTCCATGATGAAATGCAGTTTTCACATCCAACTGCTCCACTTCAAGATCTAGGCTAGCTACTAAGCTCCAAATTGTTCGAATAGAAGTCATTTTGACAATATGTGAGAAAATTTCATCAAAATTAATACCTTTCTTCTGTTCGAAGCCTTTAACCACCAATCAAGCTTTGTATCTGACCAGCTTGCCATTTCCATCTTTCTTGAGTTTAAAGACCCATTTGCATTTGAGTGGTCTTTTACCCTTTGGAAGTTCAACCAGCTTGTACGTGCCATTTCTGTAGAGATTCCATCTCATCTTGCATGGCCTTCATCTACTAGTTCTTTTCTGGATGGGACAACACCTCCTTAAGACATTCTGGCTCCCCCTCATCACTGATGAGGACATACTCTGTGAATGGGTGCATGACTCTACCCTTGGCCTCTCTGATCTCCTTAGAGGTTGAGGTTGTTCTTCTTCCTGAGTGGGGTGCTCCACTTCGTCGACACCTTCATCAAGTTGCTCCCCCTGCTCAATAACCTCACCAGGTTGCTCCCCCTGCTCGGCAACCTCGTCGGTCATACTTTCTGCACTTGTGGGATTGTTAGAAGTAGAAGGAATAATAACAAGGTTAGGAATTATACCATTCTTCGCCTTTTCTGACATATCGGTAGAAATTCCAACTTCACTTTCTTGGAAGACTACATCTCTGCTTCTGATGACCTTTTTCTTTACAGGATCCCACAATCTGTACCCGAACTCTCCATCTTCGTATCCGATAAATATGCAGGGAACAGATTTATCATCCAGCTTTGTTCTCTGCTCTTTCGGTACAAGTGCAAAAGCTCTGCAACCGAACACCTTTAGATGCGAGTAGGACACCTCCTTATTGGTCCAAACTCTCTCTGGGATGTCAAACGCCAATGGAACTGATGGACTCCTATTGATCAGGTAACATGTTATTTGAACTGCTTCACCCCAGAATGACTTAGTTTAGCCATTCTGAGCATGCTTCTCACCTTCTCCACAATAGTGCGGTTCATCCTCTCTGCTACACCATTGTGCTGTGGGGTTCCAGGAACTGTCTTTTCATGTCTGATCCCATGACTTGAACTGTACTCTTCAAATTCCCTTGAAGTGTACTCACCTCCATTTTCACTTCGGAGACGCTTTAGCTTTTGACCTGTCTCCCTTTCTACTAGAGCATGAAACTTCTGAAAAACTTGAAACACCTGATCTTTGGTTTTCAAAATATAAACCCACAATTTTCGTGAAGCATCATCAATAAAGGTAACAAAATATTTATTACCGCCCATTGATTCAATTTCCATTGGGCCAAAAACATCAGAATATACTAAATCAAGTATATTCAAGTTTCTTTCAGAGATGTCTGAAATGAAACTCTATGCTGCTTACCAAATAAACAGCAGGGTTTTATTGTTGTACCTTTGGCATAAGAAATAAGTGATTTCTTGGCAAGAATCTGCAATCCCTTCTCGCTCATATGACCCAATTTTTTATGCCACAAATTTGCAAAAATCTCATCTTGTGCCGCATTCAATTCACCTTGGCATATTTCTGCATTTGTCCTGTACAAGGTGCCACGAGCAACTCCTTTGCAATCACCAATGATCCCTTGGTGAGTCTCCACTTTTGATTTGCAAAATAGTTCTCGTATCCATCTCGGTCCAAAGCAATACCCGAGATCAAGTTCATCCGCAAATTAGGTACATGCCGCATATCCTTTAGAACCAATGTGCATCCGACATTTGTCTTGATACAAATGTCACCAATCCCCTTAATCATTGAATAACTCGTGTTACCTATTCTCACTGTGCCGAAATCACCTGCTACATATCTGCAAAAAAGATCTCTTACCGGTGTGTCATGGCAAGATGCCGCTGTGTCAACCACCCATTCCGACTCTGGACCTGACAGGTGCATGCATTTCTCTTCCTCATTTATAAAGAGGACAACATTATCATTGTTTTGCACCATGGCGGCTGTGTTGTCGTCATTCTTCTGGCCACTAGTTTCACCTTTGCCCTTCCTTGTATTTGGGCAATCTCTTTTGAAGTGACCTGGTTGATCACAATTGTAGCAATTTATGGCTATTTATTTGGATCGATTCTTTGAATTTCCACGAGCTCCGGATCTACCATAGTTGCTCGAACTCCTTTCATAACTCCTACCTCTACCTTCTGTGATAAGAGCTTGTCCTTGATTTTCAGGCTTCTTTCTCATCTTCTCATTGAGTAAAAGAGCCGATGTGACATCTTTCAACTCGATAGTAGTCTTACCATGCAGGATGGTTGTTGCCAAATTATCGTACGAAGATGGCAACGAGTTCAATAGCAAGATAGCTTTATCTTCCTCCTCGATTTTCACTCCGAGGTTGGCAAGCTGTGTGATTAGTCCGTTAAACACATTTAAATGTGACAAAAGATTCATACCTTCACCCATGTGTAGGGCGTATAACTGCTTCTTCAGGTACACTTTATTTGTCAGCGTTTTGGACATTTATAGGCTTTCCAACCTTGTCCAAATTCCACGTGCAGTATCTTCATCAATGATGTTATTTATCATATCATCCGATAAGTGCAACCTGATTCCACTAGCAGCTCTTTCATTTAAGTCAGCCCAATCCTCAGCTTTCATGGTATCAGGCTTTTTGGCATCAGCAACTAGTACATTGTGGAATCCTTATTGGATGAGCAGATCCATCATCCTTCTTTGCCATGTTGAAAATACGTTATCTCCGTTGAATTTAGCTACCTCGTACTTTACTCCAGACATTTTTATTTTTCACCGAGTATAGTACTACCGACAGTGAATAGTATTTTAGTGAACGAGCAGAACCTGTGCTCTGATACTAGTTGTTGGGAATAAACCCCCTACCAAAATAATATTCACAGTAATAAAAGCGGAATAACAATGTAGCATCGAGATACGGTAATTAATAAGAATAAAAGAGTAACAATGACACCAAGATTTTTACGTGGAAAACCCTTCTGAATAAGGGAAAAAACCACGGCCGTGAGAGGAGAAACTGATTAAGCAAGGAATTTTACACTTTGTAGGTCCAAGTAAAATACTCCAAAGACCACTACAACACTCAAAAGAAAATAACCCTCTTTTGATATTTCCACCTCACTACAATATCGCTCACTCTCTATTTTTCTCACAGACTATTTTCTTATACACTGTCTGTGAAACCTTACTCTTTTTCTCTCTTTTTGTTGGTGTATCAAAATGAGAGCCGAAGCTCTCATTTTATAGGCTAAAATAGGCAGCCTTTTTCGTTTCTGCAGCACACCCTTCTTGACAAAAATAAACAAACAAAATAAATGTGGGCTGCTTTAGCAGCCACTTTTGACAAAATAATGAAGAAGGAAGAAACTTCTTCCTTGATTAAAGGGGCTGGACCCCATCACAATCAACTATATCGGAAAAAATCATCCCGCACCAAATTTGTAGTACCCTTTCAATTCTTCAAATTCTCGATTTCTAAAAAGTTCTCACGTCGCATTTGCATAATATTAGTAGGAAGGAATCAAAGTCATATGCCTCAAATGAATTGAGCTGCACGATAAGGAAATCAAGAAGGGAAGTAATCCTAACATCCACATCGCCTCCCAAGGATAAGTACAAACGTCTTTGTATCTATCCGCGAGACTCTACTAGACTTGCTCATAACTCGTGAGGCTGACGGGAACCTAGTGCTATGATACCCTGATGTCACGACCAAAAGTCCACTAAGGGTCGTGGCGGTACCAAACACCATTGTCAGGCCAGACAACTCAAATACTAAATTAAATCTCGTTTTAACACTATTGAAATATAGGATTCTTCCTTAGCATTATTAAGTGTAAAGAATGTATATTTTCAAATCAAATTTAAAAGTTAAGCAATTAATACAATATTTCAAACTATCCTAGAACCCGGTGTCACAAGTGCATAAGAATCTACTGATAACAAAGAAATTACAACATTCGTCCGGAATACCGTGGACCAAAAGTAAATATAGCACACTGGAAGGGACTACCCTAGCTGCGACCGTCTCGAATGATGCAGCTCACCTAGTCCCAGAATCATTCGCGCTGTTATGCCTAGTAGGACATTAGAGTCTGATCGCGGCGACTCAACCTTACGAAGAGTGGGCACTAATAGTACTTTTAACATTTTTAGGGTTTTTATGATTATCAACGACAATTTAACAACTACTAATTAAAACAAAGTTATGCTAAGATCTTAATTCTAGGTTGTATGCAAGATAGAGAAAGGCACTAGGGTCGTGGCATTTACCTACGTGGTCAACTAACGGGTAGAGATTCCTAATGCAAGATTAATGATTATGGGGCTTATGCTATAACTGTTGCACTATTGAACCCACTCTACACCTGTCAGTAGAGAGAGTGATTTTACCCAATTGACTCTCTCGAGGCCAATTGGGTATGCCAATTTGCCCAAGAAACTTAGGGTTCAAGCTGGGTAATTACTCTCTCGAGGATTAACCCGTTAATTTGGACTACCATTCTCATGGGTCTATCCCAATTCCTTGTTGGATCAATCTTGGGGTCATAGACTCTCTTTCTCAAGAAGAGTCAAGACCTACTAAGCTATACTTAGTGTTTGAAACCACCAAATCTTAATGAAAACATAAGATTAACCCAAATAAAAAACACCCAACATCATTCATGCATTGAACAATCACACTCATTAATTACCCACACTAGGGTTGAGCCACAACCCTAGCTAATGGGTTTAGCTAGACATACTAGAAAAATTTTTGAAGAAATAGAAAATGACATAGACATATTAATTAACTACAATGTTAATCTATAAGAACCCACGATAAAAATGGATGAAATTGCCCAAAATAGGCTAAAACTTGAGTCTCACAAGTGCAGCAGCTATGTGATATCTAATACATGACCTAAAAAGTAAAAATGTTCTATTTATAGTGCATAGGAAAAACTGGAAAATATACCCCTATAAGGCTGGCGCGGACTGCGCTTAAATGTAGCATGGCCGCGTAGGGAGTATTGGTCTTCAATTCTCTCTTCTGAAGTTGGTGTGCGGACCGCGTAGAAAGGTAGCACGGCCGTGCTGGCTGAAGGGCGCGGACCGCACATATATATGGCGCAACTGCATGGAGAACTTAGCAAAAATAACCACTATCTAAAAAACCATCCACGCGGACCACACTATTTTGGTGCGCGGCCGCATGGGATTTTACCTTGAATGTGATAGTTTCTGAACTCACATGGGCATGGACCGCATAAGTCAGGACGCAGACCGTGTAGGTTAACATTGAAATTGCTCAGTCTCAGAACTCCTGGCGCGGCCGCGTGGCAAACAAGTGCAGACCGCGCAGGATACCACTAGATGTGAACAGTCTCTAAGCTTCTTGCGCGGCCACGAGGCAGATCAGTGTGGTCCGCGCTAGGCTTCCTTGTTCCCTACTTCACTTGTCTTTGACACTTGGCATATTTCACTCTGTTTTGAGCCGATCTTTGACATTTATCATTTTATCGCTCAAACCTACAATCAAGCGCAACTTGTATGCATTTTGCGACTAATCTATGACAATTCACACAAAAATCTTAGGCTAGAATGGGTATAAAATGTGTTAAAATCATAGTTATCAACTCCCCCAAACATAAACCTTTGCTTGTCCTCAAGAACATGATATAAGACCTGCCCATCATAGGAAAACAACCAAGTAATTACTGCCTATCTTAAAGTAGCCTCAACAAGCATCAATTGGGACTAACAATGGCCCTCAATGCGAATGCATCATTAATACATACAAGATTTGAAAACTTGTGGATCAAGTGTGACACAAGAGCATTAAGAGTTGACACATATTTATCAAAGAACTTTTCTCAATTACATTGGTCATCGTGGAACCCAAACTCACACATCCTCAACTCTCCCTAAGTGAACCTCACCATTTAAAGTGATGACACACAAACCTAGGTGGATGGATTCTCACTCATCTCTCTCAAAGAAAAGTCTATAAGTCCAGATCTAGTACCATATGCTTGACCCTTATGTAAGTATCCACTAATGTAGGTTTCCCTCAACTCAAGATCATATAACGCTTTTGAGGAGTCATTGTGAAGGCTTTTGGGTAAAGGCAAAACATGTTTTTATTCAATTTTTGTTCAATCTTCCCTTAAGCACTTCTTTTGCTTTATTTTGGCACGCTTTCTGGACTCAATTGAGTGTTTCACTTCTTTCAAGGGGTTAGAGAGATACATTGTCACTCTTTCTTTTGCAATTCAAACCTTTCTCCTTTTTTCTACTTCTTCCACACCTTTTTCACTTTTTGTTGTCCTTGGATTCCCTTTTTGGTTCTTATTCACATTTATCTTTCTTTTTATCTTTTTCTCTTTTTCATTGCCTTCCTTTTCTTTTGATTTTGTACCATTTTACCACATTGATTCCTTTCTTGTCTCTCCCCCAAAACTTAGAAATTTGCAATTACTCAAGGGAAGATTTGGGTGTCAAGAAGGGGTCTCATTGAATGGATATAGGCTTGTAGCTTTGGTTCATGAAAGGAGAAGGTTTAAGGCTCAAAAGTGGTGAACTAGGGATCATTTCATTGGTAGGGTATAGAAATTTTTCAAATTTGGTAGTTTGGATCAAGGAGAGCCTATAATCACTTCTCAAGTCAAGTTTTACTTATGATTTTGCCTCAACAAACATTCTGGACAAGTTCTAGACCATCAGCTCGGTACTTGAGCTCACAATTCAAATTCTCACCACACACACTCAAGGATCGCTAAAGACATCGATTCGAGGGCCCACAACGACCTTAGTAATGATTCAAATGCACAATGGCACAAAATGACCACATGATGATTGTTTGGTCAACACAAGAGTCTTAAGGCCACGACCACCATACTAAACACAACATCATGTCTTTGACCATGGGATCAAAGGCAAATATGTTTGGCCCAAGTAAAGTTTTGCATGAGGTACCCTTAACTACCAAACTTGAAAATCAAAAAGAAAAATCAAAAACGTACTCAAACCCTCAAGAAGGTTGTCATGCCATCAATCATTGTGAACACCCACCCAGTTCGCACAACACTCTACCCTTGGAAATAACCGTGGCGTTAAGAAAACCAAGGGCTTATTGCAAATGTCAAATCAAAACAAACAAATTTTTTTAAATGAAAATAGAAAACCAAGAAAATCAAAATGAAAAATCGAATGAATATGTACAAAAGGGAAGTGGAATAGACAACTGGGAGTAATGAATATATACATAAATTTGAAAAGCATCTAAAATGAAAAGTTATATACAAACCATCTATCAACTAAAAATGTGCAAAAAGTAAAGAGAATATATACAGCCATCCCAAATGTCCATCAAAATAGTAGGGCACACCCCCACGAATAAAAGTTGTCATTGTCCCCAATGACAACTACCAAAATAAGCATAGAATGACAGGTAAAGGACATTGAATAGCCCCTCAAGCCTAATCTATCGCCATGTGCTGAGCAGTTGGTCCTTGGTCCTCTATACTGGTGGGAACCTCAGTCTGGTTCCCAGCGTGCTGCTGCTCTGCTGCTGGAACATAGGCCGGATCAAGGACCGGCTGAACAACTGGTGAAGAACTAGAGGTACCCTCCTCGACCTGTCCTAATTCGATCACAACTCCCTCAGTCCTAGGGAGTTTCCTCTTCTTCCTCGGCTGCCTGGGAGCCTCCTCTTGCTGTGGCTGAACCATTGCTGGATCTACAACTGGATCCCCAAATAGTAAATCAAGTGACATATGGTCCTCCAAGAGCTTATCCACATCTTCTCTCATCTTTGTCACTGACTCCTTTGAAGCCTTTTGCTTCCTCAATTTCTTTTGCTCCCGAGCCAACTTATCCAATGCCTTGTTGTGTTCCCCAACTGCATTAGTCAAGGCATCCTGTATCGCCATCATCATTTCCTAGTTGGCCAGGATATTCTTCAATGTTTTTTCAATAGAAGGAGGAATCTCAACAGTGGCAGGAGATGACTGTGCTTGAACAACAGTAGCCAAGTTGGACAACTTGATGTCGCAGCTAACATCCAGTTGTCCAAACTAGATAAAGACTGAGTGAGCTGGTGGGTAGTGAACCGATAAGTCTTCAATGAAGGGACAATCGGGTTCACAAAAGTAGATGTACCAGCACTATAAGAAGGACTCGGGGGCAATATCTCACCAGCAATAGGGATGGTGGATGGCTCAGTAGCATGCTTAATAACCGCTGGCTTCTTAAACTGGCCAGGTCCAGTAGAAGTGGATGCCTGATGCTTTTTGGACTTTTTTGGGTTGTCGGGACCCAACTGAGTGTACCATGAATAGGGGGCGACTAGATCTACCTTGACATTAAAACACTTTCTTTTCACCTTTAATTCTCTAAAGTATAGGGAAAGAGTGTTCGGGAAGGGATAGTTTTTGTTGGTCCCCTGTCCGATCATAGAAATCACCCTCGAGATAATGTTGCCCACATTGAGAGGAAATCCAGCCATAATAGATGCCACTACAATAGCACAGGCAATAGTAACTATGTGATCATGAGTGGATGGATCAAGTTTACTATACACGAAAGTCAACCAACCCTTTGCCTCGAAATTGAGAATGTTCTGCTGAATCTTCTCCCCTGCCTTCAACCATACTGGGACAGTGCCTAGGCTGCCAAGTAGTGGACCAACCAAGGACGAACCTATTCTTTCATTGCTAGCTTTTCTATGTATTGGGATTCGTCTTCTTCATTGAACCCCAAAAAAGTCATTTAGTGACTTCCCATAAAACATTACCAATTTGTCTCGTACTTTTGTCACCTTTGAGTATTTCACCACATAATGAACATTACAATAAAATTCTTTCACCATATGTTCATTGGCGACTATACAACGCTTCTTGAAGAAACCCCGACACTGTCTAGTACGGAATTGTGCTTGCATATGTGGGTTGATAGGAAAAGGATCAGAGTCAATAAATTGCCTCTTCAGAATAAATTTTCTTATGGGCCACCACTCTCTAAATCTGTGGAAGGCTATTTCACTTACGAATCTGTCAACCCAGGCTTCCAATTTTCTCCCCTGACTTGTGGTTCACCCCCTCACCATATCCTCCACTCTCCCCTGATAATGAAGTTGTGAGAGAGGTGGAGTATTGTTCTTCATCTCTTGCTACGGACACATTAGATGAGTCTAAAATAATATTGATTGGTTTCTTGGAGGTGGCTTCAGGATCAGGTGAAGGAGTATCACGTAGCTGGAATGATGTATACATGTGAGTGGGGGCAGATTCTGAGGAGATGCTCTAGGATGGTGCATACTCACTCCCCGTAGAGTGGGAAGCCGCTTTATCCGTATTAGCTTACGGGTCCTTTTTATACTTTCCCGAACCTGGGGAGTGAGTTTAACAATGCACTTTCCTCCCTCCCCCCCCCCCCTAGGAGGAACCCCGTCTCCCGGGTTGCTTTTGTTCTTTTCACGTTTGCTAACCATGATCTGCAAAGTATACAAGTCTAACATTGTTAGTTTAAGCATATGCAGTGAATTAGATAAAACAGTTAAGTTCATTGTTCAGACACAGTGCAACAGAATAGGAGATGCATACCATGCAAAAGAGTCACGCCGGTGGTGCTGAGGTAGCACAGACCACGTGAAAATTGAGCGGTGACCGTGCTTGACAGGGTTCCAATCACACCCCTCTCTGAACTTACCAATGCGGTCCGCACTGATTTCGACAGTGGCCGCGTTGGTCCAGTGCGGACCGCGCAAAAATGGAACGTGGACCGCGCTTGTCAATAACCCAAAAACACCATTCGTTGAATCTTACCAACGTGGTGCGCACTGATTTGGACCTCGTTGTGCTGGGCCAGCACGCACCGTACAAAAATGCTACGCGAACCGCTCAGAAGAGACTTAGCACATTTAGGAGAAACGACGCGGACCGCGTATAAAGGACACGCGACCGCATAGTGCTAAAAATTAACTGAGTACGGGATTTTTTTCATTTAAGTCTAATTTTTGATCAAATTTTGGGTCCTAATTGTCCCTACTCAATTACTAAACATGAATTCATGCCCATTGTCCAAAATAAACACACAAAATCTAACTAATAATTTAAACTAAGAAGAATAAGAAGAAACAAGAAGTTATACTAATGAGAAGCAAATAAAATAATAAAAAAAATTAAACTATGAGTGAGAATAGTAAAGAGTGTTACAAAGGATTATGAAAATTCAAATTTGAAGCAATAGACTCGGTGAATAGCGAAAAATGAGTGCTTAGGGAGTAAATTTGCGAAAAGGGTAAAATGAGTCATAAGGTCTCTATTTATAGAAAAACCCTGGCCCCTTCACCTACCTACAAGTGCGGCCGTGCAGAAATAGCCGCGGACCGCACTGGATTTTCAGCCTTCACATTTAACTACATAGTCCATGCGGACTGCACTATTTTGGCACGCAGACGCGTGGAAAACTTCAGAGAGCATGTAATTTTGTGCAATCTCAGCACCGACCGCACAAAAATGTCACGCGGACTGTGCAACTAACTTCAGGGACTTAGCTCCCCATTGCACCAGCCTATGCGGACCACACTATATTGGTGTGCAGCCACGTGGGAAAACTTCAGAGACCTGGCATTTTTTTCTTTTGTCTTGCATTGGTTACACATTATCCTTGCAGCATCTCACAAACTATGAGTTCTCAAATTCTAATCTACAACAGAAAACAAAAGAAAGAAAAAGACATGGGGTGCCTCCCACGAGGCGCCTGATTTAACGTCGCGACATGACACATGTTACCATCAAAGTCACTTCAAATGAATGAGTGCCACCACGTGGGTGTAATCAAACTTGCCCAAGTAGTTCTTGACACGATGCCCATTGACCCGGAACACTTCACCATTCTTATTTTTGAGATCAATGGCACCAAATGGAGTTACACCAACAACTTGGAATGGACTGTTCCACTTAGATTTTAGCTTGTTCGGAAATAACCTTAATCGTAAGTTGAAAAAAAGAACCATGTCAACTACTTTGAATTCCTTTCCTTGGGCATACTTGTCGTGAAGGTACTTCATCTTGTCCTTCTACAAGGACGAGTTGGAATAGGCATGAAACCTAAACTCATCAAGTTCATTCAGTTGCTCAACCCAGAGATTTGCAGCGACATCCCATTCTATGTTCAACTTTTTTACGGCTCAAATAGCCTATTGCTCCTATTCCTCCAGAAGATGAAAAACATTCTAAACTCCAACCAATATGGTGATATACCAATCGGAGTCTTGAAATCTGTACGATAAGCCCAAAGAGCATCATCCAATTTCTTCGACCAGTCGGTCCTATTTGCATTAATAGTCTTGGACAAAATACTCTTGATCTCTCGGTTTGAAACCTCGACTTTGCCACTCGCTTGAGGATGATAAGGAGTGGTCACCTTGTGATTTACCCCATACTTGGGTAGCGAAGAATCAAATGCCCAGTTACAAAAATGAGAACCACCATCACTAATGATAGCACGTGGAGTGCCAAACCTAGTGAAGATACTCTTTTTTAAGAACGCCACCACACTTCGAGCTTTGTTGTTGGGCAAAGTGACGGCCTCGACCCATTTCGATATATAATCAATCGCTACCAAGATATAGGCGTTTCCACAAGAACTCACGAATGGCGTCATAAAGTCGATCCCCCAAACATCAAAAATATCAACCTCTAGAATCGTATTAAGGGGCATTTTATATTTATTAGAAATCCCTCCAGCTCGTTGGCATTCATCACATCTCTTGACAAAGTCACCGGCGTCTTTGAACAAAGAAGGCCAATAGGAACCACAACTAAGAACTTTAGATGTCGTCCTCGCCCTGCCATGATGGACACCATAGGGAGAATAGTGACAAGCTTCCACAATACTCAACTGCTCTTCTATGGGAACACATCGGCGAATTACATGATTGGTGCAAATTTTGAAAAGATACAGATCATCCAAATAATAGTCCAAACAATCCTTCTTGAGCTTCTTCCTTTGGTTAGAAGAGAGCTCATACGGGACTGCACCGGTAATAAGATACTTGGCAATGTCGCCAAACCACGGCATGTCTTGCATTGAAACCGAGAGGTGTTGTTCATCTTGAAAAGCATCATTTATCTAAAGCCTTTCAAATGCCTCCCTTCCTCCTCCAATCGAGACGAGTGGTCTGCCACTTGGTTTTCACGTCCTTTTCTATCAACAATCTCCAAATCAAACTCCTGAAGTAGTACCCATCTCATTAACCTCGCCTTTGAATATCTCTTGGTCATCAAGTACCTAAGGGTGGTGTGATCGGTATGGATAATCACTTTGGCCCCCATAAAATACGGGCGAAACTTCTCCCTGGCAAAAATAATGGCAAGCAATTCCTTCTCGGTGACCGTGTAATTCCTTTGAGCTTCATTCATTGTCTTACTTGAGTAGTACACCGGATGAAACAACTTGTTGGTTCTTTGGCCCAAGACCGTCCCCACCGCAACATCACTAGCATTCCAATTTGGTGCGGTAATGATAGACAGAAGTAGAAGGAGGTAACCTTGAAGTGACTTCAATCTTGGCCTTGTCAACTTCAATACCTCTCTTCGGAATCTTGTGACCCAATACAATACCCTCTTCTACCATAAAATGGCATTTTTCCCAATTGAGAACTAGGTTTGTATCTTCATATCGGGCCAACAAACAATCCAAATTTTTAAAGAATTCCTCAAAGGAGTCCCCCACCTTGCTAAAATCATCCATAAAGACCTCCAATATATCTTTCACTATGTCGGTGAAGATTGTCATCATACATCGTTGGAAGGTCGCCAATGCATTATATAGTCCAAATGGCATTCAAGAGAAGGCGAATGTGCTATAAGGACATGTGAAGGTAGTCTTTTCATGGTCTTCCGGGGTAAGGGTGCTTTGGCTTTGTGCACCGCTGGCTCGGGCATATCAATCACGTATTCCCTAGACGGGTTCACAACCTCTTGTGTCTCCTCCTCAACCTCATGGATATCAATCCGCACATCATCTCTCACATTTGGGTCAATTACATCTTCAACCACCAAAGGCATTTCATCATCTCGTAACTCATCTTCATCTACCATAACTTGGTTTCCTCTTGAGGCATGCACATCACCGCCTCTTCCACTTCGTGTTGTCACCGCCATCACATGATTTTTGTGCCCCCCCCCTTGGGGTTCACTACCGTATCACTTAGTAGAGCACCCTTTGAGCGAGTATTTAAAGACTGTGAAATTTAGCCAAGTTGTACTTCCAAGTTGCGGATAGAAGTGTTGTGGGAGGCCAATTGAGCATCGAAGTCTTGGTTCTTCTTCATCATTTGCTCAAACATGGCTTCAATTCTACCAAATTCACACTTGACCCTTGATATTGAAAGGTGGCGGGTTGTTCGATTGTTGAAACATCGGAGGCCTTTGAAAGCCTTGCCCCCGATTTCCTTGACCACCATTGTCATTCCACCCACCTTGGCCATTATTGTTGTTCCAATTGTTGTTGTTGTTTCCACTCCAACTCCCTTGATTACCTGTATTGTTGTTCCTCCAATTTCCTCTTTGGTTGTTGTTATTGTTCCAATTACCACCTGTTGATTGCCCCAATTTCCTTGGGGTCTCCATTATTGATTCCTTTGATTACCTCTATTCCCTTGATAGTTGTTGCCGTATTGGACCTCCTCACTTTTATCATCATAGCATTCATTCGAATAGCCACCACCTTCATCATAGCTATCAAAATTTCCTTGAGGTTGTTTCCCACTTTGCCTCCTTTTCATCGTATTCACTCCTTCCATGGTATTGACTTGGCACGGGTTTAGAAATTGTTGTAACTGCGCTTTAGCCAACAGATTCATTGTTGTTGTAAGTTCGGCAATGGCTTGGTCGTGATCATGCAACTTCTTATGCAAATGTATAACATTAGGATCACCTTAAGTAACATTAGCCCGGCTTTGCCATGCCTATGATGTATCGGCCATCTCATCTAACACATCATAAGCTTCTTTGTATGGAAGATTCATAGAATTTCCTCATGCCAGTTGGTTCACAATACATTAGCTAGTTGTGTTGACACCCCTATAGAATGTTTTTTTGGATCATCACATCATTCATATCATTGTGACGATTCCGAAGGCTCTTGCTTGTAAGCTAGAATCTTGTCCCATAGAGCCGCCATGTGACTTGGAGAGAAAAACTTAGCGATGAACTTGTCTGCCAACTCATCCCATAACGCCTTCACCCGAAGTGAGAACGGGAAAATTAGAAGTCTCAAGGCATCATCCGAAACATTTGTCTGCTTGCTACCCCAACAAATGTCACGAATTCTTTCAAGTGTTTATTAGCATTCTGATTAGCGGCCGCATGAAATACCCTCATTGTTCAAACAAGGTGATCATTACATTTGTAATCTGGAAGTTCCCTGCCCGGATTCGGGGAGGAACTATTGCACTTGCGTACCCTAGATTGGGTAGAACTCTTGGTTCCACTCTTGGTGGAGGTGGATGAGGATCTAATATGTTCTCATTTGCATTGGCATTTGCATTTGCGTTTAGACCTCTCCTAGGACTATGAGGTAATACATCTTCTTGTTCTATATCCTCAACCTCCTCCCCCAAGATTGTCGACGCCCCCTTTTTCTGAAGAGAAATCGGGTTTACAACATTATGAGTGGAATGACTCTTTTATCCTCTTTCGGGGAATTTGGGTTATGAAGTTTGGAGAGTCGCCACCTAATGATAATAGTGCATTAGGACACTCTTAGAGAAAAGAAGAAAGATTTGAAAGAGAACCAGAGTTCGGGTAAGGGCTTGAGATTATCTTCAGGGGAAGGTGTTAGGAACTCCTCAAGATCCACTAGTGTGGTTCCCGTCCTTACTTAATTGTGACTTTAAGAAGAGTAGGAATAGACAATTAAAGTTTGCACATAATAAATATAAACAATTTGACAATTTTGAGAGAAGAAAGGAACAAGTGAAAACAGATTAGTTTGAAAAAAACCTTAGTTTAAATAAAGGAAAAAGCAAAGAAAAGGGGTCCTAGGTTTAACTGTAATATGGATCATTCGGTGTAATACCCAGCAATCATTATCACACGAGATATTAGCGCATCGTCATCATCTCTATATTCTACCCTTCCCACCGCGTTAAGGTATTTAAATGCGATTAGTCTTGTTTACTTATTGCATACTAATACCCATTCCGTCCTATCAGTCTCTGGGTATTTGGACTTCTAATCCTAAGGGAATAAACGGGATAGAGGCATAGATGGATTTTGAAAGGGTAAAATACTAGGGTGTCAATAAAAACAAATAGAAAACAAGTGGGGTACAAAGAAAACACTTAAAGGCTCATGCAAACCCCTATATCACATACCATATAGTTTAGCATGACTTGCGCATACTGGTTTGGTCTTTAAAATTAAAGAAATAAGAGGCGGATGAATCAGTTTAACTCATAAAGTTGGATAAAAGACTGCATCAAGCCCCTCGGGTCTGATTGTTAGTTATTGAGTTCTTAATACAAATGAGTTTAAAAGTAAGTAAAGATTGCAGTAAATTTGTAAATGGATTTGAAATCAGCAGACTGTTTGAGTAGGAAAATATGCAAAAGAGTTATGAAAGATTTTTTAGAGGAAGGAATGTCTTAAAAAAGAGTGAGTTACAGACTATTTTAAAATACAATTTAAGGGACTGAGTAAAACATTAGGCAGAATGTTTAAAAGAATTGTTTAGAAAAAGATACAGTTTTGAAGAGTTTAAAAAAACATACTGATTTACAAGGGCTTTATTGAAAACAATACATTGGGACATTAAGGGCCAGTTAATGGACTTTTCTTGCTTAAAATAAATCAGACAAGTTGAGATGGATTTTTATTTTAAGCCTGTTAAAGAGTTGATAGATAGATGAGTGTTTAGTTACCCTACAATTTGCCTAACGCATATGCATTTCCTATGAACATGGTTTCTATATGCAATTGATTATGCGAATGTCAAAGTCCTATAGGCTGGATCTCTAATGATTTGAGACATGATTAAACGTTAAACCATATAGGCATGTTATCTATGTGACTTGAAGTAGTAAAAGTCCTATAGGCATGGTAACTAGATGATTTTAAGCATTAGAAAATTCTATAGGCATGCTTTCTAGATAATTCAAATCATAAAAGACCTATAGGCAGGATTTCTGCCCTTTGCCTTATGCAGGCAAAGTAATCCCATCCCACACCCTTTACTAATATTTTTCCCGAGTTTTATTACATAGTTATTACAAAAGTGAAAAGAAAAAAGACTGAAATAAATACATCAAACCTAAAGTCAGACTCGAGGAGGCTCAATTCAACCTTCAACATCCAATACATGTGTTTCACCAAATCCGGATTCCGGATTCCAGATTCCAAGGCCTTCTCTTAGAGTGTTTCAAAGTTCCAAGGGTTCAAAAGCCCAGGCAATGCTTACACTCAAAAGATGGAGAGCTGTAACAGAGTAGTGCAATGAGTGAATTACCAACTCTTAGGCATCCAAGTTCAGAGGAAACTCTAGGGTCCCTAAGCATGGCTTACCATAAGGGGGTAGAACTTAAGAGCTAGGAGTAGGTGTAAAGTGAGAGAGAAACCTTAGCAGGAGGTGGTCATACCCAGTCATGGCATAGACTGGCACACCCCTAACCTGACACTTAGATTCAGAAAAATAAGAGAAGACTCTTAAAGAGTCAAACTCTTGAATGAATGATGATCCGGACATCAACAGACCCAAGTTATAGCCCAGCACATTGGGGGAAAGGGAATGGGAAAGCAGTTGGGTAGAGAATCAAAAAGAGTCTAGTCCTGAATCACATATAGCAATTCATAATGTTGTTATGACCCAGTACTAACCCACATATAAAGGGAACAGGGGAGAGGGATTAAAATGCTTGAAAGTAGTTAAATAGTGCAGGAAAGCATAAATGAACACACAAAGAAAGGGGTAGAAGCAGAGAAATTGAATAAAGATGGTTATAGAGCATAAAAGGGCATACTTGTGATAATTCCAGGGTAGCAGCTTAACAGCAGCAAACAGACAGCCAAAAATAAACAGGAACAAACTGAAGAAACTCAAAATGTATAAGACCAGGCAGTGCAAAATGCTCAGTAGAATGCAGAGAAGAGATCTTTGAATGTGTGTGTGTAATTTGGAACTCAGTTGTTCGTGTGTTTTAAAGAAAAAGAGTAGGGTATTATTAGATTGAAAACATGCAAGTAAACAAGGCAAGAAATAACTCAATATCAATCAGAATCAATCAAGAGAGGGGAATTCCTTTAATTAAGGAATCGAACTTGAATAGTAAAGTGCAGTTTTATTAAGGAAAGAAAAGCAATACACATTGTGCAATGAAGGGTAAATACATAAGGGTAGTTTTAAAAATACGCGGTTTAGGTAAATAAGGTAAGAGTTAAATCAACTATCACATAGTAAATCAAGGAATTAAAGATTTGAACTCAATAATGAATCAAGTCAGAAAGTAGGTCCAAATTAGAGAAGGAAAGAATCAAATAAGCTCACATAATGGTGGTCTGAAATCAATCCCCAAAAATTAGGGTTGTTTTTGAAAGACAAAGATCTAACTATAAAGAGTGCTTAACTTTAAACATATGCGGCTAGAATTAAGCGAACAGAGTGGTCATGCAATCAAAAGTAGAAGAACATAGCCATGAGATAAATCAGATGATCTTGCAAAGTTTAGCAAGAACCAGAGAACATGAGACGAGCTTAGAAATTAGGGTTTTTTAAATCAAACAGGAAGCAACACAAGAAGAAAAGCAATCGCACATAAGTGGTTGAAAACCCCAAAATCTAGGGTTTCCTCCATGGATTAAATGCAAAGATGAAAGCATAGAAAATCAGGCAAAGTAAACTCAGAAAAGCAAAGGAACCTAAATATTTCATGGAAGCATAATGAAAGAAAATACAGTAAAGGAAATCACTAGAAACCTTATGAGGAGATACAGTAAAAGAAAAATACGTAGAAACCATAGTGAAAATACTTAGAATTACAACAAAGAAAAATACAGTAAGAAATCACATTAGAACAAGTATAAAGTCAAGAAAACCCTAGGTTCGAAAAGATGAACAGTTTTGAAAGCAAAAATCGGAAAAGATGTATACTTTGAAAACCTCATAAATAGCACAGATCTAAAGTAGATTTAGAGAGGAACAAGAAAGCCTCAAAAAAGGCATAGGGTTTCACAGAAACCCTAAAAAATGAGAAAGGGCCGGTCCGAGTCAGAGATGAACTCGTAGGGCTAGGACACGTCAGTGATGAGCCGGAGATGGTCATAGAACCTGAATCGGAGGAACTCTAAGCCATGGTCTTCAAGGCCGGACCATGAAACTTCACGTAACATGAGTATAAGGGCACGTTGGGGAGAGTACAGGCCACCCAAGGCCTAAAATGCCATAGTTTTCGGTGACACAAAGTGGAAACCGGTGGGAAGGGGCTAAGGTTTCGGACAGGAGTTGAGAGAGAATGAGTGAACGAAGAGATTCAAAGGTCGCTGCATTATGAGAATGATTAGGGTTAGGGGGTCGGCTGTGTTAGAAAAGGAAAGGGCAAACGTGGACCGTTAATTAAAATAATCAACGGCCACGATTTAAAATGGGGTCCGGGTGGGTTCGTTTAATAGGGTTGGGTCGGGTAGGAAATAAAATTGGGTTGTTTAACTAGGGGGTAGATTGGGGTGCAAATAAGGCTATAATTGCAAGCAAATGAGGCCAAAACTGAAATAGCCACTTTTTCCTTTTTGAATTTATAAAATAGCATAAAATGTTTAAAAATCAAATTAAAAGTAGTAGATTAATTAAAAATATGTAAGTATAAAATTAAAATATTGGGAATGATTTTGTGATTAAAAATGCTACTAAATCAAGAAATAGGCTAAATTGCAATTTAATACAATTTTAGTCTAAAATTACCAAATGGACTTGTAAAATTATGTAAAAATCATGTAAATTATAGTTTTGTGTAAAGGTGAGAATAAAATAGATTATTCACCAAAAATTTCAATTTTTGGGAATAATTATTGGATTTTATAGTGCAAAATAGGCCATAAATTGGTTTTAAAAATCTTTAAAAATTTGGAAAAAATACCAAAACCTTTGGGGATGCTTATGTATGAATATACATGCTATTTTAAAAGTATTTTGAGTATAAAAATACTTAAGAAAAAATTGGGTATCAACAACGACCATGTTGCCAAGAGGTTCATTTGCGTTTAAAGCCATGTGTACCTCACTGAATTGACACAAATAAAATTAGTAAAAAGAAGGGAAAATAAGAAAAACACAAAACTATCCAGCAAATAGTCAAACACGTAAATCTCCCCGGCAACGGCACCAAAAAGTGATCGCAGCGAACTCAACCTTAGGAAGAGTGGGTGCTAAGACTTTTATCCAATAGCGGTATCATGGTCAATTTCCATAGGGAGATTGGAGTAGAGTCGAGTATTTTTTTTGGTCTAGAAATGCGTTTAAGCTCCTAATTTTACTTCTAACATTTTTTATGTTTTTATGATTATCAACAACAATTTAACAACTACTAATTAAAACTAAGTTATGCTAAGATCTTAATTCTAGGTTGTATGCAAGATAGAGAAAGGCACTAGGGTCGTGGCATTTAGCTAGGGGGTCAACTAACAGGTAGAGACTCCTAATGCAAGATGATGATTATGGGGCTTATGCTATAACTGTTGCACTATTTCACCCACTCTCACAATACTCGGTGGAGAGAGTGATTTTGCCCAATTGACTCTCTTGAGACCAATTGGGTAGGCCAATTTGCCCAAGCAACTTAAGGTTCAAGTTGGGTAATTACTCTCTCGAGATTTAACCCGTTAATTGAGACTACCATTCTCATGGGTCCATCCCAATTCCTTGTTGGATCAATCTTGGGGTCATAGACTCTCTTTATCAAGAAGATTCAAGACTCGCTAAGCTAGACTTAGTGTTTGCAACCACCAAATCTCAATGAAAACATAAGATTAACCCAAATAACAAACACCCAACATCATTCATGCACTAAAAAATCATACCCATTAATTATCTAAACTAGGGTTGAGCTACAACCCTAGCTAATGGGTTTATCTAGACATAATAGAAATAGAAATTGAAGAAATAGAAGATGACAGAGATATATTAATTAACTACAATAATAATCTATAGGAATCCACGATAAAACAAGATGAAATTGCCCAAAATAGGCTAAAACTTGAGTATCACGAGTGCAACAACTATATGATATCTAATACATGAACTTAAAAATTAAAAATGTTCTATCTAAAGTTCACATGAAAACTGAACAAAAATGCCCCTGTCTGGCGCGGACCGCGCATAAATGTAGCATGGTCGCGTAGGGGTATTGGTCTTCAATTCACTCTTCTGAAGCTAGGGGCACGGACCGCATAAATAGTAGCGCGGACCTGCTGGCTAAAGGGCGCGGACTGCACATAAACGTGGCGCGGCCGCGTGGAGAACTTGGCAAAAATAGCCACTCTCTGAACAACCATCCACGCAGATCGCACTATTTTGGTGCGTGGCCGCGTGGAATTTTACCTTGAATTTGATAGTCTCTGAACTCACATGGGCGGGGACCGCGAAGGTTAACATTGAAATTGCTCAGTCTCTGAACTCTTGGAGCGGCCGTGTGGCAAAGTAGTGCGGACCGCACAGGATACCAATAGATGTGCATAGTCTCTGAACTCCTAGCGGCCACGTGGCAGATCGGTGTGGTCCGTGCTAGGCTTCCTTGTTCCCCACTTCACTTGTCTTTAACACTTGGCAGATTTCACTCTTTATTGAGCCGATCTTTGACATTTGTCATCTTGTCGCTCAAACCTGTAATCAACCGCAATTTGTAAGCATTTTGGGACTAATCTATGGCAATTCACACACAACACTTAGGCAAGAATGGGCATAAAATGTCTTAAAATCATAGTTATCAGTCACATATACTTGTGCAACAAAATGCACATCAAGTATAGTATGAGTACAAAAATAACGTACACATAATGACGATATGGTCAACTTTGACATTGTCTAATAGAGATGATATGGTCAACTTTGACATTGTCTAATAGTCCAATAATTATTCATCCTTAATATATATATTTTAAACAGTGGATTTATGTTATAAACATGATTTTTAATCTAGATAAAGGAAAAAAGTTGTCACGCCCCAAATCCGTGGGGCATGACCGGCACTCAACCGCGTATACCCAGTCGAGTAGACCTGGGCGCCTTTCCGAATTCCCACGCATTACCCCATATTATTCAATGATAATTAACCAAAAGATACCAAATTTGCAATTGAAAGATCACATAATTTCTCTTTTATAAATACACATTATGATTAACGGGGAACGTCTTTTACAAAAAATACATTATGATAAACAGGGAACGTGGTATACAAGTTTAAAGCGCCCAAAAAATATACACCTCTATACATAAGTCCTAACCCATGTACCGCAGTCTACAGAGCCTCTAAGAGAAAGATAGTAAAAAACTTGCCGGCGACAAGGCCCCGGCTATACCTTTACAAAAGGACACAAGACTTCAAAATACAACAACATAGGTGGCATGAGCCACACAAGTCCCCGGAAGGAAAGGGGCTCACCAAACAGGAATACCGCCGATACAGAGGAGGAGGAGCTATGAACGGTGGACTGGAGTGCCAGCCACGAATCCACCTGCAACCATAACACGAATATAGCGCCCCAGGCAAAAGGGACGTCAGTACATTTGAATTGTACTGGCACGTATGAACAAACTCTGTCCCAAGTAAACTCAAGCCAAATTGCATATACAAGTATAGAACTGAACAACAATAGTACAAGTACACCAATGGAGAAACAACCAAACATTTCACAACAAATGGTTCAAGCAGTCAAACAAAGGGGCAATTAGTGCCCCACAGGTTACAAACTCTCCTGCTGTCTCCTTTCACAATTTCACATTTATCATTTCATGATTCATATTCATTTCAATAGTGATATTAGGTCACATTTTTCACCCTTATTGCCTCGTCGACACTTATTACCTCGGCTACCCTTATTACCTCGGCCACCCTTATCACCCCAACCCACACCTTAATTCACCGTGTTGCGGCGCGCAACCCGACCCCGCCTGACAGTTTTTAATTCACAACAACAAACAGCGCAACAACAAATACAAGAATCAACTATGGCACATTGTAAAATCGATCCACATGGATGATGAAATCCCATAACTGGAAACAACAATTTCCTCATGTTCATCAAATTGGTACACATTTTGAATTATCACAACAGTTGTTCACAAATAATCACACATATTGTTCCACATTTTTTCCATTTACACTATTCCACATTATTTCCATTTCCACTGTTCCACATCATTTCCACTTCCACTGTTCCACATCATTTCCATTTCCATTGTTCACGTTACAAGTTCCACAACTTTCGCCACAATGGTACCACACAATTATGCAACACAAAAACTTCACAAGGATTCCCACATGAATATCAACTATCAACAATTTCACAACTAACACAGGGCTATTTCACAAGGATCACAGTTAG
Organism: Nicotiana benthamiana; assembly: GCA_034376525.1. Lineage (NCBI taxonomy): Eukaryota > Viridiplantae > Streptophyta > Magnoliopsida > Solanales > Solanaceae > Nicotiana > Nicotiana benthamiana. Next base: position 87,679,065 of record CM067335.1, read on the forward strand.
CCATACATACCTGGAGTTGATTATTTCCTTTAAACCTCTAGTCCAATTCGCCATGCAATCAAGAAGTCAATCTAGTTCATGAGCAACACTTAGGTTTTAGAAACTTAAACTCATAGTTGCTACCCAATTCCCTTTTTACAAGATTTTAGGGTTTTGAAGACATACATGAAGATTTTATGAAGAAATTTCAAAGCAAGTGTATGGGGTTCCCTTACCAAGCTAAATTTCGAAATTTGGGGGAAATGGGTTAGGGATTTTACCTGAGAAATCAATAGAGAAGACAATGCACCAAGAATTTTACAAGCTCCAATGATTTTGAAAGACTAGATGATGAAGTATATGCTTTCTTTCTCAAGAACCCTCTCTCCCTATCTCTTGTTTTGATTAGAAATGTGTTAGAAATGAGGGAAAATATGTGTTTTAATAAAAGGTGGTTCGGGTCTAAAATTTTAGAAAAATACCAGACGAGCTCGATCTACGATGCAATTTGCGGTTGCAGAACTGACATGCGGTCGCAGAATGGACCGCAGAATTGGCCCAAATTTTAAACCTCTCCGGTTGGGAATGCGGTGAATATGCGGTCTGTATTAGAGTTCTGCGGCCGCCGAATGCACCACAGAACTGGCCTTCGAATTTCCTCAGGGACAATATGCGATCACTCTGCGGTCCGCATATTAATTATGTGATCGCAGATTTGACCGCGTTTTCAACATCAAAAATTGTTTGCTCTCTGATTCACTCTGCGGTAGGAATGCGGTCCGCATAGCTGATATGTGACCGCATTCTGGACCTCATTTTGACCATTTTCTAGAAAAAATTTGATTTCACATTTTTAAATTCAAAACAGTAAAAAGGATCCAATCCACATAGGTAGACTCGACTTTATGAGCTGCTAACACCTGAGCACTCATTTTCACGGGGCCTTACATCCTCCCCTATTTAAGATCATTCGTCCTCGAATGAGAACTTGGGAACCAATTGAGTTTGAAAACATGATATGCAAGTTTCTACACTTTTATTAACTTTCAAGTTTGTATTAGAAAAATTTTGCGATAGTTTCCTTTGTAATATGGACATAACCACCTGTCAAAGAATCCCCAAAACACATTCCCAAGCATTACTACACAAACTTTCTACCGCATCACGGTTATAAAAATGCACGATCTTCATACTTGGACATATTCAACCTCTTGGTACACTCTCTCAACCGTTTGACACACAAGATGTAATCAAATTAGTCATCAATAATCACATGTACTATTAAATCCATTTACCTATCACAAGGGTACGACACATTTATTCATTTCAATACAATTCCTCCATGCAAAAACTAATCATTACACAATTAGAACACCTTGATGCACAATATAGCAAAATTAATTATTACTTCCATACATCACCTTAGCATGGGAGCACAGGAACCATCATTACCAAAAAGGAGTGCACATTGCTCAAATAGTAACAACACACAAACTTGGTTGGCACAACTTGGAGAAACGACAACAATAAGGCACTTGGAAAGAGAAGGAATGATTCTTACACCTAATGAAACACATCACTAGCTCTTCTAGGTACAAGGTTCGCACGATCATTTCTAAACTTATTCAAATATACGGGGGTATTTTATATTCATCTCATCTTTTGCTTCCCACGTGGCTTCCTCAACTTGTTAGTTTCACCATAACACCTTAACTGAAGCAATCTCCTTGTTCCGCAACTTTCGAACTTGCCTATCCAGAATAGCAACCGGAATCTCTTCATATGATAACTCTTCCGTAACCTTGATGTCTTCAACTGGCACAATTTTAGACGAATCACCCACAACTTTCCTCAACATGGATACCTGAAACACCAGGTGAACCAAGGACATTTCAGGGGCAATTCCAACCTATACGCAACTTGACCGATCCTTTGAGTGATTATATAAGGCCCGACATACCTAGGACTTAGTTTTCCCTTCTTCCCAAAACGCATGACTCCCTTCATAAGGGACACACTCAAGAATACCCAATATCCTTCTTGAAACTTAAATTCTCTTCGACGCACGTCCGCATAGGATTTTTGGTGACTTTGATCAGTCTTCATTCTCTCCTGAATGACTCTTACCTTCTCCATGGCCTGATGCACGAGATCTGGCACTATTAATTCTACTTCACCAACCTCGAACCACCAATCGGGTACATACACCTTCTTCCGTACAATGCTTCGAATGGGGCCATCTGGAAGCTAGCATTGAAGCTGTTATTGTAAGCAAACTCTATAAGGGGCAGGTGATCATCCCAATTACCTTTGAAATCCAATACACATGCCTGCAATATATCCTTGAGTGTCTGAATGGTCCGCATTGCTTGGCCATCGTCTGCGGACGAAAAGTTGTGTTGAGATTTACTTGAGTACCCAAACCTTGCTGAAATTTCCTCCAGAAGTTAGCTGTAAACAGAGCTCCATGATCCGAAATCATAGAAAGTGGCGTACCATGAAGCCTCACTATCTCCTTGATATACAATGGAGCATATTGTTCTGCAGTATCGGTGGACTTGACTGGCAAAAAGTGAGCTAATTTGGTGAGCCTATCCACAGTTACCCAAATTGAGTCGAACTTGTGCTGAGTACGAGGTATTCCTGTCATGAAGTCCATATTGATAATTTCCCACTTCCACATAGGTATTTCTATAAGCTGAGTCAACCCTCCCGACCGCTGATGCTCGGCCTTCACTTGCTGGCAATTTGGACACTTAGAGACGAAGTCCGCTACACTCTTCATTATTCCACTCCACCAATAGATATCCTTGAGATCGTGATACATCTTTGTAGAGCCTGGGTGCACTGAATACCTGGAATGATGAGCCTCCGCCATTACCCTCTCTCGAATATTATCCACATCCGGAAAACATAACCTGTCATGGCAGAGTAGTGCACCATCACTGCTGTCGAGTGGAAATGCTGAAATTTTATTGCTTAGAGCTTCCTCCTTCAATTGTGACAATGCTGGATCAATAAACTTCTTTTCTTTAACCTCTTCCACGAGCGACGATTATGCTGTATTATGCACCATAAGTTCCTCCATATTCGGGGCCGAGATACAAACCCCAAGGCTGGCCAACTGATGAACCTCCCAAGCTAGGAACCTGTGATCCGATCTCAAGTGAGCCAAGCTACCCATGGATTTCCAACTGAGGGCGTCGTCCACCACGTTTGCCTTCCCTGGGTGGTACAAGATGTCCATATCATAATCCTTAAGCAATTCTAACCACCGTCGTTGCCTCAAATTCAGCTCCTTCAGCTTGAACAAATATTGAAGACTCTTGTGATCTGAAAACACATCTACATGAACCCCATAACGATGATGTCGCCATATTTTCAAGGCAAACACAACTGTTGTAAGCTCCAAATCATGCGTCGGATAATTCTTCTCGCAATTCTTGAGTTACATGGAAGCATATGCTATGACCTTCCCATGCTGCATCAGAACACACCTTAAACAAACCCTGGAGGCATCACAGTAAACTACAAACCCTTATGTGCCTTCTGGCAAGGCCAATACTGGTGTCGAAGTCAACCTTGTCTTCAATTCCTGGAAACTTTTCTCACAAGCATCTGACCACTAGAACTTAGCAAATTTCTGCATCAATTTGGTCAGAGGAGAGGCAAGGTTGGAGAATCTCTCTACAAACCTCCGATAATACCCTGATAACCCCAAAAAGCTACGAATCTCCTCCGGGGTCGTGGGCCAAGGCCAATCCTTCACCGCTGCAATCGTTTGGGGGTCCACCTGAATCCCCTCATTAGAACAACATGACCCAGGAAAAGCGACGGACTCCAACCAAAATTTACATTTGGAAAACTTGGCATACAATTGGTGCTGATGTAGAGTCTGTCAACCGCTCTGAGGTGACTGGCATGGTCCTCCCTGCTCTACGAATATACGAGGATGTCGTCAATGAAAACAATCACGAAGGAGTCTAAAAATGACTTGAAGTCCCGATTCATAAGATCCATAAAATCTGCCAGGGCATTGGTTAGCTCAAAAGACATGACCAAGAATTCAAAGTGGCCATAATGCGTTCTGAAAGCGGTCTTAGGAATATCCTGCTCCCTGATCTTCAATTGGTGGTCCCCGGACCGCAAGTCAATTTTAAAGAAGAACCTTGCACCTTGCAATTGATCGAACAAGTCATCTATCCGAGGAAAATGGTACTTATTTTTTATGGTGACTTTATTAAGCTGCCGATAATCGATACACATCCGAAGTGACTCATCCTTATTTCTGACAAAAAGAACCCGAGCACCCCATGGTGACACACTTGGCTGGATAAACCCCTTCTCTAATAGATCTTTCAACTGTTCTTTTAACTCCCGCAACTCTTCTGGCACCATTCTGTACGGTGGAATAGATATTGGTTGGGTATATAGAAATACATCAATCCTGAAATCAATCTCCCTATCTGGCGGAATTCCTGGAAGCTCTTCTGGAAATACCTCAAGAAACTGATTCACAACTGGAACGGACTCAGGGGCAGGTACCTTTGGAGTGGTGTCCGCCACCCGCGCTAAATGATATATGCACCCCTTTCTGATCATCTTCGAAGCCTTGAGGTAGGAAATAAACCTACCGTTCAGTACAACACCAATTCCTTTCCACTCAACAACCGGCTCATTAGGGAAGTCAAGTCTCATGGCTCTCATCTGGCAATCAAGTTTAGAAAAGAACGAATAGAGCCAATCCATCCCCATGATTACATAAAAATCCACCATCCCAAGCTCGATAAGGTCATCCATGGTAACACGACCACCTACCATAACAACAAAATTCCTACAGCCCGCGCGGCTATAATAGAATCACTAACAAGAGTCAATACTGAGAACGGCTCAAGAAGCTGCTCGGGTGCAATCCCAAAATTCGAAGCAACAAATGGAGTGACATAGTACAAAGAAGACCCCGGATCAGTAAGAGCATAACAACCAAAGGTCTAAACGGATAGGATACCTGTGACAACATCTGGGAAGCCTCAGCACTCTGACGGAAACTCAATGCATAAAACCTACTGGGTCCGCCCCTACCACGAGCTCCGCCTCTGGTTGCACCACGCCCTGTTGGGGCTAGAGGAAGCACTTATGACGTAGCAACTGATGAACTGGATGGCTGAGAAAGTCCCCTACCCGTGCCCTGTCTGGGCACACGGCAGTCCCGCTGTATGTGGCCCCTCACCCCACAATTGTAACACACTGGAGCATCCAAGTAACATGCCTCTGTATGAAATCTACCACACTTAAGGCATATACCTCCCTATTTTCGAGGTCTCATCCCCGAATGACTGAACTGGCGGGACCTCATGCTGTCTGAAACTGGCCCCGAAGGGCTACTCTGCTCACGGATGGCGGTGCACTAGCTGAGGACTGAGCATAAAAATGAGATGGTCCTGAAGACCTTCTCCCTGGAGCTGACCTCCATGAGTGACCCATAGACCGGGCCCTGCTGCTTCTTTCCCTGTCTTCCTGAATCTTCAACTTCCTGGCCTCTGTGGCCTAAGCAAAACCCACAATCTTCCCATAGTTCATATCTGAATGAAAAGCCACTGTAGCAGCCTCATTTACTACCAACGGACTGAGACCCTAGACAAATCGCCGAACTTTAGCCTCCATAGTCGACACCAACTTAGGAGCATACTTAGAAAACCTCACAAACTCCATATGATACTCCCAAACACTCATGCTACCCTGCATAAGAACCTCAAACTCGGTGGCACGGGCTTCCATGGTCTCGGCAAGCAAGAAGTGGTCGATGAAGGCATCTACAAACTCATCCCATCTAGCTAGAGGTCTCCCCTCCTCACAGGAATCCTCCAACATCTCAAACCATGAACGCGCAGCTCCATTCAACCTGTATGAAGCCAATTCTACCCCTTCTATCTCTGTAGCCTTCATCACTCAAAGGGTCTTGTATATATCATCAAGGAAATCCTGCGGATCGGCCTCTGGGTATGTGCCTGAGAACTATGGAGGGGACAATGGCAGAAACTGGTGAACTTTAGAGCGGGAGGAATCTAGCTATCCGCTGGAGGACACAGGGGCATCATGAGATCTCTGGGCCTGGGCGGCCACTAACTGGGTCAGCATACGAATAGATCCCCTAAGGTCTCCATCAGAATTCTTGGGATCGGAAGCAGGAGCGATATCAGGATTAGGAGCATTGGTAAGAGGGGTAGTAGCACCCTCGGCCGTTGCTGGAACATGATTGCTTCGATCAGGAACAGATCGAACAGGCAAATTTAGAACGGGGGAATCACTCTCACCCACGGCAGTCGGCGCATGATCCACAGCCGCACTGGAAATGGCTTAGGCCCTAGGCCAAGTCTAGCTTTCTTCTTAGGTTCCATCACTGAAAATTCGAAATAGAGCACGAGTTAGACACAACATCACTTCACCGCATGAACTTGGAATAACAAAGTGGAGGATCATTTTTCCTAAATGCCCGTGTAGCCCCCAACTTATAGATGTGGTCGACAATACACCGATAAGAAGGGCTCTACTAGGCACGTCTCTGAGAAATCCTAGGACTCCCTTAAAACCTTAGCTATGATACCAAGTTTGTCATGCCCCAAATCCGAGGGGCATGACCGGCACTCAACCTATTATCCCCAATCGAGTGGACCTGGGTGCCTTTCCTATTTTCCACGCATTACCCCACATTATTCAATGATAATTAACCCAAAGATACCAAATTTGCAATTGAAAGATCACATGATTTCTCTTTTATAAACACACATTATGATTACCAGGAAACGTCTTTTACAAAACATAAATTATGATTAACGGGGAACGTGGTATACTAGTTTACAGCGCCCAAAAACATACACCTCTATACATAAGTTCTAACCCACGTACCACTATCTATGGAGCCTCTAAGAGAAAGATAGTACAACACCTGCCGGCGACAAGGCCCCGACTATACCTTTACAAAAGGACACAAGACTTCAAAATACAACAACATAGGTGGCATGAGCCACACAAGGCCCCGGAAGGAAAGGGGATCACCAAACACGAATACAGCCGATAGAAAGGAGGAGGAGCTACGAACGGTGGACTGGAGTGCCTGCCACGGATCCACCTACAATCATAACACGAATGTAGCGCCCCCGGCAAAAGGGACGTCAGTACATTTGAATTGTACTGGCATGTATGAACAAACTCTGTCCCAAGTAAACTTAAGCCAAATTGCATATACAAGTATATAATTGAAAACCAATAGTACAAGTACACCCATGGAGCAATAACCAAACATTTCACAAGATATGGTTCAAGTAGTCAAACAAATGGGCAATCAGTGTCCCACGTATTACAAAGTGTTACCACGCACTTATACAACACAAAAGCTTCACAAGGATTCCCACATGAATATCAACTATCAACAATTTCACAACTAAAAAAGGGCAATTTCACAAGGATCACGGTTAGCCATACATACCTGTAGTTGATTATTTCATTTAAACCTCTAGTCCAATTCTCCAAGCAATCAAGAAGTCATTCTAATTCATGACCAAGACTTAGGTTTTAGAAATTTAAACTCATAGATGCTACCCAATTCCTTTTTACAAGATTTTAGGGTTTTGAAGACATGCATGAAGATTTTATGAAGAAATTTAAAAAAAAAGTATATGGGGTTCCCTTCCCAAGCTAAATTTCACAATTCTGGGGGAAATGGGTTAGGGATTTTACCTAAGAAATCAATGGAGAAGACAATGCACCAAGAAATTTCCAAGCTCCAATGATTTTGAAAGACTAGATGATGAAGGATTTTCTTTCTCTCTCAACAACCCTCTCTCCCTCTCTCTTGTTTTGATCAGAAATGTGTTAGAAATGAGGGAGAAGGTGTTTTAATAAAAGGTGGGTCGGGTCTAAAATATTAGAAAAATTCCAGGCGAACTCGATCTACGGTGCAATCTGCGGTCACTGAACTGACATGCGGTCCGCAAAATGGACCGCAGAATTGGCCCAAATTTCAAACCTCTCGGGTTGGGAATGCGGTGAATATGCGGTCCGCATTCAAGTTCTGCGGTCGCAGAATGCACCACACAACTGACCTTCGAATTTCCTCAAGGAATATATGCGATTACTCTGCAATTCGCATATTGATTATGCGACCGCAGATTTGACCGCATTTTCAACATCAAAAATTGGTTGCTCTCTGATTCACTCTGCGGTAGGAATGCGGTCCTCGTAGCTGATCTGCGACCGCATTCTGGACCGCATTTTGACCATTTTCTGGAAAAATTTCGATTTCACATTTTTAGTTCAAAACAGTAAAAGGGATCCAATCCACATAGGTAGACTCGACTCTATGAGCTGCTAACACCTGAGCACTCATTTTCACGGGGCCTTACAAAAGTTAACACATAATTCTTTCATAGGAATGTTTCCGAAATTCCTTTTCCTTATTAACAAAATGATTTCGAGCTAGAGTGAGGAAGGTAACAACTTAAATAAGTTTCCAGGCAGCAATACTAGCATGCGCAAATCACATCGAGGCGACGGCCCGATCCAACAGAAATAAATGTGCACTTGCCGATGATCGACGTCGCGCCTATAGATGCTTCTATTAATCTATTGAGGCGTTCGGCCTGTTCCAAAATAAACACACACGGACAGATAATCAGTCAAGAAGTTAACTTGGAACAAATATCCAAGAAAGGTCAATTCTCTTTAATAATTTGAGAAAAGAAAGTTTAAGTCATTAGAAATCCATTTACTAATTTAATGTGATTCCAGCAATTCAAGCCATCAAGGATTCATAATTTTTTCAAGTATAACATATTTTTGGGTCCTAGACTACCCGGACAATAGCATAATAGTAGCTACGCACGGACTCACATCACCTCGTGCGTACGTAGACCCTACAGATAGGAGTACATAGCCAATTTAATCACCTATGGGGTAAATTCCTCCTCACAGGATTAGAAAGGAGACTCACCTCGCTCCGAAGACTCATAACCGGCACTCTACATTCTTTCAAAAGCTCGAACCAATGCACAATGCTCCAAAACTAGCCAATGATCATACAAATCAATTAATATATGCTCAATTAAACTTTACAACCCAATTTGTAACAATTTCTAACCCCGAACAAAAAGTTGACAAAAATATCCTCAGGCCCACGTGCCCGGGAATCCAAAATTTTTTAAGAAAAACTTTTCCCATGACTTAAGAACTCAAATATATAGAATTTTCTCTTAATTCCATATCCAAAATAGTGGTCAAAATCCAAGAACACTAATTTTTAGGTCTTCCTTTAACCCTTAATTTTCTACCCTTTAACATGCTAAAATCCATACATACTCAATGTATTTAACTCATAATATGTGGGGATAACATACTTTATCATTGATGATGAGAACCCTCTCTTGAAGCTCCCCAAAAATTGCCCAAGCCATGAAAATTATGAGAGAAATGGCCAAAATCTGACTTTAAAACAAACCTCTGTCTCCAGGCATTTTCACACCTATGCAACTATTTCTGCTTCCGCGATTCCGCTTCTGCGGAATATTAGCCGCTTTTTCGGCTCCAAAACTCCTGCCTAATTTCGCTTCTGCGACCATACTACCGCAGATGCAGTTCCACTTCTGCGGAACATTGACCGCATCTGCGGTCCTCTCCAAAATCCTCTTCTTCCGCTTCTGCGTCTCCCTCTCCGCTTCTGCAGGACCGCTTCTACAGTTCCATTTACGACGAAGTAGAAATACCAGCAACCAGCAAACTCAGCTATTTCCAAAAAATTATTTTCGATGCCCCCGGGAACTCAACCAAACCTACCAACCAATCCAACACATTACGGATTTACTCGAGGCCTCAAATCAGATCAAACAACGCTAAAATCATCAATCGACTTCCAATCCAAGCTTTATGAACTTTGAATTTTTCAACTTCTACTTCTGATGTTTAAACCTACCAAATCACGTCCGATTGACCCCAAATTTTGCACACAAGTGATATTTGACATTACAGACATACTCCAACTTCCGAAATCGAATTCCAACCTTGATATCAAAAAGTCCACTTCCAATAACTTCTCAAAAACCTTCAAATTTCTATCTTTAGCCAAATGTCTTCAAAATGACCTACGGATCTCCGAATTCACTTCCGATTGTGCTCCCAATTCCAGAATCATGATACGGAGCTACTCCCAGTCTCGCAATCCCAAACGGACATCGATAACGCTGAAATGCACTTCAAGCCAAACTTTAATAAATTTGTTTCCAAAATGCTAACTTACGTAATAGGAGCCAAAACACTCCCGGGTTATCCAAAACCCGAATTGGGCATATGCCCAAGTCCAAAATCATCATACGAACCTGTTGGAACTTTCAAATTCCGATTCCGAGGTCGTTTACTCATAATCTCTGGTTCATTCTTTCAACTTTTAAGCTTCCAAAATGAGAATTATCTTTCCAAATTAACTCTGAACTTCCCGAAATTCAATTCCGACCAGTGTACAATTCATAACACATAAAATAAAGCTGCTCATGGCCTCGTATTGCTGAACGACGTACTAGGGCTCAAAACGACCGGTCGGGTCGTTACAATACATAACCTTGATACTTTGCATATACTCCCTTTGATCTTTGTTCCTTTTACTTGTTCAAAACATTTTCAATAAAGAAATTATTTCTCCATTTTATCAAACCAAGAGAAATTAATTATAATTTCAAATTTATCCATATTATTTATAATTTTTCATACTATCTAAAGTATCTAGTAGCCAGATCTAGATATTCAAAGTACCATTTATTTGGATAATTTAATAAAAATAACACTTAATTGATGCTTTTTTAAGTAAAATGTAAAATATAAATTGGACAAGTTAAAGAGAATGGAGTAACTGACTTACATGTAAAAAGTAGTAATCTTTAATTTCCTAAAATCCTAGTTAGTCAAGGGAATAGAAAGAAGACAGAAAATTGTGGGTGATGAGACCTGTCTTAGTAGCAAAAAACATAATTAACCAATATTTAAGAAAATTTTACAGACTTCCAGCAGCATTAAGTAACTAACAGATATGACAACTAATTAACTATATTCCTAGCCAAATCCTATAATATTGGACCATGAGTCACATTTCAATTACTAAATTATTGGAAATGATTCAATTTCTAATTAGTTATATCCCATATTTCATGCTTGAGACAAACTGGGATCTCTATGATTTCCTTCCATTCATAAGAGTCATTTACAAATAAACTTGGTATGAAGCATGTATAAAGGGGGAAATTTTATGACATTAGTTGTATGAGTCTCCTTTCTCACCAATATATGAATGCAAATCTTATACTTCTGGGCTACAAAACTGTGAAACAAAAAAATTACCTCATATAACTATTTTCAATTATATGAAACACAATAAAACTTCTCGTATAAAGCAATGAACAGTTGAGAAAACAATCAAAATATTGAAACTACACATATTGAATATAATAGGTATATTGATATATAGTACCGCTAAGAATTGAAAAGTAAGAACATAAGATAAAATATATTAAAAGAAAATACTTTAAAATATTCATTAATATTTGAAGTGTATCCAAGGCGTTGGAAATAAGATCAATATAACACCAAAGAATTTGGAAGTTAGCAGGTATAATAACAATGATATTAAGAGAATACATATTTATGGAATAATTCTGTTATATTACATATTACTTATCACTATTTCATTATATAATCGCATAATAATGGTATAATTATAAAATGTGGAATTGTTCTTTAATGCATTTATATTTCAGTTATTTTGACTTTATTGCAAGAATACGACTCCCACAGGATTGGTCTTGGTATATTGCATATATAACTAATATTTAATTATATAAAAGGTATAATAATGGATAATTTTATTGAATATTCATGGAATAATTCTAGCATTTTAATTATACAAAAAATAATTGTATCATATATATTGCATCCGTGTTTATGAATTTACTTAAAATATTTTTTGGTACATTTACATAATAATTCTGGTATTTACGTATTAGCAATATTTAATTGTATAAATGGAATATGTATACTTAAATTTTTTTTCAAGCACTAAGGACAACAATGAGGGCGGGAGAAATATGAAACTTTTATGAAACAATAAAAGAAGAAGAGTATTGTAGAGCAAAGTAGAGAGAGAGGGAATTCTTATTGATATTTTGGGGGTTATTTACAATGGGGTAATACCCCTCTATTTATAGGAGGAAAAATGACTTAGCCTCAAAATAAAATTCTCTACAAGATAGACATTCGCTCTAATTAGAATTTTATTCTTAACACTCCCCCTTGAATGTCTACTCAATATGTAATGTGCCTCATTAAAACCTTAACTAAAATAAAACCCAATGGAAAAAAAAATTCTAGAAAAGGACAAAGAGTACACATGTTTAGATATCCGTCTATTGGTTGCCTCGTTAAAAACCTTGCAAGAAAAATCTAGTGGGAGAAAACCTTATAAAGGAAAAAGAGTGCAACGCGCATTAACTCCCCTAAAGAGAGCATCAATTCACATCCTTGAGCCTTCGCATTCCAATCTTGTGCACCATCTTCAAGAGATCGTTGGTAGAGATTTGATAAATAAATCAGCCATATAAACTATAATTAATATTTGTACCTTCAAATCATAACTCGTGATAGATATATAATGTTTTCACAAATATCGTGGAATGGCTCTTCAATATCTCCATAAAGGTATCCTCTCTATCACATTATCATGCTTATAGTTATAGCAAGATACATTTGTGCATAAACTGCACTGAGGAAGTGGTACCTCAAGATCAAGAATTGTAGAGTCTTCAAGCAATTTAAATCCTTCGTGGATTTTCATATAAGTTAAGTCATATAAGCCATATTATAGACTTTAGATGCATATCAAGTTTTCATGTCATGGTAGACAAATAAGATATCGAAAAGTGATTGCACATACCATTGACTTTATACTTTTAATTATTTGAACTACATGTCCAAAACTACATGTCTTTCATATGGAATCAATTCTACTTGAATTGTGTCTCTTCCATTTGGCCAATACTTTTGTGTCTATATTCGATAGACTTAAGATCCTAATCTATACTTAGCGCTATGATAGATGTCGTCGACAAACATGTTATATCAGTTCCAATAAATTTTCATAAAGACATAACATAGAGGTCTCTTCATTCATAAATTCAGGTACCTAAATCTCTCATGAGATTTTATGAAGTGTTATGTCATGTGATCTTCAAGATCACTTGCCTCCTCTATTATGATCACTTTGATCATTTGCTCATCTTCTTTATCAAGAAGTTCTATTTGAAACTGATTTGTCTATACGCTTTAAGCGTACCATAGATTGTGTCCATCTATGACTTAATATGAGCATTTGTAATGAGAATATAGTTACTTTCTTTGGGTCAATAAATGTGTATGGCATGCTTTGCAATATGTTGCAAATGAATTATCTTTATATGAACTTCAAGTTCATATTATCGTAATCGAGGATCTAGATATACAAATGATAATTCATTCTACGTAACTTTTTCTCAACTGTTTATCATGTCTCCTTCTCACGTTAGAAAAACTAACTTGTTTCTAAGTCATTGGCAATAGTGAATTGACTATCTCGCAGTTGCTAGTGAAACTGACAGATCCCTTGGCTGTGGAGCAGGAATTTATTGAGGTATTCAAGTCATTGATGGGTGAAAGTGTTGATGAATTGCCTTGTATTAACACTGCTATTATTAAGGAAGGACACTGTCTGACCCTATCACAGCAAAGGTCACTTATTCAGGATGTTACTCTGGAAGAAATCACTGAAGCTATTAAAGATATGCCTAAAGACAAAGCACCAGGTGTAGATGGCTTCCCTGTGGAGTTCTTTACTAGCAACTGGGAGATAGTCAAGGAGGACGTATATGCTGCTAGAAAGGACTTCTTTTCTACCTGTACACTGCCTCATATGGTCAATACTACCGCTCTTGCTCTTGTGCCTAAAGTTAAAACTCCTAAAACAGTGAAAGATTATAGACCTATTGCCTGCTGCACCACTGTCTATAAGATTATATCCAAAGTCATTACTAGGAGACTGAAATCTGTTATTGGTGATCTTGTTGGAAAAGCCCAGTCAACCTTTATTGAGGGGAGGAGCATCATTGATAATATTTTGCTTAACCATGAAATTTTCAAGGGTTATTCCAGAAAAGGTGTGTCTCATAAATGTGATATGAAGGTGGATTTGAGGAAGGCATATGACACTCTTGAATGGAGCTTCCTCAAACAACTACTTATTGATCTTGGATTTCCAGCAAAATTTGTTAATTGGACAATGGCTTGTGTCACTTCTGTGACTTACTCACTAATATTGAATGGTGGTCTTACTAAGCCTTTCAGTGCTAGGAGGGGTATTCGACAAGGAGATCCTATGTCACCTTATTTGTTTGTTCTGGCTATGGAGTATTTAAATAGGCTGATGGCTCAGTTACACATAAATGGAGATTTCAACTTCCATCCAAAATGCAGGAAGCTGAACTGTGCCCATATCTGTTTTGCTGATGATTTTCTCCTATTCTGTCGAGCTGATACTATTTCTATCCAGATTCTGCATGATGCTTTCCTTACATTCTCTGTAGCTTCTGGACTGTATGCCAACAATACTAAGAGTGCTGTTTATCTGGCTGGGGTTCATCAGAATGTCAAAGAAGTCATACTAGAGTCTCTGGGCTTCATTGAGGGTCAACTGCCATTCAAATATTTAGGGATACCTCTTCACTCAAAGAAGCTTGCCATCCACCATTACTTGCCACTGATTGAGAGGATAACTGATAAAATCACTTACTGGTCTGCCAAATTACTATCTTATGCAGGAAGATGTCAATTGATCAAAACTGTTATTTTTGGTATTCAAACTTATTGGGCACAAGTATTCATCCTACCAAAGGAAGTTCTGAAAATCATTGAAGCTGTGTGCAGATCTTATCTGTGGAGTGGAAGTGCAACAGTTTCTAAAAGAGCTCTGGTAGCCTTGGAAAGGATCTGTAGACCAGTCACTGCTGGAGGACTCAACATTATAGACATGCATATACGGAATAAGGCAGTTATCACTAAGCTCCTTTGGGACTTGACTAGGAAGAAAGATTGTTTGTGGATCAAATGGATACACTACTATTACATTAAGAACCATGACATTGCTACAATGCCTATTCCCAAGGCAGCATCTTGGATAGTTAGAAAGATATTAGAATGCAGAACCCCTCTTCTGGATAATCAACAACTGCAAGGTGATCTCTTACTTAGACTGGATGGATTGTGCAGGCTAGGCAAATTCCATATTCAGAAACTATACCATCTAATGATTCCTATCTTTCTTAAGGTGGAAAGGAAGAATTTGCTGCTGACCTCTAATGTCCTACCTCGACATAAATTCACTGCTTGGCTTGCTACTCAACATCGACTGCCTATTGTCGACAGATTACAGAAGATTGGAGTGCAAGTGTCTGTGAATTGTGTATTCTGTAATCAACATGTAGAAGAATTTGCTCATTTGTTTTTTGAATGCCCAGTCACTAATCGACTGTGGCGTAGAATGTGTTGCTGGATGGGCCATAACAGAACAATTGGTAGTTGGGAAGCTGAACTCCAATGGATATGCTGTCAAGCTAGGAGTAAACTGTGGCACAAGGCTGTTGCTGCTTCTGCCTTTGTGACACCGTTGCACTCATTTGGAGAAACAGGAACTATATTAGATTTGAAGGGAAAGCATAAGAGGAGAACTAGTTCTGTCGCGAGGTTTCATTGCTTATTCATATCCGCGGTAGAAACTGTAAGCGTTGGCAAGCTGGACTGCGAAAACTTAACCATTACCCTTAGCGTTAGGTTGCAAATTCATGTATTTGTATAGTGTTTGAACTGGAAAGTAGTGGTTAGTCCATACTACTACTATAAACTCTTCATTGTAAACCTTTTTGATATCAGTGAAAGCTAACTGTTAAATTTTAAAAAAAAACTAACTTGTTTCCTCAACTTTGAGAATCCGTCTTTATGCATTATGGTGTTAATGAAAAACTACACCGCACATCAATAATAATAATAAGATGGAGTTATTTGGTTCCTGACCCTGAACCACTTGTGAGGGGAGAATGTAATATACTTTCGTATATAATATATATCAAATGGATATAGATAACTTTGTTCTCATAAGCAATAATTTAGCTATTAAGTGGAGGCACTCAATAAATTATTTTGCTAAACCAACTATGATGTAAACCAACTTATCAAGATGAACAATCTTGAATAGAAAATCTGAAACTTGTGCTCAAAATTGAATTATTGAGTAAATTACCTCGCAAAACACCATGTTGTAGGTTAATAAAAATCGCACATGTAACCATCTCAAAGATGCATCTTATGTGCTATATATGGCAGGTGAATGGGCCCATATTCACCTTTGATATTTCAAGAATTCATGGGATTCAATCCCAACTTTAGTTGGTCAGTTAATTAATGAGAACAAGCAATATAAGAGAATTCGTAAATGCGTCTGCATTTGATTTGCTATTTATCTGCAAATGCATAATCTTTTGCACATCTTTTTCACAAATAGAGGCACGTGGATCAAGATGAGATAATGATGGATTTATCCACAAATTTTCCTGTTTAATTTCACCAACTTCTCCCCCTAATTTTGGAAAAAGTGTCTCATTGAATTGACAGTCTGCAATTCGTGCAATAAAAAAATCTCCCGTCAATGTTTCGAGGTAGAGAATAATGGAAGGCGATTCAAACCCAACATATATTCCTAACCTTCTTTGGGGACCCATTTTGGTGTGATATGCAGGTGCTACAGGCACATATATTGCGCATCCAAAAATTCTTAAATGGGATATATTATGTTCATGACCCAAAACTAGTTGCAACGAGGAATATTTATGATAATTTGTCGGTCTAAGACAAACTAGCATTGCTGCATGCAAAATGGCGTGACCCCGAACAGAAGTGCACAACCTTGTTTTCATGAGTAACGGTCTTTCTATCAATTGCATACGTTTAATTAAAGACTCTGCAAGACCATTTTGAGTGAACATGAGCTACAAGATGTTTCACTTTTATCCCAATTGATAAGAAATAATCGTTAAATGCTTGGGATGAAAACTCAGCAGCATTATCTAGTCTAATAGACTTAATTGGATTATCGGAAAATTGTGCCCGTAATCGGATTATTTGTGACATTAATTTTGCAAACGCAAGGTTGCGAGATGAAAATACACATGAGACCATCTAGAATATGTGTCTATTAAGACCATAAAATATCTAAACGACCCACTAGGTGGGTGAACAGGTCCACAAATGTCCCCTTGTATACGTTCCAAAAACGCAGGGGACTCAATTCCAACCTTCGTTGGTGATAGTCCAATAATTAACTTGCCTTGATAACAAGAAGTGCAAGAAAATTCATTATTTAAAAGAATCATTAAATTCTTTAATGGATGCCCATTTGAGTTTTCTATAATCCATCTCATCATAATTGATCTAGGATGTCCCAATCGATCATGCCAAAGTACGAAAGTATTGGAATCAGTAACCTTTTGGTTTACGGTAGAATGTGCCTCAATTGCACTAATTCTTGTCCAATAAAGGCCACAAGATAAAGAACCGAACTTCTCAATAACCCTTTTTTGGCCAGAGACATTCTTGGTAATAATGAGATATTCAAGATTATTCTCATCTATTGTCTCAATATGATATCCATTTCGACGTATATCTTTAAAACTCAACAAGTTCCTCTTGGACTTGGAGGAGAACATTGCATTCTCTATGGTAAATATTGTTCCCTTAGTCAGAGTTATAGTAGCTCTTCCAGAGCCTTCAATTAATCTACTACTACCACAAATTCATCAACATCCATGTGGTAAATATCTCTTTTAAAGAGAAAGATATACCATTATGGTCATGGTTAAAATTATATGCAAGATATGTTTCTTGCATTATTGTTATTCTTTAATAATCACATTGCCAATATATATATATTGGCGTACAATAGATACATGACCAATGACCATTCATGCCATAATAATGATATTATTTTCTTATATCATCTCAAACCTCCTTCTAGAGGCGAGTGTGGTATATTCACTACCACTAGCACGTTCATATTCTTCCAAGAATGAATATGTATTCATAAATTAGATGTTGTCACACTCACACCATGAATGGACCATAATCATCTATATGTGCTATATAAATTCTCATGTCAAATCGATGAGAGATATTACTTTCGCAAAGTGAAGGATTATTTTGAGAATCCTTATTATTCTCATTATCACAATGATGACGATTATAATTTCGTCTATTGCCATATCCACATTCATTGATAGCTTCACAGTAATAATTTTGTCTTCTTTCAGACATATCACATACTGCGATCACATTCTCTTAAGGGAATGAGAATGGAGCAAATTCAATTGGACGGGTTTTCAATTCTTTGCCCACAATCATACATGAATTTAATCAAGGCAAGGCATAGAAATTTTACCACTTCATGTAAGTGTAATTTCTTACAAACTCCATTAGAGTTATAATCAAACTTTGTTGTATATGAAATCAAATCGTAGAATTTCAAGAATTTGAAAAAAGAAAAGTAAATTACTTACCTTAAATCCAGAATTTAATCATGAAGGAAATTCATGGAACAATTGACAATCTTTATGCTCAATCCCAAAGCTTCTATTCAATTGGTTAGATTTCTCGTGATAGCCATAGGCTGACTGAGGATTGCTCAGCTGCTCCGCCGTTGGTCCAAGTTGCACCTTTGTTTCAGCTTCAGCCCTTCCGCACGTACAATTTTTGCATGCTTTCCTTGTCTTTCCAACTTCGCAATCACCAACACTTGCCAATTGAGGTTTCTTCAGATCTTCTTCACTGATAAGGCTATCCTCATCAATGAGATCTGAATCATCGTCAATCTGAACTTTCGGCAAACTTTTTGTGACTTTCTTGATAGAGAAGGATGAACCAACCTTCCATGGGGGTTTCTTTGGTGTTATCACGAAGGACTGACTAGCTTCAGATGACTGTGCATCAGAAAATCCAACCAACAATAATGTGCGCTCATGGGTAGAGTTTTCCTTCGAGATTAACTGAGAACTTAGACTAAGTAGGACTGTTCCACCTGGCTTCAACACTCTTGAGATTTCCCCACACAATTTATCACTAGGAAACTCGAGGGACCTACAGATGAGAGCAACAATATCCATAGAAGCAGACTTCACTGATGCCAGGCTCTGGGATGAAGCTTGAGTAATAATATTAGGGTTCAAATACTCAATCCCCTCTTTCCTTACGATGCTGATTGCACTGTATACCACACTAACTGGTACCATAACATCCTCGGAAAGCACTAGTACATCACCGCCTCTAATTTGGCCGACCATAGTGGTGAAGAAAAATTTAAATGGAATCGAAATTCGGCAGTGACGTACAGCTTCTTTCCGATTGATATACAAACAGTTGGGCGCGAACCGCGAATCTTTCTTCGTGAAAAACGCTGCTTCTTTATAATTAAATAAAGTTTTCTATTAATTTTTTCTGCTCAGTTGGTTAGAGCATCGTGCTGATAACGTGTTATGAAACAATAAAAGAAGAAGAGTATTGTAGAGCAAAGTAGAGAGAGAGAATTCTTATTGATATTTTGGGGGTTATTTACAATGGGGAAATACCCCTCTATTTATAGGAGGAAAAATAACTTAACCTCAAAGTGAAATTCTCTACAAGATAGACATTAACTCTAATTAAAATTCTATTCTTAACAGTAGTTAAAGAAAGAAGCTGGGTGCATAATTAGCCAAAAAAAATGAGGAAGAATTTGTGTTGTGGGAGGGGGAGGGGGTTGCAACAAAGTATACGTTAGTAAGGTTCAAAATAGATCCCTAAATTAGTGGGTCTTCATTTATTTTATAAACGTATGGTTAAATGCTATAAGTGTAAAATAAATATTCCATTTATGTAATATGTAAACAGTACTAATTTTTTTAAATATTTTTAAAAAAGTACTCAGTCATGTATATTTCTCTTTTCTTAATTGACGGTATTTAATAAATGGACTCAACCTTTTTGCCCATTCAACTCCTTCTTCCCCATTTCTTCTTCTTCACCAAAAAACCTTAATTCTTCAATTTTAGAACCTTAAATCTCTTGTATGCGGTTGGAAATTTATAGTTAATACTAGTAGTTAATTAATGTTAGAAAATTTAACTGTGACTTCCTCCGGTCCACCATAAGCCATCAATTTGCTTTTGGCACACCCATTAAAAAAATACTTAATTCTAGACAAAAATAATTAAAGTGGCTAAGCTATCCTTAATTAAAATATTGCAGCATAGTTAATGTGAGGAGTAAAAGAATTTTTAGGGATACATACATAAGTGTAATTTTGAAGAAACAAAAATAAATTTTTTTTTAAATATATAAATGGACACTTATTATGAACCAAAATAAAAAAGTAAATTGATCATTTATTATGGACCGGAGGAAGTATTTATTTATACTTAAATTTTTAGTTTAAATACCAATTTAGTGATTTGCTTAAAACTCTCAAAACTTTATTATTGGTATTTAGAAAGTTTTGAAGAAGACGAAGTGGGTATTGTTGAGTTGATGTTACTTGATTAAATTGACGATTGTGGATCATAAATGTTGGTATTGGAGATTTTATTTCAAATTTAATATCATTTGGAGCAGATTTGGTCTCGTCGAAATTAGAATTGAAAGTGTAACGATCCAATTGGTCGTTTTGTTTTCTAGATCCCTGTTCCTGTAAATAAGACTTTTTATACTTGCTTTTACTAATTTATGACTTGTGGGGTTTAGCTGGTTCGATATTTGGAAGAGTTTGAGTTAAAATCGGAACACTTGGTTCCTTAAGGTTGGCTTAAAAGGCCAAGTTTGACTTCGCTCAATATTTTGAGTAGACGACCTCAGAATCGGTATTTGAAGGCTCCAACAGGTTTCGAACTTGGGCGTACGTCCGGATCAGGTTTTAGATGACCCTGAAGCATTTTTGCACCTAATAGTGAAAGTTAATTCCTTAAGGATCTTGAAGTTCTTAAAATTTAGTTTGGAGAGGATTTTTGTGATATTGAGGTTCGAACAGAAGTCCGAGACCGGGAATAGTTCCGTATTTTTGAATAACTTGCACGCAAAATTTGGTATCAATTCGAGTAGTATAAGTACGTTTCGGCACGTTAGAAGTAGACCGAAGAACCTGAAGTTCATAAGTTTGATTTAATTGGTTTTAGGGTGTGATTCTTAGATTTTGCATTGTTGCGGGCGTTTGGAGGGTTCGAGCGAGTCCGTTTTATGATTCCAAACTTGTTGGTATGTTCGAGCAGGGTCTAGGGGGCTCCAAGTGTCACTCGGACGAGGCTCGAGTTAAGATAGAAATTTAAGAAGGAGCTGAAGCTCCGATTCTATCATAACCGCACTTGCGGTTAGCCAGCCGCATGTGCGAGATCACAGAAGCGGCTTACCAATCGCAGATGCGGCCCAAGGTGAGGAGCTCAGGTTCCGTAGATGCGGCTCCTCTTAAGCAGAAGTGGAGCCGCAAAAGCAGTCCCTAGACCGCAGATGCGGCCGTAGCTAGCCCGATCCAATTGCGCAAAAGCGAACTATCCCTCGCAGAACCGCCCTAATCGCAGGTGCAGAAATCGCTGAAGGCAGTGCCTTCATTATTTTTGACACATTTAATTCATTTCTTAGGAGATTTGGGAGCTTCAAAAAGGGAGATTTCAACCTAGCTCCGTAAGGTAAGTTATTTATACTTAATGTGAGTTTAATACATAGTTTATGGGTAGATTATAACATAAAAATTAGTGAAAATTATGAGTTTAGATTAAAACCTATGGTTTTGATAAAAATAAGATTTGACAATGAAATTCGTTATAGAATTAAGTAAAAATCATATATTCTTGATCCTTGGGTTATGGGTAATGAGTTTCTTAAAAATTTCCGAAATCCGAGCACGTGGGCCCACGGATGAATTTTAGGAACCTTGCATTTAGGGTTGAAACATTAGTTTAATAGTTAGAATATGAACTCTTGAGCATGTATTAATTAGATTTTACCCCATTTGAATAGTTTTGGATCGTTCGACTCCGATTTGAGGGTTTAAGCGCATTCTTGAATTTGAAAGTAAGCTTTGGGGCAAGGTAATTCTCCTTTCTAACCTTGTAAGAGGGAATTTTTCCCCATAGGAGTAATAATTGAATATGTGCCTCTAATTGGGGGAGCTACATATGCACGAGGTAACGAGAGTCGGTGCGCAGCTACTATTTTGCTTAAGCCCGGGAGGTCTAGGACCCAAAGGCATGATTTACTTTTCGTATTTGTAACTTTATTGTTAATTTAAATTGTGTAAATCATATCGAACTTGACAAATGAATTTCTAAAAGGTTAAACATCATTTTCTTGACCGTTTAAGAGAAGTTTGACATTACTTTGGATGATTGCTTTCTTAATAAATTATTGATTAACTGCTTGACATTTTATTTGTATTTGACTGCTTCACATGTATCATTCACAAGCTGGGTAATAGATGCATCTATGGTTCGCGTCGTTCGACCCTCCGGCAGTGTACACTTTATTTTTATTTTGGATCGAGTCATACGACCTCTGGCATTATTTGCGCATGTTATTTGCTTGGTACTTTCTGTGATTTGAACTACTTTAAATGCCTTGAAATATATATTGTTAACTAAAATATTATCTATGAAAGAACCTGCCACTTCCTGTTATCAACTGTTATTTATTCAGGACATCCATGCTTAGGTAACACTTCAATTATATTATTATTGACCCTAGCAAGTGTCAAGTCGACCCCTTGTTACTACTTCTTCGAGGTTAGACTGGATACTTACAGGGTACATATTAATTTATGTACTTATACTATGTTTCTGTACTTAAATATACAGGTCCGAGGAAGGTGCATCTAGTTACCAATCCGACGCGCGTTCCTGATAATTGACCGAGATTCTACGGTGAGCTGCCCCTTCTGAGCCGTTGAGCCGCATGCCGGAGTCTCTCCTTTTGTTATTACTGTCTATATTGTTTCAGGCAGTAAGATAGTTATTTTCTTTTGTACTTTCTACTAGTTGCTCTCGTACTTGTGGCACTAGTTCCTGGCACACACATTAATAAAATATTAGTTTTGGGTTGTATTTCTATTATTATGAATTTGTTGATTATCGACTGTTTTAAATTTAAGTTAATTTGTTAAAAATGTTTGGTAAAGGAAAAGGTAAAACTTGTGAAAGTAGTGGCCATAATACTACCCTTCCCCCGACTCCCCGACCGACAAAAGATAAGTAAGTTGAAAGTAGTCGCCAACCTAGACGTCCTCCTCCTCCTCCCGTAATGCTTGATAGTGATCACCCTTGTTTTCAATTCACCGATAGTGAATTTCTACATGATGTTGCAGTTGATGATAGATTAGATGATGAAATTATGAATTTCTTTATCTTAATGAACCTATCTTAGAGGAAAATGAGAATGATGATGATGATGATGATGAAACCCAAGCACCAGTGTTAGGTGATACACCTACTAGTCCTGTTGATAACTCAAGTAATACACCGGCCGACCCACCTGTAGAAACTCCAACTTTTAATAGACAAACTGCTAAACGTCAAGAAATATCATTAGTTTGGAATTTTTTTACTCAAGTAAGAGAACTAAATAAGGCTAAGTGTAAAACTTGTGGGAAATTACTGGTTCATAAATTTACTGGAGACCGTAGCGGCACAGGTAGTTTGATTAGGCACACAAAAACACACCCTAGAGATAAGGCTAGATTTTTCAAATGCAAGCGCAGCAAGAGGGGACAAGTATAGATTCTGCGGTTAACCATAGTACATGTTCAAATCTAGTTCAACCAGGAATTAAAACTGTCACCGGATGTATTTTATATTACGATCCAAATAGGATCGTGAAGAATTAGCAAAGATGATTACTGTTATGTGCTTACCTTATACTTTTGCTTCTAATCCTAATTGGGTTCATTATATTAGAAGAGTTTTTAATCCTACCTATGAAGGTTGGCCTCGCACAACAGTTAAGGCCGATAGTTATAAATTCAAATATGAATATGAACAATATTTGCGTTATTTATTTACTCATATACCTAATCGGATTTATATTACTACTGATATTGGTAGAAGTGGTAATGATTGTGATTATCTAACTGTTACAAGTCATTGGATAGATGAGGACTGGACAATGCAAAAACGTATAATTGCGTATAGAATAATTAATTCACGTCACACAGGTAAGTTTATAGCTAACACTGTTTCAGATATTTGTAGATATTTTTGCTTTAGCGATAAAATAATGGCAATTTCTATGGATAATGCTTCTAGTAACATTAGTTCTATAGGCACGCTTACAAAAACACTAAATCCTGCATTTACTAATATTTTTCATGTTAGATGTATTTGTCATAGTTATCATTTAATTGTCGGTGATGGTATGCGAATTTTAAACATAGAAATTGAAAAGGTTCGAATGGCTCTTAATTGACTTTTTTATTCAAACCGTAGAACTAGACTTAGAGAGTATTCTGAAAAATGTGATGAATATGGCCTTAGAGAAAGAAAGGTTCCTAAACCTTGCCCGGCTAGATGGAATTGTATGTACGAAAGTTTAGTAGTTGCATATGAATATAGAAACTCAATTAATGCAACATTTAATTCTCGGGTAGGTGGTGAGGATGATGATGAAATGCTTACTACCCAAGATTGGACGAATGTTAAAATTCTTTTAGATTATTTAGAACATTTTCAAGTTGCTACAAATGCATTTTCTGGGCAATATTATCCTACTATTTCAAACTTTTTAGTTTATATTACCGTACTAGCTGATTTGTTTGTTGAATTTGGCGAGGGTGGGGATATTTACGAACTTGCTATAAATGAAATGAAACAAAAATTTAAAAAATATTTTTTCCCTATCCCTCCTATTTTTGGTGTTGACAATGCTAAATCCTACAATGAAATTGGGAGGTCCTCATTTTTGGTATTCAAATATTTATAAGGCTTTAGATCTTTCAAACGAGGAAGTTGCTACACTTGCAGATGCAAAAACATCAATTAAAATTAATTCTCAAACAGTTTATAATGCTTATCAACTTGCCTTAGAGCATGCTAGGCCAAATATTCCAACTCCTACTTCGTCTAGCTCACAATCTTCTAAAAGAGCTGCGGGCTTAACAGCTCTTAAATCTTGGACAGAGTTTCAGGATTCTCAAGGTGATAAATATGATGAAACTTCACATCTAAATGAGCTTCAAGTTTACTTGTCTCAGGGACTTGAAAAGGAGAATCCAGATGGCTCTCTTGATCTTTTGGAATGGTGGAAGTAAAGGGAAAAATATTTTCCGGTTCTTGCAAGGATGGCTCGGGATATTTTATCAATTCAAGCGTCAACTATTGCATCGAGAGCGCTTTCAGTCAAGCAAGACTTCAAATAGGTGATCATAGAGCGGCGATGAGGGATAGCTTGGAAAAATCGGTACTTTTTAGAGATTGGATCCGCGCGGAAAGAAGAAGCTTTGGAATTGCAGAATCACAACCACCGATAGATGAAGCTTATGAAGAAATGATAGCAGAACTTGCGGAGGATTCGGCTTCGCCCGGAAGTGGTGATGAACAAGCTTCTTTTCCACCACCACCAACACAACTTCCTCCCAACCTTGACGAATTTATGAGATTTGTTAGAGATACAATGTAGATTATGATGTAACATGTACTTTGGCACATCTTCTTTTAGTTTTTTTTCTTTTAATGGTGGTATTAATACTTTGTTGTGCTCATTCCATTGGGGTTAGGAAGACTAAGAAAGATATGCCATTTTGGGTAATAAAAATTATAAGACATACCCTTGAATATCTTTTTTCTCAATATTTCTTTATCTTTACTTCGAATTATTTATAAGCTACAAGTAATATATAAGTCTTATATAAAAGAAAATGTATACAAGAAAATATATAAGTAATAACATATATACATAAGATCAATATAAATATAAGAGAATATATATATACATTATACATAAGAGATACAATATACATACTACAACAAAATATATAACTATATAAGTTAGTATATATACATAAGATACAATATATATACTACAAGAAAATATATATGAGAATATATATGCGTAACATACAAGAAAATATATAAGGGATTCATATAAGGGAATATATATATACATAACATACAATATATACTAATTACTACAATAAAATATACAATGAAATATATATTATATATACTATACTAATAACTAATATACTATATAAATATATTCTATACTATACTAATAACTACTATACAGGATATTGCCTTAAAAAAAGCCCGCCATGACAGTCATGCCCACCAAGCCCGGCCCGCTAAGCCCAGGACTACATGAGCTTAGACCCGTCACGGGCTGGTCTCACCCATTGAGCCCACGAAGACCGAGACCGCCAGAGCCCAGGCCCACGAAGCCCAGGACATCGAAGCCCGGCACGCAAGGCCCGTTTAGTCCCGGGCCCGGGACAGAATACACCCTTACCCCTAATAAGGTCACTCCTATCAATCACCCCAGTTAAACAAGAGGAGGTGGCCCAGAATAAAGCGGGCCTTACAAAGGGTAAAATTGCACGTGGCGTCTTATTTGGGCGTCTCTTTTAACCTGTAGCCGATTTATATTTTTGTTTGCATCCGTATTCGTTTTTTTGTTAAAAGCTATTTGAAAAGACTATTTTGCCCTTCTTTATTAAATTACTACTTTCTCTCCAAGTATACTTATTCTAGTCCTCTTCTCTCTCTCTCTCTCTCTCTCTCTCTCTCTCTCTCTCTCTCTCTCTCTCTCTCTCTCTCTCTCTCTCTCTCTCTCTCGTTATCACATTTAATAAGTTCATTAGTTGTACTTTTACGTTCTTTTGAACGATTGTTTATGTTTATGTTGTTAAAGAAAATTCTATAAATTCTTATGTGATTAGACGTTCAAATTTCTGTAGGAAATATTAGTAAAGTGAACAGATGAATTTATTAAGAACTTCAATCGCTAGGCCGAAGTATTTTGGGTGCATCATGATTTTTTAATTTAGCCAGTTAAGTAGAAAAACTTCGACATAATAGTTGAAATTTTTAATAAATAACTAAAGAACTTCAGCCGCTAGGCCGAAGTGTGATTGTACATCATATTTTTTTAATTTAACCAGTTAAAGAGAAAGACTTCGGCCTAACAGTTGAAGTTTTTAATAAACAATTAAAGAACTTCAGCCGGTATGCCGAAGTCTGTTTCTGCATCATGATTTTTTAATTTAGCCAGTTAAGAAGAAAAACTTCGGCCTAACAGCTGAAGTTGTGCATCATGATATTTTAATTTAACCAGTTAAGGAGAAAAACTTCGGCCTACCAACTGAAGTTTTTAATAAACAGTTAAAGAACTTCAGCCGCTATGCCGAAGTGTATTTTTGCATCATGATTTTTTAATTTAGCCAGCTAAAGAGAAAAATTTCGGCCTAACAGCTGAAGTTTTTAATAAACAACAAAAGAACTTAAGCCGCTAGACCGAAGTGTGTTTGTGCATCATGATTTCTTAAAGCTTTTTCAGAAACTTCGGCCGACGTCTTGAAGTTTTTTGGTATATTTCTAACAACTTCAACCTTTGAATTTGAATTTGAATACGGAGCTTGAATGCGATAAGCGTTTTCAGGAAAGACAAACTGATGGAGGAGATACAGAGGAAATCTGAAATTTGAATCTAGGAAATTTAAATTTGAGAATACGAAGAAGAGATAGGTTTTATATATTTTGAAAGAGGTATAATGATCATATTATTAAAATAAATTTGTTATATAATTACCAAATTAATAATTTTAAAAAATCAAATATAGATTAAAATGTGGCATAAAAATAGAGTAACGGATCGCCCCTACAAAGGGGTCTGTCTCCCTCATACCCACCAGGCCCATTTTACTTTTGACATCATATTGTTCTGTTGTTCCCTTAACACGTGCCCACTCACGCGTCGCTTGCGTGACTGGCAGGATCCCGCTGGACCCCACACAATGAATGATTGCCGTGACACCACAATCCGCTTGCTCGAACTCTATGTTGCGTCAAATTCATTCTTGTTTCATAAATTAATTTATGGATCTCTATTTTATATTTTTGGGTTTAAAAAAATTAAATTTATAAAATTATAAGATAACAATTAATGTTAGTAGTATGAATTTTTCATTTTTTACTTTCTTTTTGGTTGTTGTATACAACAGATGCAATTCTCACTTTTATTGCGTTGCACATATAATTATCGAACTACAGTAGTATTTTATAATATATGTAGAAATAGATAACGTTTAGCAATATTAGAATATTAGTAAGGTAACGCTGATCTATTGTTAACATGATATATATTATTTGGATTAGGGTTGTTCATTCGGATCGGATATTTAAAATTCGAATTGAGCCATTCAATTTCGGATTTTTGGGTTCTGTTTATTAAAATTTCGAATTTCCGATCGGATTTGAATTGGTATATTTTAACATCATCCGAAATTCGAAATTATTAGGGCATGCATATATGCTACACTTTAATTTCGAATTGTCAGTATTTTTTTACATCAACCTCAAATTTATTACCTTTACAATTGCTAAATTTAGCAATATTGGCACCATAGTACTCTCATAATTGCATAAACATGAATTTTTCTTAATGTATTACCTCTTTTACAAAGAAAATATACATATTAGTTTAACTTTGAGGCATAATAATACGATATGAAATTCGATCCGATCCAATCCGATATAATTCGGATCGGATTCGGATTATATTTTCTAGAATTCGAAATCTGAAGTTCAAATTTAAAATGTGCTAAATTCGATCCGATTCGATCCGTGCACAACCCTAATGTCGACCCTATTTTAGGTTTAACAATACATATTCACTAGTTCATTAGGCTTTCTGACATATTTCAACTTTCAAATTTTCTTTTATCATCTTGGCTTCAAATCCTTTCATACGATCATGTAATAAAAGTGTATTGGGCAAACTTGGCTCTCTACGTTCTTGGGTTATCTATGCATGCCTATGACGTAGAGAACGGCCTAATCGATGCCGATTCGAATAAGGGCGGCCTCAGCAAGCGGACGGACCAAGCGACATAACTCGAGACGACGTCACTTAAAGTTCTGACTTTCCGTACACTGAGACCACCAACCCCTTGTACTTTTTTTGATTATTTCGAGGAAGGTCTCTTAGTATATAAAGGGGACCTTCCCTTTGTAAAGGACTCATTTGTATCTTATTATTAAGAATATACAACTCTCTCTTTCTCTCTCTATGCTTCTTGTGAAACGAGTCTCACTTGCTCTATTGTTCTTACATATCAAGCTATCTTTACTGTTATCTCAGATCTTAACAAAATAGTTTCTCTAGTTCATATTATCCTTGATTCCGATTAACCCATATTATTTTTTAATTATTTTTGAGCTTAACAAGTACTTTATCTTTTTAGCCAAACAATTTGGCGCCGTCTCTGGGGATTTCGTGAATCAAAGTTGTAGTTTGCTTCTAGAGATCTTTCAAAAAACCACCGCCTATAGCCAAGAATGGCCGAAAATAACGCAAGAATGAAAGCTATCATGGATGCAAGAGCCGTTCTTATGGGCCTTTTTAACGCAGTTACTGAAGGGGATGCTCCACACGCAACCCTTAGCACCCTGATAAGCGTGGAAAACCTACCTTCCCCTTCTGAAGATTTGGTAGTTCCACGGGAAAAAGAGGCCTCTATATCCACAACCAAAGAAGCACCCCCAGAGGTAAAGAGGCTATTGAAAGAATGGTTGACAAGTGCTCTAAGAAGCTTAGCCGGAAAACCACCCAACATCAGATGCACACTAACACCAGTGACGGACCACGCCATAACTGAAAGTGAGCTCGAGGTCACACGAGCAAACAATGTGCCCGCCGCTCACGAGGGGACGCTCACAGCCATCCTAACAAAGATGGAAGAAATGGAAAACGAAAACAGGTCACTTCGCGACCAGATGAAGGAATACCAAGAAAGAGTGGACAAGATCCCGGGAGCGCCTAAATTGCTACCAAAGCGAGATATGGGGAGGTTCGTTGAACAACCCTACACAGAAGGAGATGCACCTTATCCCATCCCAAAAACCTTCAAAATTCCCCCATATTTGAAGGTATATTATGGGACATCGCATCCTGAGGACCACCTAATCCACTACGTTACGGCGATCAAAGGTAATGATTTGTCAAAAGAACAGGTACCATCCGTGCTTCTGAAAAAGTTCGGCAAAACATTAACGAGAGGGGCCCTAACATGGTACTCCCAGTTGTCGGCCAAAAGCATCTCCACGTTCGAGTAAATGGCAGACAAATTTGTCACCGCCCACACGGGAGCCAAGAAAGCAGAAGCTTGTGTCAACGACATCTTCGCTGTCTGACAGGTCTCAGGAGAAGGGCTCAGAGAATTCTTGGCCAAGTTCAACAGAGTCAGGATGAGCCTGCAAAACTTGTCCGAGGGCATGGCAGTCGCGGCCTTTCAGAACGGAATTAGCAGGAACACCTCACGGGCGACTAGAAAATTGCTTAGCCGTCTTGTGAAACATCCCCTCACTACCTAGGAAGAAATTCACAACGCCTACTGCGCCGAGGTACGTGGAGATGATGACGACCTTAATGGCCCAACCAGGAGGCTACCCAGAAATCCGAAGGGACCGACGCAATGAGGGATGACGGGAACAAGTCCCACGCCTCAACAGGAAAAGACATCAACCCTACATTAGATCTTCACAACCACCAAGGAACGCGGATGCCTTGCAACGGCACGTCGCTCCATTGAGGAACGACAGAGGAAGATCTCCTTCATTATCTGCACATATCTTTTGTGTGTCTCCTTCAAAAGTGGTGTATGCACTGGAGAAGCTTGGCAACAAAGTACAATGGTAGCGAAGATGAAGTCCGACCTCGCCAACAGAAAATCAAACGCCCTATGTGAGTTCTACCAGGAACGGGGGCACAAGACTGAAGACTGCATACGTCTCCGACAGGAGGTGGTCGGGCTGCTGAACCAAGGGTTCTTGAAAGAGCTGCTCAGCAACAAAGGAAAGCTCAACTTCGTACACGGGCAGGAATAACCTCATGGCCCACCAAGGCCGCCCTCACCAACGCGTACCATCAACATGATCATTGGGGATGGCAATGACTCAGCGATCAACCATGTAAAGTTCACCACCACTCACAAATTGAAGCAAACTATCGCTCACGAACGGTATGACGACTTTGAAGATAGTATCACCTTTGATAAGTGTGATACCGATGGCTTATTTTTCCATCATTATGATGCCTTAGTCATTACTTTACGCATAGTAGATATTAATGTAAAAAGGATCATGGTCGACGATGGTAGCGGCGCGTGTATCATCCATCCAAGAGTCCTTGCATTAATGGGACTCGAGGATAAAATAATTCCGCGCTGCATAACACTAATTGGTTTTAATAATGCAGTTGAAAGAACCTTTGGCGAGATAACACTTCCCGTCTTGGCAGGAGGAGTTACGATGGAAACCACTTTCCACGTAATGAATCAATAAACGACATACAACGCCATCATAGGACGTCCATGGATACAGGCCATAAGGACAACCCCCTCCAGTTTCTATCAATTGATCAAATTCCCAACCCCATGGGGAGTGTACAGTATACGGGGTGAGCCACGCACCACCCAAGAGTGTTACAAAATAGCCCAAGATTACACTTACACCAAGAAGCTTAAAGGAGCAAGCGCGGAAGCATAGCAATCAGCCTTGTCGGGGACTAAGGTACACCCGACAGAAGACACCATCAAAAATCCCGACGACGTCGAAGCTAGAAAGGCCACGGTCGAAGACCTCAACCTCGTCCAGCTAAGCAACATCGACTCTACCAAGAAAGCGTACATAGGCCACGGTCTCTCAAATCCAAGTAAGTATGGTGAGAACATGCAGACCTGTTTGCTTTTTCCCATGCAGATATGCCAGGAATCCCACAAGAAATCGCCTCCCACAAGCTAATGTCGATTCCCTACACCCGCCTGTGCGGCAGGCGAGGAGAAAATTCAATGCTGCCATCAATGAAGCGGTGAGTGAAGAAGTAGACAAGCTACTGGATAATGGCTCCATTATAGAATCCAAGTATCCAGAGTGGGTCGCCAACGTCGTAATGGTCAAAAAGAAAAATGGGAAGTGGCGGATGTGCGTGGATTTCATTGACCTAAATAAAGCATGTCTAAAGGATTCGTTCCCACTACCCTACATCGACCAACTGATAGATGCCACGGCAGGGCATAAGCTGTTGAGCTTCCTTGGCGCGTATTCCAGCTACAATCATATCATGATGGCCGAGGCGGACCATGAGAATATGACCTTCATCACTCACCACGGGACTTACTGCTACAGGTAATGATCTTCGGGATCAAAAATGCGGGGGCTACATACCAGAGGCTGGTAACTACAATGTTCAAAGAACAACTCAGCAAGACGATGGAGGTCTATATTGATGACATGCTAGTGAAGTCGTCGAAAACAGAAGACCTCCTCGATCACCTGAAGGAAGCCTTCGAAATATTAAGGGGATACGACATGAAGATGAATCCCGAAAAGTGCGCCTTCGATGTAGCCTCGACAAAGTTCCTGGGATTTCGGGTATCACAAATGGGCATCAAAGTCAACCCAGACCAGATCAAGGCCATAGAAGCCATCCCGAAAGTACTGAGTAGCAAAAGGCAAGTGCAGAAGCTGAAGGGTCGAATAGCCGCCCTCTCCAGGTTCATCTCGCGCTCCTTCGATAAATGCCAAAAATTCTTTGGTGTATTATAAAGGGACCAAGGGCTACAATGGAATGAGGAATGCGTCGACGCCTTGAGAAGTTTTAAGGCATACCTGTCGTCGCCACCCCTGCTGGTCAAAGCCAACCCAGGCGAACTACTATTGGTTTACTTGGCTGTGTCGGAAGTTGCAGTCAGCGCCGTCTTGGTGCGCGAAAATAAAGCTACGCAATCTTCTATCTATTACATTAGCAAAACTTTGGTAGACGCCGAAACCCGATACCCACACCTTGAGAGGCTGGCATTGGCGCTCGTAGTAGCTTTACGGAAGCTTCGACCCTATTTCTAGTGCCACCCCATAAGGGTAGTAACGACCTTCCCTTTACGGAGTGTCATACACAAACTCGAACTCTTGGGACGACTCTCCAGATGGGCCGTTGAGCTCATCGAGCATGATATCACATACCTCCCAAATACTGCCATCAAGTCGCAAGTCCTTGCTGACTTCATCGCCGACTTCAGCGCGGAAGTTCTGCCAAAGGCAGAACTCGAGGCGCAACGCATATCCTCCAATAAAGACCTATGGGTCCTTTATACGGATGGCGCCACCAATGCATCGGGATCGGGATTGGGACTCGTTCTCGAGGTTCCCACGAGCGAAATAATTCGCCAGTCCATACGATGCCCGAAAATGACTAACAACGAGGCCGAGTACGAGGCTGTTATTACAGCCATGAAACTGGCAACCAAATACGGGGCTCGCCGAATCCTCCTCCACTGCGACTCCCAACTTGTGGTAAACCAGGTCACTGGGACTTATCAAGTAAAAGAGCAGAGGCTGCAAAAGTACCAGGCAGAAATCCGCAAACTAATGGCTACGTTCGATGAATACCGCTCCGAACAAGTTCCCCGAGCACGGAACGTCGAAGTGGACGGCCTAGCATAGTTGGTTGTAGCCACCAAAAATTTCAACAAAGAAAGTGTGGTCACGCTCCTCCGCTCATCCATTGACCACACCGAGGTACTTTCCTTAAACCTAACTTGGAACTGGCGCAACCAGTTCATATCTTATTTGCAGGACGGGACATTGCCCCCCGATAAAAAAGAGGCGAAAAAGCTTCGTGTACAGGCCGCCCGGTTCTGCATGATCAACAACGACCTTTATAAGAGGACGCTCGGAGGTCCCCCAGACAAGTGCTTAGGGCTACATCAAATGAGGCCAGTACTTATGGAAGTACACGAAGGCCACTGTGGCGCTCACACTAGTAATTGTGCCCTCGTGCGGTGCATCATACGCGTCGGCTACTACTGGCCCACTATGGAAAAAGAGGCGGCCGAGTATTTCCGCCAATGCGAACAATGCCAAAAGTACGCCTCAATGATACATCAGCCTGGAGAACCCTGGACATTCATCAAATGGGGGATGGATATAGTCGGCCCACTGCCAGAGGACGAGGAAAGGTACGATTTTTACTTGTGTTAACTGACTATTTCTCTAAGTGGGTAGAAGCAGGTGCTTACGTGCAAATACGCGAACAAGAGGTCATCACCGTCATATTGAAGAACATCATATGCCGCTTCGACATCCCCAAAGAAATAAGTTGTGACAACGGGCGTCAATTGATCGGTCAGAAAATGACATAATTCTTCGAGAAATGGCGTATCAAAAGGATACTATCCACGCCATACCACTCCGGCGCCAACGGCCAAGCAGAATCCTCCAACAAAACAATCCTAAACATACTGAAGAAAAAGATGGAAGACACCAAAGGGTTATGGCCCGAACTACTGCCTGAAGTCTTTTGGGCACACAGAACTACACCCAAATCCAGCATTGGGGAAACCCCGTACTCACTGGTTTATGGAACTGACGTTGTCATACCCATAAAAGTAGGCGAACCCAGCTTAAGGTATTCGCACACCAGTGGAACGGAAAACAACGTCAACAGACTCCAAGACCTTGACGAAGCCGAGGAAAGAAGGGAAATGGCCCATATCAAGGTAGTAGCCCAAAAACAACAAATTCAGAGTCATTACAACAAAAAGGCGAGAATAAGACCACTCAAAGTACGAGACTACGTCCTCAAAGCCAATACATTGGCCTCCAAAGACCCAAATGAAGGAAAACTGGG
This sequence comes from Nicotiana benthamiana, assembly GCA_034376525.1. Lineage (NCBI taxonomy): Eukaryota > Viridiplantae > Streptophyta > Magnoliopsida > Solanales > Solanaceae > Nicotiana > Nicotiana benthamiana. Next base: position 87,714,057 of record CM067335.1, read on the forward strand.
CACAAACTGGGAAGGACCCTACAAAATCACAGCGGCAGCCAGGAAAGGAGCATTCCAGCACGAGACAATGGAGGGAAAAATGCTCCAGAACAACTGGAACGTCGCTCACCTCAAACATTTCCACTTCTAAAAGACATCTCCCGAGTCGTACTCTTTTTCCCTTACCCAAGTTTTGTCCCAATTAGGTTTTCTCAAGAAGGTTTTTAACGAGGCGACAAAGGGACACCTGGAGATGTTTGCAGTACAAGTGTATCACATAGGCCCCATCGTGTACTCTCCAAACCCGACATGATACAGGGACTAGATTAGTACCATCTCCAGATGTAAAGAAAGGCTACGACCATCTCCAGATGTAAAGAAAGGCTACGGCCATCTCCAAATGAATGAAAGGGCTACGGCCATCTTCAAATGAATGAAGAGGCTACGGCCATCTCCAAGTGAATGAAGAGGCTACGGCCATCTCCAAGTGAATAAAAAGGCTACGACCAACTCCAAACGCACGAAGGGGCTAAGGCCATTGTTTCAACACGGTTAAGGCCGTCGAATGATTACACGGCTACGACCATCATTTTTACATGGCTAAGGCCATTGTTTCAACACGGTTAAGGCCATCAATTGATTACACGGCTACGACCATCATTTTTACATGGCTAAGGCCATTGTATTAACACAGCTAAGGCCATCAACCTTATATGTCCATGGCCGCGGAATTTTACATGGATAAGGCCATCATTTTTACATGGCTAAGGCCATTATTTTAACACGGTTAAGGCCGTCAAATTTTATATGGCTAAGGCCATCATTTTTACATGGCTAAGGCCATTGTTTCAACACGGTTAAGGCCATCGAATGTTTACACGGCTAAGGCCATTGTATTGACACGGTTTAAGGCCGTCGAACATTACATGGCTAAGGCCATAATCCTTATACGGCTATGGCCGTCGAACCTTATTCGGATATGGCCATCACTTTCACGCAGTCAGGGCCACCGAACGGCCCAGTTAGCTTCAACTACGGCAAGAGGAAAACAAAAATAAGGGAAGTATACAATGTTATAGAAAACATAAAATATTAACTACAACAAAAATCGTATATCTTTATCCCCAAAAGGGTCAACACCCACTATACAAAAACCAGCATTTATAAACATATTTACAGAGGTCCTAAAGGCATCCGCCTCCCTGGTTATCCTACCCCGCTTGGCCTTCATGCAGCCCATCTTCGTTCCCAGGAGGATACGCCTTGGAAATCCAAGAACTGCACTCCAAACGGTTGACGTCTGTAGAGTTACCCTCCCGGGATGGCGATTCAGGACTATAGCTGGCCGTTTCACGGGCAGCTCTAACCAGTTGGCATTGGCTCTCAACTTCAGCTTCAAATGCTCGCCCAGCCGCCAAAAACTCTTCGAGCACGACTAGTCAGGCCTCCGCGTACACCCACATCTCGTGTGCCTCACGAGAAGCGTCGACCTTTGCTAGGGTCCGCTTGAGGTCCTCAACCTCGGCCTTTTTGGCATCGAGTTCCGCCGTTAACGTCGCAACCCGAGTGCGCAACTCCGCTGCCTCCTCCGCCACTACACGGCCAAGCTGCAACTCTTCATCCTTAGCTTGAATAAGGACTTCCATCTCCGCAGTCCGAGCAACGGCGGCCATAAGTTGTTTGTCGACTTTCTCTAGCTCGGCCACCCTTTTCTTTAGCTGCTCCTCGGACTGCGCAAGGCCCTCGTGAACCATCCTGAAGTTAGGGTCCTTCTTGTACATGTCGGTCAAGGTCCGGTGCACCTCACGTGTTCTATTATATTTCTGCACCAACCTATTGTATTTGGCCACCTTCTTCTTCATGCGTTGACCCCTTTCTGCCTCCAGGATAAGAGTATAAACAAAAAAAACGAGCGAAAGGTGAGTACAAGGGAAATCGCCCTCCGCTAACGCAAAAGACAAATCATTAATCAAGGAAAAAGACATACTTGCAAGGCTGCGCCCGCTACTCGTCGGGCCAAGCCCTTGTCACTGAGTTCTGCCAAGGCCGCGCTCTCAACACCGGCGCATATGAGTGTCATGCTGGTGGCCACCTCCTCACATTTCTCCAGCAAATTGCAGTGACTAGGAGTCACTATGCGACGGGAGGACCGACCAGCCACCATCTCTACTTGGTCCATGGACCCGCCTCCTCTGTCCGCATCCTCCATAAAGGTCTCCGGACCCGCCATATTCACACATTCATCCCTTGTTTCTGCAGCTGCCCTCCTCAGAGCTGATCTCCCCGAACGAATGACCTCGGCCATAAAAATCGGCCTAGATTCAGGACGGGGTGGTTTAACCTTCTCAGTCTGAGTAACCACAACCTTGCCGGTCAAAATCCGACGTCTCCTCTTCTCCAACGTCTCTTCCTCTTAAAGGTCCCCCTCAGTAGGATGCAATACGTGCTCAGATAGGCACGCTAACGGGCGCTCTTGTGGGGGCAACCCCGAGGACGGTCCCAGGCACAACCACCGTTATCCATCGGGTGTTCTTGCAGGTACGACCCCGGACATAGTCTCATACACTAATTTCGGAGCCGCCTCTGATGTGATCTTTTGCCTTGAGAGGGGAGAAACACTACCCCTGGACGTTCCTACGAGGATCATATCCTCCTCACCAAGCTTGGTACCACCATAGAAGGGCCGACCGGAGCTCTCTTCTTCTTCTTTTTCTTCTTCTGCGCCTTCCTGGAGGCGCCTTGACCTACCAAAACATGTATGAGATAGGTAAGAAAATTATGGGGAAACCCCAAGTCAAAACGGAAAGGAAAAATCAAGCAAGGCCGTTACATGACGGGCAGTAGAGCCTAAGAAATTCCGGCCAGGTACGACATTCCTCCGCAAACAGTATCAATGCCTGCACCTACGACCTAATATCGTCAACCCTTCGAGGAGGGAGAGCTGTCACTGCATGAAGATAAAGGGAAATATACAATGGTGAGAACCAGCAAAACAAGATTGTCGTAGTAAAAGCTACGTACAATAATACTTATATGCATCGTTCCACGCCTCCGGAAACCTTCCACGGTAGGACACCAGGTGCTCGGTGCGCACATAGAAAACTCTATTCCAAAATTTGCGATTGGCCTTATTGTGCGCTTGTGACACAAATCTTTTTTTGCCCCAGCGTGCTAACTAGAGCATTGAGCCTCTCAGAAAGCTCATGCCGAACATTTGCAAGAGGTGATGAACGGTAACCTCCTTCTCAGCCTTCGCCGCATAGGTAGTGAGAATCCTATACACCTTCGCCGCATAGGTAGTGAGAATCCTATACACCTTCAATGCATACGGAGTAAGTTTGGCCGGGCATGCCCCGTACCAGCGACAAAGCTCCTCCGCCAAAGGGTAAAGTGGGAGACTACACCCAATGCGGAAAGCATACTCATAGAACGTGCAATACCCGGGCCTGTGTACGTTAGCATAGTCTGTCCCGGAGGGAACCGGCTCGATGTAGTCAGAGATATTGTATGACTCCCTGAGATTAGCCAAAAGAGATGGTGTCAGTTCGCGGAGTTCCCAAGGAGGAAGCTTACATTGGTTCATAAAAACTTTCCGTGCGGCCATATCCAGCGGAAGAATATTAGTCGTTGATAAGGGAACAAGAACCTCCTCGGCTTCGCCATCGTCTGAGGACGACGAGGCCCTAGAGAGGGCGTCACCCTCAGTCCTGATAGACGACGTTTAGTCATAATGGAAGTTATGAGAGAAGGGCGTTTTAAGGATACAAGGTTCGTTATCATGAACGAATATTTTAAAGGAAAAGATCAACGGGTGCCAGAGAAAGATGAGATAAAGGTTGAAAGTGCTCTCCGGAAACTTCGAAAGATGATTTGGATTCAACCTCTCCCCTATTTCTAAGGAAAGGTGCACAGAAATAGAAAAGGCTTGGTTCGAAAACCGGCGCAGGAAACAAAAACGTCACGTCATGTCCTGAACCACCTCGGGAGAAAAGCTAATGATCACACACGTGATCAATGATGTCATCTTAAAAAAGAAGCCCTAAAAAAAGGTTATTATGTCAACGCTGTAACCCCTCTGCATGTGATCATGTCCCCTTTTCTACTGTATCAACGGGAACGGCCAAGTTCGAAGAAAGGACGAGCATGCATGTCCGTTTGTTGAAGACGTCTCTCGGCTACGTCCCCAACAAATGGAGGGACTATCCGTATTGGGAACACTTGGCTCCCTACGTTCTTAGGTTATTTATGCACGCCTACGACGTAGAGAACGGCCTAATCGAGGCCGACTCGAATAAGGGCGGCCTCAGCAAGCGGACGGACCAAGCGACATAACTCGAAACGACGTCACTTAAAGTTCTGGATTTCCCGTACACTGAGACCACCAACCCCTTGAACTTTTTGATTATTTCGAGGAAGGTCCCTTAGTATATAAATGGGACCTTCCCTTCGTAAAGGACTCATGTGTATCTTATTATTAAGAATATACAACTCTCACTTTCTCTCTCTCTTTCTTGTGAAATGAGACTCACTTGCTCTATTGTTCTTACATCTCAAGCTATCTTTACTGTTATCTCAGATCTTAACAAAATAGTTTCTCTAGTTCATATTATCCTTGATTCCTATTAACCCATATTATTTTTTAATTGTTTTTGAGCTTAACAAGTACTTTACTTTTTGCCAAAGATAAGTAACTAATTCAGTATTTCATTATTAGTGTCTTTAATCATTATATAGTTAGTAATAAACAGTGCTGCCTCAAAGCCAAAGCCACTAAAGCAAAGAGTTTAAGCTCCCAAATTTTGGGGCCCCCTTTTTTTATTTTATTATTATTATTAACAGTAGGTGGTATAACTAATTTTCTGTTGAATTATTTAATATCTTAAGCTAAAAATTGGTACAAGATTTTTATTAAAAAATGGGAAGAGAAGCTTTTAGCCATGTGATTGATTAGGAGGGGAGCATGTACCCTTAGATCAACGGGTTCAACTGAACTCTGTAATTCTTACATGTAGTATAAATACATATATGTAAAAAATAACAAAATTTTAACAAATATTATTAGATTCTGAATCCATAATTTTATAGGTTGAACCCATCAAATTAAAATTCTGGATATGCATATGTTGATTAGCTATATTGTCAATTGAAAAAAACAATTAATTTGATTAGAAATTTATTAATAACTTTGGAGATTAGTTAGGAAATTGAATTTGAATAAAATATATGTAAATTTTTAAGGAAAAAATTAAGGCGCCTTGATAAAATTTTGCTTTAACAAGCCGCCGTTGGTAATAAGATTGAACACTTATGTAAGAAACTTTAGTTTGTCGAAGAAAGGTTGAGACAACGAGAGCTATTGCAACAGCCACGCTAGTTACTTTCGCATTTAAATCAAGGATTTCATGATTTTTTTGCGCTACCTATTGAAGAAATACTTGTTAATTCTGTTCAACTAGTTACTGTTTTAAGATATATATATATATATATATATATATATATATATATATATATATATATATATATATATATATATATATAATAAACTGCAATTATAAAATAATTCTGGAAATATAAATTAATATAAATAGAAATTATGATAAAAAGAAATGATATAAATATAAATGATCATAAATAATTCGAGCACACTGAATTTACACTGTCTCCTTAAGGAATTTAATCCCCTTCTAGCACCCAAGATTATGGATTATATCCTCCCAAGATAGAATGAATTACACACTGGTGTAGTGGTACTCCAAACGCCAGTGTTTCAGGGAACACAAATATCAGTAGCAAATCACACTTACTTTTTGCTTTGTTTGTATGCTAAAAGTATGCAGAAGAAGGTGAGAAAAGTAAAAAATTCGTGGTGAAATTCTTAGCAGAATAGTATTGTACTTATAGCCAAAATTTGGGCTGGAATCTAAAGAGGTGCAACTCTTCAGATGGTTGTTTCTGCAAAACTGCCACAACATAAATAACATTACATAAATGACTATTTACTCAACAATAAAGAGGGAAAATTAATGTAGTTAATTTTATGTTACAAAAACAGAAAAACGAATTGGATTTAATATTAATATTCTATTATTAACAAATATTTAATAACACATTTATGTAAATATTTTATTATTAACAAATAAATTTGGTCCAAAAAGTTAATCAATCAATCAATTGACCGAAGCCGAAGCCGAAGTCGAGCGAGTGACGACGACGACGCGAGGCTTGCTTTCTTCTCAACTCTTTAAGAGCTAGAAGAAGAGCAATTGCTTATAAACCCTTAAAAAATCTCTTCCTCCTCCAATATGGTACAATGTCCATAAGCCAAGTGGGCGAACTTAAAATTTCACTCAAAAATTTCATTTCCCTCCATTTCTCATTCACTCTCTTTTAAGTACATAATATATTAATTAAATACCTTAAAAACCCAACACACACACATCCGCGCGCGCACACACACACAAATATATATATATATATGTATGGGGAACTCTTCCCAACTCGGCAGTACTTTCATATTTTTCATAAATGATAAATTAAGTCATTTTTTTCGTTTGACTCTAATTCTTCTGAAAATAGATAATCAATATTTATATCTATAATTGCTATATATTCATTTCTTAGTTCGATGTCTCTCAAAATTATCATCATTATTGTTTTGCTATTTTTAAAAGTAATTTTATGTTTACTCATGACAGAGTAATATTTTAAATTATAGTACTAAAAAAATGTGTTCAGTATTTACTTTTATGGAGGTAAAGTTTACAAGTTAATAATATCTTCTAAGAAATTGTGACTTTTAAATGTTTGAAAGTTAAGATGTTATAGTTGATTTACATTTAATTTATATTAAATTTAACAGTATTGCAATATTTATACTTGCAACACATACTAGATATTTTATTTTTATGAGTTTTTTAAAATTAATGCATTTTTATATCGTTTGTGTTATAATGTTATATATATATATCTAATTTATAAACAAAAAATTTTAAAAATTCATAGGACCTATGCTTCGCACTGTATCAAGTAAAACATAGGAAACTCTCGAGCTAGATCGTTTTCATCGGTTCTAGAGTACTCCACGTGTAAGTTAAAGCAATGTCGAAGCCCCTTTTTGGTTCTTGAATTGTTACTGTCACTTGGATGCTAAAACGCAGAAAAAAGAAGAAGATAAATTGATAAATTTGGAAGACAAAACACTAAAATTATTTTAAATATGTTATGACATTTATATATGTCTCTAGCCATAATAAATATCACGTAAAGTGGCCGAAGAAGTAATATTCGTATTTAAAAGAATTGAGATTCAAATATTAACCTAAATACGTAATACCGTTTGTTTTTATATTTTAGACATCACTAACGTACTATAATTACTTTTTACAAAAATATTACTATTTCTAAATGCGTTACTAAAGGAACTGAGTCGTCGTGATCAAATTATAAAGGGTGACTGTATTGGAAAAAAAACTGAATTTGAGTTAAAGATAACGTGTCGTTCCACGTGAACTGGTCAATCAGTCAAAGAGTAATAAATGATTAAAAGGTACAAAAGATATTATGCACATGGAAAGAAAAGAAAACAGATACGAGAGAAAATCTTAGATACGAGTCTTGTGTCTATTCAAGTCATTTAATATTAACGGATAAAAATGGCACTGAAGACAAGAATTTGATGACAAAAAGGAGTCTACATTCATTATTAAATACCTGATACATTAGTTAATCAGTATTTAATAGCAATAATTATATAGCGTCTCATTAAATGCTCTTTATTATTTAGATCAATACGTTACTCTTTGTCAGCTATAAAAAAGAGGAAGTTTCATCATTTGTAGGGACACAGAATATTCTTGACATCTTACTGAAATACTAAACTCTTATTGCTTTATATTTATTCTCTGAAAGCCTATTATTTTGGTATCTAGATTATCAGTAACCCGATTTTCTTTCTCTAAGTTCGAGCTTTGACCAAATATATTTTTTGGTTAAACAAATTGGCTCCGTACCGGGAATATGATAATTCATTCTTGCTAAAATAACATTCAACCTATTGCCAATATGTCGAACAACAACGACAACAATAACCAGGAAAATTAGATTCACCAAGCGGATGATGATGAATTCAACAATGTTAACCCTAAAGAAATAAACGACTCAAGAATTGACAAAGCCTTGCAAGCTTTAGTTAATCGATTGCCTGCTGCACCAGCAACGCCAAACAACAATACGTTGGAAAACCCTCGCTCAGGTCTAGTTACTTCTGGCAATGAAACAACTCCCAGTGATTCGCAAGAAGGAGAACCAGGTAATGCAGGTAATTCCCATCTTCAAAATTTGGTACTAACCTTGCAGAAATAACTCAAGGAGAAGCACGAGCGTATCGAGCAAATCCCTGGAGTTCCACCTGTGATAAAAGGAGTGGACGTGAATAAATACTCGCAACAACCTTGGAAACCAAGCGCTGCTCCTCTACCAATTCCAAAAAATTCAAAATGCCTGATATCCCAAAATATGATGGTACAACAAACCCATGTGACTATGTAACTGCATTTACAACAGGAATGAAAGGCAACGACTTGACCAAATAAGAAATTGAGTCAGTGTTGGTTGAAAAGTTTGGGGAAACGCTCCCCAAGGGTGCATTAACCTAGTATTCTCTTTTACCTGAAAATTCTATAAATTCTTTTGCTGAGCTTGCAGATTCTTTTATAAAAGCACACTCGGGAGATCAGAAGGTTGAAAAAAGAATGGGATATCTTCAAAATCAAGCAAGGGAACTCTGAATTGCTCAGAGATTTCGGTTATAGATTCCAACGTGAAAGAATGATGTTACCCCGTGTACCGGATAATTGGGAAGCAATAGCTTTTGCAAGTAATTTGAATGACAAAAGTTCAGAAGCCACGAGAAGACTTAAAGAAAGCCTTCGTGAATTTCCCGCAACTACTTGGAACGATGTTTATAACAGGTACAATACGAAGCTCAGAGTTGAAGAAGATACCGTATCTAAACCTCAACGAGAAGAAAGGAGCGAGTCCAGAATATCTGAAGCCAAAAAACGGTCAGGTAAGAACATGTACGATCTGTATACGGGACCTGCAGGAAAAGACCTACGTTCTAGGCAGAACAATCAACATTATGATCAAAGGTCGAGAGATAGGGGAACCAGATTTTCATCTAGGTTCAAAGGCGATCGAAACAACCAAGAGCCACGAGATGATGATAGGAATTTAATGGCACGATTTGCTGGTCATAGTTTCAATGTAACTAACTCTGAGCTCGTAGCTGTTCTAAGGAGTATGGGAGATAAGGTACCGTGGCCAAAAGAGATGCGGTCGAATCCAAACAGACGTAACCCATACCATTGGTGCGAATTTCACAACGACCATGGACATAAAACATCAGAATGTAGATTTCTAGAGAGTGAAGTAGATCATTTATTGAAGCAAGGATATCTCACGGAGCTGTTTAGTGAAAATAGAAAGCAAGCCTACATGAAAAATAGGCAGGAGCCACCGAAACCACCTCCACCTAAGAGAACAGTAAATGTCATCAGTGGAGGGGAAGATATATGCGGAGTAACGTACACGGCTTCAAACAAAGTTTCCAAAATGATGATCATACACGGCAAGCGAGTCAGAAAACCTTAGAACATGAGAGTATAATCTTCGATGATGCAGATACGAACGGAGTGACTACACCTCATAGCGATGCTCTGGTAATATCTCTAATTATATATGACACTGATGTAAAAAGAGTTTTGATTGATCCATGAAGTTCTGTAAATATCATTCTACTAAGAGTACTGCGGGAAATGTAAGATGAAGATAAAATGATGTCAAAGGCGTATGCGTTGTCAGGCTTCGACAATTCAAGTGTGGTAACAAAAGGTGAGGTAGCTCTGACGACTTATGCTGCAGGTGTTATTAAAGAAACTAAGTTTCAGGTAGTTGACATGGAAATGGCATACAATATAATTATGGGGAGACCATGGATCCATGATATGGATGTTGTTCCATCAACCTTACATCAAGTTATTAAATTTTCATCACCCTAGGGAATATGTCAAATTCGAGGGGATCAACAAATAGCCAAGAGTATCAATGCAATAACAGATACGAGTACCGCGAGTAAAGAGAAATAGCAATTACTTGAAAAAATTGAAGAACACCAGCAACCAAACTTCAACTGAAAAAATAGATTTAGATTCGAGGCCAGATGTAATTCAAGAACCTGAAGAAAATGAGAACATCAAAATGACAATAGTAGAACTTGAGGTTGTGGTGTTATTTGAACAATGGCCAGAGAAAAAAGTTTACGTAGGAGCCAATCTAAATCCTGACATGCGAGGTATGTTAGTTGAATTTTTAAAAGCTAACATGGATTATTTTGCCTGGTCACATACTGATATGACAGTTATTCCACAGGATGTGATGACTCATAAACTCAACGAGGACCCATCCTTTAGTCCAATCAAGCAAACGACAAGAAATCAAGCGGCTTTCAAAAATCAAATACTCCAAGATGAGGTCCAAAAGTTGTTAAAAATCGGGTCAATTCGTGAGGTAAAATACCTTGATTGGTTAGCTAATACGGTGGTCGTACCTAAGAAGAATGGTAAGTGGCGAGTCTGTGTAGATTACAGTGATCTAAACAAAGATTGCCCAAAAGATTCTTTTCCTTTACCCCATATAGATCAATTGATTGATGCAACTGCGGGTCATGAACTTTTAAGTATTTTAGATGTATATTCGGGGTACAACTAAATTAAAATGGACCCTAGTGATGAGGAAAAAACTTCCTTCATCACAAAAGGGGGGACTTACTGTTACAAAGTAATGCCCTTCGGTCTAAAAATTGCTGGAGCAACCTATCAAAGGTTAGTCACCAAAATGTTTCAAAAACATTTGGGAAAAACTATGGAGGTATATATAGATGATATGCTCGTCAAAACCAGCATTCTCATGACCATATTTACCATTTAACTGTTACCTTTGAAATCTTGCGAAAATTCAATATGAAGCTCAATCCTGAAAAATGTGCATTTGGAGTTTCTTCGGGTAAATTTTTAGGTTTTCTTGTTTCTAACCGTTGCATTAAGGTAAATCTTTCCCACATAAAAGAAATTGAAGAAATATCTAATTTCCTTACCAGTAAAAAGGAAGTTCAGAGATTAACGGGAAGGATAGCGGCCATAGGGAGATTTATTTCAAAATCTTCAAAAAAATGCTTCAAATTTTTCTCTGCGCTCAAAAAGCAAGATCATTTCAAGTGGAATGAAGATTATCAACAAGCCCTGAGAGATTTTGAAGTTTATTTATCAAATCCTTCTTTACTGGCAAAACCTAAGGAAGATGAGAAACTACTCATTAATTTAGCAATTTAAGAAGTAGCGGTAAGTGCAGTCTTAATTCATGAGGACCAAGGTAAGAAATATCCAATTTATTATGTAAGTAAAACTCTATTAGTTGCAGAGACAGGTATCCACAACTGGAAAAATTAGCGCTAGCTCTCATCATGGAATCTAGAAAACTATGACCTTATTCCAATGTCGTCCTATTGTTGTTGTTACTGCTTTTCCTTTACGAAATATCTTGCATAAACATGAACTATCAGGGAGATTAGCAAAATGGGCTATAGAACTAAGTGAATACGAAATAGTTTACCAACCTCGAACTACTATTAAATCTCAAGTACTCGCCGATTTCGTAGCTGATTTTAGTCAAGGCATGCATTTAGAAGCAGAAAAAGAATTATAAGTTTTTAATGGTGCTAATCCGGGGACTTGGCTATTATTTACTGATGGTTCATCTAATGTAAAGGGGGCAGGTTTAGGAATTGTTCTTATACCACCTGCGGGTGAAACAATTAGACAAGCTATAAAATGTCACCTTGTATCTAATATCGACGTAGAGTATGAAGATGTGATTGCAGGTTTAGAGCTAGCATTAGAACTGGGCATCATGCAAATTGTAATCAAAAGCGACTCACATCTCGTAGTAAATCAAATGCTGGGGACTTACGTGGCTAGAGAAACTCAAATGCAAGAGTATCTCGAAAAGGTACGAGAATTAGTAAGACAGTTCCAAACTTGGAAAGTGATACAAATCCCAAGAGAAGAGAATTTGGAAGCGGATGCTTTAGCAAATCTCGCATCTGCAGCAGAAATAGCGAAAGATGCGAACGTTTCAATCTTAAATTTGTTCCACTCCGTTATTGACTCTGATAAAAATGAGGTAAACATTAATCATTTAACTTGGGATTGGAGAAACGAAATTGTATATTTTTTGCAGCACGGAATTGTGCCCGAGGACAAGGTGAAGGCTCATGCACTTAGTAAGAAAGTTGCTCGTTATTGCTTATATCAAGGGAACCTTTATCGAAAAATGTTTGGTAGACCATTAGCCAGGTGTCTCGGACCTTCTCAAAATAGAATATGTGATGAGAGAAGTATTGTGGAAATCATGCAGGAGGCAGATCACTTGTGAAAACATTGATTCGAGCAGGATATTACTGGCCTAAAATGGAAGAAGAAGCAAATGACTTCGTTTCTAAGTGTGACAAATGTCAAAGGTATGGGAATAAGATGCATAGACCAGCTGAGCTATTACACCCTGTCATCGCTCTATGGCCCTTCATGAAATGGGGAATGGATATCTTAGGACCATTACCCCTGGCAAAAGGTCAGGTAAAGTTTCTACTCGTGCTTACTTATTATTTCACTAAATGGGTAGAAGCAGGGGCGTTTAAATAAGTACGAGAGAAAGAGGTTAAGGATTTCATTTGGAGAAATATAATTTTCCGCTTCGGTGTTTCAAAGGAGATCGTGTGTGATAATGGACCGCAATTAATAGGAGCTCAACTCACAAAATTCTTTCAAAGTTGGCAAATCAAAATAATTACGTCGACACCGTATCATCCAGTAGGTAATGGGAAAGCAGAGTCTATAAACAAAGTAATTATCAACAACCTAAAGAAAAGGTTACAAGAGTCAAAAGGCAATTAGCCTGAAGTATTACAAGCGGTATTATGGGCATATCGAACGACGGCAAAGACAAGTACAGCAGAAACACCATTTTCAATGGTTTATGGTGCGGAAGCTTTGATACCAGTTGAGATAGGTGAACCTAGTACACGACGTGTTCAAGCAGAGGGAAACTCAAACAACGAAGAGCTAAGGGTAAATCTTGATCTACTTGTACGGAGAAGAGAAGCCACATTGATAAGGATGGCAACTCAAAAATAAGTAATTGAGCGATATTACAGTAGGAAAGCACGCCTCATGTTCTTTAAAATTGGGGACTTTGTGTTAAAAAAGTGTTCCAGTCTGCAAAAACATCTAATTCAGGAAAGCTAAGTCCAACTTGGGAAGGACCTTATAAAGTTCGTAAAATTGCGGGGAAAGGAGCATACGAGCTGGAGACAATGGATGGCAAGGCTTTACCTTCACATTGAAATGCAGTTCATTTATAGAGGTATTACTTCTAAGGAAGTACCCACTGTCAAGTATCGCCATGTTAATTTTTTCCTTTGAATTGTTAAAATTATACTAATGATTTTAGATGCTAGGCAAAAACCCTAAGTCGTACCAAATGATGAGTCACGGCCTGCACGACAAATTGGAATACTCTTAAATTCCTAGCCCAAGGTTACATTAATCTGATTGGACTTGGGGGACTACTCACGGCCTGATGAGTCACGGCCACAAGTGTTCGAGGCTTCATATTTCACCGCTCAAACACTTGGGGGACTATACTATATACACACGAGTATGTGCAGAAGAATGGATACGAGTGCATAAAAATAAATAAGAGTGAGCAAGATTTAAAAACAAAAATCATGAAGTCAAAAACAAAAGCAAAAAATCATGAAGTCAAAAACAAAAGCACTCATCATAATGTTCTTTACCATGAGAACAATGGAGTCACCTCTCAAACTCTTCCTAGTATAAAAATATAGGGTCGTGACTATATACGAAAAACCTTGTATATTTTATAAATCTGCTAAATGAAAACAGTTGCGAGAAAGTTGTAGATGTACTTCAATACATGTAATACTCAAGAAACTTGTCAAAGTTCACGAATAAAAACTTGTCAAAAGTTATTTCATATAAAACATGTATGTTCCAATTTCTTTCATCGTATGGTAACACCAGTATGAAGTTGAGACGTCTTCTTCATTAAGTGTCGATAAATAAAAGGGCCCTCTTTCATTTTCTCATGATGATAATACATGAGAAGAATTATGAAAGCATTTTGTGAAAAAGATAAAAAATGCTAACTTATTCTCTAAGTCCTAAAAAGAAAAATAGGCAAGAGTAGGGTAAATAGAAAATTATTCTCTAAATTCTAGAACAAAGTGAATAGACAAGGATAAAATAAAGAAGTGTTATACAAATTTTTCAACATAAAAAGCTAAGGGAAAAAATTAGCTATTACAATATATTTGTTTTTTAAAAGAAATGTCACATTATAGAAACTGGGGACTTCATTAAAAGATTATATCATCAAAAACAAACAAAAGAGGCAAGGTTAAATATTTTCACTGGTCATTGAGGAACTTGGAACATTAGAAGTTACAGCCTCATTAGGCTCGGTAGAAACTTCTAAAGGAGCAGCAATAGAAGCAGTCCCGACTGAATTTGAAGTATCAACATTCTCGAGGGAAGGAGTAGTCACTGGATTCCCATTCCCAAAGATTGTGTTATAGATAAATTACCCTCGTCTCTGGAATCGTAACTTCAACAACTTCAGCAGTTGACTCTAAGTTCAAAATCTCTTCAACCACGGGAGTTCCAATTGTTGGAGAGGAAATGTCAATTACCTGGTCAGTAGAAGGAATTTCAATAGGTTGTTCATTCTTCTCAATCATGTCTAAAACTTTGGCCAACTCATATTGCAAGTCAAAATTTTCTTGAGAAGCCTCCATCAAAGCATCACGACGAGATTTCAAGAAAGCTCAATTAACCTCATAATTGAAATTCTCTGCTAAAGAATTGTAATCCCTCTCCAGATTTTCATAATCCCTTCCCCACGTAGCAAGAGTGTTCTTCATTGCTTCTTGCTCAGCTAGATGAGAATCAAGGGAAGTTTGAAGGTTGGCACAGGAACTCTCCAACACACGAACCTTATCCGAAGAAATTCTTAAATCAGCCCGAGTCTAGTTCAAAGTTTGCACTACTTCCTTAGCATATTCTTCTTTTTTCTCCATTAGTGCTTTGAGTTCTTTGATTTCTTCATTAATATTTGACAAAGAATCCTTCAAAATCTCTTTATCCTTTCTTACTTGGCTCGTGGAAGCCGTGGCAATCCCTAACTCTGAGGATAAAGCTCGATTCTGTTGTTCCAGTTGAAATTTAGTAGACTGCAACTCTTCAAAGCTTCCTAAATCACCTTCGAATTGTTCCTTCCAATTTTGAGCCTTAAGCTGTGCTTCAGATATTCTATTAGCATCAGCAACAGCCTTAGCAAACTCATGTTCCTTTTTCTCCAAAATAGGGATCCTACCCATTAACTCAGTTCCAATCAAGTTTTCCTACAAACATAAGGCACAAAAATAAGAACTCAAAATCAAGGAAAAGTAAACAGTCAGGTTTAAGTAAGTTGCCTTCAGTGTTGAATGAGCTATGTCATTCATTAAGGTATAACAGCTGTGGCTATGTATCTTCGTTCTCTCCACATCCCCAATGGGAGGCTCGAGCAAAACATCAGCTCAACCAGTCTTCCTTAATAGGCTATGAGTAGCAGGTACTTCAAGTATAACCTTTCTCATAGCCATATCTATGTTATTGGGGCCAGATTCAGAATGAGAAACAGAGGAAGAAGGAATAGTGTAAGGAGGAGTAGTAGAAGAGGTGAAAACAACAGGAGCGGCAGAAACCAAAGAATGAGCTGAATGAATAGGCATGGGAGCTAAAAAGGGAACGGGAGGAGAAGTTGAAGGAGCAGTGGAAGATGTCAAAGGGAAAGAAACAGGCACGGTTGGAGGAGAAATAGAAAAAGCAGAAGAGATAGGAATGGAAGTAAATAAGGAAATTTCATTAAAAATGGAGCCAAGTTCCCCACTTTCAAAACCACTCTCGAAGAGACGGTGAACAGATTCACTCGTGTCTCTAGGTGTCAGATCTTCACCGGAGTGGATTAAAATAGGCTCAGTAGTGGGAGAAGCTGTAGAAGAAGTAATTGCAGAAGAGGTACGAACAGGAGAATCTTCAATTTCTTCATCCATAATAACACGTCTCCTAACTCTTGGTCTCGATACCAACGAGGTATTATCCTCTTCCTCATTCTCAGTTTCCATTACCATAGCTTTCCTTTTGGCTAAAAGTGCTTTAACCTTGTCCAAACCAAGGGAGGTGTTGGAAGTAGTGCGCATAGCTAAAGCGACATCCGCTTCCATCCCTTTTATTCCAAATCCTGATAAAAGTAAAGGTTTGGGTTTATTATTCAATATATATATCTAAAAAACATACATGAAAAGAGATATATACCGTGTGTTTTCACTATCCACCCATGTAAGGAGGAAATAGATTTCCAAGTCATATCTTCCTTAGAAGCAACTTTCATAATTGAATCTACCCAACCACGGAATTTGGGAACAGGTTCCACATCCCCCATGGTTGCTACAAAAAACCAAAAAAGGGATAAGTTTAGAGATATAGTTAAAATCTCGGAAAATAGGTACGGGAAAGATAAGTAAAAACTTACGTGTAAAATTTTACTTTTCATGGAAGGGAATGTTTGATTCTCCCAGCAAATCCACAGTACGAACAACAATGTAATGAAGATACCACCCACGATCTTTATCGTCATCGGCATTTACCTAAACTCTCTTACTCCTTGCAGTTAAGGTAAAAAATCCATGGCGCAGTAAACTAGGGTGGTACAAATGGATAAGATGGGAAAAGGTAAAATTTATTTTTGCCTTAGAAGACAAGAATCTCAAACAAGCTACAGCCCTCCATACTAGAGGGCCAATTTGAGCTAAGCAAATGTTGAAAAACCTACAGAAATTGAGGATAACTGGATCTATGGCAGGTTTAAATCCCAAAGTGAAGGGGTAGGTGTAAACTAAAGAAAATCCATTTCCATGAGATAAAATTCTCTGGTTTATAGAAGGAACTGATAAACGAACACTCTCTTTCTAGTTGCAATCTCTTCTAATGGTAGAGATTGTGAGTTCGGTTATAAGAGAAGGATAAGAATTGTTCTTTTCCAATTTCGCAATTTTCTTTTGGAGGGATGTTCTATCACTTGCAAAAGACAAATCACTACTGTAGGTTCTAGAGAAGGCTCTGAAATTTCTTTACCTTTCGAAGATTGAGTTTTGGAAGAGGAACCTTTGACGCCAGAGCTAGAAGAAGGGGGAGCAGACCCAGTTGAACCTCCACGTGTAGATCTCATACTTCGAAGTCTTCTTTCTCTGCCTCTTGAATGTTTGATTGGAGCAGGTGCATTAGAAAATTGATCGAGAAGTAAAACCTTTCTGGGGTTAGGGTTTGGAGATCCCATTGTTAGATAATCTTGAAGTAAGTAGAAGTAAAAGAAAGAGAAGGAATGCGAATGCTTGCTGAAAATTGATGAAGAAGAAGACAAATAAAGTGTGAATTAAAAGTTTATATGGGAACAATCGTCAAAATTAAGGGGAGCAATGATGGAAAGCCTATATTAAAGATACCATCACTTCGTAAACAAAGGAAGCTGAACAGGCCTAGAAAAATGGGTACAAAACTGCAGATCCAATCAGAAGATAACACGTGTATGGAGCATTAAATGAGAAAGACAGATGAGATGTCGATACTGACACAAGCATTTATTGTGACAAAAATTCTATTTTAGGATCCACTTCCCAATTATTTAATTGATAAATAAATGAGAAGTGGGGGGACTATCTATATTGGGGAAAAAACTAAATTTGAGTTAAAGATGACATGTCGTGACATGTGGACTGGTCAATCAGTCAAAGAGCAATAAATGATTAAAAGGCACGGAAGACAACAGGCACGGGGAAAGAAAAGAAAACAGACACGGGAGAGAATCTTAGATACGAGTCTCGTGTCTATTCAAGTCATTTAATATCAACGGATAAAAGGGCACTGAAGACAAGAATCTAATGACAAAAAGTAGTCTACATTCATTATTAAATACTTGATACGTTAGTTAATCATTATTTAATAGCAAGGATTATATAACATCGCATTAAATGCTCTTTATTATTTAGATCAATATGTTACTCCTTGTCAGCTATAAAAGGATGAAGTTTCATCATTTGTAGGGACACAGAATATTCTTGACATCTTACGAAAATACTAATCTCTTACTGCTTTATATTTATTCTCTGAAAGTCTATTATTTTAGTCTCTAAATTATCAATAACCCGATTTTCTTTCTCTAAATTCGAGCTTTGACCAAATTATAAACAGTGACATTTGTCTCTTTTGATGACAGCGAGCTTCAAATTTATGGTTATTCAAAACGTACAATGGGATGTAATATTCGTACCCAGAAAAGAGAAAAGGAAAGATTGAGCATGACTAAACAACAAAATCCTTCCATAAAAGAATTGCTATGACAGTGTCAGATAGAATACTTACTGGTCATATATTCGTAGAAGAATAATTCAAATATTGTCGTACGCGGATTTAAACATTAAACTACATAGGCTCCACTACAAAACTTTTATTAACTTCATTTCTAAATAAAATATATGGATTCAAAATTTAATAGTATTTGCTAACATTTTAATTAGTTTTATATATTTATATTCATCAGTGTTAAATTCATTCATTAAACTTAATTATATATGTTCCCTGCAAAACATAATTTTATGCGAATAAATTCACTAACATTGTATCAAATAGTCGGTATGACTCTATATGATACAACTCAGAAAAAATCACATCCCAAAGCTAGCTATTATGGTGGGAAAGTTCAAAGACTATATAAACCTCACACAACATTGTTACAATATTACCCCGTGAGGGACTCAACTTGCAATAGACCATACGCCAAAAATATAATTTGTTCATCAAGACTAGAGGACCATAAATGTGAAACTCTAAAATTTAAGTATTAAAGGGGAGCTTGGAGCAGCGGTCAAGTTGTCTTTATATGACCTATAGATGATTGAGCCGTGGAATCACTCATTGATGCTTGCATCAAGATAGAATACCTATATTATATCACTTTAGATATGCGGTACTTTTAGGGATCATACGTAAATATGGGATTCCTTGTGTATGAGACTAGAGTGCCCTTTTACTAAATTTAAATCTTGAATGTGTTCTTGCATCCGCTAGTGCCTGTTGCTTTCTTTCTTTCTTTCTTTCTTTCAATGTGTGGCGTGGTGTGGCACAGTGACCTAGGCTTAGCCAAGACAGGCAAAGGAATTTGATCGAGTTTCTATTTCCTTCTTTACGCTGGACTTAACAGAAGATAATGCATGCTGATGGGGGTACAAACTGGTGAACCACTTCTCATTCAGTGAATATTCTTCCATATTAGTATTTGCTGCTGCTATGTCCTTTTTTTTTCCTTCTAGGAAATAGTGCCTTTGTTTTCAAATTTTAGAGGGGAAATTTTTTAACCTATTTCCATTATCATTTAAGCAAAAACTGTTAATATTGAAAATGCCCGTGTAAATTGGCTTTGTCCTGAATTGGAGTAATATTTTCAAAAAAGCAGCCCTTTTCCTTTGATGATTAAATTTCACTTTGAGTAAGTAATCCCGTATGAAATTCATAAAATATTTATATTTTGGAGGTCAATCTTGAGTGTTGGATGTTAGGATTATGATTCCTACTAAACATAACAACCTTCATTTCGAATAATTCGGATACATAAACTACATGAGCGGAAGCTAACCTGAATCCATATGTGGAAATGTTGAGCCTCCTTTTGATGATTGTCCTTTGTTGTGAACTCCTTTAGCCTTCCTTCAAGTTTCTTGAAGTATATTTGTCCCCACAAGAATGTATCCACAATACTCAACAATATATGAAAAGGTTCACAATAATAGTGTTATGACAATAATCAAATTTGGCTTATGGTTTTCCACCCTATTTGCAAGACAATGGACAATATGGTTCTTGATTCAATGGAAGAAGAAGAACTTGTCTTGCACTAGGGTGGGAACCATAACCCCCCACTTTATAACTCTAGGAGTTACATAACCAAGAGACAAGAGTTACAAGAGTTATGTCTTGCAAGAGTTACATAACTCAAGAGTCACAAGCATGTAACCATGGTTACATATGTAACCTTAGTTAGCCCATCATAAACTAAGGTTACCCTTTTGGGTATCTACACATTAGTCCTACACTTTAATATGACAACACAATTGGCCCCCTTAACATAATGTCCATAAGACCACATAATTAGGCCAAACAAGATAGCACATAACATATAATTATCCATATATTGTTCATATGTGTGTAGATATAAGTCCATATATCTAGATATAAATCCATATATCTTACAATCTCCCACTTGGACGAGATATACAAACATATGTACAAACCTTAATATTATATGTTACAAACCTTAGGTGCACAAAATTGCTATCACAATAAAATTGTCATGAACAATCCGGTCCATCAATCATACCAACATAGGAACTAAGTGCTCGTCGTTACTCATTCGTAACTAGAACCAATCATAGATCACGTATATCAATATAACCAACGACATGGATCAAGTGTAGGTATGTAGCATGAAAATAACATAAAGTGTGGTCAATAGAATGTCTATTTCCAACTGGTTCTCTTTATTGAGATCATACTTAAACTGTAAGAGTACAAAACTTTAAAACTGAATATCTGCGCAGATATAACTGAATTACTGAATTTCTGAATATAATGGACAATACGTAAATGTGCAATACAAACTCCCACTAAAATACATAATCCTTATCTGATTTGACACCCATACAAGCAATATGCTCAAGAAATACTTTTGGTGTCAATCCCTTAGTGAGCGGATCCGCAACCATGGAGTTTGTACTTATGTACTTAATGCACAATTGTCCATTTTGTACTCTTTCTTTAACAACCCGAAATTTGACGTCCTTATGTTTTGCTTTCGTTAAACTACTGTTGTTATTAACATATGCAACCATGGTTACATATGTTATTAGCATAAATGGCAAAATTGGAGTCGGTATACCTGATGATCTCAAACTGGTCCGAACTCCGATATGTAAGCATGTAATCCTTTGTTCTATGTATGTTCCTCATGACCCTTTTGGCTGCCTACCAATGGTCCATACCCGGATTGCTTAGATATCTGCCTAACATCCCAACAATGTATGCTATATCAGGTCGTGTACATACCTGAGCATACATCAGACTACCTACCGCCGAAGCATGAGGCGTCTTCTACATTTCCAAAATTTCATAATTATTATTTGGGCACTGTTTGAGACTAAACTTGTCTCTCTTAGTAACAGGGGTGTTGCCTGGTTTACAATCCTGCATGCCAAATCTTTTCAGAAACTTATCGATATAGCCCTTTTGTGACAGACCGAGAACACCTTTAGAGCGATCTCGTTGTATCTGAATTCCTAATACAAAAGAAGCTTCACCAAGATCTTTCAATTCAAATTTCTTTGAAAGAAATTTCTTAGTTTCAAGTAATAATGCTATATCGTTACAGGCAAGCAGTATGTCATCGACATATAAAACCAGAAAAATATACTTACTCCCACTGAACTCATGGTATATACAGTCATCAGCAATATTCGATTCAAAACCAAAAGATGTAATGACTGCATGAAACTTATAATACCATTGACGAGAAGCTTGCTTGAGCCCATAGATGGATTTCTTTAATTTGCAAACCTTCTTCTCTGATTCATCCGAAACAAAGTTTTCAGGTTGCACCATATAAATTATTTGCTCAATGTCACCATTGAGAAAAACAGTCTTAACATACATTTGATGAAGCTCAAGATCAAAATGTGCTACTAATGCCATTATAGCCCTGAAAGAGTCTTTCGATGAAACTGGAGAGAAAGTCTCTTTATAATCAATGCCTTCCTTCTGAGTGTAGCCTTTTACGACAAGACGAGCTTTGTACTTAATAACATTGCCCCCTGAATCCCTTTTGGTTTTAAAAATCCATTTACAACCAATAGGTTTCGTACCTTCGGGCAACGTAACAAGCTCCCAAACGTCATTATCACTCATAGACTTCATCTCATCATTCATGGCATCAATCCACTTTTGCGAGTTAGAACACTTAATGACTTGACGGAAGTTGATTGGATCATCTTCCTCAAGTCCAATATCACTTCCTTGTTCTTGAAGAAATACAACATAATCATCCGAAATTGCATTTCTCCTCTCTCTAGTGGATCTCCTTAATGGCATTTCAGTTTCTTGAGGTTGTTGAGTTTGATTTTCATTAGTTATATCAGGGTCCTAATGGGGGAGATTTTCGAGATTGTCTTGAACCGGAGTTGCATCAACAACTTGAGGGAAAGACACATGTTCTTCCTCAAAGACAAAATCTCTAACAACTTTATTTATCTCCCCACCCCCCAAACTCAATATCCTCAAAGAAACCTAGCATTTCCCGTCTCAAAAATAGTTCGTGATGTGGGATCATAAAACTTAAAAACCCCTGGATTTTCAGAGTATCCAACAAAATAGCTAATAACCGTCTTAGCGTCCAGTTTCTTTTCATTCGGCCTATAAGGCCTTGCCTCAGCTGGACAACCCCAAATGTGAAAATGCCGAATACCGGGTTTATGCCCAGTCCAAAGTTCATATGGGGTTTTTATTGTAGCTGCAGTTGGAACTCTATTAAGAATATAAGTTACGGTTTTTAATATGGATTGGGACTTTTCATGAATAAGATATAGGTACCTATAACGAGAGTAATCGTCTATGAATGTGATAAAGTATTGTTGACCATTCCGACAAGGAGTAGGAAATGGCCCACAAATATCCGTATGTATCCATTCTAAGACGTCCGAATCTCTCTTAGCACCTAATCTAGTTCTTGTTTGTTTGTTTTCCCTTGATACACTCAATACAAAATTTCCGAATTTGAGGAATCAAGAGAATCAAGAATTCCATCTGACACGAGTTTCTGAATTCTTTGAATGGATATGAGACCCAAACGTTTATGCCAGAATGAAATAGAATTCTCATTAGTTAACTTTTGGTACCATTAAACTTGTATGCAAAGTTTCTTTATTTGAAGTTATTGTATCAACCAAATATAAGCTATCAAATGTTGATAAAACACAAGTACCAATAAGATTTGAATTCCGAAAGAGACTAACTTTATTGTCCCCAAATGTACATTTATAACCGGATATGTCTAATTGGGGAACTGAAATTAAATTCCGTCTAAAAGTCGGTACAACAAAAGTCTCATTCAAATCTAAATGAAAACCGGTCTTAAACAACAGCCTAAATTTGCCAATAGCTTCAACTGGCACCTTCTTGCCGTCACCCTCATAGATGTATCTTTCACCATCTTTTGGTTTTCGGCAGTTCAGGCAACCCTGCATAGATATCCTTATGTGAGCAGCATAACCTACCCACCAATTATCCTTAGGTACCGAAATTATATTAACTTCAAAACAAACAAGAGACAGAAATGTACCTTTTTTCGCACGCCAGGCATGGTACTTGGTACAATCTCTTTTTACATGATCAGTCCCATTACAGAGAAAACAACCTAATCCAGTAATTTCAACCTTAGGTTCCTTATGTTGCTTAATCTTGGGCCTTACAACCGCAACTTCCTTATTTTTCCTCTTCTTAGTTTCCTTAGAAGAAGATGCCAAATGAGTACTTTCAGTCTTATCTTGCTTAATCCTTTCCTCTTCTTGCACACAATGTGAAATGAGCTCATTAAGAGTCCATTTCTCCTTCAGGCAGTTATAACTGACCTTAAACTGATTAAAGTGTGCCGGAAGAGATATCAAAACAAAGTACACAAGCAGTTCCTCAGGTAAATCCAGCTTGAGTGACTTAAGTTTCGAAGCAAGATGAGACATTTCCAAAATGTACTCCCTAATGTTTCCCTTGCCCTTATACCTCATGGAAACAAGTTTACTCAATAGTGTACTTGTTTCCGCCTTTTCGTTTTGAATAAAACGCTGTTCGAGGTTTTCAAGGAAAACTTTGGCAATAGGTTCATCATTCATAGTGCCCCTGAATGATTCTGGAATTGCACGCTTCATGATCATTAGACTAATGCGATTCGAGCGTTCCCACTTCTCCATCGCTCTCTTTTCATTAGGAGAGGATGTATCCTCAAGAGGAGTAGGTTGCTCGGTCCGAAGTGCTAAGTCAAGATCCATACAACCGAGAACGATTATTACATTCTCTTTCCATTCCTTAAAGTTAGTGCCGTTAAGCACAGGGATGCTATTGATATTGGCAGAGATCGTAGAAGCAGAAGAGTTTACTGAAAATTGAACAAAGGATTACTAAATACATGCTTACAAAACTTGAACTTTAACTTTATAGATTCAAAGTTAGGCATTTCCCATTACAAGATACCTAGCACAACATTGATTTTAGTCTTTGGACAGAAAATCAACTTGTAAGTGGTACTCTTGGTGTAGTGATCAAACATAGACAATAAACTCCTGTCAAATATTAAACCTTCCTTTGGGCCGATTTAATATTCACATGGAAAACCAAATAATCATCTCATATTTACCACCACAAGAATGTTCGAATTCCTGCCAAATAACACCTTCCTTTGGGCCGATGTTAAACGCATGGAAGACTAACATTCACAGTCATCTTATATTTTAAAATTAATCAATCTACACAATAGAGGTTGCTTTGGCAACATAATGCTTCAATTGAATAACTAAAATATTAGATGCTATAAACTTTAGTTCCTTAAGCCATTTTATGAATCTCAACTTAATGTGTTACATATTTTGATATGTAACATTTGAATATTAATCGTTGTTTACTGAATTGGACAATTCTATAATATATAAGAATTGATGGACTATAAAACAATTAACATTCACTGAAACTTAAGAGAGTTGAAACGTTTTTCTTAAACTTTACTGGACCAGACAATCGATTGTCAACACAGACAATCGATTGTTTGGTTTTTTCTGAAAAAATTTTAAGTCACTGGATGTGACAAGGAAAATTTTTTTCTAAGTTACTGGACCAGACAATCGATTGTCAAAACAGACAATCGATTGTTTGGTTTTTTCTGAAAAAATTTTAAGTCACTGGATGAGAGAAGAAAAATTTTTTCTAAGTTACTGGATCAGACAATCGATTGTCAAAACCAGACAATCGATTGTTTGGTTTTCTGAAATTTTCAAATTACTGGATCATCCAACAATCGATTGTCAGGCTAGACAATCGATTGTTTGGATTTTTCTAAAAAAAATTTCAGTTACTGGAAACGTTTCAACTCACAAAAAATTAACTGCCAGAATTTTAAACGTCTCAGACAATCGATTGTTTAAGGCAACAATCGATTGTCTGACTGGCAGTGACCAAAAAATAATCTCCAGAATAACACATGATTTTCAACATGGATTTTAAACATAAAAAACATGTTGTTAACCAACTAAAATCATGCTATATACAACGTTTTAACATGATATAAAAACATCAAACTGAATCAAATCATAACATTCATAAGATCATGCTATCATGCTATTTCATGGTAGAATTTCATAAACAAAATTCTAATTATACTTTAACATGAATCCTAATATAACATGAACCTTATGAACATCCAAATTATCCAAAAATGAAGGGTGGCTCTGATACCAATTGTTAGGATTATGATTCCTACAAAACATAACAACCTTCATTTCGAATAATTCGGATACATAAACTACATGAGCGGAAGCTAACCTGAATCCATATGTGAAAATGTTGAGCCTCCTTTTGATGATTGTCCTTTGTTGTGAACTCCTTTAGCCTTCCTTCAAGTTTCTTGAAGTATATTTGTCCCCACAAGAATGTATCCACAATACTCAACAATATATGAAAAGGTTCACAATAATAGTGTTATGACAATAATCAAATTTGGCTTATGGTTTTCCACCCTATTTGCATGACAATGGACAATATGGTTCTTGATTCAATGGGAAGAAGAAGAACTTGTCTTGCACTAGGGTGGGAACCATAACCCCCCACTTTATAACTCTAGGAGTTACATAACCCAAGAGACAAGAGTTACAAGAGTTATGTCTTGCAAGAGTTACATAACTCAAGAGTCACAAGCATGTAACCATGGTTACATATGTAACCTTAGTTAGCCCATCATAAACTAAGGTTACCCTTTTGGGTATCTACACATTAGTCCTACACTTTAGTATGACAACACAATTGGCCCCCTTAACATAATGTCCATAAGACCACATAATTAGGCCAAACAAGATAGCACATAACATATAATTATCCATATATTGTTCATATGTGTGTAGATATAAGTCCATATATCTAGATATAAATCCATATATCTTACATTGGAGGCTATTGCTAAAGGACGGACACAAAAACTGAAATAGATTAAAAGATTATTTTCGTAGAGGAGAGGGGAAACTTTTCCAATTTCTTACTGTATTTTTCCATGTATTAATGAATTAAAGGGAAAGAAAACTGGGCGAAATATGCAACTGAAGAAATTATTATTTGCAAAGATAATGAAGCTGCGTTTGTGAAAAAAGATTGGGAGGAAGACAATACGTGGAAAAATAAAAATTTCGAAAAAACAATTCCAAGAGGTAACAGATCATTATATTTTATCGCAAATGATTTATCTAACAAACTTCCAACCGAGAGGTTGTGAGTTCGAGTCTTCCCAAGAGTAAAGTGAAAAGTTCTTGAAGGAAAGTTGTCGGGGGTCTATTTGAAAACAGCCTCTCTACCCCACGGTAGAGGTATGGTCTGCGTACATACTATCCTCCCCATATTAGAATATATTGTACAGTCCTATAGTTGGTAAGATTTGATTTCATTTATTATTGTACATTCCTAACTCCTATAGTTGGTAGGATTTAGTTTCCTTTATTATTGTACAGTTCTATATTTGGTAGGATTTGGTTTCTCTCTGTACTCTATATATACCTTTGTAAGCAATACGAGAAAATTACTTCTCCCAAAACTCTCTACATGGTATCAGAGCCAGTGGCTTATCGCCAAAGAAACCCTAATTATTTCCTACCCGCGCTGCCGTCGCCGCTGCACTAATCGGCATTCCGTCGCCGCCGCTGCTGCCCTTCTCGGCCGCTCTTCCTCTTTTCTAAATAACTCAACAGCATTTCTAAATATAATTTTTTTTTAACCAGACACTATCTGGACCTAAATAAGGAAAAGAAAAGGAACGTCTTTTGTTGGCTAGTCAAACGTTACATAGCAATTATATTATATTGCTGTTGGTCCCAGAAATTTGAATCAAGAAACTTGTGAAGTTTATTCATTGTGATATTGATTTTTGTCTCGACGTCGTTCAGCGCCTCCTCTCCTTTGCATCATGCCTCATGGCCGCAACAACTTCAAACGATCTTCTCCAGCCGATTGCGATCAATGCATCGGCTCCGATCCCACTCAAATTGGATTCCACTATAGAGTTCCATGCCCCGTATATGGAACTCTCTCATGCCATCCAAGCCCGCGAATCTCCAATCTCTTTTGCTGAATTACATGACAAGCTGTTAAGCATGGAGGCTCAGATTACTGCTCGTGCGCCGGTCTCCTCCGCCGCATCTGATTTGGCTCCGTCGGCTGCCTTCGTCGCCGGACAGCAGTCCAGCCGTAACCGCTTCGGTAGCCGTGGGCGCGGCCCTAGCAGCCGCGGTTCAGCCTCCAGTCGCGGTGGTTACTCCAGCAATGGCCAATCTCGCGGGTACAATGGGAAGTGCCAGCTCTGCAGTGAATTTGGCCACTCCGCGCGCCGCTGTCCGTCCTATCCCATCTTCGACACCAATCAGCCCCCTTACGGTGGACCACTGCCGCGGCCAGCTTATGCTTCGCCGCCTTATCCGGCGGCTCACACAGCCCATCATTCTCCGACGATTCCCTCTACATCCGATTGGATCCTGGACTCTGGTGCCTCTCACACATAACCTCTGATCTTGCCAACATGTCTCTTCACAGTCCTTACACTGGTTTCGACAATGTGGTTATTGGTAACGGTGAAGGTTTGACAATTACACATACTGGACAACTTAACAGTTATTCCTCTCTTTTATTACCTGGGGCTCTCTGTTCCACATATGCGTAAAAATTTGATCTCTGTTGCCCAATTATGTCGTCACAATAATGTTAATGTTGTTCTTTCTGATACCGATTTTCAGGTGAAGGATCGTCGCACGTGGGAAACACTCGTTCGCGGCCTACTTAGGGGCAACACCTACTACTGGCCGGCGGCTTCCAGTCCCCCGTCCGCCCTCACGGCACAGAAGCTCTCTACGTCTTTGTGGCATTCTCGGTTTAGTCACGCGTCAGCTAAAATCCTGCGTCATTTAGTGTCTTCTAGCAGTATCGCGTCCAGTAATGTGTCTGATCTTGCTTGTGTCTCTTGCCAGCTTCATATATGTCATAAGTTACCCTTTTCGAGTCCAGTTTATCTTCTACTACTCCGTTGGAGCTTATTTTCTCCGATGTCCGGACCTCTCCAATTATTTCTAATGAAGGATTTAAATATTATGTCATCTTTGTTGATCACTTTTCTAATTATGTTTTGTTTTTTCCTTTACGCCATAAATCTGATGTCTTACAAACCTTCCCCATTTTTAAATCCCTCGTATAAAAATATTTCTCTGCTAAAATCATTACTCTGTACACTGACAATGAGGGTGAATTCCTCGCTTTACGCTCTTTTCTTGCCTCCAATGGCATCTCACATCTCACTTCACCTCCTCATACACTCCAGCACATGGCTATGCTGATTGCCGTCACTGTCATATTGTCGATACTGGTCTCACTCTCCTTCATCATGCCTCTGTACCTCTCATTTACTGGCCTTATGCCTTTACTACTGCAGTCTATCTCATTAATCGTCTTCCCAAGACAAATCTCTCGATGCTCTCCTCCTTTGAGTCTCTCTTCCATAAGCGCCCCAACCTTGCCAAACTACGTGTCTTCGGCTGTCAATGCTTCCCTTGGCTTCAGCCCTACACTTCACACAAAATGGAATCCAGATCTCGTGTCTGTGTCCTCTTCGGCTACTCTACTACTCAAAGCGCCTATCTATGCTTTGATCCCTCAACGTCTAAAATCTTCGTCTCGCATCATGTCACCTTCCATGAAGAGGTCTTCCCGTTCTCCAAATTTTCTAACCCCGCGTCTCCCAGTGTACCCATTCCGGTCTCCCTAGAAGTCCTTCCGCTGCCGCCACCAGTACCTACCGCCGCTCCCACTAGCGATCCTTCACCGGACGCACTGCCAGTGCCAACGCCCGCGCCACCAGCGCCCCTTTCGGCACCGCAAGCGGCCCCTGCTGCCGCTACACCCATTTTGCCGCCACCTACATCCTCTCGGGTTGGTCATCATATGCAAACTCGCAGCAAAAATAACATCTTTACGCCCAACAAGAAGATTGGTATGTCTGCTGTCACCTCTCTAGCTGTTACTGAACCTCAGACTTTGTCTACTGCTATGTCTGATGAGCGCTGGCGCGCTGCTATGTCATCTTAGTTTGATGCTTTGCTATGGAATGGCACCTGGGATCTTGTTCCGCCTGATTCTTCACAGAATGTTGTGGGTTGCAAGTGGGTTTATCGTATCAAACGAAAGCCTGAAGGTACTGTGGATAAGTTCAAAGCCCGGCTTGTTGCGAAGGGTTTTCATCAGCGTCCAGGTGTAGACTTTAAGGAGACTTTCAGTCCGGTTGTTAAGCCGGCAACTGTGCGTTTGGTTCTCAGTCTAGCTGTTTCCAAGGGCTGGCCTCTTCGTCAAATGGATGTGAATAATGCCTTTCTCCACGGGAGGCTTACAGAGAATGTTTATATGGTACAACCACCGGGTTTTGTTAACAAAGCTTATCCATCTTATGTCTGTAAGTTACAGAAAGCTATTTATGGAATCAAACAGGCACCTCGGGCATGGTACAGTCGCTCCGCCATTGCCTTCTGACCATGGGTTTCGTCAACACTACCTCTGACACTTCGCTCTTCGTATTTCAGCATTCTGGTATTACGGCCTATTTTTTGGTATATGTTGATGATCTCATATTGACTGGTAATGATTCTACTTTCTTGAACCGTGTGATTGACTCTCTTGGGACTCAGTTTTCTCTTAAAGACATGGGTGATCTAAGCTACTTTCTTGGTGTTGAAGTTCTGCGTAGCTCCAAGGGGTGTTTACTTTCTCAGCGTAAATATGTTGTTGATCTTTTGACTCGCCATAATATGCTTGAATCCAACCCTATTCAGACACCAACAACGGCGTCAACCCGCCTTCAGCTGGCCGACGGCTCGTCCCCTGCCGACGCATCTGCCTATCGACTGGCCCTTGGGGGCCTCCAATATCTCTCCTTCACTCGTCATGATATCTCTTTTGCTGTAAATAAACCTTCACAGTTCATGCAATCTCCTACTGTCACTCAATGGGGTGCAGTTAAGCGCCTCTTCCGGTATCTGAATGGGACGCGTGACTTTGGGGTCTGGCTGCGTTCTTCAACTGCTATACCTCTGCATTGTTTCTCTGATGCTGATTGGGGTGAAAACTGTGATGACCGCTCCTCAACTGGTGCCTATGTTGTCTTTCTAGGGCCTAATCCTATTTCCTGGAGCTCCAAAAAGCAGCGTTCTGTTGCACGGTCTTCTACTGAGGCTGAGTATCGTGCCATTGCTTCTGCTGCCGCTGAAGTTCGTTGGCTTCATTCCCTGCTGTGCGAGCTTCATGTTCCTCTTCTGGTTGCCCCTGTCATTTACAGCGACAACATTGGCGCCACTTACCTCTGTGCTAACCCTGTGTTTCATTCACGCATGAAACACATCTCTATTGATTATCACTTTGTTCGTCAATTGGTTCAGAATGAGGTCTCTTCGTGTTGCTCATGTATCCTCTGCTGATCAGCTTGCTGATGCTCTCACCAAGCACTTATCTCGTCCTCGGCTTCTTCTATTGATGTCCAAGATTGGCGTGTCCTCCGGTCCTCCATCTTGAGGGGTCGTATTAGAATATATTGTACAGTCCTATAGTTGGTAGGATTTGATTTCCTTTATTATTGTACAGTCCTAACTCCTATAGTTGGTAGGATTTGGTTTCCTTTATTATTGTACAGTCCTATAGTTGGTAGTATTTGGTTTCTCTCTGTACTTTATATATACCTTTGTAAGCAATACGAGAAAATTACTTCTCCGAAAACTCTCTACACCCCAAACCCCACTATATGGGATTATACTGGGTTGTTGTTGTTGATTTATCCAACAAACTCTCAATCAGCTAAATATTGATATATTTGTATACAATTTATTTAAAATGGTCCATTACACTCTACATTGGTCGATTGTCCACTTAATTATTTGGGATAATCAAACCTTCAACAGGTATTTAGGAAAGGACACATAAAAGAGCACTCGTAACATGACAAAACTCGTGATAATTTAGCATTACAACTAATTAAAACGCCTGTAAGTCAGATTAACATCACCTGCACAAGGGGACAATAATTAACCCTTTAACTTTTGACATAAAACTTTTTTAATACATTATAGGATGAAAAGGAAAACGTAAAAGTTACTTTACTTCCAACCAACTTGTTTTAATATAACTTAAACTAAACGACAAATATTTAACTTTCTTTTTTTCACCAAATGAAACGCAAATATAGGAAAACAACGAGTACTTTATTAGGACTTTAGGAGGTCTATATGTTAAAAGAACACGATATACTCAATTTTCGGATTAGTTATTCAAAAATAATTAGTATTTGTCAAGTCATTAAAACATAACCACAATTTTGCTGCAACAGAGACCTATCCAACATAATATTACTGGAGTTCAGTGCATCTGTGTATGAACTTCCAGCATATTATGTTGGACCAGTATATATACTTTGCTAGCTCTAGTATATCTAGTATAATATACTGGAGATTGGAGCACCGGTGCTCCAAACTCCGGTATATTATGCTGGATTTGTTTATTATACTAAAACTCCAGTATATTATACTGGAGTATTTTTTCGCGATTCTGAACAGTGATTTCGTCTTCACATTAAAAATGACTAAATTTTGATTTCTTTTAAAACCGTATCTATTTTTGAATGATCACTTGTAAATCTGACTATTTTTTAATTTCTCCCTTTCTATACATAGACGGGTGTGGTCCAATGTATTGTTAGCCGCGACTGTTTATGTTTAGCTATCTTAAACTTAAAACTAGTAGGTTTGCAGTTTTTTGTGCG
Organism: Nicotiana benthamiana; assembly: GCA_034376525.1. NCBI lineage: Eukaryota > Viridiplantae > Streptophyta > Magnoliopsida > Solanales > Solanaceae > Nicotiana > Nicotiana benthamiana. The sequence goes on from CM067335.1 coordinate 87,746,397, forward strand.
TAAATCTCAGAAACATTGTGAAAAATTCAAGCAATATTATATTATGCATAAAGAAAAAGGTGTAGATTGTGGATAGAGTTCAAGTCTAATTAGGGGGGATGAAGTCTACCCGATAATCAAGAACTAAAAATAATTTACATGTACACTAAATAAAAGTTATCGAGTTCAGGAGCAATATGAATTGTAGTGAAGTGGTAAGTAATCCTTCATTTTTAAGTAGAGGTTTCGAGTTCGAACCATGAGTATGAAATTACTTTTGTCGGAGAACATCTTATCCCTCAATGTAAGACTTTTCGGTGCAAATCCGAATTTAATCGGACCCCAATACGAGTACTAACACCGGATGGCAAGAAAAAGAAGAAAGAGATATTATGCCTTAAGTCGACCCACTTGAGTGCACAAAAGGGGAGCATCAACAGAGCACAGATGTGCACCATACCAAGCATGACAAAAGGTGAATTGTAGTGTTTCGACTTCACAGTCGGGCCACGCGAAAACAATCAGACTCAAAGTAGAGAGTAGTAGGGCCTTTCTATTTATCACATATAATGACTTTCCTTTGCCAATTAGTGGAGGACAAAATGATTAGTCTTTGAAGCGGATCGAGTGAAATTGGCATGTGAGAGACCCTATCTTAAGTCAAGAAAAATTTCCCTAGGCCTAATATATATTACCTCGGCGAAGATAAGGGTATTTTCAAGTTTACATGCACTATTTTGGGGCGTCGCAAACACGATCTAATTTTGCAAAGCTTTTATACCTCTCCCCCTTATTCCGAGATTTCATTTTATAGGGTTAAATTTGGCCTTCAATGTTCCCGCGCCAACAAATACGTTGAATGGGTAGACACCAGCCAAAGCGAGGGTACGACCGGGGCGCGGGGTTAAAGGCGACATCGTTTAAAATTAAATTTCTTCACTAAGCAGAAACCATTTACTTTTGTGCTTTTTCTTTGATTATTTCGAGGAAGATCTCCTACTATATAAAACATCCCTTGATTTCGTTGAATAAAATTAGATTAGTCTCGCCAAATTCATTAACGACTCATTGATGGAATAAGGCCATCGACTTCTCCGTTTAATAATGATTTACTCTAAAATATACCTAACTTTTTGATAATGAGATAGTTAAAAAAGGTAGTTAAGGCATGCATGTGACTTTAAGTATATTCATAATAGCCCATTTTGAAACCTTTTGAACATTGAGAGTGTGGTAAGAATTTTAACAATGAGAACAAAAAAGGATTTCAAAGGAGACCCCATAAATATTATTGCATTTCATGTTATATCATAAATGAAGTTGCTTTAAAGTGAAGATATATTGGAGTGGGAAATCCCACCTCCGTCGGTTTCCAAAGTATAAATAGACAAACAAATGATTTACACCTTCTAAAGTATGTATAAATAAAAAGGGGTGGAAACTAAATTGAAAGGATATTGGGAATCACTCCAAATTGACATACTTAGCTAATGGAAAAGGAAAGGCATCACGATGTTCTTATTTTCCTATTTAGAATCATTGCCTACGAGACATATACCATCTTTGGGAGGTGATTTTAGTTGTCCTTTTGTCTTTCTCAAATTTTACTCAAACAAGTGATTTTTTCTACTAAACAGATGAACTTTGAGGATGAATAACATGTTTGGCCAAGCTTCATTTTACAGTTACAAATCCTTTTTTCTAAAGTTAAGACATTTGACTAAACTTTTGAAAAGAGAAAAGTGTTTTTGAGGAGAAATAAAAGCAGTTTTGAAGAAGCAGAAAAAAATAGTTTCTCTCAAAGATACTTTTGAGAAAAATACACTTAAAACCAGTTTTTTTAAAGCTGACCAAACACTAATTGCTAGTCATACACAAATTGTTTCTCACCAAAAGTACTATTGAAAAAAGCACTCTTGAAAAAAAATACTTCTCAAAATAAGTTGATTTTTGCATCTTAGCCAAGTGGGCTATATGATAGCATCCTAGGAAGTTCAACTCTATTCAAGGACAAGGATGAAGCTTTGGAATCTCAAATATGGCCTTTGACAAGATGTCAAGATAAAGAATTACAAAACAAGGTGATTAGACTTCAAGTGCAAATAAAAAAGCTTTTAATTGTAGAGGAAGGACTCAAGACCAAAGGAGATGAATTGTCCAAGTCTTACAATTATATCTTGGTCCAAATTGAAGTCCAATAGGAGGAAGATTGCGTCACCAAATCAGCCCTTGAATTCCACCATAAAAGGGCCCAAAATAAGTTTAAAAGAGGTTCAAAAGGGGATGTTTCAAAAGGAGCCCAATTAAAGTCCAAACCAATGGCCCAAACTAGTTGTTTTTATGGTCCAAATCTACCCCAAAGGGTCTTGGCCGCCCCTCACCTAATTTTAGTGACTCTTTTTTACTCTTAACAACACATCTACCTAATTGTAATAACTTTGGATACCATAGCAATCATCCTACCTAATTGTAATGACATTGGATGTCTTAGCCATCACCCTCCCTAATTTTAAGGAGTTTTATGCCTTAGTACTCTCCTATAAATAGGGAGTTCTTCTTATTGATAAGATACAATATTATTCATTAAGTATATTATACTTTGAGAGTTCTTTTGAGCCTTTGTTACTTGTGCTTTGAGATTTATCTTTCAACCTTTATTAGTTCATAGTTCAAGGTAGTAAGATTTCTTTTCTTTTATGATATCTTTGATTCCTTTGTGGTATTCTTAGAAGGCGATTAATACTAGTTATTAATCGTTATCTCAAGTTACTCGTAAAGAGGTCAAGATCCGAATATATTGTTTTGATTTTCTTTTAAAGTGAAGGCGTTTGATTTCTTCCATAAATTAAGACATTGTTACTTTGATCTTGTCAAGGCTATAGAACTTGCGTTCTTGGAAGTTCTTGGAATTCTTTCTCTGAATTTTTCCCATATCCTTCATTTTCATCTGTTTAATTCTATTTGTTCAATTCCTTGTTGTTATTACTTCCACATTTACTTCTCAAATTCTTACTCTAGTTTGGATTTTCGACCAAGTTGTTATCAAGTGGTATCAGAGTGGTTCTATCAAGATTTCGTTCTTGGTAAGTCTTGGGATTTCTTGAATACTAAGAGCAAAGAAAATAACAAAAGAAAAAAAAATTAAAAAAAAAAACAGAAAAAAACGAAAATCTTTTAAAAAAAAATAGAATTGCTTGCTCTCTAAAAAAATTCTTTGTATTTAAATTGTTACCAAAAGTGAGCAAAGGATACAGGAAGAGGGGATCCTAAATTTTCTTATTCATTCTATTCTACATATGATATCCTTTCCTTTTTGCTTGCGTCTTGTTTCAACCAAGCCTTTTAAATTGTTACCAAAAGTTAGTAAAGGATACAGGAAGAGGGGATCCTAAATTTTCTTATTCATTCTAATCTACATATTGATATCATTTCCTTTTTGTTCGCGTCTTATTTCAACCAAGCCTAATAGTTCTAAGATTTGGTTTTTCTTTCATTAGTTCCCCAAAATCTGAATTTTTCTACTAAGAACTTCATACGAGTTGGGTTTAACTATAAATCTACAAGGTATTTTGTTCAAAGGTTATTTCGAGAGGAAAAAAAGGGGTTAAGTGTGTGAAAAACAATTGAAAAAAAAATAGAGAAGCCAAATTTGAAAGATACATAATTCTTCTAATCTTTGTTCGAGATGTCACAAACAGGTTGTTATGAAGAAAGGAGGTGAGCTATGGCTCAACAAGTTGAAAGGTCAAACGCTAAGTTTCGAGAACAGAAGGAACACGATGGTAAAATTATTTTTCAAACTAGAGCTAAAGTGATTTGTGCCCTTAGAATTGACAAAGAATGTAGCTATAACTCAACTAGCACTTATATGGTTGAGAAACTGCACTTGCCTTGTGTTAAGCATATTGAACCCTACATGTTGAGAGGAGTAAAGTAATTTAAGTGAGTCTTATTACTATTATCAATTCGAAGGTATAAGGATGCGATCTGATGTGATGTGACTTCCACGAATAATTATCATATCTTGTTAGGAAGGCCATGGTATATCTATAGAGGTGCTTCATATTGTATCGTAAAAATAGATATTCTTTTGAGGTTAATGGGAAGAAACTCATTCTTGGGAATTTGACTCCCTCACAAATTTGTGAAGATGAAAAGATCGTTAAGGAGAATATAGAAAAATACGAGAGAGAAAAGAATGAGAGGAGTGAGGGGGTGCATGCTAACATTCCAAGAGAGGAAAACGGAGAGGTTGTCTTGAGCAAAAAGAGTGGGATATCAAGTAAGGTAAAGAGTGATCTTGAGAAAAAAGAAAAGAGAGAAAACAATAAGAGAAACAAAGTTTGTGAGGCAGAGAGAGAAAAACAAGTGAGATTGAGTGAAGGAAAAGAACTCTTTAGTGAGAGAAAAGAGGCTAAGGGTGAGGAAAACATGATTCTTGCAAAAAATGCCAAAGAGAGTGTAGGCAAGAAAAAAGTTTCTTTACTTCTTAACCCATTAACTCTTTCTTGTTTTAGTTCTTCTGATTTTGACGCGATGAAATACCTTTTGAAAGGGGTGGTAAGGCACAAGAGATGGTGGAAAAGAATCCAATTGAATTCCAACATAAATTCGGCAATATCAATTCTTGTTGGATGGTAGAAGACAAAAGTTTGATTGAATTCTTTGTTATTAAATCTTTTGAATATTTCGATTCTTATTTACATGGTTATGACATGGAGTTACCTAAAAGCGTTGCTAAGTTGGAGCAATTGCATAAAAGAATACAAGGTGATGATGTTCCATTGGTAAATAAGTTCAAATATTGTATGTATAATTGTTTTATTTTGAATTCTTGATCTTTCTTGAACACCTAAGATATTTTCGGAGTTAATGAATTATATTCTTATTTCTTATGTTATTGACTTTATAATTTTTGTGGATGATGATATTTTGATGCACATCAAGTCATTAACTGCAATATCTAAGTTAAAGTGCAAGAGTAATTTTCTTCTTTTTGAATTTGTGTATGACTTAGATGATTACATATTACAACTTTATGGAAAGATACATGAAATTTATCAAAAGAAGCTTGCGAATGAGTTAAATATTTCTTCTTCTCTTATTCAAGTGGCTAATGAGTTTTCATGTGATAAGTTGCTAGAATGTGATTTTTGTGGGATGATGGGGAGTCATTCTTCAAGTCATGTTTATTGTGAGCTTGTAAAAGTATTTGTTACTAGAAAAGAGGATATGCATGATGGTTGTAATATCTGTGATCAAATACTTTTTCAAGTAGAGGAATCCATGAGATTTGTAATTATAGATAGTTGCCTATATTATGAAAGTATATTCTTTGATACATGTGGTATAGATATTTATATTAAATGGATGTGTGGTCAATATTTTATAATTTCTTTGTCATGTATATGTATGGACTACCTTACCGACATGATCGAATTGCAAGTTCTATTGCATGGTGCACCTAATAGAGGTTTTTATTGTATTTATCAAGGTAGGCATAAAGTTTATTAGAATGATGATATCCATATGTTTTATAAGGGAGTATTTACACCTATTAGGATTGATTGGGTTAAATGGATACATGGTCACTATCTGTTTTATTCCTACTATTTTTTCAGATTAGTAGATGCCATTTACTAGTGCATCTTTTCTTTTTTCATGCAAAGTCGAAAATCGAGGACGAATTTTCTTCAAGAAGAGGGGAATGATAGCATCCTAGGAAGCTCAACTATATTCAAGGACAAGGATGAAGCTTTGGAATCTCAAAGATGGCCTTTGACAAGATGTCAAGATAAAGAATTACAAAACAAGGTCATTAGACTACAAGTGCAAACAAAGAAGCTTCTAATTGTAGAGGAAGGGCCCAAGACCAAAGGAGATGAATTGTCCAAGTCTTACAATTATATCGCTGTCCAAATTAAAGTCCAAGAGGAGGAAGATTGGGTTACCAAATCAGCCCTTGAAGTCCACCAAAAAGGGCCCAAAATAAGTTTAAAAGAGGTCTAAAAGGGTATGTTTCAAAAGGAGTCCAAACCAATGGCCCAAACTAGTTATTTTTATGGTCCAAATCTACCCCAAAGGGTCTTGGCCGCCCCTCACCTAATTTTAGTGACTTTCTTTTTACTCTTTAACAACATCTCTACCTAATTGTAATGACTTTGGATACCATAGCAATCATCCTACCTAATTGTAATGACATTGGATGTCTTAGCCATCACCCTTTAAGGACTTTTATGCCTTAGTACTCTCCTATAAATAGGGAGTTCTTCTTATTCGTAAGACACAACATTATTGATTAAGTATATCATACCACGAGAGTTCTTTTGAACCTTTGTTACTTGTGCTTTGAGATTTATCTTTCAACCTTTACTAGTTCATAGTTCAAGGTTGTAAGATTTCTCCTCTTTTATGATATCTTTGATTCCTTTGTGGTATTCTTAGAAGGCGATTAATACTAGTTATTAATTGTTGTCTCAAGTTACTCGTAAAGCGGTCAAGATCTGAATCTATTGTTTTGATTTGCTTTTAAAGTGAAGTCGTTTGATTTCTTTCATAAATTAAGACGTTGTTACTTTGATCTTATCAAGGCCATAGAACTTGCGTTCTTGGAAGTTCTTGAAATTCTTTCCCTGAATTTTTCCAATATCCTTTATTTTCATTTGTTTAATTCTAGTTGTTCAGTTCCTTTTTGTTATTGCTTCCGCATTTACTTCTCAAATTCTTACTCTAGTTTGGATTCCCGACCTAGTTGTTATCACTATAAGTCTAATAGCATGCATAATGGTAGCATTTTCATATTAAAATAGCACGGTATAGCCAGTTTTCGAGCTAGTCAATAAAAATAGCCACCGTTTACGAAGTCAATAACACTATTTTGTTGCAATAAAAATCAGTTCCGCATAATATACAGGAGTTCGGTGCATTTATTTACGAACTCCAGCATATTATGTTGGACCGATATACTTTGCAGGCTCCCGTATACTATACGAGAGACTGGAGCACCTGTGCTCTAATTTCTAGTATATTATACTGGACATTTATACTTGGTGAAACTCCAGTATATTATGATGGTGTTCTAGTGTACTTATGCTGGAACTCAAACATATATGCTGGAGTTCCAGCATAGTTATCCTGGTACTCCCGTATAGTGGTGGCAAATTGGCGGGTTTGGTCGGATTTGGGCGGGTTGAAAATGGGTTAAGCGAAAACGGGTTGGGTCTTAACCCACTCATATTTTATGCGGGTCAAAAGTGGGTTGAATAAGGGTTAACCCATATTATATAAGTGTAATATTTTTTAGTCCAATAAGAAAAGAAAATGGCATACTGAAGCTAGTCGTCTGTCAACATATGAAAAAGAAAAAAAATCACTGTCAATACTAATTTATCATGATTAAGTGATAATTTAAAGTCAAAATAAGTGTTATTAAATAATAATTTAGCACCAATATTGAACAATATTATATGTAATTTTACTTAACAGGGTACCGTAAGATTCCTTCATGGACATAATATGCAAGGTAATATTACAAAACATATCATATTTATACTGTATTACCAGTTGTGTAGGATAACCACGTAAAATGAAATTGTTATATATATATATATATATATATATATATATATATATATATATATATATATATATATATATATATATATATATATATATATATATATATATATATATATATATATAACAATTTACATATTATGTCTCTTATTTACCTATTGCATTTATATTGTATAAAGTATTTTTACTGTAAATAATTTTTACTTGGTAAATTAATTAAAGCTCCTATAAAATAAGTTGAAACGATACTAACTTTTTCCAAATTGACTTTTACAAGGTAAATTTTTAATTATTTTACATTGCTAAATACTTGCTATCTAATTCAATAATGTACAATTTAATAACCAAAGTTTTAATTGATTTAAATATCCTAGATAGTAGGAAAGTAACTTATATACATTTGTCTAAAATAAAAATTCACTTTTGAAAGGTAAAAGAAAAGACGAAGGAAGAGGAGTTGGAATACCTTTAAAGCATTTCTTGTTTAAAAAATGATAGCATGTATTTTGAATGAGGAAAAGTGGAAGATAACCCAATTAGCTAACCCATATTTTACCCATGAATATCATATTTCTACGGGTTGAAGCCCAAATTTTACCCAACCTAAATACCACTCATCCAATCTACTAAAATATGGACGGATTGGATGGGTTGACAAAATATGGGCTTATTTTGTTAGCACTACTCCAGTATAATATGGTGGAGTTCAAGCATACTTATGCTGGAACTCCAATATAATATACTGGCATATTTTTCCGAGTTTGAACGATGTTTTCGCTCAAATTTATCTTTACATGAAAAATAGCTAAATTTCAATTACTTTTGAAACTGAGCTATTTTTGAATGACCAATTATAAATGTTGCTATTTTTTTTTAAAATTTTCCCCATTTTCATAGATGTGGAAAGACATAATTGCTCTAACCGCGAGACTCTATAATCAAGTGAAGCTTTTAGCAGCTATAGTTAGTGGAGAACAAAAGTGTTCACTGGCAATACATTCGCTGTTTGCATTGCAGGTTTATAAGTTCTTTTCGTAGATATACATTTGTACCATACTTCAACAAAACTAAAGACTTGTCTGATCTTGTAATAGCACCAGATTTCAGTTTTATGTGCAATTCAATAGAAGATAAAACTTTTAATTTCAGCATAGTGGACTTGAGTAAAAAGTTGGATTAAATATAGGAATTTTTACCTATGTATATCATATACTAAACATTATAACCTCCCATGTTTAAGGTTTGTATTTATTACATTTAAGCATACCAAATTTCAATTTATATACCATAATTCAAATTAAGGGTATAATTATTGTTTCATTTATTCTAGGCATGATTTTAGGAGCATATATTCTCCAATTTTAGTTTACCTACCTCTCTCTCCTCCCACCCCCAACACCGCCACATTTACCTTCAGTCAATTCCATGGCAATTTAATTTTATTTTCAGCACACTCATAAGGTACAACTTTCAAAATACGGGAAAATGCAACTCCCCGTCCAGCTAACAATTTTCTTCAATTTGCCAGGTTGCCTGAAAAAAAAAAATTCAAGAGTTAGGTGTTCTCCAATATTAATTTCTTCAAGACAACTTGAGCATCAACGACAGGTTTTACTAGAGATGATGGAGACAACTAATTTCTCTTTGTATAAGGAAAAGTAATTTTTCAATCACATTTACCATTACACCAGAATTTAGCTAGCTAATTTCTCTTTGTGGAAAACCAAGAAAAGAAATGTGTTCAGTTTTCTAAACACAAGATTAAATATTTCTTACTATCAATTTTATTAAATGTACGTAATATAGTTCTTGTAGTTTGTATATAGAAATTTTGTAGATGAAGAGCAAATTTTGTTGTCAATATTTTTTTTTGACACAAGATTTTAGTTTAATTATAGTATAAATGTAGTAATTTTGTATATACTCTTAAGAACAATACAACTTTATACAATACTTAAACTGATTTGTATTTTATTTGTAGAAATTTTATTTACAAGATATCTACAAACTGAATACATTAAATTTTAATACCCCAATTCTCATTTCAATTGTAGCATAATTGGCATTTTCGACATAATTGTAGAAGACTTGTAGAAGTTTTAGTCTTCCCAATCTACAATTTATCTACATTTTGTCTACAATTTATCTACAATTCTATAATTTAACTACAATTTTTCGAAAAATATGTCTTCTTCTTCTTCGACGAGTTTCAATTTGAAATTCAGTCAAAACCAAGTCTAATTTTCACCAAAACCCCTCAAAATTGAGATGTAAACTCCTAAACATATTTCGAATTATTTACAACAACATCCAATCCAAACAAATAATGATTTTTGAAAAACAAAATTTGAATTCAAAGCTTGTAAGCTTTTTAATGGCTATCAATGGTGGAAAGTATATGGAGAATGAGAGAATTACGCTGCAATGGATTTGCTTCCGTTTTAAATTTCGAAATTAATGGTGATAGAATCACCATTAAATCTGATTCCTACAAATTTGGCGCCTTTTTAGGGTAGAATCTACCTATTTTTGGTTTGGCACAGATTTTGTAGTCAAACTATGGACTAGGTGGGTAAATATCAAATTTTGAACATTTTTGGTAATAAAGTTTGGTATATGATATATATAGGAAAAAACATTAGCTCTTAGCACAATCTCGTAAGTATTACACCATTCGAATACCTCTATAGGTTGTGAGGCCTTTTGAGGGGCTTGACCCAAAACGAACAATATCACACCATGTTGAGAGTGTCTTTGAGCTTTTGAGTCCAACAGTTTCCTTGTGCTTCTCATTATTTTGATTTAAGAAATCAAAAAGCCACATAACACCTTAATGGCATCCATCTAATACCTGCAATTTGAAGCAAGGTTGCATGAATTCCATTAAGTCCAACGTATCGAGCAAAACTTCAAAAGAATAATCATGATGTTTACAAAATTTAACTTTGTTCATTTTTTTCCTATCGTTTGAATACTTGGCTAAGCGCTAGTCTACTTAATCATCATAAGCGTCATTTACAACTTTGGCTACTTTATTTGCTCAAGCTTTCAAAGCATATAATCATAAACTCTGCCATTGCAGGTCACTCGTTGAGTTGTTCCCTTCTTTTTTAGGTTCACCACGACTTGAATTCCATCATTTTGGTTCCTTTGGGATTGGACCAGTGTATTCCCCTATCTTATCTATTTGACCTTGTTTCACTGTTATGAGTATTAGACATGAAGTTGCATAAAGTGGGAGCGAGAATTTATCTACAAGTGGAACCAAAGAAAGTATTTGGACACAGTCCGCGCAATGATAAAAGAGAATTGACTGGGGTGTCAAATGGGCGGATTGAGTCAATTTTGGACGGGTCAAAATAAGTTGAGTTAACAATTACTTGGGCTAAGATGAGTTTGGTCAAGATGAATTAAAATTCGGGTCATAACCCAACCCGCCCAACTCTTATTAAACTTTAATTAATATGTGTTATTTTCTTGTAAATTGTATAATTAGTAAATAAGGTTTTTTTGCTTTTGTTATGGTCATATTTAAAATATTAAAAAATAAAATAAAATTATTTCTAAGATATTTTGACAAACTTACTCATGTATTAATTTGGGCTAAAAATTAGCCAAACTTTAAATGAGTTTAGATAATTTGGGTCAAAATGAGCTAAGTTCAATAAATGAGCAGGTCAATAACCAACCCAACCTTGAGCGGATTGGACGGGTCATTTGGGCTTGGGCCAAATTTGACAGCCCTAATTGATATAATGAGTACAATGAAAATCTATAAGGGATGACCCTAAATGTACATATGCAGCATCCTATTATACTGAACCAAACACTTTAAGGTCATATACAAACAATAGTAAAGCCTATGAACATATATTTTTAAACATAAAACTTATTCCGTTATTGGTATACAGTAATTATATCTTAGATGCCACCTTAATGATGCTACATAAAGCTCAGCTTGATCTCGAAAATACAAAGGAAAAGTAATGCAACAAATGTTCAAAAAGAAATACATGAAAGCAGAAGCACTAGATAGTTGATACCCCTCTGCCAATTGCATTATTTAGGTGGGAATGGTCTACGTGTACAAAGATTAAAACTGAATTTTCGTTAAAAATACTGTTAAAAACTTGATGGATCTTGCAGTCAAATTACTTTTATATTACTTAGTTACTTTTGTATTTGATGGATCTTGCAGTCAATGCAAAGAGAACACTAGACTCAACATCAGCACATTTGGAGATTTGAAATTAACTGATAGTAAACTAAAGAGTTAACCTAATCTTCTTAAATATCTTTGAAATGGGTCAAGTCATAAATAATTTACTTTCATTATCCCGGTTGAGACCCTCGCGATGCAGCATAAGCTTTTAGTGATGGACGTCGGTATTATGATAAGGAGGAAAAAGAGGTCAGTACGAGGATCAGGTGCGGTGCCTTGACTGAAGATAAAGCTCAAGAGTTGGGAGGGAAGTTATCAACAGAGGAAGCCTGTATGAATAGTGGGGAAGCGAACATTATGTGGTTGACGATGGTGGACTGTATTAGGAAGGCGACGAGAAAGGTGTTAGGGGTCTCGTCGGGCTACTCTGGTAGGCACAAAGGCGTCTGGTGGTAGAATGAAGTGGTCCAAGGTAAAGTGAAAGCGAAGAAGTCGACGTACCTGCAGTTACTAAGGACCACTGGTTAGGAGGAGAGAAGAGCGAACAATGAAAGGAATAAGGCAGCTAGGAAGGAGGTAAAGCCGGTGGTCACGGAGGCTAAGACTGTAGCTTTTGCCCCACTGTACGAGGAACCAGAGGACAAAGGCGGGGAGAAAAAATTTATTCCGGCTGGCCAAGGCGAGAGAGAGGAAGGCTCGGGATCTGGACCAAATGAGGTGATCAAAGACGAGGACGGTAGAGTTTTGACGATGGAGGACCACATTAAGCGAAGATGGCAGACCTACTTTCATGAATGAAGAAGGGGATCGAGATATAGTTCTAATTGGGGCATTCCGAGAGTCACAAAGAATTTAGGTATTATAGGCGCATCAAGGTTGAGGAGGTCATGGAGGCTATGCGTAAGATGAATAGGGGTAGAGCTACCGGGCTAGACGAAATCTCGGTAATTTTTGAGGTGTGCAAGTAAAGCAGGCTGGGAGTGGCTGACTGGGTTTTTTAATGTTATTTTCAGGACAAAGAGGATGCCGAAGGAGTGGAGGTGGAGCACGGTGGTCCCATTGTACAAGAACGAAGCTGATATCCAAAGTAGTAACAACTATAAGGATATTATCAAATTACAGAGTCATACCATGAACGTTTAGGAAAGGGTGGAGAAATGAGGGTAAAGAGGATGGTGTCTATTTTAGACAACCAGTTCGGGTTTATGCCAGGGCGTTCTACCATGGAAGCTATCCACCTTATTAAGAGATTGGTGGAACAGTACATAGATACGAAGAAGGACCTCCACATGGTGTTTATTGATCTGGAAAAAGCGTATGACAAGGTCCCTACAGAGGTTCTGTGGAGATGCCCGGAGGCAAAAGGTGCATTGGTCGCTTACATTAGGGTGTAAAGGATATGTATGATGGAGCTAAGACTCGGATTAGGACAGTGGGAGGCGACTCAGAGCATTTTCCGGTTGTTATAGGATTACACCAAGGGTCGGCACTCAAATCCATTCCTATTTTCCCTTGTGATGGATGTATTGACATACCGTATCCAAAGGGAGGTGCCATGGTGTATGTTATTTGCTAACGTCATCGTTCTGATTGATAAGACGTGAGCCAGCGTCAACGAGAGGCTAAAGGTTTGGAGACAAACCCTCGAGTCTAAGTGTTTCAAGTTAAGCATGACTAAGACGGAATACCTAGAGTGCAAGATCAGCGTCGAGCCGACGGAAGTAGGAGAGGACATGAGGCTTGAATCACAGGTCATTCCCAAAAGAGGCAGTTTCAAGTACCTTGGGTCGATTATACAGGGGGATGGTGAGATCGATGAAGATATCACACGCCATATAGGAGTGGGATGGATGAAGTAGAGGTTAGCATCTGAAGTCCTGTGTGACAAGAAAGTGTCGCCGATACTCAAAGGTAAGTTCTATAGAGCAATGGTTAGACCGAACATGTTGTACGTAGTCGAGTGTTGGACAGTTAAGAACTCGCATATCTAGAATATAAAAGTAACAAAAATGAGGATGTTGAGGTGGATATCCGGACACAATAGGATGGATAAGGAATGAAGATATTCGGGAAAAGGTGGGTGTGACCCCATTGGGTGACAAGCTGCGGGAAGCAAGGCTCAGATGGTTCGGTCACGCTCAAAGGAGAAGCCCAGATGCCCGGTAAGGAGGTGTGAGCCGCTGACTTTGGTGGGTACGAGGAGAGGTAGAGGGCGTTCCAAGATATACTGAGGAAAGGTGATCCGGCAGGACATAGCGTGACTTCAGATTACTGAGGACATGGCCCTAGACAGGAAGTTGTGGAGGTCGAGCATTAAGATTATAAGTTAGAGGGTAATTGTGCATATCTCTACAGCGCTCCAGAATGAGGCTAGTATTTTAGGATTTAGTCTTAGACTGCTAGTGGTTAATGTTGAGTTCACACCACTCTTTCGTTTCTCTTAGTATCAAGCTTTATCTACTGGTTATTGTTTTGTTTTTCATCTATTTTCTGGTTCTTATGATGCTGTTATGTTTTCTATGGTTTTTATTGATGGTATCAACATATTATCTTTTTTCGTCATTTTTTCGTCTTCTTGAGCCAAGGGTCTATCGGAAACAGCCTCGTAAAGCCACAAAATAGAAGGAAAATGAACCAGTTAATAAGATACTAGAAAAAGAACAAAAAAAAAATCCCCATACCCAGTAAAACTTGACTTCTATTTGCAATCAAACAATGAATGATATGCATTAACGAGTGGACTGCCATCTTACTATTTAAAGAATAAATGCTAATCATGCTTTAGCTAAACTCACGGTTTTACCAGCACTAAGCGGTACCATGTCAAAGTGAACCTCAAGATAGAGCGTCCATAAGCCTGAGCATTGATGGTAGGGTAAATTGAACTCGCTAGAGTGACCTCACTCTTCAGTCAGCACGCTTCCGGAAACATATGATTTTGTTGATAAAGCTCCTTTCATGACGATAGCTGATGATCAAGAGAGATAACACTATAAGACACTTCAACAACTCATGCACGAAATAGGATAAGAAGAAGTCTATTTAGCGAGGCAAGACTGCTATGCATATAGCGTCAATCCAGTTCAGCAGTCACAGACACATAAAGTTTTTAAGCCTCTGCTTACATTATAAAGGCCGCTATGGCAAAAGAGGTTATTCCCGGTGTTCAAGAAAGCGACTACTTCCTTGCTTTAAGCGAGAAGCGAAGCGGAGCGCTGGATGTGTCGCTACCTGTACTAAAAGCGACTCAGGTACAGAAAAGTGATCGCTTCTACCAAAAAAGTGAGAAGCGGGAAAAGTGGAAGAAGCGATTGCTTCTTGAATGAAATAAACAGTCAAAATGAGTCTTTTTCAATTAAAAGACCCAAATCGAGTGAGTCTTCTGTTTTAGTCATTCTTCAGCAGCAACCTAGGGTTTTAAATCAGCCCTTTCTTCCTCAAAAGACCAACAATTTCTTCCTCACATGAAGCAACGATTTGTTCAAGCAAACTAGGGTTCTTCTTCTTCTTCAACTTTACAACAAGTCAACAACAACTTTCAAGTTTCAACAGGTATGTTTTTATATTCATTCTTCTTCTTTTTCTTTTTCTTTCTAAATGTCAAAAAGCACCGAAATGCTGGCGAATTTTTCCAGAAAATTTCTACCCAAATTCTGGCCAAATGCTACTCTTGACAATCTTGTAGAAGAATAGGATGCCCCTTTTGTGCTTTAATTGATGTTGCTCTTTAGTTTTTTAATTCAAGTATTGTATATTTGCTTACAATTATATGTGTTGTTTATGCCATATTTATTATTTTTTTTTTGAAATTCCGCTACACTTCAAAAAAGCGGACGCTTCGCTTCTCACTTTTTGTGAGATGGGGGTTGTCGCTTTTCCTCGCTTCACGCTATTTTTAACACTGGTTATTCCCACAGACAAGTGTTCCAGAAATATCTTTTCCGAGACTAGAGTGAGGAGTCCAGAAAGAAGTATGGTCCAACTAGAAGGCATCAAGGAAAACGAGGGTGAATCCGGAGAAACAATCTATAAAATAATCATTGCCTGCATCCAAGTAATATTTGACTTCTCTAATCCTTAAAAATTTACATTCCATGAACACCAACAAAAATTCTACACTTTCATGCCAAAAAGCACTGTAAGTTTCACAAGCATATACCTGGAAATAGCACATGATGAATGGAGTAAGTGATCCTAAATGTCATATCTTTCTATCAGTCAAGGAACAAGAGGCTGCAACAACATTATCTACACTGTTGTAAGCTCAATTTGCAAATGCAATACAGTAGAAAGAGAAGCAACTAGAGTCAGTTTCACTACTCACATGTTCCTCTACTTGTGAAAGCCATGCTTCATATAGCTAATTCCTCAACATACTGGCAGTGCTTTTGAAACCAGTTCTTTAAAATGAAAGCTTGTAGTAATGAAATACCGCTGCCAGATGAAACCAATGACCTACATATGATATATGAAATCTTCAAGAAAATCACTCAACAGAGTTATAAGACCGGTCTTATTGTTCGCATAGTAGAGGAAGTGGCCTTAATTCTGAACCAAAATCTAACGCACAAACAACAATCATGATTTCTTTTAATTTTTTACGAAAAGAAAAGTACATGAGAACTCGGGCAACAAACAAATCCTAACACTAAAAGATATCATGAGGATACTTAAAGAATTTGTCAAATCAACCGTATTGCACCAGCTGAACATATAAGACCGACATTCATCACTAGGTAAATAGCTGAGAAAACAAGCAAGAAATTCCATTTGAGCGCTTGAGTTGGTTCTCATCGCAACGGCATGCAGAAATGCTTCAGGCCTTCCTGCCCAAAGACTAAGCATCTAACTTAAGAGAGTTTCCGGTAGTAAGGCTGGTACAATTACTAACAACTTTAGTTCGCCTGGGTAAATTCTAATAAGCATAATCCACGATGCAGTAGAATGAAACCCATATAAGCTCAGTGGTACAATCTTCCAGATAAATACTTGCTTTAAAAAACCCAGCTATTTGAAACAAAATAAAAAACTTTCTGATAGAGATTCAAAAGACATAAAGAGATTTCTTAGACTATCAAGTCGGTAACATCATTTTTTGAACAGTATGATTCAGAACCCCAACGATTAAAAATCAAAAAGCCCCTTACATGACGGGGCAGTTGCAGCAGCACGTGTTGCAAGGACGTCCAGACAGTTTCTTGATTGACAGGAGTTCAGAATCCAAGTTAGACGGGGTTCGGTAATTGGAGGCTTCTTTCTTTAAATATACAGGAACTTGCAGCATTATTACTGACATCTCCTAGATGTCCTTCAGAGGACGAAGAATTTGCCTCATCCTGATCGGTCTACAAATCTAAGCTTCAGAGCACAAGCACAAAAGGTGGCTTGTTCCTATTTACCTTATTCCAAAAAAGGTGTCTTGTTACTACTAGTGACCAAAATCCATTTCCATTTGATGAGTTGCTAGGTAAGGGGCTTTTTGTATGGATCAAAACTTGACCTCATGATAATGAATGACATCAACACATTTATTAAAGCCTATTTGTGACTAATAAATGGTATGATCATTTATTCACAAGATTATCGGGTAGTTATCCAATTTGACAACTCGGGCCACGACCTGACCGTCCTTACGAGGGCGTCCCCTCTATGTGGTCCCAACCCCTTGGCGCCAGCTGGTCGATCTCCTAGCTATAAATACTAAGAGAAAGAACTCTAAAAGGGGGGCTTCTTCTTCGTTTTCATATCTACTTCAAAAAAAAGAGATAATACATCACTGTAAGGCTCTAAACCTCTCTATGGAGAGGCAAACCAAACCAATGTCATTAATAAGAAATGTTCACCCTCCTCCTTTTAACTTATCACTATTGTCTCCTATATTTTATTTCTTTAGTCGTTGGATTTATTACGATCTGCTATGATTGGCCTTCCCTGTATTTTGATTGTTTTATGCTTAAAAAGTGAATGAAAACTTTGAGCTAAACAATTTGGCACCGTCTGTGGGATTTCATAGCAGAGTCGCGTAGTTTACCCTTAGACCGAAAAAGGAAAATGAACAACCCAGCTGGAATAAATCCTAGCGGCATATCGGATCGTAGGAAGTCA
Source organism: Nicotiana benthamiana (assembly GCA_034376525.1). Lineage (NCBI taxonomy): Eukaryota > Viridiplantae > Streptophyta > Magnoliopsida > Solanales > Solanaceae > Nicotiana > Nicotiana benthamiana. The sequence goes on from CM067335.1 coordinate 87,764,218, forward strand.
AAAACCTCGAGATGAGCGTGCTTTCACATCCTCGCCTCTCCAAGAAAAGGGAAGAAGAAGAAGAAGAAGCAGATCCCTCATCCCTATGGGGAAAATAGGCCTAAGTTACCTCGCCCCCTTTCCACACCGGATCCTGCCAAAAGGGGGGAAAGCACAAAAGCATCTCTCGAACCGAGATCTATAATAGGGTGACCCACGCGAGCCAGTCGAAAAGACCACAAGCACAAGTTAGGCAAGATCTGAAACCAGAAACGAATCCCAACCCCCAACACGAAGCGGGCTATGTGGGAACGCTACGTTCCTTCACCCAAAAGTTCAACTACGGTTGAATTGGGACTCAAGCTATGCGCCTTCAACTCAGGCTACGCGCCTTCAAATATTACAAAGATTCAACTACGGTTGAACGGAAGTTCAGGCTATGCGCCTTCGACTCAGGCTACGAGCCTTCAAATATTACAAAGATTCAACTACGGTTGAACAACAGTTCAGGCTATGCGCCTTCGACTCATGCTACGCGCCTTCAACTATTACAAAGATTCAACTACGGTTGAACGGCAGTTCAGGCTATGCACCTTCGACTCAGGCTACGCGCCTTCAAATATTACAAAGATTCAACTATGCTTGAACGACAGTTCAGTCTATGCGCCTTCGAATCAAGCTACGCGCCTTCAAATATTACATAAGTTCAACTACGGTTGAACGATAGTTCAGGCTACGTGCTTTCACCCAAAAGTTCAACTACGGTTAAATTGGGACTCAGGCTATGCGCCTTCGGTTCAGGCTACACGCCTTCAAACATTACAAAGATTCAACTACGGTTGAACAGCAGTTCAGGCTATGCGCGTTCGACTCAGGCTACGCGCCTTCAAAAATTACAAAGGTTCAACTACGGATGAACATCAGCTCAGGCTACGTGCCTTCACCCACAAGTTCAACTACGGTTGAACTGGGACTCAGGCTACGCGCCTTCAAATATTACAAAGATTCAACTATGGTTGAACGGCAATTCAGGCTATGCGTCTTCGACTCAGGCTACGCGCCTTCAAATATTACAAAGGTTCAACTACGGTTGAACATCAGCTAGGCTAAGTGCCTTCACCCAAAAGTTCAACTACGGTTGAACTGGGACTCAGGCTGTGCACCTTCAAAAATTACATAAGTTCAACTACAGTTGAACGATAGTTCAGGTTACGTGCCTCCACCCAAAAATTCAACTACGCTTGAACTGGGGCTCAGGCTACGCGCCTTTGGAAACTACAAATGTTCTACTACAGTTGAACGACTACTCAGGCTATGCGCCTTCAAAAATTACATAAGTTCAACTACGGTTGAACGATAGTTCAGGCTACATGCTTTCACCCAAAAATTCAACCACGCTTGAACTGGGGCTCAGGTTACGCGCCTTCGAAAACTACAAAGGTTCAACTACGGTTGAACGACTACTCAGGTTATGCGCCTTCAAAAATTACATAAGTTCAACTACGGTTGAACGATAGTTCAGGCTACGTGCCTTCACCCAAAAGTTCAACTATGCTTGGACTAGGGCTCAGGCTACGCGCCTTCAAAAACTACAAAGGTTCAAGTACGGTTAAACGACAGCTCGGGCTACGTGCCTTCACCTAAAAGTTCGACTACGAGTTTGACTAGGATTCAGGCCAAGTGCTTCCACCATTGTGAATTACAAAAGAATTCAACTATTAGGCGAACCAGAACTCTCTACACGCCTCCGTCGTAAAAGCCGCAAACTCAACCACGAACGAATCAAAGCCAAGGACACACGTCCCCAGGGCTATAAGTCGGGCAGCAATCAAACGAGAACAAGCGCCCTTAAATGTCCAACCACGGATGAACCCCATGTCGGGCCAAGCGCCCCGCCATTCAAGTAAGTACGACTAACTCAAACTAAAGTGTTAACCCGCACAAAGTTCGGCCCAAGTCGAACTACAAGGCCGTGCTTTTCATTATCACGGCCAGTAGCTCGACTAAGCTCGAACTGGGACTAAAGCTATGTGCCGCCACTGCCCAAATGCGGCTACAACCCACTCCCAACAAGTGGTGGAAGGTGATGACCAAAAGCGTCTATCTATGGCCAAGGCCATCTACACCAACTTTCCTTAAGGCAAGGAATCAGTTCGACGATGGTCGAAATCACCTAACCGGTTGAGACTATTAACCTGCTCGCCAGAAAAACTCTAAGGCAAAGTCCTCCCAAACAAGCACAACAAAAAGGAATAAGTTGTATTCGACAAAAAACAAACAGAAGGGAAGAAAGCCATATATATTTGCAATATTTACACGGGGTTACCCAAATTACATTGGCCCAAGGCCGGAAAAAAAAAAGAGAAAAAGAAAACTAAAACTAAACAAACATTACAAATTTTTTCCATTTGTTCACTCGGCGTCCCCAGTGCCCCCTTCAGCATTATCAGTGCCCTCGGCGCCTTCGTCACCCCAGGCATAGACGGGTCAAAACCGCAGTCGAGGCGGGCTTCACGAGACTTTTTGCGTGCCTCCTCATAAGTGTCCTCAGACACGACGTCGGCTTCCCACAACCTCATGTACACATCGAGCTGGGCCTCGGCATACGTCCAAAGCTCATGAGTAGGACAAAAAGAAGCGGCTTGGTGCCTCAGGCACTGATTCTCGGCCTCCAAGCCTGCAATCCGGTCCGCTGCAGCACGGGCGTCTCGCTCACAGACGGCAATGCGCCCTTCCAACGACCGCTCTTGAAAGGTAGCGACGGCCCTCTTTAATCTACGCTCTCTTTCTTGGGCACGGTTGGTCGCCTGTAGTGTTTCAACCCTCGCCAGGGCGTCCTCTTCCTGCTTCCTTGAAGTGGCGGCCTCGGTCTCTAGGGCATCCACTTGCCTAGTAAAAGCTTCAGCGGCCTCTGCTGCAACAGTCAGATTTTGGCGCTCCCTCTCAGTAGCCGCCCTTCTCTCAGCATCCATCTCCTCGCTCTTATGACAGAGCTGCCCCTCAAGAGCATTTACCCTGTTAAGGGTCTGTTGCATGTGAAGCTCCCTGCGTGCCAGCTCCCGGTTTCGCGGGTCGTTCCTTATGTTTTCACGCAGATCACGACACTGGTCATGGTAACGGCGGTACTTCTCCAACAACCGCACAAAAACCGGTGAGCGGACGTTGGCCCGCCTGATGCTCTCCACCTCCAACAAAAATGACTACAACAAATAGAGCGACGGTTAATACAAGAAGACGTACTAAGAAAGAAAACAAACCAAAGTTTTACATATACCTCAATATTCATGGCGCGCACCTTGCCCATCAACCCGACATCAGAGATACCTCTCAAGGATGCACTCTCCGCATCCGAGCACAGAACCCCGAACAGCGTCACCAGGTTTTCCTTCTCGAGCAGCAGGTTCAGGTCGTTAGGGATCTCCAAATAACGGTAATCCTTTTCGGCCTGCGCCGGTCGGCGGGTGTAACCCTCTTGAAACAGACGGACGTCCTCAGGGTCAATATCGGACTCCGAATCATCCCCCTCTCCTGAGGTGCCCCTTCCTTCCGCCGCCCTGGAAGTCGAGGCCTATGCCGCGCGAGACGTTGAAGCGCTCGCATTCGCCAAAACGTCGGCGCCTGCACTCTCCACCACAACAGTTGCCGAGGAACTACCTTCCCTCTCAGCAACAGGAACAGAAACTTGAATCGCTGAAGCGATTGTGTCACGTTGGCCTGAGCCAACCGGGGCAACCCCCACTAAGTGCTCGCCCTCTGGGGAAAGGTCCGCTGCGCCCCCCTCCTCCGTCGATGGCGAAGAGTCTAAACTAATCACCACCGGAAGAGCCGGGGTGAACGCCACCCTACGCCGAACCAGTGACCTCACATCTTTTTCCTCTTCTTCATTCGGTGATCGCTCCGCCCTGGAACACACAATCCCCTGGAGACTCCTCAACTCGGGGCACGGGCCGTACCGGAGAGTGTGCAGCCGAGGATTCTAATGAAGTCGCCCTCGGGACCGGGCGAGGCGCCGACATTGTAATCAATCGGGCGGTCGCCCCCAGCCTGCGGAAAGCAAGCTGAGGAGCCCTCCTGCGTCATGGCCGTTCTGACCAACCAAAGAAGAAAGGTAAGTCAAAGAACTAAAGACTACAAAAGAAGAGTAATAACAGCAAATCAGATTCTTACCAGCAGCCCGCCTACGGCCATGGACCTACCAGAAAGACGCCCACATACGAATCCCCGTTGTAACAGGGAGCACAGCCTCGACCCACTCACGGATGCCAGAGAATGGCGCCGATGGCGCACCTCCCGCTACGATACAAGAAGAAGATCAATACGTACGAACATAAAGCAGGGCATTTAACCAAAGGAAATCAAGGCCAGCGTAAAAGAAACTTACGTGCATGGTTCCACTCCTCTGGGAAGTCAGTAGCGCAGGCCACTAGCGTAAAGAGTTAGCACGTGCCCTAGTGTAATCTCCCTCCGTGCCAGCTCTGCATATTTGATCAGCATCGCCAATAATTTGTAGAAAGAAGGATGAGCTGACCAGGGCACACCCTGTAGTAGCAACAAAATTCCACCACCAGCATGGGGAGAGGAAGCCTAAATTCCAGCTTGAAAGGGTAGGCGTAAAAGACGCAGTACCCTCGGTGGTCGACATGTACCCTATCGCCGCTCCTGGCCAGGACAATGTCAGCGAAGCGAGGAATATCACACAGCTCTTTCAGCTGAGCGATGCCAACTTCCCCCATCAGTGGAGCTTCATCCACCTGATCCTCTCCCTCGGGGTCGGTGAAGTCAGTTTCCGGACCGCCGGGCAAAGAGAGAATGTCAGTCGCTGACGGGAACCGATCAACATTCGGCGAATCGGTGGTTCTAACCACCGTAGATGGGCCCTCAACAGCCGTAACCGCTACCGGAGCTATATCAGAAAGAGAACTGCTCGCAATTATTAGTATAATGAGAGAAAAATGGCAAAATTCACCGGAAAAACAAGAGAAGATGAAAATCCGACGAAAATGACGATGAATGAATAAACGAAGAGCAAAAGGCTAAATAATCTGAAAACAAGGACGGCTATCTATCTTAGAATTTCACTTAGAAAAATATCGGGAAAGTGAGAACTGAACGATACATCCCCTTATTTATAGACGAAGCATAAATGGCCTTCACAAATCCCAAAGGTCACCATTAACTACCCGACCAACTGCAAAACGGTTCAGGCCTACAGTAACGGGCACCATTATGACAGATACCACTGAACGGTCATTCAACCGTCAATCGGCGTGTCCTCCATGAAATGGTTGCAACGGCCTCAAGATACCATAGGCACGCCCCATGCGTCACCATGCATATGACGTCGTTCTCATGCGCGTTGAGAATGATCGTATTCTCTCCAGGCACGTGAGAAAGACTACGGTCATCTCTAAAGTAAAAATAGCTACGGCCATCTCCAAAAGATAAAAGGCTGCGGCCATCACTAAATTAAAAATGACTACGGCCATCTCCAAAAAATAAAAGGTTATGGCCATCTCCAAAAGATAAAAGGCTACGACCATCTCTAAAGTAAAAATGGCTATGGCCATCTCTAAAGATAAAAATGGCTACGGCCATCTCCAAAAGATAAAAGGCTACGCCCATCTCTAAAGTAAAAATGGCTACGTCCATCTCTAAAGATAAAAGGGCTATGGCCATCTCCGAATGATTGAAAATGCTACGGCAGTGTCTAAAAATAAAAACGGCTACGGCCGTCTCCGAAGAATAAAGGACTACGATCGTCCCCAACGCATAAACAGCTACGGTTATTGGCGGAATCCGCTCATCGTATTCGGCCCGGGCACGACCTCAATAAGCGGAGGACTATCTGTATGGGTCAAAACTTGACCTCATGATAATGAATGAGAGCGACGCATTTATTAAAGCCTATTTGTGACTAATAAATGGTATGACCATTTATTCACAAGATTATCGGATAGTTACCCAATTGACAACTCAGGCCACAGCCTGGCCGTCCTTACGAGGGCGCCCCCTCTATGTGGTCCCAACCCCTTGGCGCAGCTGGCAGATCTCCTAGCTATAAATACTAAGAGAAAGAACCCTAAAAGGGGGGCTTCTTCTTCTTCATATCTACTTTGAAAAGAAGAGAACATCACTGTAAGGCTCTGAACCTCTCTATGGAGAGGCAGACCAAACCAATGTCATTAATAAGAAATCTTCACCCTCCTCCTTTTAACTTATCACTACTGTCTCCTGTATTTTATTTCTTTGGTCTTTGGATTTATTATGATCTGCTATGATTGACCCTCCTTTTATTTTGATTGTTTTATGCTTAAAAAGTGAATGAAAACTTTGAGCTAAACAGGCTTGGCTTCACAAGCTAGCCCCTTTTATTGGGTTCCAGAAAGGCACACCAAGCTATTAAAGCTTTGTCCAGAGCTTCATTCAAGAAAAATGTACATGACCAGAAGTCTCCGTGTATCATACAAGATGTGCTTGAAAATGGATTTGAAACAAAAAGATGTTTGCCAACAATCCTATTTCCCCCAAAATGTTAAACAGATTAACTCATCAATTGGAAAACTGGGCGACAAGGTTAGCACATTAGCTTAGACATGCACAACAAATACAGAAGGTCAAACAAACTCAGCTGGAGTTAAGAGCTAAAGCATGATTTTCAAACATTTATCAGAAAACTCTAGAGAATTCCCTTGTTTGGATAGCTGCATCATTCTCCGGATTCTAAAGAGTATGTAGAGTCAGTCTTTTAACCTGGGGCAGTGGGGGTAGAGAGAGTTAAATCGTAAAAGTCAAACACATCGAAGTAGCAGCCAAAGACTGAGGTTTGCAACCTTCACAATCTGGTTTGCCATCTAGAAAATAGCTCTATTACAATATCATATCTGAAAGCTTTAAGGTCCCACTGACCTACATTATTATCATTTATGCTTCAGCGATCATAAGTACTTCATCTTTTACAATGATAATTATGTTATCTAACCTCTTCAGTTTTTTGCAGATTACAGTTGCTCTGAACTGTTAACCTAAAGCTATATGTGTCAAGGTAAAATAGGCATTAAATTGACTTCAGTCCATGTGCTAGGCCTTGGGCTGTTCAGAGGAACCAAAAGAAAATCCACAGGCAGAGGCTGCCTAATACTATTGGCAGAGATGGTGTACAATCTGAAGTTTTTTAGCCTAAACAGTCATCTCGAGGATGCTGCTCAACATTCCCTAGGATTCAACAGGCTCGTGCTGGCATCAGTAGTCAGAAAAAATCAAATAACATGAACCCAGCAAGTGAAGGAAGAGAGCACAATTGCTTTTGGTGTTTTCCAGAATGGAAGGCAAGGCATCCTAGAACATTCTAGGGGAAGTAGGAGATGGAGAAAGTTGAGGAACCATACAACGGTCCTTTCATCCTTTATAAATGTGTGTAGCTAAGTCAGTCAAAAATCCAATTACGACAAAAGGCAAAGGCAAACTACAGTTAGTCGCAGTCACCAGTTCAGATAAATATTACTCCATTCAAGTGTGACCTTGCTTATAACATTTTAATATACATAAAGATAAAGAGCAAACTAAAAAACAGTAGAAAATTTAGTTACCACGCCAGGTAGCTTTACAAAGAGGAACCAGATAGTTAAGCAACGTGAAGGGGTAGCTGCAGTTTCAAATATCAGCCGCAAAAAGATGTAAAAGGGTGCTGCTAGTAGCTCCAATATACAAGCAAAGACTGCGCAGTAGGAGAACTACAATATTAAAGGACACTAAAAATAGTATCAACTCACTCATCAAACTTCCAACTAGAAAATGTTATTTGCTGAACAAAAGAACTTAAATGCCCAATAAGCCACTATTTTGGTCTCACGGAGTGATCGTAAGTCCAACATTCACTACTCTGAAGTCTCACACCTTCTTTCCAGATGTAGGTAGAACAAGTAATTTAAAACCAGCCAAAGTTATATTACTCTCACATTTAAGCCAAAGACATACAGATACAGCCAATGTTCACAGCATTGGACCCTCTTCTAAAGTCAAAATCAGATGCACCCATGGAATACTGCGTTCTCCTACACCAAGTTGATAACCAGCTTGCAAGAATGTGCACGTGACACAATAGTTTAAAAGGTTTGTACATCAAAGTTTAAGCTTACCATTTATTCATGTGCATTACTGTGTCCAGTAACTTAGTTCCTGGCACCACATAACAAGAAGACATCCTACAAGTTTGACAACTACTCCCAACCGGAAGCCCATCCAAGCTACTCAATGGTTTTGCAGCATCTCTCCTTGAAGATCCATCACTGTAAGGTAATAAGAGCGACATCTTTAAACTTCAAACCAATGACGAAAGATGTTTTTTATGTAAGGATACCACCTACCTAAGACATAGATAACGCCAGAAACAGATATATGACAACCTGGTCTTAAGTACTTTACTTCGTGGAACAAGACAATCTTAAACCAGATAAACTACATTCAGTATTCACTACTTAGGGGCTTATCCGCTCTTTGTTGTTCAAGTTCTCAGAAATGTGATCTTCACTTTATATTCAGACAGTCAAGATTTGATTTCCTAATATATTCTATTTACATTACCCTTTTGTAGCAAACAATTGTTTAAGATTTTAAGATCTTGAACACCTAACATCTTCTAATTTCTTACCCAAGATATCTTCAAAATCCTCGCAAATTTACAAAGTTCTCTAAGAAATAAAAAGTTCTGATCTGGAGGTTAGTTTTGGCGCAATTTCAACGTGAAAATCAAGCATGATTAAAGTCTTAAGAACAGAACTTCATTTCTTATATACCTTGACAGACATTTGATTGGGATTATGTTGATCACATTATAGAATTTTTTGTAATTTCATCAGAAGAATGGTGTCAAAAGAAGAACATACTTACTATGGCCATGCAACCTCAAAAAAAAGGAATTTATAATTACTACAAGAAAGAACAGTAAATCCACACTGGCAGATAAAAAAAAGCTTTAAACATGAAATTAAAAAGAAGAAAGGGAGTAAAAGTGGCTAGACAATAAACATTCAAAAATACCACTGAATATCAGTCCTCATGTAACTTCGACTAGAAGAAGCACACAAGTAATGAACAGGTAAACAGCATACAACTGCATAATGTGCAAAAGCAATGTTAACAGCATTTCTTATAGTCTTAGCATACCCCATGAATCAAATTAACATCAAAACACGTAGTAATTCTAATTAAACATTAATGTAGCATCTTTCTACCTATCTATCATACTGATACATTCTGCAGCAGTCAGAAATATTGTGAATTTATTTCTTAGTCCCTGCGCTAATCATGGAGAACCAATCAAAGTGGACATACTACTAGGGCCTAGAAACTTCTTATGTTTAATACTGAAAGAAACACAGATTACTATTTCGATATTATGGATAATAATCACATCATATATGAAGAGCTGTCAGCTGAAGCGTTCAAGGGGGAAAAAACACTTGTAATAATTTCGCTAGCATGAAATGTGAAGGAGAAATTGCATTGATAAGAAGAAGAAAACAAATGCAAATCCCAATGGAGGAAAAGGAAAAAAAAACACAATGCTTGATCAACAATGGTGACAGGTAACCCGTGAAATTAATAGAAATCACCGTAAGCTGACTCAGCCATTGCAGCTATCAAGAGAGAGAAAAAGAAGACAAATGCAAAGATTGGAAAAGGAGAGGGGTCAGTCAGAAAATTACGGCATAGTGTTTTTCTCAGTGAGGTGAGGTGTCGGGCGATTCAAGAATGGAATACCAACGGAATGCCTCTTGATAGGAAGTGATTAGCTACACTACGTACATCATTACTGCGTATCACTCATTAGTGAAAAACGGGGGAGAAAAAAACACGAAACTAATAAATATGAGGAAAGAGGGAAAATGTGTTGCAAAATAGGGGGCGCCGAATTTGGAGAAATCGAGTAATAGCCTGTTTGGCCAAACTGGAAAAATTATCTTTAAAAGTCTTTTTTTCAAAAGTGTTTTTCTCAAAAATACTTTTGGGAGAAACAGTTTATGTTTGACTAATTAGTTTAATAAGTATTTATAAGTAAGCATTTAGTATTTGGCCAAGTTTTAAAAATTTTCTAAAAAAAGTACTTTCGGAGAGAAGCTGCTTTTTTTTGCTTTTGCTTTTCCTCAAAAGCACTTTTTTCCTCCCAAAAGCTTGACCAAATACCTTAATTTTTGACTAAAAATACTTTTGACAAAAAAAAACCATTTTTGTCCAAAAAGAAGACTAAAAAGCAGGCTATAAATTCAATTCAGGAAAGGTAGTCTTAAATCATTAAGGATCTGTTTGGACAGCCAGCGTGCAATAATCTGATGGCTGTAATTATTAGGACAATAATTATACAGCCTAATAATTACAAGTGTATTATTTGGGTGCACAAGTATAATTATACAACTAAATTAAATTTTAAAAAAAATAAAAGTTAACAAATACATCCCTTTATAAATAATATTAAATTTGGCATTTATGATAGATATATTGTTTCTTGAAAACATATTATTTACTAATCATATATTTATAACTAATATTGTAAAAATTATATATATATATATATATATATATATATATATATATATATATATATATATGTGTGTGTGTGTGTGTGTGTGTGTGTTTAAAATTAATAATATTTTACTTTAGTCAATTATAAAAATTAAAAGTACATATTTTATAAGAATATCATGGACTGCATGCTTGATAAATTATTAATATTTATAAATATAGTACCATAACATTACTCAAATATTTTACAAAAAATAATTTATTAATTCTAACTGAAAAATAAATACCATGCAATGAATACTACTAAAACAAACAAAATGGAAGCAACAATATAACATATATTCAAAATCCAAAAAAAAAATTTAACATAATACTCTTATATGAATTTACAATATAGCATAATAGATGTGGTTATCGAATAATTAGACTTCAATAAGCAACAACATGGAGAGTTATTTCAACAAACTTGAACTACGCTTCTATTTCTTATTAGTTAACCCAGCTCTCAATGAGATTTATTTTGTTTATTATTATGTCGATGGGCTGAAACCTGATTTACTATTGGTATCAACTTTCATATAGCGGAAGTATTAGTGCTATTGAATGTGATTCTCTAGTAACTAGACCCAATATTTACAATAGTCAATAGATAAATAACAAATAAAGACGGTTAAAAGGAAAGACAAATTAAACAAAAAAGAATAAATAAAAGAAAATGACAACGGGACGCATATTTTAATGTTTAGCAATTTGAAAGCCTTAACATCATGTTGATTATTTTTATATAATCATACGGAAAGGTAAATTTATTTAGGTACAAAAGTAAAAAGATTACTTCATATATATGTGAACACAAGTTTGCAGCAAAGTGAAAAAAAGAAACCGAAAAAACTTCGAACACATATTACATAAGTTATTATGTTAAAGTAAAATTTGAGGTCTAATAAGATGATGCATTTTTCTCCTGTTAAATGATCTAATAGTCAAAATTTATTAAGTATTCGACGAAGACCAAAAGTGCTCCTTTTCTTTGAAAACTTATGCCCTCTCATACTTCAGGTTTCATGGTGGTTCATGTATAGACAGAGAAGAAGATGAGATGAAGATGAAGAAGAAGTAGACCTAACATCGATGATCTCATACCAGAGTGTTTGATATAGGGGTGTTCATCGGGCGGATTGGGCGGCTTTTTACTTTTAGCGGTTTGGCTTAACGGTTATCGACTTTTAAATGTATTCATCTGTTAGCCACCCGATAAGATATCGGGCGGATTGGTATCGGGTTAGCTCTTATCGGGCGGTTACCGGGCGGTTTATCGGTTTGATACCTATGGGGGTTATCGAAAAGCTTATACCGAATTACAATACTTGTACAATACTAAAAGTCTAAAAAGCATAAGACAATGCTGTTATTGAAGTTTATGGTCTGCTTGAATAATAATGTTACTGTTATTCCATATATGATGGAGCGTTTGGTTTCTTCTTCTAAATCTTTTGTTTCCTTGATTTGCAGCGCTATTGCAGAACAAGGATTTATATTTATTTTTTTTAAAAGCAAATAGTCATTTTTTTTCATCTTCCAAATTAACAGTACAATGAAATGAGAAAGGTGTTAGGATTATGATTCCTACTAAAGACAACAACCTTCATTTGAATAATCGGATTTACAACTACATGAGCGGAAGCTAACCTGAATCCATATGTGGAAAAGTTGAGCCTCCTTCTTGATGATTGTCCTTGAGCTTTTGAACCTCTTGATTATTTCTTCAAGAATGACTTGTGGTTTGTATGTTACCACAAGAATGAATCCTCAACAATAACAATATATGAAAGGTTTACAAAATAGTATTATGACAATGATCAAGGTTTTGGCTTATGGTTTTCCACTCTATTTGCAAGACAATGGACAAATGGTTCTTACTTCAATGGGTAGAGAAAGAACTTGTCTTGTTAAAGAATGGGAACCATAACCCCACTTTATAACTCTAGAATATGCAACCCAAGAGACAAGAGTTACAACAAGAATAATGTCTTGAGTAATGTCTTGCAAGAGTTACAAACTCAAGAGACAAGAGTTACAACAAGAGTAATGTCTTGAGTAATGTCTTGCAAGAGTTACAAACCCAAGAGTCACAAGCATTCATGTAACCATAGTTACATATGTAACCTTAGTTAGCCCATCATAAACTAAGGTTACACTTTTGGGTATCTACACATTAGTCATACACTTTAGTATGACAATACATTGGCCCCCTTAACATAATGTCCATAAGACCACATAATTAGGCCAAACCTTAAGATAGCACATAACATATAATTATTCATGTATTGTTCATATGTGTATAGATATAAGTCCATATATCTAGATATAAATCCATATATCTTACAATCTCCCACTTGGACGAGATATACAAACATATGTACAATCCTTGATATTATAAGTTACAAACCTTAGTTGCGCAAAATTGCTATCACAATAAAATTGTCATGAACAATCCGGTCCATCAATCATACCAACATAGGACCTAAGGGCTCGTCGTTACTCATTTGTAACTAGAACCAATCATAGATCACGTATATCAATATAACCAACGACATGGATCAAGTGTGGGTATGTAGCATGGAAATAACATAAAGTGTGGTCAATAGTATGTCTATTTACCAACTGGTTCACTTAATTGAGATCAAACAGAAACTGTAAGAGTACAATAAACTTTAAAACTGAATATCTGCAGATATAACTGAATTACTGAATTTCTGAATACAATGAACAATTACAAAAATGTGCAATACAAAACTCCCACTAAAATACATAATCCTTATCTGATTTGACACCCATACAAGCAACATGCTCATGAAAAACTTTTGGTGTCAATCCCTTAGTTAGCGGATCCGCAAGCATGGAGTTTGTACTAATGTACTCAATGCACAATTGTCCATTTTGTACTCTTTCTTTTACAACCCGAAATTTGACGTCCATATGTTTTGCTTTCGTCAAACTACTGTTGTTATTAGCATAAAGGACTGCTGATCTATTATCACATAATAGCCTAAGTGGCTTCTGAATAGAATCAACAATACGCAGTCCACCAACAAAATTCCGCAGCCATAATGCCTCATTGGATGCTTCAAAACATGCCATAAACTCTGCTTCCATTGTGGAAGTAGCTGTAAGAGTTTGCTTAATGCTTCTCCAAGAGATAGCACCACCCGCAAGCATGAAAATATAGCCTGAAGTAGACTTCAAACTATCCTGACATCCAGCAAAATCGGAATCGGTATACCCAATGATCTCAAGCTGGTCCGATTTCCGGTATGTAAGCATGTAATCCTTTGTTCTCTGTAAGTATCTCATGACCCGTTTGGCTGCCATCCAATGGTCCATTCCTGGATTACTAAGATATCTGCCTAACATCCCAATAATGTATGCTATATCAGGTCTTGTACACACCTGAGCATACATCAGACTACCTACCGCCGAAGCATAAGGTGTCTTCTCCATTTCCGAAATTTCATAAGTACTGTCTGGGCACTGTTTGAGACTAAATTTGTCTCCCTTAGCAACAGGGGTGTTGAATGGTTTACAATCCTGCATGCCAAATCTTTTCAGAACTTTATCGATATAGCCCTTTTGTGACAGACCGAGAACGCCTTTTGAGCGATCTCTCAGAATCTGAATTCCTAATACAAAAGAAGCTTCACCAAGATCTTTCATTTCAAATTTCTTTGAAAGAAATTTCTTAGTTTCAAGCAATAATGCTATATCGTTACAGGCAAGCAGTATGTCATCGACATATAAAACCAGAAAAATATACTTCCTCCCACTGAACTTATGGTATATACAGTCATCAGCAATATTCGGTTCAAAACCAAAAGATGTAACGACTGCATGAAACTTAAAATACCATTGACGAGAAGCTTGCTTGAGCCCATAGATGGATTTCTTTAATTTGCAAACCTTTTTCTTTGATTCATCCGAAACAAAGTTTTCAGGTTGCACCATATAAATTGTTTCCTCAATGTCACCATTGAGAAAAGCAGTCTTAACATCCATTTGATGAAGCTCAAGATCAAAATGTGCTACTAATGCCATTATAGTCCGGAAAGAGTCTTTCGATGAAACTGGAGAGAAAGTCTCTTTATAATCAATGCCTTCTTTCTGAGTGTAGCCTTTTGCGACAAGACGAGCTTTGTACTTAATAACATTGCCCCCTGAATCCCTTTTGGTTTTAAAAATCCATTTACAACCAATAGGTTTCGTACCTTCGGGCAATGTAACAAGCTCCCAAACGTCATTATCGCTCATAGACTTCATATCATCATTCATGGCATCAATCCACTTTTGAGAGTTAGAACACTTAATGACTTGACTGAAGTTGATTGGATCATCTTCCTCAAGTCCAACATCATTTTCTTGTTCTTGGAGAAATACATAATAATCATTCGAAATTGCATTTCTCCTCTCTCTAGTAGATCTCCTTAATGGCATTTCAGTTTCTTGAGGTTGTTGCGTTTGATTTACATTAGTTATATCAGGTTCCTGATGAGGGAGATTTTCGAGATTGTCTTGAACCGGAGTTGTATGATCCGAGTCAGTAAGACCAAGATCAACAATTTGAGGTAAAGACACATGTTCTTCCTCAAAGACAAAATCTTTAACAACTTTATCTCCCCACCCCCCAAACTCAATATCCTCAAAGAACCTAGCATGTCCCGTTTCAAAAATAGTTCGTGATGTGGGATCATAAAACTTAAAACCCCTGGATTTTTCAGAATATCCAACAAAATAGCTACTAACTGTCTTAGCGTCCAGTTTCTTTTCAGTTGGCCTATAAGGCCTTGCCTCAGCTGGACAACCCCAAATGTGAAAATGCCGAATACTGGGTTTATGCCCAGTCCAAAGTTCATAAGGGGTTTTGATTGTAGCTTTAGTTGGAACTCTATTAAGAATATAAGTTGCAGTTTTTAATGCTTCACCCCAGAGTGAGTCTGGCAAAGAAGTACGAGAAATCATACTTCTTACCATATCCTTAAGGGTCCTATTTCGTCTCTCAGCTACACCATTCATCGTAGGACTTCCTGGCATAGTATATTGAGAGACGATCCCACACTCATCTAGGAATTTAGCAAAAGGCCCTGGACGTTGTTCACCGGAACCATCATATCGACCATAGTATTCACCTCCACGGTCATATCTAACGGATTTAATTCTTTTGCTTAGTTGATTTTCAACTTCAGCCTTAAATGATTTGAACACGTCTATGGATTGGGACTTTTCGTGAATAAGATATAGGTACCCATAACGAGAGTAATCGTCTATGAATGTGATAAAGTATTGTTGACCATTCCGACAAGGAGTAGGAAATGGCCCGCAAATATCCGTATGTATCAATTCTAAGACGTCCGAAGCTCTCGTAGCACCTAATCTAGTCTTGTTTGTTTGTTTTCCTTTGATACACTCAATACATATATCCGAATTTGAGGCATCAAGAGGATCAAGAATTCCATCTGACACGAGTTTCTGAATTCTTTGAATGGATATATGACCCAAACGTTTATGCCAGAGTGAAATGGAATTCTCATTAGTTAATTTCCTTTTAGTACCACTTGTATGCAAAGTTTCTTTATTTGAAGTTATTGTGTCAACCAAATATAAGCTATCAAACGTTGATAAAACACCAGTACCAATAAGATTTGAACACTGAAAGAGACAAACTTTATTATCCCCAAATGTACATTTATAACCAGACATGTCCAATTGGGGAACTGAAATTAAGTTCCGTCTAAAAGACGGTACAATGAAAGTCTCATTCAAATCTACATGAAAACCAGTATTAAATAACAGCCTAAATTTGCCAACAGCTTCAACTGGCACCTTCTTGCCATCACCCACATAGATGTATCTTTCACCATCATTTGGTTTTCGGCAGTTCAGGCAACCCTGCATAGATATACTTATGTGAGTAGTAGCAGCAGAATCTACCCACCAAGTATCCTTAGGTACTGAAATTAAATTAACTTCAGAACAAACAAGAGAAAGAAATGTACCTTTTTTCGCACGCCAGGCATGGTACTTAGTACAGTCCTTCTTCACATGGTTAGTCCCCTTACAGAAGAAGCAACCTAATTCAGTGATTTCAACCTTAGGTTCCTGATGTTGCTTAATCTTGGGCCTTGCCACCGCAACTTCTTTACCTTTCCTCTTCTTAGAAACCCTTGAAGAGGATGCCTTAGAAGAAGATGCCAAGTGAGCACTTTCTGCCTTATCTTGCTTCAGCCTTTCCTCTTCTTGCACACAGTGTGAAATGAGCTCATTTAGAGTCCATTTCTCCTTCAGGCAGTTATAACTGACCTTAAACTGATTAAAGTGTGCAGGAAGAGATATCAAAACTAAGTACACAAGCAGTTCCTCAGGAAAATCCAGCTTGAGTGACTTAAGTTTTGAAGCAAGATGAGACATTTCCATAATGTACTCCCGAATGTTTCCCTTGCCTTTATACCTCATGGAAACAAGCTTACCCAATAGTATGCTTGTCTCCGCCTTTTCGTTTTGAAGAAAACGCTGTTCGAGGTTATCAAGGAAAACTTTGGCAACAGGTTCATCATTCATAGTGCCCCTGAATGACTCTGGAATTGCACGCTTCATGATCATGAGACTTATCCTATTCGAGCGTTCCCACTTCTCCATCGCTCTCCTATCATCAGGAGAGGATGTATCCTCAAGAGGAGTGGGTTGCTCAATCCGAAGGGATAAGTCAAGATCCATGCAACCGAGAACGATTAATACATTCTCTTTCCATTCCTTAAAATTAGTGCCGTTTAGCACTGGGATGCTATTGATATTGGCAGAGATCGTAGAAGCAGAAGAGTTTACTGAAAATAGAACAAAAGGATTACTAAATACATGCTTACATAAACTTGAACTTTAACTTTATAGATTCAAAATTAGGCAATTCCCATTACAAGACACCTAGCACAACATTGCTTTTAGTCTTTGGACAGAAAAACAACTTGCAAGTGGTACTCTTGGTGTAGTGATCAAACATAGACAATAAACTCCTGTCAAACATTAAATCTTCCTTTGGGCTGATTTAATATTCACATGGAAAACCAAATAATCGTCTCATATTTACCACCACAAGAATGTTCGAATTCCTGCCAAATAACACCTTCCTTTGGGCCGATGTTAAACGCATGGAAGACTAACATCCACAGTCATCTCATATTTTAAAATTAATCAATCTACACAATAGAGGTTACTTTGGCAACTTAATGCTTCAATTGAAAAACTAAAATATAAGATGCTATAAATTTTAGTTCCTTAAGCCATTTTATGAATCTCAACTTAATGTGTTACAAGATTAGATGTGTAACACTTGAATATTAATTGTTGATTGCTTGATAGGACAATTCTAGATATATAAGAATTGATGGACTTATTAAACAATTAACATTCACTGAAACTTAAGAGAGTTGAAACATTTTTCTTAAACATTACTGGACCAGACAATCGATTGTCAAAACAGACAATCGATTGTCTGACATTTTCTGAAAAATTTTTAAGTCACTGGAAGTCACGAGGAAAAATTTTTCTAAGTCATTTGGGCCAGACAATCGATTGTCAAAACAGACAATCGATTGTTTGACGTTTTCAGAAAAACTGTCTTTAGACCAGACAATCGATTGTCAAACCAGACAATCGATTGTTTGGTTTTTTCTGAAACTTTTAAGTCTCTGTAATTGACAAGGAAAAATTTTTCTGTGGATCATCCAACAATCGATTGTCAGGCTAGACAATCGATTGTTTGAATTTTTTCTGGAAAAATTTTTCAGTCTGGAAACGTTTCAACTCACAAAAGTTAACTGCCAGAATTTTTAAACGATTCAGACAATCGATTGTCTAGCCTGACAATCGATTGTCTGACTAGTTGTGACAGTTTTCTGAATAACACATGATTTTCAACATGGATCTTAAAAATAATAAACATGTTGTCAACCTACTAAAATCATGCTGAATCAATGATATAATAAACAAATACATCATCATCATAACAATCATAAGATCATGCTATTTCATGGTAGAATTTCTTGAACAAAGTTCTAAGTAAACTTAAACATGATTTCTTAAATAACATAAACCTTATGATCATCCAAATTATCCAAAATGAAGGGCGGCTCTGATACCAATTGTTAGGATTATGATTCCTACTAAAGACAACAACCTTCATTTGAATAATCGGATTTACAACTACATGAGCGGAAGCTAACCTGAATCCATATGTGGAAAAGTTGAGCCTCCTTCTTGATGATTGTCCTTGAGCTTTTGAACCTCTTGATTATTTCTTCAAGAATGACTTGTGGTTTGTATGTTACCACAAGAATGAATCCTCAACAATAACAATATATGAAAGGTTTACAAAATAGTATTATGACAATGATCAAGGTTTTGGCTTATGGTTTTCCACTCTATTTGCAAGACAATGGACAAATGGTTCTTACTTCAATGGGTAGAGAAAGAACTTGTCTTGTTAAAGAATGGGAACCATAACCCCACTTTATAACTCTAGAATATGCAACCCAAGAGACAAGAGTTACAACAAGAATAATGTCTTGAGTAATGTCTTGCAAGAGTTACAAACTCAAGAGACAAGAGTTACAACAAGAGTAATGTCTTGAGTAATGTCTTGCAAGAGTTACAAACCCAAGAGTCACAAGCATTCATGTAACCATAGTTACATATGTAACCTTAGTTAGCCCATCATAAACTAAGGTTACACTTTTGGGTATCTACACATTAGTCATACACTTTAGTATGACAATACATTGGCCCCCTTAACATAATGTCCATAAGACCACATAATTAGGCCAAACCTTAAGATAGCACATAACATATAATTATTCATGTATTGTTCATATGTGTATAGATATAAGTCCATATATCTAGATATAAATCCATATATCTTACAAAAGGAGGCAAAAAACTATCTAACTCGCTGATATGCAGAAAGATATAAGACTATCTTTGACACCAAAGATGAGGTGAATGCCATCCGCATTAGAATACTAATCCAGAACTGAGCTATCTATCTGTTGAAAAATTCCTATCGTGAAACTAGCTACATGAATAGTACCACCTACTTCAAAGTGGATCATTGTAAGCGGTGTCGATATTTATAAATGTATACAAATGCACATATTAGCGTAATAACATCTAATTAAAAAATTTTAAAGACAATCTAAAATGTATTAATTGATCACTGTTCAAGTACATCACAACAACACTAATCAAACTCCTGATCTCCCCAACAAACTCGACACTATTGACCAAGTCAGCTATGATCTTCTCGCGTCAAGTGGTGTCACGTCAACTTATTTGTTTTATTTTATTGTTGCATATTAGTCAGATATATATATTTATATATATATGTATGTTCAGCAAATTTTGCGGTCATGACACCGCTTGCCCCAAGAGGCTTTCGCCTCTGATTAGCTACATGAAAACTTAGGGTTTCTCAGTTTCTCTAGAGAGTAGAGACTATAATGAGAAATTAGATATGTAGATTTAAGAAATAGAAATTAGAAAATTAGGGGTAATACTAATGGGTATAGAGACAGAAGTCAGAACAACCGGTGGGGGTGGTTTGTTTTTGTAATTTATTTTTGCTATACACTTATACTTATTCATTTTTAAGGTTTTTATTTTTTATATTTAATATATATAATTATGTAAGTAAAAATAAATTATATATATATATATATATATATATATATATATATATATATATATATATATATATATATATATATATATATTTATATTCTTAACGGGTTAACGGATTACCCGTTAAGAAAATTTAATAATCCGCCCCCAAACCGATAAGCCGTTAAAAAAAATTTAATCCGTTATCCGTCCATTAAGCCGTTACCATTAAGCCATTAGGCTTCGATTTTCGGTTTCGGATCGATTTTGAACACCCCTAGTTTGATATAACCTAAGTCAATAAGTTATATTTGGTTGACTTTGGATGGACACGTGGAGAAGGCAAGACCTCTAGATCAAACACGCTAAATTCATGATTGGTTAAATAAAGGCCATCTGATAATAATAGTGCTAGAAGCTTCCCTCACGTGAATGTCATGTGAGGGAATATAAGTTAGTTAACAGTTTGCAAGTTAAAATATGACAAGTGTATTGATTTTTACTTTTGTGTTTGTTCTTTTATTCCTTAGCAAGTGTATATATATACATGTACATGAAAGTAATAATACACAGAGAAATTTTCAGAATTCATTCTTCAATTTCGTTCATGGTATCAGAGTACCTAGCTCGATCCAACAGTTCAAGTATCTAGACTATTTACATTATCTCATTCTCTACATGAACTCATCTTCACTAATCTAAAATAGGTGACACAAGCAAAACTGCAGATACCAGCAGCACTGCAAAAGCTGTGAGTTATGATATCAATCACCCATATTATCTCAACAATTCTGATTCTCCTGGGATGACTCTAGTCAACACCTTGTTTGATGGAAGAGGATATCCAGGATAGAGGAGGTCATTTTGTTATCTCTATCAACTAAGAAGAAACTTGATTTATCAATAGAGCATGTAAATATCCAGATCTGAGTTCCCCAGATCTTGAACAATGAAGCTGTGTCAATGACATGGTGATTTCCTGGAGTTTGAATGTCATTTCTAAGGATATCGCAGACAATGTGCTATACTCCCAAAACTGCGAAGGAGCTTTAGGATAGCTTGGAGCAGAGGTTTAGAAATTCAAATGGAGCCAAGCTATAATCATCTGCAAAAAGAGTTGTCAGGATTAGTGCAGGGAAATAGTGATATTGCAGGATACTTCACTAAACTCAAATTATTATGGCATGGATTGGATGCTTTAAATGTTATCATATGTTGTTCTTGTGTTTTTACTTGCGAAGTAAACGAAAAATTAACGGTCACTTGAAGATTAGATGTTGATTCAATTCCTCATGGGATTGAATGATATATATGCATAAGCAAGAGGAAACATACTCATGATAAATCCTTTGCCTGGTATAGATGTTGCTTATTCTCTTCTCTTGCAAGATGAAGGTCAAAGAGAAGTTTATGCAAACGCACATTTCAACTCAGATTCATCGTCATTTTGGTAGCAGGAGAAGTGAAACAACCTAATGCCCAACTTTTAGTTGATTTTGCAGCTTTATGGTGACATGGCACGGGAGAAACTTTCTGGAAAATAGGAACCAAGCACAAAGAGCAGCAACAGTAGGAACAAAATATAGTAATTCAGGACAGAAGTTCACCAAACTACAACAGAAGTTTAAGGCAAAAAAGAGGTACAATCCAAATGTCTCTTGTACTTATTATGGAAAAACAGGGCATACTCAAGAGGATTGATATAGAATCATTGGATTTTAAGATGATTTTGAGTTTACCAATCAAAAGAACTATCAAAATAAGATCAAGGCAAATGCAGTTCTGGCACATGAAGATAATGAGAATCAGACAAGACATAATACTAAAAGCATCAACAATTTTGAGCAACAACTTAACAAGAAACATCTTGCAGAAATGGTGAACATGTATAAGCAGGAAAAGTTGGCACAAACAGGAAATTCAGGAATCAATGCTAATGTAGTTGCTGGTACTATTCAAAAAATTTCAGTTTCAGTGTTTACCACTCTAAATTCTGACACATAGATCATTAATTCATGTGCTTCAGAGCATATATGTTTTGATCGCAATTCTTTCTTTTTTCTAACTCAATTTTCTGTGCCTTTGAGTATCAATTTACCTAATTCCTTCAAGGTAATTGTTACTCATATAGGAAGTGTTTCTATGCTGCCAGGTCATGTCTTAAATAATGTCTTACATGTTCCATATTTCAAATACAACCTATTATCGTAGATAGGTTTTGCATTCAGTTCAAATATGATGTCTTATTCACACCTATTGGGCATGTGTTGCAGGGCCTTTTAATGAAGAGTCCACAAGCTTTTTGTGAAAGTTAAAGAAGGACTTACATATTAGTGTTGGAAACACGTTCTCAAGGCTTTATACTAAAACGTGTGTTCTTATGTGTAGGTTTTGATGAATGACAAACAAGCGCAAATTGATATATGACGAAGTTCAAGTACAAGCGCAAAATTGGTGGATAACAAGATTCAAGCAATACAAAGTTTTATAGTTTAAATGAGTCGTTCTTAATTGTGATCTTGATCCGACAACTTGACTCATGACATGGCTTCTCTCGTAAAACTATTTTTACAAAATCATGCATATTTAATTTAATGCTAAATGATTTTAAATCATGCATATTTACTTCAGTCAAAATGATTTTTAAACATGCCTATAAAATCTGGACTAAGATAATCGATTATGTACTTATGATAATCGATTATGTTAAGCCAAGACTGCATGATAATCGATTGTGAACTAATGACAATCGATTGTGTTAAGGCAGTGAGCATCAGGTTTTTCAAACCTGCATGACAGTCGATTGTGAACCTTATGACAATCGATTGTGATGAGGCAGTGTACATCAAAGTTTTTCAAAACTCAGAATAATCGATTGTGAAGCTAATGACAATCGATTGTGAAGAGACAGTGTCCATCAGATTTTTCAAAGTCACAAAATAATCGATTGTGAACTTATGACAATCGATTGTGTTGAGGCAGTGTCTTCCAGACTTTTTCAAAGTTATTAAATAATCGATTGTGAGTATATAATAATCGATTGTCATGAGGCAGTGTCTAAAATGATTTTCAAAGTCTGATAAATAATCGATTGTTAACATTGCACAATCGATTGTGAAGCTGACCGTTGTCGTAAAGTTTTCAAATACCGTCAGGTAATCGATTGTATTAAAATCTGAAAAAGATTTTTTGAACGTTGCTGAATAATCGATTATTGATTCTGTATAATCGATTGTTTTACGTAAAATCTGGAAATGATTTTTGAACGTTGCCAATAATCGATTGTTGATCTTGGACAATCGATTGTTAAGCGTAAAATCTGGGATTGATTTTTGGAACGATTGGCAAACAATCGATTGTGGCTTCTTGACAATCGATTCTCACACAGTAAAATTAGCAACTCTTAATTGGCAATTAGGCAACGGTAATGCAAAGTTTTTCAACTATAAATACAGCTTCATTTCAGTGTTTTAAACACAACAACACACAACAACTGATCATTCTATTGCTATAAGCTTGCATACTATTGTTTATCATTTTATATTCATTTCATAAAGCTTTTGAGAGCCAAAGTCTTGTCCATAGTTGTTGTGATCTTGAGCTTACTTCTTTTACTCATATCTACTCATTAAGGAGTGTATTGTTTGAGTGTTTAGTGTTTTGTACACTTGTAAGAGAATTGTGATTCTCTTGTTGTAAGGAACTTGTGTTTCATTGGTTGAAGTCTTGGAGTGTTGTATCTCCGAGCAAGATTGTTGAGGCTTGTGTCCTTAAGTTGTAAAGGTTGGTTAGGCACCCGTAAGCTTAACAGTGAAGTCTTGGAGTGTTGTATCTCCGAGCAAAGGTGTTAAGGCTTGTGTCCTTAAGTTGTAAAGGTTTGTTGAGCACTCGTAAGCTTGACAAGTTAGTGGAAAATCTCGAGAGAGTCTCTCGGGGACTGGACTAGCCACGTGTTGTGGTGAACCAGAATACATCGGTGCGTTCTTTCCTTTTCTTTATTTACCGCACTTAATTATTTCCTGCAAATTTTAATTTCCGCAAGTTTACGCTAAATTTTATTATAACGCTATTCACCCCCCTCTAGCGTTAAGCGTATTATCTAACAATTGGTATCAGAGCCCAACTCTCTGAAGACATAACAATTTGAGAGAAACTTCCATGGCTTCTACTCGTGATTCTTTTGCAGGAATAGAGGAAGGACAGTGCTCCACCCGACCACCACTATTCAACGGTACAAACTATACGTACTGGAATGAGAGGATGAAAATCTTCGTTTAAGCAAACAATTTTCATCTCTGGAAGGTGATAACAAAGGGAAATCAAATTCCAACCAAAAAGGTTGAAAACGAATGGGTTCCCAAGTCCGAAGAAGAATATGACGCGGATGATATCCGAAAGGTTCAAAATAATGCTAAAGCAATTAATTTATTATATTGTGCTGTAAATGCTGACGATTACAGGAAAATATCGTGTTGCACAACGGCAAAGGAATGTGGGACAAGCTGGAAATTACGTACGAAGGTACGGACCAGGTAAGGGAAGCTAAAATTGATTTCCTAACCCATGCTTATGAATTATTTCACATGAAGGAAGGTGGAAAGGTGGATGAAATGTTCGAACGATTTTCAATAATCGTAAATGACCTACATGTCCTCAAGAAGACATTCACGGATAGAGAACTTGTTGGAAAAATTCTTAGAAGTCTCACTCCGGCATGGCGACCAAAGGCCGACGCAATCCAAGAATCCATTGGCGTCTCAAATGTCACCATCGACGCATTAAGAGGTAACCTTAAGACTTATGAGTCTACTATACTTAACCCTCTTGTTGATGATCAAAGGAGGCAAAGAATAGCGCTTAAGGCAAGCACAAGCCAACCTCAAGTTGATGAGGACGGAGACAACGAGTTTGGGGATAACAATAAAGGAAAGATTATTGGCATCGGATCGGTCGGTAAGGATGAAAATTCCTCTATTAAGCATATATTACTTGTGAAAGGTTTAAAGCATAATCTCTTGAGCATAAGTCAATTATGTGACAAGGGAAATCTTGCCCTATTTGATTCGGATGAATGCTTAGTGTTTAGACGTAGTGATTTTAAAATAATCCTTCGTGGTTTTAGAGTGGATAATATTTATATGGTTGATCTTGCTAATTCCTCACCCGAATATGTTGATTGTCTTATGAGTAAAGAGGATGATACTTGGTTATGGCATCGTAGAGTAGCACATATCAACATGCATCTTTTGAACAAATTGATTTCTCAAAACTTAGTTATTGGCCTTCCCAATTTAAAATTTGAAGATGATTCTATTTTTGATTCATGTCAAAAAGGGAAGCAAACAAAAGCATCTTTCAAATCCAAAAATATTGTTTCAACTTCTAGACCATTGCAATTGCTTCACATGGATTTATTTGGACCATCTCGCATTGAAAGTCTAGGAAGAAATCGTTATGCTTTTGTGATTGTTGATGATTATTCTAGATTTACTTGGACTTTATTTCTTGCCAATAAAAGTGATGCTTTTCAAATTTTAAATATTTTCTTAAGCGTGTTCAAATCGAGAAGGAAACAACCGTCACTTCAATTAGAAGTGATCATGGGGGAGAGTTTGATCACAATCTCTTTGCGGACTTTTGTGACGAACTCGGTATCGAGCATACCTTTTCCGCTCCACGTACACCACAACAAAATGGGGTGGTGGAAAGGAAAAATAGGTGTCTCGAAGAGATGGCTAGAACCATGCTCGAAGAGGCTAAGATTCCCAAACATTTTTGGGCGGATGCCGTGAGTACCGCATGCTACATCTTAAATAGAGTAGTCATAAGGCCAATACTCATGAAGACCCCTTATGAACTCTACAAGGGAAGGAAACCAAATATCTCCCATTTTAGAGTATTCGGCTGTAAATGTTTTATTCATAACAATGGCAAAGATCAATTGGGAAAATTTGATGCTAAGTCCGATGAGGGAATTTTCATTGGTTATTCTTCACGTAGCAAAGCATATAGGGTTTTTAATAAAAGAACCGAAACTGTGGAGGAATCCCCTCATATTGTATTTGCCGAAAATAATGCTCGCTTGGCGAGAAAGGATTCCGGTTTTGATCTTGCAGGTATTTTAGATAGCTTGAAAGACAAAATACAAGTGGAAACGCCTAACGAAAATAAAGATGAAATCTTGGAACAACCAACGGAGGAAGCGCCACAATTGGAAAATGAAACGAAAACGCCTAACGAGTGGAGGACAATCAAAGATCACCCTCTCGAACAGGTAATTGGCGACGTCGGAGAAAAGGTAAGTACTCGAAACACTCTTAAGAACACTCTAGGACACACTTCTTAAGAGATCACGCTCTCACTCGGCCACACTAGTTTAAGTTACTATTTCTTTACAAATTACTGACTTGAGCGTCGGAGACGTCTAATTCTATTTTGCAGGTATCGCCCTAAAAGTAGGGGGAACTATAAAGAAATGGCATAAAACAATCGATTGTTACAGCAAATAATCGATTATTTTACTGTGCAGAAAATCGATTAGCAAGTATCACTAATCGATCATTTATAGTTCATGATTATTATGAAGTTTTGTTTAACAATCGATTTTTTAGCTGTTTAATCGATTACCGTCTCAGCCATTCAGTACTGCTTTTCTACAACAATCGATTGTTCAATATATATAATCGATTATTTTCCGAGTCAGAAAATCACTGTGCTCACTGTAACATAACAATCGATTACCATATTTTGACAATCGATTATTTCATGTCAGAAATTCAAAATTGTTACCGTTTGGTTCTGCAATCGATTTGTGTCAGTTCCGAGATTCAGTCAAATCTTAATGACAATCGATTATCTCATCCCAACAATCGATTGTCTAACAGTCAGTAAGATTTATTTTTACCGTTTCTGACTGTTTCAGCTTTCAATTTTCTGCAGATTTCTTCCATTAATGAAATGCCTTTCTGCCCTCTATAAATAGGCTCCATATATGTTCATTTTTATTCACTCAAGCATCAATTTTAGCTCTCAAACTATCAAAACTCTTTCAAGACTCTTGCAAATTCCAGCAACACTTAGTAAAAATGTCGGGCCGTCACTCCAAACGTTCCCGTTCTGCTAGGCATGGTGCATCCTCCTCTGCTGCTCCAAACTATCCTTACCAAGATGGTTCCGTTCTTCATTTTAATTCTGACATCGAGCTTACTCGATTTTTAACAAAATTTGAAAAGCGCGACATTCTTCCTCCCCGCTTTTCAACCAACAAGTATCTTGGATCTTATGGACATGCAGCAAATATGCTCAAAAATTGTCAACTTCTTGACTTCCTACTTCTTACCCATCCTTACATCAATACTACATTGATTCAAGCATTTTACTCCAACCTTCATGAGGATGATGACGGTGAGCTTGTGACAAATATAAATGGTGTTCAAATTCTTCTTTCCGATGAAAACTTTCATACCATTGCCCGTCTTCCTCATAATGGTGAAGACATTTTTGGGTACATCGGAGAGGCCGGAGCCCTTTTTGATGAAACAGCCCTCCTACATCAAACCGGACTTACTTCTTATGATCCAAATCTTTCTTCCCGTCGTCCTACAAGTACGGAAATGGATCCAAATTATCGGTTGATTTTCTATTTCATCACCCGAGTCCTCAAGCCTCGTAAGCATAACCATACTACCATTTCCCAAGAGGACACCAAGCTCATGCATGCCATAATAACCGGAGCTAACATCAATTGGTGTCGGTTCGTCAAAATTCACATGCGTGACGCTATCGGAGATGATAGGCCTCTTCCTTATGCTCTCCTCATCATGAATTTTTTTGAAGCCTCCGGATTCATCACTTCCAACGGTCCTCTCAAAAAGAGTACCAAAAAGTGGGAAATTTCAGAATCCTCCTTTCATCATGACGGTGATCATGCAGCGCCTGCTCCTCCTCCAACCCGTCGAACTCGTCCGCCTCAAGAGCCCACTCTCCAATCCATTTCCGATCAAATTGCTTCCTTGACCACCTCTGTTGGTCAATTGACTCATGAGATCCATGGATATTTTGACCATGTTCATTATCTATATGCGGGTCTTGTTCCCTTTGAAGCAGTGCCGGATGATGAGGCGGGAAATGATGATGAATGATTTTTTATTGTGATATGTTTTATTGTCCCCTCCTTATGTAATTGTTTTCTCTTTCCAATAAATAAACAAGTTTTATTTACATCTTTGGCATCTTCTTATATTGTTTTTGCTAATGGCAAAAGGGGGAAGATAACGGGTATGCACTCTCAATATTTATAAGCTTAAATTGAGGGGGAACTAATCGCATACTTATTGCATATCTTTACTTGTCTTGAATCGTCATTATAAATTGTTTAATTTGCATAACCCGCTTAAAGTTTTCCATTATCGAAAAGGGGGAAATTGTTGGAAACACGTTCTCAAGGCTTTATACTAAAACATGTGTTCTTATGTGTAGGTTTTGAGGAATGACAAACAAGCGCAAATTGATATATGACGAAGTTCAAGTACAAGCGCAAAATTGGTGGATAACAAGATTCAAGCAATACAAAGTTTTGTAGTTTAAATGAGTCATTCTTAATTGTGATCTTGATCCGACAACTTGACTCATGACATGGCTTCTCTCGTAAAACTATTTTTACAAAATCATGCATATTTAATTTAATGCTAAATGATATTAAATCATGCATATTTACTTCAGTCAAAATGATTTTTAAACATGCCTCTAAAATCTGGACTAAGATAATCGATTATGTACTTATGATAATCGATTATGTTAAGCCAAGACTGCATGACAATCGATTGTGAACTAATGACAATCGATTGTGTTAAGGCAGTGAGCATCAGGTTTTTCAAACCTGCATGACAATCGATTGTGAACCTTATGACAATCGATTGTGATGAGGCAGTGTACATCAAAGGTTTTCAAAACTCAGAATAATCGATTGTGAAGCTAATGACAATCGATTGTGAAGAGACAGTGTCCATCAGATTTTTCAAAGTCACAAAATAATCGATTGTGAACTTATGACAATCGATTGTGTTGAGGCAGTGTCTTCCAGACTTTTTCAAAGTTATTAAATAATCGATTGTGAGTATATAACAATCGATTGTCACGAGGCAGTGTCTAAAATAATTTTCAAAGTCTGATAAATAATCGATTGTTAACATTGCACAATCGATTGTGAAGCTGACCGTTGTCATAAAGTTTTCAAATACCGTCAGGTAATCGATTGTATTAAAATCTGAAAAAGATTTTTTGAACGTTGCTGAATAATCGATTATTGATTCTGTATAATCGATTGTTTTACGTAAAATCTGGAAATGATTTTTTGAACGTTGCCAATAATCGATTGTTGATATTGGACAATCGATTGTTAAGCGTAAAATCTGGGATTGATTTTTGGAACGATTGGCAAACAATCGATTGTGGCTTCTTGACAATCGATTGTCACACAGTAAAATCAGCAACTCTTAATTGGCAATTAGGCAACGGTAATGCAAAGTTTTTCAACTATAAATACAGCTTCATTTCAGTGTTTTAAACACAACAACACACAACAACTGATCATTCTATTGCAATAAGCTTGCATACTATTGTTTATCATTTTATATTCATTTCATAAAGATTTTGAGAGCCAAAGTCTTGTCCATAGTTGTTGTGATCTTGAGCTTACTTCTTTTACTCATATCTACTCATTAAGGAGTGTATTGTTTGAGTGTTTAGTGTTTTGTACACTTGTAAGAGAATTGTGATTCTCTTGTTGTAAGGAACTTGTGTTTCATTGGTTGAAGTCTTGGAGTGTTGTATCTCCGAGCAAGATTGTTGAGGCTTGTGTCCTTAAGTTGTAAAGGTTGGTTAGGCACCCGTAAGCTTAACAGTGAAGTCTTGGAGTGTTGTATCTCCGAGCAAAGGTGTTAAGGCTTGTGTCCTTAAGTTGTAAAGGTTTGTTGAGCACCCGTAAGCTTGACAAGTTAGTGGAAAATCTCGAGAGAGTCTCTCGGGGACTGGACTAGCCACGTGTTGTGGTGAACCAGAATACATCGGTGCGTTCTTTCCTTTTGTTTATTTAACTTACTTAATTATTTCCTGCAAATTTTAATTTTCGCAAGTTTACGCTAAATTTTATTATAACGCTATTCACCCCCCTCTAGCGTTAACCGTATTATCTAACAATTAGAACCTAGTAAACTTAAGTATAAGGGTCTATTCAGTAGTAATGTATCTTTAATTCAGAAAGGAAGAAATTCCATTTCAGAGTCTATGTCTTTTTCTAGTCATGTTCATGTTAGTGCTAGTCCTAATATTAAACTTTGTCATGTAAGGTTGGGACATCTCCCATTTTCAGCAATGAAACATTTGGATTTTCTTCATTGTGACTCGAACTCTAATTTTATTTGTGATGGTTGTCCTAAGGTTGGGCAGATAATGAAACCTTTCCGAGTAAGCAATATTAAATCTAGAAATGTTTTTGATCTCATACATATAGATACATGGGGAACTTACAAGTCTAATACCTATGATGGGTTCAGATATTTTCTTACTATAGTAGATGAATATAGTAGAGGAACATGGACATTTTTATTGTCTTCTAAGAGCAATGCATTTCCCATGCTCAAATCTTTCTTGTCCATGGTTGAAAGACAGTTCAATTCAAAGGTGAAATTGATAAGGTCTGATAATACTCTAGAATTAGGGAAAGTGACACAAGAAGCAGCTTTTCTTGCTTCATAAGGAATTATGCACCAGGTTTCTTGTCTAGAAATACCTCAACATAATGAGATTGTTGAGAGAAAACATAGATATCTCTTAGAAATTGCTAGAGGTCTAATGTTTCAATCCATACTTCCTATGTAATATTGGGGTGAATCTATTCTAACTGCCACACACATTATTAATAGGTTGCCTTCTAGCATTCTTCAAGAAAAGACACCATTTTAGGTCTTATTTCAACACAAACCTAAGTATAACTATTTGAGGAACTTTGGATGTCTATGCTATGCCTCTACTTTGAAATAGGGTAGAGGGACGTTTGATGATTGGGCAACAACTTGTGTGTTTACTTGGTTACCCTCTTCAACAGAAAGGATATAAACTTTTGGTGTTGTCTACAGGGAAATTATTTGTGTCTAGGGACGTGGAATTTCATGAGTCACGTTTTCCCTTTACAAAAACAAACTTAGAACACCATCTATTTTTCCAACTTAAATTTTCACAACTAAACCTACCTAGTCAACCACATTCCAAGATGAAACACAACATGCTTCTTTAGAATATGATGCAACAGATATTTTTCTACCACAATCATCCAGCCCCCCTCACATTTCTCATCACCATTCAGTTTCTCCATAATCACAAACTCTAATCTCTCCTAGCCTAGAGTCATCACACACCAGGACGCTTTCTTCTACACCTAAAGAACCTATGCAGTGAGGAGATCGGGAAGAGTTTCTACACAACCAATCAACCTGAAAGATTTTATTTGTAATAACATCATGTTCATATATTTAGCCACAAATTGTTTTACTCAACCCTGTCAACCTATTGAGTATTTTTTTTCATTTCTCTAATCTAATAACCAACATGTAATGCAATCCCTTTCTACCCTAACAGAACCCTCTACTTTGAGTCAGGCTTGTCAATATACAGGATGTATAGAAGCTATGAATGTAGAAATTAAAGCTCTAGAAGACAAGCACAAGTGGGATGTGGTTGAATTACCTAAAAGGAAAAGAGCTTTACCTTGTAAATGGACATACAAGGTAGAACACTTATCAGATGACAGAGTTCAAAGTTTGAAGGAAGGTTTGGTGGTCAGGGGGGATATTCAAAGATAAGGAATAGATTACAGTGAGACTTTTTCACCAAAGGTGAAAATGACAACCATAAGGTGTCTACTCACTATTGCTGCCAAGAAAGATTGGAATGTTACTCACCTAGATGTGAACAATGTGTTCTTGCATGGAGATTTGTAAGAAGAAGTATATATGAGATTTCCAGTAGGTATGGATTCTCCTAGTCTTAAACATGTTTTTCTTTTGAAGAAGTCCCTATATGGTTTAAAGCAAACATCTAGGCAGTGGTATGCTAGACTTGTAGGAGCCCTAAGTTTTAAAGGATATTCTTCATCAATAAATGACTATTCTTTGTTCTTTAAACGCATATGCGGCCTTATCTCTATCTTAACTGTTTATGTTGATGACATATTAATCACAGGAGATGACTTAGCAGAAATTCAAGGCATAAAAGATTTTCTTAATAGTGAGTTTAAAGTAAAAAACTTGGGAATTATACACTCTTTCTAAGTATGAAAATTTTGATAGAACAAGCAAGATTTTTTGTGAGTCAAAGAGAATTCACCTTAGACATGTTTCAGGAATTTGATGTGTCTCATTTTCCTCGAGTCAGTTCTCCTTTGGATCCTGCCCTCAAACTACAGGCTGATGATGGAGAATATTTGCAAAACCCAACTATATTTTGTCATCTAGTCAGAAAGTTGAATTATGTAACAAATACTAGACCAGATCATTATTTTGTTGTACTTACCCTCAGTCAATACATGTAGAAGCCATGTGTGTCTCATCTCTGCTTCTTTACGAGTTCTTAAATACCTCAGTTCTGATCCAGGACAATCATTCTACTATCAGCTGATCCATCTTTCTCTTAGCTCGCATTCTGTGATGCTGACTAGGCTTCCTGCAGGAATTCTAGAAGGTCTGTTAGTGGTTTCTTTATCACTCTAGGAGGAGCACCCATCTCCTGAAAATCAAAGAAGCATATCACAATTTCTTTATCCTCTGCAGAAGCAGAATATAGATCTATGAGAAGGGTCACTGCAGAGCTTACCTGGTTGGGTTAAAATTCTTGAGGATCTATCTGCACCGGTCACTTTACCAATTCCTCTTCATTCTAATAGTAAGGAAGAGATTCAAATTTCCCGAAATCCCATCTTTCATAAACGCACAAAACATGTCGAAATTTACTGTTATTTTGTACGTCAACGATTTCTTTCTGGGTTAATTACTCTTTCTTTCGTTCCTTCTAAAGCATAGCTTGCAGACATCTTTACGAAGCCTCTTTCTGGGGTTTCTCATCGAGATATTTTGGGCAAGATAGGGGTCACTAAGTTCCCCTCTAACTTGAGGGGGTATGTTGAGAAGGAAAAGCCCTCTCATACTTCAGGTTTTCATAGTGGTTCATCTATAGATAAAGAAAAAGATGAGATGAAAAAGAAGAAGTAGACCTAACAGAAATGGTCTCAGATCAAATTGTTCGATATAACCTAAGTAAATAAGTTGTATTTGGTTGACTTTGGTTGGACACGTGGAGAAGGCAAGACCTTTGGATCAATCAAGCTAAATTCATGATTGATTAAATATAGACCATCTGATAGTAATAGTGCTAGAAGCTTCCCTCACGTGAATGTCATGTGAGGGAATATAAGTTAGTTATCAATGGGCACGTTAGAATAGGCCAAGTGTACAGATTTTTTCTTTTGTGTTTATTCTTTTATTCCTTAGCAAGTGTATATATATACATGTATATGAAAGTAATAATACACCGAAAATTTTTCAGAATTCATTCTTAAGTTTCGTTATTTTCAGAATTCAACTTAAAGGACCTAAACTATGAAGGAGTATGTTTAATAGACTAAGTACTTCAACATACTACCAAACATAAGGGTCCATAGTCATTTTCACTATAATATTCACACAATTTTATGTAGCGGTGCAAATTGACTTCCTTAAATACACCCACAATTGGACGTAAATCATCGTTTGAGGTGAAAATTGAACTTAAGCACCATTATTTTGCTACCTCCTATTTTGATTTTGTAATTAGCTCAAGTAATAGTGTAATACTAGTTAGGGATGCAACAGAGAAACTTTTACGTGTCAATTAAGACTAATAATCTTCAAATGTTGAGACATTACAACTTTTAGAATTAAATTATTGCTTCACAACTTGCTAATGCTATAAATCATTCAAGCGTTGCAACGAGTGGGTTAAGAACAACTGCCTACAGTGAATAGGTCAGAATTTAATCAACCACAGCATACAGCTAGCACAACAGCAAGTCGCAAATTCACAGGTTGGTACAAGGGCATGATCCAGAGCCGAAAGGGGAAACGTCCTCGCGCCATCATTAGATTTGTCATAGTAGATACTCCTTAAGTCGTCATCCCTATGATTGGCGAAAACCCCTTGGTATATAAGAGGGATTAAGGCTTTGTAATAGGAGATATCAGGACATATACAAAGAATACTTTCTTCTTTCTCTTTATACATTTTACAGTCTCTCTGTCTGCATATCTCTATTATCTTTTTGCAATAAGAATCCTAGAAATTTCTATGTTCGATTAGGATTTACCCCTCCTCATCTTTTGATTGACTTGCTTAGAAAAAGTTAAAAATCTTTTGAGTCAAAGAATTTGGCATCGTCTGTGGGGATTTTGTTAACCGAAATCATAGTTCTCATCTAGGATACCGTAATCAACGATCATTGTTCTTCATACCTCATAGAAGCCAACAATGGAAGAGAAAGAAGCGAGGTTGAAGATGATAACAAATGTCTCAAACAACCTTTTAAGCTCCCTCAAAGAAGCAAGTAGGGAAGGCACCGAGAATACAACACCAAGAGCTACACCAGAGGGGGAAATGTCACCATTTACACATAAAAATCTGACAGTTTTGAGTGAAAGAGGAGCTTCAACGTCCACCGCGAGGGAAACGCCACCAACAAACAAAAAGTTGCTAGAGGAATGGTTGACGAGTTCTCTGAACATCATGCTCAAAAATCCCCTCAAGGAAATGTCGAAGATATACTGACTGTAGAAATTGCAGCCACCATCGATGAGCCAGGCGCTACACAAATGGGAAACAATCGCGCTATCATTGATGCAAGTGACGATGCACTCGCTATTATCCTAAAGAATATGGAAGAAATGAAAAACGAGAACAAAGTACTTCGTGATCAGATGAAAGAGCACCAGGAAAGGGTCGATAAAATACCTGGCGCTCCTAAACTACTACCAAAATGTAATGTCGGTCGATTTGTGGAACAACCATACAACGAGGGAGCTTCTCCTTACCCCTTTCCTAAAACCTTCAAAATTCTGCCATATTTGAGAATATACGATGGAACCACGTATCCAGGGGATCATCTGATCCATTACGTTACCGCAGTGAAGGGCAACGACCTGGCCAAAGAACAAGTTCCATCCGTGTTGCTAAAAAAGTTCGATGAGAATTTGACAAGAAGGGAGTGTTAACATGGTATTCTCAGCTACCAGCACGATCGATATCGACATTTGAGAAAACGGCAGACAAATTTGCTACCGCTCATGCAAGAGAGCAAAAGGCTGAAGCTAGGGTCAATGATATCTTCGCCATTAAGCAAACGACGTGTGAGGGACTTCGAGACTTCCTGGCCCGATTCAACAGAGTGAGGATGGGACTGCCAAATGTGTAAGAAGGAATGGTGGTTGTAGCCTTCCAAAATGGGTTAAATAGGAACAGATCAAAGGCAACCAAGAAATTTCTCAAAAGACTCATGAAGTATCCCTCCACTATGTGGGAGGAGATTCACAATGCCTACTGCGCCGAGATAAGAGAGGACGAGGATGATCTTAACAGCCCAACACAGCGGCTAACGTCCGTTCAGATCGAGGCAAGAAGGGACCGACACAATGATGGGTAAAGGGATCAACCCACGCATTTCAATCGAGAAAGGCATCAGGCCTATGTCAGACCATCTACCCCACCTCGTTTAAGTCAATCCAGATGTCATGCCACGACACACTACACTCCTTCAAAAATAAAGAGGTATGCCTCTATTTTTATCTTCTCATAACTTTTGTGTTTTCCCCTCAAAGATAGTGTACGCACTGGAGAAGCTGGGCACGAAGGTGCAATAGCCACAAAAAATGAAATCGGACCCAAGCGCGAGAAGACCAAATTTTCTCTACGAATTCCATCAGGAAAGAGGACACAAGATCGAAGACTACATAGGCCTGTGGCCGGAGGTGGTCAAGATGTCGAATCAGGGGTACCTAAAAGAATTGCGCAGCGATAAAGGGAGGGGCAATTTCGCAAGAGGACGTGACTCCTCTCAAGGACCTCCAAAGACACCATCACCGACACTTACCATATAGATGATTGTCGGTAGAGGCGACGACTCGGTAATCAACCATGTGAAGTTCACCACTACTCATAAGCTCAAAAGAACGGTCTCCCACGAACGGTATAATGACTTCGAAGACAGTATCACCTCCAAAAAGTCAAATGCCGACGGGTTGTCTTTCCCTCATTATGATGCTTTGGCTATAACATTACGCCTCGCTGATATAGATGTAAAAAGAATAACGGTAGACGACAGAAGTAGCACGTGAACTATCCACCCGAGAGTTCTCATGCAAATGGGGCTCCAAGATAAAATAATACCGTGTTTCATAACACTAACGAGTTTTAACAATGCAGTAGAGCGGACATTCGGTAAAATAGTGTTATCACTCCTAGCAAGGGGAGTCATGATGGAAACCACATCCCTCAAGATTCTACCAAGTGATCAAATTTTCCACCCAATGGGGGATATTCAGCATCTAAGGCAAATCATGCATCGTGCAGGAATGCTATCGAATCACCCAAGAATGCACGCATACCAAACAACCGAAAAGAGCAAGCGTAAAGGCATATCAATCAGCCAAATCGAGAACCAAACTCGACCCCCCTGCAGAGGTCATCACAGACCTAGATATCATAGAAGCCTGCAAGGCAGCTATCGAGGACCTCGACCCGGTCCAATTCTACGATGCAAACAACGCAAAATAGGCTTATATCAGGCACAACCTTCCAGAGCTAGGTAAGTATCATGAATTTTTAACTAACAACGCCAACCTATTCGCCCTTTCCCATTCATATATGCCGGGGATCCCAAAGGACATCGCTACTCACAAGCTAAACGTCGACCTACTCTATCTGCCGTTATGGCAGATGAGGATAAAATTCAATGTCGCTGTCTATGAAGCGGTCAGCAAGGAAGTGGATAAACTGCTCACCAACGGTTCCATCAGGGAATTAAAATAACCCTAAATGGGTCACTAATGTGGTCATGGTAAAAAATAAGAACGGGAAATGGCGAATGTTTATGGACTTCACTAATCTGAATAAGGCATGCCCAAAAGATTCCTTCTCATTGCCCTATATCGACCAGCTGACCGATGCGACAGCGGGGCATGAACTGCCGAGCTTTTAATGCCTACTTCAGTTACAACAAAATTCTAGTGGCCGAAGAGGATCAGAAAGACGAATTTCATCACTCATTAAGGGACTTATTGCTATAAGGTGATGATGTTCGGACTCAAGAACGTAGGGGCCACTTACCACAGGTTGGTCACCAAAATGTTCAAGGAACAGCCCGACAAGACGATGGAGGTCTACATTGATGATATGCTGGTTAAGTTAGAAAATAAAGAGGATCACATTAATCATTTGAAAGAAGCCTTTGAGATATTGAGGAAGTACGGGATGAAGTTGAATCCAGAAAAATGCACTTTCAGCGTGGCCTTAGGAAAATTCCTAGGATTCCTCGTATCACAATGAGGAATTGAAGTCAACCCGGATCAAATCAAAGCTATCGACACAATACCTGAATTACTGACTAGCAAGAAATAGGTGTAGAAGCTAACATGGCAAATAGACGCCTTGTCGAGGTTCATTTTACTGTCCTCGGACAGATGTCACAAATTTTTTGACGTACTAAGGAGAGATCATGGGCTGCAATGGAACGAGGAATGCATCAACGCCGTGAGGAAACTAAAAGCATATTTTTCCTCACTACCACTACTCGTCAAAGCTGATCTAGGTGAATGTTTGCTCGTGTATTTATCCGTATCTGATGTAGCTGTCAGCGCAGTCCTGGACCACAAAAACAAAGGTACGCAATCCCCTATATACTATATCAGCAAGACCTTAATAGATGTCGAGATGAGGTATCCGTACCCTCACCTTGAAAAGCTCGCTCTGGCACTAGTCACAGCTTCATGTAAGCTTAGACCATATTTTCAATCTCAGCCCATAAAAGTAATAACTACTTTCCCCTATGAGGCATTCTATATAAACCCGAGCTCTCAGGCAGACTCGCCAAGTGGTCAATAGAGCTCAGTGAGCATGATATAACTTACCACTCGCGAACTGCCATTAAGTTGTAGGTGCTAGTTGATTTCGTCCCTGAGTTCAACATAGAAATATTGCTAGAGGCAAAGTAAGAAGTGCTTCATTCCTCCGCACGTACCGACCTCTGGACTCTTTACACCGACGGTGCTTCGAACACCTCGGGATCGGGACTCGTCCTCGAAGTCTCTAAGGGAAAAATAATTAGCCAGTCCATACGATGCCCTGAGATGACAAACAACGAGGCCAAGTATGAGGTTGTGTTTGCAGTTCTGAAGTTAGCCCTCAAATATGGCGCCCGATGACTCGTCCTCAATTGCGATTCTTAACTCGTCGTAAATCAAGTCACCGAGGGCTTTCCAAATCATAGAGCAGAGACTGCAGAAGTATCAGTTGGAGATCCATAAATTACTACAAGAGTTCAATGAATTCCGCTTCTATCAAATCCCCAAGGAACAAAATATCAAAGCAGATGGCCTCGCCAAATTAGCTGCGGCCACCAAGAATATCAACAAGGAAATGTGGTCACCTTCTTTCATTCAGCCATAGAACACATCGAGGTACTCTCTCTGAATTTAACCTGTGATTGGCGTAACCACCTTGTGTCCTATTTACAGGACGGAACACTCCCATAAGACCAAAAAGAAGCCAAGAAACTCCAAGCGTAGGCTGCTCGATACAGCCTGGTAAATCATGACCTCTACAAGAGAACATTTAGCAACCCCCTAGCCAAATGTCTTGGACCGCACCAAACAAGGCAAGCACTAGCGGAAGTGCACGAGGGTCACTGCGGAGCCCACACAGGGAATTGTGCCATCGTTCGATTCCTCATCCCCGCTGGCTACTATTGGCCTACTATGAAAAAAGAAGCAGCAGACTATGTCCGCAGATGCAAGTAGTGCCAAAAATATGCCCCTATGATATATCAAGCGGGAGAAATTCCTTCATCCTGTCACTTCACCGTGTCCTTTCATTAAATAGGGGATGGACATAGTCTGTCTCCTTCCAGCAAGACGAGGAAAGGTACGTTTCCTTTTGGTTTTAACTGACTATTTCTCTAAGTAGGTGGAGGAGGTGCATACGCCCAAATACACAAAAATGAGGTCATCGCCTTTATATGAAATATTATATGCCCAAAAAGATAGTTGCGATAAAGGACTCAGTTCGGTGTAAACAAAACAACTGAGTTTTTCGAAAAAAGGCATCTCAAGCGGATACTCTCCTTACCATATCATCTTGCTGCCAATGGCCAAGCCGAGTCCTCCAACAAAGTGATATTGAACATATTAAAAAAGAAGCTCGAAGAAGCCAAAGGGCTATGCCCCGAATTACTACCTTAAGTATTATGGGCATACCGAACTACGCCAAAATCCAGCAAAGGAGAAACGCCATACTACAGGACCGACACGGTCATACCCATCAAAGTTGGGAAATCCAGTCTGAGATACTCCCGTGTAAGCGGAGCAGATAACAATGAAAGTAGGTTGCAAGACCTAGATAAGGTCGAAGAACGGTGAGACATAGCCCACATAAGAATGATAGCCCAGAAGCATCACATAGAGAGATATTACAACAAAAAAGCCAAGGTAAGATCACTCAATATTGGCGACTACATCCTCAAATCCAAAACATTGGCATCAAAAGACCCAAATAAGGGCAAGTTGGGAACAAATTGGGACAGACCATATAAAATCGTAGCAGTAGCAAACTAAGGAGCATTCCAACTATAAACAATGGAAGGAAAACTGATCCAAAACAACTGGAACGTCTCCCATCTAAAGTACTTCCACTTATGAAAGGTGTCACCTAAGCCGTGCTCATTTTCCCTTACTTGAGTTTTGTCCTAATCGGGTTTTCTCGGGGAGGTTTTTAATGAGGCGGCTAAGGGGACACCCTTGGAGCACTGTTCATCACCTCGGCCCATCGACACAAGCTTTAGGCAAAAGTAATGAAGGGACTACACCAGTCAATCTCCATTGTACAAATAGAAATCTCCATTGTATGAACAGAATTCTCCATTGTATGAACAAAATTATCCATTTCAGGAACACCTCCATTATATGAAATGCAATTAGTTTGTGCACAACGGATACACCTTCAATGACAGTCGAACCAACATCCTAATCGCTAAGGCCATCAACATCAGTTCGGCCTCATTCGAACCACAATGGATACTACTTCAACGACAGTCGAAGAAACATCCTAATGGCTAAGGCCATAGACATTATTTTGACCTCGTTAGAACCATGTTACATACTACTTCAACAACATCGAAGCAATATCATAATGGCTAAGGCCATCGACATCAGTTCGGCCTCGTTCCAACCATGGGTGTAACTACTTCTACGACAGTCAAAGCAACTTCCTAATGGCTAAGGCCATCGACATCAGTTCAACCTCGTTCGGACCACGACGGATACTACTTCGACGACAGTCAAAGCAACATCCTAATGGCTAAGGCCATCAACATCAGTTCAACCTTGTTCGAACCATGATGGATACTACATTGAAGACAGTCGAAGAAACATCCTAATGTCTAAGTCCATCGACATAAGTTCGACCTTGTTCGAACCACGATGGATACTACTTCGATGAGAGTCTAAGAAACATCCTAATGGCTAAGGCCACAGACATCAGTTCGACCTCGTTCGAACCACGACGGATACTACTTCAATGAAAGTCGAAGCAACATCCTAATAGCTAAGACTATCGAATTCAGTTTGACCTCGTTAGAACCACGACAGATACTACTTCGATGATAGTCGAAGCAACATCCTAATGGCTAAAGCCTTCGACAACAGATACTACTTTGACATCAGACGAAGAAACATCCTAATGGCTAAGGCCATTGACATCAGTTCGGCCTTGTTCAAACCACAATGGGTACTACTTCGACGATAGTCGAAGAAACATCCTAATGGCTAAGGCAATCGACATCAGTTTGACCTCGTTCGAACAACGATAGATATTACTTCGATGACAGTCAAAGCAGCATCCTAATGGCTAAGGCCATCAACATCAGTTCAATCTCCTTTGAATTATGACAGATAATACTTCGATGACAGTCAAAACAATATCCTAATGGCTAAGGACATCGACATCAGTTCGACTACGTTCAAACCATGACGGATACTACTTCGACAACAGTCGAAGCAACATCCTAATGGCCAAGGCCATCGACATCAGTTCGACCTCATTCTAACCACGACGGTTACTACTTCGATTATAGTCGAAGCAACATCCTAATGGCCAAGGCCAGTAACGTCTATCCAACTTCATTTTAACTACGACGAAAAATGTATCTTTTGACAATATCCAAAACGACCTCCATACGGAGACTAAGTGTCGTGCACTAATTCAAAAGGGAAAACGACGAACAGATAAAGTGACAAAAATGATGTTTATATATTACAACAAAAATCTTATTTACATCCGTCCCTTCGGACAGGCTCTAGTATAGCCCACGTCCAAAAATTCTCAAACAAAATGTACAAACTAGAACTACTCGTTGCATTCAGTAAGGTAGGCATCCTCGTAAAAAAAAAATCCGAGTCAAGGTGTTCACGCCACCGGAAGTAACTCCCTCCTCCTCAGGGGTATTAGGTTCGTACCACATGAATCGCGAGTTGAGCGTGCTTCAGCATGCACTACCTGAACCTTCGCCTCCGTCAACTGTCCCTCAGCATGAAAAGCTCTATATACATCACGACGAGCCTCTGCATAGACCCACATCTCGTACAAGAGACAAAGCACACCCTGACCAATTGGAGGACGGGATGTGGAGGGCCTAAAATGATGGTCTGTTTCCTCTACCCTCGGGATCCACTTGCCTTCGCAACGTGGTCAGATCTTCCCCTAGCTCCCCGATACGCCTTTTGCATTCTGCAACCTAATGATCAGAGGCTTCCCATCCCCGACAAGTTTTGATCTGGATATGCGGAAGGCGTCTTCCAATGAGGCTGTCACGTAAATGGCAACGGCCAACTTATCAGCACTAGCATTTAACTCACCCTTGAGCCCGTCAATCTCTGCTACCTTGGCACTCAGTTCGGCAGTCAAGCTGGCTACCTTCAGCTGCAGGTCGGCATTCTCTATCTCCACCCCTTGACTTAGTTCAAGTTCATCCTCCCTCGCCATAAGAAGGGCCTCAAGCAAGCTGTTACGAGTAATAACCCTCACGAGCTCCTCATCCCTTTCCTCTAGTCCAAAAACCCTACTCTCCAATTGGGCCTCCCGCTGCTTAAACCCATCACGCAACACCTGGAACTCAGGTTCTTTATGGTAGAGGTCGTACATCGCCCGGTGCTTAGCACAACACTTCTGGTACTTCGTTGAGAGTGTAACAAAAATAATTTCACAGAAAAGCTCCATACTCGGGCCTAGGACCTCGGATTCCGATTCTGGGAATATGCCCAGGTCCAAAATTTTCTTACAGACCCTCCGGGACCGTCACATCTCGAGTCCGGGTCCGTTTACCTAAAACGTTGACCAAGGTCAACTATAGCAATATTATTATCAAAATTCACAGTTTTTAACACAGAATTCAAATATTTCCACATAAAAATTTTCCGGCTTCGCGCCCGTATTGTGCATCCAAGTTGAGGCAACCAGTTAAGAGGTTTTCTAGGCCTCAGAAGCGCAAAAAAGGGAGAACTACGGTGATGACCCTTTGGGTCGTCACATTGTAAGTCCATTTAGAGAGTCTGATAGCCCTCCCCCCTCCCCCACACTAGACGGTTGCTCGTGTTCATCGGTCTTTTGGTAAGCTCCATTTCTATCCGGAGCTGAGTCTGATCTAATGTTCTCTTGACGAATAGAAATTACTGGTAGAAAGGAGCCTACCCTGATAGTATGCCAATTGTACATTTTCAGTTACCTTATAGGCTTCATAGACGTCTCTGGTCACTTTTAGTTATACTAGTCTTAGGGTACGCACTTTGCGCGTGTAATTAACTCTCAATACTATATTGTGATAAATGTTGTTCTTTTTTTATTTCTAATGTTTAATTCTTTGCAAACTAAAATTTTTGCTATTATTAATATGATGAACTTGTAAAAATATTGAATTTAGTTCTTTAACAATTTAGTTTATTCAAAATGTTAAACTAAATGAGGCTCGAAGATAAAATAATACCGT
Organism: Nicotiana benthamiana; assembly: GCA_034376525.1. Taxonomy (NCBI): domain Eukaryota; kingdom Viridiplantae; phylum Streptophyta; class Magnoliopsida; order Solanales; family Solanaceae; genus Nicotiana; species Nicotiana benthamiana. The sequence goes on from CM067335.1 coordinate 87,807,743, forward strand.
GTTTCATAACACTAACGAGTTTTAACAATGCAGTAGAGCGGACATTCGGTAAAATAGTGTTATCACTCCTAGCAAGGGGAGTCATGATGGAAACCACATTCCACGTCATGGACCAGGAAACAAAATATTAGGCCATCATAGGACGCCCATGGATACACGCCATGCGAGCCGTCCCCTCAAGATTCTACCAAGTGATCAAATTTTCCACCCAATGGGGGATATTCAGCATCTAAGGCAAACCATGCATCGTGCAGGAATGCTATCGAATCACCCAAGAATGCACGCATACCAAACAACCGAAAGGAGCAAGCGTAAAGGCATATCAATCAGCCAAATCGAGAACCAAACTCGACCCCCCTGCAGAGGTCATCACAGACCTAGATATCATAGAAGCCTGCAAGGCAGCTATCGAGGACCTCGACCCGGTCCAGTTCTACGATGCAGACAACGCAAAAAAGGCTTATATCAGGCACAACCTTCCAGAGCTAGGTAAGTATCATGAATTTTTAACTAACAACCCTAACCTATTCGCCCTTTCCCATTCATATATGCCGGGGATCCCAAAGGACATCGCTACTCACAAGCTAAACGTCGACCTACTCTATCTGCCGTTATGGCAGATGAGGATAAACTTCAATGTCGCTGTCTATGAAGCGGTCAGCAAGGAAGTGGATAAACTGCTCACCAACGGTTCCATCAGGGAATTAAAATAACCCTAAATGGGTCACTAATGTGGTCATGGTAAAAAATAAGAACGGGAAATGGCGAATGTTTATGGACTTCACTAATCTGAATAAGGCATGCCCAAAAGATTCCTTCTCATTGCCCCATATCGACCAGCTGACCGATGCGACATAGGGGCATGAACTGCCGAGCTTTTAATGCCTACTTCAGTTACAACAAAATTCTAGTGGCCGAAGAGGATCAGAAAGACGAATTTCATCACTCATTAAGGGACTTATTGCTATAAGGTGATGATGTTCGGACTCAAGAACGTAGGGGCCACTTACCACAGGTTGGTCACCAAAATGTTCAAGGAACAGCCCGACAAGACGATGGAGGTCTACATTGATGATATGCTGGTTAAGTTAGAAAATAAAGAGGATCACATTAATCATTTGAAAGAAGCCTTTGAGATATTGAGGAAGTACGGGATGAAGTTGAATCCAGAAAAATGCACTTTCAGCGTGGCCTTAGGAAAATTCCTAGGATTCCTCGTATCACAATGAGGAATTGAAGTCAACCCGGATCAAATCAAAGCTATCGACACAATACCTGAATTACTGACTAGCAAGAAATAGGTGTAGAAGCTAACATGGCAAATAGACGCCTTGTCGAGGTTCATTTTACTGTCCTCGGACAGATGTCACAAATTTTTTGACGTACTAAGGAGAGATCATGGGCTGCAATGGAACGAGGAATGCATCGACGCTGTGAGGAAACTAAAAGCATATTTTTCCTCACTACCACTACTCGTCAAAGCTGATCTAGGTGAATGTTTGCTCGTGTATTTATCCGTATCTGATGTAGCTGTCAGCGCAGTCCTGGACAACAAAAACAAAGGTACGCAATCCCCTATATACTATATCAGCAAGACCTTAATAGATGTCGAGATGAGGTATCCGTACCCTCACCTTGAAAAGCTCGCTCTGGCACTAGTCACAGCTTCACGTAAGCTTAGACCATATTTTCAATGTCAGCCCATAAAAGTAATAACTACTTTCCCCTATGAGGCATTCTGTATAAACCCGAGCTCTCAGGCAGACTCGCCAAGTGGTCAATAGAGCTCAGTGAGCATGATATAACTTACCACTCGCGAACTGCCATTAAGTTGTAGGTGCTAGTTGATTTCGTCCCTGAGTTCAACATAGAAATATTGCTAGAGGCAAAGTAAGAAGTGCTTCATTCCTCCGCACGTACCGACCTCTGGACTCTTTACACCGACGGTGCTTCGAACACCTCGGGATCGGGACTCGTCCACGAAGTCCCTAAGGGAAAAATAATTAGCCAGTCCATACGATGCCCTGAGATGACAAACAACGAGGCCAAGTATGAGGTTGTGTTTGCAGTTCTGAAGTTAGCCCTCAAATATGGCGCCCGATGACTCGTCCTCAATTGCGATTCTTAACTCGTCGTAAATCAAGTCACCGAGGGCTTTCCAAATCATAGAGCAGAGACTGCAGAAGTATCAGTTGGAGATCCATAAATTACTACAAGAGTTCAATGAATTCCGCTTCTATCAAATCCCTAAGGAACAAAATATCAAAGCAGATGGCCTCGCCAAATTAGCTGCGGCCACCAAGAATATCAACAAGGAAATGTGGTCACCTTCTTTCATTCAGCCATAGAACACATCGAGGTACTCTCTCTGAATTTAACCTGGGATTGGCGTAACCACCTTGTGTCCTATTTACAGGATGGAACACTCCCATAAGACCAAAAAGAAGCCAAGAAACTCCAAGCGTAGGCTGCTCGATACAGCCTGGTAAATCATGACCTCTACAAGAGAACATTTAGCGACCCCCTAGCCAAATGTCTTGGACCGCACCAAACAAGGCAAACACTAGCAGAAATGCACGAGGCTCACTGCGGAGCCCACACAGGGAATTGTGCCATCGTTCGATTCCTCATCCCCGCTGGCTACTATTGGCCTACTATGAAAAAAGAAGCAGCAGACTATGTCCGCAGATGCAAGTAGTGCCAAAAATATGCCCCTATGATATATCAAGCGGGAGAAATTCCTTCATCCTGTCACTTCGCCGTGTCCTTTCATTAAATAGGGGATGGACATAGTCCGTCTCCTTCCAGCAAGACGAGGAAAGGTACGTTTCCTTTTGGTTTTAACTGACTATTTCTCTAAGTAGGTGGAGGAGGTGCATACGCCCAAATACACAAAAATGAGGTCATCGCCTTTATATGAAATATTATATGCCCAAAAAGATAGTTGCGATAAAGGACTCAGTTCGATGTAAACAAGACAGCTGAGTTTTTCGAAAAAAGGCATCTCAAGCGGATACTCTCCTTACCATATCATCTTGCTGCCAATGGCCAAGCCGAGTCCTCCAACAAAGTGATATTGAACATATTAAAAAAGAAGCTCGAAGAAGCCAAAGGGCTATGCCCCGAATTACTACCTTAAGTATTATGGGCATACCGAACTACGCCAAAATCCAGCAAAGGAGAAACGCCATACTACAGGACCGACACGGTCATACCCATCAAAGTTGGGAAATCCAGTCTGAGATACTCCCGTGTAAGCGGAGCAGATAACAATGAAAGTAGGTTGCAAGACCTAGATAAGGTCGAAGAACGGTGAGACATAGCCTACATAAGAATGATAGCCCAGAAGCATCACATAGAGAGATATTACAACAAAAAAGCCAAGGTAAGATCACTCAATATTGGCGACTACATCCTCAAATCCAAAACATTGGCATCAAAAGACCCAAATAAGGGCAAGTTGGGAACCAATTGGGACAGACCATATAAAATCATAGCAGTAGCAAACTAAGGAGCATTCCAACTAGAAACAATGGAAGGAAAACTGATCCAAAACAACTGGAACGTCTCCCATCTAAAGTACTTCCACTTCTGAAAGGTGTCACCTAAGCCGTGCTCATTTTCCCTTACTTGAGTTTTGTCCTAATCGGGTTTTCTCGGGTAGGTTTTTAATGAGGCGGCTAAGGGGACACCCTTGGAGCACTGTTCATCACCTCGGCCCATCGACACAAGCTTTAGGCAAAAGTAATGAAGGGATTACACCAGTCAATCTCCATTGTACAAATAGAAATCTCCATTGTATGAACAGAATTCTCCATTGTATGAACAAAATTATCCATTTCAGGAACACCTCCATTATATGAAATGCAATTAGTTTGTGCACAACGGATACACCTTCAATGACAGTCGAACCAACATCCTAATCGCTAAGGCCATCAACATCAGTTCGGCCTCATTCGAACCACAATGGATACTACTTCAACGACAGTCGAAGAAACATCCTAATGGCTAAGGCCATAGACATTATTTTGACCTTGTTAGAACCATGTTACATACTACTTCAACAACATCGAAGCAATATCATAATGGCTAAGGCCATCGACATCAGTTCGGCCTCGTTCCAACCATTGGTGATACTACTTCTACGATAGTCAAAGCAACTTCCTAATGGCTAAGGCCATCGACATCAGTTCAACCTTGTTCGGACCACGACGGATACTACTTCGACGACAGTCAAAGCAACATCCTAATAGCTAAGGCCATCAACATCAGTTTAACCTTGTTCGAACCATGATGGATACTACATTGACGACAGTCGAAGAAACATCCTAATGTCTAAGTCCATCGACATAAGTTCGACCTTGTTCGAACCACGATGGATACTACTTCGATGAGAGTCTAAGAAACATCCTAATGGCTAAGGCCACAGACATCAGTTCGACCTCGTTCGAACCACGACGGATACTACTTCAATGAAAGTTGAAGCAACATCCTAATAGCTAAGACTATCGAATTCAGTTTGACCTCGTTAGAACCACGACAGATACTACTTCGATGATAGTCGAAGCAACATCCTAATGGCTAAAGCCTTTGACAACAGATACTACTTTGACATCAGTCGAAGAAACATCCTAATGGCTAAGGCCATTGACATCAGTTCGGCCTTGTTCAAACCACAATGGGTACTACTTCGACGATAGTCGAAGAAACATCCTAATGGCTAAGGCAATCGACATCAGTTTGACCTCGTTCGAACAACGACAGATACTACTTCGATGACAGTCAAAGCAGCATCCTAATGGCTAAGGCCATCAACATCAGTTCGATCTCCTTTGAATCGCGACAGATAATACTTCGATGACAGTCAAAACAATATCCTAATGGCTAAGGACATCGACATCAGTTCGACTACGTTCAAACCATGACGGATACTACTTCGACAACAGTCAAAGCAACATCCTAATGGCCAAGGCCATCGACATCAGTTCGACCTCATTCTAACCACGACGGTTACTACTTCGATTATAGTCGAAGCAACATCCTAATGGCCAAGGCCAGTAACGTCTGTCCAACTTCATTTTAACTACGATGAAAAATATATCTTTTAACAATATCCTAAACGACCTCCATACGGAGACTAAGTGTCGTGCACTAATTCAAAAGGGAAAACGACGAACAGATAAAGTGACAAAAATGATGTTTATATATTACAACAAAAATATTATTTACATCCGTCCCTTCGGACAGGCTCTAGTATAGCCCACGTCCAAAAATTCTCAAACAAAATGTACAAACTAGAACTACTCGTCGCATTCAGTAGGGTAGGCATCCTCGTAAAAAAATATCCGAGTCAAGGTGTTCACGCCACCGGAAGTAACACCCTCCTCCTCAGGGGTATTAGGTTCGTACCACATGAATCGCGAGTTGAGCGTGCTTCAGCATGCACTACCTGAACCTTCGCCTCCGTCAACCGTCCCTCAGCATGAAAAGCTCTATATACATCACGACGAGCCTCTGCATAGACCCACATCTCGTACAAGAGACAAAGCACACCCTGACCAATTGGAGGACGGGATGTGGAGGGCCTAGAATGATGGTCTGTTTCCTCTACCCTCGGGAGCCACTTGCCTTCGCAACGTGGTCAGATCTTCCCCTAGCTCCCCGATACGCCTTTTGCATTCTGCAACCTAATGATCAGAGGCTTCCCATCCCCGACAAGTTTTGATCTGGATATGCGGAAGGCGTCTTCCAATGAGGCTGTCACGTAAATGGCAACGGCCAACTTAACTAGCATTTAACTCGCCCTTGAGCCCGTCAATCTCTGCTACCTTGGCACTCAGTTCGGCAGTCAAGCTAGCTACCTTCAGCTGCAGGTCGGCATTCTCTATCTCCACCCCTTGACTTAGTTCAAGTTCATCCTCCCTCGCCATAAGAAGGGCCTCAAGCAAGCTGTTACGAGTAATAACCCTCACGAGCTCCTCATCCCTTTCCTCTAGTCCAAAAACCCTACTCTCCAATTGGGCCTCCCGCTGCATAAACCCATCACGCAACACCTGGAACTCAGGTTCTTTATGGTAGAGGTCGTACATCTCCCGGTGCTTAGCACAACACTTCTGGTACTTCGTTGATATTTTCTTATAGAGGCTCGTCCTTCTTCTTTCATGACAACCTCTCTCCACCTCCAAGACGAGGGTCTGAAAAGAAAATGTAAAGTTAAGTACGCCATTCCTATATTACTCCAACAACACACAGAAAAGAAAAAGGAACCTACTTGTAGGGCCCATGTCAGCGATCTTCCAAGACAGTTTCGCATCGTTCATCGTCACGAGCGTCTATTTCTCAGGAGTGGTGCATAAAGGGGCAAAGGTCGGTGCAACCTACTCACTATTTAGCAAGAAGATGTAATCCCCCGAGATAACTATGCGACGGTCATACCCATCAGTCCTTACTTTAGAATGGGTGTGGTAACCGAAAAATTCATTAATGTCTTCTGGGGCGATGTCGGAACCCGACCCGTCTGGATGACGCACCCCCTTAAGTAGAACGCATCAAGCTTGCTCTTACGAAAACTCTCTCCTCATAGGCTGATCTCCCCGACAAAATAGCATTAGCCATAAACAGGAGCACTGAGGCCGTCCGAGATGCTCCACTCCCATCAGCTTTAGTGGCCACCCCCTTTCCCAGCTCCAATCTTCTTCTCTTCCTGTCCAACGGCTCCTCGCCATTAAAGGATTCGTTGACTGGATGTGGGGGTGGCGTCAATGAGACTGTATCTCATGGCTAAGGTAACGGACATGGTACCCTGTTGAAGAAGTAGGGGACGACCCTCCCGGACAGACGCATAAAAAGTGTCTTGAGTGTCCGTGGTTGCTGGGGGTCATCTAAAAGTAGTGATCGACTGTTACAACCCATATCCGCATGCGTTAGTTCATTTCATATATTAGTTAACATAAATACAAGAATGAATTATCTTTGAGATGATAAGAAGTTAATCATATTGGTCTTAAGTGATACAAGGGTGTATAATGGTGATTAACAAGTATTAGAAGTTAAATGAATCAAGGATGTTGTAACTTGTATTTTCAGGTAAACCTAGAGGTGCTTAATATACTCAAGAAGTCATGTATTAAGGTACTTGAATCATATAATATCCGTATCATAAGTCTTGAAGTCAAGCGATTTATAAAACAAAATTTGACAAAAGTTGTTGCAACTTAGGTTCGTAATTTTACTTAAGCATTAGGTCAAATGTTTCTCTGCTTTTCTCCCAATTTTCAAAGAATTACAGGGTTCTACCCACCAAATTAAATATCTATGAGTCTAGTTTCCAATGCATTAAATCGTTTGTCAATACGATCACGGAGTATATAAATATTCATATTTCGCAAGCCTACGCAGATTGGTAGTTGACAAGTAGGTACATCACCTACTTGCCAAAATGATAGGACAAAATTAAAAGAGCCAAGTCGACCAAGAGAGAACTTTTAAGGGGTTATAAAATCATTTATTTCACCCATATTCTAGACCTTCAAAACCAAAGTTAACCCCTACAATTCCTCCCCAAAAATCCCACACAAACCCTAATCGATTTCCCTCTCTTTCTAGTTCTAATTGAAGGTAAAACCTAGAGTTTGAAGAACCAAGGGAAGGGCTGAGTTATCCAACAAGTAAGGTAAGTTACTGTCCTCTTTCATACATTATGTTCTGCTGTGAATTCATGGTAATTCGTTCTATACATGTAAGAACTCACGGGACGGTGATCGGAAATCGTGAGTTCTTATTCACTTGTAGCGGACTATTTTGTGGACTGTTTTGTGTTGCTGTTGAGCTGAGTGCTTTAATAATGTTTTGTGGATTTTGGAGGAGGAAGGGTGTGGAAAAACACCATATAGATGTAGGTTGTGGGCTGATAGTTCTTCTTAACGTTTCTAGGTCGTTTGATATGACTACGATGGCCGTATGTATGAAGTGATTAGGTTGTACGTGGACTATTTTGGAAGGCTCAATATGTTTATTATTGATGTTGTTTGGGCTGCTTGGTAATTGTTTCGAATGGTGGGAAGTCATATATATAGGGTAGGTGTTGTCCGTTTTATCGTAAAACAGGTTGTGGTTGGTACATAATAGTTGTGACTACGCTTAAACATTAACGATAGTGTCATTTCTCCTATTGTAGACTAAAGAGTTGTGACATTTGCATAGCTTGAGGTTAAGGAGTGTATACACGACTCCAATTGTACATAATGTAATGAACAAGCTTCCAAAGGTACTCTACCCTTAAAAGCTAGCACTACTTACATTGTTTCCCCTCTTATGGAACGAATGATGTTAATGTTGCTTCTCTTATTCTTATATTATCAGTGTTTTTGGCACTTCCTGATTCGTATAAAATTCATGATGAAGAATTTATCCTAATAACATGTACAGAGGATACCAACCTTACGCCACTTCAAAAGATTCAGAATATTATTCCAATGAGTCCAGCATGCACTGTATACGTGTATCTATTTTACTATACTGATCCGCGCTATAGACGGCCAGGTACGGATCCTATTGTGCAACCACTGATCAGTTGGGTTTTACCGAGCTCCACATGGCCGGGTAAGATTCTACCGAGCCTTATGATGACCGGTTACATTTTGTTACCGAGCCTATTACGGTCGGGTACGATATGATGAAGATGATGCCCACAGAGGCGTACGCTTTTCAAAAGTTTGTGTATTTATACATATGTATCATGCATTTAATGTCAGTAGCCCTCAGAGGTACACAGATGTTACAGGTTGTATATTCTCTATCCTTGCTTACATTACTATTTATATTTATAGTTCCCTGCCTTACATACTCGGTAATTTATTTGTACTGATGTCCTTTTGCTTTTGGACACTGCATGTCGTGCTGTAGGTCCTGTTAGACAGGCAGGTGCAGCTCCCCCACCATAGTTGGCTATCCAGTTCAGCGGTGATTGGTGAGATCCCTTCTCCGGACTTGCCGAGGTCTTGGTATGCATTCTTGTTATAGACATTATGGGTATGTCGGGGCCCTGTTTTGGCTATGTTGCAGCACTTATGTTCCTTTAGAGGCTCATAGATAGGTGTCGACTCATGTACAGTTTGGTATACCTTGCCGGCTGGTTTTTGTTGTATAGTCTTTTATGGTAGCGTGGTAGCTCGTACCTTATATATAGTTTCTTGATTGTCTGGTCATCCCATTTTATGTATGTTCATACCATCATATTTTATTTTTGGTTATCCATGATCCATGTCTACCATTTATATTGATCTCGTCAGCCCTAAAAGATAATAAAGAAGGTTAGATAAAATTTACGTTGGTGCTCGGCAAGTATGGTCGGGTGCTAGTCGTGGCCCTCCAGTTTGGGTTATGACAAACTTGGTATCAGAGCAAGTGTGTCCTAGGGGCTGTCTATGAGCCGTGTCTAGTAGAGTCTTGATAATGGATATGCCACATTTATACTCAGGAGGCTACATGACATCTTGGGTTGTTACCTTCTTCCTGAATCTAGATTGTGCGTAGAGTTGAGTCGTAAGTGTTTGTCTCTAATATTCACCTTGTTTTCTTTCAGTGATACCTTCGACTAGGAAGCAAACGATTAGTAGACGACTTGATATATCAGCGGGAAAGGGTACCAGTCAGCTTCCCCAAGGCAGAGCAGGACAAAGTGAGGCTCAAAGTGAGATGCCCTCTCATACCTCATCTACTCTGTCTCATCCAGAGGATATTAGGAGGCATCCAACACCTTGAGTTCCTCCATCTGGAACTATAAACCAGGATATGCGGAGTTCTTTGCAGTTGTTGACTAGCTTGGTAGCTGCTCAGGCTCAAAGGCAGAATATAGGTGCTTCTGATAAACCAGTTAGTAGGAGAGTTCACAATTTTTTTAATTTAGACCCTCTAGTGTTCACCGGATCAGACCCCAAGGAGGACCCACATACCTTTATTGACCAGTTTTGTCGTACATTACGGGTTATGCATGTTAGTGATACAGAGGCAGTAGAGTTGGCAGCGTCAGAGGCAGGGTATTCTGATGACTTCAGAGGTAGCGTCAGGCCACAGTCTTCGAGGAGTTCAGAACCACCACAGTTTCAGAGGCCTCGATATGATCGATCCTATTCTGTTCTGGGTCAGAGTTCGCATGCATCTGGCTTGTAGCATCACAGAAATACTAGTCAGATGAGACCCCCAAAACCACATTGTGCTCAGTGCGAAAAGGCCCACTTTCGACTGTGTGGTCGAGGTTCTGATGCGTGCTATTCTTGCGGTCCGACTGGCCATATAATGTTGGGTTGTCCTAATAGAGGAGGGGATGTTATGTCTCACCCTCCCGGATCTGTGTCTAGTTCTTCCTCATTATTTCAACCTCCAACCCGGGGTTTTCAGCAGTCGAGTCGTTGTAGAGGTAGGGGTGCAGTGCCGAGTTTGAGTGGTGCTCAAAATCGAACCTATGTTTTAGTAGGTCGCCAGGATCTCGAGTCATCGCCGGATGTTGTTAAAGGTATATTGTCTGTGTTTTCTTATGATGTATACGTGCTGATTGATCTGTGATATACATTATAATATGTGACACCCTTTGTGGCCAATAAGTTTGGTATTGAACCTGAATTGATAAGTAAACCCCTTGCGGTATCTAATCCGGTAGAAGATTTTATGATAGCTAGAAGAGTATATAGAGGTTGCAATGTGATAATTGTCACGACCCGAATTTCCCACCATCGGGGGTCGTGATGGCGCCTACTAATAGGAGCTAGGCAAGCCAACACATACTTATGTTTTCCATTTTTAACAATACTTATTCAAACATGTTATCAACAATATTAAAATTTAAGCAAAATAAATAAATTTAGAGGAAGACGTAACAAATTTTACTAGATGCGATACTGAAATTCCAACATACAACGCTATCCAAGAACTGGTGTCACAATACACACAAACTTCTAAGAATAATACACACAACCGTCTAAAAGAAATGAATACTGTTTGTCTCGAACATATGAGATAACAGACTGAAAGTAAAGATAGAGTAGACGCCGGGTCAAACTGACGCCTGCAAGGCTACTTCGGTGTCTCGATGATCAAAAGCTAAAACCCGCACTACTGCTGCTGCTGCTGTCCAAAGCCTGAATCTGCGCAAAAAGAGCGCAGAGTGTAGAATCAGCACAACCAATCTCATGTGTTGGTAAGTGCCCGGTCTATCCCCGCGAAGTAGTGACAAGGCTAGGACCAGACGCTCACATGAACATGTACAGTCTAATACATATATACAACAGAAATAACAGGAAACAACATTAAATATTTGGGAAGGGAAAACATGCTCTGGGATAGCGACAAAATGTGATAACAGGAGCAGAATAAATGAACTTCAATTAATGAGGAAGGGTAAATAAAAATATGCACGGCACCAACCATCGTGCTTTTACTCTCGTTCTCACCAAATAATCATATAAGATGTACGACATCACCCATCGTACTTTTACTCTCGTTCTCACCAAATAATCAATTAAGATGTACGACATCACCCATCGTACTTTTACTCTCACAATCTCATATCGAGGCACGGAAAGACCCATCGTACATAATCACTCTTCCTTGTCACCGACAACTATGGCCAATAACAATAATCATTGTAATATATATCTCAAGGCACGGAAAGACCCATCGTGCATAATCACTCTTCTTTGTCACTGGCAACTATGACCAGTAACAATAATCATTGTCTATATTACTGGCAGAAAATCAATAATAATTAATCAACTATATATATAAATATTACCGGTATGAAACCAATAATCTTTTATTTCCACAATATAAATATTACCGATATGAAACCAATAATCTTTTATTTCAACAATATAAATATTACCAGTATGAAACCAATAATAATAATTCCCTTCATATAACCATATAAGATTATAAACATTTAATCAATTTATGGCTCACGGTCATGCTCGACCCCCAACGTATAGATACTTGTCACCATGTCTATACGTCGGACTCCACACATAGCAATTAGCATATAGACTCAACTCCTATTCCCTCAAGGTAGGATAGATCAAACACTTACCTCGAAGGTATACAGCAAACTCAATCCTTAAGCAATACCCTTTCCTTTAGAATTTGGCTCCAATTCAATTGTATCTATACACAATTGATTTAATATCATCAATTCTACTCAACGAAATATTCCAAATGGCTAAATATATATTTCACAACATTCTACCCGGAATAGTGAAGATCGACCCCGGGCCCACGTGGTCAAAACACGAGGTTCGAACCAATTTCTGACAACACATTCATCTACGAGTTCAAATATACAATTTGATCTTAAGTTTGACCCCAAAACAAGGTCTAAATCACACAGGGAAAGCACCTAACTTTATTTCTTTATTGATGTTGGTATGACTTTGACTACCATATACATTTTGTCTTAATGTAGTATTAAGGGACCTAAAATAATGCAGCTAGAATCCCATTAAATAAATATTATCATACATATATGCATAAATGTCCTTACTGGGACCGTTGGGGAATTCACATAATATGACTTCATATTGCAAGTTCATGACATTTGATTTTATACATAAAGATAATATTATTTTCCTCCTAAATTGTTGTTTTCAAACTTTCTATTACAATAATCTTCAAAAAAAATATTTCCAGAAAAGTGAACCAACTTTGTTATATTACATCCCCAAGTCTCGCTATCTACCCCAACAATTCATTATGAAACTATTTTAACTTTCCTCTTGGTATCGGACCTTTGCAGAACCTAAAAGTGAATCTGCTTAAGGAAATTAGTAGTTCCTTCTATGATTTGTCTCTACAAGATCTTAACTTTCTTAGCTGATTCTAATCTTATCAAATATGTTGAGCCTATGACTTGGTATAAATGTGATCATGAGCTATTCTTAAAGTATTGTTACCCTGCCATTTGAAGTATACGTCAACAATCAAGCTATAAAACTTAGGATATCATGCTAATAAAGTTCTACTACCTTGATTTTCAGTAGCAGCTCTTACTGGAGGTTCAAGACAACAGCTTGCTGCTGCCGCTGGTTCAACGACTGGAGGTGTTCGACTTCGACTGCTGCTGGACGATAACGGAGCTGACTGGACGATGGACTGGTTTGGAGAGGAAGAAGCAGCAGAGATGGTGGCTTTTTGGCAGCTCACGTGAAGAAGAAGAAGAAGAAGCAAAGGGGGTGACGGAACAGTGGTCGTTTGGTCGTGAGTGGAGCTGGTTCTATGTTTTTCCTTTTTTTAAAAAATTTATTTTGGTTGAGAATTTGATACAATTGTCTCCACAAATTCTTTTCTGAATCCCTCGAGCAGAAGCACTATTTTTGGTATTTGAATATGAAATGTTTGGTACTGAAAGTGACAAATGACATGGAAAGCATTTGGTGAATATTCAATGGGGGATTCTTGAAAATGGGAACAAGTAGTAATATAAAAGGTAAAAATAACGTTTTTTTTTAGTTGATTAATATTTTATGTGGGGTTTATACTTGTATAATGCTTTGTTGAATCAAAGGGCAAATTAAAGAATGGGTTTTATTTGAAAGCACTTTCGGTAGAATCATATGCTTTTGAGAAGCATGTACGGTAGGTAATGGCACAACATGGTCAACTAATTGTTAAAATAACATCTTACACAACGAATTAAGCCTCACAACCCATGATTTCTTAAATATTTTCAGAAAATAAATTTTTCGGCTTCGCGTCCGGACTGCGCATACAAATCAAAGTAATTAATAGTGAGGTTTCCAAGGCATTGGAAGCTCGAAATGACTGAGAAAACAAGTGATGACCCTTTGGGTCGTCACAATAATTTATAGTCGTCAAACCTCGGCAAATTTATTTGAGTTAGAAATGGTTGATTTCGATGTGATAATGGGAATGGACTCGTTAGCCTCATGCTATGCAAATGTTGACTGTCATACGAAGATGTTTAGGTTTCAATTTCTTGGTGAACCTGTCATTGAATGGAAGGGGAACATTGCTACACCGAAAGATAGGTTTATTTCCTATCTTAAGGCAAGGAAAATGATCTCGAAAGGTTACATTTATTATCTTATTCATGTTAGGGATGCAGAGGCGAAGCCTCCTATTCTACAATTAATCCCCGTGGTCAATGAATTTCCAGATGTACTCCCAGGCCTTCCTCCTGAAAGGGAGATTGAGTTTAGCATTGATGTGTTACCTGACACTCAACTGATCTCTATCCATCCATACAGAATGGCCCCGGCATAGTTGCGAGAGTTGAAGGCGCAGTTGAAGGACTTGCTGGATAAGGGTTTCATTAGGCCTAGCACTTTACCTTAGGGTGCACTAGTCCTATTTGTGTGGAAGAAAGACGGGTCGTTACGGATGTGTATCGACTATCGACAGTTGAATAAGTTTACTATAAAGAACAAGTATCCACTTCCAAGAATTGACGACCTATTTGACCAACTCCCGAGTGCCAAGTATTTCTTCAAGATTGACTTACGTTCAGTTTATCATCAGATGAGGGTTAAGGAGAAGGATACTCCAAAGACGGCCTTCCGGACAAGATATGGGCACTTTGAGTTCTTGGTGATGTTGTTCAGGCTAACAAATGCCTCAGTAGCTTTTATGGATCTCATGAACACTGTATTCAGGCCCTATCTTGATGTGATCATGATTGTATTCATTGATGACATTATGTTATATTCTCGTTCGGAGGCGCAACATGCGGGCCACTTGCGAATAGTATTACAGATGCTTCAGGATCGTAAGTTATATGCTAAGCTCTCCAAATGTGAATTCTGGCTGAATTCAGTAGCATTCCTTGGCCATGTGATATGTGACTAGGTTATTAGTATCGACATTCAGAAGATCAATGCAGTAAACAATTGGCCAAGGCTTATAACACCATCAGAAGTCCGCAGCTTCCTGGGGCTAACAGGATATTATAGGCGGTTTATAGAAGGGTTTTCCTCTATATCAGCACCATTGACTAAGTTAACACAGAAAGCTACCAAGTTCCAATGGTCTGACACTTGTGAATGTAGTTTTTAGGAGCTAAAGTATCGAATGAGATACGCGCCAGTGCTCACTCTCCCTAAAGGAGCAGAAGGTTATGTGGTATATTGTGATGCCGCAGGTATACGTTTGGGGTGCGTATTGATGCAGCGTGGGAAGGTGATTGCTTATGCCTCAAGACAATTGAAGAAGCATGAAAAGAATTATCCAACCCATGATTTGGAATTGGCTGTGGTAAAAGCACGACAATATGAAGATCCTATTTTAGTACGACTGAGAGAAAGCACTTAGCAGTGTAAAATTATGGCTTTTGAGATCGGATGAGGGGCACTGAGATACCAGGGCTGATTATGTGTGCCTAATGTGGCAGGGTTGTGAGAGAAGATTATGAATGAGATTCATCAATCCCGATATTCCATCCATCCCAGCTCGACAAATATGTATCATGATATCAAAGAGCAGTATTGGTGGGATAACATGAAGAAGTCTATTGCAGAATTTGTTGCCTAGTGTCCCAATTATCAACAAGCAAAGATATAACATCATAAACCTCGTGGATTGCTTCAGAATATAGAGATTCCAACCTGGAAACGGGAGGTTATTAATATGGACTTCATTATTGGATTACCTCGATCTTATCATAAGTTTGAATCCATCTGGGTGATAATTGATTGACTTACAAAATGTGCCCATTTTCTGCCTGTTAAGATAACTTACAAGGCTGAAGATTATGTTAAATTGTATATCAAGGAGATTGTTAGGCTTCATGGTTTCCCGGTATCTATTATATCAGATCGAGGAGCTCAATTTACGACTTTTTTTTGGAGGTCTTTTCAGAAGGGTATAGGCACACAAGTGAATCTCAGCACTGCATTTCATTTGCAGGCTGACGGACAAGCTGAACGTACTATTTAGATACTAGAAGATATGCTACATGCATGTGTTCTAGATTTTATGAGGAATTTGGATGACCATCCTCCACTCATAGAATTCGCCTACAATAATAGATATTCCAATATTACAATGGCCTCAAACGAGGCACTATACGGGAGGAGATGTAGAGCTAGTTGGATGGTTTGAACTCAGTGAAACAGAATTATATGGGTAAGATTTGATTCACCAAGCTATTGAGAATGTGAAAGTGATATAGGAGCGATTGAGGACGACACAAAGTAGGCAAAAATCTTATTCCGATGTCTGATGTCGGGATATGGAGTTTGAGGTTGGTGACTGGGTTTTCCTGAGGATCTCACCAATGAAGGGCGTTATGCTTTTTGGGAATAAAGGTAAGCTAAGTCCAAGGTATATCAGGACGTATAAAATTCTTCGGCGAATTGGACATGTTGCTTATGAGTTAGAAATGCCATCCGAGTTGGAATTTTTCCTTACGATATTCCATGTATCTATGTTGAGGAAATTTATTGGATACCCTTCTCGAGTTGTCCCTATCAAAGATGTACAAGTTACAGAGGATCTATCATATGAAGAAGTGCTAGTGGCTAATTAGATCGACAAGTCCGCAAGTTGAGAACAAAAGATGTAGCTTCCGTCAAAGTATTGCAAAGAAACAAGATTATGGAAGAAATGACATCGGAAGCAGAAGAGGAGATGAAGGCTAAATACCTTTACTTGTTCCAGAATAAAGATAACGAGGATGCTAGGGGAACACAAGATGCATTATAAGGTGAAACACCTCTATGAGGTAAGCAATAACTTTAGAATACTCTTCCTTAATACAAAATGGTGATATGCAGATAATGTACATGTCCATAATGTTTTGCATACTCTTGTATGGCCATACACTAACTTAAATACTTGCAAGTTCGTCCTCTATTTATGGGAGAAACTCGGCCAAATCCACTATGATTTAACTCCCCATGAACCCTTACATTCGAGGACAAATGTTCCTTGGGGGGGGGGGGGGGTGTTGCAACCCATATCCACACGCGTTAGTTCATGCCATATATTAGCTAACACAAATCCAAGCAGGAATTATCTTTGAGATGATAAGAAGTTAATCATATTGGTCTCAAGTGATACAAGTGTGTATAAGAGTGATTAACAAGTACTCAAAGTTAAACAAATAAAGGATGTTGTAACTCGTATTTTCAGGTAAACCTAGAGGTTCTTAAAACACTCAAGAGGTCATGTATCAAGTTATTTGAATCATATAATATCCGTATCATAAGTCTGGAAGTCACGCGAATTATGAAACAAAAGTCGACAAAAGTTGTTGCAACATAGGTTCATAATTTTACTTAAACATTAGGTCAAATATTTCTACGTTTTTCTCCCAATTTTCAAATAATTATAGGGTGATCTACCCACCATATTAAAAATCTATGAGTCTAGTTTCCAATTCATTAAGGCGTTTTTCAATATGATCTCAGGGTATAGAGATATTCATATTTTCGCAAGCCTGCGCAGATTGGTAGATGACAAGTAGGTGCATCACCTACTTGCTAAAATGATAGGACACAATTAAAAGACCCAAGTCGGCCAAGAGAGAAACTTTAAGGGGTTATAAACTCAGTTATTTCAACCATACTTCAGACCTTCAAAACCAAATTCAACCCCTGTAGCTCCTCCCCAAAAATCCGACACAAACCCTAATAAATTTTCCTTCTCTTTCAAGTTCTAATTGAAGGGAAAATGTAGAGTTTGAATAACCAAGGGAAGGAGTGAGTTATCCAACAAGTAAGTTAATTTACTTCCCTCTTTCTTACATTTTTTTTCCGTTGTGAATTCATGGTAATTCGTTCTATACATGTAAGAACTCACGGGATGGTAATCGAAAATCGTGAGTTTGAGTTATTCAATTGTAGCGGATGTTTTGTGGACAATTTTGTGTTGCTGTTGGGCTGCATGCTTACTACTGTTTTGTTGAGTTTTGGAGGAGGAAGTGTGTGGAGAAACACCATATAGATGTAGGTTTGTGGGCTGATAATTCTTCATAACATTTCTGGGTCATTTGACACGACAACGGTGGCCGCCGTATGTATGAAGTGATTAGGTTGTGTGTGGACTATTTTGGGAGGCTCAATATGTTTGTTATTGATGTTGTTTGGGCTGTTTGGTGATTTTTTAATGGTGTGAAGTCATATATATAGGGGAGGTGTTGTTTGTTTCATCGTAAAATAGGTTGTGGTTGGTATTTAATAGTTATTACTACGCTTAAACATTAACGATAGTGTCATTTATCCTATTATAGACTAAGGAGTCGTGACATTTCCATAGCTTGAGATTGGGCAGTGTAAACAAGGTATGTGAGGCTATCCCTTTCCTTCTTTTGCACGACTCTAATTGTACATAATGTAATAAATGAGCTTCCAAAGATACTCTACTCTTAGAAGCAAGCAGTACCTACATTGTTTTCCCTCTTATGGAATGATTGATGTTAATGTTTCTTCTCTTATTATTATATTATCAATGTTGTTGGTACTTTCTGATTCTTATTAAATTCATGATGAAGAGTTAGTCCTAATGACATGTACAGAGGATACCGATCTTACGTCACTCCAATATTTCAAACTATTATTCCAATGAGTCCAGCATGCACTGTATATATGTATCTATTTTACTCTACCGAGCTACACTATAGCTGGTTGGGTACGGCACGTATTGTGCAACCACTAATTAGTTGGGTTTTACCTAACTCCACGTGGCCAGGTACGATTCTACCAAGCCTTATGATGTCTGAGTACATTTTTATACCGAGCCTATTACGGCCGTGTACGATATGATGATGATGATTCCCACAGAGGCGTATGATTTTTACATGTTTATGTATTTATACATATGTATCATGCATTTCATGTCAGTAGCCTCAGAGGTACTCAGATGTTGCAGGTTGTATATTCTCTATCCCTGTTTACATTACTGTTCGTATTTATTGTTCCCTGCCTTACATACTCAGTACTTTATTCGTACTGATGTCCTTTTGTTTGTGGACGCTGCATGTCATGCTGAAGGTCCTAATAGACAAGCAAGTGCAGCTCCCTCACCACAGTAGGCTGTCCAGTTCAATGGTGATTGGCGAGATCCCTTCTCCGGACTTGCTATGGTCTTAGTATGAATTTTTGTTATAGACATTATGGGTATGTCGGGGCCCTATTCCGGCTATATTGCAGCACTTATGTTCCTTTAGAGCTCATAGACAGGTGTTGACTCAAGTATAGTTTGGTATGCCTTGTCGGCTGGTTTTTGTTGTATAGTCTTTCATGGTAGCGTGGTAGCTAGTACCTTATATATAGTTTCTTGATTGTCTGGCCATCCCATGTTATGTATGTTCATACCATCATATTTTATTTTTGGTTATCCATGATCCATGTCTACCATTTGTATTGATCTCGTCAGGCCTAGAAGATAATAAAGAAGGTTTGATGAAATGTACGTTGGTGCTTGGCAAGTATGATCGGGTGATAGTCATGACCCTCCAGTTTGGGTTGTGACATTGGTGCCCTTCTCCTAGAGGCTCCTTGACCTATCGTCACAAAGAATTGCACGGTTAGGTAGGATCGCACAACCGCCGACACAGTGAATAAAGAAATATACCTGAGGAAACCTTAGGGCCATAGCGTTGCAGAAGGTAGACCAAGTTCGAGTCTCCTCTGCATGGGGTAGTAGGCCCGCGACCCAATTCCTAAGGCCGATAACGGGCTGGGGTGGACGAGCCATAGTTGTAAAACAAATAATCAGAAATGATACTTTTTGGAAAACAGAGAATTTAATGAACCACGATACTTACAAGTTTTATTCCATTTCTCTGGAAATCTAGCAGGGTTAGAGACCACGTGCTCGGTCTTGATGTAGAAATATTTGTGCCAAAATTTATGGCTCACCCGGTCGTTAGTCCCGACCACCAACCCTTTTTTACCACGAAGCCTCAGGTGCACCTTGGTCCCCCTAAGGAAATCGGGTGAAATAAATGCAAGAGATGGTGCACAGAGACGTCACACTCAGCCAACTCCACGTACTTCGCCAGCTACAAAAGCACCTTGAGTGTATATGGCGTGAGCTGAGCCAGGCAAATGTGATAGAACCTACAAAACTCGGCCACCAAAGGAAAGAGATGAAGGGTGTAGCCAATCATATAAGGGTATATATAAAAGGCACAATACCCTGGCTTATGGACGTCAACATAATCCCCCTCCTTTAGAGCCATCTCTCCATAAGTGGGGATGCTGTATTTTATGCGAAGAGAATCTAGGTGAGTCTGATCCATCTCCAAAAGAACGGGAGTCAGAATAATGGACAGATCCTTGAGGAAGTTATTTTGAGACAAAGGATGCCTCAGTAATAAATCCTCCACCGTGAGAGGATTGTCACCATCCTCCTTCTCCACATCTCCGCTATCGAAAAAAGGTACTGCACTCACCATAGAGATCTCAGGAACCTCTTTGTTAGAAAATAGGACCTCGGCATGATTTTGTTTAAAGAAAGCAAGCCACAAATGGAGATAAAGAAGAATATTTCCTATCAGGAACAAAAATGAGGAAATGTGAAAACAGAAGGAGAAGATTAGGGAACACTCAAGACTGGCTAAAGGTTTTGGAAAAATTGAACCCCTCGTCTATTTATATGGTTGGCTGGTGCTAGAATCGAGGTTGGCAGCTTTCAAATCAGCTCAGGAAACCAAGCGCCAAACCGTCAGCCTTTATGCCTCGAAAATCCGCATAATGATGACACATGCGGGAGCTGACGTCACTCGAGTTGGCGTGTGCCTCTAAATATCCTTCCGAAAATGATCGCTCTTCTTATCATTCACGTCATAACGTTTCGACGATTTAAATTCCTCCTCAAAGTGGCATCAGGTCCGCAGTGCGACATTGATGAGCGGAGGGACCAACTGAATAGGTCAGAATTTAATCAACCACGGGTTACAGCTAGCACGACAGGCAGTCACAAATTTACAGGTTGGTACAAGGGCATGATCTAGAGCCGGAAGGGGAAACGTCCTCGCGTCATCATTAGATTTGTCATAGTAGATACTCCTTAAGTAGACATCCCTATGATTGGCGAAAACCCCTTAATATATAAGAGGGATTAAGATTTTGTAATAGGGGTATGAGGAGATATACAAAGAAAGTTTCTTCTCTCTCTCTTTATACATTTTATAGCCTCTCTCTCGCTCTACAGATCTCTATTATCTTTTCGCTAGAAAGATCATAGAAATTACTATCTTCGACTACGATTTACCCCCTCCCCCCCATATTTTGATTGATTTGCTTAAAAAGAGTTAAAAATCTTTTAAGTCAAACATACAACATCCAACTCAGAGCAAAATAAAAAATGCTCAATCGTCAAAGAGAGCGGAGAAATGATTAGAATATATTTCTCCATTTTTAATCATAGATTTGAGTAATAAAAATAGAGAACATATATCTTTGATAAAAAAAATCACTTTATCTTTTAAAGGACCCTGCGTATGTGGACAACTCAAAAATAAAGAGGTTATAGCAACACCCAAAAGAAAGTGTATGCAAATTCTACTCTTATCTTGTGAAGGTATATGACAACCTAAAAATAGTTAGGTTACAACAATAACAATCCAAAAAAGGAGAATGTACGTAATTTTTACTTCTATATATCATGTAAAGGTAAAAAAATCAATAAACCTACCGTTCAAGAAGCGAAAGAAAGATTTTAAACAAAAACTAAAACTAATTGATATTTTTTTATTTTCGAAAAACGTCCAAATATACCTTTGTACTATATGAAATAGAGCACATTTTTCCTTTGTTAATACTTTGCCCATATATGGCCTTACCTTCACACAGTTGGATCACATATGCTCTTATCGTGACATAATCGGTCCATATATACCCTTTTTGAAACGGAATCCACCCAAACTAATTAGCTCTTTCTTTAATTGTATTAAAGTGTATTACAAACGCTATTTCCTTATTATTAGTACTTTAATTCTTTACCTTTCTCTAGTCTTTCTTCTCTTTTCTTTTCTTCTATTTTTTTTCTTTCTCCCAAATCCAATTTTTGTCACTAAACACGTGATTTTATTCCTAAAAATCTAACCTACACCACCAAAATCTTCTCAGCGAGAAGGCTTTGGTTCTTCTTAAAAGAAGGAGATAAAGATTTTCGAATTGTTTTTTGGTGGTGTTAATTTGATAAAGGTAGGATATGGTTATTCAAATTTAAAATGTGTGGTTCAATGTGGAGCTTAAGATCTAAAGGGAATAAGACCTTCAAAAACTGAATAATCATATCCTACCTTCACCCAATTAATACCACCAAAAAAAGATTCTCCGACAATTTTCATCTCCTTCAGGTTAGAAGAACATATGAGGCTTGTGATAAAAATATGAGCAGTAATTCATGAGTTTTGTCAAGTGATATTGGTGACGAAAATAGAGAAGGCATCAGCAATGGATGAAACTGGAATAGGATAAATAAAAAGGAAAAAACATAAGAAAAGAAAAAAAAGAAAGAAAATGTAACGACCCTGCCGGTCGTCTTTCAAATTTATGCCCCGTTCCCCCATTAACTACTTTTCCTAAGCTCATTTCTGCTATTTGGGTTTGTCGGGATGTTCATGTTAGGATCCGGAGTGTTTTGGGACACTTAGTCCCTAAGTGAGAGCTTAAGTATTGGAAAGTGGTCCGTAATTGGAACAGTGTGAAGACAACCTCAGAATAGCAATATGATGGTTTTGTTAGCTCCGTTAGGTGATTTTAGGGTTGATAGTGTGTTCGAAATGTATTTTGGATGTCCGTAGCTCATTAAGGCTAGAAAATGCCGAAAGTTAGAATTTGGAGGTTTCCGGTCCGATAGTGAATTTGTGATCCGAGGGTCGGAACGGGATTCTGGAAGTTTCTGTAGCACCGTCATATCATTTGGGACGTGGATGCAAAATGTCATGTCAATCGGATGAGGTTTGGTTAGGTTTTTGATCGAAAGCGTATTTTGGATTAAATAGGAGTTCTTAGGCTTGAATCATTCAATTATCAACGTTTTGCTGTTGTTTTATGTGTTTTAAGGATTGGTACTAGTTTGAATAAGATATTAAGTGGTATTGGTGCTTTTGGTTTGGGTTCCGGGTGCCTCGGGATGATTTGGATGGTCGACTGGAAGAATTCCTAAAGTGTGCAGCAGCTGAACTTTTCTCTTCCGGTATTTCCGATTCTGCGGCTTGGGAACCGCAGAAGTGGCACTGCATAAGAGACTTCTTCATCGCAGAAGCACATTTTTCCCTTCCCCAGGAAACCACAGAAGCGGTCTCCTTTTCGCATAAGTAGCACCACAAAAGCGGCTAAGTGTCCGCAAAAGCGGACTTTGGTCCTTTAAGTGAAACCGCAAAAGCGATTAGATTTCTGCAAAAGCGGGATCGCAGAAGCGGTCCCTAAGTTGCAAAAGAGGAAACCAGTGTTCTGATAAGGATTATCTGAGGCCTTTGTAAAAGTTGAAAAATTCAATCTGGAGCTCAGTTAAGGGCAATTTTGAGAGGATTTCGAAGAAGAGATTACTGGGTAACGTTTCTATGATCCTTTCTAGTTATATTCCATCATTTAGTAGTTGAATCCATATTTTAAATTTGAAATAAGGATAAAAATGGGAGAATTTAGGTAAAAGTTCATTGATTAAATTATTGAGTTTTGAGGGAGCAATGACCTTTGATTTGGGAGATATTTACATGGTTAGATTCGTGAGAGTACGAGGGTTCTGAAAATGTGAAAATTATTCGATTCCGAGAGATCGGCCTGAGGGGAATATTAGTTATTTTACCTATTTTCACGCGTTAGCTTTAATTTTTATAGTGGAATTAGTTACTTGCGATGTTATCTACAATATGAAATTGGTTTGGATAGATTTGGGCCATTCGGAGTCAGATACTCGTGGAAAGGGCATAGTTCCTTAGTGATTTTTGCACTGATTCGAGGTATGTGGCTTGTCTAACTTTGTGTGGGGGACCTCTCCCCTTAGGATCTACTACTTGTAATTTTAAATGCCCGGTACGCGAGGTGACGAGCGTGTACTTGTGATAGTTCTTGAAAATCCATTTTATTAGAATATTTAATTGTGTTTTCTTGCAAATCTGCCTATTCTAAATGCCATTTAACCTATGTTAGCTTAGGATAACATGTTTAGCTGACCTACTTGCTTAATTGCTTAAACTGTACTATCTGTCCTACGTGAAGCATGCTAGACTCGGAATTTTATTAATTGTTCTTACTTAGCACCTTATCTTATTTGAATTGTGTGGTGTTACGAATTGGGACTACGATATGGCATCCAGATAACTCTATTTGTATGTGTTCCGTTCTATTACTGAGAGTGCAGGATACCAAGAGATTCCTGGCACAGATATGATTATAACATGGAGGATACCTAGATGTCCTCGGGATACTAAGAGACCCCTTATGTAAACTGGAGGATACTAGGAGATCCCTCGAGTATATGATGAGGATACCAAGATATCCTCGTGATACTAGGAGATCCCTCGAGTATATGATGAGGATACCAAGAGTTCCTCGGGATACCGGGAGATCTCCGATGATAGATATCCGGTGGTGATTTGCACTTCTATTTACATATGGTGTTAGTTCTCGGTTACTGTCTTATTTATTATTTTTCTACATTCTCGCAGTAGATTATTCCCATATGGTCTTTCCTTATTCTATTGATTATTATACTTTTATCTCTGTAGGGCCTCGATCTTTCCTCGTCACTACCTGATCGAGGTTAGGCCGGGCCTTTACTGAGTACCGGTGTGGCGTACTCATGCCTCTTCTGTGCATGTTTTTCATGTGCAGATCCACGTACCTCTACATAGGCGCATTATCAGTAGCTGCGGGGAGCATTTCGGAGACTTGAGGTATATGTGCCGCGTCCGCAGACCGGGGAGTCTCCCTCTCACTCTAAATTTAGGTAGATGCTATTATGTTCTTCCTTGTTATAGACTTCTCCGGATGATTGGAGCATCATTATGTATTACTCTTAGCTACTGTAGCTCGTGGGTTTAAAGGTCTTTGGGATAGTTTTAGAATGTAAAGTGTTAAAGTGTATGTACCAGGCGTAAACTATATACATTATTCATGTTATTTCGCTTTTGGATTATAGATTTCATAAATGTTATTACTTCCACAATATGTTAGGCTTACCTAGTCGTAAAAACTAGGTGCCGTCATGACTTGTTCCCAATTGGTGAACTAGGGTCGTGACAGAAAAGAGAAAGAGCTCTAGGTTCATAGAAGTCGTGGGACACATGCCTATTTATTAGAGTCTCGCTGATCGGTGCGGAGACGTATGTACTTATCTACGGGAGGCTATGTAACTGCTTATGAAAAATCGTTACTTTATTGAATTCCTTGTCGTGCTATATTTTTGACACCGACTCTAAACTTCTGTATTTTATTCTCTCACAGATGGTGAGGACACGTACCACCCAGGACGATCAGGCACCTGCACCCCCTCCTGCAGTCGCTAGAGGTAGGGGCCGGGGAAGAGGTCGTGCGCGTGCGCGTGGTGCAGCTAGAGCAGCTGAGCGAGCTACCGGCAAGGTACCACCAGCAAATCCAGCCAGGGATCAGGCACCTGACACACCCACAGCCACCACTACTCCAGGTGTTCAGGAGGCATTGGCATAGTTTTTGAGCATGTATACTACGCCATCACAAGCGGGGTTGCTTCCCCTTCTTGTATCCATATCCCAGGCCAGGAGAGGATCCCAAACTCCTGTAGCTCGCACTCTGGAGCAGAAAGTGGATATAGGGAAGGTTCCAGATATTATCCCTGTCCAACTTGCAGTACCGGTTCAGCCCGAGGATGGGGCACCTGCTTCCGAGGATGAGCAGCGTAGACTGGAAAGGTTCAAGAAGTATGACCCTCCGATTTTCTGCGAATTAGCAACGGATGATGCTTTGGGATTGTCACCACATCTTTCACACTACGGGTAATACTTCCTCGAGCGGGATTTCTTTTTTAGCTTTCTAGCTTCGGGGAGCCACCTATGATTGATGGCGTACCTTTGAGTTAGATAGTTCGGTCGAGGCTGCCTCCCTGACTTGGACTCAGTTCTTAGATATGTTTCAGATGGAGTTTGTTCCCCAGAGTCTCAAGGATGCACATCGTGTGGAGTTTGAGCATTTGCGCCAGGTCACTATGACCATTTCTGAGTATGCCATCAGATATACTAGGTTGGCCAGAAATGCACTGGCCTTGGTGGCTTCTGTCTGCGAGAGGGTTCGCCGGTTCATTGAGGGTCTTATTCCCCCATTAGGTCTAGCATGGCTCGAGAGTTGGAAGTGGATTTACCTGATCAGCAGGTAGTGAGCATAGCCAGGAGGATAAAGGGTATGCACACTAGAGAGAGAAAGGAGAGAAAGGCCAAGAGGTCTCGAGAGTCAGTTCACTACTCTGGTACCCATACATCAGCAGCAGGACGTCATAGTAGGGGCTATATGGGTCGCCTATTTCATTCAGCTCTTCCTTCATCCAGCAGTACTGCAGCTCCTCCCAGATCTCAGGAGCCTTATTATGCACCTCCAATTTCTAGTGCGCCTCCTACGCAGGGTGCTTCCAGAGGTCAGTCCAGCAGGGGCGAGCCTAGTCAGTCAAAACCATCGCGCCCTCCCAGAGCTTGTTTTGAGTGTAGGGACACCCGCCATGTAGTGAGGGATTGACCTACACTTGGGAGAATTGCACCTCCACAACATTCTCAATCGTAGCGTGCCCAGCAGGATTTTCGGACCATTGTTCAAGCTCCAGCTGCCACCCCACCTGCCTAGCTAGCTAGGGGCGGAGATCGGGGAGATAGAGGTTGCCCTCGAGGGAGGGGCCGGGCCAGATATTATGCTCTTCCTGCTCGTACTGAGGCTGTTGCCTCTGATTCTATTATCACAAGTATTATATTGGTTAGTCACATAGAGGTATCAGTTTTATTTGATCCAAGCTCTACCTATTCTTACGTGTCATCTTATTTTTCTCCGCATTTGGGTATAGCCCGAGAGACATTAAGCTCTCATGTTTATGTTTCTACTCCTGTGGGAGATTCCCTTGTTATGGACCACGTTTATCGGTTATGTTTGGTTACTATTTTTGGTTTTGAAACCAGGGCAGATCTTTGTTACTCGATATGGTTGATTTCGATATTATCTTGGGCATGGACTTGTTGTCGCCCCAGTATGCTATTCTTGATTTCCAGGTATTCCGCGTATTGAGTTGAGTAGCACTTTTGATCACACTCCCTGTAGAGTTATATCTTTTCTTAAAGCTTAGTGTATGGTTGAGGAGGGGTGCGCTGCGTATTTAGCTTATGTGAGAGATGTCAGTGCTGATACCCCTTCTATTGATTTTGTCCCAATGGTACGGGATTATCCCGATGTGTTTCCAGCTGATCTTCTGGGCATGCCTCCCGATCGGAACATTGATTTTGTATTGATTTGTTTCTAGGCACTCAGCCCATATCCATTCCTCCTTACCGAATGGCTCCTCCTGAGTTGAAGAATTTGAAGGATCAGTTTCAGGAATTACTCGATAAGGGTTTTATTCGACCCAGTGATTCACCGTGGGGTGCTCCTATCTTGTTCGTGAAGAAAAATGATGGTTCTATGCACATGTGTATCGATTATCGTTAGTTGAACATGGTTACAGTGAAGAACCGATATCCCTTGCCTTGTATCGATGATCTATTTGACCAGCTTCAGAACGGACATGTGTTTTCTATGATTGATTTACGCTCAGGTTATCACCAGTTAAAGATTCGGGAGTCAGTTATCCCGAAGACTGCTTTCAGGACTCGGTATGGTCATTACAAGTTCCTTGTCACGTCATTTGGGTTGACCAACGCCCCAGCGGCTTTTATGCATTTGATGCATAGTGTATTCAGGCCCTATCTCGACTCGTTCTCCATTATTTTCATAGATGATATTCTTGTATACTCCCGGAATCGAGAAGGTTATGAGCGGCACCTAAGGACAGTTCTTCAAACCATGAAAGAGAAGAAATTATATGTTAAGTTCTCAAAATGTGAGTTTTGGTTGAGTTCTGTGGCAATTCCTTGGCCACGTGGCATGGAGTGAGGGCATTCGGGTGGATCTGAAGAAGGTCGAGGCTTCCTTTGCCTGGCGGGGTATTACCGTCGTTTTGTGGAAGGGTTCTCATCAATTGTAGCCCCTATGACTAGATTGACCCAGAAGGGTGCTCCTATTCAGTGGACAGACGAGTGTGAGGCGAGCTTTCAGAAGCTCAAGATGACTTTGACTTCAACCCCTTTTCTGATATTGCCTACTGGTTCAGGGTCCTATACAGTTTATTGTGATGCCTCACGGGTCGGAATTGGAGCGGTGTTGATGCAGGACGGTAGGGTGATTGCCTACGCATTTAGACAGTTGAAGGTACACGGAAAGAACTACCCTGTCCATGACCTTAAGTTAGCTGCTGTTTTTCATGCCTTGAAGATCTGGTATCATTATTTGTATTGCGTGCCTTGTGAGAGTTACACGGATCGTCGGAGTTTACAACACTTGTTCAAGCAGAAAGATCTGAACTTGCGCTAGAGGAGATGGCTGGAGCTACTGAAGGATTACTATATTACTATTCTTTATCACTCGGGCAAGGCCAATGTAGTAACCAATGCCTTGAGTCACCGGGCAGAGAGTTTCGCATATTTACCCGCTTCAGAGAGACGCATGGCGATGGATGTTCAGGCCTTAGCCAGTCACTTCATGAGATTGGACTATTTGGAGACCAGTCGGGTTCTAGCCTGTGTGGTTTCTCGATCTTCATTGTTCGATCGTATCAGGGAGCGGTAGTATGATGACCCTTATTTGCTTGTCCTCAGGGACACAGTTCAGCATGACGATGCTAGGGATGTGACTATTGGAGATGACGGGGTATTAAGGATGCAGGGCTGGATCTGTGTACCCTGATGTTGATGACAATCAAAGACCATCCTCTCGAACAGGTAATTGGCGACATTAAACAACAGGTAAGTACTCGAAACACTCATAAGAACACCTTAGGACACACTTCTTAAGAGATCACGTTCTCAATTGGCCAACATCTTCACAAGGCTTTTATAAAAAAAAAAATATTTGCCGAATTAATAGTAAACTCGGAATTCTTGACTTCACATTGATTTAAGTCATTATTTCTTTACAAATTACTAACTTGAGCGTCGGAGACGTCTAATTCTCTTTTGCAAGTATCGCCCTAAAGGCAGGGGGAATTATAAGGCAATGGTGTAGAACAATCGATTATTTCAATCAATAATCGATTATCATGCTCACTGTGCCGGAAAATCGATTAGCAAGTATTACTAATCGATTATTTACGTCTTATGCTTATTATGACAGAAAATCAATATATTGCTTCAATTTTTCTTGACCGTCTCGGCCATTCAGCACTGCTTTCCTAAAACAATCGATTGTCACAAAAGTATAATTGATTATTTTTCGAGTCAGAAAATCACTGTGCACACTGTGTCATAACAATCGATTACCATAATTCAACAATCAATTATTTTTTGTCAGTAATTCAAATATTTGTTACCGTTTGGGTCCTACAAGTTCCCACAATCGATTTTTTTGTCATTTCCGAGTACAATTCAAAAACTCCATAACAATCGATTGTTTCGATTCCACAATCGATTGTGTAACGGATAGTGCAAATTTCTTTTACCGTTTCTGACCGTTTTTACTCTTAAATTTCTGCAGATTTTCACCAAAAATGAAATGCCATTCTTCTCATTATAAATAGGTATCATATGTCTTCAATTGCTTCACTCAAGCATCAATCTTATCTCCCAAACTTTCAAAAATCGCTCAAAAATTCTTACAAAAGCTATTACTACTTATTGAAAATGACGAGCACACACACAAAACGTACCCGCTCCGGCAGACATGATGCATCTTCTTCTGCTGCTGCTCCTCCTCCCAATTTTCCTTACCAAGATGGCTCTGTCCTATAGTTCAACACTGAATCCGAATTAACTCGATTCATGACAAAATTTAAAAGCGTGAAATTCTTCCTCCTCGCTTTTCCACCAGCAAATATCTTGAATCAAGCACCCCCGCTGCAGCTGCAAACATGCTTAGGGAATGCCAACTTCTTGATTTCCTATATCTATCCTATCCTCACATTAATCCTCACTTGATTCAAGCCTTCTACTCTAATCTTCATGAGGACGACGAGGGTGAGCTTGTGACAAACATTAATGGTGTTGAAATTCTTTTAACCAACGAAAACTTACATTCTATTTCTCACCTGCCTCGAAGTGGGGAAAACATTTCTCTCTGCATTAGAGAAGCCGGCGCCTTATTTGATGAACGAATTCTCCTAAACCAAATTGGACTTGGAGCTTATGATCCTAATCTGTCCAATCGCCGTCCTACTATCACGGGCATGCTCCCCGAATATCGTTTAATTTTCTACTTCATAACCCGAGTCCTCAAACCACGCAAGCATAATCATACCACTCTTTCCCAAGAGGACGCAAAGCTAATGCATGCCATTATTACCGGGGCTCACATCAATTGGTGTAAGTTCATCAAAATCCACATGCTTGATGCCATCGGGGACGATAGACCACTTCCCTATGCCCTTCTTATAATGAATTTTCTTGAAGCCTCCGGGTTCAACACCTCCAACGGTCCGCTCAAAAAGATCACCAAGAAATGGGAAATTTTCGATTCCTCCTTTCCCCATGACGGCGAACATGCAGCTCCTGCTCCTCCTCCAACTCGTCAAACACGTCAGCCTCAAGCTCCTACACTCCAAACTATTTCCGACCAACTTGCTTCTTTGTCCACCTCCGTCAATAGATTGACTTATGAGAACCATGGATATTTTGATCATATTCACTATCCATATGCTGGACTTGTTCCTTATGAAGCAGTGCCGGATGACGAGGCGGGAAATGATAATAATGAATAATTTCTTTATTTGCTTCTTGTTCTATGTTTTATTATCTCGTTTATGTAAACACCTTTTTGTTGATCAATAAACATGCTATTACGTATTTTGTTTTTGCTAATGTCAAAAGGGGGAAGAATAAGGGCTATGCACTTAATACTTATTGGCATAAATTGAGGGGGAATTCATATGTTGAGGGGGAACTAATTGCATATCTATATACGTGGTGCATATCTTTACTTGTCTTGGATCGTCATTATGAATTATCTAATATGCATATCCCGATTAAGTTTGCCATTATCAAAAAGGGGGAAATTGTTGAAACACGTTCTCAAGGCACTAAACTAAACGTGTGTTCATAATTGCAGGTTTTGATAAATGACAAACGACGCGCGATTGACATATGACGAGGTCCAAGCACAAGTGCACAAATGTCACGTAACGAAGTTCAAGCACAAGACAAACAAAGATCAAGACTAAACAAAGTTATACATGAGTCTTTCTTTAATTGTGATCTTGATCCGACAACTTAACTCAAGACTTGGCTTCTCTCGTATAAACATTTTTATAAAATCATGCATATTTAATTTAAGGCAAAATGATTTTAAATCATGCTTATTTATTTTAGTCAAAATGATTTGTAAACATGCCTCTAAAATCTGGACAAAGATAATCGATTATGTACTTATGATAATCGATTATGTGAAGGCAGCTGCAAGACAATCGATTGTGAACCTAATGACAATCGATTGTGTTAAGGCAGTGTCCATCAGATTTTTGAAATCTGCATGACAATCGATTGTGTACCTTATGACAATCGATTGTGTTGCAGAAGTGACTATCAGATTTTTCAAAGATATAAAATAATCGATTGTGAACCTTATGACAATTGATTATGTTGAGACAGTGTCTATTAGATTTTTCAAAGACTGATAAATAATCGATTGTCCATATAGCATAATCGATTATGTAAATGACCGTTGCCAAAATATTTTCAAACTCCATCAGATAATCGATTATAGGATTTTAGTAATCGATTGTTTGAAGTAAAATCTGAAAAAGATTTTTTGAACGTTGCCAAGTAATCGATTGTATATCTCTGACAATCGATTGTTTTAAGTAAAATCTGGAAATGATTTTTTGAACGTTGCCAGTAATCGATTATATGGCGTAAAATCTGGGGATGATTTTTGGAACGATTGAAAAACAATCGATTGTGCCGAGTAGACAATCGATTGTCATAGCACAAAATCAGCAATTCTTAATTGGCAATTAGGCAACGGTAATGCATGGTTTTGACACTATAAATACATCTTCAAATCAGTCTTACAAACACAACAACTGACAATATTATTGCGAAAGCTTGCATACTCTCTTATTCATCATTTTCTATTCATTACATAAGTTTTTGAGAGCCAAATTGTTGACGAAAGTTGTTGCGTTCTTGAGCGTATTTATTTTACTCATATCTACTCTTAAGGAGAGTCTTCTTTTGAGTGCAAAGTGTTTTTATACACTTGAAGGGAAAGTTGTTCCCTTGTATTGTAAGAAGGAACGTTGTGATTCCTTTGGTTGAAGTCTTGAAGTGTTGTATCTTCGAGCAAAGGTTGTTGAGACTTGTGTGACTCAAGTTCTCAGGTTGTAACGGTTTGTTGAGCACCCGTAATCTTAAAAGTGTTAGTGGAAATCTCGAGAGAGTCTCTAGGGGACTGGACTAGCCACAGGTTGTGGTGAACGAGGATACATCGGTGCGTTCGTTCTTTATTATTTACTTATCGCACTTATTTCATTCCTGCAATTTTTAAATTCCGCAAGTTTACGCTATTTTTTATTATAACGCTATTCGCCCCCCCTCTAGCGTTAAGCGTATTTTCTAACAATTGGTATCAGAGCCCAACTCTCTGAAAAACTTAACCGTTTGAGAGAAACAATCCATGGCTTCTACTCGTGATTCTTTTGCAGGAATAGGTGAAGGACAATGCTCCACCCGACCACCACTATTCGATGGCACAAATTATACGTACTGGAAGGAGAGGATGAGAATATTCGTTCAATCGAATAGCTTTAATTTGTGGAAGGTTATAATGAAGGGAGAACAAATTCCAACCAAAAAGGTTGAAAATGAATGGGTTCCAAAATCCAAAGA
Source organism: Nicotiana benthamiana (assembly GCA_034376525.1). Classification (NCBI taxonomy): domain Eukaryota; kingdom Viridiplantae; phylum Streptophyta; class Magnoliopsida; order Solanales; family Solanaceae; genus Nicotiana; species Nicotiana benthamiana. Next base: position 87,840,780 of record CM067335.1, read on the forward strand.
TGAATACGACGAGGATGATATCCGAAAAGTGCAGAACAATGCTAAAGCCATCAACCTATTATATTGTGCTGTAAACGCTGATGATTACAGAAAAATATCATGTTGCACAACGGCGAAGCAAATGTGGGATAAGCTGAAAATCACGTACGAAGATACGGACCAGGTAAGAGAGGCTAAAGTTGATTTTCTAACACATGCATATGAACTGTTTCATATGAAGGAAGGCGAAAGGGTGGATGACATGTTCGAACGATTTTCAAAAATCGTAAATGACTTACATGCTCTCAAGAAGACCTTCACGGATAAAGAACTTGTCCGAAAAATCCTCCGAAGTCTCACTCCGGAATGGCGCTCAAAGGCCGACTCGATTCAAGAGTCTATTGGCGTTTCAAATGTCACCATCGACGGATTAAGAGGTAATCGTAAAACTTATGAATCTACTATACTTAACCCTCTTGTTAATGATCAAAGGAAACAAAGAATTGCCCTCAAGGCAAGCACAAGCCAACCTCAAAATGATGAGGACGGAGATAACGAGTTCGGACTTGTTATTAAGAGATTTCAAAAGTTCATGCGAAAAGAGTATGAACGAAAAGGCAAACAACAAGGAGATCAAATAAAGTGCTATGGGTGCGGAGAATCCGGGCATATTAAATCAAATTGCCCAAATGCCAAGAAGGAAAAGAAACCCTTCAAGAAACAACGAGCATACATATCTTGGGGAGGCGACTCCGGAGACGAGTCAAGTGAGGAAGAAGAAGACGAAGCCGCAAATCTTTGTCTCATGGCTCACGAAAACAATCAAGAAGAGGTATGTTTGAAGGGATCAAGTGTACTTTGGTACCTTGATAGTGGATGCTCCAAACACATGACGGGAGACGAATCCAAGTTCCTTCAACTAGAACACAAGGAAGGAGGAAGCGTTATCTTTGGAGATAACAACAAGGGAAAAATTATCGGCATTGGATCGGTCGGTAAGGATGAACCTTCTTCCATTAAGCATATATTGCTAGTTAAGGGTCTAAAACATAATCTCTTGAGCATAAGTCAATTATGTGACAAGGGAAATCTTGTTTTATTTGATTCAAATGAATGCTTAGTTTTTCGCCGTAGCGATTTTAAAATTATTCTTCGTGGTTTTAGAATGGATAACATCTATATGGTTGATCTTGAAAACTCTTCTTCTGAATATGTGAATTGTCTTATGAGCAAAGAAGATGATATGTGGTTATGGCATCGTAGAGTAGCTCACATCAAGATGCATCTTTTAAACAAATTGGTTTCACAAAATCTAGTTATTGGTCTTCCAAATTTGAAATTTGAAAAAGACTCTATTTGCGACTCTTGTCAAAAAGGAAAGCAAACAAAAGCATCTTTTAAATCGAAAAATATTGTTTCAACTACTAGACCATTGCAACTTCTTCATATGGACCTTTTTGGACCATCTCGCATTGAAAGTCTTGGTAGAAATCGTTATGCTTTTGTTATTGTTGATGATTATTCTAGATTTACATGGACTCTATTTCTTGCTCATAAAAGTGAAGCTTTTCATAATTTTAAATATTTTCTTAAACGTGTTCAAAATGAAAAGGACACAACCGTCACTTCATTAAGAAGTGATCATGGGGGAGAGTTCGATCACAATCTCTTCGCGGAATTTTGTGACGAACTCGGTTTCGAGCACACCTTCTCTGCTCCACGCACACCACAACAAAATGGAGTGGTGGAAAGGAAAAATAGGTGTCTCGAAGAGATGGCTAGAACCATGCTCGATAAGGCTAAGATTCCCAAACATTTTTGGGCGGATGCCGTGAGTACCGCATGCTACATTTTAAACAGAGTAGTCATAAGGCCAATATTCATGAAAACTCCCTATGAACTCTATAAGGGAAGGAAACCAAACATCTCCCATCTTAGAGTATTCGGTTGTAAATGCTTTATTCATAACAATGGAAAAGACAATTTGGGAAAGTTTGATGCCAAATCCGATGAAGGAATTTTTATTGGTTATTCATCTCGTAGCAAATCATATAGGGTATTCAATAATAGAACCGAAACTGTGGAGGAATCCCCTCATATTGTGTTTTCCGAAAATAATGCTCGCTTGGCGAGAAAGGATTCTGGTTTTGATCCTGCGGGTATCAATAAGTCCTCAAGACAAAGTAAAAGAGGAAACTCCTAAGGAAATTCAAGGTGAAACCTTGGAACAATTATCGTAGGAAGCGCCACAACTGAAAAAAGAAACGAAACTACCTAACGCGTGGAGGACAATCAAAGACCATCCTCTCGAACAGGTAATTGGCGACATTAAACAACAGGTAAGTACTCGAAACACTCTTAAGAACACCTTAGGACACACTTCTTAAGAGATCACGTTCTCAATTGGCCAACATCATCACAAGGCTTTTTTTAAAAAAACATATTTGCCGAATTTATAGTAAACTCGGAATTCTTGACTTCACATTGATTTAAGTCATTATTTCTTTACAAATTACTAACTTGAGCGTCGGAGACGTCTAATTCTCTTTTGTAGGTATCGCCCTAAAGGCAGGGGGAATTATAAGGCAATGGTGTAGAACAATCGATTATTTCAATCAATAATCGATTATCATGCTCACTGTGCCGGAAAATCGATTAGCAAGTATCACTAATCGATTATTTACGTCTTATGCTTATTATGACAGAAAATCAATATATTGCTTCAATTTTTCTTGACCGTCTCGGCCATTCAGCACTGCTTTCCTAAAATAATCGATTGTCACAAAAGTATAATCGATTATTTTTCGAGTCAGAAAATCACTGTGCACACTGTGTCATAACAATCGATTACCATAATTCAACAATCGATTATTTTTTGTCAGTAATTCAAATATTTGTTATCGTTTGGGTCCTACAAGATTCCCACAATCGATTTTTTTGTCATTTCCGAGTACAGTTCAAAAACTCCATAACAATCGATTGTTTCGATTCCACAATCGATTGTGTAACAGACAGTGCAAATTTCTTTTACCGTTTCTGACCGTTTTTGCTCTTAAATTTCTGCAGATTTTCACCACAAATGAAATGCCATTCTTCTCATTATAAATAGGTATCATATGTCTTCAATTGCTTCACTCAAGCATCAATCTTATCTCCCAAACTTTCAAAATTCTCTCAAAAATTCTTACAAAAGCTATTACTACTTATTGAAAATGACGAGCAGACACACAAAACGTTCCCGCTCCGGCAGACATGGTGCATCTTCTTCTGCTGCTCCTCCTCCTCCCAATTTTCCTTAACAAGATGGCTCTGTCCTACAGTTCAACACTGAATCCGAATTAACTCGATTCATGACAAAATTTGAAAAGCGTGAAATTCTTCCTCCTCGCTTTTCCACCAGCAAATATCTTGAATCAAGCGTCCCCGCTGCAGCTGCAAACATGCTTAGGGAATGCCAACTTCTAGATTTCCTATATCTATCCTATCCTCACATTAATCCTCACTTGATTCAAGCCTTCTACTCTAATCTTCATGAGGACGACGAGGGTGAGCTTGTGACAAACATTAATGGTGTTGAAATTCTTTTAACCAACGAAAACTTACATTCTATTTCTCACCTGCCTCGAAGTGGGAAAAACATTTCTCTCTACATTAGAGAAGCCGGCGCCTTATTTGATGAACGAATTCTCCTAAACCAAATTGGACCTGGAGCTTATGATCCTAATCTGTCCAATCGCCGTCCTACCATCACGGGCATGCTCCCCGAATATCGTTTAATTTTCTACTTCATAACCCGAGTCCTCAAACCACGCAAGCATAATCATACCACTCTTTCCCAAGAGGACGCAAAGCTAATGCATGCCATTATTACCGGGGCTCACATCAATTGGTGTAAGTTCATCAAAATCCACATGCTTGATGCCATCGGGGACGATAGACCACTTCCCTATGCCCTTCTTATAATGAATTTGCTTGAAGCCTCCGGGTTCAACACCTCCAACAGTCCGCTCAAAAAGAGCACCAAGAAATGGGAAATTTCCGATTCCTCCTTTCCCCATGACGGCGAACATGCAGCTCCTGCTCCTCCTCCAACTCATAAAACGCGTCAGCCTCAAGCTCCTAAACTCCAAACTATTTCCGACCAACTTGCTTCTTTGTCCACCTCCGTCAATAGATTGACTTATGAGATCCATGGATATTTTGATCATATTCACTATCCATATGCTGGACTTGTTCCTTATGAAGCAGTGCCGGATGACGAGGCGGGAAATGATAATAATGAATAATTTCTTTATTTGCTTCTTGTTTTATGTTTTATTATCTCGTTTATGTAAATACCTTTTTGTTGATCAATAAACATGCTATTACGTATTTTGTTTTTGCTAATGTCAAAAGGGGGAAGAATAAGGGCTATGCACTTAATACTTATTGGCATAAATTGAGGGGGAATTCATATGTTGAGGGGGAACTAATTGCATATCTATATACGTGGTGCATATCTTTACTTGTCTTGGATCGTCATTATGAATTATCTAATATGCATATCCCGATTAAGTTTGCCATTATCAAAAAGGGGGAAATTGTTGAAACACGTTCTCAAGGCACTAAACTAAACGTGTGTTCATATTTGCAGGTTTTGATAAATGACAAACGACGCGCAATTGACATATGACGAGGTCCAAGCACAAGCGCACAAATGTCACGTAACGAAGTTCAAGCACAAGACAAACAAAGATCAAGACTAAACAAAGTTATACATGAGCCGTTCTTTAATTGTGATCTTGATCCGACAACTTAACTCAAGACTTGGCTTCTCTCGTAAAAACATTTTTATAAAATCATGCATATTTAATTTAAGGCAAAATGATTTTAAATCATGCATATTTATTTTAGTCAAAATGATTTTTAAACATGCCTCTAAAATCTGGACAAAGATAATCGATTATGTTCTTATGATAATCGATTATGTGAAGGCAGCTGCAAGACAATCGATTGTGAACCTAATGACAATCGATTGTGCTAAGGCAGTGTCCATCAGATTTTTGAAATCTGCATGACAATCGATTGTGTACCTTGTGACAATCGATTGTGTTGAAGCAGTGACTATCAGATTTTTCAAAGATATAAAATAATCGATTGTGAACCTTATGACAATCGATTGTATTGAGACAGTGTCTATTAGATTTTTCAAAGACTGATAAATAATTGATTGTCCATATAGCATAATCGATATGTAAATGACCGTTGCCAAAATATTTTCAAACTCCATCAGATAATCGATTATAGGATTTTAGATTGTTTGAAGTAAAATCTGAAAAAGATTTTTTGAACGTTGCCAAGTAATCGATTGTATATCTCTGACAATCGATTGTTTTAAGTAAAATCTGGAAATGATTTTTTGAACGTTGCCAGTAATCGATTATATGGCGTAAAATATGGGAATGATTTTTGGAACGATTGAAAAACAATCGATTGTGCCGAGTAGACAATCGATTGTCATAGCACAAAATCAGCAATTCTTAATTGGCAATTAGACAACGGTAATGCGTGGTTTTGACACAATAAATACATCTTCAAATCAGTCTTACAAACACAACAACTGACAATATTATTGCTAAAGCTTGCATACTCTCTTATTCATCATTTTCTATTCATTACATTAGTTTTTGAGAGCCAAATTGTTGACGAAAGTTGTTGCGTCTTGAGCGTATTTATTTTACTCATATCTACTCTTAAGGAGAGTCTTGTTTTGAGTGCAAAGTGTTTTTATACACTTGAAGGGAAAGTTGTTCCCTTGTATTGTAAGAAGGAACGTTGTGATTCCTTTGGTTGAAGTCTTGAAGTGTTGTATCTTCGAGCAAAGGTTGTTGAGACTTGTGTGACTCAAGTTCTCAGGTTGTAACGGTTTGTTGAGCACCCGTAAGCTTAACAGTGTTAGTGGAAATCTCGAGAGAGTCTCTCGGGGACTGGACTAGCCACGGGTTGTGGTGAACCAGGATACATCGGTGCGTTCGTTCTTTATTATTTACTTATCGCACTTATTTCATTCCTGCAATTTTTAAATTCCGCAAGTTTACGCTATTTTTTATTATAACGCTATTCACCCCCTCTAGCGTTAAGCGTATTTTGTAACACCAAAGACCGGGAGGGTTACTCCAGCAGATGGAGATTCCTTAGTGGAAATGGGAGAAGATCACTATGGAGTTTGTAACTGGTCTCCCTCTGACTGCGAAGAAATTTGATTCTATTTGGGTTGTTGTGGATTGGCTGACCAAGTCCGCTCATTTCATTCCAGTGTGTACTACTTACTCAGCGAAACAGTTAGAGGGGATTTATATCAGGGAGATTGTCCGTCTGCACGACATTCTAGTTTCTATCACCTTAGACATGGGTTCAGTGTTTACATCACGATTCTGGAGAGCCGTCTACTAGGAGTTGGGTACCCAGGTGACTATGAGTACAGCTTCTCACCCTCTGATGGACGGACAGTCCGAGTGCACCATTCAGATTCTTGAGGATATGCTTCGTGCGTGCGTGATTGAGTTTAGAGGGTCTTGGGATCCATTGTTACTATTGTATGAGTTTGTGTACAACAACAGTTACCAGTCTAGCATTCAGATGGCACCGTATGAGGCCTTGTATGGTAGAGATGCAGATCCCTGGTGGGTTGGTTCGAGCCGAGTGAGGCCAGGCTATTGGGCACTGATTTGGTCCAAGATATGGTCGAGAAGGTTAGGTTTTTTATCGAAAGCGTATTTTGGATTCAATAGGAGTTCTTAGGCTTGAATAATTTAATTAATCGAGGTTTCAGTGTTGTAATAGGTGTTTTAAGTATTGGTACAAGTTTGAATAAGGTATTAGGTGGTATTGGTGCTGTTGGTTGGGGTTCCGGGGCCTCGGGATGATTCGGATGGTCGAGGGGTAGAATTCCTAAAGCGTGCAGCAGCTGAACTTTTCTCTTCTGGTATTTCTGCTTCTGCGGCTTGGGAACCATAGAAGTGGAGCCGCATAAGTGACTTCTTCATCGCAGAATCGGATTTTGCCCTACCTCGGGAAACCGCAGAAGCGGTCTCCTTTCAGCAAAAACGGCACCGCAAAAGAGGTTAAATGTCCGCAAAAGTGGACTCTGGTCCTTTAAGTGAAACCACAAAAGCGGTTGGTTTTCCGCAAAAGAGGGACCGCCTGGCAAAGCGGAAACCACTGTTTTGATAAGGGTTTATCCGAGGCCTTATTTCAAAAGTTGGAAATTCAATTTAGAGCTCGGTTAAGGGCGATTTTGAGAGGATTTCGAAGAGGAGATTATTGAGTAACGTTTCTATGATCCTTTCTAGTTATATTCCATCATTTAGTGGTGGAATCCATATTTTAAATTCGAATTAAGGATCAAAAATGGGAGAATTTGGGTGAAAGTCCATTGGTTAAATTATTGAGTTTTTAGGGTGAAATTGACCTCTGATTCGGGAGATTTTTACATGGTTAGACTCGTGAGAGTACGAGGGTTCTGAAAATATAAAAATTATTCGATTCCGAGATGTTGTCCTATGGGGCATTTTTGTCAATTTACCTATTCTTGCGCCTTATCTTTAATTTTTATAGTGGAATTAGTTATTTGCGATGTTACTTACAATATGTAATTGGTTTGGATAGATTTGGGCCATTCGGAGATGGATACTTGTGGCAAGGGCATCGTTCCTTAGTAATTTTTGCACCGGTTCTAGGTAAGTAGCTTGTCTAACTTTGTGTGGGGGACCTCTCCCTTTAGGATATATTACTTGTTATTTTAAATTTCCGGTACGCGAGGTGACGAGCGTGTACTTGTTCTAGTTGTTGAAAATCTGTTTTACTTAGAATATTTAGCTGTGTTTTCTTGCAAATCTGCCTATTCTAAATGTCATTTAACATGTGTTAGCTTAGGATAAGCATGCTTAGCTGACCTACTTGCTTTATTGCTTAAACTGTAGTATCTGTCCTACGTGAAGCATGCTAGGCTAGGAATTTTATGAATTGTTCTTACTTGGCACCTTATCTTATTTGAATTGTGTGGCGTTATGAATTGGGACTACGGGACGGCATCCCGATAACTCCCTTTGTATGCGTTCCGTTCTTTGACTAAGAGTGCGGGATCCAAGAGATCCCTGGCACAAATATGATTATAACATGGAGGATACGCGGAGATCCTCGGGATACTAAGAGATACCTTATGTAAACTGGAGGATACTAGGAGATCTCTCGAGTATATGATGAGAATAACAGGAGATCCTCGGGATACTAGGAGATCCCTCGAGTATATGATGAGGATACCAGGAGATTCTCGGGATACCAGGATATCCCCGATGACAGATATCAGGTGGTGATTGCACTTCTATTTACATACGGTGTTAGTTCTCGGTTACTGTCTTATTTATTATTTTGCTAGATTCTCGTAGTAGATTGTTCCTATGTGTTATTTCTTTATTCTATTGATTATTATGTTTTTATCTCAGTAGGGCCTCGACCTTTCCTCGCCACTACCTGATCGAGGTTAGGCTGGGCACTTACTGAGTACCGTTGTGGTGTACTCACGCCTCTTTTGCGCATGTTTTTCATGTGCAGATCCGGGTACCTCTACGCATGCGCATTATCAGTAGCTGCAGGGAGCATTTCGAAGACTTGAGGTATATCTGACGCGTCCGCATACCGGAGAGTCTCCCTCTCAGTCTACTCCTTTAGTTAGTTAGATGCTATTCTGTTCTTCCTTGTTATAGACATTTTCGGATGATTAGAGCAGTATTATGTATTACTCTTAGCCTGTGTTGCCCGTGGATTTCGGGTTCTTTCGAATAGTTTCAGAATGTAAAGTATTAAAGCGTATGTGCCTGGCGGAAACTATATGCATTATTCATGTTATTTCGCTTTTGGATTATAAATTTCGTAAACGTTGTTACTTCCGCAATGTGTTAGGCTTACCTAGTCGTGAAGACTAGGTGCCGTCATGACATGTTCCCAATTGATGAACTAGGGTCGTGACAGAAAAGAGAAGGGTAAAGAAAAAGAAAGTACTAATAAAAAGAAAATAATGCTTGTAATACAATTTAATACAATTAAAGAAAGATCTAATTCATTTGGGTAAATGCCATTTTGAAAAGTGCACATATAGACCAGCTATGTTATGGTAAGGACATATATAAACTAAAATATTAACAAAGAGAAAATATACTTAATTTCGTATAGTACAAGGTCATATTTAGAACTTTTTTTCGTTTTATTTTTCTTCCTTTTCCAGTAGGAAATCCAACCAACATCGACATCAGATGAAATACTTGGCAGAATCTGGACCTATGTGTGTGTCCAGTGATTTTGATCTTCTTTATTAATGATTTTATGGTCAGTATTGTTCATATGAAGACATCTGGTAAAGAAAGAAAATGTCGCTCGTACCTCAATAATAAAATAGAAAAAAAAGTAAAATAAAAATCTCAAACTAGGTGATTTTTCAGCTAACGAATAAATGTAATGATGAACAAATTATACATTGATTCCTAGTATGCCGAAACATCACATTAGAACGGAATACAGTCGTAAATCAACCTTGAAATCAGAAACTATAGCAGTACATTAAGGTCCCATTTGTGCATAGTTATTTTTTCTTTGTTTCATTTTTTTAAAATATGTGTTTCCATAAAATTTTGCAAATTCTTGGAAATTTGTCGAAAATAAGTTTTTTCAAAATTTTTTACCCCTCACAAAACAATAATAATTTTCAAGTGAAATGCTTATCCAAATACTATTTTTCAACTTAACTTCAAAAACTACTTTTTTAAAAAATAATTATAGGTTTTATGTCTAAATACATTTGAGTGTATTTAGTATGACATCAGTTATCTTTTCTAAAAGAAATATTTTTTTAGAAATATATTTTTGGCTTTTGGCTGGCGGGTGACAAGCATTTTCCAAAAGAATACATATTTAAGCTTAATAATGATACCAACAAATTGAAAAGTATTTTGATGAAATTCTTGGATGCTAGAGATTAATAATAATTACTGAGTATTAGTTAAAATAAATAATATGAAAATGAAAGTTATGATAATTACAAGGGAAATCGCTTCCGCCATAAGTGATATAAGGGGGTGTTTGGCAAGCTTATAAGCTGGTCAAACTGGCTTATAAACACTTTTTGGTTTATCTACGCGTTTGGTAAGCTGAAAAGTGCTTATAAGTTAAGTGCTTATAAGCCAAAAATAAGCCAAAAGCCATAAGTTGGTCTCCCCCAACTTATCAAATTTCAGCTTATAAGCACTTTAGGTTTGACCAAAATATTTATTATTTTATCCTTAAAATACTTCTTATTAAAATAAACACATTCATATACCCATTTCTTTAACTGTTTATTATTAATTTTAACACTTTTATCCAAACACGTAACTGCTTATTTTATAAATCAGCTTCAGTACTTAAAAGTTCTTTTCAGTGCCTGATACTTATCAGCTACTCTAAACCAACTAAGCCAAATGGGCTCTAAGTTATTTTCCTCCTTTCGATGGAAGATGCTTTATCTAATATAATATCTGTCATACCAAACACCAAAAATAATTAATCTATGATTCTTTTTTCCAAAAATTACTTTTCCTCCTACCAAACACATCCTTTATTATCCTTGATGTTAAGGAAAACAACTTCAGAAGTTTTATTAGAAATGAATCATTTTTCTACTTTTAGCAATTACAATTACAAATCATGGTAATATTTTCCCCCTAATTCAGACTCAAATAATTTGATTTTAGGAACTTTTATATGATGAGGAGTAAGGGAAAACAAGGAAGAAAAGAAACATTGTAGTTGTAATTCTAACTAGCATATTGTTGTCTCAACTTAAATACGTACTACTAATCTAAAAATCTCGGTAATCAATTATCATACCATATCCTTTCCCTTTTCACTTTTTTTTACAAAACAAGGATAATATGTTAATACTACGGAATAAAGTTCGTTACATCATCCTCATAAGTGGACGTTTTACTAATGTAGATATTGCCTAAGTTGGCAAAGTTAATACAATTACTAGTACTTAAAAACTTAGTAAGGTAAACATGACCATCCCTATCTGCATTAAGCTTATTTATAACAAAAGGAAGAGGCCTATCTAACACAACATTGGACTTTGGGTTGGTAAGAGCATTATTTTCCAGCTTGTGCGCAACTTGATTTCCATCTCTAAAGTTGTGCTCGATTGGTGGTCCTTCAGTTAGTGCATTAACCATCTGCAAGAGGAAATAGTAATGTAATGAGATTTGTAATCTTATCTAGAGTTTTAATAACCTCTGTTGAGTCAGTTTTTATCACTAGTGAAAATAGTCTCTTATTCAAAGCGAATGTGAGACCTTCTTTGAGAGCTTCCAACTCTGAGTATAGGGCTGTTGATGCTGGTTTTTGGTGTTGAAACCCCAGAATCCATTGGTCATTACTGTCTCGGATGATTCCTTCTAGACCTGCCAAGTATTCCTTCTCACAAAAAGTTCCATCAAAGTTTAGCTTGAGATAGCCATTAAGAGGTTTATGCAACCTTATGTTGATTGCATGTGTGTGTGTATAATTTTTCATTTTGAGTCATTAGATTGTATTTAGTGAATTTGTTGATAGCTCTTCTGAGGGAGGCATAATGGGTGGTGTTATCCATATTATTTTTATTTTTGTGATCTAGATGTTCCAAATAATGAAGGGAATAGCTCGCATCATTTGAGGAGGGGGGATAGAGTTGGAATATTAAGATCCCTTATAGTAGTAAGCCAATCATCTTTATGTCTAATGGGATCATTATTGAGACGAGTTAAAGCCCAGATATCATGGACCATTTTGCACCTAATGAAGATGTGATCATTGGTTTCATTTTTTAATTTACAGGTTGAGCAAACGGGGTCTATACTAATACCAATATAATTGAGATAGGCATGAGTAGACAGTTTATTATGGAGGCATTTTCAAAGAAATATTTTATTTTATTGGGACAGTTGAGTTTCCATACCCAACTGAAGTCATGAAGATTGTTGTCCGTATTCGCAATAGCTTTGTAACAGGAGTTTGTCGTGAACTTTCCATTCCAGTAAGGGTCCAAGTAGGAATGTCAAAGGGACTCTCCATAAGAGTAATAGATAGGATGTTGTTGATCAAGGCTTTGGGTAATTCAAAGGATAGATTTCGAAAATTCCAAGTACTGTCCGTCAAAATGTCCTTTATGGAGAGGCTACTCTCTTGAAAGTGATAGGACCTTAGATTTCTTACCTAATATTTTTAAAACTTGGAATCCAATTTGAGTCCTAAATATTAATGTTGGAGTGATTATTGGGGATCCAGTTTACACCCTTATTACAAAGATCCCATCCGATCAATATGCCTTTCCAAATAAAGGATGAGTTTTTAGGGTTTCTATTAGAGCCGTAGATGGAGGATAGGGTTTGGACACAGGGGTTGTGAATATTATGGATCAGTCTCCATGAGAGGCTTGCCAAATTCACTCAATTTGTTTACTTAGCAGCATGAATTCCTAAGCCTCCTCTATATTTTTTCTTAGTGATAGTATTCCAGTTGACTAGATGGAGTCTTTTTTTGTATTTGTAGTACCCCAGATGAAGTTTCACTGAATTTTGTCTATGTGATTGAGAATTTTGGTTGGGAGGAAGTTGTCTTTCATAATGTGGTTGGGTATACTATTAAGAACTGAGTTTGCTAGGGTAACCCTACCTGCCATGCTTAGGAAATTAGTTTTCCAAGAGGATAATCTTCTAAACATATTATCCAAGATGAATTGATAGTCTGAAGATTTAGGTTTGTGTTGGTGATTGGGAAACCCAAGTATTTACCAAAGGTCCTACTGATTTTAATACCAAACAGATCTGCTAGGTATTTAGAGGTAGCAAGAGCGCAATTCTTGGAAACTAAAAGGTTTGATTTAGTATTATTGATCTGTTTTCCTGGAAGGGAGCAAAAGTAGTTGAGGCAAGAACGAATAGTGTTTGGAGAGTTATTATCAATGTTGCATATCAGAGCTTCCCCATTCTCATAGGGGACCACTGTTTGATGTCAACATTATAAGAGATGAGAGTAGAAAGCATATCCATACATAGGATGAATATGTATGGAAAGAGAGAGGGTCCCTGATGTTTTAAGCGTCAATACCACACAAGAGGGGGTGATTTGTATCGTACCAAATTTTCGCTATAGAATAATCTGGTTCTTCTAGGTGTTCTAACTACTACTGTTTGCGGAATGGTAAGTACATAAAATAAAGAATACATATATTTTTACATGGAAAACACCTGGCTCAAAAGGTGAAAAAATTATGGCCTACTACTCAGTAGGATTTTCCCAAACTTCCACTAAGATCACTAAGCCAAAACAACTTTTACAAAAACTCTTTGTAAACCTAAGGATTAACTCCAATCATGTTGTAGCATACAACCTCAACAGTTGGGACAACTTCAAGTTAGCTATAACTTGAACACTGTAGGTATATAATACAATTGTTTCTATGAAAGCTAAAAGGTACAATGTTAAACCACCTACTACAATTGAACTAGAATAAAATATAGACACCATGGAACTTATTCTTCTATCTCGTTCAAGTAGCTTCAAGAGTGCACTCTCAAATGACACGTAAATTGCTTGAAAAATCACCTTGCCCTTTTGCTCTCAATTTAGTTTAACGTTTGTGAATGTCAATTACCTGCAAAAGAGAATAATCACTATTATTTAAAAGGTTAGTAATCAGAGTTTGATTGAGACTCCATTGCTAATCTTCTATTGTAGAAGATTTCTTGAAGATCTCAAACTCTAACACTATCTTTATCTTGGATTATGTTCTCTTCATATAAGGAGACTTTCTTCCCTTATCCATATGCAACCTTTTTGATCGGATCAGGAGATACTGCTGCTTAATCAGTAGGACTTATCTCCTTCACGTGCATCTCACATGTATAGGTTGATCATGACTGTGCTTCAAAAGAGGGACCTGGTCCATGACTGATTTCTTTTGTCAATCTTCAAAACTTCACATGTTCTTGGGCCAACAAATTTTCCCTTTTTGATGATGACAAACACTGTGCTTTTACTTATTTGAAACCTGTAGGAACTCAACTTAACCAATACTAAACTTCGAAATTCACTTATCATCAAGGACTAGGTTAATTGGTTATAAGTGGCATTCTGAAATATCACCTACTATCCACAAAAAGAAAGAAAAACCTACAACCCATGAGCAAAAACAGAATAATCCCTAATCTGGGTCACTAGGGTACTCAACAAGTCCAGGAGACAAAATCTATGAGTCCTAAGGCTTGGAGGAACTGGAGGGTTGGGTTTGAGTTTGGAGAAGATTCAACATGTTCTGAAGAATTCCATCATTCTTCTCCATTTCTTTGGCAAGCTCGGTTTTGAGACCATCCCTCTTAGTTTCCACTTAAACCACACGAACCTTGAGACTAGCAATTTCAGCATCCTTGGCTGCACATTCCTGAACTAGAGTCGTAACTTTGCTTTTGATGGGTGTCTTCTGGATGAACCAGGTTCAATGGGGATGGAATTGACTGGATAGTCACATGAAAGAAGAGTTTTGATGCCAAAGTGTTCCTTGCTCGAGGCCATTTCCCAGCTCTTCAGAGGGACATTTAGCCTGTCCAGAATTGGGGTTAGAATAAAGCCATTTGGAGTAGTATGAGCCTTAGAGCCATTTTTGACCCTGTCTAGAAGATTGATAATGAAAGCAGGCCAATTTATTTGCTTTCCTATCTCCAAGCACTCCATAAGAACCAGATCCATGTAGTTATCAATGTGTCTTCTCTTCTATCTGGGTAGGAAGCACTTGTTGCCAAATTCATACACAACCTTGTGCTCAGGCCTCATCTCACTTTTCTGCATATCCCTGGCTTCAATCACCTCTTCTAAATCACAAAACCTCTTGGTGATTTCACGGGCAGTAAAGAGGGAGTCCAGGCATGGCCACCTTTGCCTTATATAGTCATCAAACCTTTCAGAGGGTATGTCTAGGATCTCTCCTAGTTTCTCTGCATCAAGCTGCACTTGGACTCCATTCACCAGACTACCAACAACTCTATCCTTAATAGCAGCATTGCCATAAATTCAATCAGCTCATTTATGCTAGCCTACCATCCATCTCAAGGACCATTTCCTTCTATCCCTGAGCAGTTAAGACATCCATCAATCTCACCATTCCTGGTTCCACCAGGTCCTTCAACAGTCTACCTTTTAAAATATTTCTTCTACCAAAAATGGCAAGCTTGTCCTGTTCCTTCTCAGAATCACTTTCTTCTACTTTTCCACTCCAAAAATCATCATCAGAAACTTTTGATTATTTGGTTTTCACTGTCGATCTTGTCCTCTTGTCTAGTGTGGGTTTAGCAGCCACGGGCTTATAGAAAGACTTCTTGGAGGAGGTCTTGGACTTCTTAGGCTTGGGTGTAGGAACCTTCAGTATTGTACCCCTTTCTTGATGGACTAGTTTCATCTCTTCTTCCTTATCAGCCTATGAGGATTCTACAATTTTCCCCTTTATTTTATCAATTTTCTTTTCCTTACTTTCTTCTAAAGCCCTTTGAAGATTAGTTTCACTCTGTTTCACCCTACTTCTTGTGTCTCTTCCTCTTGGAAATGAGGATTTATTAGGTGTTGGGGATGAAGCCTTTCTTTTCTTGGAAGGCTTAGGAACATTTGGGGCTTTTGCTGTGGGATATCTGCATTTCTTTGGGTCATAGCGTACCCCAATCGTTTTTAGTAATACTGCTAGAGTCTCTTTAGTAGATGAAACAGGTTCATCTCTCTGTGTGCTCAGATGTACCAACCCCTCAGCAGCTTCCCTAGAACCACTTCCCCCTGACTTCATGACACTATCTTCTACCCTTTAATGTTCAACCCCATAGATGGCAGGCACTATAATTTTCTCAATTCCCTTCTCTTCAACACATGCACCCTCTTTCTCTCTCTCTCTCTTTTCTTTTTCAAAATTCTTTTTACCTCCACTCATACGTTTCTCAAGCACTTCAACATCCCTAATTGGTCCAACCAGAACAAACCTAGTCTCTAGGTTTTCAATCACAAGTGAACTTACCACAGAATTTGATTCTTGAGTCTTTTCAGAGTTAGAAGACCCATGTCATTCTCCCTCAGTAGCGGATTGGTAGGATTTCAGACTCAAAACTGGGTTCAGAGTTTGGAGCTTGGCTTTCTTTCACTTGGCTTGCTTTCAACCTTTCACTTAAAGCCTTCCTTAGAGCCCCAGATGCTACAGTCTTTCGAGCAAGCATTTTCACCCTTCGTAGTCTAGGTTTTGTAGATGCACTAGGTGGAGTAGATGAGGAGTTCCAGGATTTTCTTGTGGTTTAGACAAAATTGTTGGTTTCTTAAGAGAATTTGGGAATTTTAGAGAAGAGGGATTGTGAAAGTGAAGAAGAGTTTTTGACGGTTTGGAGTTATGATGAAGGGTGTAGGTATTTAAAGGGAATAACACATTTAATAAGTAATGGAAGCCTTTTGCAGTGGTCAAATAGGAGTCTAATCAACATGAAATTCCAGATTTTGAATGATCTATTTCGCTTCCCTAGATATTAGGCAAAATATAAGGTTTAGAGTTCTAGGTGGACGGAACTGGTTCAAAGCTAACGGATAGAATTTTCTAGGAATTTGACAAGTATATGAATTCTTCTCATGATTGGATTATTAATCTTTCTAATTGTGCAGAGTATAGAAAACATACCTGAGCTTTCATATGAACCCATACTGTTGAACCAGGTTCTTCAATTAGAACTCTTTTGAACATGCCTCAAATACCATAGTAGAAAACTTTTGTGAGAGATCATTTGAGTCATATAAACACATGTCACAGGAGTATACTAATTAAAGTATGAAGCTGAGTAAGAATTAATCTAGATATTTACACAAGTTTAGAATTCCTAGCCAATTTTTTTTTCATTTTTCAATTTTTTTCATTTTTTTCCCATTGTGCATTCTAGGCTGGACCTATTAGGTGATCTTAATCATCCATAATTCCAACATGTTCCTCTTAAATTTCTCTACTCGGTGATTTAGTGAAGATGTCAACAATTTTCTTATCAATAGCACAAAATCTATGGAAATCAATCATTTCTCATAGTTATCTCTTAAGAAGTGATATCTAACATCTATGTGCACAGTCCTCTTATGATAAACAGGGTTCTTTGTCATACTTATAGCACTAGTATTACCAAATAATATGCGAATACAACTAACTTCAATACCAAAATCTATCGGTTGTTGTTTGATCCATAGCAATTGACCACAACAAGAGGCAGCAGCAACATACTCAGCCTCAGTAGTGGATAAGGCCACTAAACTCTTCTTTTTAGTGGCCCGTGATACAAGACATGAACCAAGAAAGTGATCAATACCCTAGGTACTTTTCATATCCACAAGGAAACTTTCACAATCAGCATCAGCATATCTCAGTAGATTGAAATTACTACCTTTGGGATACCAAAGACACATATCAGTTATGCCTTTCAAATATCTAAGTATCCTCTTGACAGCAGTCAAGTGAGACTCTTTTGGATTAGCATGAAAGAGAGCACAAAGCCTTACACTGAAAGTAATGTCAGGTCTGTTGGAAGTAAGATACAATACTGAACCAATCATACCCATATACAATTTTTGATCAAATGATGAACCTGGTTCATCAATGTCTAATTAGTGGCAGTTGCAATGGGGGTGTCTATTTCCTTTGTTTCATCCATTTTAAACTTTTTGATAAGCTCTTTGCGTACTTGTACTGATGGATCATGGTTCCGTTAGGGCTTTTTTGATCTGTAAGAGTAAGAAGAATTTAAGCTCACCCATCATACTCATTTCAAACTCAGTTCCCATTAGTTTTGAAAAATCCTTACTTATCTTATCAATGGTGGCCCCAAAGATTATGTCATCAATATATATTTGTACCACAAGGAGATCCTTATATTTTCCCCTTAAGAATAAGGTATTGTCAATTTTACCATTTTTTTAGCCATGTTCAAGCAGGAATTTGGACAGTCTTTCATACCATGGTCTTGGAGCCTGCTTGAGTCCATAGAGAGCCTTGTCTAATTTTAACACATGCTCAGGACATTTCTTGCTATCAAACGCTGGAGATTGTTTCACAAACACTTCTTCTTTCAAGTATCCATTCAGGGAGGCACTTTTGACATCCATCAGATGGAGAGTGAATTCCATGTGTGCTGCAAAGGCTATGAGGAGTATTATTTCCTCTAGTTTTGCAACTGGAGAAAAAGTCTCATCATAATCTATGCCCTCCTCTTGGCTGTAACCTTGGACCACCAGTGTTGCCTTATTTTCTGTTCCATCTTCATCAGGTTTCTTTCTGAAGACCCATTTTGTACCAGTAACTAATCTGTCCTTGGGTCTTGGAAGTAGATGCCAAACTTGACTTCTCTCGAACTGATTGAGTTCATCTTTCATTGTATTCACCCAATCTGCCTCCTACAAAGCCTCAACAATATTTTTAGGTTCAATAAGATATAAAAAGGCATCAAAGGCACACATATTCTTTAATTGTGATCTAGTTTTAAATCCAGATGTTGGATCAGTGATATGTTCTCAATAGGATGAGGCTTTTGATACTTGTGAGGTTTAACAACCAACTGGTTTCTGCTAGATGTTTCTCCCATGTTCTATTGCTGAGGAACATATTCTTTTAAGGGATTTGTTTCAATTCCTCTTTGATCAGTTCCCCCTGGATGGAAGAACCTATTCCATAACATATTCCTTCTTTTGGTGCTACTTTAAGTGCTAAAGCTTCAGTCAAATCATTTACCAATCCAATGGCTTCATCTTCATATTCCTGTCTCTCAGGAAGAATGTTAGTTTCATCAAACACTACATGTACACTTTCTTCTACTCACAAAGTTCTTTTATTGAACACTTTATATGCTTTTCTATGTGAAGAATATCCCAAGAATACTCCCTCATTACTTTTTGGGATCAAACTTACCTAGGGAGTCTTTTCCTTTATTGTGCACAAAGCACTTGCATCCAAATGCCCTAAGATGGGATATATTTAGTTTTATCTCTTTAAGTAACTCATAGGGAGTCTTCTCTATAAGAGGTCTTGTCATGCATCTATTGATAATATAACATACAACGATTACAGCCTCTTCCCATAAGCTGTAGGGCAATTTACTAGAAAGAAACATAGTCATAGCCATGTCTTCAAGAGTTATGTTCTTTCTTTCAACTATTCCATTTTGTTGAAGAGTCCTAGGGGCAGATAAGTTATGATCTATACCATTCTCATCATAGTATTTAGCAAACTTAGAATTCTCAAATACAGTTCCATAATCAGACCTAATGGATGTAAGTTGATTTCCTAATTATTTCAATATTTTTCTAACAAAAGCAGTAAACATGTCAAATGCTTCATCTTTAGATGTTAGAAATAGTACCTAGGTAAATCTAGAATAATCATCAACAAGTACCATTACATGTTTCTTTCCACCTTTGCTCATGGTTCCCATTGGACCACAGAGATCCATATGGACTAGTTCCAACGACTTAGTGGTGCTTACCATTTTCTTCCTTTTGAAGAATGATCTTACCTGCTTCCCCCTTGCATAGGCCTCACAAACTTTGCCTTCCTTGAACTTGATGTTAGGTAACCCTATCGCCAAGTCCAAGAGACTAATTTGTTTAGCTGATTCAGACTGGCATGACCAAGTCTTTTATGCCATTGAAGGGGATTATTATCCAACACACTTAGGCAGGTGAGTTCATTTTCTGAAAGAGTAGACAAATCTACAATGTAAATATTATTAACTCTTTTTCCCAGTAAAACAATCTTGTCATTGGTAATATTAACCATAAAGCATTTAATTGAGGTGAATTCTACAAGGTTACCACTGTCACACAGTTGTGACACACTGATCGGGCTGTATCTCAAGCCATCTATCAAGTAGACATTCTCAATGAAGTGAGAGTATGTCTTATCTACCTTTCCAACCCCAATGATCTCACCTTTCTTCCTATTTTCAAAGGAACATTACCTCCCTTTAAGTCCTCAAGTGAAAGGAACTGGTTCTTGTTTCCATCATATGTTTTGAGCAGCCATTATCCATGTGCCATATTTGGCTTTTTCCCTTCACTTGGACCTGGAAAAAGAAATCAAGGGTTAGTATTAGGAACCCAAACTAGTTTGGTTCCCTTTCTATATTCAAAGGGATAAATCAGATTCCTTTTAGCCCACCCAGGAAGCCTATTTTTTTCTTGAACAAAAATTTTGTTCTACTGACTGACCTTTTCTTTTGCATTACATTCATTTTTGTAATGGCCAGTCTTGCCACAATGTGTTCAGACTTTGTTCTTAGGAAGAGTGAGGTACTTGCTTTTAGGATCCCACTTAGGTGCTTGAGTCCCATAGCCAAGTCCTTTTTTGTTGCTACTGTGATATTCTTGTAGCCAGGAAAGTGCATCAGAAGCTTTGTTTCCTTTGCAAGTTCTGTCTAGTTCATGTTTTACCTTCCCTAGATCTTATTTTAAGACTTTTATATGCTCATCCTTCCTGGACAACTCATCCTTCAGTTTTCCTAAGTTTTCTTCTAGGGCGAAATGTGTGTAGTCAGCTTTTTTTTACCTTGTTCTAGTTTTAGTTTTAGGTTATTATCACTCTCATTCACCCTAGACTCTAGATTGTTTCGCTTGGATTTTAAGACTACACATTCCCTAGAAAAATATTCCTTCTCATTGTTAATTATCTCGGACTCATCAATGAAGTCTAACAGTAACTCAAACAACCTTTCTTTTAAAAAAAATTTAATCTTGTCTTTGAGATAAAGGATACTTACCTCTTGTTCATCATCTGATTTTTCGATGGCCATAAGTTCTTGTTCAACTCTAGCTTCATCTTCTGAGTCCTCATATGATGTTTCTGCCCATGCAGCAACCATAGCCTTTGTTGATCCTTTGTTTCTTTTTGGTTGAACCTGTTTCTTCTTCCTATTCCTTCGTTCATCCCTTTCCTTATTCCACTCAATTTCCCATTGAGGACAGTCTTACCACATTTGTCGAAACCCTCATTGGTATATTTCTTAGGAGCCCTTGGTTTGTTGAAGGTTGTACCTCCTGAAGAACCCTTTCCTCTCATCAGGTATTTTTTGAAGTCTCTTGTGATCATAGCTATTTCATCATCCTCCAGATCTGAACCTTCAGCAATTCTGAGAGCCAGGCTTCTTTCCTTCTTGGGTGCATCCATCTTCATGGTTTGCCTTCTTAGTTCATATGCAGTGAGGTTCCAATTAGTTTATCCAGCATGAGGGTTGCAATATACTTTGCTTCCTGGATAGAAATGATTTTGCTTTTCCAAGAGACTGGCAGAACCCTTGTCAAAATCTTCTCAACTTTGCCTTCTTCAAGAATAACCCTCCCAAGAGACTTAAGTTCATTTGTCAGTATGGTGAACCTTGTATACATCTCTTGGACGGTTTCTCCTTCCTTCATAGTGAAATTCTCATATTGAGAATATAACAATGTTCCTCTAGGCCTCTTCACTTGAGGTGTTCCTTTATGGGCCACTTACAAAGTGTCGTAGATTTCCTTAGCAGTGGTATAACTTGGTACAACTTTGAATTCTACTGTATTCATTTGGACCCAGTCCATACACAAGCCATTTTTTGGCCTTGACATTCTTCTCCCATTTCTTCTAGTCTTCAGCAGTGCGGTCAGCTCTTGTCTTTGGCACTTCCACTCCTTCAGCATTCTTCTTTGTAGTTGCTAGAGGACCATCAGTGACTATATTCCAGAGTTCATAGTCTTCTCTAGTGATATGATCCCTCATCCTGTTCTTCCACCAAGAATAGTACTAACCATTAAAAAGTGGAGGCCTATCAGTGGATTGCCCTTCCCATTTCCCAGGTGGTGCACTCATTTTGATCTTTTCCTAAGGTGTTAGCCTCTTCAAGGATAACATGCTCTAATACCAATTGATGTTTTAAGCATCAATACCATACAAGAGGGGGGTGATTTGTGTGGTACCCAATTCTCGCTATAGAAGAACCTGATCTTCTAGGTGTTCTAACTACTACTGTTTGCACAATAATAAGTACATAAAATAAAGAACGCATAGATCTTTAAGTGGAAAAGACCTGGCTTGAAAGGTAAAAAAACTACGACCTACTACTCAGTAGGATTTTCCAAACTTACACTAAGATCACTAAGCCAAAACAACATTTATAAAAACTTTTTGTAAACCTAAGGATTAAGTCTAATCCTGTTGTGGTACACAACCTCAACTGTTGCAACAACTTCAAGTTAGCTATAACTTGAACACTCTAGGTACCTAATACAATTGCTTCTGTGAAAGCTGAAAGGTACAATGTTAAACCACCTACTATAATTGAACTAGAATAAAAGATGGACACAATGGAACTGTTTTTTCTATCTCGCTCAATTAGCTTTAGGAGTGCACACTCAAATCACACAAAAATTGCTTGAAAAATCGACTTGCTCTTTTGCTCTCAATTTAATTTAACTTATGCATATGTGCATTACCTTTAATAGAGAACAATCACTATCATTTAATAGGATAGTAATTAGAGTTTGATTGGGACTCAATTGCTGATCTTCTATCATAGAAGAATTCTTGAAAATCTCAAACTCTAACACTATCTTTATCCTGGATTATGTTTTCTTCATATAAGGAGACTCTCTCTCCTTATCTGATATGCAACCTTTTTTATCAGATCAGGAGATATTGCTACTTGATCAGTAAGACATATCTCATTCACGTGCATCTCACATGTATTGATTGATCATGACTGTGCTTCAACAGATGGACCTGGTCCATGACTGAGTTCTTTTTTCAATATTCAAAACTTCACATGTTCTTGGGCCAACAGTCCCCTTGTTTGATTCCTCTGCTGGGATTGAAGAAATTACTTCTACTTTCGTTTACTAGAATAGAGATTCTATTGGTGGTGATACAGTTCATTATAAGATTAGAGATTTTAGGAGGAAATTTGAAGTAATGGAGAGTTCTGTAGATAAAAGACCATTCGAGTTGATCAAATGCCTTTTCCAGGTCTAACTTAAGGACCATATTGAATTTTTTACCAATTTGTTTGTGCATTTTTTGAATAATCCCCTGGATAATTATGGAATTATCCTACGATCTTCTTCCCTTAAAAAATCTAGCTTGTTGGGGACTGATAATATGGGTAAGGTGATGTCGAAGCCTGTTTGCAACCAATTTGGTGATCACCTTGTAAATTGTGTTGCATAATCAAATGGGGCGAAATTGTTTTCGATTATTTGCATTAGGGGTTATAGGGATGAGGCAAAGGTAAGTATCATTGATATTGTTAGGAAGGGTGCCTGTATCAAAAGCTTTAATGCAAAGATTAATAACTGAATGTTTGACAATACCCCAGTAACGTTGGAAGAAAAAGGGGTGTAGGCCATCCAGCCCCGGGGATTTAAAAGGTTTGAAAGAAAAATAGCCTTTTTTATCTCCTGGAGGGGGGGGGGGTTATGGACCCATCAAGCACATAGAGATCAATGCATTTTTTGCTTGGGGTCGGATTTAATAGAGATCCAATTATACTTAACGTGCCTAGTTTCAAACACTTGTTAGAAATAGTTTAAGGTTTGATCGATAATTTTTTAGGGTTCGTCAATCCAGTTACCCTCATGGTCTTTAAAATAGGCTATTTTGTTAGTCCTTCATTTATTAGTAGCAACTAGATGGAAAATTTTAGTGTTAGAGTCACCGTCATTCAACAATTGGACTCTAGCTCTGAGCTTCCAAAAATCTTCTTCCAATGTTACACAATCGTTATACTCGATTTTTAGGGAGTCTTCTAATTTACGGAGAAAAAGACTATGGCCATAAGCAGTAGAGTTTTGAATTCCAGTTAGTATAGCAAGTAACCTTTTTTTTTTTAAATATCACCAAATGTGTCACTTTTTGAAGTAGTGGTCTTATCTTTAAAAATGGTAGAGGTAGTCATGAAATCATTGTTGTTCCAACAAGAATGAACTATGTTACTAAAGCTGGGATGTCTACACCAAAAGGATTCTAATCTAAAAGGTCTAGGATTTTGATTGTTGGCTTTAGGAAATAATTCTGATAAAATGGGGTTGTGGTCCGAATATGTTTTTGGGAGGTGAATGACGCATGCTCTAGGGAATAGGTTAATCCAAGAGTCATTCGACAATAATTTGTCAAGCCTCTCCATAATGAGGTCGTATCTATACTTCCTATTACCAAGAATAACGACAACCTGTAATCCAAAATCAATTAAGTTACAATAGTTAATTTTAGACCAACGCTTAGCCACACGTCTTCGATTTATTGGTTTACCTCCCATTTTATCATTAGAAGACCATACGTCATTTATATTACCCCCAAGAGCCAATCCCCTTTTAACTGTCAAAGATGTTAGTGATGTTATCCCACATTTGATTTCTAGTGGCTAAATTAGTGCTAGCATATATAGAAGAATAAAGCCAATTGTGACGAATAGGGGGTACCTCAATCATAGCGTGAATCTCATTGTTCCTCCTCACAAAGTTGTTAACGTTCACTAGGCTAGTATCCCATAGGACAGCCATGCCACCAGGCTGCCCTTCCGCTGGAACCTCAATCATTTCAGTGAATCCAAACTCGTGCATAAGGCAGCCATGACTAGACATTATAGTCTCCAATAGGGTGAACATGCATGGGTGGTGAGTATTGATCACTTCATGGAAGTTTGGTCCTAAATTCTTCATTATTACCTCCCATAATGTTCCAGATTATGAAATTTTTATCTTGATTCATTAATGGATTCTTATGGTGTTGGGAGGGTGATGGAAAGATTGGGTTCCTCCTTAGACTGGGAACCAGAATCATAGCCAGATTGCCTACTGTTGGATCTTGGGTTGGACGAATGTCCATGGTGCATTTGAAGAGTGTAAGAGGACAGGCTAGAATATGCCGCTTCTCCAGATTTGCAGAAATAGGAAAACTTTAAATTTGTTTATGCTTGAGGATTCCACCATTGATTCCCCTATTAGATCGATTGGCTCTAGCCCTTTATCCTCCATAGGTTTTGCCATTTCTTGAGGGATTGGTGCTTGAGGCTCCTCCTGCCCCATATTTCCTAGGTTTGATGGTTCTTGAACCTGTATGGCATTCAGATCCCAGGACATTAGGATGGCATTGAATGCAGTGAGTTCTTGAGGGGGAAAAGAAGGGGAGATCTAACCTTATATTCTAGGGAACGTATGTGTGCAGTTGGTATGGGGAGGAAGGTTCCATTGAGTTCTCATAGCTTGTGCCAAATTGTTTTTCATTCCCGGGGCTAGGGGTTGTAGTATGTTGTTGACCCATATGTGGTTCAAGTAGTTTTTCATGGCTAGGTGAAGACCCTCGGAGATTAGCTGGGCTAGGAATTGAGGATTTTGAACCAATATTATTGTTTCCTGGATCCCTTCCTCTTTTATTTTTTACTTTAGAATAATATTCCCTTTTCTTTTTCTTTCAATGTATTTCATTGCCAAATGAAGGGATCTCTGAAGTAAGTAATTTATCTTATTAGAAAAGAAAAAAAACTAAATTTAGCAAAAAATAAATTCAAATTTTGAAATTGTGTTAGTATTTTAGCATTTTAATATTAAAATAAAATATGCCATAACTCCCACTACTCCATGATGTAGAAATCGACCATAGCTCCCCAAAAATGACCATAATTTTTTTGTAACTCTTCTCCCATGTTCTACCAATAATTACATACTAATTATCCCCTGTTCTCCATGATTTCATAACTTATTTTCTCACTTTCTTCCAATTTAATTCAAAAAAATATTCTTATAACTATAAATAGGAGTCTTTCTTTCATAATGTGGTGAGAAAATAATTGTAGAGTGTTTCAATAAAGTGAGATTAAAGTTGTGAAAAATGAAGAAGAGAGTTTTTACTTTTGTTGAAGGAAGGTGTTCATCTTGGTGGA
The DNA here is from genome assembly GCA_034376525.1 of Nicotiana benthamiana. Classification (NCBI taxonomy): domain Eukaryota; kingdom Viridiplantae; phylum Streptophyta; class Magnoliopsida; order Solanales; family Solanaceae; genus Nicotiana; species Nicotiana benthamiana. Next base: position 87,866,750 of record CM067335.1, read on the forward strand.
GTTTTGGACTCAACAACTTGTTCAAAGTTTGCTCGAGTTATATGATGTGATCAGGCTGTTGTATTTCAAGGGAGACGAGTCAAGAGGATTAATGTTAGACTAGTGAAGACGTTGCCATAGTGTGCTTGAATCTCTTTAAAAAGAGCAAGATATCCACGCCTCAACCTCAAGATATTTTATTTTCTTTATTTACTTTTCAACTATAATTGTTTTTTTACCTAAAATTTTAAGGAGATTCAAATAACCATAGTTGAAAATTTTACGGATATCAATGTGGGAGATCTCAACAAGCCATTCTATTTCAACGTTATTTATTTCAAGGGATGGAAGGGTAAAGTACTTTTTTATTTGAGTCTTCTCAACGTTTCTTAGGTTTTAACTCAGAATAATTCAAGCACAGTAGGCAACTCCTTCATGAATGATGATGAGCTAATTGCCCTTCAAGAAAAAAATAAAAAATACAAAAATGATTCATACAAGTGTAAATATTATCTTCATAATTATCTATCTGATAATTTTTATGATTATTAAGATAGAACTTACCTACTGCAAAGAAAATTTGGAAAGTATTGCAGAATAAGCATGATACCGATGAGGCAGCTAAGAAAAAATATGTTGCTCGCAGATTTTTTTTATTTTCAAATGGTGGACAACAAATCTATAGCTGATCAAGCTCAAGATATGTGGATATTAAAATTTGAGAGAATCTTATTATTTGGCATAACAGATAAAATTCCACCTTCATGAAAGGAATTTTAAAAAACTATGCACCACAAACAAAAGAAAACTTCACTTGTGACGTTGATAATGCGGATTCGCATGGAAGAAGAGGCAAGAGATCAAGATGCACTTATGCAATCAGAAGAGAGCACTCTAGAATCTGTCACTACAAAGGTTAATTTAATTATTTCAAATAATATTACTCCTAAAACTCACAAAAATAATTCATTGAAGCCAAAAGAAGAAGACTTTTAAGAAAAATTATGGTAGACCTCCCAAGAAGAATAATGGCGCAAACAACCAACCACAGAATAAACAAGTTTAAATTGTGAAACCATGTTTTGTCTATGGCAAAAGTGGGAGTATTGCTCAATTTTGTAAATTTTAAAAATGTGGTCTTATACCAGGCAAAAGTTACCAAAGAGCCACTTGAGGCAGTGATAACAAACATTAATATGGTAGAAAATAATGATGGATGGTGGGTTGATTCTGGAGCAAACCGTCATGTTTGCTATGATAGTTAATGATGTAAAGTATATACTCGAGGAGCCCAAAACCATCATCCTTGGTGATTCTCATGTTAGAATAAGTGCCCAACGCTAGAGGGGGGTGAATAGCGTTTAAAAAATTGCAAGAATAAAAATCAAAGTAAATGCGGAAATAAAAGAGTAAGGAGGGAGCACACCAAATTTATACTGGTTCGCCACAACGTGTGGTTACGTCCAGTCTCTCGAGAGACTCTCTCGAGATTCAACTAACTCCGTTAAGCTTACAGGTGCTCGACAAACCATTACACTTGCTCGTAGATGTACGCTCTACAAGAATTCACCTTGCTCGTGGATACCGCACCACAAGACTTCCGCTCAAGGATACCTCACCTGAAGACTTCACACACTAAGATTGAGGGTACTTAGCAAACCCAACGCTCAATGAGAAGATATGATCTTCTCAAGAACCTTTCTCTTTTACAATAAAGAACTCTCTAGGAAGAGTAGATAAAGAGATACAATATAAGCTCTATGAACAACACAAAGTTGTCTTTCAAATGGCTCAACAAAAGCTCTAAATGTGATGCACAAATATTATCAATATGTTAATGAATAATGAGAGATGTTGTTCTTTTAAAATAAGCCTCAAAGACCTCTATTTATAGGGTGTAGAGGTGATATAGCCGTTGCCCAACAATTAAACAATATTTTTGAATTCTGGACAGAATAATCGATTATCTTAGGTGTATAATCGATTATCTCATTTTAAACGTTCAAAAAACTAGTCGTTGTATGGCAAAGGAAACTTAAATAATCGATTATGTTCAAGTGATAATCTATTATCTTACAGGATAATCGATTATACGATATATGATAATAGATTATTCAACCTTCAAGTTTTGGCTGAAGAACACTGGATAATCGATTATTTGACAATGATAATCGATTATCTAAGGTGATAATCGATTATCTTAACATGATAATTGATTATTAAGGCTTTCTGTAAGTTGGAAAAGCTGCAGTAGCAGGATAATCGATTATTGGAACATGATAATCGATTTTTCAACTTTGAAAACCAACCCAAATATTAAAATGTTCCAAATAAAAAACCAAATGTTGGAAAAGCTTGTTTATGGTATAAAAAGTGAAAACCAAGACTTAGTTCTTAAAGAAACAAGTTTCCAAGGTCATAAACGTCGCGTCACTTTGTTAAAGATGTTTCCATATGTTTAGACGATGACCATAAATCAAATGTGGTTTTTATGAAATAATGATTTGGAATATATTTATATTTATGATATGCATGATTTGATAAAATGATTTTATGCATATTAATGATGACCTATGTTGAGCCAAAAGACAAGATAACTTAAACGTTGCTCTTACATTGGTTCTACCTAACGACCTACGCCTTGGGTCTTCGGTCTTGAACTCTTGAGCCCGTTGGTTTGTCTATGGAATCTTCATTGTTTGATTCATCATTATTGATTTGTCAACCATCTTGATTGTTTGCTAATGCATCTTCATTGTTTGTCATACAATAACATTGTTTGACAATAAACTTCATTGTTTGTCATTCATCAAAACCTACACTTGGAAATCATGCTAATACAACCAAAGCACACATATCAAAGTTATCAATGATTTCCATACAAGGTCTAACAATTTCCCCCTTTTTGATAATGACAAACAATAGGAGATATGCATATAGAATTCCCTCTAAAGCCATGCTATATCTCAGCACACAAGTTATGCAACTATTCCCCCTTAATTGAGTATTCCCCCTTAAAAGGTAGAGACATTCCCCCTTATTAGATGCATATCGCCTAATCTCTTCCCCCTTTTGGCATTAGCAAAAAGAGAGTATACAAAGGCTACTTCCCCCTTTTGACACTTCCCCCTTTTGGGCATACAAATGTCAAAATAAAATAGGAAAGACAATGAGGAATATGCATGATGAAGATTGCCAAATAATTAAAAACCATACCAATTGTTAGAAAAACATAACAAACATATCAAATGTTATTTTTATCAAAAAGATACCAATTGTTATTTTTAGCAAAACATATTACTTATTTCCATATCAACTGTTAATTTTTAACAAACCAAGAGTTATATTCATCAAAACATGAATCAATTATTATTTTTATCAAAAACATACCAACAGTTAACACATATCAACTATTAGGTTTTTATCAAAAATGATAACTAACCGAACTTCCCCCTTGATGCAATAAGGTTTCGTGCTTGGTGCATCTACTACAACATTGTAGTCTTCAAGCACACCTTCAAATGCACCTAAAAATAGTTTTTAGGTACCCAAACACTTTTGGGTCCTTGGGGGTTAGGCAAATAATAATCATAGCCAAAAGATAAATCCCTATGTTTTGTAAAACATACGGGTGCTATGTGTCCTACCCGGTTGCAATAATGACATATTACGTTCGGGTTGTGCATGTGCCTAGGTTGAGCTAAAAACGTTCAAGGTGATCTAAAGTCATTATTCCTAGAAGTGTTGAAATTCCTAGAGTCAATTCTAGGTGGTCAAAAATGATTATTTCTAGACTCATTAACAAAAATCCTAGAATTATTAATAAAGTTCCTAGAATTATTTCTAGGTTGTCCAACATCATTTCTATAATCCTTTCTAATATTATTCTTATTCTTCCTAGGTGGTCTATTCTTTCTAGGCCTTTTATTTTTCTTAGGCTTATTCTTCTTAATTTCTTCAACTATTTTAGGTTCTTCTACACTAATTTTTCTAGTGTGTTCCTAAGTTCTATGTTCTCTATTTTCAAAGAATCACAAGATGAACAATTAGAGCTTTGATCAATTGAAGAAGCTTCATTCATCTCCTTAATTTTATTTTTAAGATCAACATTATCATTTTCCAAAAATTTATTTTTCTCTTCTAAAACTTTAATTTTAGCCTTGGCTTCTTTAGCGATTTTTGAAGTCTTTTTGAATTCACCATATAACTCTTGAAAAGCTTCTTGTAGTTCTTCAAAAGAGTAAGAGTTAGAAGTGCTTACCTCTTCTTCCTCGTTGGCCATGAGGCATAGGGCGGTCTCATCTTCATCTCTGTCGCTTGACTCATCAATGATTTGAGGTTGTGATGTGGAGGCCTTGAGCGCAATGTTTCTTTTTCTTCGATCTTCCAGAGGAGGGTTAAGAATGGTGGACTCATAAGTTTTTAGGTTACCTCTTTGTTCATCAATTGTGACGTCAGTGATTCCAACCGACTCTTGGATGGCATTGGCTTTGGAACGCCACTCGGGAGTGAGACTCCGCAGGATTTTTCGAACAAGATCTTTGTTTGAGTATACTTTCCCAAGAGCATGGATATCATTGATGATCTTTGAGAACCGATCAAACATTTCATCGATGCTCTCAATCTCTTTCATTCTAAAGAGTTCATATTCATGTGTTAGAAAATCAACTCTTGCTTCTTGGACTTGAGGCGTACCTTCATAAGTGACCTCAAGCTTATCCCACATCTCTTTGGCGGTTGTCAGCAGGAAATCTTCCGATAGTCATCCGGGTTCACCGCACAATACAACATATTGATGGACTTGGCGTTGTTTTCAACCTTCTTGATGTCCTCGGCATTATATTCATTCTCCTCCTTCGGAACCATGGCTTCCCCAACTTTCTTTGTCGGCATTTGTTCACCGTTCTTGATAATTTGCCATAAGCGAAAGTTATTTAATTGGATAAAGATTCTCATCCGCTCTTTCCAATATGTGTAATTGGTTCCATCAAATAGTGGAGGCCTAATGGTGCATTGTCCCTCACCTATTCCTGCATAAATATTGCGAGTAGAAGCCATTGATCGTTTCTCTCAAACTGTTAAGTCGTTCAGAGAGTTAAGCTCTGATACCAATTGTTAGAATAAGTGCCCAACGCTAGAGGGGGGGTGAATAGCGTTTAAAAAATTGCAAGAATAAAAATCAAAGTAAATGCGGAAATAAAAGAGTAAGGAGGGAGCAAACCAAATTTATACTGGTTCGCCACAACGTGTGGTTACGTCCAGTCTATCGAGAGACTCTCTCGAGATTCAACTAACTCCGTTAAGCTTACAAGTGCTTGACAAACCATTACACTTGCTCGTAGATGTACGCTCTTCAAGATTTCACCTTGCTCGTGGATACCGCACCACAAGACTTCCGCTCAAGGATACCTCACCTGAAGACTTCACACACTAAGATTGAGGGTACTTAGCAAACCCAACGCTCAATGAGAAGATATGATCTTCTCAAGAACCTTTCTCTTTTACAATAAAGAACTCTCTAGGAAGAGTAGATAAAGAGATACAATATAAGCTCTATGAACAACACAAAGTTGTCTCTCAAATGGCTCAACAAAAACTCTAAATGTGATGCACAAATATTATCACTATGTTAATGAATAATGAGAGATGTTGTTCTTTTAAAATAAGCCTCAAAGACAGAGGTGATATTTCCGTTGCCCAACAATTAAACAATATTTTTGAATTCTGGACAGAATAATCGATTATCTTAGGTGTATAATCGATTATCTCATTATAAAAGTTAAAAAATCTAGTCGTTGGATGGCAACGAAAACTTAAATAATCGATTATGTTCAAGTGATAATCGATTATCTTACAGGATAATCGATTATACGACATATGATAATCGATTATTCAACCTCTTTGTACTTTCAAGTTTTGGCTGAAGAACACTGGATAATCGATTATTTGACAATGATAATCGATTATTAGGGCTTTCTGTAAGTTGGAAAAGCTGCAGTAGCAGGATAATCGATTATTGGAACATGATAATCGATTATTGAACTTTGAAAACCAACCCAAACATTAAAATGTTCCAAATAAAAAACCAAGTGTTGGAAAAGCTTGTTTATGGTATTAAAAGTGAAAACCAAGACTTAGTTCTTAAAGAAACAAGTTTCCAAGGTCATAAACGTCGCGTCACTTTGTTAAAGATGTTTTCCATATGTTTAGACGATGACCATAAATCAAGTATGGTTTTTATGAAATAATGATTTGGAATATATTTATATTTATGATATGCATGGTTTGATAAAATGATTTTATGCATATTAATAATGACCTATGTTGAGCCAAAAGACAAGATAACTTAAACGTTGCTCTTACATTAGTTCTACCTAACGACCTACGCCTTGGGTCTTCGGTCTTGAACTCTTGAGCCCGTTGGTTTGTCTCAGGAAGAGTACTAACGGTGAAAGACGTACTTTATACTTTTTCAATGAGCAAAAATTTGATGCCTAGTTTTCTTCTTAACAGGGCAGACTTCAAACATATTATTGAGAGAGATAAAAGGGTATTTTTGTGGGTAAGAGGTATGCATGTGATGGGATGTTCAACTTGAATGTTGAGATGAATAAAACTTCTTCTAGTTCTATTTATATGGTTTCTTCTACTACCAAAGTTCTATTTTTTTCTTTCAGCAACAGCATTTGATGCAGGACTAATTTTTGGTATGCTCGTTATGTGGGAATCATGAGTTGTTTAAGATTAATCTCAATTATTAAAAAACATTTAATAAATATGAGGCTTGTAGTAAAGGTAAAATAACTAGAAGGCCTCATTTTCAAGTTGAAAGAAAAATTTAATTGTTAGAGTTGGTTCACACTGATATTTGCAAACTTGAAATTTTTATAACTCGGCCAGGAAATAGATATTTTATCACTTTTATTGATAATTTCTCTAAGTACACATATGTTTACTTGATGAAAAATAAAAGTGATGCATTTAAAAATTTTAATAATTATCTCCATGAGGTTGAAAATTAATTCAGTAGAAAAACAAAAAGTATTAGAAGTGATAGAGGTCGTGAATATGAATCTAAAGAATTTAATACGTTTGTTAATCATTAGGAATAATTCATTAAACTACTCCACCTTATTATCCTGCATCAAATGCTTTGGCCGAAAGAAAAAAATAGAACTTTGGTAGAGTTAACTAATGTCATGCTTATTGAGTCAAATGCACCTTTAAATTTGTAGAATAAAGCTATTTTGACTACATGTTATGTGTTGAATCGGGTGCCTTATAAGAAAAAAAAATTGACACCATTTGAGTTGTATAAAACTCACAAGTCAAATTTGGGTTACCTTAGAGTTTGGGGTTGTCAGCCTATATTGTGCTAAAAGATCCTAAAATAATCAAATTTGGTAAAAAACTTTACCACTTGTGCTTTTCTTAGTTTTGCTTCTAATAGTACAACCTATAGATTTTTGAATTTTGAAGAGAATATAATTATAGAATCAGGTGATGCTATTTTTCATGAAAATAAATTTTCATTTGAGTCTAAAAATAGTTGGGGCCAAAGAGATAAAGACAATTCTTTATCTATCCCTAGCTTTTCTACTTCTATTTTACAAAATAAAGAAAATGATGCTTTTGAGTTAAGAAGAAGTAAAAGAGCTAGAATAGAAAAAGATTTTGGTCACTGTTTTTATGTTTTTAATATTAAAAATGACCCTCTTACTTTATAAGAAGTGTTATTGCCACCTGAAGTTATTTTTTGGAAAGATGTTGTAAATGATAAAATAATCACTAATTTATAATAAAACATGGAAGCTGATTGATTTACCACAAGGTTGTAAAACAATTGGCTGCAAATCAGTCACAAGAAAAAAGCTAAAACCGAAAGGATCCGTTGATAAATATAATGTTAGGTTAGTTTCTAAAACTTTTAAGCAACTAGAAGGTCTAGAAATTTTTTGGTATTTTTTCTCTGGTAACTAGAATTACATCCATTAGACTTTTAATTGCTACTGGTGCAATAATTGATTTGCATATTCATCAAATGTATGTAAAACCTATTATTAAAATAATGGGGACCTAAATGAAGAATTTTGTATGGATCAACCTCGGGTTTATAGAAGCACGCCAATAAAGTAAAGTGTGTAAACTTATTAAATCCCTATATGACTTGAAACATGTACCTAAGAAATGGCATGAAAAGTTTAATTCCTGCATGATTGAGAATGGTTTTAGATCAAATGAGCGTGATAAATGCATTTATCATAAGTCTTGAAATAATTCACATATAATTATTTGTCTCTATATTGACGATTTGCTAATATTTGGCTTTAACATGTATATTATTGGAGAAACTAAAATCATGCTAGTAGCCATTTTGACATGAAAGATTTTGGTAAGGCAAATTTCATTCTTGGAATGAAAAGTACTAGAACATGTGATGGAATTTTCCTTGACCAGTCATATCATATTGAGTAAATTTTAAAAATATAATTTTATTGATTTCAAGTATATTGTAACCCCTTTTGATTCAAGTGTTCGCTTATTTCCTGTATAAAGTGATAATGACGTGATAAATTAAAAGGGATATGCTTACTTAATTGGGAACTTGATATATGTAACTGATTGTACTCGTCCTGATATTGCGTACGTAGTAGGAGTACTTAATAGGTTTACAAGAAAGCCAGGTAATGAATATTTCCATGACATAACAAGAGTTATGTGGTATTTTCTTGATACAAAAACCTATGACAACCTAGGGCTTATTTTATAAAAGACTATCCAGTTGTACTTGAAGGCTTTTCTAATGCAGATTGGAACACTTTATCTGGTGATTCCTATTCTATTACAGGTTATATTTTTACTTTGGAAGGTAGTATTATTTGCTTGGAAATCGAAAAAGCATACAATCATTGTTAACTCTACCATGAAAAGTGAGCTAATTGTTTTAGCTTCAGCTAGTGAGGAAGCGAATTGGTTGAGGGATTTATTATTTAAAATTTCTTATTTTGAAAAACCAAATCCTTCTATTTAATTCATTGTGATAGCACGCTGCAATTGGTAGAGTACAAAACCGTTATTACAATGATAAATCCAGACCTATAAGGAAAAAACACAGTACTATGAGACCATATTCGACAAGTGGTACCATTAATGTTGATTATGTTAAACCTTGTTATAATCTTGTAGATGCACTAACTAAGGCCTTAGCAAGAGAAATGGTCTGGAGCACATCAAGGGGAATGGGATTGAAGCCCATAAACTCATAAGTAATATATGAGAAAACCCAACTTGGGGACTAGAAATCCTATAACCAAGTTCAGTGGGAAGAATAAATCATATGATGGCTTCCTTTGAAATGCTCTGTTTTTTACTATTGTTCTATCCCTATGGCGTGAGTGCATTTATCCTGTAATAATTTGTGAGGTTGAGTTTTATTAACTCTTAATAAAAATATGTAGCTTGTATGAGTGGGGTGTTAGAGTTACAGGAGCACCCTTGACGGATTTCACCCATGTGTGTGTAGAAGTAGGCCGCTTCCTATGAGAATTGGGCTTGTTCTCAAAAAGACTCATGAAAACCAAGATATCACAATGCCATCATGTGATGGCTAATAAAAATCAAGTCAACACCTTAATTATTATATGTAAGTAGTGCTAATTTATTTTTCTAAAGCAGTCATAGTTCAAGTCTAAGATCACTACTAACTCTGGAATAAATATCGTTGTTTTGCTATATGGAGGTTCAATGCAGAGTTGTAGCGACTCGATCGGTCGTTTTGAGAATTTACACTTTGCTCGCCAATTCTCATGCATGAATATCCCCATATGATGTATTATCACCTATGTAAATCATCGATTTTAATTTTCAGAATAATCAGAATAGATTTGGAAGCACAATTCTCAACTTGAAGCTTTAAATTTGAAAGGTTTAACCAAGTTTTGACTTATTAGTATTCGACCTCGGACTTGGATTTCTATGATTTAGTTAGCTCCCTTAGGTTATTTTAAACTTGGGAGCACGTCACGACCCAAATTCTATACCCGATCGTGATGGCGCCTCTCGTGAAGACAATGCCAGCCAACAACTCAAAATCCTCTTTGAAACAGCTATTAAACATAAATGAATGAAAATACTAATTAATGGTATTTAAATATAAAATTTCATTCCAACACAACCCGACCGGGGTGTCACAAGTCATGAGCATCTACTGAGTAGGGGCTCTACTACTGGACTAACAATGTATTTATATACAAGATAAAACCGGAATACAAAGATGAAGTGCGGTGCTGCGAACGCTGGCATTCACCTTGCTCAACTATCACACTAAAGCCTTCGGTCCTGATGATAACCCGCCACCAGGTGAACAATACCTGCAACTGCATGCAAGATGCAGGGAGTAAAGTGAGTACTTCCAACTCAGTGGTAATAAGAGAGAATAATATCTGATCGATAAGAAAACACGTATGAGCACACCAAACTGCTATAAATGATAGAACAACCCCTTTTTTAGAAAAACCAAAATACAGTGAGAACCCCTTTTGAAAATCCCAAGTTCAGTTCAAAATTCTCTTTGAAAATATGCTTTTTCCACAATTGCAAAGGTAATTTCAATAAGAAGGAATTAGTCCGAAAACCTGCCGCTCGGGCTCAATATAAACTCACAATATCCAACATCAGCCTCTCGGGCCTAGCACTCCTTAACATATAACACCAGGGTATCTGGTCAACAAGGCAAGTAACAGTATGTATGCAAATGATATATGAGTGCTGATTGTCATGCCATGTAGTACAAACAGGAGTAAATGCATGAATACAATGCAATGCACATGAATACGTTGCGGTGTGTAGCCCGAGCCAACCATGCATATGATTTAACGTCGACGGTGCTCACTGGGGGTGTGTACAGACCCCGAAGGGGCTCCTTCAGCCCAAGCGCAATATCATACAGTGCCAATAGTTACCACTATTTCCATTACAATACACGGTGCCAATAGTTACCACCGTTTCCATTACAATACACGGTGCCAATAATTACCACTGTTTCCATTTCAATACACGGTGCCAATAGTTACCACCATTTCCATGAAATAATATGCAGTCCAGAAAATAGGGAGATAATGATCGTAAGCCCAAAATATCATTTAAGAATCTTTTGTGTTTTCAAAACATAGAATTTTGGCTGAGTTTGCAAAAATAGTGTTAAACCCCCTGGACTGAATTCAAATAGTATGCAAATCATGCTGACTCTGATACATCAATCCCTAAAGGATTATACAAGTTGCCACAAGGCCCCAAACATGGCATCAAGCCCAAATAACATCAATATAGGGTGTGAAGCTATCGCCAATATAGTATAATTTTATCCCTCGGATTGAACCGAGTCACAATTTCCCACATATATGACCCCGCACTAGCCATGGAGTGCGTGTATCCCCTTATATAGCGACACAATGTGATATACCGGGGTTTCAAATAATCGGCAATAAGCCCCAAGTATAGCAATGAGCCCACGTCATAATGATAACAACAAAACATTTACAATCTAGCGGTAAAAACCAATAACCGGGACGGACCAAGTCACAATCCCAACGGTGCACTACCCCACGCTCAGGTCCAGCGTGCAAGTCACCACAATACAACACTAGGATGTGCAAATCCAGGGTTTCAAACCCTCAGGATATCATTCCCAAGTATTACTCACCTCGAATCGGCAAAATCTCAAGCTCTCGACGCTTTTGACCCTCAAATCGGCCTCTGCGCGCATCGAATCTAGCCAAAAACAGAGCGAATACATCACAATATGCAAATGTGACAATATCCAATTGAAAACAATCGAATTATAGCAAGAACCTCGAAACTAGCAAAACCCGAACTCCGGGCCCGCTTCTCAAAAAATTAAAAACTTACATTTCTGGAATCCTCGTCTCGCCATGAGTTCATACATACCAAGAACTCCCAAATCCGAGCTCAATGACCTACCAAATTCCAATTCGAAATATCAAAAACTCAAGCCCTACTTTCTTCAATTTTTTGCTTATTCCCATGAATCTCTAGGTAGATTTCCCAATAAAAATGAGTTTTAAGTTATAAGATCTTACCTCCAAACCTTTATCTTCAAATCCCTCCTCAATTCGCTCTCTCAAGCTCCAAAATCGCTCAACAATGGAGGAAAATAACATAGACTCGCAGATGAAATATTATGTAAAAACCCTTTTGACCAGCTCGACTTCCATTTCGCGGTCCACTGACCTCTCCTGCGAACACCGCTAACGCGTCAATTTGACCTCTTCTGCAGTCCAATTTATAATCCCATCGACCGCTTCTGCGGTCCTTGACCGCTTCCGCGTTGACCGCTTCCGCGATTCCAAACCGCTCCTGCGGTCCCAGCCATTTACCCTTCGCCGCTTATTTGGTCCTTCAGCCGCGTCTGTGGAATCGCTTAGGCGACTCTTTTTCTGCAAACGCAAAAATAGCAGAAGCAGCAATACAAAAACATGCATAAACTCCTACAATCTCCGTTCAACCATCCGAAATCACCCCGAGGCCCCCAGAACCTCAATAAAAAGCACCAACATGACCTATTACCTTATTCAAACTTTCTCGAGCCATAAGAACACTATCATTAACATCAAAAATCACCAAATTTCTCAAATCCAAGCCTAAATTTCTTAAGAACTTCCGAAATGTGCATACAATCAAAAACCCAACCAAACGAAGTCCGAATGACCTGAAAATTCGCAGAAATATCCAAAATCACCTAACGAAGCTACTGCAACTCTCGGAATTCCATTACTACCCTCAGATAAAAATCTCACCTATCAACCGGAATCCGCCAAAATTCAAACTTCGCCAATTCAAGCCTATTCTAGACCGGACCTCCAAATTCAATTTTGATCGCTCTCCTAAGCACAAATCATCTCCCGAAGCTAACCGAACCACCAAAATTTACATCCAAGCTAAGGGTGTTTAACGGTCCAACCGGTCCGAGGCGGGTCGGATTTTTTCGACCCGTCCGGGTTTCGGTCCGGTTCGGGCCGGGTTGAACAGTACCGGGTTTTTAGGGGGCCGGGTTGGTTCGGGTTTAAATTGAACCATACAGGTTACGGGTTGAAATGGGTCGAGCCGGGCCTGGTTTAGTATATTTTCAATTTTTTTGAAATTAAGTATAACTATTAAGTTATAATTATATTAATACTTTGTAATCATTGAATGAATACAAGTAAGATGGGAAAAAATTGCACTTATTGCAAGTGCTATTTTATTTCTCAATTTCAAATTAATAAGTAGAAAATGAAATGTTTACATTTTTTCTAACAAGTAAACTAGTGAAGTAGTAATTTCAAATGTTTTGCATCACCTTAGCAAGTTCATCATAATCAATATGAACTGATTGACCTTCTTCTGGGGAGTTAAATTCCGATGGGTTTCCATGGGTTAATATATCTCCAAGTTCTTCGTCTTCTGGGCTATCAACATCTTCCTTTCCTTGATTTCTTCGTTCAATCTAATCCAATCTCTGAAACATACTAAAACTTCCAAAGCATTGCTTCCCAATGAGTGGCCGGTGTCTCCAAGTTGTTGTCTTGCTTGGCTAAATGCACTCTCCGATGCAACGGTAGAAATTGGCACATTCAGCACGTCACGAGCCATAGTGAAAAAAATAGGAAATTGCTTTGCATTTTCATGCCACCATCCCAACGGTGAAAAGTCCTTTGTGCGAGGCTCCTTTTGCTTCTGCAAGTAGAATTGAAGCTCATCAATATTCCTGCTACTGGTTTGAGAGTTAGAAAATGTAGAAAAAATATTAAAACTATCAAGGCCTTCATCATCCACATTAGAAGAACTACTACATTGCATAGCGGGATTAACATTGTCAGAAGCACGAGCAGTATTATCACATTCATTTGCATAATAATTATATAGTTGTTGTAAATATTCATTCAGTTTGTTCATAGAATCATATAAATTTGGGGTTTCAGATTCTCCAATCTCCATATAAGTATATAAAGCATTCATTAATTGGTGACAATCAGACATTTTAATAGAAGGTTTTAAAACTGCACCAATTAAGTAAATTGGAGGAATTGGAAAGAATATTTTTTAAATTTCGCTTTCATTTTTTCAACAACATCCATATATTTTTCTTTCTTCGTAAATTCATATAGTAGCAAAGAAATTTCAGCTATATGTACTAAAGCCATTGTAACAGTTGGGTAGTATGCGCCAGAAAACACAACAGTAGCAGTATAAAATTTATGTAAAAATTTAACAACATCATTAATGACATCCCAAGTATCACTTGTTAACATACGCCTAGGATCAGTACAATGTCCATTAGCAACTTCAGTTATAGGAAATCTATATTTGTAACAATATTTTAAAAATATATATGTATAATTCCATCTAGTAACAACTTCGTCTGGCATGAATCTAGATGTAAGGTTATACTGGATACACTTAGTCTTAAATTCTTTTATTTTAGATTGTCTATTATTTTCCTGAATAACACCAACTGCTCTTCTAACATGAGTAATCTCAACTGAAAATAAATCAAGGCCACTTTTAACAATTAAATTATAAACATGACATGCACACCTAACATGAAAAATATCATCAAGAGGTGGTTGCAATGCAATTTTAAAATTGAAACTGCAGCATTATTGTTTGAAGCATTATCAAAAGATTATACACAAAACTTTTTGGTTTAGATTATAAAATTCAACAACGTCAACAATTGTACTGCTTATAAATGTAGCAGTATGACTCTGATCTTCATCATATCTAAAAGTGATAATACGTTTTTGCATACAAGTATTATCATCTATCCAATGGCATGTAATTGTCAAATAATCATTTCCGTTAACAGCATGACCAATATCAGAAGTTAGACATACTCTAGAAGGAAGGTGACTAAACAAATAGCGTATGTATGTTTGATATTGTCCATGAAGTCTAAAGATATCTGCTCTACAAGTACTTCTAGGGATACCTTTAAATAAAGGATTGTAAATCTGTTGAATATACATAATAAGATACGATGAAGAAGCAAAAGAAAAAGGTAAACAACCCAAAGTAATAATTTTTGCTAGTTCCTCCCGATCCCTCATTTTATCATATTATAATAGACCTCCAGTAATAGGGTTAATAGTTGTTTGACTTCCATCCCCATTATTTTCCCATTCTATGGGATGGATAGCCGTCATATGTCTAGTAAGTGTCCAGTCCCCCCTAAATTACCTCCGGTCAAATGTTTAAAAGTTTCATTACAATGTTTGCACGTAACTCTATCAGTACCTTCTATTATTTCAAAAAATTTCCAAACCGGAGTTCTTCTTTTACGAGTAGAAGTTGGAGCCACTGGTGGTCTTCTACCCCTTGTAGCACTAGCAACTCTAACTCCAATACTACCAACATTTCCACTACTAGGTGTAGGTGGTATCTCATCTTCTATTACAATTTCATTATCTTCTATTCCAAAATCTTCTTGTAATTGTTCATAATCAATCTCTACATCTTGCAAATTAGGCGATGATTCAGAAACATGTGTTATTGGGTCATTACTATTACTACCAGAAGGTACAGGACTACCTCTTTTTTTATTTCCACCCCTACCAGTAACTTTTCTACACGCTCTTTTAGCAGCATTAAACATATTGTAAAAATTAAAATATAAGCTAAAATCAAATATGCAATTAAAATATTAAATAAGAGAAAGAGTTGGAGGGAGTGCACCGAATTCGACAATAAATTGAGCACTTCATTACGCAAATCCGAGGTTACCACGAACAAACGTCAAGCAAGTATTTCAATTTTGAACTTCAAGCTTCAAATTCCGAATGACAAATTGCGATATTAAATTCGGGAAAAGAGTAACAAATAAAATATGTAATCTTGCAAATTGAAGGGAAGAGATAGATTGATAATTTGAGAATTGAGATTGAGATAAGAAATTTGAGTGAAGAAATGAAGAAGATATGAGGGGTATTTATAGATTTTAAGAAGGGTTAATATTGTAATTTAATAAATACAAAAAAAATGAAAAATGGCCATTTTTGCAAAATTGTCCGTTGGCCAACGGATCTGTAGCTGTTACCAACGGAAATGTGGGCCCCACCAATTCAAAAATCAAAAAAAAATTAAAAAAAATATTACCGTTGAATCGGGCCGATCCGGTCCGATCCGTACCGGTTCACGGTACTGTTGACCATACCGGGCCGGTCCGGTCCAGTTCCAAAACAAAAAATTCTTAATAGACCAACCCCCTACCCCCTTTGAACCAAGCCCAGCCCGTCCCCTACCTACCGGTCCGGTCCCGGGTTTTACCGATCCGGTCCCGGCTGGTCCCGGGTCAACCCGGCCCGGTTGACAGCTCTTCCGAGCCCTCTAACCACATAGTCAACTTCCGGTTGACTTTTTTTCCAAAACAAGCTTCTTTTTAAGAGGCGAAGTGCCTTATTTCCAACCAAAACCAATTCAATTACACCCGATCGACTCTAATACTGATATTGAAACATGAAGCAACACAATAAGGGGGAAACGGAGTAGTAACACATAACATGATGGTCGGGTCGTCACATCCTCCCCAACTTAAACAAACTCTCGTCCTCGAGCGTACCCAGAGTTGTACTAGAAGCAACCCAATGGTTGGATGACCTTACCAAGCATATACTCAGGGTGATCCCACGTCACCCTATCTCACATAGGTTCGATAACACAACATAACCAGAATTTCACAGTCCATCTAGACCATAAACCACATTGCATTTCCTGAAATCACGCACCAAATCAGAACCCCACATCTATACTCAGAACAAAACCAACTGTAATAATCCATACTTGCAACCTTAGCTGCAATTGTATGATATCCCAAAACAACCAATACTGATAGAAAAACCTTTATATTAGCTAAAGTCTTATCCCAACACCTTCATATACCGCCAACGGCAAATGAAACACGCAATAAACCGAACCCATCTCTCAAATCACCCATTCATGAGTCCATTTCCTTTCTGACTGATACTACAATACATTTCAGAGCCAAACCTCGATATTACCTTTTTAACAAGCTGAAATCAAATATGCTCGTACTCATTAATGACTCCAACGATCATCTCAACTACAACATGCCACTCTCGTGATATGACATCTCAACACCGCCTAAGCCACAACGTACTCAACACATGCAACCATAAAAATGATCTGAACACATTCAAACCATGACATCTTACTCAAACGTAAGAGCTGTAATTCAAATTCCTCCGTACGATCACAACGCAGAACAGAGATCCCATTTCACATCATAGAAATAGAGTACCTGAATCCTCCTCGAAAGGTCACAACATCATGTGGCCTTGCCACATCGCGCGATTCTATCCAAACACTTACCCATGAAGCACCTCAAGCCACCAGGCTCAACACAGACAGCCACGCACAGATTGAGGTCTTAAACCAAGCAATCCATAACACCAATGGTGAAGCAAGGCATACAAAGCAACATATAGAAAACTATTCTCAACATCACACTGTTACGGCACGCAACCTACTTCAGATAACATACCCGTGGTGGCGTGCCACCTGATCCAGATACCATACCCGTGGCGGCGTACCACCCCATCCTGCACATATATCTTACAAAAGAAGATGCACATCGAGCAAAAACTGCTCATTACAATAAACACACATAGCCTTATGCCCGCCCACAAGAAACACATCCGAAAAGTCCCTCAATACCGAAACTGAATCAATGGTAGAAACCTCTGCACTGACATCCGCCACGAAGGCCCAATTAACAAGAAATGCTTGCCAGCCGTTCGTTGGCCCTTGGAATATAACTACTCTGCTAGAACAATAGTTCGATGCACCTTACTACGCAACATGTGGCCCGTTTTCTGACATAGCCCATAACACATTAGTCTAGACAACCTAACATTGGAACAACCAGCCTGCAATCTAATATCATAACCCAATTTAGCATACCAAGCAAAGAAAAACCATTCAGACTTCTAGTTTCCAACAACTGCAAGACGATGTCAATACATACGACCCACAACCATCGCATGGTCGGTTCACGAGAACTTCTAGCCTCCAACACATATAACGCATAAATCACTATGCCTGATCCCACACTCCGTCGTACGATTACATAACACACATCAAGAATCCATTCATACCACGATAGATAATTCATATTTCTTGTGCCGTCAACAAACTCAAATATCCACAGTCAATCCAACAAAAAAATGTCACAATACTACTAACGTATCATCAATTTACATCACCTTAATCATCTGAAGATCGATTATTTACTCACCTGACGCTGTCCGTGCTGCTCAAGAATTCAATGATTTTCCATTATGAACTGAACCAAAGCCTTGAACATGCGATTCTCAACTCTCTATATCTTAGCACACAGACCATTCCACACTAGGATAACATGCCCATCTTCGAACCACGGTAAAACACATCAAGAACTCTTTCTCCCAATTCCATTGCACAAGCTAAACTGCCAGGACTGAGTCCTTCTGTCCAGACCAAGTTAAGCAAGCTTCCAACACTTAAAAGGTTCGCTGCACAATCCCTGTAAGACTCATTACCTCAAGCGCATCATATCCTTACCATAACAATTTGTTTTATTATCAAGCTATTCCATTTATCTCATTTTCTTCATGACTCATCATAAATTTGATATTCTCCCTTGCTGTAGAACCATAATACCTCGACTCAGGATACCACACGAGACTCGCATGTAAGACCACACCATCTAAGACCCATAGGCCACTGAATACCCTCTCGAACACTTCCCAGAAATACAATATTCTAGAATGCTTACTCCGAAGAACTTTCTGCGAATCTGAATTCATTACCGTTACTTCCTAGATATTGATACATAGAATCACATAATTAACATAACATACCAAAAGTCTTGATCTCTTCTAATGAAAACACAGTCTCTAGCCACATACACGAACTTAAGACACCTGATTGTTACATGCAAACTCTTGAACATAGAAAAACCATTCTCGATAGTGATTCACTCTCATTCAGCTATAATTCACCTGCCCTAAAATAACGAAACCACTCGTGGCTTATTAATATTCTGACACCGCAGAACGTGATCTCATACATTGAGCATTATTTATCAACAGCAGTTCCAAACATCCTAGTATTTCTTCACATCTACGAAGCACCATATATCCCTTATAGAAATTTTCCTTCACACGCGCCATTCTCGGCTCATTTCTTATGACCAGACCTGATCCGCCAACATACCTTGAGACAGAATCAATCATAGCATACAATAGTGCAATCCGCTAATCCATAGCAACCTCCCCAACTTGGCTCGAAGCCATATATCAGGACACGCTCAATAATCCTAATACTTTTACTCTAATGAAATCACAACATTATAGAGAGAATTAAACTCAAGTCATTTACAATTTTGTGAATACACAGATCATCTAGCACTGATATTCTCTGCGAACCTCGCATTCATTTCCACATCAGCTGAGTCCACTTTCTTAAGCGTCCCAATACTTCAAAATACAACACGTACCTTCCACCATCTTATATGTAATACACAGCCATTTAGTCTTTCTGAGTCTATACTCATACTGCCACAGGGAATGTACTTTATCTGCCAACTAGGAGAATGAGATATTCAGCACTCTTTTGTCACTACCAAGATCACATAGATACACCCAATATACTCATCACATGGATATCCAGTCGTTATTCCGGCTAATAAGAACAACACTGAATATATAAGTTCGAAACACTTACTCATACAATCAGCACCTCGGTGCTCAAACCATAGGCAATTATGCGGCCTCGAGTCCTCCAAACTGGCCCAACATGAACTCACGGAGATTACCTCTTGCCCCTCGATCGGGGAATCACAAGCCATCTAGGCACATATACTACCGAGCGCTCGCGTGCGCATACAGACGAGCGGAAGGAATTTCAAATTTTATATCTGAAGCTGAATCAAGTACGTACGATAAGAATTCCAAGAATGGAAAGTTTTCCTAAAGGTTCTGCAGCCTCTCGAGGATAAATAGAGACGTCTCCGTACCGATCCGCGAGACTATACTAACCCTGTTCATGACTCGTGATACCTAGTAACCTAGGCTTTGATACCAACTTGTCACGACACAAATTTTATACCCAATCGTGACTCGTGAAGACAAGGCCAGCCAACAACTCAAAATCCTCTTTGAAACATATATTAAACATAAATGAATGTAAATATTAATTAATGGCATTTAACTATGAAATTTCATTCCAACACAACCCGGCCAGGGTGTCACAAGTCACAAGCATCTACTGAGTAGGGACTCTAAAACTTGACTAACAATGTCTATATATACAAGATAAAACCGCAATACAAAGATGGAGTATGGTGCCGCGAACGTTAGCGGTCACCTTGCTCAACTACCACACTAAAGCCTTCGGTCCTGCTGGTAACCCGCTACCGGGTGAACATACCTGCAACTGCACGCAAGGTGTAGGGAGTAAAGTGAGTACTTCCAACTCAATGGTAATAAGAGAGAATAATATCTGAGCGATAAGAAAACATGTATGAGCACACCAAACTTCTATAAATGACAGAACAACCCCCTTTTCAGAAAACCAAAATACTGTGGAAACCCCTTTTGAAAATCCCAAGTTCAGTTCAAAAATCTCTTTGAAAATATGCTTTTTCCACAATTGAAAAGGTAATTTCAACAAGTAGGAATTAGTCTGAAAACCTGCCCCTCGGGCTCAATATCAACTTACAATATCCAACATTAGCCTCGGGCCCAGCACTCCTTAGCATATAACACCAGGGTATCTGGTAAACAAGGCAAGAACAGTATGTATGCCAATTATATATGAGTGTTGAATGTCATGCCATGTAGTAAAAATAGGAGTAAATGCATGAATGCAATGCAATGCACATGAATGCGCTGCCGCGTATGCGAGCCAACCATGTATAGGATTTAACGTCGACGACGCTCACTTGGGGGTTTGTACAAACTCCGGAGGGGCTCCTTCAGCCCAAGTGCAATATCATACAGTGTCAATAGTTACCATTGTCTCAAACGTGCAAGTCACCCAATGGTTAAAAAGATCCCATCCTAGAGTCTGTACATCCCTAGTGGCCGCAGGTACCCAGTGTGAGTGATATGATATAGCCCGAGAGGCTATTGTTGTTTCATATTATTGCCCGATGGGCTGTTATTGATCGATGTTTTGCCTGAGGGACGGTTCTTGACTCGTGTAATGCTTGATGGGCTGACTACGAGTTATTGTGAGGTAACCCGAGGGGCTGGTTCTGTTGATATTATGCTCGAAAGGCGATTTATGGTACATATTTTGCCCGAGGGACTGTTTATGTTTCTATAATTTTTACTCACTATTTTTATCACTCGTTTGAAACTATTGAAAGTTGTTTTAAAAGGGTTTTACTAAAACTGAGCTTTATTTATGCAAAAAATAATTTATGTACTATTTTGGAAATGTACTGCATTTGCTGTAGCGTTATGCTACATTTTCAATGCTGGATAGATCCTTATTCTTCTTGAGGGAGTATCACTAAAAATGCACAAACCTTGGTATGTCTTGCACCAAGTTGTTTTATCACAAAACATATCACAATAGATGGTGATGTCAACTCTTGGTGTAAATCTTGTTATTGAGAAGTGACTGTTGCACTGTCTCCACAGCCACTTCTGGGCAAGTGCGTTCTAGTTGGACTTTGCTTCTGTCAGGACATTCAAATGAACCATGTCATAGGACATGTCAATGGACCAGGTCCTAGTTGAGACTCTAGCAGTTGCTTGATGGACTTTCTTCTGCTACGTTCCCGCTTGCACTTTGACCTGTACTTATGTTAGAGAACCCCAAGGTACTAGGTCCCTGTGGTATTTCTCTTTATGTTGAATGAGTACAGTTACTGACTTGTTCTTTCATCGATAACCCTAAGGGACCAGGTCATCAGATCCCTATTGTGTTCCTCTATGTGGTTCCTCCATGTGGTCATTCATCCATTTGCTAGTGTTCAAGATTCAACTAGTTCATATGAGATGCGTATCATGTGGTGAAGGTTTTCTATCTGGTTCTTTACGATAAGTTTGTTAGATCATCAAAACACAAGAAATATAAGGTTAAGTAAAACCCATCAATTTTCCTTTTTTGATGATGACAAACTTAAGTATGGACAATATTTGTTTAGAGCATAAATAACCAGATGAGAAACCAGAACTGCGTGTACTACATGAAGTTCCCCCTTAATCTCATATCTTTTTTTTTTTAGTTTGACATTTTGGCTTTCATTGATATCAACAAATTTACAATGAGGAGTTCATAGTAGTAGTATAGACTAACCACTACTGTACAAATTCATACAATGCTACTACAACACTTAACAACTACGACTAAGGGTAATGATTGAGCTGTCGCTGTCCTGTTTGCCATCGCTTACATTTTCTACCCCGAACATGAATAAGCATTGCAACCTCTCGACAGAACTGATTTTCATCGAATGATTTCCCCTCAAATCTACTGACATTTCTACTTCTCCAAATGAGTGAAACTGTGGTAACAAAAGTAGTAGCCACCACAACCTTGTGCCACAATTTACTTCTATCTAGGCAGCAAATCCACTGGATTTCAGCATTCCATCGACCTATTGATCTGTTATAGCCCAGCCAACAACATATTCTACGCCACAGCCTACTAGTAACTGGACAAGTGAAATACAGATGGCCAAAGTCTTCTACTTGTTGATGACAGAAAACACATTTCTCCTCCACATTCACTCCAATCTTCAGTAATCTGTCGACAGTAGGGAGTCGACCTTGAACAGCAAGCCAAGTAGTGAATTTATGTCTAGGCAGGACATTGGTTGTCACCATAAGATTCTTCCATTCCACCCTAGGGAAGATTGGGAGCATAGTATGATATAGTGACTGTATTTGGAATTTGCCTAACCTGCACATTCCAGCCAGTCGATGCATAAGATCCCCTTGCAATCTATGATCAGCCAGGAGAGGAGTTCTGCATTCTAAAATTTTCCTAACTACCCAAGAAGCATTCTTGGGAATGGCCATTATAGCAATGTCACAGCTCTTTATATAATAGTAGTGTATCCACTTGATCCATAAACAATCCATCTTCCTTGCCAAATCCCACAGTAGCTTAGTGATAGCAGCTTTATTCCATACCTGTATATCTATAATATTGAGGCCTCCAGCAGTGATAGGTCTACATATCCTTTCCCATGCTACCAGTGATCTTCTAGATACAGTTGCATTACCAGTCCAAAGATAAGATCTCCAAACAGCTTCTATTACTTTCACCACTTTCTTTGACAAGATGAATATTTGTGCCCAATAAGTTTGGATCCCAAATATCACAGTTTTTGATCAATTGACTCCTACCTGCATAAGACAGCAGCTTGGCAGACCAACAGGTAATTTTGTCAGTTATACTCTCGATCAGTGGCATGTAATGGTGGATAGTAAGCTTCTTAGAATGGAGAGGAATGCCTAAACATTTGAAGGGTAGTTGTCCCTCACTGAATCCCAAAGACTCAAGGATAGCCTCTTTGTCATTCTGGTGTACCCCAGCCAGATAAACAGCACTCTTAGTAATGTTAGCAGATAGCCCAGAAGCTGCAGAGAATGTAAGGAAAGCATCATGCAATATCTGAATAGATATAATATCAGCTCGACAAAATAGGAGAAGATCATCTGCAAAGCAAATATGGGCACAGTTCAACTTCCTGCACCTAGGATGGAAGTTGAAATCACCATTCCTATGCAACTGAGCCAATATCATGTTTAAGTGTTCCATAGCAAGGACAAATAAGTAAGGTGACATAGGATCTCCTTGTCGAATACCCCTTCTAGCAGGAAAAGGCTTAGTGAGACCACCATTCATCACTAGTGAGTAAGTTACAGTAGAGACACAAGCCATTGTCCAATCAACAAACTTGACAGGGAATCCTAGATCAATAGGCAGTTGTTTGAGGAACCTCCATTCAAGAGTGTCATATGCCTTCCTCAAATCCACTTTTAAAACACACCTAGGAGATATACCTTTTCTGGAGTATACCCTTGAATATTTCATGACTGAGCAAGATATTATCAATTATGCTTCTCCCTTCAATGAATGCTGACTGGGCTTTACCAACAATGTCATCAATAACAGCTTTCAGCCTCCTAGTAATGACCTTAGATATGATTTTATAGATAGTCGTACATCATGCAATAGGCCTATAATCTTTCACTGTTTTAGGAACTTTAACCTTGGGAACAAGGGCAATGGCAGTGGTATTGACCATGTAAGGCAGCTGACAAGTAGAAAAGAAATCCTTTGTATCAGCATATACATCCTCTTTGACAATCTCCCGATTGCTGGTAAAGAACTCCACAGGGAATCCATCTACACCTGGAGCTTTATCTCTAGGCATATCTTTGATAGCATCAGTGATTTCATCCAGAGTAACATCCTTAATAAGTGATCTTTGCTGCGATAAAGTAAGACATTGTCCTTCCTTAACAATAGAAGTGTTAATGCAAGGCAATGCATCAGCACTTTCACCCATTAATGACTTGAATACCTCAATAAATTCCTGCTCCACAACCACTGGTTCTGTTAGCTTCATACCTTCTTCAGTATATATAGAAGTAATATTATTCTGACTGGTTCTTATCCTCCACTGAGCATGAAAATATTTAGTGTTGGCATCTCCACAGTCAATCCAGCATGCCTTTGATTTCTGCCTCATGATTTGCTCTTCTACATTGCTCCATTTCTCAATGTCATTAAGAGCTTCTTTCTCCTCTTTAAGCAGTTGTTCAGAGAATGGATTATGCAGTAGCTGGTTCTGTATAATATCCAGTGATTCTCTAGCATGGATTAGCTTTTGTTTATAGAAAGCCATATGCCTGTTCATTTCTTTTAAGTGCTGCTTCAAGTTCTTCAATTTATACCAAATCTGTTGTAAAGGTGAACCTTCACAATTCTGAGACCATACATGCTGCAATATAGAAGAGAACTAAGGATCCTCCATAATAGCATAATATAATCTGAAAGGTTTAGGATGCAATAACTTTTGACTCCGAAACTGTATGAGGATAGGGGAGTGGTCAGAGACTGAGGGATTCATAAAGTCTGCTTCTAGATGGCCAAACTGCTGAATCCACTAGAAATTACCAAGTGCCCAATCAATCTTGCCATAAACATGCTTATTAGTCCATGAATACTTCCACCCTTTAGACCTGAGGGGGGTCAATTGAAGATCAGAAATAAGCTCCTTGAACTCTCTAACTTCAGCATATGTAACAGGTGATCCAATCCTATCATCAGAATGTAAGACAGAATTGAAATCACCACTGATCAACCATACATCTTGACTTGGAACATTTACTACTCTCAGGTCATTCCAGAGCTGCTTCCTTAGAATTGCAGAATTATGAGCATAAATGACACTCAATTGTAATCTGATTTTATTAACAGGATCCTCTACCAGACAATGGATAAACTGATCAGTCACACAGGATATATGTAACTGAATGTGTGATTTCCAGATTAGCCATATTCTCCCATTGACAGCATTAGTGTAGTTGTGTTGGACCTTCCAACCTTTAGCAATTTTATCAACAATCCTATGAGCTTGTGTTCTTTGACTCTAGTTTCAAGGCATCCCAGAACATCAACTTTATTCCTAACCAGAAAGTTTTTCAGTTCTTTCTGTTTATGGATTTTATTAAGCCCTCTAATATTCCATGTAACTATAATCATGAAATATTAGGTAGCATACTCAAAGAAGGGCCAGGATCCTGCTGCTGCCCCTTCCTACCATCATCAAGAAATCCAGCAACAGCCTTACCCTTATCTTGATCCATCAATACCACAGTATCACCACTATCAATACTTTCCTGATTGCGATGATCATCATTAGTCCTCTGACTTGCAGACATATCAGTATTGATTTGGATCCTCTGCACCCTCTCAACAGGTTGATCAGATTGCACTGGCAAGCTAGACAATATATTAGTAGGCATTGCTTCACTTTCTAGTGTATCTGTATTAGCTTGAACAGATTGCACTGGCAAGCTAGGCAATGTATTTTTGGCCATTGCTTCACTTTCCAGTGTATCTGTGTTAGCCTTAGGAATCCATTCCTGCCTTGATTGCTTTTGATTTCTTGACTCGAGGTCTTTTCCTAATTTCCTTTCCCTGCTCTTGCACCTCATGTTCCCCTTCCTTATGGCCATTATACCAGCAGTCAAGAGAGTTATGACCAAACTTCAAGTAGTGATTACAGAATACAGGTTTCCAGTCATACTCAATCCCTTGGATCTTCATCCTAAAAGGAGTTTCAATTTCAATTTCCTCAAGCAAAGGAAAGGCAGCATCAACTTCGACCAGTACTCTGGCATATGAAATCTTCTCAAAATGAGCTGTGAATTTATCAGTGTACAGTGGTTTACCTACTGCACTAGCTAATTCGCTATTTCAGAAGACTAGTAGCCCACTGGTAAGCCAAGGAATCGAACCCATACAGGTATAGTACTAAGAACAGCATTTTGAAAAGAAAAATCAACATCCCATGGTTTCAGCACCATTGGCTTGTTCCTGTGTGATTATGGACCATATTGGATAACTAAGTGCTTATCCTCAACACTGTTAAAGCGAAAGATACAATAACCATCAGAGTTCATTAGAATTTGTGGTTTAGCCACAAAATTCCAAACATGCATAACAAAATTCTCCAAGGATTTCTCAGTAGGATTTTCTCCGATGATGTATCCAATTAATGAAGCACTCCAGTACTCCGACTGAGGTTTCAATTCATCAGCACTGATTTTAAATACCTTTTTCCATCCCTATCAGTAGGTGGAACAAACCCTTACCCATATTATGATTACCCCTGACGACCTCGGCCACAGTAGGGGAGGAATGTTCAGATATGGCGATATCAGAAAATTGCAATTTCCTAACAGCCAAGTTAGCAGGATCTACATCATTCACCTTTAATTGAGGCTCTACGCTCACAATTTCAGTTGCATGCAAAGTGATTTTAGCTTGAAATTTCTCAGGTAGGAAGTTCCCAAATGTTAGCGGTTCAAGTTCCTTAGTTACTCCTGGTGCTGGGGTAACGATTTGCGAAGTGGATATAGCTGGTTGTCGCCGGCGACGCGCCATTATCGGCGAGAAAGCTTCTTGCTAACCTACGCCATGAAGCTACTGTTAATTGCCTAGACGTGCGCCGAGAGCGAAGAAGAAGCACTTTGAACATTCCTAATCTCAGATCTTCCTCAGATCTCACTATAGTTCCTATACTAATTTTCCCCCCTTTTGGCATCATTAAAGAGAACATCTAGGAAGAAGAGCACAAGCAGGTAATAAGCATAAAGAAGACTAACACATCTAGCTCATGCCACATATGTGTGCACAAGAAAAGAGAAACCAGAAAAACATAGTATTGTACATGCAAATAAAAGGGGAGTTATTTCATTAATGTTTACATTGGACTGAGCAATTAAGAAGCAGGAATGGTTAGTTCTAACATGCCATCACACAAAAACAAAACACATAAACACCAGTAAAATAACAGCCACAGAAAGTTTGAAATATCTAGACGCTGAGGGGGATCCTAGGAATCACTAAGGGATGTAGGTTTGGAGGAAGAGACAATAATGGTTTTGAGAACCAAGTCTAGTCTAGCTTTTGCAGCTAGTTTTTCTTCAAGTAATTGAGCCCAGAGTCTCTCATTTTCCTTTCTCAGTTGAGAAATCTCCATATGTATAGAATCAAGTCACTTAGCTTCTTGGCCAAGCTGAGTTTCTAGAATGACATTTCGAGCCTTCAACCTTCGTATTTCCTCAGAGGCTGCATGTTGGGTGTTTATCAGCTAAGAAATGGTCGAGATGTTTCCACCAACTTTTTCTATGCATTCACATTCTTCTAGAAACGTCTTAGAAAAGGTTTGATTGAGTGTCCCCACTCTAGGATTTCCCAAGGGAACATCATAGAATTTGAACACTTGAGTGAGGAGAAAACCATAAGGTAACCCATGATTACCACCCTTAAAGTTTGCAACCTACTGCATGTGATCTATCATGATAGCTGGCAGGTTGATTGGTACAACTCATCAAGTGCTTCAATCAAGACCAAATCTAAATTTGTGGCAATGGAACATCTCTCAGAGCAGGGTAGGAGTACTTTATTGACAAGTTCAAAGAGAAGCTAGTACTCATGAAGTAACACTTTCTTATGGACATATTACCCTTGTTGGATAGCTTGATCTTTCATGATGGCTCTCTGAAAGTTCACTCCACAACCATCCTTGACATACCATCACACGGAATTCTAAGAATTTTTCCCAATGTTGAGGTGTTGAGTACAACATCCACTCCATTTACACGCGCATAGATGTGGTCCCCTTCAACATTGAAGATAGATGAGTAGAAGGTTTTCACTGCATCTTCATACACCAGAGGCAAGCTCCCTTCAAATAGGTGTTCCCATTAGTGAAATTCCACAATCTCCAGAATTTGTCTCATGCCAGCCATTTTTGAGATTGCTGGATCAAAAGTTTGTCCCCACAACACTTTTTGAGTTCTTAATCTTTGCTGCCAATGCACACTATCACAGGTTAAAGACTTTGACGGACCAGGTGCATTAACAGTTTCCCTTTCCTGGTTTCTGATTCCTTCATCAGTCCATCCTTTCCACCTTATTATTTCTACAGCTTTGTCATTTGACACTGCTATCTCAGTTTTACTCTATTTGGGCTTGCTGTTGTTCTTCCCATATGACCCTTTCTACTCCTCGACATTTTCCTTAATCGTCATAGATTGTTGCATCAAAGAACTAGATTCTCTAGAAGCATCTTGGACTATCTGACTTACTGGAACACTCTTGATGAAATATTTTGTATTCATCTTCCTCTTTTCCCTTGTATTGATGCTTCTCTTACTTTTCTGCAATTGGGATTCAAGATTCTCTTGTTGTAGTGACTTGGTGATGAGTGGTTTGGAGGAGGATTCAAAATTCTCTTGTTGTTGTGACTTGGTGATGAGTAGTCTTGAGGAGGACTCTAAGAGATTAGAATGAGCTGGAAGTGCAGAAGTGATTTTGCATAAAAGTGAATCATGTTCATCAAAATTCTTTTATGAAAGTATCTCATGGGCCAAGGACTCCTGAAGTGTTGTGGATCTTGCATCCCTTAAGAATGGTAGATCTTTCCTTTGATATTATTAGGAGAAATGTGCTTCTTCATTTATCAAACTCTTAGCAGATATAGCTATAATGTTGTGAGCAGCTTATTTTTCTGGCGGCTCCTTGAGAGTCACTGAGTCCAACATAGAGGTGTTTGGGTACTGGTCAGGATCATCATCAAGGGATCCTGATGTGCAAGGAGTAACACCTCTTGTGTGATCCTTGATGAGATCGTAGGATTGACTAGACATAGGATTCTTAAAATAGTATAAACATGGTTTATCAGAAATAGAAAGACCGTTGGAGTGGAGGAAGTCCCATAAGTGTATACAGCGGTAGAAAGAATGAAACAATGATCTTTTGGGAGTGATTTCGAGAGTGATTAAGAAGTGCTAACGATGTTAATGGCGGAGGAATGAGAAGATTGTTCAATCGCTATTGAATAAGTACTTAGTATATGAGTTGATAGAGGTAGAAATAGACAGGAAGAGGATGAAGGTTCATAACTTACCATGAGAAAGAGGGAAGTTTCTTATTGGGGAAAGAACTAATGATGAATGGGGAACGAAACAAGTTATGAAGCTAGATTTGAGGGGAAGTGCTATCATGCAAAGGGGATGAAGGATTTTACTGACAAGACATAGTACTTAGACGTTAAAATGTTAAGTGACGTGGCAGATGTAATACAAAAGTATTTATATGTTTTTTGTTTATAAGGGCATGCGAAAATTAAGTACATTGCCATTAGCCTCTGATACAGGAACCTGATGCCAGAACAATTTGTTCGAACGAGATATTAGCAGCTCCCCTCCTTGCAGTTCATAACTGTACCTTTGGCTTCTATGATCATCATATGTGTCTACCTACAACGGCATTGATATGAGTTAGGCTTGGTCAGAAAACACTTTAGCTACCTTTACCTGACGATGTCTCACACAAACAATAAATGGAGCACCAGGTTCCTTATTAGATTTGTGTGACACCGTCTTCAACTTTATTTATCTGAACTATACTCCACTTGAGGCTTTGATGTAGATGTCTGGAGTTTGTCCTTTGTTATACAATCCTTTCCACTGATCCATCCCTTCTTCATATTTATTTTCAGAGGAAGATCCCACCTTTCAATGTGTTTGCAATTTCTCTCTAGATGTTGATGAGGTCATTTCGTCTTGCTTCCTTGTCTTCCAGAAGATAATGCATGAATCATGATCAATACACTTTGGTTTCCCAACTTGAGATAGATTGGTTGGGAAGAACCATACTACGGATCAGCTTGGTATTTGATTTTCTCACACTTTGTATTCTACTGCTTGTGTGGTGCTATGAGATACATCTTTTCTTCTTCCTTCATCTTCAGTGGTGGAAAATGACGTACAAGGTTCCTTAGGAGACATGGAAGGTGATGTTGTGTTGTCTCTTGCCAGTATCCTTTCATCTTGCTCACTCTATCTCCCTCCTGATTTGAAGTCCCATGAGCATTTCCTGGCATTTTGTGCTTCCTTTGTTGGAGGCTCTATGTCCTTGTTTTGTGGGTTGTACTTTAGAATAAGTCCTTAGCTCATCCTTTTGCATTGAGCTCCCCAAGCTTATCCTTCCTGATGTCATGCACAAGGCATTTTCTTCCAATTTGGCAGCTCCTGGTAAGTTTTGATTTAGGGAGCATCTTGTCCGACACCTGTTCTCAAAGTAGAGAGAAATGTTCATTTCTTTTGCCTGGACTTTCTTGGAAATTCCCAAAACGATGAGCATAGTTCATTCAGCCATTTCACCATCTGTTATTTCTTTCTACTATGCCATTTTGGTTATACAATCTTTAGAGTTTGAAAAATTGTGCAATGTTCCTTCTCCTCCTTCTTTATTAACTTTGTGAGATTATGTCCAGATCACGCTGGAGTTCGCTAGGCCACGGACCAGGTTTGGATGGGTTAGTTTCTTCGGAGGTGAGAGATTTGCACATATTGCTCCTTCACCCCCATCATTGTTATTTCACTCATCTCATTCTCCAAGTTGATGATTAGCAAGAGTAACTGTTCTTGCTTCCTCTGTTCATTGATACTTCTTGGCTAGTTAATCAGATTGGCAACAACATATTTTAGGTCATTCACATAGTGCTTGTCTCTATTCAAATTCCAAGAAGAACCTTTTCTGCCCTTTCATACACTGAAAATGCACCCTTTATTTTCTTTTCAAGGATACATTCCCTTCCTATTGGGCTTTCAGTGAGAAGAACTTCATGATGTTGCGTGCTTTAAACATCCAATATCTATAGTTAGTCACAGTCTGCTTCCTCTCACTACTCCCTACACATACACATCAGGGGTTAGATATAGGAATCCAAACTAGCTTGGGCCCCTTGGTACAATAAAAAGGATGAATAAGGGGCTTCTTGGTCCACGCAGGCAGCATCGCTTTTTGCGAGGGGTACCTGGTCCTTTTCTAGTAGTCACTCTATCAGTAAACACTTTATTCTTTTGAGTATATTTAACCCTGGCCTGGCAATTTTCTTTAAAATGCCTATTGTTTCCGCAGTGGGTGCAGAGTCAGTTATCAGGTACAGTGACATACTTGTTGTGTGGGTTGTAGGGAGTTTTCTCCCTTTGGAACCCAATGCCCTGCTTGTTCCCACTATTTTTGAGATACATGGCATTGACTGCATCTGAGGGCCATGTCCATTATAAGGACTTTTCAAGATCATTTTTTGTTTTTTCAACTCAGTTTGGAGTTGCTGATTTCTCTCGAGTTCTTTGCAAAGACTGGTTTTTAAAGCAGTTATTTCCTTTTCAAGCAGGATGTGCGATTCACTGGCCACTTCCTTCCCTTTCCCAAGAGATATATTTATATGCTCTTTATTGAGTCCCTCAATGGTTTCCTCTAGATCAGCGTATATCACTAGAAGATCATCTCTTTCCTCCTCAGTAGAGGCAATTTTTTCTTCTAATGAGTGTTTCTTATTGCTAAGACCTCCTATTGTCACTTTTAGATCAACAACTACTACCATCAGATCGTCTCTCTCATTCTCCACACTGGTTATAGTTTTCATTTAGGACTTCCTTCTCTAGTTCATGATTAGCTATGGTTTCATTTAAGTCGAGTACACACACCACTAGATCATCTATAGATTGTTTGGCCTCCCCTAGTTCTACAGTCAAGACCTCCTTATCATTCACAAGGCTATAGTAAGCAGCAATTGTGACATTTGATAAAGACATTAGTTTCTTAGAAGAATAGGATTTCAAATTTCTCTGAACATCCCTGAAGTTTACCTCGTCGTCTTCATCTTCTTCTTCATCATCATCCGACAGAGCCATCAGCACGAACAGTGAATCAAACTTCATTGCTTTTGTTTCCACTGCCATCATGGAAATTTTTTTTGTATCTAATTCTCTTTTAGACTAACTTGAGGGGTCTCCCCAAGCAGCAAGATAATGCGTAACGATATTGTCTGCAGTAGTTTTTCGATTGAATCTTTTCTCTGGAACCAGGTTCCTTTTTCCAGCTTTGTCAAGATTTTTCTTGTACTGCTCCTGTTTAGTGAGAGGGCAGTCTTTGATGAAATATCCTGGCTTTCCACATCCATGATAGAGATCGTTGTTACTTGAACTACCCCACTTAGGTATTCCACTACTACTTCTAACCATTTTTGATATCTCTTGGTAAGATAGCCATGTCGCTATCTTCATCACTTGAATCACTCCTTTCAGCTTTGAGTACCAGATTCTTTTCCTTCTTAGGCTCCCTTCTTTCATTGTCCTTCTTTATCTTCATCTCGTACGTTTTCAGATTACTAATCAGATCATCTATGGTCAGTGTCTGTAGATCTTTAGCTTCTGTGATAGAATTTACCTTACTTTCCCACAATCCAGGTAGAACACGTAGAATTTTTCTCACACACAAGTTTGTTTCTGGGAATGACATATCCAAGACAATGAAGCTCATTTATGATGGAGATGAATCTGGTATGCTTGTCTTGTGTGGATTCATCATCCTTCATCCTGAACATCTCATATTCTGTGGTAAGCATGTCAATTTTGGATTTCTTGACCTGAGTGGTTCCTTCATGTGTAGCTTGTAAGGCTTCCCATATTTCCTTGGTAGTATCACAAGTTGATAATCTATTGTACTCACCACGTCCTATGACACACACCAAGATTCTCTTGGCACAATAGTTCTATTCTACAGCTTTCCTATCAATGTCATTGTACTCTCTTCTCCCTTTGGGCACCGATGGTCCTGTTTCTTCAAGTTTCTTTACGGGAACATGTGGACCATCACAAATGATGTCCCACAATTCTGAATCTTTAGCCATTATGAAGTCATGCATCCTGGTCTTTCACCATTCGTAGTATTGATCACTGAATCTGGGAGGTCTATAGGTTGATAGTCCTTCTTCAAAGCTTGGTGGAGGAGCCATTTAGAATCCTTCCTAGATGTTAACCTAATAGAAGGAACCCGCTCTGATACCAATTGATAGCCTATATGGGTTCACCAAACAATGGAGTACCTGGTGTTCTATAAGACTGATACGTTGAAAGCAGTAATGACTAAATGTAAAGAAGGCCTGAGGTTTTCTACGTGGAAAAATCCCACACAAGGGGATCAAAAAACCATGACCTATTATTGTAGGCTTTAACTCTACTAACTTGTAATCTACCTATTACAATCCACTTTACAATACTACCAATTTCAAAGACTTCAAACTAACTTATAATAAAACCACCACAAGCCACTCTCTAACTCTCCTAGTTACAGAAGATTTGACTTATGACTATTTCTGGTCATAACATAAACTCTACAGTTTACAAATTTTGTTTGTTCCCAAAGCAGCGCTTCTAAGAAAGCATACTAGAAATTACAATATAAAGCACATAACAAGATTATAACTCAACTGTGGATATACATAAAACTTCATTTAAAAACTGATCCATAGTGGAGTTGTCTTCTTGTTCTTGACACACCGGTGATTTCAATGCTAGATAGATGCTTCTTCTTCTTGAGGGAGTTGATCGTTACCAACTCCACACTACGACAAAGTAGGAAGAGAGGGTCGCAATAGCTTTTACCTGATATGAGGGTCGGGGTCAAATTCCTCGGGGAACTAGAAAGGGAGTTGAGTATCTATCTAGTTTAGAGTCGTGTAATTGTTCCAAATGACACTTCCAAACATTTTTGGTTTTTATTTTATAAACTACTATTATCTAACTGCTAATTAGAATTGAAACTATATTATGCTAAGAGAAAATTGCTAAGAGTTGTATTTTATGGATTAAAGGGCACTAGGGTAGTGACTTTCACCTAGGTGGCTAATTTACGGGTAATTGCTTCTAAGGCTCGATTGACATAATTGGGGAAATATGCTATAACCGTTTCATGATTTTACCGACTCGCACACCTCTCGGTAAAGAGAGTGATTTTGCCCAATTGACTTTCTCAAAACCAAATGGGTAGGGAAATTTTCTCAAGCAACTAGGGTTCAAGTCGGGTAATCACTCTCTCGAGGTTTAACCCTTTAATTGGGACTATCAATTCTCTTGAGTCCATTCAATTCCTTGTTGGGTCAATTTTGGAGACTTGGGCTCTATTTCTCAAGAAGAACCAAGTCAATTTAGCACAAACCAGTTTGCAACTACCAATTCATAAATTAAACCATAAAATTGACCCAAATAACAAACATCCATATTCAATCTAACCCTAGATGGAAATACCCATCAATTACCCACACTAGGATTGAGCCACAACCCTAGCTAATAGGTTTAGCTACTTATGCTTTAACACGAATATAGAGAAATAGATGAAGAACAAGACATACTCATTAAAATCTAATGTAAATACAGAGAATCTATCGTTAAATTAAGTTAAGATTCCAAAAATGGCTACAAATTAGCTTCTTATGAGCGCAGCTTTGTTCTGGAAATAACTTATACCCTAAAAATGGAAAAAGGTTCAATTTATACTAAGTTGGAAAAACTATACAAAAATGCCCCTGGGGGTCAGTGTGGGCCGCACAAAATGGACTGCGGCCATATTAGGCTCATGGACTTGAAACCTTGGCTCTCTAAACTCAGGTTCCACAGACCATGTAGAATGGACCGCGGCCCCAGAGGCATCTAGCGCGGTCTGCATAAACTTGACCATGGACCGCATGGGCTTAAAGATGGGCA
The DNA here is from genome assembly GCA_034376525.1 of Nicotiana benthamiana. Lineage (NCBI taxonomy): Eukaryota > Viridiplantae > Streptophyta > Magnoliopsida > Solanales > Solanaceae > Nicotiana > Nicotiana benthamiana. The sequence goes on from CM067335.1 coordinate 87,902,101, forward strand.
AATTACATCTCTCTGAACTTCTCTTTCGCGGACCGCACATAATGGTAGTTTGTCCACGGTAATCCATTGCGGACCGCACATAATGGAGTTCGTCCGCATTTCTTGAAGCCTTGATTTCTGACTCTCTGAATCTTTCTATTGCGGACCGCACAAAGAGTAGTGCGCCTGCACTAGGCCTGTTCTCCTGAGTTTTGCCTTGTCTTTGGTACTTGTGCAGGTTTCACTCCTTTTGAGTTAATCATTGATATCTTGTCATGTTGTTGATCAAACTTGCAATCAACCACAACTTATGAGCCTATTGGGACTATTTTATATGAAATTATATGCAAAACGTAAGCAAGAAGAAACATGAAACACGTCAAAATCCCTAGTTATCAACTTCCCCAAACTTAAGTTTTTGCTTTTCCTCAAGCAAATAAAATAAGACCTACCTCTTAAGGGAAAATCCAAGAATTTTCAGCTATCCTAAAGTATCCTCAACAAGTATCAATTGGGACTAACAATTGTCCTCAATACGAAAGAATCATTAATAACATTTAACCTTTGAAAAACCATGGATCAAGTATGAAACAAGAGCATCAAGAGTTGACTCACTACATCAAAGAACTCTCTCAATTACTTCGGTCATTGTGGAACCCAAACTCACACATCCTCAACTCTCCCTAAGCAAACATCACCTTTTAGAGTATTGGCATACAAATCGAGATAAATGGAATTTCACTCATCTTTCTCAAGAAAAGGTCACAAGTCCAGCTCTAAGTACCATATGATTGTCCCTTGTGTAAGCATCCACTAATGTAAGCTTCATTCAACTTAAGACTATATAGGGCTTTAGTGGAGTCATTATGAAGGTTTTTTGTTCATGGTAGGAAATGTTTTGATCTAAATGTGTTCCATCTTCCCGTTAGCACTCCTTTTGATTCATTTGGCACACATTCTCTTGAATTTTTGAGTCATCACACTTCTTTCTAAGGGGTTATAGAGATACACTGTCACTCTTTCTTATGCAACTCAAACCGTTTCTCCTTTTTCAACTTTCCACGCCTTTCTTTCTTTTTGCCTTTCTTGAATCCATTTTTATTCATTCTCACATTGAGCATTCTTTTTGTATTTTGCTTTTCTTTATTTTTCATTGCCTTTCCTTTTCTTCATTTTTGTGCCTTATACCACTTTGTTGTTATCGTCGTCTCTCCTACCAAACTTATACATTTGACATGTGCTCAAGGAAAGCTCGGATGCCAAGAGAGGGTATCTTTTAAAATGGGCATAGGCTTGTAACATGGTTCTTGAAAGGAAAAAATGTCTAAGGTTCAAAAGGGTTAACTAGGGATCATATCATTGGTAGGCTATGGAATTTGTTCAACTATCATGTGGATCAAGAAAAACCTATAATCACTTCTCAAGTCAAATTTCACTTAAGATTTCTCCTCAACAAACATTCAGGGCAAGTTCTAGACAATTGACTTGGGACTTGGACTCACAATTTAATTACTCACCACACAAGCTAAGAGATTGTTAAAGTCATCGAGTTGGGGACCCACAATGACCTTAGTTACAATTCGAGCACACAATGGCCCGAAAAATCATTTGATGATTGTCAATCAACACGAGAGTCTCAAGGTTACGGCTTTCACCATCCTAAACACAATATTTTGTCTTTGACCATGGGATCAAAGGCAAATGTGTTAGGCCCAAGTGAAGCTTTACTTGAGGTAACCTTAACTACAAACTACTAAAACAAAAAGAACAAAAAAATAGACTTAAACCCTTAAGAAGGTTGTCACGCCATCGATCATTGGGAAGAGCCACCCGGTTCACACAATACTCCAACTTTGGAAAGAACCGTGGCACAAAGAAAACCAAATGCTTATTAAAAACGTCTAGAATAATACAAAAAGCTACAAGCCTATATAAGAAGCTAAAAACGAAAACATATTGTGAAAATAAAAAATAGAATGAATATGTACAAGAGGGGAATGAATATATAATAAGGAAAGAATATATACAATGACATAACTTTATATACAGACCAAATAAAAGATAAAAAATGCGATAAAAGTAACTAAATGTAAGATTATATACAGATCAAATGTGAAAAATCAAGAAAGCATAAAAGTGTATCATATATACAGTCATCCAAAATAAAATGTAGGGTGCACCCCTCAAATAAAAGCTAGCATTGACCCCAATGCCAACTAAACAAATTAGCACCAAAAGGTAATAAACAAAGGTCATGAAGACTCCCTAAGCCTCGTCTGTCTGCATGGGATCCTGAGCAGTCCCTGGGTCCTCTGTGTGCTCGGGAACCTCAGACCGGTTCCCGGTAACCTGTTGCTCAACTGCTGGGACTTGGGACTGAACCTACACTGGCTTTGTCTTTAGTACATCCTGTGGCTGATTGGAGGAAGCCTCCGATGGGTCCGTCAACTGGATGATGTCATCATTTTCTCTAGGGATCTTCCTCCTCCTATTTGGAGGCCTGTGTGTCTGCTCCAAATCTGTGACTGTTGTTGGCACTGCTGCTGGAGCTGGGTCCTCAAACAATAGTCTAAAGGCAGCTGATCTGCCTTCAGTCTATCCACATCCGCCCTCAGCTACTTCACGGACTCCTTGGAGGCTCGTGTCTTTCTAAGCTTCTTGTGCTCCCAAGAAAGCTCCTTGAGAGCCTTGCTATACCAATCAATTGCCTTTGAGAGGGCATTCTGAGAATCAAAGATCTTCTCTGGTTGGTAAGAATCTCCTTAAGTGCATCCAAGATAGATTGGGGCACATGTGTTGGCTGTGGTGTCGACTGAGCTGCAATGGTGGAAATCAAGGTAGGCAACTTGGATGAAGCAGTATACATCCAACTTTTCAAGCTCTGAAGTGTCTGGCTCTGAAGCGTCTGGCTCAGCCAGTGGGTAGTGATAAGATGGGCCCGGGAGGATAGAATCTCCGATCCATCTAAGGTAGAAGGGCCAGGAGGTAAGTCAGCAATAGTGGAAGGTTCGGGAGGCATGTCAGCAACTGTGGAGTCAGGCTTAGTGGAGGCCTCTACCACAACTAGCTCTTCAGACTGGCCAGTTGAGGCAGAAGCAGGTGCCTTGTAATTCTTGTCCTTGGGGTTGTCCGTCCCCTTCAAGCTATACAAGGAGAACGAAGTCGTTGTCTTGACCTTGATGTCAAATAGCCTTTTCTCCACCTTAAAAGTCCCAGAAGTACATGGTCAAAGTGTTGGGGAAAGCGTAGTTTCGGTCGGTCTTAGGGCCCACAAGAGAAATGATGTAGGACATGCACAGTCCCCACATTGATGGGTATATCGCCATACTGGAAGCAAACAATATAGCCCGGTAGAGAGGAAGAGTCTGGTCATGGAAGGTAGGATCTAATCTGCTGCATACGAACGTCTCCCAACCCCTCGCCTCAAAGTTGAGGGTCCTCAGTAGAATTTTCACCCCAACAGTTAAAAAATCCGGAACTGTCCCCGGGATTGCCAGGAACTAAGCTAACCATGGGTGAACCTCCTCGCCTATCTCCAACGTTGCCATATATAGGGACTCATCAACATTAGGAACCCCAAATAATCATTTAGAGACTCTCGTCGAACATCACCTTTTTGTTTCAAACCTTGGTCACTTTGGAGCCCTTGACGATGTGGGCTACATTACAATTAAATTCCTTGACCAGGTGTTCATTTGCCTCCACGCAGTAATCTAGAAAATTCTACCACCCCACTCTCGTTCTGAACTCTCTCTACACATTTGGGTTTTAGGGTAGAAGGTCTCTATCTATGAAGCTCCTCTCTAAAACCAGTTTTCTTACCGGCCACTACTTCCTGAATGTATGGTATGCCAAATGGCTCACGAATCTGTCTTCCCACACTTTAGGTTTTCTAGTACGGGCAACCCCCCAACCTGACGCTCACAACCCTCTGGTACCTTCTCATCTCCCTCATCATCTCCCTCAGCTCCGTTTGAACTCTCCGCAGAAAATCAACCAAAAAGTGATCGCTACCAACTCCACACTAATGCAAAGCAGGAAGAGAGGGTCGCAATATCTTTTACCCGATATGAGAGTCGGGATCGAATTCCTCAAGGAGCTAGAAAGGGAGTTGAGTATCTATCTAATATAGAGTCGTGTAATTGTTCCAAATGTGACTTCCAAACATTTTTGGTTTATCTTCTATAAACTACTATTATCAAACTACTAGTTAGAATTGAAACAAGATTACGCTAAGAGATAATTGCTAAGAGTTGTATCTAATAGATTAAGGGGCACTGGGGTAGTGACTTTCAACTAGGTGGAAAATTGACAGGTAATTGCTTCTAAGGCTCGATTGACATGATTGGGGAAACATGTTATAACCATTTCTTGATTTTACCCACTCTCACACCTCTTGGTAGAGAGAGTAATTTTTCCCAATTGACTTTCTCAAGAACAAATGGGTAGGCAAATTTGCTAAAGCAACTAGGATTCAACTCGAGTAATTACTCTCTCAAGGTTTAACCCTTTAATTGGGACTATCAATTCTCTTAAGTCCATCCTGATCCCTTGTTGGGTCAATTTTGGAAAGTTACGCTCTCTTTCTCAAGAAGAGCCAAGTCAACATAGCATAAACCAGTGTTTGCAATCATCAGTTCATAAATTAAACCATAAAATTGACCAAAATAACAAACACTCATAGTCAATCTAACCCTAGATGGCAACACTCATCAATTACCCACTCAAGGGTTGAGACACAACCCTAGCTAATGGGTTTAGCTACTTATGCTTGAACAAGAAAATAGAGAAATAGATGAAGAACAAGACATATTAATTAAAAGCTAATGTAAATACAGAGAATTTATCGTTAAATCTAAGTTAAGATGCCAAAAATGGATACATACTAGCTTCTTACAAGCGCAACTTTGTTTTGAAAATAACTGATACCCTAAAAATAGAAAAAGGTTCCATTTGTACTAAGGTGGAAAACTGGACAAAAAAGCCCCTACGAGGTCAGTGCAGGCCGCACAAAATGGATTGCGGCTGCACTAGGCTCTTAGACTTAAAGTCTTGGTCTCTGAACTCAGGTTCTGTGGACCGCGCAGAATGGACCTCAACTGCGGAGGCAGCTAATGCGGTGCGCATAAACTTGACAGCGGACCACATGGGCTTGAAGCAGGGCAAATTACATCTTCCTTATCTTCTCTTCCATGGACCGCACATAATGGTAATACGGCCGCGGAGATCCACCACAGACTGCACATAATGGAGTTCGTCTACATTACTCGAATCCTTGATTTTGACTCTCTAAATCTATCTAGTGCGGACCGCACAAAGAGTAGTGTGGTCACACTAGGCCTGTTCTCCTGAGTTTTGCCTTATCTTTTGTACTTGTGCAGGTTTCCCTCTTTTTGAGTCAATCTTTGATATCTTGTCACGTTGTTGATCAAACCTGTAATCAAGCACAACTTATGAGCCTTTTGGGACTATTTTGTGTGAAATTATAAGCAAAGTGTAAGCAACAAGGAGAATGAAACACATCAAAATTCCTAGTTATCCAGAGTATTACTGAAAATGCACAAACCCTGGTATGTCTTGCACCGGGCTGTTTTATCACAAAAGATATCATAATAGGTAGTGATGTCAAATCTTGGTCTACTTCTCGTCAGTGAGAAGTGACTGTTGCACTATCTGCACAGCCACTTCTGGGTAGGTGCGTTCCAGCTGAACTTTGCTTCTGTCAAGACATGCCAATGAACCAGTTCATAGGACATGTCAATGGACCAGGCCCTAGTTGAGTTCCTCTTCCATAATAGTTCCTTGATGGACTTTCTTTTGCTACGTTCCAGCTGTGCACTTTGACCTGTACCTCTGTGAGAGAACCCCAAGGTAGCAGGTCCCTGTTGTATTTCTCTTTATGTTGAATGAGTACAGTCACTGACTTGTGCTTTCATCGGAGAACCCTAAGGGACCAGGTCATCGGGTCCCTGTTGTGTTCTCCATGTGGTTCCTCTATGTGATCGTTCATCCATTTGTTGATGTTCAAGCTTCGACTAGTTCATATGAGATATGTATCATGTGGTGAAGGTTCTCTATCTGGTTCTTTACGATAAGTTTGTTAGATCATCAAAACACAAGAAGCATAAGGTTAAGTAAAACCCATTAGGACTGTTGCTTATTCGTGCATGAGTCGTTCAGGTTGTGGCTTTAGATTGTATCGATGTGTCATGTCACTGGAGTAGTCATGTTGGATGAGATGAGGCCATTGAGATGTAAAATTAATACTATCGAATTCGATTTCAGCATGTTGGAAGAATAATATCGGGATTCGTCTTAAAAATTTTCTATGGTCCTTGCTGAAAGAAAGGGAGCTCCATGACTTGTTGATTTGAGGAATGGTTATGACTTTCTACATGTTTCATTCATCATTGGCAGTATACAAAAGTGTTGGAATGAGGCTTTGGTTTGATAAGAGGTTTATTACCGGAATTGGGTTTTTTGAGCAGTTGTTGTGATTAGAAGTTATTGCTATGAGTGTTTGAGTTGTGCAGTATATCATATGATTTTCATCTTGGCTTGTGGTTATGGCTTGATACAGCGTATTCAAACTTATTCAGTTTATAAATGTGAGATTCTGATCTTATAGACAATTTCGGAAGTTGAAAACTGGTTCTAAGGTTATAGGCCATGGTGAATTGTGAAATTTCAGTTATGTTGTGTTACCGAACCTTTATGGGATAGAGTGACGTGGGATCACCCCCTGGTATGAGAATGGTAAGGTTACCCAGCGATTTGATGGTTTTAGGAACAACCCTGGGCTAGGATGAATGTATGTTTAAGTGGGGAGGATGTAACGACCGGATCAGTCATTTTGAGCATTTTCACTTTGCTCGCCAGTTCTCGGGCATGACTAGCCCCGTATGATGTAGTATGACCTATGTAAATTGCCAGTTTTTGTTTCTAGGATAATCGGAATAGATTTGGAAGAACAATTCTCAGCTTGAAGCTTTAAATTTTAAAGATTTGACCAAGTTTTGATTTTTTTAGTATTCCATCTCGAATTTGGAATTATATGATTATATTAGCTCCATTAGGTGATTTTGTACTTGGGAGTGCATTCGGAGAGTATTTTGGAGGTCCGTGGTAGATTTAGGTTCAAATTGGCAAAATTGAAAATTTGATATTTTTTTGTCGGTGTCGAAAATTTTGATATCAGGGTCGGAATGGAATTTTGTAAATTGGATTAGGTCCTCTGTATCATTTCTGACTTGTGTGCAAAATTTCAGGTCATTCAGATGAGGTTTGATAGACCTTTTGTTCGAATTCGAAATTTGGAAGTTTTGAAATTCTTAGCCTTGAATTATAGGGCGATTCGATGTTTTGATGTTAATTTGAGAATTTCGAAGGTTGGAAAAGTTTGAATGATGTTATGGGTTGTGTTGGAATTTTTAGTCGGGGTCCCATGAGGCTCGAATAAGTTTTGAAAGAGTTTTTGGAAGATTTTGCCATTTTGAGCATAAGCATGTAATGATCCAAAAGTCCATTTTTAGTTCTAGAGATCGAAATTTGGTTTCGAGACATCCAAAATTTTGATAATGAATTATAGGAGTGATATGGAAATTTTGGTCTAATTTCATCAAGTATCGATTGGGTTTGTGACGCAAAACATGAGTTACTTGGTTAACGAGCGAAATGGATATCGCACTGAGCAAATGAGCTTCGAATTGAGTTTCGATTAAAGGGCTATATTCGTATTATTATTTATGACTCATAGGAATAAGAATATCAAGTTTGTGGTTAGTATAGTGGAGTTAGAGCTTTTTAGTGAAAATAAATATTGTTGGTGCAGCAGGATATGGTGTGCACTTTTGGCAACCAAATTTGGCACTTTTAGCAAAGGGAATAGGGCTTTTAGCGACCAGAATCGTGTTTTATTGAGTTGTCATGCCCATTCCCACATTTTTGGACGAAAAGAACGCAGCTTGGGGTGGATTTTGAGTGATAATCCATGGGAAATCTTGAGGTAAGTCACTTGTAATCATTTTTACTCCATTATATAAAATTATCATCGATTAATCCAACTAGATTACATGTTTTTGAGGTGTAAATTGGGAATTTGAAAATAAGATTTGAAGTTTTGGAGGCCGAATTATTAACAAAATTTAGTAATTTTGGTATGGTTGGACTCGTGATTGAACAAGTTGTCGAATTTATGATTTTATTGGATTTCGAGATGTGGGCCCGGGGGACGGGTTTGGCCAATTTTGGAAATTTTTGATGTAGTTTGATAATTTTCACTTGGTTTTTGTTCCTTTAGCATTGTTGATGGTAATACACTAATTTTGGTTAGATTTGGAGAATTTGGATGCCGATTCGAGGGGCAAAGGCATCGCGGGCTAGAGATTGGACTAGATAAAGGTAAGTAATGATCGTAAATATTTGTCCTGAGGGTACGAAAACCCGGATTTCACATCGTTGTACTACTTTGAGGTGACGTATACGCTAGATGACGAGCGTAGGGTCGTGCACTGTTGGGGTAACTTAGTCCGTCCTGTATGACTGTCAAGTCGCATATTTGATTGAAAATGTTTTTATCATTTTGGAAATTATTTCTATGTTTTGAGTTGAATTCCATATTCGAGCTCCGTACCAGCTATTTTGGACCCTAAAGGGATTTTACAACTATTCCTCACTGTTTTGACTTCATATATGTACTCAGTCATGCTACATTCTTTTGTTTTCATAACTCAGCCATATTTAATCATCTTGATGTTTTAAATGATATTTTAGGCTGAGATCATGTTTTACTGGTTCCCGAGTGGCTTGAGAGGTTTCTGACTGAGTAAGACCAATGGCCTGTGTTGTGAGGATATTATGGGATCGGGCTGTACGCCGCAACAGGTTATTATTGATTCATGATATTGTAATGCCAAGGGCCAGAATGATTTATGACACGAGGTGGCTTATTGTTATAAGGTTGAGTGCATGTTTGATTATGCCACGAGATGGCTTAATATTGTGCTTGGGCTGCAAGAAGCCCCACTCTGAGTCTGTACACCCCTAGCGTACCCAGTGTGAGTGATATGATGTAGCCCGAGGGGTTATTGTTGTTTCATATCGTTGCCGGAGGGACTGTTCTTGATCCAAATTTTTCCCGAGGGGTGGTTCTTTATTTATGTTATGACCGAGGGGCTGATTACGAGTGATTGTTAGGTAACCCGAGGGGCTGGTTTTGTTGATATTATGTCCGAGGGGCAGTTTATGGTACATACTTTGCCCGATGGGCTGTTTACGTTTCTATTATTTTTACTCACTATTTTTGTCACTCGTTTGAAACTATTGGAAGTTTTTTTAAAAGGGGTTTAATGAAACTGAGCTTGAGTTACGAACAATATAATTTTTGTACTATTTTGGAAATGTACTGCATTTGTTGTAGCGTTATGCTGTGTTTGACATGTTTTCTTACTGCTCAGCTTTCATTTACTTTTATTACTTACTGAGTTGGTATACTCACATTACTCCGGGCACTTTGTGTGCAGATTCAAGAACTTCTGAACCCGGTAGTAGGTGTAGATTGCTTAGTGGCAGTCATCGGAGTTAGCAAGGTATCTGCCCGACGTTCGCAACACTGCTTTCCTCCCCTCTTATCTTCCTTATATTGTATTTAGGATATTTTTAGACTCTTCGTTGTATTCAAACCTTAGTAGATGCTAAACGTGACTTGTACCAACCCGATGTCGGGCTTGTGTATTTATCCTGCACTATTCATTTAGACTTACCTTATGAGATATTTAGTTAACTAAAGGCTTAAAATGACTGTTATTGATTAAATATTTAAATTTCGGGAGTTATATCGGCTGGCCTAGTTTCACAATAGGTGACATCACGATCGGGTCGATTTTAGGGTCGTGACAAGAGCACACGTTCATTATGCGAGATAGTCTCCCTTCAATTTGTACACTCTTTTATATATTTTAACATTAAATGAGTGAGGTAATGTTAGTATTTTGGCATTTTAATATTAAAATAAAATATGCCATAACTTTCACTATTTCATGATGTCAAAAATGGCCATAACTCTCACTACTCCATGATATAGAAAATGGTCATAACTCTTTTGTAACTCTTCTCCCATATCTACCACTAGTTACATACTAATTATCCCATATTCTCCACGATTTCATAACTTATTATCCCACTTTCTTTCAATTTAATTCAAGGGAGAATTCATGCACCTATAAATTGGAGTCTTTCTTTCATAGTGCGGTGTGAAAAATAATTTTAGTGTGTTTTCAATAAAGTGAGGTTAAAGTTGTGAAAAAAGAAGAAGAGAATTTTTACTTTTGTTGAAGGAAGGTGTTCATCTTGGTGGAGCTTTGCACTCAACAACTTATTCAGGGTTTGTTCGAGTAATACGACGTGATCAGGCTGTTATATCCTGGGGGAGACAAGTCAAGAGGATTACTGCTAAATCAATGAAGACTTTGCTGTAATGGGCTTGAATCTCCTTAAAGAGAGTGAGATATCCGCGCCTCAACTTAAAAATATTTTATTTTTCTCATTTTATTTTTTGACTGTAATTGTACTTCCACCAACACTATGCAAGGTGTTTCTGAAACGTGTCTGTTTTTGTTTTCCTCAAAATATTTGAAGTATTTCAAAAGAAAAAGAACATTTTTAGTGAAGACTGATAAAGAAGCAACTTTTCACTAAAAAGAAATCTTTTACTACCCATAAGCACTAAAGGTGTTAAATGTGTGGGCTGGACCGGGCTGGGTTACTTTTTTTTTACCTGTACGGGTTATGGTCCGGAGCGGGTACGGGTTTAGGCTTAATGGGTTTAACGAATTCGGGTTCATCCGGGTAAAAATTGAACCGTAAGGGTTACGGGTTGAGAGGGTCGGTTCGGGCCGGATTTAGTGTATTTATTATTTTTTTTATATTTTGTATAACTATTATAAGGTATATTAATACTTTGTCTTAATTTAAAAAATACAAGAAAGATGAAAAAATTACACTTATAAATTGCAAGTGCTATATTTATTTTAAAATTCAAAATTAAAGTTTGCATTTAAAAAGTAAATTAACAAAAAAAAGGTGGTAAAACTAAATTTTCATGAATAATAAATTAATAATACTTCAAATTAATCTAACAAACTAAAATATTAAGCATAAATACGTCTAATAATTTTAAAATAACACGAATTGTCGTAATATCTTAAATACGAATTTCCGGAGGAGGCTCAAGACAATACTTTATATGCCTCCTTAAACTGCCAGTGTCAGACTCTGAACGAAATTTAAGACTTGACCACAGTTCTTGCACTTTAATTTCTGACCTTCTTTATTTTCTTCTACCACCCCAAAGTGTTGCCAAATATATGAGTGCACTCTAGAACTACGAGGCATGATTTAACTTGAATTGAGATTTGAGAATTGAGGATTTGAGATTGAGACTTGAAGTCTTGAAAATTGGAGAATGAGAGAAATTGAGATTGAGAAATGAGAGTTGAGTCAAGAATTTAAGAAGTGGTGGGGGGGGGGGGGGCGGGGGAATATTTATAATTTTAGAGAAAGTTAATTTTGTCAATTGAAAAAAGGTTAATTTTTTTTTAAAAAAAAAGAGGCTATTAATACGATTAACTCGTTGGGCAACGGATTTGACCAGTCCGGTTAATTGTTTTTAAAAAGTAAACTGACCGACCCCCTCTACCCCTCCTACCCGGCCCTACCCGGCCCCTTTGTACCGGGCCGGTCCGGTTTCGATTTTAATCGGTTTGGGCCGGCCCGTTTAACACCTTTAATAAGCACTCACTAAATTAAAGGTAAAAATTACAATTATCCAAGTACGTTCTGTTTTAGCAATTTTTAAGTACTTCCTCCATTCATTTTTACTTTGCATATATACTAAAAATTAATTTTTATTTTTCACTATATGCATATTAAGAGACGACAAATTTATTTTTTTGTTACCTACAGTATTTATTATTTATTTTAAATTATTTTCTCAAATTTAATAAAATATATATTAATTAATATGGGTATTATGATAAATTAAACACTTTATTTACTATTTCTTAAGAAGTGAATGTGTAAGTAAAAGTAACGAGAAATATTAAATTTGTCAAACGGAGGAAAGTGCATATGCATTATGTTCAATTCTCCACCTTAATTACAAGAAATAGAATCATCTATCAAATTCTATTCGATTTGATTTTTTCCCCTTCATTGCCAAGAAAAACAAAAATAAAACAAAGGAGAATTAAAAGCAAAGGAATAAATTCGGAAAAGGCTGAAAGCGCACTAGTCACTACGTTCCAATATCCCAAAGCCGGTTGCGTTCCGTCCATCAGGAAGATTTTTCTATAGTAAAACTATCGACAAATATCAGCCCACACACAGACACATACTGTAGAGTGAGAAAAGTGCGCTGTGGATAAGAAGATGATGAGGAGGTCATTCGGTGGTGGCGGCAGAGGCATGGGTGGAGGAGGCGGCGGCAGCAGCGGCGGCAGCGGCATGTTAAGAGCCATTCAAAGAGCCGTCAGGACAGGTGGCACCGTTAGCGGTGCCGCCCAAGAGCCCTTCTCTTACTCAACCACCACCGCCAAAACTACACGAACAGCAACAAGTACTACAAGGCACGCCTTCAACGACAAAGCAAATACTACACTTTCTCTCTCCTCTTCATCACCTTTATCCACTCTCAATAACCAGCTTCCTTTATCTGCCACTGCTTTTGCACCCGCCTGGGATTCTTCTACTTATAACACAGACGAATCTGAAGACTGGGAATGTTTAGAAGAATGTGAGGATGAAAGGGTGAATATTTTATTTGATGATTATATTTTGGGTACTGTTCCATCAACTGACGAGGTTCATAACGCAGTTTCTGCTCTTCAGCAGTGAGTTCCTGTGTATTCCTTTTTCTTCCATATTACGCTTATCTTCTTTGATCAAAATTTTGTGGTATTTCTTGAAATTAATTGGTATTTCTTCTATAACTACTTCAATTATAGTACAATGAGACCATAAACAGGTTTCTGTTGTTTTCTACAAGCTCAAGTGATCTGTCATATTTATTTGGTGTTGTTTAGTAGTAATCTATAGAAGGCAATAGTGGATAAATCCTCCCGCCCAAAGAAAGATATTGGCAAACCTCTTTGACTAAATGTGGGAGTTTACTGAAGTTGAACATTCTTAATGTGACTTAAAACTTTTTGTATTGTAGTAAGTGATGATAATGTGACTAAATAAATTTGTTCAACTCTTTTCAAAGTTAAGTTGTTTGCAAAATTGTGCCAGATTACCGGCTATATGTACCCTGTTTTGTCAATGCGACATTGATGGATAACCAGATAAACGAGAGATACGACCCTGCTCGCGGAGGCAGATGCAATATGGGTTCAACTAAACCCAACATTTTTAGCACTAAAAGTAAATATATTTGTGAAAAATAACTAAATTTTCATTAAATATTGAATTCTAAGCTCGTCATTTTCATAAGTATAATGAGCAACCTCGAATTGAAGTAACATGAAAGGAAAGGTGTAGTAGTAAAATTTGAATGCGTCTAGTTTAAATCCTGGATCCCCGCTGCCTGCTTGTTTGTGAGAATTGGTAATAGATATCCAGAAGATATATCAGGATGCATCAATTTGGCCCATAAAAAATGATATGTCAAACCTGTTTGTGGCAGCGAATTCTGATGGCCAGTTAGATAAATATCAAGCTATAAAGAACCTCCGTGATTTTCCAATTGCAATCTGTATGGCTTTTAGGTTGCCCATAGTTATAAAGTGCCATTAGTTGTAACTGAGTTTCTTAAAGAAATTTGCCTGAAGTCTTTCCCCTATTGAGCTCTCAACTAGAATGCAGACTTAACTAATTTTAGAACCTTGGTGTAAACGGTCATGCAGAAACTCTACCAAATAACTATCTCATGATAAGCTAACTTTGGCTGGCCTTTGTTCTTCTTCTTTATCTGAAGTGCAGCCCAAGGAATTCAATAATAGAATTCCTGGAACAAATGAGTGCGACATTCTGTCCACATTAAAAGAGTACATTGAAGAGCTCTTTAGAAGTCTGCTGGGCAGTATCTTTAGTTAGCTGATCGACTCATTCATAGTGCTACAAAAGTGTTATACTTGTAATATCTTTCTTGATATCTCCCAATAATTTATTCTTCTCTTATGTAGCTGTAGATAATAATCTTTATCTTTGTTCTCTCTATTATGAAGATTTACTTGCTTTTGCTTAATGTTGTTGGACTTCCTAGGGTCCTTGAGCCATCCTATTTTTCGTATTCCACAAATGACGGTCTTGGGTACAACTCAAATGAGGATAAAACCGATGAACTTACTAGTTCAATTAATCTGATGCGCGAAGTCTCATCTAGTGGGTCGGTGTCTGATTGGATCGAACCGTCCATGCATATTTGTAATTCAAAACTGTTGCAGTCTTATGGAGCTAACCGAGTATTTGATGCTTTCCACATGCTGCAGACTGAACCTTCTATTCAGGTACCCTACTAGTGTGCCTTCAGGATTATTTTGAAACTGATTAGTGGACACGTGGATATCAGAAATAGTTGCTTAATATCATATCTTAATTTGATTGTTATTTTTGTGAAATAACAAGTAGTCTAAAATTTTTTGAAATAAAATCTGAATCCTCTTGAGTTATTTTCAATAAATGAGGTGGTGGCTAAACAGACAAAACTCTTGGAGAAAAGTAATTTCTCAGTTACAATTGCATTAGAATTCATGGAGCTTTTGTTGTTCGTAACTTATTGGCTCGCAAGAATTTGGAGGAAAGAGACTAAGATATTGTCTAAATGGTACTAATATGGTTTGAATATCCATCGTTTCATTTCATGATCAGTTTATGGTGATCTGGAAATTCCCTCTTCATCTGTGCAGAAAATGGTCATTTCACTATCTTCCGACAAAGCAGTTTGGGATGCTGTTTTAAATAATGAGGCAGTTCGGGAAATAAGAAATTCTCTAAAACAAGGTTTGTCTTCTTACAAAGATATTGAGTACAGTACATTAGGATATTACTTATACATGTAATTGGAGTGAATAAATGATTTACCCAATAACACCAGCAACAGAAATCCGTCAATAGTACAGTTTGATATATGTTGACCACTCTACATTTTAATTGATGCAGCCGATAATGGCGTACCAGCTGGAAGTTCTGAGGAGGGTTTTGATAAGTCTGACAGGTCTGATGGGACAATAGATATAATCAGTTGGATTATTGGGAACACCAAGGAAAAAGTGATGGAGATAGTTGAGAAGATCATAGAGCTTGTGAATGAGTGGTTTCAGCCTCCTGAAGAGGAGAAGACATCAGAAGGGAATAGTGATACATTTGATGAAAAGCTGAGAACTTCCTTCTTCCTTTCCGTCGTAGTTTTGCTGATTGTGGTTGTTGCTCGAGCACAATGTGCGTAGTCATCACAATTTGACGACATGACAGTTGGTAGCCCCCCCTTTCTCTACTTTTGAAAGTGGGGAGTTACAGTTTCAAGTTTTTATACTTGAGAGAAGAAACCAATATGGTTTTTTCGTGTGAACAAAAAGATAAGTGATTTACTAGGAATTTTCATGCTTTTGCGTTCTCAAGGATTTCTTCAATTTTATTGTTCTCAGCACTGCCTTCCCCCACCCCCAACCCCTCCCATCTTTCCACCTTGCAAGTTGTGTGGTATTTAGCTCCTTCTCGTACTGTTAATATGTGGAAATCTGGATTAAACATTCAGGACTTACTCTAGCTGATTACTGTGTTGGTAGTCTGAGAATTACTGTCTGCCAAGGTAGTTGTAATTTGCTGGAACCATTGATGCCATTGCCTAGAGAGCTTGGTGTCGTAGGCTAAGCTCTGCCCAGAGCATTGATTTCCGTTAAGTATTGATGATGTCATAACCGCAAATAAATGTATGAATCCCTCTTTCCTTATCAACAAGAATGAATATATTTTATGCGCGAGAAGAAGAATCCTGAGACTGAGATCAAGCACCTTATGTTCTCGTAGAGCCATACTTTTACACACAAAAATTATGATGAAACGAGTTGCTATACTTGGAAATGGAGTCCGCTCAAAGTAGCATTTGCACCAGCAGTCAATTTTACATGTGCTATTCATATTTTAAGTATTTTCCAAAATATTTAAATTGTAATGAGTGTTGGGAAACTTCCAAATTTCAGTAGTTATGCCAACTTCCGATATTCAGAATAGTAAATGTTGTGCTCTTCTCTATACATAGCTTCTTTGTAAAAGGAGTTGATAGTAGCTGATATTGGAGGAAGATAAACTCAATTAGAGAACTGATGAAGGAATGATACTCCCATGGCAGATATACATTAACCTCAGAAGGGAGATACTCAGTCACTCAAAGCTATCTTGCAATAATTGGTCGACAACAGAAATTGAAGATTGCAGAATCTGGACAACTGTAGCACAGCCTAAACACAGGTTTATTGGCTGGCTTGCAACACTTGGCGGGCTGCTAATAGAGGACAGGTTGATTGGGATGCAATTACAGGTTGATAATATAAACTGTAATTTGTGTAATAAGGATAAGTTGGAAACACAGACCACCTGTTTGTTGAATGCAACTGGTTCAATCTAGTAAGGCAAGATTCAAACTTGTGGCTAGGGCAAGCAGTGCAGGTTGCAGGAATTAAGCAAATGCTGGAACTGATCAACAGAAAGCATTGGAAGCAATTCAAAAATAAAGTGATAGTTGCGGTTAATATAGCAGTGATATACCATACATGGAGAGCTAGGAACATAAAATTAATTCAAGGAAGAACTGTAAATAGAGTAGAGGTAGTTACACAAATTAAGAGAGAAGTTATAGAAAGGATAGAATTACTTCAGAAGTCTAAAAAACACATAAATGTAGAAGTTTAATTAGACAAATTATCTGTACTTAGTTGTTTTTCTGTTGTTGGAGGCTGAAAAGTCTGTGATCAGATTTAGGTGCTCTATAAATATAATGATTTGGTATTGTCAATGGTAATATTCGCATTGTTACCAAAAAACTTCAAGTCTAAAGTTACCAAACTTCACTTGAATTTTTGAAGCCGGACTTCATTAGAGTTGACATTCTAAATCAAACATATGAGTCTGAAGTTAGGCTTGCATAGATCTGAAGTTTTTTCAACTTCATCTCGTAGGTTCGAAGTTGATCCTCAAATAGCTAAATGTTAAACACTTCGTAATTTTTGGCTATATCTTAAATAATGAACATTAAAATGGTCATCTTCGCACTTGCCTCTGGTTCGAGATGATGTTTCGCTAGACTTTCGGAAAAATTGCAAAGGGCGTTCTATTTGATCGCCCCCATTTAATCTATATCCTTTTTTTAAAAACGTTTTAACTTGTACCCATTTTTTAACAACTTCTGCCCCCTTTCTCCTCCTCATTTTCCTCCTCAAAGTTTTATCCTTTTTTTTCAGAAGTAAGGTTCATGAAACTAGGCGGGGAGGTGAATTTCGTCAAAGAAGGGGACAAGTTCTCTGTCTTGGTGTACTCTTAAATATTACCTTCTCTTGTTTTATTGACAAGTTATCAATTCCTACTCCTTGAAAGTCTTTTTTTGCATCAAATACCTGAACAGTAGACATCATATGCAATTCATGCATCATTAGATGAACAACAAAGAGCATGGACTACCGGAATATCACTAAGATGGAAATCTCAATAGTGGGAGGACTAGTTACCCCAACTGAACCAAAACAACAAGCCAACATAAAACTTAAGAAACAGACAGTAGGGAATATAAGCAGAGCTGAGGATAAACATAAGGAGACGCGAAATGCCCCCTAGAGCTCTAGAGCCGAAGTTTACCTATTACAAATAAAAACTTCAGCTATAAAACTGAAGTTCGACAGTTACAAAACAAAAATTTCAGCTCAAGAGCTGAAGTTCACCAGTTACAAAAATAAAAATTTCAGCTCTAGAGCTGAAGTTCGCCAGTTACAAAACAAAAACTTCATCCAGTTACAAAAACAAAAACTTCAGCAATTACAAACAAAAACTTCAACAAATAGAGAACAAAACTTCAGCTACTATGTTTAAGTTCAGCAATTACAAACAAAAACTTCAGAATTCCGTGATTGTCTATGCTACTTCAGCTCTGTATGTTGAAGTTACGCAAAAAAGTGGGGACACTTGCAATTTTTTATTTTTTGCAAAGCGGACACAAGTTAAAATGTGGTCCAAAAATGGATATAGATGAAAATTAAATAACCTATAACCCATTTGGTTGCCCCCTTTAACCTATAACTTTTCTTGTAGAAATTAGGGCGCCCTATTTGGTTGTCCTATTTAACCTATACCCATTTTTTTAAAAAGTTTTAACTTGTAATCACTTTTTAAATAAATATATTTTAATGTAATTCATGATATTTTTACAAACAAAAAAAAATTGATTGCAAATGTTATATTTTACCTTTTTTTAAAAATTGATTTCTCTTCTTCTTTTCGTAGTAAACATTGTACATAATTGGGCAACTAGGTGAATCAGTGCTGGTGCAAAAATTCTATTGAATCTAGAGCTTAATGTGAGTGATCAAAAGTGATAGTTCTTTTGTGACTTATAAAAAATTGTTCATTTCTTGCAAACTTGTAAGAACAGTCAATGCCAATTTTAAATATAATACTGCTCTAAGGAATAGATATCTGTTGGTAATAATGTAAACGTGCATATTCTTATCTTGCCCGCTTCTGGAAATAGCAATATCAGGGAAATAGCTGAAATTAGTTCCAGTTGTTGCAATTTAATTTTGTAAGAGCTCCTAAGAATGCTGAAGTTCAAAAAATATAAACCAAAACTTTAGCTCCTAGAATGTTGAAATTTAGCAAATATAAAACGAACTTCATCTCCTAGAATGGTGGAGTTCAGCAAGTATAAAATAAACTTCAGCTCCAAGAATGCTGAAGTTAAGCAATTACAAAACAAGAACTTCAGCTAAAACATGTTGTAGTTTTATTGAACTGAAGTTTGTCATTGCACTATGAACTGAAGTTTGCGTGATTGTCTTTGCAAGTCACGCCAAATTTTAAGCAAAAATATCTGAAGTTTTGCTTTGATAAGGCTACACTTCAGGCAAACATTCTGAAATTCAAACTTCAGACATAAATTTTTTCTTAAAAGTGAGTACGCTTGCAATTTTTTTATAAAATAGGTATAAAAAGGTCATTCAAAAACTGGATATAAATGCAAGTCCCCTGCTTTTCTTCGTTGGAACTAGTATGCACAGAATTTCTAGTACCTTACATTTATAAAAAGTCAAGATCTCAAAACAAAATCAATGATGGTTGGTTATAACCTTTATCTATTTTTGGCGAAATGGCTTCCTGGCAACTCAAACTTGCGATCGATTTTTAAGCCGATACACCAACTTATGAGTTTCCCATTTGAACACTTAAACTCCTGAAACCCATAACTAATAAACACATTCTATCCGCGCGTGTATTACACATTCTCTAACGTGTCCATCCAGTCAGCACTGACCCAATCGTAATGTTACACGTCACAGGCGAGACCCAGATCGCCTCACACCCAAAAATTCATCCTCTTCTTATGCTAATTTTGAGCTCCAAAGCAGCCATTCTAGAAACCATTCCAAGACCCAACAAATTCAATTCTGCGTCTGGGTTTTCCATCACATACTCTTCTTTCAGAGAACAAAGAGAATCGACAACTACAAGGAATTTCAGCGACAAAAACAAAGAAGAGGGATAGGCAAACAAATTTTTGCAGCTACGATAATTACAGAGCAAGTCACATTCTGAAAACAAAAGTCAAGCACTAGAGAAATTTCTACTCTCATTTCAGTTGATCATGTCACATGTACTCCAGAGAAAACTAGGAGATAACCCATTACTTGCAATTACAAATATAGTTGGCATGCGGCGACCTCAGCTCCTATCACATCCATGAAAATTATTTTGCAAGATCTGGGAACCCGCCAAAATACCTAGAGGCCTGGATTGTACAGCAAGCAAATATAAGTGTTGCTACTCTCATTTCAATTGGCCTGCTATTGGCTTAAAATTTGGGGTCACAGTTCCTGAAAACATGTTCAATCCAAATTTTAGAATCGTCGTATTCATGGCAGACAAGGAACGAGTGTGGAATGAAATATTCACGAAAAATGGCATGGTTCATACCCAGATGGAGGAGATATAAAAATTCCAAATTCCTAGACCTTCTCTTTAGTTGCCCCAAGATTTTATGTACCAGAGACAAAGCAGATGCAGCGACATTTATCTTTCCACCCATGGAAGGATTTGATAAGAAAAGGCATGGTGTAGATTTGCTTGGAGAGGGTGGTTTTGCTGGTGTTGGGCTCTCACTCTCCTAAAAAAAAGTGAGACTCACGCACAGAGCTGACTAGGCCCAACAGATGCCACATGAGATGAGTCAACATTCAAATATGTTTATTAGTTATGGGTTTCAAGAATTTAAGTGTTCAAATGGGAAACTCATAAATTGGTGTATCGGCTTTAAAATCGACCGCAAGTTTGAGTGGCCATGAAGCCATTTTGCCTAATTTTACCACACGACATATATGTATTACGATAATAATTGAATTTTTAATAACATTGGCACAGTTTAGTTTTCAAATTTTAGAAAAGAAAAGTTGTACCCACTAATTCCAAAATTTTGCTTGTTCTTTATGTGCTTATGTTCGTTTAAATTTTTTAACATGTTTCTATCATAAAAAAGATATTTTTATTTTCAGTACTTTTTGAGAAGACTAAAATGATAGGTTTTAGTATGTTTAATTTAACCCTTTAATGTGTATATACCATAAGTCAGACAAACAGACAAAAGAAGACTAAGAAGTCAAACAATATAAGCTCCGCACTTGGCATATAAAAGAAGTAAAATAGACTTATGGATCCGAAAATAGTATTATTTTGTTATAAATAGAACTCTATTTAGAGTAAATGTCTAAGAGTTTTAGTTTGAAGTTAAGTCATTTATCTTCCTATAAATAGAGGGGTCTTACCCCATTGTAAATCATCCCAAGTATCAATAAGAATACTCCTCTCTCTCCCTATTCTCTCTATATTGTTCTTGTCTTTTATATTATTTCATAACACGTTATCAGCACGAGACTCTACCGTCTCAAGAATCATTCTCGAGAAAAACTAAGGTATTTCTCTCTTCCTAATTTGATTTTCAATTATGTCTGACATTACGAAAAGAAAGTTCGTTGCCCTTGAAATTTTGGGCAAGAACTATATGACATGGGTGTTGGATGCTGAAATCCACTTAGATGCTATGGGTCTTGGAGACGCCATTAAAGATAGAGATAAAGCATCCACCCAAGATTGTGCTAAGGCCTTGATTTTCTTGAGCCATCACCTTGATGAAGGTTTGAAGATTGAATATCTCACCGTCAAGGATCCACTCATCTTGTGGAAAGGCTTAAAGGAGAGATATGACAACCTGAAGTTGGTCACTCTGCCACAAGCACGATACGATTGGGCTCATCTGAGGCTCCAAGACTTTAAGTCTGTTTCTGAATATAATTCTGCAATGTTCAGAATTACTTCTAAATTGAAGCTATGTGGAGATAAAATCTCCGATTATGATATGCTTGAGAAAACGTTTACAACGTTTCATGCCTCCAATATGGTACTGCAACAACAGTACAGAGAGAAAGGCTTCACAAAGTACTCTGAACTGATTTCTCTTCTACTTGTGGCTGAGCGAAATAATGACCTGCTCATGAGAAATCACGAAAGTCGACCCACTGGGTCTACACCACTGCCTGTAGCAGATAAGGTGTATTCTCATTATGCCAATCATGAAAAGGGCCATGGATCTAACCATGGTCGTGGTCGTAATCGGGGTCATAGCCCTGGATGTAGACAAGGAAGAAATATCCATGATGTCCGTCACCCCCCGAGGAGAGATAACCACCGAAAGCAGAAACGGGATTATAAGGATCCTAAGGCAAAAAGCTCAGAAACTATATATTATCGTTGCGGTGAAAAAGGGCACTGGTCAAAAGCTTGCCGTGTACCAAGACATTTGGTTGATCTTTATCAAGCTTCTCTAAAGAATAAAGGCCCTGAAACAAATTTTGTCTCTGACGACAATTTTGACATCACCCACCTGGATGTGGCAGACTTCTTTGAGCAACCCGATGGGAAAATAGACCACTTAATCGATGATGGATCTGTGATGAAAGAAGATGGAGTTGTTTGATTTTATTTCACTTATTTGTAATAGTTAGTGAATAAACTAATAGTCATTAGTATCAGCTCGTATTAGTTAGTTTATGATATAATGTTAGTATTAGTTCTTTAGAATGTTTCAATATGCTCAGATTTCAATAATATTTTTATTTTCCAGTAGCGGTAATCGACTAACCTAACAGTTAGTCGATTATCTAATATTTCGCATTAAAACTGCAAAACAATCGATTGTCAATGTTCAACAATCGATTGTCTATGTTTAACAATCGATTGTCTTAAGACAGTGTGCTCTGGAATTTTTCAAAATAGTCAACAATCGATTGTCTATAGTTAACAATCGATTGTCTTAAGACAGTGTGCTCTGGAATTTTTCAAAATAGTCAACAATCGATTGTCTATAGTTAACAATCGATTATCTTAAGACAGTGTGATCTGGAATTTTTCAAAATAGTCAACAATCGATTGTCTATATTTAACAATCGATTGTCTTAAGACAGTGTGATCTAAAAAATTTTTCAAAATAGCAAATAATCGATTGTCTATGTTTAACAATCGATTGTCTTAAGATAGTGTGATCTGAAGTTTTTCAAAATAGCAAATAATCGATTGTGTGTGTTTAACAATCGATTGTCAATGTTCAACAATCGATTGTGTGTGTTTAACAATCGATTGTTTTAAGAAAATGCTTAAACTGAAATTTTCAAACTGCATAGTAATCGATTATGGAAAACATATAATCGACTATCTGATTTAGTTAGTCAACTGACCTCAGCAGATTTTGAAAATATTGTTTAAATGTGAAACAAACGAATTGAACTTGTTTATTCTCATGTTCGTATATTTTCTTTTGTATGGCAAACTATGGGAATTAAATTATTGAAGGCTTCTGAAGAGCAACTATAACTCTGCCTAAAGGAACGATATTTTAGAGAATGCAATGTTCTCCTCCAAGTCTAAGAAGAACTTGTTGAGTTTTAATGATATCAGTCAAAAAGTTCTCATCCAAGTCTAAAAGGAACTTGTTGAGTTTTAAAGATATCATTCAAAATGGATATCAGATTGAGACAATACATGAGTATAATCTTGAATACCTCATTTACTCATGAAAACGAGGCTGCCCACTTCGGCTTGGGGTCACGCCATTTTGCATGCAGCAATGCTAGTTCGTCTCTGACTGACGAATTGACACAAATATTCCCCGTTGCAATGAGTTTTGGGTCATGAACCCAATATATCCCATTTAAGAATCTTTGGATGCGCAGTATATGTGCCTATAGCACCGCCATCCGGCACCAAAATGCGTCTGCAAAGAAGGTTAGGAATATATGTTGAGTTTGAATCGCCCTCCATTAATTCGCTACCTCGAAACATTGACAGGAGATTTGCACGATTTGCAGACCGTCAATTTGATGAGACACTTTTCCCAAAATTAGGGGGAGAAGTTGGTGAAACCAAACGGAAAATTTTGTGGAAAAATGCATCACTATCTCATCTTGATCCACATACCTCTATTTGTGAAAGAGAGGTACAAAAGATTATCCATTTGCAAAGAATAGCAAATCAAATGCCTGACGCATTTACGGACTTGAAAAGGATAACGAAATCCCATATCCCCGCGGAAAATGTCCCAATCCGTATTGATGTCCCTGTTGGACAATCATCTAGTGTCATATCCAATGAGTCAAATGCACGCCTGAAGCGTGGCAGACCATTAGGTTCCAAAAATCGAAATCCTAGAAAGAGGAAAGCAAATGATCAAAATGACACTACGAAAGAATCTCATGAGGAAATTCATGATTTAACAAATTCTGAGATTCATGAAGAATCCATTGAGCCCGAGGCTCTGGAAAATACGGAACTATCCATAAATCCAATCAATATTGAGGAAAATATTAATCGAGTGGATATAGTGGTGGATAATGTCTTTGCTTATAATGTCGCATCTAGCATTATGCAAGAATGTGAGGATCTCGAACCTCAATCTGTTGAAGAATGTCGAAAAAGACATGATTGGCCAAAGTGGCAAGAAGCAATTCAATCAGAATTGAATTCGCTGGCAAAGCGTGAAGTTTTTGGCCCTATAGTTGAAACACCTAATGGTGTTAAGCCTGTTGGCTATATATATGGCGTGAATGATCGTTAGTCACGTACCTATTGTACGCCAAAGTATTTTGGAAATATGATTATTAAAGGACAACGATAATGCAAGAAACATATCTTGCATATAAGTTTGACATGACCATAATGGTATTTCTCTTTAAGAAAGATATTCACCACATGGATGTTGATGAATCTGTGGTAGTACAAAATTAATTGAGAGCTCTAGAAGAGCCAATTATTACTATGTTGGAGAAACACAATTGAGTATTGTGCTGTAGTAAGTCTCAAAGAAACTTATTTAGTTTCCAAAGTACACGCGAAAGCGATTGATTATATTGAGACTATAAATAAAGGAATGATTTGATATCTCCTATTACTACAACTTGTAGCGGGGTAATTTGTATATGAAAAGCTACCCGCTTTGTTCTCCAGTTTGTACTACACAAACGAAAGAATGCCACAATAAAGTGGATATCTATTGGTATAAAAACCCATGTCATAATAAACCTGAAGTTTATTGATAAGTGCACATGTCATGGTGTAAATTTGAAGTTTGCCAATATTGATAATTTATTCAGTTGGCATTCGTGTTAGCCATCTCATTTTAAGTATGATGTGCAAATTCACATAGGTGAATATTAAAGAACTAGAAAGTTCTTTACGAATTCTCTTGTGTCACTTGTTCTCATTAATGAACTGACCAACTAAAGAGTTCGGGTTGAAGCCCATAAATTCTGGAAATATCAAAGGTGAATATGGGCCCATTCACCTGCCATGTATACCACATATGATGCATCTATGAAATGGTTACATGCGCAATTGTTATTAACCCGCAGCCTGGCCGGTGCTTGCGAGGTAAATTGCTCAGTAATCTAACTTCGAGCATAATTTCCAGATTTTCTACTCAAGATAGTTCATCTTGATAAGTTGGTTTATATCAAAGTTGGTTTAGCAAGATAATTATTGAGTGCTTCCACTTAATAGCTAAATTGTTTCTTATGAGAACAAAGTTATATATATCAGTTTGATATACGTTGTATACAAGAGTATATTCTCCCCTCACAAGTGGTTCAGGGTCAGGAACCAAATAATTTCATCTTATTATTAATGTGTTGTGTATATTGACATGATAATGCACAAAGATGATTTCCCAAAGTTGAGGAAACAAGTTAGCTTTACTAACATGAGGGGGAGACATGATAAACACTTGAGAAAAGGTTACATGGGATGAATTATCATTTGTATATGTAAATCCCCGAATATCATATTTGAACCTGAAGTTCATAAAAGGGATAATTCAATTGCAACATATTGCAAAGCATGCTATACGCATTTGCTGACCCAAAGAAAGTGACTATATTCTCACTACAAATGCTCATATTAAGTCCCAGAAGGACAAAGTCTATGATACGCTTAAAGCGTATAGACAAATACTTGATTCCATGTAGATTTGGACATATAGTTCAAATACTTGAAAGTATAAAGTCAAAGGTATGTATAATCAGTTTTCGATATCTTATTTGTTTAGCATGACATGAAAACTTGATATGCATCTAAAGTCTATTATGTGATTTATATGACTTAACTTGAAAGATTTAAGTTGCTTGAAGCATACACAATTCTTGGTCCTGAAGTACCACATCCTAAGTACAATTTGTGTACATATGTATCTTGCTATAACTATAAGCATGATGGCATTGAGAATACATCTATGAAGATATTGAAGAGTCATTCCACGACATTATATGAAGATGTTCATATCTATCAAGAATGATGATTTCAAGGTGCGGAATATTTATTCAAGTCAATATGGTTGATTTATTTATCAAACATCTACCAAAGATTGTTTTGAAGATGGTGCACAAGATTGGAATGGAAATGCTCAAGGATATAAATTGATGTTCTTATCAGGGGGGAGTTAATGCGCGTTGCACTCTTTTTCCCTTACAAGGTTTTGTCCCAACTGGGTTTTCCTTGCGAGATTTTTAACGAGGCAACCAATAGGCGCATATTCAAACATGTGTACTCTTTTTCCTTCTCTTTAATTTTTCCCATTGGGTTTTGGTTTTAAGGTTTTAACGAGGCACATTGTTGAATAGACATTCAAGGGGGAGTGTTATAAATAGAACTCTATTTAGAGTGAATGTCTAAGAGTTCTAGTTTGAAGCTAAGTCATTTATCTTCCTATAAATAGAGGGGTCTTACCCCATTGTAAATCATCCCAAGTATCAATAAGAATACTCCTCTCTCTCCCTATTCTCTCTATATTGTTCTTGTCTTTTATATTATTTCATAACATATTTTATGTTTTTCTATTTTTAAAGTGCTGTTATTAGAGTTCCTTGACCACATTAAATGCGCCATAGCAACAGAAGGATTCTTCTCTCCTCAGCTTCAGGTTGAGCATTTGTTGTGGCTAAAACTAGACTGAATTCGATATCAATCCAGTTGTGGCTTAGTAAGAAATGCACCTGACATGCTTTCATTTGTCTGATAAAAATATCGTTATGGGTACGTTTTTTCTGCTTAAGAATTGGCCCAACTCATCTTAAAAATATCGTTATGGGTACCTCATCTTTTTAATATCATTTTCAAATTAAGTTAAAAATCAATGGAATACTCGCTTCCAAATGTAAGAGAATCATAATACAGTTGCAGCTTAAGTGATGAGGTCACTTAATTCTCGTCAAAATTAGACCACATTAACTTGTAATATAACTAGTGGCGGAGGTAGCAAAGTGCATCTGACGAGTTACTTCATAATTTCTGTGTCTCTTTCAAACTTCCACAGCTAGTCGTAAAAAGTAATTAGCAATTTTTTCCACATATCACACGTGCCCAGTTCTTATATCATTTTTTCACATAATTAACAAAGGAATTCTCATTTTTCACAAAATGAACGAGGATTCTCCTATTCAATTTTCGACGTTCACATCCACAACTAGGGTGTACGAACCCAGTTGCCAATCAGCCAGTCAACACAAGTGGAAGCAATTCATTCTGGTAGAAGGTCTTCAATTCCGCTTGCCAAATCAGATGGCAGTTTGAGACGAGGAGAATAACTTAACTTTTGATTGAGACGTCCAGAGTGGATATGATAGATATACCGTTCAAACATATGGGCACCCGTGCCCACACTGCCAAGCTCACAAGACTTGACATAAACATATACCACCAGTCTCGCAGTTCTTTTAAGCAGTGCCCAAGAACACGTGTTGCACATTTTACTCTTCTATTTATCTCTAAATTTCATTGCATCAGTTTTTTTCATTTAAACGTGTGATGGAAGATATCAATAAAACATGCCTAATGGCACAAGATACCAATCTTTAACATGTCTTAAGAGGAACTTCACTTGTACGCTATGAATACTTGGACAGCATCCAACAATTTCAAGTCTGAAAAAGCAACTACTAAGAAGCAATGCAACTAGCTTCCCTAGCTCAAAGGCACAAACAGACCTGCATCGCTTATCCTCCGGTGGTGTTCACTCTTCCCTAAAAGCCCTCAAAATAAGCAATACAAAAGTAGAAATGTAGATGTACAAGCTAACAGAATATCATTTTTGCTTCCAGACTTCCATTATACTCACTGATAGAAACAGATAAAAGAGCCAAATAACACGCAACAACGTTACCAAGTCTCTCCCACTACTGACATAGCACTTGCCAAACAAAGCACAAACAACGAAGCAGAAAACGATACTCTCGCAAAACAATAATATCTTTTAAACTTAATTACGAAATAATTCATTTTCATCTAATGTTTGGTTTACCACCAGAAAAATGAAAACTTAAGTGAATACCTAAACACTAATAAACTTTGGACCAACGGTATGACCGCCAAAACAAAATAAGGACAAACATCTAAAACAATATTGAGTAGATTCCAAGTCATCAAAAGAAGAATGAAGGCAATAAATCTTTTTGATAGTTATGCAAAAAACAAATTGTATGACAAAAGATCGAGTTCAAATTCCAACATAAAATAGCAAATGATTAGAACTACGTGCTGCTCTAAATGATATGATGTAGCCCGAGGGGTTATTGTTGTTTCATATCGTTGCCGGAGGGACTGTTCTTGATCCAAATTTTTCCCGAGGGGTGGTTCTTTATTTATGTTATGACCGAGGGGCTGATTACGAGTGATTGTTAGGTAACCCGAGGGGCTGGTTTTGTTGATATTATGTCCGAGGGGCAGTTTATGGTACATACTTTGCCCGATGGGCTGTTTACGTTTCTATTATTTTTACTCACTATTTTTGTCACTCGTTTGAAACTATTGGAAGTTTTTTTAAAAGGGGTTTAATGAAACTGAGCTTGAGTTACGAACAATATAATTTTTGTACTATTTTGGAAATGTACTGCATTTGTTGTAGCGTTATGCTGTGTTTGACATGTTTTCTTACTGCTCAGCTTTCATTTACTTTTATTACTTACTGAGTTGGTATACTCACATTACTCCGGGCACTTTGTGTGCAGATTCAAGAACTTCTGAACCCGGTAGTAGGTGTAGATTGCTTAGTGGCAGTCATCGGAGTTAGCAAGGTATCTGCCCGACGTTCGCAACACTGCTTTCCTCCCCTCTTATCTTCCTTATATTGTATTTAGGATATTTTTAGACTCTTCGTTGTATTCAAACCTTAGTAGATGCTAAACGTGACTTGTACCAACCCGATGTCGGGCTTGTGTATTTATCCTGCACTATTCATTTAGACTTACCTTATGAGATATTTAGTTAACTAAAGGCTTAAAATGACTGTTATTGATTAAATATTTAAATTTCGGGAGTTATATCGGCTGGCCTAGTTTCACAATAGGTGACATCACGATCGGGTCGATTTTAGGGTCGTGACAAGAGCACACGTTCATTATGCGAGATAGTCTCCCTTCAATTTGTACACTCTTTTATATATTTTAACATTAAATGAGTGAGGTAATGTTAGTATTTTGGTATTTTAATATTAAAATAAAATATGCCATAACTTTCACTATTTCATGATGTCAAAAATGGCCATAACTCTCACTACTCCATGATATAGAAAATGGTCATAACTCTTTTGTAACTCTTCTCCCATATCTACCACTAGTTACATACTAATTATCCCATATTCTCCACGATTTCATAACTTATTATCCCACTTTCTTTCAATTTAATTCAAGGGAGAATTCATGCACCTATAAATTGGAGTCTTTCTTTCATAGTGCGGTGTGAAAAATAATTTTAGTGTGTTTTCAATAAAGTGAGGTTAAAGTTGTGAAAAAAGAAGAAGAGAATTTTTACTTTTGTTGAAGGAAGGTGTTCATCTTGGTGGAGCTTTGCACTCAACAACTTATTCAGGGTTTGTTCGAGTAATACGACGTGATCAGGCTGTTATATCCTGGGGGAGACAAGTCAAGAGGATTACTGCTAAATCAATGAAGACTTTGCTGTAATGGGCTTGAATCTCCTTAAAGAGAGTGAGATATCCGCGCCTCAACTTAAAAATATTTTATTTTTCTCATTTTATTTTTTGACTGTAATTGTACTTCCACCAACACTATGCAAGGTGTTTCTGAAACGTGTCTGTTTTTGTTTTCCTCAAAATATTTGAAGTATTTCAAAAGAAAAAGAACATTTTTAGTGAAGACTGATAAAGAAGCAACTTTTCACTAAAAAGAAATCTTTTACTACCCATAAGCACTAAAGGTGTTAAATGTGTGGGCTGGACCGGGCTGGGTTACTTTTTTTTTACCTGTACGGGTTATGGTCCGGAGCGGGTACGGGTTTAGGCTTAATGGGTTTAACGAATTCGGGTTCATCCGGGTAAAAATTGAACCGTAAGGGTTACGGGTTGAGAGGGTCGGTTCGGGCCGGATTTAGTGTATTTATTATTTTTTTTATATTTTGTATAACTATTATAAGGTATATTAATACTTTGTCTTAATTTAAAAAATACAAGAAAGATGAAAAAATTACACTTATAAATTGCAAGTGCTATAT
Organism: Nicotiana benthamiana; assembly: GCA_034376525.1. Classification (NCBI taxonomy): domain Eukaryota; kingdom Viridiplantae; phylum Streptophyta; class Magnoliopsida; order Solanales; family Solanaceae; genus Nicotiana; species Nicotiana benthamiana. Next base: position 87,932,377 of record CM067335.1, read on the forward strand.
TTATTTTAAAATTCAAAATTAAAGTTTGCATTTAAAAAGTAAATTAACAAAAAAAAGGTGGTAAAACTAAATTTTCATGAATAATAAATTAATAATACTTCAAATTAATCTAACAAACTAAAATATTAAGCATAAATACGTCTAATAATTTTAAAATAACACGAATTGTCGTAATATCTTAAATACGAATTTCCGGAGGAGGCTCAAGACAATACTTTATATGCCTCCTTAAACTGCCAGTGTCAGACTCTGAACGAAATTTAAGACTTGACCACAGTTCTTGCACTTTAATTTCTGACCTTCTTTATTTTCTTCTACCACCCCAAAGTGTTGCCAAATATATGAGTGCACTCTAGAACTACGAGGCATGATTTAACTTGAATTGAGATTTGAGAATTGAGGATTTGAGATTGAGACTTGAAGTCTTGAAAATTGGAGAATGAGAGAAATTGAGATTGAGAAATGAGAGTTGAGTGAAGAAATGAAGAAGGGGGGGGGGGGGGGGGGGGGGGGGGGGAATATTTATAATTTTAGAGAAAGTTAATTTTGTCAATTGAAAAAAGGTTAATTTTTTTTTAAAAAAAAAGAGGCTATTAATACGATTAACTCGTTGGGCAACGGATTTGACCAGTCCGGTTAATTGTTTTTAAAAAGTAAACTGACCGACCCCCTCTACCCCTCCTACCCGGCCCTACCCGGCCCCTTTGTACCGGGCCGGTCCGGTTTCGATTTTAATCGGTTTGGGCCGGCCCGTTTAACACCTTTAATAAGCACTCACTAAATTAAAGGTAAAAATTACAATTATCCAAGTACGTTCTGTTTTAGCAATTTTTAAGTACTTCCTCCATTCATTTTTACTTTGCATATATACTAAAAATTAATTTTTATTTTTCACTATATGCATATTAAGAGACGACAAATTTATTTTTTTGTTACCTACAGTATTTATTATTTATTTTAAATTATTTTCTCAAATTTAATAAAATATATATTAATTAATATGGGTATTATGATAAATTAAACACTTTATTTACTATTTCTTAAGAAGTGAATGTGTAAGTAAAAGTAACGAGAAATATTAAATTTGTCAAACGGAGGAAAGTGCATATGCATTATGTTCAATTCTCCACCTTAATTACAAGAAATAGAATCATCTATCAAATTCTATTCGATTTGATTTTTTCCCCTTCATTGCCAAGAAAAACAAAAATAAAACAAAGGAGAATTAAAAGCAAAGGAATAAATTCGGAAAAGGCTGAAAGCGCACTAGTCACTACGTTCCAATATCCCAAAGCCGGTTGCGTTCCGTCCATCAGGAAGATTTTTCTATAGTAAAACTATCGACAAATATCAGCCCACACACAGACACATACTGTAGAGTGAGAAAAGTGCGCTGTGGATAAGAAGATGATGAGGAGGTCATTCGGTGGTGGCGGCAGAGGCATGGGTGGAGGAGGCGGCGGCAGCAGCGGCGGCAGCGGCATGTTAAGAGCCATTCAAAGAGCCGTCAGGACAGGTGGCACCGTTAGCGGTGCCGCCCAAGAGCCCTTCTCTTACTCAACCACCACCGCCAAAACTACACGAACAGCAACAAGTACTACAAGGCACGCCTTCAACGACAAAGCAAATACTACACTTTCTCTCTCCTCTTCATCACCTTTATCCACTCTCAATAACCAGCTTCCTTTATCTGCCACTGCTTTTGCACCCGCCTGGGATTCTTCTACTTATAACACAGACGAATCTGAAGACTGGGAATGTTTAGAAGAATGTGAGGATGAAAGGGTGAATATTTTATTTGATGATTATATTTTGGGTACTGTTCCATCAACTGACGAGGTTCATAACGCAGTTTCTGCTCTTCAGCAGTGAGTTCCTGTGTATTCCTTTTTCTTCCATATTACGCTTATCTTCTTTGATCAAAATTTTGTGGTATTTCTTGAAATTAATTGGTATTTCTTCTATAACTACTTCAATTATAGTACAATGAGACCATAAACAGGTTTCTGTTGTTTTCTACAAGCTCAAGTGATCTGTCATATTTATTTGGTGTTGTTTAGTAGTAATCTATAGAAGGCAATAGTGGATAAATCCTCCCGCCCAAAGAAAGATATTGGCAAACCTCTTTGACTAAATGTGGGAGTTTACTGAAGTTGAACATTCTTAATGTGACTTAAAACTTTTTGTATTGTAGTAAGTGATGATAATGTGACTAAATAAATTTGTTCAACTCTTTTCAAAGTTAAGTTGTTTGCAAAATTGTGCCAGATTACCGGCTATATGTACCCTGTTTTGTCAATGCGACATTGATGGATAACCAGATAAACGAGAGATACGACCCTGCTCGCGGAGGCAGATGCAATATGGGTTCAACTAAACCCAACATTTTTAGCACTAAAAGTAAATATATTTGTGAAAAATAACTAAATTTTCATTAAATATTGAATTCTAAGCTCGTCATTTTCATAAGTATAATGAGCAACCTCGAATTGAAGTAACATGAAAGGAAAGGTGTAGTAGTAAAATTTGAATGCGTCTAGTTTAAATCCTGGATCCCCGCTGCCTGCTTGTTTGTGAGAATTGGTAATAGATATCCAGAAGATATATCAGGATGCATCAATTTGGCCCATAAAAAATGATATGTCAAACCTGTTTGTGGCAGCGAATTCTGATGGCCAGTTAGATAAATATCAAGCTATAAAGAACCTCCGTGATTTTCCAATTGCAATCTGTATGGCTTTTAGGTTGCCCATAGTTATAAAGTGCCATTAGTTGTAACTGAGTTTCTTAAAGAAATTTGCCTGAAGTCTTTCCCCTATTGAGCTCTCAACTAGAATGCAGACTTAACTAATTTTAGAACCTTGGTGTAAACGGTCATGCAGAAACTCTACCAAATAACTATCTCATGATAAGCTAACTTTGGCTGGCCTTTGTTCTTCTTCTTTATCTGAAGTGCAGCCCAAGGAATTCAATAATAGAATTCCTGGAACAAATGAGTGCGACATTCTGTCCACATTAAAAGAGTACATTGAAGAGCTCTTTAGAAGTCTGCTGGGCAGTATCTTTAGTTAGCTGATCGACTCATTCATAGTGCTACAAAAGTGTTATACTTGTAATATCTTTCTTGATATCTCCCAATAATTTATTCTTCTCTTATGTAGCTGTAGATAATAATCTTTATCTTTGTTCTCTCTATTATGAAGATTTACTTGCTTTTGCTTAATGTTGTTGGACTTCCTAGGGTCCTTGAGCCATCCTATTTTTCGTATTCCACAAATGACGGTCTTGGGTACAACTCAAATGAGGATAAAACCGATGAACTTACTAGTTCAATTAATCTGATGCGCGAAGTCTCATCTAGTGGGTCGGTGTCTGATTGGATCGAACCGTCCATGCATATTTGTAATTCAAAACTGTTGCAGTCTTATGGAGCTAACCGAGTATTTGATGCTTTCCACATGCTGCAGACTGAACCTTCTATTCAGGTACCCTACTAGTGTGCCTTCAGGATTATTTTGAAACTGATTAGTGGACACGTGGATATCAGAAATAGTTGCTTAATATCATATCTTAATTTGATTGTTATTTTTGTGAAATAACAAGTAGTCTAAAATTTTTTGAAATAAAATCTGAATCCTCTTGAGTTATTTTCAATAAATGAGGTGGTGGCTAAACAGACAAAACTCTTGGAGAAAAGTAATTTCTCAGTTACAATTGCATTAGAATTCATGGAGCTTTTGTTGTTCGTAACTTATTGGCTCGCAAGAATTTGGAGGAAAGAGACTAAGATATTGTCTAAATGGTACTAATATGGTTTGAATATCCATCGTTTCATTTCATGATCAGTTTATGGTGATCTGGAAATTCCCTCTTCATCTGTGCAGAAAATGGTCATTTCACTATCTTCCGACAAAGCAGTTTGGGATGCTGTTTTAAATAATGAGGCAGTTCGGGAAATAAGAAATTCTCTAAAACAAGGTTTGTCTTCTTACAAAGATATTGAGTACAGTACATTAGGATATTACTTATACATGTAATTGGAGTGAATAAATGATTTACCCAATAACACCAGCAACAGAAATCCGTCAATAGTACAGTTTGATATATGTTGACCACTCTACATTTTAATTGATGCAGCCGATAATGGCGTACCAGCTGGAAGTTCTGAGGAGGGTTTTGATAAGTCTGACAGGTCTGATGGGACAATAGATATAATCAGTTGGATTATTGGGAACACCAAGGAAAAAGTGATGGAGATAGTTGAGAAGATCATAGAGCTTGTGAATGAGTGGTTTCAGCCTCCTGAAGAGGAGAAGACATCAGAAGGGAATAGTGATACATTTGATGAAAAGCTGAGAACTTCCTTCTTCCTTTCCGTCGTAGTTTTGCTGATTGTGGTTGTTGCTCGAGCACAATGTGCGTAGTCATCACAATTTGACGACATGACAGTTGGTAGCCCCCCCTTTCTCTACTTTTGAAAGTGGGGAGTTACAGTTTCAAGTTTTTATACTTGAGAGAAGAAACCAATATGGTTTTTTCGTGTGAACAAAAAGATAAGTGATTTACTAGGAATTTTCATGCTTTTGCGTTCTCAAGGATTTCTTCAATTTTATTGTTCTCAGCACTGCCTTCCCCCACCCCCAACCCCTCCCATCTTTCCACCTTGCAAGTTGTGTGGTATTTAGCTCCTTCTCGTACTGTTAATATGTGGAAATCTGGATTAAACATTCAGGACTTACTCTAGCTGATTACTGTGTTGGTAGTCTGAGAATTACTGTCTGCCAAGGTAGTTGTAATTTGCTGGAACCATTGATGCCATTGCCTAGAGAGCTTGGTGTCGTAGGCTAAGCTCTGCCCAGAGCATTGATTTCCGTTAAGTATTGATGATGTCATAACCGCAAATAAATGTATGAATCCCTCTTTCCTTATCAACAAGAATGAATATATTTTATGCGCGAGAAGAAGAATCCTGAGACTGAGATCAAGCACCTTATGTTCTCGTAGAGCCATACTTTTACACACAAAAATTATGATGAAACGAGTTGCTATACTTGGAAATGGAGTCCGCTCAAAGTAGCATTTGCACCAGCAGTCAATTTTACATGTGCTATTCATATTTTAAGTATTTTCCAAAATATTTAAATTGTAATGAGTGTTGGGAAACTTCCAAATTTCAGTAGTTATGCCAACTTCCGATATTCAGAATAGTAAATGTTGTGCTCTTCTCTATACATAGCTTCTTTGTAAAAGGAGTTGATAGTAGCTGATATTGGAGGAAGATAAACTCAATTAGAGAACTGATGAAGGAATGATACTCCCATGGCAGATATACATTAACCTCAGAAGGGAGATACTCAGTCACTCAAAGCTATCTTGCAATAATTGGTCGACAACAGAAATTGAAGATTGCAGAATCTGGACAACTGTAGCACAGCCTAAACACAGGTTTATTGGCTGGCTTGCAACACTTGGCGGGCTGCTAATAGAGGACAGGTTGATTGGGATGCAATTACAGGTTGATAATATAAACTGTAATTTGTGTAATAAGGATAAGTTGGAAACACAGACCACCTGTTTGTTGAATGCAACTGGTTCAATCTAGTAAGGCAAGATTCAAACTTGTGGCTAGGGCAAGCAGTGCAGGTTGCAGGAATTAAGCAAATGCTGGAACTGATCAACAGAAAGCATTGGAAGCAATTCAAAAATAAAGTGATAGTTGCGGTTAATATAGCAGTGATATACCATACATGGAGAGCTAGGAACATAAAATTAATTCAAGGAAGAACTGTAAATAGAGTAGAGGTAGTTACACAAATTAAGAGAGAAGTTATAGAAAGGATAGAATTACTTCAGAAGTCTAAAAAACACATAAATGTAGAAGTTTAATTAGACAAATTATCTGTACTTAGTTGTTTTTCTGTTGTTGGAGGCTGAAAAGTCTGTGATCAGATTTAGGTGCTCTATAAATATAATGATTTGGTATTGTCAATGGTAATATTCGCATTGTTACCAAAAAACTTCAAGTCTAAAGTTACCAAACTTCACTTGAATTTTTGAAGCCGGACTTCATTAGAGTTGACATTCTAAATCAAACATATGAGTCTGAAGTTAGGCTTGCATAGATCTGAAGTTTTTTCAACTTCATCTCGTAGGTTCGAAGTTGATCCTCAAATAGCTAAATGTTAAACACTTCGTAATTTTTGGCTATATCTTAAATAATGAACATTAAAATGGTCATCTTCGCACTTGCCTCTGGTTCGAGATGATGTTTCGCTAGACTTTCGGAAAAATTGCAAAGGGCGTTCTATTTGATCGCCCCCATTTAATCTATATCCTTTTTTTAAAAACGTTTTAACTTGTACCCATTTTTTAACAACTTCTGCCCCCTTTCTCCTCCTCATTTTCCTCCTCAAAGTTTTATCCTTTTTTTTCAGAAGTAAGGTTCATGAAACTAGGCGGGGAGGTGAATTTCGTCAAAGAAGGGGACAAGTTCTCTGTCTTGGTGTACTCTTAAATATTACCTTCTCTTGTTTTATTGACAAGTTATCAATTCCTACTCCTTGAAAGTCTTTTTTTGCATCAAATACCTGAACAGTAGACATCATATGCAATTCATGCATCATTAGATGAACAACAAAGAGCATGGACTACCGGAATATCACTAAGATGGAAATCTCAATAGTGGGAGGACTAGTTACCCCAACTGAACCAAAACAACAAGCCAACATAAAACTTAAGAAACAGACAGTAGGGAATATAAGCAGAGCTGAGGATAAACATAAGGAGACGCGAAATGCCCCCTAGAGCTCTAGAGCCGAAGTTTACCTATTACAAATAAAAACTTCAGCTATAAAACTGAAGTTCGACAGTTACAAAACAAAAATTTCAGCTCAAGAGCTGAAGTTCACCAGTTACAAAAATAAAAATTTCAGCTCTAGAGCTGAAGTTCGCCAGTTACAAAACAAAAACTTCATCCAGTTACAAAAACAAAAACTTCAGCAATTACAAACAAAAACTTCAACAAATAGAGAACAAAACTTCAGCTACTATGTTTAAGTTCAGCAATTACAAACAAAAACTTCAGAATTCCGTGATTGTCTATGCTACTTCAGCTCTGTATGTTGAAGTTACGCAAAAAAGTGGGGACACTTGCAATTTTTTATTTTTTGCAAAGCGGACACAAGTTAAAATGTGGTCCAAAAATGGATATAGATGAAAATTAAATAACCTATAACCCATTTGGTTGCCCCCTTTAACCTATAACTTTTCTTGTAGAAATTAGGGCGCCCTATTTGGTTGTCCTATTTAACCTATACCCATTTTTTTAAAAAGTTTTAACTTGTAATCACTTTTTAAATAAATATATTTTAATGTAATTCATGATATTTTTACAAACAAAAAAAAATTGATTGCAAATGTTATATTTTACCTTTTTTTAAAAATTGATTTCTCTTCTTCTTTTCGTAGTAAACATTGTACATAATTGGGCAACTAGGTGAATCAGTGCTGGTGCAAAAATTCTATTGAATCTAGAGCTTAATGTGAGTGATCAAAAGTGATAGTTCTTTTGTGACTTATAAAAAATTGTTCATTTCTTGCAAACTTGTAAGAACAGTCAATGCCAATTTTAAATATAATACTGCTCTAAGGAATAGATATCTGTTGGTAATAATGTAAACGTGCATATTCTTATCTTGCCCGCTTCTGGAAATAGCAATATCAGGGAAATAGCTGAAATTAGTTCCAGTTGTTGCAATTTAATTTTGTAAGAGCTCCTAAGAATGCTGAAGTTCAAAAAATATAAACCAAAACTTTAGCTCCTAGAATGTTGAAATTTAGCAAATATAAAACGAACTTCATCTCCTAGAATGGTGGAGTTCAGCAAGTATAAAATAAACTTCAGCTCCAAGAATGCTGAAGTTAAGCAATTACAAAACAAGAACTTCAGCTAAAATATGTTGTAGTTTTATTGAACTGAAGTTTGTCATTGCACTATGAACTGAAGTTTGCGTGATTGTCTTTGCAAGTCACGCCAAATTTTAAGCAAAAATATCTGAAGTTTTGCTTTGATAAGGCTACACTTCAGGCAAACATTCTGAAATTCAAACTTCAGACATAAATTTTTTCTTAAAAGTGAGTACGCTTGCAATTTTTTTATAAAATAGGTATAAAAAGGTCATTCAAAAACTGGATATAAATGCAAGTCCCCTGCTTTTCTTCGTTGGAACTAGTATGCACAGAATTTCTAGTACCTTACATTTATAAAAAGTCAAGATCTCAAAACAAAATCAATGATGGTTGGTTATAACCTTTATCTATTTTTGGCGAAATGGCTTCCTGGCAACTCAAACTTGCGATCGATTTTTAAGCCGATACACCAACTTATGAGTTTCCCATTTGAACACTTAAACTCCTGAAACCCATAACTAATAAACACATTCTATCCGCGCGTGTATTACACATTCTCTAACGTGTCCATCCAGTCAGCACTGACCCAATCGTAATGTTACACGTCACAGGCGAGACCCAGATCGCCTCACACCCAAAAATTCATCCTCTTCTTATGCTAATTTTGAGCTCCAAAGCAGCCATTCTAGAAACCATTCCAAGACCCAACAAATTCAATTCTGCGTCTGGGTTTTCCATCACATACTCTTCTTTCAGAGAACAAAGAGAATCGACAACTACAAGGAATTTCAGCGACAAAAACAAAGAAGAGGGATAGGCAAACAAATTTTTGCAGCTACGATAATTACAGAGCAAGTCACATTCTGAAAACAAAAGTCAAGCACTAGAGAAATTTCTACTCTCATTTCAGTTGATCATGTCACATGTACTCCAGAGAAAACTAGGAGATAACCCATTACTTGCAATTACAAATATAGTTGGCATGCGGCGACCTCAGCTCCTATCACATCCATGAAAATTATTTTGCAAGATCTGGGAACCCGCCAAAATACCTAGAGGCCTGGATTGTACAGCAAGCAAATATAAGTGTTGCTACTCTCATTTCAATTGGCCTGCTATTGGCTTAAAATTTGGGGTCACAGTTCCTGAAAACATGTTCAATCCAAATTTTAGAATCGTCGTATTCATGGCAGACAAGGAACGAGTGTGGAATGAAATATTCACGAAAAATGGCATGGTTCATACCCAGATGGAGGAGATATAAAAATTCCAAATTCCTAGACCTTCTCTTTAGTTGCCCCAAGATTTTATGTACCAGAGACAAAGCAGATGCAGCGACATTTATCTTTCCACCCATGGAAGGATTTGATAAGAAAAGGCATGGTGTAGATTTGCTTGGAGAGGGTGGTTTTGCTGGTGTTGGGCTCTCACTCTCCTAAAAAAAAGTGAGACTCACGCACAGAGCTGACTAGGCCCAACAGATGCCACATGAGATGAGTCAACATTCAAATATGTTTATTAGTTATGGGTTTCAAGAATTTAAGTGTTCAAATGGGAAACTCATAAATTGGTGTATCGGCTTTAAAATCGACCGCAAGTTTGAGTGGCCATGAAGCCATTTTGCCTAATTTTACCACACGACATATATGTATTACGATAATAATTGAATTTTTAATAACATTGGCACAGTTTAGTTTTCAAATTTTAGAAAAGAAAAGTTGTACCCACTAATTCCAAAATTTTGCTTGTTCTTTATGTGCTTATGTTCGTTTAAATTTTTTAACATGTTTCTATCATAAAAAAGATATTTTTATTTTCAGTACTTTTTGAGAAGACTAAAATGATAGGTTTTAGTATGTTTAATTTAACCCTTTAATGTGTATATACCATAAGTCAGACAAACAGACAAAAGAAGACTAAGAAGTCAAACAATATAAGCTCCGCACTTGGCATATAAAAGAAGTAAAATAGACTTATGGATCCGAAAATAGTATTATTTTGTTATAAATAGAACTCTATTTAGAGTAAATGTCTAAGAGTTTTAGTTTGAAGTTAAGTCATTTATCTTCCTATAAATAGAGGGGTCTTACCCCATTGTAAATCATCCCAAGTATCAATAAGAATACTCCTCTCTCTCCCTATTCTCTCTATATTGTTCTTGTCTTTTATATTATTTCATAACACGTTATCAGCACGAGACTCTACCGTCTCAAGAATCATTCTCGAGAAAAACTAAGGTATTTCTCTCTTCCTAATTTGATTTTCAATTATGTCTGACATTACGAAAAGAAAGTTCGTTGCCCTTGAAATTTTGGGCAAGAACTATATGACATGGGTGTTGGATGCTGAAATCCACTTAGATGCTATGGGTCTTGGAGACGCCATTAAAGATAGAGATAAAGCATCCACCCAAGATTGTGCTAAGGCCTTGATTTTCTTGAGCCATCACCTTGATGAAGGTTTGAAGATTGAATATCTCACCGTCAAGGATCCACTCATCTTGTGGAAAGGCTTAAAGGAGAGATATGACAACCTGAAGTTGGTCACTCTGCCACAAGCACGATACGATTGGGCTCATCTGAGGCTCCAAGACTTTAAGTCTGTTTCTGAATATAATTCTGCAATGTTCAGAATTACTTCTAAATTGAAGCTATGTGGAGATAAAATCTCCGATTATGATATGCTTGAGAAAACGTTTACAACGTTTCATGCCTCCAATATGGTACTGCAACAACAGTACAGAGAGAAAGGCTTCACAAAGTACTCTGAACTGATTTCTCTTCTACTTGTGGCTGAGCGAAATAATGACCTGCTCATGAGAAATCACGAAAGTCGACCCACTGGGTCTACACCACTGCCTGTAGCAGATAAGGTGTATTCTCATTATGCCAATCATGAAAAGGGCCATGGATCTAACCATGGTCGTGGTCGTAATCGGGGTCATAGCCCTGGATGTAGACAAGGAAGAAATATCCATGATGTCCGTCACCCCCCGAGGAGAGATAACCACCGAAAGCAGAAACGGGATTATAAGGATCCTAAGGCAAAAAGCTCAGAAACTATATATTATCGTTGCGGTGAAAAAGGGCACTGGTCAAAAGCTTGCCGTGTACCAAGACATTTGGTTGATCTTTATCAAGCTTCTCTAAAGAATAAAGGCCCTGAAACAAATTTTGTCTCTGACGACAATTTTGACATCACCCACCTGGATGTGGCAGACTTCTTTGAGCAACCCGATGGGAAAATAGACCACTTAATCGATGATGGATCTGTGATGAAAGAAGATGGAGTTGTTTGATTTTATTTCACTTATTTGTAATAGTTAGTGAATAAACTAATAGTCATTAGTATCAGCTCGTATTAGTTAGTTTATGATATAATGTTAGTATTAGTTCTTTAGAATGTTTCAATATGCTCAGATTTCAATAATATTTTTATTTTCCAGTAGCGGTAATCGACTAACCTAACAGTTAGTCGATTATCTAATATTTCGCATTAAAACTGCAAAACAATCGATTGTCAATGTTCAACAATCGATTGTCTATGTTTAACAATCGATTGTCTTAAGACAGTGTGCTCTGGAATTTTTCAAAATAGTCAACAATCGATTGTCTATAGTTAACAATCGATTGTCTTAAGACAGTGTGCTCTGGAATTTTTCAAAATAGTCAACAATCGATTGTCTATAGTTAACAATCGATTATCTTAAGACAGTGTGATCTGGAATTTTTCAAAATAGTCAACAATCGATTGTCTATATTTAACAATCGATTGTCTTAAGACAGTGTGATCTAAAAAATTTTTCAAAATAGCAAATAATCGATTGTCTATGTTTAACAATCGATTGTCTTAAGATAGTGTGATCTGAAGTTTTTCAAAATAGCAAATAATCGATTGTGTGTGTTTAACAATCGATTGTCAATGTTCAACAATCGATTGTGTGTGTTTAACAATCGATTGTTTTAAGAAAATGCTTAAACTGAAATTTTCAAACTGCATAGTAATCGATTATGGAAAACATATAATCGACTATCTGATTTAGTTAGTCAACTGACCTCAGCAGATTTTGAAAATATTGTTTAAATGTGAAACAAACGAATTGAACTTGTTTATTCTCATGTTCGTATATTTTCTTTTGTATGGCAAACTATGGGAATTAAATTATTGAAGGCTTCTGAAGAGCAACTATAACTCTGCCTAAAGGAACGATATTTTAGAGAATGCAATGTTCTCCTCCAAGTCTAAGAAGAACTTGTTGAGTTTTAATGATATCAGTCAAAAAGTTCTCATCCAAGTCTAAAAGGAACTTGTTGAGTTTTAAAGATATCATTCAAAATGGATATCAGATTGAGACAATACATGAGTATAATCTTGAATACCTCATTTACTCATGAAAACGAGGCTGCCCACTTCGGCTTGGGGTCACGCCATTTTGCATGCAGCAATGCTAGTTCGTCTCTGACTGACGAATTGACACAAATATTCCCCGTTGCAATGAGTTTTGGGTCATGAACCCAATATATCCCATTTAAGAATCTTTGGATGCGCAGTATATGTGCCTATAGCACCGCCATCCGGCACCAAAATGCGTCTGCAAAGAAGGTTAGGAATATATGTTGAGTTTGAATCGCCCTCCATTAATTCGCTACCTCGAAACATTGACAGGAGATTTGCACGATTTGCAGACCGTCAATTTGATGAGACACTTTTCCCAAAATTAGGGGGAGAAGTTGGTGAAACCAAACGGAAAATTTTGTGGAAAAATGCATCACTATCTCATCTTGATCCACATACCTCTATTTGTGAAAGAGAGGTACAAAAGATTATCCATTTGCAAAGAATAGCAAATCAAATGCCTGACGCATTTACGGACTTGAAAAGGATAACGAAATCCCATATCCCCGCGGAAAATGTCCCAATCCGTATTGATGTCCCTGTTGGACAATCATCTAGTGTCATATCCAATGAGTCAAATGCACGCCTGAAGCGTGGCAGACCATTAGGTTCCAAAAATCGAAATCCTAGAAAGAGGAAAGCAAATGATCAAAATGACACTACGAAAGAATCTCATGAGGAAATTCATGATTTAACAAATTCTGAGATTCATGAAGAATCCATTGAGCCCGAGGCTCTGGAAAATACGGAACTATCCATAAATCCAATCAATATTGAGGAAAATATTAATCGAGTGGATATAGTGGTGGATAATGTCTTTGCTTATAATGTCGCATCTAGCATTATGCAAGAATGTGAGGATCTCGAACCTCAATCTGTTGAAGAATGTCGAAAAAGACATGATTGGCCAAAGTGGCAAGAAGCAATTCAATCAGAATTGAATTCGCTGGCAAAGCGTGAAGTTTTTGGCCCTATAGTTGAAACACCTAATGGTGTTAAGCCTGTTGGCTATATATATGGCGTGAATGATCGTTAGTCACGTACCTATTGTACGCCAAAGTATTTTGGAAATATGATTATTAAAGGACAACGATAATGCAAGAAACATATCTTGCATATAAGTTTGACATGACCATAATGGTATTTCTCTTTAAGAAAGATATTCACCACATGGATGTTGATGAATCTGTGGTAGTACAAAATTAATTGAGAGCTCTAGAAGAGCCAATTATTACTATGTTGGAGAAACACAATTGAGTATTGTGCTGTAGTAAGTCTCAAAGAAACTTATTTAGTTTCCAAAGTACACGCGAAAGCGATTGATTATATTGAGACTATAAATAAAGGAATGATTTGATATCTCCTATTACTACAACTTGTAGCGGGGTAATTTGTATATGAAAAGCTACCCGCTTTGTTCTCCAGTTTGTACTACACAAACGAAAGAATGCCACAATAAAGTGGATATCTATTGGTATAAAAACCCATGTCATAATAAACCTGAAGTTTATTGATAAGTGCACATGTCATGGTGTAAATTTGAAGTTTGCCAATATTGATAATTTATTCAGTTGGCATTCGTGTTAGCCATCTCATTTTAAGTATGATGTGCAAATTCACATAGGTGAATATTAAAGAACTAGAAAGTTCTTTACGAATTCTCTTGTGTCACTTGTTCTCATTAATGAACTGACCAACTAAAGAGTTCGGGTTGAAGCCCATAAATTCTGGAAATATCAAAGGTGAATATGGGCCCATTCACCTGCCATGTATACCACATATGATGCATCTATGAAATGGTTACATGCGCAATTGTTATTAACCCGCAGCCTGGCCGGTGCTTGCGAGGTAAATTGCTCAGTAATCTAACTTCGAGCATAATTTCCAGATTTTCTACTCAAGATAGTTCATCTTGATAAGTTGGTTTATATCAAAGTTGGTTTAGCAAGATAATTATTGAGTGCTTCCACTTAATAGCTAAATTGTTTCTTATGAGAACAAAGTTATATATATCAGTTTGATATACGTTGTATACAAGAGTATATTCTCCCCTCACAAGTGGTTCAGGGTCAGGAACCAAATAATTTCATCTTATTATTAATGTGTTGTGTATATTGACATGATAATGCACAAAGATGATTTCCCAAAGTTGAGGAAACAAGTTAGCTTTACTAACATGAGGGGGAGACATGATAAACACTTGAGAAAAGGTTACATGGGATGAATTATCATTTGTATATGTAAATCCCCGAATATCATATTTGAACCTGAAGTTCATAAAAGGGATAATTCAATTGCAACATATTGCAAAGCATGCTATACGCATTTGCTGACCCAAAGAAAGTGACTATATTCTCACTACAAATGCTCATATTAAGTCCCAGAAGGACAAAGTCTATGATACGCTTAAAGCGTATAGACAAATACTTGATTCCATGTAGATTTGGACATATAGTTCAAATACTTGAAAGTATAAAGTCAAAGGTATGTATAATCAGTTTTCGATATCTTATTTGTTTAGCATGACATGAAAACTTGATATGCATCTAAAGTCTATTATGTGATTTATATGACTTAACTTGAAAGATTTAAGTTGCTTGAAGCATACACAATTCTTGGTCCTGAAGTACCACATCCTAAGTACAATTTGTGTACATATGTATCTTGCTATAACTATAAGCATGATGGCATTGAGAATACATCTATGAAGATATTGAAGAGTCATTCCACGACATTATATGAAGATGTTCATATCTATCAAGAATGATGATTTCAAGGTGCGGAATATTTATTCAAGTCAATATGGTTGATTTATTTATCAAACATCTACCAAAGATTGTTTTGAAGATGGTGCACAAGATTGGAATGGAAATGCTCAAGGATATAAATTGATGTTCTTATCAGGGGGGAGTTAATGCGCGTTGCACTCTTTTTCCCTTACAAGGTTTTGTCCCAACTGGGTTTTCCTTGCGAGATTTTTAACGAGGCAACCAATAGGCGCATATTCAAACATGTGTACTCTTTTTCCTTCTCTTTAATTTTTCCCATTGGGTTTTGGTTTTAAGGTTTTAACGAGGCACATTGTTGAATAGACATTCAAGGGGGAGTGTTATAAATAGAACTCTATTTAGAGTGAATGTCTAAGAGTTCTAGTTTGAAGCTAAGTCATTTATCTTCCTATAAATAGAGGGGTCTTACCCCATTGTAAATCATCCCAAGTATCAATAAGAATACTCCTCTCTCTCCCTATTCTCTCTATATTGTTCTTGTCTTTTATATTATTTCATAACATATTTTATGTTTTTCTATTTTTAAAGTGCTGTTATTAGAGTTCCTTGACCACATTAAATGCGCCATAGCAACAGAAGGATTCTTCTCTCCTCAGCTTCAGGTTGAGCATTTGTTGTGGCTAAAACTAGACTGAATTCGATATCAATCCAGTTGTGGCTTAGTAAGAAATGCACCTGACATGCTTTCATTTGTCTGATAAAAATATCGTTATGGGTACGTTTTTTCTGCTTAAGAATTGGCCCAACTCATCTTAAAAATATCGTTATGGGTACCTCATCTTTTTAATATCATTTTCAAATTAAGTTAAAAATCAATGGAATACTCGCTTCCAAATGTAAGAGAATCATAATACAGTTGCAGCTTAAGTGATGAGGTCACTTAATTCTCGTCAAAATTAGACCACATTAACTTGTAATATAACTAGTGGCGGAGGTAGCAAAGTGCATCTGACGAGTTACTTCATAATTTCTGTGTCTCTTTCAAACTTCCACAGCTAGTCGTAAAAAGTAATTAGCAATTTTTTCCACATATCACACGTGCCCAGTTCTTATATCATTTTTTCACATAATTAACAAAGGAATTCTCATTTTTCACAAAATGAACGAGGATTCTCCTATTCAATTTTCGACGTTCACATCCACAACTAGGGTGTACGAACCCAGTTGCCAATCAGCCAGTCAACACAAGTGGAAGCAATTCATTCTGGTAGAAGGTCTTCAATTCCGCTTGCCAAATCAGATGGCAGTTTGAGACGAGGAGAATAACTTAACTTTTGATTGAGACGTCCAGAGTGGATATGATAGATATACCGTTCAAACATATGGGCACCCGTGCCCACACTGCCAAGCTCACAAGACTTGACATAAACATATACCACCAGTCTCGCAGTTCTTTTAAGCAGTGCCCAAGAACACGTGTTGCACATTTTACTCTTCTATTTATCTCTAAATTTCATTGCATCAGTTTTTTTCATTTAAACGTGTGATGGAAGATATCAATAAAACATGCCTAATGGCACAAGATACCAATCTTTAACATGTCTTAAGAGGAACTTCACTTGTACGCTATGAATACTTGGACAGCATCCAACAATTTCAAGTCTGAAAAAGCAACTACTAAGAAGCAATGCAACTAGCTTCCCTAGCTCAAAGGCACAAACAGACCTGCATCGCTTATCCTCCGGTGGTGTTCACTCTTCCCTAAAAGCCCTCAAAATAAGCAATACAAAAGTAGAAATGTAGATGTACAAGCTAACAGAATATCATTTTTGCTTCCAGACTTCCATTATACTCACTGATAGAAACAGATAAAAGAGCCAAATAACACGCAACAACGTTACCAAGTCTCTCCCACTACTGACATAGCACTTGCCAAACAAAGCACAAACAACGAAGCAGAAAACGATACTCTCGCAAAACAATAATATCTTTTAAACTTAATTACGAAATAATTCATTTTCATCTAATGTTTGGTTTACCACCAGAAAAATGAAAACTTAAGTGAATACCTAAACACTAATAAACTTTGGACCAACGGTATGACCGCCAAAACAAAATAAGGACAAACATCTAAAACAATATTGAGTAGATTCCAAGTCATCAAAAGAAGAATGAAGGCAATAAATCTTTTTGATAGTTATGCAAAAAACAAATTGTATGACAAAAGATCGAGTTCAAATTCCAACATAAAATAGCAAATGATTAGAACTACGTGCTGCTCTAAATGAGCCATGTATGCTTAGGGCTCGTTTCGTAAAGAATATAAGAATAATGCTAAATAGAATGTATTAATTATGCTGACACATTTCTTATTCATTGTTTAGTTTGATGTATTAAAACATTGCACAAATTCTAAAAAAATTATTTGATTACAAAAATACCCTCATAACCAATCTATCACTTTATCTTTTTAAAAGAAACATATATTGAGGAATGTTTTTTTATGAAAAAGGTTATAAAAAAAATTATTTGGTTCGACTACCTATATTATTACAACAACAACAACAACTACCCAGTATAGTCCCACAAAGTGGGGTCTGGGGAGGGTAACATGTAGACGAGCCTTACCCCTACCCGAAAGGGCAGAGAGGCTGTTTCCAATCGACCCTCGGCTCAGCGAAGGAAAGGAACAACAAAAACTAAAACAACAACAAAAGAGCATTAGTAGCTTCAGCAGAAATAGCGTAAATAATTATCTAAACATAAGAACCATAAATAATTATGTTAAGCATTTATCTAATAAGGATATAACTTTATTTCCCACTTTCTTGGATTATTTCAAACTTACATTAATATAACCACGTATATTTTAATCAAGCATAAATTTTGAAGGACAATTTTGTCTTTAACTAAGCTAATGCATGCATTAAAACCCATTGCATTGTTAATACCATGATTTCTTATCATTAGTTATGCATAGGATAATGCCAAATAGGGTGTATAATTAATGCATAGGTTCAAAAAGTGTACCAAACAAGGTACTATTAATACACAAAACTAACGCATGCATTAATTTATCTAATGCATCCTACAAAATGACCCCTTAATATAACTCTTACACCAGTGACAGCATGATATTGAGTCAAACGGCCTCCTGGAGACGGGGAGCTATCCCTGCTATCAGTACACACTATTATGACAGCCAACTTAAAGGAGTTAGTTCAAAACAAAAGGTTAAAAAACAAGGAGGGGGAGAACATAAACCCAACAGCAATAATAAACCTCTACTAATAACTAAATTTAACACATCCTTCCTAATCTTATGTTGCAGTGATTGCCTAGCCACTACTCAATCTAAAATAAGTGTCCAAATTCTAAGTAACCGCTTCCTGCTACACCAAGCTCCTCATGGTTGGAACAACATTGGAATGGTAATTCCCTTCTCCCCCAGAAAGGTTCACGTGTTACGTTAACAACTGTTAGAAAGAAAAAATTCCAAAGCCAAGGAGGTTCCTAGTTTTCTACTGCCCATCTCACTTCAAAGCTACCCATCCTCACTTCTCTCTAATGGGCTTCACCCAATCCTCCATGGCACAAAACTTTGTTAATAGACATCCTAGAAAATCTAACTATAAGTTTAAATTAAACTTATCTATGAGGATAAGCAATTTTAGGACAGAAATCAGTCCAGCGCAGGATACCAACTTCCAGTACAAGCATCTCTTCCTGTCACAAGACATCTGGAAAATGTATCAGAATTATAATAAATGTTAATTCCGAGACATGTGAATATAGGCGTCAAACTAACCAACTCACATACCCTGGGGACCTTCACAATTTCAAGATGCATCACCTTCAGGAGAGGAATAGCAGAAGCAAGTAGTAGGCTGCTTTCTGAGTTCTCAATATTAAAATAACCACAGAAAGGTAAAACACATAACCAAGTTAGAAAAGAAAAGCAAAGGAGATTAGCGGTGATAAGTCAAAGAGGAGAGAAACACACAAAACAGACAACAAACTGTCAGTGATTAGTAAACAAGAGATTCAAACAAATCATTAAAACAAAATTTGATAAACATATGCTGGAAGGCAACCCCCAAAATGAGTCCTACAAAAAGTAAAATTAATATTCCATAATCCACTGATTAAATGCTCCAACACTAGCTGAATGAACTGAAGGTCTCATCTCTCTGCATAACAGTACAACAAGGTTAAAGATGTGAGTCTGAAACTTCCAACAAATAAGTCATGGCAAGAGGAAAGAAATCAGGTGAAGTGCTCCAACACATCAGCCTGCCAAAATATCACAACATTAACAAAAGAGAACTGTTAAGAATGAAGATAATCAAGCAACAAATAAATTATTAAATGCTCGCTGCTTCAAAAAAAAAACAGAGTAACATTTCCTTAAAACAAAACACAAACAGAAAGGGAAATGAAAAAAGATGAACTAAAATGCAATCAAGATTCAATAGTGGGAGCCGCAAGATTTGAATATAGATACTTCTAATGTAGATGAATCTGCATAGCTTTCTGGAGTTCATTAACAAACAACCTTATTATATACAGTATACAGTTAAATTGCTGGAGAATTAGCTCTATGATGGGTCTCTCTTTCTCTACAACTTAGAAAAATTGGGAAGAGAAATGAAAACTTCAAAAGATTTTTACTTTTGATCCCTAAGGAAAGATTTGAGTATCCTACGCATTAATCCCACTCATTTTCTTGTAAATAAAAAGATGGAAAACTCAATCATTTATGAAATTTTGAAAGAAAAAAAAACCCTTAAAACCCTAGTAAAATTGGTTGATAAGAAACTTGGTTGTCCCATTGCAGAGCTTAGGCGCGAGGATGAGGATGTACACATAATACATGTGTATGCCTCTGAAAGGTGAACGCCAAACAGCATAGAGAAGACCAAAATGACAATTTTGGAAACAGAAGAAACAAAATAACTTCCATACCTAATATTGCAGGGAAAATACAGCAATCCCATCATTACTTCATCTCTGACATGAACTTCTCATATTCTGCCTCCGTACCATAGGCAGGCTTCTCTGCAGATGATGGAGGTGAGGGTACTGGTGGGTTTGGAGCCCAGGGAGCATTGCTCATACCCTGTGAATGGTCCCCATTGGACTGGGATGAGGATGGAGGAGGAGGCGGTGGTGCGACACCATAATAAGATGGATAGCTGTATGAAGATGTAGGATATGCAGGTTGAGCATTAGGTGGCATTGAAGTGACAGAATTGCCATACGCATAAGTAGGAACTGATTGAACGGGTGCACTACTCTGGGATTGCACTCCAGGAGGATAATTTTGCTGTGTCTCGCCCGATGATGTGTAGGTTTGTTCGTTTTCACCTGAAGAAACAGTCTGAGCGGGTGCACCAGAAGATGCGGGTGGAATTGGAGGATACTGCATTCCATATGAAGCGAAGGGTTGACCTGGGACAGGAGGATACATGGCTGAGCCAGGTGGGGGAGGTGGGTACTGGGCATAGGGTGGAGGCATAGGTGGTCCCCATGGAACTGGAGCCCCAAGTGGTGGATAGCCACTAGTGGAAGTATTGCCAATGGGACCACCCGCGACATACTGCTGGGATGGGTATGCACCCATGCCCTGATTAGGAGCCGGATATAAAGGCATTGCTGGAGTAGGAGGGCCTGGAGGCACGGTAGGCTGAGGCGGTTTACCTGCAATTCTCACAGCAATGGTTCTCCCATCAAGACGATGGCCATTCATGCTAGCTATAGCACTATTAGCTTGTTGGACATCTGCATACTTAACAAATCCGTAACCTTTACTCAGACCACTTAGGCGATCCTTTATAACTTTAGCCATAACAATTGTACCAAAGGAAGAGAACAAATTGATCAAACCGTCATCATCAAGAGTAGGTGGCAAGTAACCGATGTACAAGTTTGTCTCATCAAACTCCTTTGGCTTGATCACACTTGATCCTAAGCCAGGATGTGAAGAGGCACCAACACCACCAGCATTATTATTGCTAGCCCAAGGAGGATTGCCTGCTGATGTTCCCGGTCCAAGAGCTAGCGTGGCTGAGCTTTGCTTCGTAGAAGATTCGGGAACTGTACCTCCCAACTCTGCCAGAAAATTCTGATATTCATCATCCATTTTCTTGCCAGTAGTATTTTTCACTGGACAATCGATAGTGGGATGCCCCCCATCACCACAAATTTTACAAAGAACATCACTCTTAAAGGTTGTGGTGCGAGAAGGACATGCATACTACCTATGCCCTGGTTCACCACATAGTCTACAAAACTCCTCATCTCTAATTGTTCCATTCAAAGCAGCAAGTTCTCTAAGCTGCTGCCTCTTATGTTCATTAAGCACTTCATCGACAGGCTGCAAGAGCTTCTCCACCATAGCAGCAGCAGCCTCAAGTGACTCCTGGTTCTCAGCTTCCACTAACACATGTAAGTCCTCGTTCTCCGATGGGTCAGGTTTTAAATTCCCCTTTTGCTGCAACCTGCCCTCCTTGATAGACCCTTTGCCTCGAATTACAATCTTAGCTCCTGTCTCCTTTTCCATCCTCTTCTGAGTATTCCCTCTTGGACCAATAATCAGCCCAATAAAATTGTAACCAGGGTACTCCTTCATGGGAATGTAAAGCTTTTTCTGAAGCTTAGGAGGCCTATAATCAGCTGGTGGCTTAAAAGACGGGTTCTTTTTTAAGATTTCCGATATAATCTCTTGTCTCTCCCTATTCAATTTTTCTCGGGCACGGTACTCCCTAGTGTTTATACGAATTCCCATGTTATCATATATAGGTTCAGGGGAAGGCGACCTAGCACCTTCAGGCCTATCATCTAAGGGCAAACCAGATTGCAATTTCCTACTAATTTCAAGTAACCTACTGTTAAGAGCTTGGATTTCAGGATCAAACTCAATACCTCCAGTGAAATCTTTCATGAAATCGGGCAATTGAATCACAGGATTGGGCTCATCGTCTGCCCACCTCGACTTCCTCTTCCTTCCGCCAGTCCCACTTCCTCCATCACCAGCGCCGGTCCCATCTTCAGTCGGAGGTGGGTCCCAGCGGCTCCTCCGTCTCCTTCTGCTGCTGGTTTCTTCCTCACTGCCTGATTGATCCCGATCAGTGCCGCTGTGAGTGTTTGTCAATCCATTTTCCGACAACAACGGCCTCTGCAGCTCGCGCTTCTGAGTCGAATCGCCCAGTTTTTGCTCCTCTGAAGCTTGATTTGAACCGGAATTGTCAGGCGCATGAACTTGCGTCTCGTGATTAGGGTTTTCCTGAGAATTTTGATTGCTTGAATCCTGCGGATAGGAAGAAGCTAGGGTTTGTGAAGGGTTTTGAGAATATGGATCGGAGCAATTGTTGTAGTGATTTTGCGGAAGAAATTGATCGTCGGAAGCTAAGGTTTGTGATGAGTTCTGAGGTAAGGTTACAACTGAAGGAGATTGAGAATCCATGAAAGGAGGGAGATAGTGCATGAGAAATTGAGATATGGAATAGCCCGAATTTTGGAGATAACACGAACAGGGCGTGAATTTATAGACGGTGATCTTCTGGTCGGATTAAGCAGATCCAAGTATAGTAGGTTTAGAATTGAACTTTGAAGCTGGTGGCAAGTTTTGGAGTATGGAGACAAGTTGGGCAGCCCGGTTTTGGATTGGGCTATACAGTTTTGAATTAGTTATGGGCCGGCCTAAATTATAGAGAAATTTTGAGAAGGATTTTTACCTATGTATACCCTATAGCAAACTTTATTACCTACCATGTTTAAGGTTTGTGTTTATTATATTTAAGCATACCAAATTTTAATTTATGTACCATAATCCAAATTAAGTCTTTAATTTGAGCTTCATTTATTGTAGGCTTTAATTTAGGAATCGTATCTTCCAAATTTTTATACTACCCGCTTCTCTCTCCTCTCCCACGATTTACCTTTCGTTTTAACCCCCCCCCCCCCCCCCACACACACACACACACACAATTTTTCTTCAGTTTTTCCCCCATTGTCGTACATCTCTAACCCACAAATTCCATCATTTTCTGTTGAATCCCCCACCATTTTCAACCCCCATTCCAAGTTTGTATTCAACTCATAAATCATGAAAAAATCAAATACTCCACACAAAAAATAATCAAAAGCTGTATTAGCAGATATTTCGTCTTTTAATTTGGGTGTTTTAACACCTAAATGCCCACCCAAAAACCCACAATCTACACATGCAAGTGAAAAAAATACAGGTATTTCATCTTCAAGACAAATCCGTGCTGAAATGCGAAGCAAGCATTTGCACGATATTGATGCCAGCGGAGTAGATAAACCAGTCAACAAACAACTGAAGCGCAAGGAGAAAGAGTTGAGGGTAGATGATGATTTTGTAGAAGATTCACCCAAACTTCCAACTGGGAAAAAACCAAAGTTGTCTCCTTCATCGTCAAAAAAAAACCCTCAAAAAATTACCAAAATTGGTTCCTCAAAAAATTTCATTAAAGGTAAACAATATTTATTTATCCTCACTGTTTTGTAGTTTAATTTTGGTTGCCAATAAATATTCTTCAAGTGCTTTTTTGGTGTTGAAGTATTTTTTGGCAAAATGTGATATGGTCTCAATTTTGTAGATTATCTGCCGCAATTTTGTAGGTATATTTGGAATTGTGATTACCAGACAATCTATAAATGTAGTTAGATTGTAGTTGATTTGTAGTATACTAAGTAAATTGTATCTATGGTTTTTGTATTGCAACTTGTCTAGCTGCTACATTTAAATTCATTCTCAATACAATTATACTATATTGTTTCAAGGTTACATTAAGTAATTGTTACATTTAACTGTTATATTGTTCTTATTTGTCTGTTCAAGTTTATTTTTGTAAAATGTGTTCTGGTCCTAATTTTGTAGATTCTTTGGCTCAATTTTGTAGTTTAACTGAGCCATGCCTCTTATATAGTTTATAAATGTAGTTAGTTTGTAGTTTTATTTGTAATCTGTTGATTAAAATTGTAGGTGTGATATGTTCCATTGTATCCTGTACTGCTGATATATATAACTTCATTCTAACCACAGTTAATATACATTTTTTGCAGAATGACACTTACTTTGCTCAACAAAATGTTGATTATGGTGTGCTTCGATTCCACAGTTTGTGTGATCCTAGCATACCTAACCAGATTCAGGCTTTACTATCCCCAAATTAACTACGTGTTTTCAAAAAAACATGTTTTGATTACTTATTAGATCTGTCCCCAATATATATGCAAAACCATTCCATTCATCTTCTAATGAAATATGAGTTGTCAAAGTCTACTGATGCATACTTTTCTGTTCTTTAAAGGGTGAAAATTTGATTTTTGCATTGAGAGAATTTGGTTTGATAACTGGTTTTAATTGTGTGAATACTTTCTCAGACTATGGTTACAATTCCAACTATGTTAACCCTTTAATGAATACATATTTCCCTAACAAAGAAAGGGTTGAGAAATGGCATCTGAAAAATGGAGTCACTAACAAAGCATGGACAAACGATGTGGATGCGGTGCAGTTGTGCGTCCTTTATATGTTGGAATTTTTTGTTTGTCCTTCAGATAAGAACCATGTTACTTTCATAGACAAGTTTATGTTCTTTCTAATCGAGTCTGGTAATTTTGAGTCGTACCCATGGGATATCAAATCCTTCAAGCAGGTTATTGAATCTGTCCGACATCGTCTTAATCCCAATGTATATTCTTATCTTATACGGGGATGCTCATTAGCCTTGCAAGTGTGGCTATATGAGTCTTGATTTTCCGTCAGCACCGAGCTTGCTACACGGTGTTCTGAATCGATTCCTCGGATTTTAAGATGGTCAGCTACAAAGGGACTGATTTGGTTAACTGCTATTGAAGACAAGATGATCAAGCCTGAGTCGCTCAAGGTGTTTTTTTAACTTTTGTATGATTCTACAATTACAGTTATAGTATCTACATTTCATCTACATTTTTATTTTCAATTGAATTAACTGTCACTTCCATCATTCAGTTCACAAACATGGTTGAATCTGGAGAAGAGCTTGGAGTGCTTAATATCCCAGAGAAGATTCAATATGAAGATGAAGAAGTTGCTCAACCATCAAATATTTCAACTGCTGCTTCTCCAACAGTTGAACCCAAAGAAGCTAATTCTCGAAAGGCCATGGAATCTGTCAGTAGCAAAATCAGCAATTTGGAAAAGAGGCTTGAGCAGGTATTGTGAGAACTACAATATTTTGTCATAATTTACTACCACTTGAATTCATTCCTAATACTTTGTAGTTTCTTTGTGGTTTAAATGTAACAAATAGAATATGTTTACCACCTAATTACACATAATTAATTTTTAGGTTGATGTAAAGTTATATGGGTTTAAGAATGATGTTTTTGATGAACTCTCAAGCCTTCGAAAGTTCATAGATTAATCTTTGAAGAGTGTCATGAATGCGGTAAACAGGAGGACTGATTTGGATGAGTCAAAGATAAGAATTTACATATAATTTTATGCTAAGACTATATAAGACTTATGACAAAAAAAGCATTCTCAACTATTCCCCAAAATTGTAGTTTGCTGGTAGTTCAAAAAAATATAATGACCAAAATCAAGGAGACAAAAACTATCATTTTCAGTTCAATGTTGGTGATCAACTCCATGCAAGCACAAGTAATACAGGTATCTACATAATTTCTACATACATATCTACAAACTTCAAGAATTGCTAATCACTTTTTCACTATGTTTTTCAGCTCCCACTTCTCCACAACATGTTCAACCACAAGTTGACTTGTATCCTGACTTCCAAGAAGCAGCTGAGACATTTAAAGCAGGTATAGAACCATAACTGCATTTTAATTACATCTTTTTAAAAATTTCAATATCTGAGGTAGCAAAAGAAGGTATTGTTTCATACTGTACTTTTTAATAGAAAATAGTTGATTATACAATGGTATAATATTGTTAAGTATGTCATTTTTTATGTAACAGATGTTGAAGATAACATTCCACAGTCACCAATTCATGGTGTAACAGTGACTGAAGTTTTCCAGGAATGCATTGATAAAAAAGATGAGACTGAAGTTGTGCCTGAAGGCATTGGAAACAAAGGTGTGACATTGGATGATTTTGAGCTGCCGGAAAACCTATCACAATTGGTCATGTATGGCGAGCCCATACAAGATGAAAAAACTCCCGTTCATCTAGGAAGAACAAGGATACCAGGAAAACATGCACGACCATCATTCACTCCCCTGTATAGTAATGAAGGCAGCACATCTGTTAGGACCAAATATTTTTACCTAAAGCACCCATTCACAAGTGTCATAGGCAAAGATGTAGATCCTGAATTGATAGATAGGTTCACAACCTGGTTGTACCATCACACTGACAAAGTATCTAGGAGGTAGTGCTTAAATTTAAACTGTCTATTCACCTTTTTTAGACTTTAAAGTTGTAAATTTTTTGTACTTGATTCATTCTTTTGTTATTACAGGAGGAAAGATTTCTTTTCAAAGAAGGATAACCAAATCAATCCTTGGTTGGATTTGGGTTGTGAGAAGATTGATAAGAATGACTGGTTCTATGCCCTTTCTCACCCCGGACAAGTGATCAATAGCACGGTAAGTATATAGTGTCTACAATTATTGACAATATTTGTTTTGTCTTCAACTGTGTGGTGCAATTGTATTTTTTTCTTTAACTATGATTTTTAAATGTTGTTATATTGTACACATCATATATGTGTTAATATATTTAGTCTTCAGCTGTAAAATTTTGCTTTTTTGAACCTTATGCAATCAGTGTAAAAAATATAGTTAATGTGTAAGTTTTATGTAATTATGATTGGTTAATTGTAGATATAGTACTTATTTTCTATATCTTTCATGCTAAATGCCATTAAATTACATTTTGTGAGGCACTTGGGCTAACTGTTATATATCTGTAGTTATGATGTTGTTAAAGTGAAGCAAGCTGTTAGATTTTTTCATAAATTCTAATAGTAGTTAATATATAGCTATTCTGTAGATGTGATTGGCTACACTGTAAATTGTTGTATATTGCACTTTTACTTTGGCAGCACATTGATGTTATTATGTACTATATGAGAAAAAAGAGAAAATATGGCCCCAACATCCAAACTAAGTTTACAACAACCGATTGCTTGTTCAAGACAAAGATTGAAAGAATCTATGAGAAGTTCACTAGTTCTCCACTAGATCAAAGGAATTCGGGTGTTAAAACCGAGGATGATATTGGAGAATATATTATGGGCTACAGAATTCTTGCTAATGTAGCATGAGATCTTGTTGACTATGTGCTCATGCCTGTTAACCTTGTGGAGAACTTTAATTGGTTGTTGCTAGTTTTTGACATCAAGGACCGGCAAATTTACGTTATGATTCATTGGTGAGAGCAAACCGTAATCAAATTGTTCATACATTGGTTGAGAAATTTTTAATTATTATTCCTCTTTATTTGTCATG
The DNA here is from genome assembly GCA_034376525.1 of Nicotiana benthamiana. NCBI lineage: Eukaryota > Viridiplantae > Streptophyta > Magnoliopsida > Solanales > Solanaceae > Nicotiana > Nicotiana benthamiana. Next base: position 87,959,901 of record CM067335.1, read on the forward strand.
CACTGATTTCTATGGTAAACGCAAAGACATTGACTTCAACACTACAAAGTCATACATAGAGAAACCAGTTACGGACCCTCTCGACATACAATAAATGGTTGCTGAGATTCCACAACAAAAGGAAGGCTCACTATAAAAAACTAATCTATCTTTCTATATGTTTAATTATTTTTTTTAATCGTTTGTCATATAATGAAAAATTCTCATCTTCTGTAGGGATTCCGGTGTATTTGAGGCTGCCTTTGCGGAGTATATTAGCACTGGTAATTTGTCTATCCCAAAGAAAGATCTTACTGATATTGACCAACACTGTAAATGCTATGGAGCTCTACTGTGGGACTACGCCACAAAGAAGCTAAAAGATGGTTCAATCAGTGAGAGTGAGGTTACTAGCAGACTTGCAAGGAGGAAGAGTGCACAGGCAAAGAATGAGAGGGCTAAAGTTCAACGAAAGAAGAAGTAGACTATTTTGTTCCTATTTGGTAGTTGAATTGGAAAACAATGTAGAAACTAAGTCATTTTGGTTGTAATCAACACTTTTTCTTGATTACATTATACTCGAGTGTTCTAGTTATCTGATAGCATTTTTTCAGTAACAGCTTTGTCTTATAATTTCACTTTAATCTTCGAGTTATTTTTATATAATACTTTCAGGTGCCATTTAATATGTTTATATAATTGTCAGTTGTTACACAGCATAAAGATGAAATGAATACAGGTCTCACATAAATAATTTAGCCATCCCTTATCAGCAATTATTTTCAGAAAAAATAAATTTATCTACAATTAAATTACATTCTAACTACAAAGTCCCATTAGGTGATTCCCAGGATTATATTTAGACCATAATTAAACTACATTTTAACTACAATCTGGCAACAGTTTACATTCAGTGTTTTCTTTATTAACATCAGACGCTTTGTATATAGCTTCTACAAAAGTTTAACTATTTAATAAAAAATGACAAGAATTTATGCTTGACGGCATACATAAAAAATGTAAATAGTGCAGATACACAAATTTATGTTTATACTTCTTAATCATCTTCAAAACGTAGAACAGTTACACAATAAATTCCGATAATTTGAGCTCACTAGCATTTATTTTGAATAACTATTCTATCTACATGATATTCATTTCTTTTTTGGCGCATTCTTGCAAGTTCTTTTGTTATGCCCTTCACCTCCACAATTGCCACAAGACACCTTGTACTTCTTTGACTTTATTTCATCAAATGTTTTATATCTTTCCTTGTGAGGTCTACCTGGCTGCCTTTTATCTCCCGCCGGTGGTTTTACTACCTTATCCGAAATATGTTGTGGAACATCCCATTTGGCTTCATGAGGAAGAGAATTTACTGGCATTTCATATGTAAGAAGAAGGCTTTTCCTTGTGTAATACGGAGAGCAATAGTTGTCAGGCCTTTTATTCCTATGCCTTAATGCTGCCAAAGCATGGGCACATGGAAGTTCATGAAGTTGGAATTGTCCACAGCTACATTTCTTATTTTCTAGACATATAATGTACCGCTTCACACCATCTAACACAATATGTATATGATCTGTTGAAGCCCTCACCTATAATTCAAGACCAAACAGAAATAATAATACATCAATCAGTTAACTAGATTAGCAACAATCAGTTAACTACAAATCATCTACAAATAAACTACATATAAACGATAACTACATTTACCCATAATGTGACTACATGTTAACTACAAACTGGAAATACTGCAGCTACTACTATTTTTATTTTTTCTCCTGCACCAAACAAGAATATATTACCTTTAGTTTCTGGGATAATGTATTGTTATCTTCCAATTCTTTGTTGAATTTGTGACCAAGGAATGTGAAAGTACCCTTTGCCTTCAATAACTTTTCTTTTGTCCAACGTTCTAGAATAGTCCTCATATACTCAAATAGATCAAATATTGGCAGCTCTCTTGCCTCTTTTGTCACAGCATTCAACGACTCGATAATGTTTGACGTCATAGTAAAAGTTCTATTCACCGTTTCATGTACTCTTGACCATCTATGATAGCCAATATCATGTAGGTAAGACGATACACGCGGGTCTACCTCTTCAATCTTCATCATCCTTTCATTGAATTCATCCAGAGTGTATGACCCTGTTGTAGCAAAGTACAACTCATGTAATTGTAGATGTGCCTTCTTGAATTTTGACCTTATATTTGTCCATATATGCTACATGAAAAAGTAGTGTGCCATGCACGGATAGACAACTGATGTTGCCTTCGATATACTCTCATGCCTATCTGAGACAACACACATTGAAGGTCTTTCACCATATGCCTCCTTGAATTGCTCAAAGAACCACTTCCAAGACGCATCGTTTTCAGAATCAACAACAGCATATGCCAAGGGCAAAATAGAACCTACATTTTTTAGACATAAAATAAGATTAACGAATAACTACAAATATATATTGAGAATGTAGGCAATTTAACTACATTCATTTATCTAACTACAAACTAACTACAGTACAACTACAATTTACCTACATTGTATAGACTGTCTACAAAATAACTACAAAATAATTGCATTATGTACCTGCTGCATCCATGGTGCTTGCTGTCAACATAATACCCCTATATGCTGATTTTAAAAATGTCCCATCAACCACTACTACCGGCCTACAATGTTGCCAACCATTTATTGATGTACAAAGAGCAACAAATGCGCATAAGAAGCAATCATCTGCTGCCTTCTTCAATTTAACAACAGAACCGGGATAATTCTTCTCAAGAATATAAAAATATTTTGGTAATCTGTTGTAGGAGTCACACGGATTCCCTCTCAAAAACTGTAATGCTTTTTACTTTGCTCTCCATGCTTGCATGTAGCTTAGGTTCAGTCGATGTTTGGATAACATATCAGTTTGTATGTCCTTTGGCGTGTAAACAGTCTTAGGATCACAATACTTGAAACGACCATGCTACCAACTACTGTTGCAGTACGTTTGCGCTGTATGAATGTTTCGTCCATTGGGCAGCATGTGTGTTGTCGGCTGAAACTTCTTATCTTGAACATTGCAGAATCATCAATTGACGTTGCCTTCAAATGCCATTTGCAGCTTTCAACTACACATATAAGCCAGCGGCTACAAAAAAAATAGTGTATTTAAACATATTTATCTAACACTACCATTAACTACAAATTGACTACAATGTAACTATAAACAAACCTATCTTCAATAATACACTAATTTTGCAAATCTATGATCCATAAATAACTACATACCTTCTATGACTTGATCTTTTCACTCTGAACTGGAACTTGTGCATAACTGAATAATTCTTCATTGAAGCAGCTATTGTTTTCTTGTCCTGATACACTTTTCCTTCTTCAATACATGTTTGCGTAGATTTATTTATTATTTCACCTTGATATTCCTCTATAGCTGGTGAGGATGAAATTTCTTAGGGATCCTGAAGAACCTGCAGACAATAAATTCACAAATGTAGTAACTATGTAGGTAAATTTGAAAGCAACATCGCTTTGTCCTTTCCAGTACTATATCATAAATGTAGTTTAACTGTAGAGAAATGTCGTTAAATTGTAGATAACTAGGTAACACAACCTCTCAGCAATGTCGAATCAAACATACCTGTATTGATGCTTTCATTGGTGATTGTCAATTCCATATTGAAATCTCTTACGCAAATACATAAGGGATACGAATCTAAGTTTTTATTCTCCTTTTTCTTTTCCATATATACACGAACCCCCATATCATTCCAAATCTCCAATTGAGGACAATTCTCATTCACAAAGTATTTTATTTCTACAATTTTATCCGATGTATCAATCGATAATTGTTCTGCAATTGTAGAAAGGAGAATTCCGTAGCTTGCATTATCATCTACCAAAATGGCATCAACTTAAAAATCTCGGAATTTGCCATAGTTATCCCAATAACTATTCGATTTCAGCATTATTAGGATTTTTGACATAATTTTGCGTAGTTGATAGAAAAACAGACGAAGAACAGATTTAGATTCGAGAATTTTTGTACTGATGTCGACGAAGAACTGTATTCAACAATTTTACATTTTTACAATTTGATTGCTGGAGATTCTCGTATTTTTTGAATTGTAGCTGAGTTACAGATGATAGATATATTTCCGGTACATAATGAGAGAATCGCGTTGCTGTAGGATTTTCTTCCGTTTTAAAACTCGAATTTAATGGTGATAGAATCATCATTAAATCTGATTGCTACAAATTTGGCGCTTTTTAGGGTAGAATTCACCTATTTTTAGTTTGGTACAATTTTTGTAGACAAACTATGGTCTAGGCGGGTAAATACCAAATAATTAACATTTTTGGTAATAAGGTTTGCTATATGGTATACATAGGTAAAAATTCCTTTTCAGAAACCATTGTGGTTTAGTGGTTATTAACTAGTTGTAGTTATCATTTACTATATTACTTCATATAGCTATGTTTTCAGTTTTGTTAGAGTATATTCGATATATTTAAATTACTATATTTATGAATACAGTAGCAAAAAGGGAGTACAAATATGTAACTATTATATTCGACTGTATGCGTGATATGTATTTGTGAATAGAGTAACGTAAATAGCGTAAATCATGGTCTATTCAACTGTTTTTAAATAAAAAGTGAATCAATTAACAAAAAGAGACTCCTAATATAACTCAACAAACTCAGTTATAAATATGAATACATAAATACATTTGAATACATAGATTATATTAATTAAAAAATATATGAATATATTCATGAAATATAGCGAGATAGTGAATATAATAAAATACATGAAATACAGCTAGATATATTAAAATACAATACAAAAATAACTATGAATATAATAAAATACAAAGAATACAACGATATACATTGAAATACAATGAACAAAGGGTAACAAACTCTTCAAGTTGCTCAGCCCCAAACTCCATCGTCTTTGTTCAAGAATAACCCTAATGTCGTCTCGTCGATAGCAGATTTTGAACCTCTGTTGTCAGCCCCTATGTTATATTTCGACCTTGATACGAAACATAAGACAGTGATTTCTAAACAGGCACTTCAACCACTAAACATAAATATACGAAATTTCATTACCAGGCCCAATTTATCTTTTGATAGAAGATTTCGAACCTCCATCTTTCTCTCTAAGGCTTGATTTCGACATTGATTCAGAGACTCAGGCCACTGACAATGAATTTTTTCATTTAATAATGGAGATGAATCAGTGTAGAATCATGGTTGTATTCATGGAGAAAGATTGGCATTGAGAGAGAGAGAGAGGGCGGGGAAAAATTTAAAAGAATGAGAGAGAAAAATAATACAAAGTATATTTCATGGCTTAAGGGTACGAGGTGACCATAATAGCTATTTGGCTATAAAAATCAAAAGGTAGCTATGAAATATAATTTTTTAAAAGGATATTTATTTAGAACAAATAAGTTATCAACCTTTATTACATGATGTAAAAATTCCTAAATTATATTTGGCTAGTTGGTAGGCCTTTTTCGTGGACCCAGAGGAAGTCGGTTTTCTGCCTTATAGAATGTTTTGCCAAACTGAAAAAATTGGCTAATTTTGAGAAGTATTTTTTCTCAAAAATACGTTGCTAAAAAGTAATTTGTATTTGCAAAGTACTTCGGAGCAGTAATTAGTGTTTGTCCAAGTTTTTAAAAATTACTTCAAGCATATTTTTCACAAAAGCGCTTTTCAAAATAGTAATTTTGGGGAGAAGCTATTTTTGTCTACTTGCCATATGTCTATTCTAGCTAGCTCATGACGGTTATTAGGCCCATTTTCCAATGAAAGTATAATAAGAAAGATATGTTATGTCGTTACTCGGTTGAGTAAGGTATTGGGTGCCCATTGCGGCCCATCGGTTTGGGTCGTGACACTTATATTATCATATTATTGGACCACTAGTAAGTGTTGTAGTCGATCTCTCGTCACCACTTCTTCGAGGTTAGACTAGATACTTATTGGGTATGTATTATTTTCATACTCAAACTACACTTACTGTATGTTTTGTTGTGTGTTCAATGGCCATATGGACGCAGCGGCATAGTTGATATGAGGACTTAGGTGATCTGCATCTTATGAGACGATCCGCAGCCATCACAGTCTCCTTTACAGTACTTGTATATTCTTTTCTGTCCAAATTCGTATTCCGGACGATTATTATATTGTATTTTAAATTCCTAGTAAATTCTCATGCACTTGTGACACCGGGTTCTGGGATGATTATGGGATATTCAGTATTAAGATTTGAAAATATTAATAATTATTCAGTGAACTTCATCTTTTTACTAGTTAAATTGAAGGAAATTTATGATTTTGAAATTATAAAAATGAGAATTTAATTAACTACTTAGTATTGGCTTCCCTGACAGTGGTGTCCAGTACCATCACGGCCTTTAACGAATGTTGGATCATGAAAAAATGATATTAGAGCGATAGGTTCACTTAGGTCTCACGAGTCATGAGTAAGTCTAGTATAGTATTGCGGATTGGTATGAAGACGTCTGTACTTATATTTGAGAGGCTATAGGGCTGTTGGGATCACTTCCCTTCTTGATTCCTCATCGTGTGATTTGATTCCTTTTAGGCTTATGCCTTTGTTTCGTTCCTATTCAATTTTATGCGACGTGAAGTGCTTGCTATCAATTGGGAACCGAGGAATCGTAATGATACTACAGATATGGTGTGGAATGTTTTTTCCATGCGCACATGATTGGGCTATTGTCGTCACCTTGCGGAAAGTCGTTCTATCATTTTAGCTCAGTATCAGTATTATCTAAGGCTTTGAGATTTGGCGTTGATTATTATGATGATTTGTGTGTTGCTATCGCACAATATTTTCACAATAGTAGGATGCTTGCCTATGCAACAAGGTAGCGAATGACTTGAAATGAGGTTATACTTAGTGCTTGATTCGGAGATTTAGTATTATACTTCCTGCGGAGGAAAGGCAATCGCACTACGAGTGTTTATATTAGGTTGATGGAGTAAAAAGACTCGATATTTTCGAGCGTGGTGGAATTTTCATCTGTGATGTGGTATCGTCGTCCTTGATTGAATGTGTTAAGTTCGCCAGTGTTATGGTCTTCTTCAATTCACCTTTGGGGCAGGGTATTAAGGAATAGTATCTGGAAGCAGCTGTCAGATATCGTGGTATGTGGTAGTTCAGTACTGAATCGGTGTTCTTGTTGTTGGGACCACCCGTGGGTATATGTTGGAAATGTGCATTCAGTGATTGATGACTTCGAGCTAATTTTTGGTACGTTCGAGGACGAATATTTGTTTTACGAGGGAGGATGTAACGAATCGGCAGGTCTTTTTGAGAAATTAAGTTCCGTTCGGTGGCATAAGATCTTAAATAACTTCATATTATGTGTATCAACATGCTTTCATGGTCGAACCTAGTTACCGGATGATTCAAAGTCAAATTTGAAGAAAGAATTCAGTTTTGGAAGCTTAAGCGGTGAGAATTTCACTAGAATTTGACTTTTGTGTAAACGGCTTCAGAATGAGTTTTGGGTGAGGTTTAACACCTTCGTATGGTGATTTTTGACTTAGGTATGCGTGCGGATTTGGATTTGGAGGTCCGTAGGATAATTTGAGGCAATTCGGCAAAAAATGGAGAAGTTAAAGTTTTGGAAGATGGCAAAGTTTGACCAACAGTTGACTTTTGTAATATAAGTGCTAGAATATGATTCCGACAATAAAAATAGCTCCGTTATGTCATTTGGGACTTGTCTTCAAAATTTGACGTCGTTCCGAGTTTATTTGATAGGTTTCAGTGCGAGTTATAGAAGTTGGAAGGTTTGAAGGTTCATTCATGGCGCGATTTAGATTTTATGCATTGTTTGATGTGATTTAAGACCTCGAGCGAGGCTGGATTTGGTTATGGAAATTGTCTGTGAGTTTAGACGGGCCTCGGAAACCTCAAGCGTGTTTCGGATGGGCTACGACTATTTCCTCATATTTTGAACTGTTGTTTTGTCTTCTGGTGTCCACTTGTATGTGATCGCATAGGTATAGCCGTGATCGCGAAGGCTTATTTGGTGGCTGATAGTTTTCCTTCTTTGCTTTCACATATTCTAGTCTATTATCGCATAATTATGTTTCTTATATATCCGCGTTCACATCTTAGATCCCGCGAAACTTAGTCGTAATAGCAGGCATAATCCATTCTCTCTTGTGTGATCGTATTCATTACCTCGCGATGGCGTAGTGTAGTATTGGTCACAACCTTTTTCCTTCTTCATGATCACACTGGTCAGTCCACGATCACGTAGTGCAAATCTGTGGCAGCCATTATTTCCTCTTCGCGATTGCATTAGTTCTTCCGCGATCTCGATGCATACGGATCTGGCAGAATATAAGATCTTCAAAAAATCAAGGGTTAGGCCATTTTTATCATATTTTTACTTGTACAGCTCGATTTTGGCAATTCTTTATGGGGTTTTCAAGCAAATCGATTTGGTATGTATTCTTTACCTAGAATTTATTATATTTCATGATTTTATATTATTATTTAATTTGTGTTTTGAGTTCAGGAAAATGGAGGTTTTTGAAGAAAATTTCTAAAATAAAAAATCATGATTTGAGAGATGAAATGGTATCGTAATTTGATAAATTTTTCTTTGGTTGAGCTCGTATAGGAACGGGTGTTCGAGTTGTGTATCGGGTTTCGAGGTGCGGACCCGGGGTCGCGGGTTGATTTTTAGATTTTAATAAAGATTGAGTCTTTATGTTCTGGAATAGTTTCATATGACTTTTGTTTGTGCTTTGAAGTTGTTTTGGTTAGATTTGAGTCGTTCTGAGGTCATTTCACTCAAGAAGTTCATTTTTGAGTATCTGTTTGTCTTCTTCGAGATAAGTATGTTGCCTAGCATTGTGTGGAGGATTTCCCCTTAGGATTTGAATCTTTTATGATTATTGTAGTGCGTGTACGTAAGGTGACGAGGGCGAGCTCGGACTTATTTGTGGAAAGTTGTCCTTTTAGGATTCTTAGGTCCTTATATTCACTGAGCATGAAGTTATTCTTGATATGATTGAATTCCTATTTAATATCTTCACCTCTATATGCTTTAATTAGAATTGTCTGCATTAGGATTCACTATTATAACATATTTGATTCTTATTTGACTTCACTGAAGATTTTACCTCTTATATTATCATGCTATCTTTTCATAATTGCTTATCCTTATTTGAAATTGTTATTATCTCATCCTATAATTGTTTAGTCTTGAATGAGGTTATGATTATCTTCTCGCCGCTTATCCTTAATTGAATTGTCGAATAAACTTTGTAATTGTTCAATCTTAAAAGAAGTTCTGATATCCTATATCTTAATTGACTTGTCTTTTATGGGAATTACTTGACCCGTGTTAGTTTCCTTGTTGTTGAATTGTATATTGTGGGATCTTTGATACATATCAATTTTCCTTGTTGATCTGTTCTCTTTGCGCCTAGCATTCTTTACTGTGGTTATTCCTTGTGAAGTGGTTCTATCATTTCTTTGTGATTTAAAGTTCTCGAGTTGATTATCTGTCGTTATTTGTATTATTGTCATTATTGTCATTATTGTTGTTGTACTAGTTGTGGTGATGCGCAATGATATGAGGCGTTATTGATTTTGGAGGCTCGTGGAACCAGTTCTTGCCTTTAGCAGAGTTTGCGTAAAACAACAGCTACCAGTCTAGTATTCCAATGGCTCCATATGAGGCATCGTATGGGAGGCGGTGTCGGTCCCTAGTCGGATGGTTTGAGCTGGGAGAGGCTCGGTTATCGATTACAAATTTGGTATTGGAGGCCTTGGATAAGGTCAAGATCATTAAGGACAGACTTCGATCAGCTCAGTCTAGGCAGAAGAGTTTTGCAGATCGTAAGGTCAGGGATGTTGCTTTCATGGTTGGTGAGTGGGTATTGCTCCGAGTATCTCCTATGAAGGGCGTGATGAGGTTCGGGAAGAAGGGAAATCTTAGCCCTAGGTATATTGGCCCATTTGAGATGCTTGACCGTGTGGGGAATGTGGTTATAGACTTGCATTGCCTCCTAGCTTGTTAGCTGTGCATCTAGTTTTTCACTTATCTATGCTTCGGAAGTATCATGGTGATCCCACCCACGTGTTAGATTTTAGCACTATCCAATTGGACAAGGATCTGTCATATGAGGAGGAGCCGGTGGCTATTTTAGACCGGCAACTTCGGCAGTTGAGGTCGCGGAGTTTTCCTTCAGAATGTGTTTACTGGAGAGGTCAGCCTCCTAAAGCATCGACCTGGGATTCCGAGTCTGATATGCGGAGCCGTTATCCCCATCTATTCCCCGACTCAGGTACTACTTTCTTTTGTCCGTTCGAGGACGAACGATTATTTTAGAGGTGGAGGATATGACGACCCAAAGGTCCATCACAGTAATTCTCCATTTATTTGTGCTTCTGAGACCTTGAAAACTTCTTATTTGGCTACCTCGATTTGCATGCGCAGTCCGAGCGCGAAGCCGAAAATTTTTATGTGAAAATATTTGAATTCTGTGTTACAAACTATGAATTTAGATAATAATATCGCTATAGTTGACTTTGGTCAATATTTTGGGTAAACGGACCCGGACCCTTGATATGACTGTCCCGGAGGGTTCGTAAGGAAATTTGGGACCCGGGCGTATTCCCGAAATCGAAATTCGAGGTCCCAGGCCCGAGTACGGAGCTTTTCTGTGAAATTGTTTTCTGAAAATGCTTAAGGAAAAATGAAAATAAAAATTGATCAAAAGTAATTGTATCGGACTCATATTTTGGTTCTGACGTCCGTTATAAGTCTTAAATAGGAATTAAGCGCTATCTGTAAAGTTTGGTTGAAAACGAACGTCATTTGACGGGTTTCGAACTAAAAATGGAAAATTTGAAAGTTTTGAACTTTGAAATGAAAATCATGAGTTTTGGAGGTTGATTCTTTGTTTTTGATGTTATTTCGGCAGTTTGATCACTCGAGCAAGTTAGTAGGATGATATTGAGTTAGTGTGCGTGGTTAGTTGGGATCCCCGAGGGCTCGGGAGTGTTTTCGGGGGTGGTTCAGGGTGTTTTTGGTTTTTTAGACTTAGCAGTTTTTGCTGCAATGTTTGCACAGATATCTTCTATGAGATCGCATAGGCCCCCCTCCAATCGCATAGAGTCCCTTGCCAGCCCTCCAATTTTCTTCTATGCGATCGCATATTCTTGCCTGCGATCGCATAGCTTAACCAGTTACTTCAGTGCGATCGCATAACCTCCATCGCGATCGCATAGCGTATAGACCCCACCCAGGCCAGACCCCGTCTTTCTTCTATGCGAACGCATCTTTCCCCCTGCGATCGCATTGGCCAGTTTCCCTATCTCTATGCGATCGCAACCCTCTTTCTGAGATCGCATCGGCCAAATTCCTTCAGCGATTTAATTTAGTCCAGAACAGTGTTTTCTACGCATTTCTTCAAAAATTCCCACAAGAGCTCTCCTCCTACACTCTCCTTTGACGAACTCCAAGCCCCTACTTCACCATAACAATTTGGGTAAGTGATTCCAACTTCATTCTTCCATTATTTCTTCAACTAATCATCAATTTTCTAGCCCTAAATCATAGAATCATGGTAGAAATGAGGGCTTTTGGGTAGAATTAGGGTTTTTTTTTAGAATTTTGGGCGATTCAACCTCAACTTGGGGTCGGATTTTAAAACAAATCATATATTTGGACTCGTTGGGTTATGGGAAATTGGAATTTGGTTCGAGCCTCGAGTTTGGACCATGGGGCCCGGTGTCGGATTTTTGTATTTTTGGAAGAAAAATAAGAAATGCATTTCTAAGCTAGGAAATTGTATCCTTGTGCTATTATTGGTAATATTTTGATATCGTTGGTTCGGGGTCGAATTCTAGAGGAAAGGCGATTGTTCAGCTTTGAGTTGCTATTTTCGGATTCGAGGTAAGTGTTTGATCTAACTTTGGCTTGAGGGAATAGGATTAGGTTAATATTTGCTATGTGCTATGTGGAGTCGGTGATATGTATGGTGACGTTTACCTATGCGCCCGAGTCGAGCATGACAGTGAGTCATAATTGCTATTAAATTTCGAAAGAAGTGAACAATTGTGCTAATTACTTGTTAAATGAACTATGAAGTGATAGTTGAGAAGCAAATGAACCAAAAGAGGAAATTTTGGTACTTTTCCCTTGCCGGGACTTATTATTGTGCTGTATTCCCTTGCCGGAATTTATTGTTGAGTTATTCTCCCTTGCAGGGATATTTTGGCTTGTTATATACTCCTTTCCTGTTTGGTTGTGACCATTGATTGGGTGAGGAAGAGAGAGTAAAAGCACGAAGGGTGATGTCGTGCACTGTATATTGAGAGTAAAAGCACGAAGGGTGATGCCGTGCATTATATTTGATATGTCTTGGTGAGAAATGAGAGTAAAAGCACGAAGAGTGATGCCGTGCATTATACTTGACATTTTTGGTGAGAAATGAGAGTAAAAGCACGAAGGACGGTGCCGTGCAGTTGTTGATTCACTGGCTTTGTTTATTTATCATTATATATTCAGTTCCATTTCTTGTTTTGTTGAAGTTATAATTGAGCTGTTACACCCCCAACATGTCCCTTCCTTATTATCTGCTAAAATCCTTGTTCTCATTCTGTTATTGCACATATATCTGTACAGGTTGATTGTGGTAGGTCCGATTTAGCCTCGTCACTACCTCGCTATGGTTAGGCCGGGCACTTACTAGCACATGGGGTCAGTTGTGTTGATACTACACTTCTGTGCCCTTTTGTGCACAGGGCAGGACACAGCTTACGGACCGCAACAGTAGTTAGGGGGCGATCTTTCAGTCTAGAGACTGAGGTAGTTCGCTGGCGTTTGCGGGCCCTGAGTCTCCTTTATCTTTTCCAGTTTATTTTATTGTATCAAAACATACATGTTATGTATTTCTTTCAGACTGTTGCTTTTAGTACTCTTTTAGTCGTTCATGAGTAGTGACACTAGATACTGGGTAGAGGCATGTTCTTAATTTCCGCATTTTGTCATTGCTATTGTTGCTAAAAGTCTTTCCGCGTGTATTAATTAATTATTTCATTATTTAATTTGCTTTAGATTAAGGTTATTGTAAAAATGATTAAAAAGGGTTGGCTTGCCTAGCTTCGACAGTAGGCGCCATCACGACTCCCGATGGTGGAAAAATCCGGGTCGTGACATTTTAGAAGATGAAATATTGGGGTTTGGAGAGGAAATCACGGGGTGTGGTTTGATACGTGGATGAGAGGGTGGGACTTGAAAAAAGAAACTTGGAGGGAGTGGGAATATGCGTAGAGTTAAATTGGGAGACTAATTAATACCATTAAAACCCCTAAAATATACATAAATAGTAATTAGATAAATAAAAGATAGTTATATTAAAAGTTAAACATACAGGGTAATATAGTTTACTATATGGCATAGGTATGAAAAAATTACGTTTTTAAAACCCCTTATCAAGTACATAAAAGAATGCAAATTGCCAAAAGAGGCAATAAGTCAAAAGATATGACAACTAAACAAACAAGAAAGGAAGCCCCAAATAACCCTGTATTGTAGCCCGGTTCAGGCCCGGGACCGGATCGGGACCGCGGTCCTGGCGGTCCGGTCCTTACCGGTCCCAAAAGACCGTGACGAGCCGGTCATATGCGTTGAACCGTCAGGCCCGGGACCGCCTGGCGGGCCTGGGCCGGTCCTGGCGGGCCCAACGGCTATTTTTTTTAATTTTTTTTTTTGAAAATTCAGTAACGGCTCTTTGCAAAAAGTATCCGTTTGGAACTTTGAAAAATAGTCATTTGGCCTCCAAACTTTAATTTAACCCAAAATTTTATATAATTACACTTTTTCCCATTTCTCAACTATAAATACCCCCTCATTCGTTCATTTTTATTCACCAATTCATCAATATCTCTCAATCTCTCTTTTAATCTTTCTAGTACAAGTGCTTAATTTATTGTTGAAAAATCGTGAAAAATTATGAAGTTGTTGAATTGAAGTTTTTAAGTGTTCAACGATTTTCAATTTTCAAGAAGTTGTTCGGCAATCCGGTAAACTCGTTTCAACTCTTACGTGCTTATAATATATTTTTGTGTTGTTTAGTTTGCATAATTCTAATTAGTATAGCATTTTCTTTGAAAAAAATGTTCGGTAAAGGAAAAGGTAAAACCGGTGAAAGTAGTGGCCATAATACTACCCTTCCCCCGACCTAAAAAAGATAAGCAAGTTGAAAGTAGTCGCCAACCTAGACGTCCTAATCCGCCTCCCATAATGCTTGATAGTGATCACCCTTGTTTTCAATTTACCGATAGTGAATTTCTATATGATGTCGCAGTAGGTGATAGATTAGATGATGAAATTATGAATGCTCTTTATCCTAATGAACCTATCTTAGAGGAAAATGAGGATGATAATGATGATGATAAAACCCAAGCACCAGATTTAGATGATACACCTACTAGTCCTGCTCATAACTCAGGTAATGAACCGGCACACCCACCTGTACAAACTCCCACTTTTAGTAGACAACCTGCTAAACGTTAAGAAACATCATTAGTTTTGCATTTTTTTTACTCAAGTAAGAGAGAACGACAAGGCTAAGTGTAAAACTTGTGGGAAATTACTTGTTCATAAATTTACTGGAGAACGTAGCGGCACGGGTAGTTTGACTAAGCACATAAAATTACACCCTAGAGATAGGGCTTGATTTTTCCAAATGCAAGCGCAACAAGAGGGGGGGAGGGGAACAAGTGTAGATTATCAAGTTAACCCTAGTACAGGTTCAAATCTAGTTCAACCAGGAATTAACAGTCACCGGAGGTATTTTATATTACGATCCAAATAAGGATCGTGAAGAATTAGCAAAAATGAATACTGTTATGTGCTTGCCTTATACTTTTGCTTCTAATCCTAATTGGGTTCATTATATTAGAAGAGTTTTTAATCCTACTTATAAAGGTTGGCCTCGCGCAACAGTTAAGGCCGATATTTATAAATTCAAGCATGAATATGAACAATATTTGCGCTATTTATTTACTCATATACCTAATCGTATTTCTATTACAACTGATACTGGTAGAAGTAATAATGACTGTGATTATCTAACTGTTACAAGTCATTGGATAGATGAAGATTGGACAATGCAAAAACGCATAATTGCATATAGAATAATTTATTCACGGCACACGGGTAGGTTTATAGCTAACACTGTTTCAGATATATGTAGATATTTTTGCTTTAGTGATAAAATAATGGAAATTTCTATGGATAATGCTTCTAGTAACACTAGTGCAATAGGCATGCTAACACAAACCCTTAATCCTGCATTTAGTAATATCCATGTTAGATGTATTTGTCATATTTATCATTTAATTGTCGGTGATGGTATGCGAATATTAAACATAGAAATTGAAAAGGTGAGAATGGCTCTTAATTGGCTATTTTATTCAAACCGTAGAACTAGACTTAGAGAGTATTTTAAAAAATGTGACGAATATGGCCTTAGAGAAAGAAAGGTTCCTAAACCTTGCCCGACTAGGTGGAATTACATGTACGAAAGTTTAGTAGTAGCGCATGAATATAGAAACCCAATTAATGCTATTTTAATTCTCGGGTAGGTGGTGAGGATGATGATGAAATGCTAACTACCCAAGATTGGATTAATGTTAAAATTCTTTTAGATTTTTTAGAACATTTTCAAGTTGCTACAAATGCTTTTTTTGGGCAATATTATCCGACTATTTCTAACTATTTAGTTTATATTGTCGCATTAGCTGATTTGTTTTGTTGAATTTAGCGAGGGTGGGGATATTTATGAACTTGCAATAAGTGAAATGAAACAAAAGTTTAAAAAATATTTTTTTCCTATCCCTCCTATTTTTGGTGTAGCTGCAATGTTAAATCCAACAATGAAATTAGGAGGTCCTCATTTTTGGTATTCTAATATTTATAACGCATTAGATCTTTCAGAAGAGGAAATTGCTACACTTGCTGATGCAAAAGCATCAATTAAAGTTAATGCCCAAACTGTTTATAATGCTTATAAACAGGCGTTAGAGCATACTAGGCCAAATATTCCAACCCCTACTTCGTCTACATCACAATCATCTAAAAGAGCTGCTGGCTTAACAACTCTTAAATCGTGGACGGAGTTCCGGGGTTCTCAAGGTGATAATTTTGATGAAATTTCCCATCTAAATGAGCTTCAAGTTTACTTGTCAAAGGGACTAGAAAAGGAGAATCCAGACGGCTCTTTCGATCTTTTGGAATGGTGGAAGTCAAGGGAAAAACATTTTCCCGTTCTTGCAAGGATGGCTCGGGATGTTTTGTCAATTCAAGCTTCAATTGTTGCATCAGAGAGCGCTTTCAGTCAAGCAAGACTACAAATCGGTGATCACAGAGCGTCGATGCGGGAGAGCTTGGAAAAATCAGTGCTTTTTCGAGATTGGATCCGCGCGGAAGGAAGAAACTTTGGCATAGCAGAATCGCAACCGGCAATAGATGAGGCATATGAAGAAATGATAGCAGAACTTTCTGAGGAATCGGCTTCAGCCGGAAGTGGTGATGAACAAGCTTCATTTCCACCACTGCCAACACAACCTCCTCCCAACCTTGATGGATTTATGAGATTTGTTAGAGATACAATGTACATTATGATGTAACTTGTACATTGGCATGTCTTCTTTTAGTTTTTTTTTTCCTTTTAATGGTGGTATTAGTACCTTGTTGTGCTTATTCCATTGGGGGGAAGGAAGACTAAGAAAGATATGCCATTTTGGTCAATAAATATGCTCTTTATCATATCCTTGAATATCTTTTTTCTCAATATTTCTTTGTCTTTACTTCGATATCAATCCTTGAATATTTATATAACATACAATATATAACATACAATGTATAACATACAACACAATATATTAATTACAACAACACAATATATACATTATATACAATATATACTACTTACTACAACACTATATACATAATATACAATATATACTAATTACTACAACACATTATATACATAACATATATCCATATATACATAACATACAATATATACTAATTACTACAACACAATATATACATAATATACAATATATACTAATTACTACAACACATTATATACATAATATACTAACGACTACTATACAAGATATTGACTTAAAAAAAACCTGTCAGGCCCGCTAGGCCCAGGCCCGCAGTGGGCTTAGGCCCATAACGGGCCAGTCTCTACCGTGAAGACCGCTTGGCCCGGCACACCAAGCACGGGACTGTGAGGCTCGGCCCGTCAGGCCCGGGCCAGAATACAGCATTAGCCCCAAACAAAAAATTTATTTCAACCAAAGAGGAGGGAAAACACATGACAACGCGCGGACATGTCTACACATCAAAAACATCTCAACGACAAAATTACAAAATGAACTCCAACGGGCCAAACTATTCTGAAGCAGACCCATTGGGCTTGCCCACAACAAAACGCCGAGCATGTTGTCTAAGCCGAGCCTTCTTTTTACAACCATCAAGAGAAACTGATAACTCATAAAGAGGTGCATCAGAAGCCAACCATTGTTCGACATAGAATATGGATTGGCTACAAGTTTTGTGTGGCCCAGTAAAAGTAGTCTCAACAAATCAAGAAACCAACAGTGGTGGTCACCTGATCCATCAGAAGTAACATTAAGCCTGCAAATTGGTGGGCTCAAACATTGGCCTCTACCAGAGAAGATGTCCATATTACCCCTTTCGTAGTAATCACAATTTGGGCCCATTAAACCCCATTTTTCTAGATCTGGAATATATACTGATTTTCCTTTAGCATCGCCAAGTGTAACGCTGATTTTGGAATCTGTTCCACCCTTTATGATTGATCCAGTTTTAACATACAATTTGTATACACACTCTTCCTGCATCACCAAAATATCCATAAGACACCATCTTCCACATATTGCAAAAGTTTAAGAATAATAAACACTGAAAGTATCAATATATTTAATCTGTTATTGCAGGCTAGTTACCATTTTTATCTGATAATCAGTTAAAGTTTTATCATAAAATCTACCGAGAATTATCTTGTAAGTTACATGATTGTGCAGTCTTTTTTGTATCGTTAATGCATAAAATTTTGAACTTAAACTTATCAAAAAATAATGTTGTATTTTGTCCAGGGCCCGGACCTAAACGGGCTTCGCGGGCCTGGGCTCTGGCGGTTCCGGAATTCGTGGGCTCAATGGGTGAGACCAGCCCGTGTCGGGCCTAAGCCCATGTGATCCTGGGCTTAGCGGGACGGGCTTCATGGGCCTGGCGGGCTTTTTTGTAATATTATTTTTTTTGTTTAAGGCAATATCTTGTATAGTAGTTATTACTATAATATAGAATATATTTATAGTATACTAGCTATTAGTATAGTATATATATTCATTGTATATTGTATTATAGTAATTAGTATATATTGTATGTTATATATATATATATATATATATATATATATATATATATATATATATATATATATATATATATATATATTGTAGCTTATAAATAATTCGAAGTAAAGACAAAGAAATATTGAGAAAAAATATTCAAGGGTATGTCTTATAATTTTTATTACCAAAAATAGCATACCTTTCTTAGTATTACTTCCCCCAATGGAATGAGCACAACAAAGTACTAATACCACCATTAAAAGAAAAAAAAAGAAAAAAAGATGTGCCAAAGTACAAGTTACATCATAATCTACATTGTATCTCTAACAAACGCATAAATCAATCAAGGTTGGGAGGAGGTTGTGTTGGTGGTGGTAAAAAAGAAGCTTGTTCATCACCACTTCCAAGCGAAGCCAAATCCTCCGCAAGTTCCGCTATCATTTCTTCATAAGCTTCATCTATCACCGGTTGTGATTTTGCAATTCCAAAGTTTCTTCTTTCCGCGTGGATCCAATCTCTAAAATAGATTTTTCCAAGTTATCCCTCATCGACGCTCTATGATCACCTATTTGCAGTCTTGCTTGACTGAAAGCTCTCTCCGATGCAACAGTTGAAGCTTGAATTGATAAAATATCCCGAGTCATCCTTGCAAGAACCGAAAAATATTTTTCCCTTGACTTCCACCATTCCAAAATATCAAAAGAGCCGTCTGAATTCTCTTTTTCAAGTCCCTGAGACAAATAAACTTGAAGCTCATTTAGATGTGAAGTTTCATCATAATTATCACCTTGAAAACCCTGAAATTCCGTCCAAGATTTAAGAGTTGTTAAGCCCGCAGCTCTTTTAGACGATTGTGAGCTAGACGAAGTAGGGGTTGGAATATTTGGCCTAACATGCTCTAAGGCAAATTGATAAGCATTATAAACTGTTTGAGCATTAATTTTAAATGATGGTTTTGCATATGCAATTGTAGCAACTTCCTCGTTTGAAAGATCTAACGCCTTATAAATATTTGAATACCAAAGATGAGGACCTCCCAATTTCATTGTAGGATTTAACATTGCAGCAACACCAAAAATATGAGGGATAGGAAAAAAATGTTTTCAAATTTTTTTTTTCATTTCATTTATAGCAAGTTCATAAATATCCCCACCCTCGCCAAATTCAACAAACAAATCAGCTAGTGCGGCAATATAAACTAAACAGTTTGAAATAGTAGGATAATATTGCCCAGAAAATACATTTGTAGCAACTTGAAAAAGTTCTAAAAAATCTAAAAGAATTTTAAGATTCGTCCAATCTTGGGTAGTAAGCATTTCATCATCATCCTCACCACCTACCCGAGAATTAAACGTTGCATTAATTGAGTTTCTATATTCATATGCAACTACTAAACTTTCGTACATACGATTCCATCTAGTCGGGCAAGATTTAGGAACCTTTCTTTCTCTAAGGCCATATTCATCACATGTTTTAAAATACTCTCTAAGTGTAGTTCTACGGTTTGAATAAAAAAAGCCAATTAAGAGCCACTCGAACCTTTTCAATTTCTATGTTTAAAATTCGCATACCATCACTGACAATTAAATGATAAATATGACAAATACATCTAACATGGAAAATATTAGTAAATGCAGGATTTAGTGTTTTTGTAAGCATGCCTATAGCATTAGTGTTACTAGAAGCATTATCCATAGAAATTGCTATTATGTTGTCGCTAAAGCAAAAATATCTACAAATATCTGAAACAGTGTTAGCTATAAACTTACCTGTGTGACGTGAATTAATTATTCTATACGCAATTATACATTTTTGCACTGTCCAGTCCTCATCTATCCAACGACTTGTAACAGTTGGATAATCAGAATCATTACCACTTCTACCAATATCAGTAGTAATAGAAATCCGATTAGGTATATGAGTAAATAAATAGCGCAAATATTGTTCATATTCCTGTTTGAATTTATAAATAACGGCCTTAACTGTTGCGCGAGGCCAACCTTTATAAGTAAAATTAAAAACTGTTCTAATATAATGAACATCATCACTGTTTTATCAAGGTGTGGCCACGGTCTCAATTGGGTCAATGTTTAGTATGCCCAAGCTTGACAATAGCTGTGGATATTTTGAAACCCAATTAGGATTAGAAGCAAAAGTATAAGGTAAGCACATAACAGTAATCATCTTTGCTAATTCTTCACGATCACTATTTGGATCGTAATATAAAATACCTCCGGTGACAATGTTAATTCCTGGTTGAACTAGATTTGAACTTGTACTAGGGTTAACCGCAGAATCTACACTTGTCCCCTCTTGCTGGCTTTCACTTGCAAAAATCTAGCTTTATCTCTAGGGTATATTTTTATGTGCCTAGTCAAACTACGGACTACCCATACCGTTACGGTCTCCAGAAAATTTGTGAACCAGTAATTTCCCACAAGTTTTACACTTAGCCTTATTTAGTTCTCTTACTTGAGTAAAAAAATTCCAAAGTAATGATGTTTCTTGACGTTTAGCAGGTTATCTATTAAAAGTTGGAGTTTCTACAGGTGGGTCGGCCGGTGCATTACTTGAGTTATTAACAGGACTAGTAGGTATATCATCTAAATATGGTGCTTGGGTTTCATCATCATCATCATCATTTTCCTTTAAGATAGGTTCATTAGGATAAAGAGCATTTATAATTTCATCATCTAATCTATCACCTACTGCAACATCATGTAGAAATTCACTACCGATAAATTGAAAACAAGGGTGATCACTATCAAGAATTACGGGAGGAGGAGGAGGACGTCTAGGTTGGCGACTACTTCCAACTTGCTTATCTTTTCTAGGTCGGGGAGCCGGAGGAAGGATAGTATTATGGCCACTACTTTCATCGGTTTTACCTTTTCCTTTACCAAACATTTTTTTCAAAGAAAATGCCATATTAATTATAATTATGCAAACTAAACCACACAAAAATATATTATTAAAACGTAAGAGTTGAAACAAGTTTACCGGATTGCCGAACAACTTCTTGAAAATTGAAAATCGTTGAACACTTGAAAACCTCAATTAAACAACTTCACAATTTTTCACGAATTTTCAACAATAAATTAAGCAATTGTAGTAGAAAGATTGAGAAATATTGATGAATTGGTGAATAAAAATGAAAGAATGAGGGGGTATTTATAGTTGAGAAATGGGTAAAAGTGTAATTATATAAAGTTTGGGATTAAATTAAAGTTTGAGGCCAAATGGTCATTTTTTAAACCTCTAAACGGTCAAATTATAGTCCAAACGGATACGTTTTAAAATATGTCTGTTGGTGATTTTTAAAGCCAAACTTATTTTTTTTTAAAATATAGCCGTTGGGCTCGGTTAGGCCCGCCATGCCCGGCCCAGGTTCGGCTGACGGTCCCGGGTTCACGGGCTAAATGATGCGAACCGGCTCGTCACGGGCTTAAGAATAACACCAGGCCCAGAACCACTAGGACCGGCCCACCAGGTCTGTTAGGCCCGGTCCGGTCCGGTTCAGGCCCGGGCCACAATACAGGGTTATCAAAAAACGTAGTCATAAGGTCGTGGCATAGAAAGCTTTAGTTGACCAGGAGGAGTTGATAATGTACTAAAAATTGTCGTCTCTCCTTTTGTTTGGAATATTTTAAATGTCTCAAAACCATTGTATTTATATCCAACTTTTCTAAGAATGAAATCCGTCAAGCTAATCAAATACTACTAAACTTTGATGTGATGTTCTTTTGTCAAAATTATAACTTTAACATTCTCCTCTATGACTATGACAGTTAATAAAAAGACTAGCTTTACAGGATATTATTTATGAATGTACAGATTCAGATCTCATTACAGAATGAAAAGAAGCATGGGAAAACAGGTAAATAGATACTGGTTCAAGAAATTATATGTGTGTTGATCAAAAAAGGAAGAGCAAGGCAAGTAAAAAGGGACATAATCATGTAGTATCATATATAAAAGTACAGTCACATTATACTGGAATCTTGATTATGCAATGAATTAATAATTACAAAAGCAACATATGATCTGTAATCATAGTAGAGTTTGACGATTATGTAAAGAAACAAGAAGAAACAGTAAGTATTACAGTCAACAAATCTTAACACCAAAATTAATGAAACTCAATCCTAAAGTTGGATGAATTGATCTTTAAGATTTCAGCTGGAATAAAGCTAAAAGATTTAAGTACAGTGAAATCAAGAAATATATAAAGGGGTTACAGAAGAAGAAGAAAGAAAGTGAAAACAACAGCAAAGAGGAAGTGGCGATTCGTCATCATTTCTTTCTTTTGAGATTTTCCCAAACTTGGCTTCGTCTAATTAAAATAGCACCCTTCATTATATACGAAATATGGCCGCGTCATTTTTGATTTGCGTAACAACTTTTGAAATAAAGTTAAATTGTTTTTCTCTTATTTTTTTATTAAAAAGAAAATACTATATGTAGATTCTCGATCCGGAATCCACTCTTCTCTATCTTTCTCTAATATTTTTATTTTCATTGATTTCAGATATTCAAGCTACTCTCCTATTTCAACAATTAAATTCACATTTCTTATTCACAAGATTATTTCTATTTTACCAGTTAGTGAACAGTTCTATTGGTTTTCTTTTTCTCCGGGTTCATCGGTAACCTCTATCTGCCTTTTTTCCCATTTGAGATAAATTATTTTCTTTTATCTATTTGTTAAGAAAAAAGAAAAAGCTAATGGGACCAGAGCCCTAAAATAAAAATACACATAATGAGTAACGACAATAATAATTTATAACCAGTAAATATAAGGGTGTATAATCTAATGTCTACATTACCTTCTGAAAATTAGGCTATTTCGGGAAGATCTCGGGATCCAAAATTTGAAGCTTATGGGTTACTACAGTAATTTTTAGATTAATACTCAATAACAATTAAATTCCTAATAAGATATTTATCAATATTTAGTAAATCTCTTAATATACATATAGAATTTACGAAGTTACTGGATTTCCGAAAACCCATATTCTATACACTACATCCGCCCCTGGGTCTCGTCACTACTGCAGGTTTAAAGAATATGCCACGAGAGGCATGAAATGATATAGTTATTCATCAAATTGGCAAATTTTCTAGTATTTGCTGTCACACATGGGCGTTGGCAGATTTATTTGGACCATACTTAAAAACTGTTTAATTGTTCACCTACTCAATCTGATAATTTATTTAAGAATGGATGATGATTCACGTATGAGGGGATAAGAACGAGCACCACGTGACAGGCATCTAAGATCGACACTGTTATCATGTTCATTGTTCTATTCTTTTTTATAATAAAATATAATTAGGAATATCAACTTATATCACCCTCATATTGAATCAGAGATATTTTCCCCTGATGGAAGGGATAATTGAGTTTTCCAGAACAGAATTACAGAGAAAAAAAATATATGAAAAGAAGTAAGTGTAGGAATCAACTATATCGGTGTATAATGCTTGTATGTTTAACAATTGAAGCATATAATAAAGAAGAAAACAGATTGTGGAAGCTCATGGGTTGAAAATTTACGTCTTGGAAAAAAGAAGACTTAGGGAAATAATCCAAAGAAATGTGCTGTTTCGAATACTTGGTCCGAATTTATTTTTTTTAAAGCAAAAACATCAAATTGGATTCTTTTCTTATTCTCCGGAGTATATTTGTTGATTGATTTTCATCTGTTTTTACATTAAAATTTCGAGAACTATTTCTGAAAAAAAAGTCCAAACGATTTTAGGTTCTATTATTGCTGGTGATGACGGTGAGTTGGTGACGATGTCAGTCCTTTATTTGGTTAGTAGAATGCCCTGACCTCTGTTATTTAATGTAACTTCTCCTCATCTAAACTTTTAAGTACCAAAAGAAGGGAAAAATAGGAAAAGAATCGACGTAGGGAAACAGAGACCGTCCCTTTGGAGCAATTTCAGTTAATCACCACTTCTGTTGTTATCGTTCAGTTACCTTAATAAAAACTAATAAAAAGTTTCAACCTTTAAGTTAATCGTGCAAATTTACATTCAAAATTAACATCAAATTCGTCTTATTAAATGTAAAATAAACAAGAAACTGATGATAAACATATGCACCACATATTTCAGAATTAGAGCTATTAATGCTATGTACAAACTGTACAAGCAACACCGATCACAGGTTGGATGAAATGAAGAGACGCATCATCGCTAGGGTCTCTAGCATGACATTTTATGTGCAACACATTCATCTGAAAAGAGGTGGGGAAAAGGAAAGAGGTTGAAGCAGGAACATTCAAAATCATCACCATACCAAAATATTGAAAAAGAAAAATGACACCACGCCCCATTCACTCTTAGTATCTGAAAATGATAAAGCACAATTTTCAGCACACTTTACTTGGGGTCTTTTTTGCCCCTAGCTTTAGAATGCAGACACAAGCCAAAGCAGGAAGACCTCTTTTTGGGTACAGCAAACAGCAAAAGATCCCATCGACATCAAAAGCCTTACAAGAAAAAGGGGAGCCCGGTGCACTAAGCTCCCGCTATGCGCAGGGTCCGGGGAAGGGTCGGACCACAAAGGTCCCATTACCTCCTGATCACATGGCAGCAACTTTACCCGTTACGGCTCCCCTTCATCAAAAGAATTACAAGGTAACCTAAAAATTTATCTAATGGAGGTCATTTCTGATTTATGGTTAGCCTATAGTATAAGCTTGAAATAACTCACATAACTATAGACGCCAAATAAGGAAGTTTACCTCTTAATTCAGGTGCTGCTGCTACCAAGATCAAAGTCCATGGTGTAATCATATTCAATTGTCGGAATGACGGAAGCCATAAATTTCAAGAATAGGAAAAGGTACCTGTCAATTGGGGTGCTTCAGATCAATGTTCCAGACAAGAGATAAAAACTTTTATCATGAAACCTCATGCAAATGAATTACCTTTAATCTAGTAAAATGAATTTCTTTTATCATAATGCTTTAGTTTTCAAAAGAAAAATCTAATAGGGCTGGAGATTTGTATGTGTCCAATTTATTCAAATGAAACAGCATATCTAAGACTACTGTGGCTACAAGATGCTCCTGCAGCTGCATGATCCCTTCCAGGAGTCCCCAAAGAGATATGAAGAAGAATCCGAGAACATGATGCAAGGTTGCCAAATAGCTTCTAGCAAAGACACAATTGATTCCTAAACTTCATGAGGGAAACCATCACTGCACGTGAAAAAGCTAACGGGGAAATTTAAGCTAAAACCCCCAGGTGGTTAATAGCTACAGCTCAAAGATCGTTTCAGTGTGTAATGACTAACATAACTAGTATTGCATATGCATGCTATACATAGATGCCATGACGTGCGCAAGCATTTGTATGTATTCACATGTGTTGTGTACAATTGATCTTCCAGTGACCAAATTAGATCATTTTGTACCCATGCATATTATGTGAGCATGTCTATTACTGGCTGAAAAACATAGGTAAATGAACTAAAGTTAGAATTTACTGTACTTGTCAACTTCTGGTTCAACTCCCCGTGACATCAGAACATCAATGATCTTTTTCATGACAGCCCCATGTCGACATGGATGTACCGAAGCATGTTTTCCTGGTAGATGTGGATGGTCTTCAATGGTTACCTGTATACCAATATTGACAACCAACAACTAAAAGTAAAGTGACAGACTTCCCAATGAGGAATTCACAGGCTTTTTCTTAAAGGTAAAAATACCTAGACAAACTCCCAAAATGCATACGAACTTTAAAAAGAAATAAGGGTAAAACACACGCGCTTAAACCAGACTCCGCCAGGAAACAACACAATTTTTCCAACTTGATCAGAAATTGTAATGGAACTAATTCAAGCAACAATGCACCTGCTTGTATTGCTGTGAGTCTCTAACTCAACAGCAGTAGCTTTAAAGAAAGAAAAGAGCTAATGTCTCACAAATTTAACTGAAGCTTGTCCATAAATAACATCCAGACCTAAAACATGTTGCTCACCGTTTTACGTGCGTGGTCTTGACTGACATCTTCAAGTACAAGTTCTGGTTGCAGAAGCATCCTTGACTGCCATAAAAAAACAAGAGCAGCACTCATTTACTATGTGCCAAACAAAACTTAGGCCTCACCAAATTCCAAAGGCCCAAAAGTTTTCATAGTTGATCAGTTTTCAAACAATTATAAAGTTCTGCAGAGAGGACCGTGATGCATGCCTAAGAAAGGGAATCTTATTTCTTCCAGAGGAACATACATTATCTCCTGTATAATGATGTTTTGAAAGACCAGAATATAACTTATGTGACTTTCAATAAGGGAACCACAGTGATTCAGTGTTAGCTGAATTGTTAAGTATGAATCCAGTGCTTCACGCAGTGCCCGGAAATAGGCAAAAGAAATCAATCATTAAGATAGGTAACCTATATTTTGTGGCAAAGAAACGCTGCACAGTTCTGCAGATAAAAGAAATATAAGCACGCCATGATAAAAATAAAATAAAAGATGAAGGTCGGATTTCAGGAACTCCAGTAAATTCAGTTTATCAGAATCAGTAAACTCAAAGATCATACACTGTGACACTGCATTAGATATTACAACAACAACAACAACAAACCCAGTGAATTCTCAAGTGGGGTCTTGGGAGGTTCAGATGAATTAGATAATCTAATATGCTGCATTAGATATTGCTGCAAATTTTTAACTTCTTTTGTGAATTGCAAAAGTCAGGATAAACAATCATTTTGAAATAGAAAAATCTGCAGAGAAATGGACATAGGTTATATTTTACATAATCTAAGCAGATTTCAGTTAGATTAAATCATGCTTTTGCATTAGTTCCTGAAATTAATGATAAATAATGGAGAAAAAACAGTGGGAGGAAAATCTGAGTACATCAAGCATATACATAGTGATATAAAAAAGAAAGAGAACTCATGGGACTTTCTATTCTAGGAACCACTAATTTGTCTGTTATTTTATATATGTGCAAATTTGTCTTAAAAAGATTGTTGCGCACAGGAATGAAATGAGAAGATATCGAGAGTTCATATAGCTGATCCAGTTAATTTTAGATTAAGGCATAGCTGTTGCTTTTTTGAGAATGAATTTTTTTTTTTAAGAATGATAGCTGTTGTTGTAGTATGAAAACCAACAATTAATTAAAATAACATCAGTCTATTATGACTGACCTCATCATATCCAGTGAGCCACACACGAGGGGTTTGATAATACTTATCATACCTGCAAAAAGTAACCATCTGATAACACTTCCTTAATCCAGATGAGACATCTAAATTAGGCCCACAAAAATACGCACTTATATTAAATTGGAAGCACAAGAATGACTAAGCTAATGAATGAGTTGCCTTACGTGATGCTGATATCGTAAGTTCGGGTTCTTAGAATATTGTCATCGTCAGGCTCATGAGCCACAAGATATGCAGTCTGAAGGGTAGCCTGCAAAAATTTCACGACAAATTGAAAATACTGGCATTGTGATCAAATAATCTCACAGCATGATACTTTACTGAAATCCAGCCCTTGTATCTGAAGTCTGAACAGACTTGCAGAAAAACATAGGGAAAAAATCTTCTTACACAGAATGGTACCTAAATATTTAAAAATGATTTCCCACCCAAGGAAATGCTGTTTACTCAGTGAAAAAATTTCAACTTCAGAAAGAGACCCCCCACAAAACCCCAACAACTTTCTTTCCCTCAGGGAGGATAAGATTAATTCATTAAAAAATAGCCAAAGGACTTGTGACCCTTCTTTTCACACCAACAAAGTTACAGCAACAAAAAATAAATTAACTGGCTCTTCAAGCGTTCCATTTAAACCATTAACTTATTTATTAATGCGTATACGTGCATGGGTTCTTACACAGACAAAGGAGATGCAAAAGGTTTCGAAAAAAAAAAAAACAATCAAGTGCATACCAATACACTCTTATTGCAATTGTACTTATACGCTCTAATAGTAACCTTATCTGTTAATTTTTTTTTTTTAAAACAACAGCGTTAGTTTTGAACAGATCTTTTTCCAGAACTTTATAACTGCAGAAAACCAAAAACTTATTATATAATTTCATAAGCCCGCACATGCCCTCATACAAGCAAATGGATGCACAAGGTTTTTGAGTAACATGTATGATCTCCACAACACTTTCATAATCATTTGTACTTGTATGCTGTAGAGTAGTATCCTTAGCTGTTCAGAGACTTTCATAACAGATCTTTTCCGAGAATATCTTAGTTAGTTACGCATTCAACTTTTACCATGAAAGTTATAAGACCCATTTGGTTGGTAATGTGATCATCTATAGTACAAATAAAACCTCAATTCCTTAAACTAACCAGAAGCAGCAGACCCAAGATTTTATAGTCGTGAGTGCTTGTTGGAAGGAGCTCCAAAAGAGGAGTGGAAAAGGAGTTATGTTGTGTTGTGAGGGAAGAGAAAATTTCGTTTGTTTGGGGGAAAATAGGATTGGAAAAGGAAGACAATACAAAAGGTAAGAAGAATTAAGAACGGAAATAGAAAAGGAAAGAAAAGAGTTCTAGTTTGAGAAGAGGGTTTGGAGGATTAGAAAAAAAGGTAAAAAGAGAAAAACGAAAGTAAAACAGAAAACAAATAAGGAAAATTGGATAATAAGAAAGCAAATAAAGAAAAATGAAAGGAAAAGAGAAAAACAGCACTCAGTTGAAATTTTTCAAAGCAGGAAATGATCCTGCACCACAATGTATGGCAGATCACCTGCTTCAAGTGGACTTATTTGTCTTTTATATTTAAGGGTGCTCACTGAATTTCATGGTACTTGTTCCTCATTGCCTATGTAAGCATATCAAATCTGGTCAACTACAATGGACGCTGAACACCCATGATTCCTCATGTAGGTCAGCCATTTTTAACCAACTGTGCATGACACAAAAGTTGGAACCCAGACTGGTCATTGTGTTTGCACTATTAATATCAGCAACCACGGGGCATTTTCATCTCTTCACTACACCTACATGGCTACATTTCTCAATTTTACCCACCATCTTTTTTTTGTTAAAGTGGGAAAAAAATTCCTAATCGTTGTAATGTTGCTTCAATACATACATATATATATATATATATATATATATATATATATATATATATATATATATATATATGTATCGAGTCCCACAAATTCTAGCACCATGACACCAGGGGCGGATTTAGGAGGTTAGAAGGTTCACCGGAAAATTACATTGTCTATATATGGCAAAAACTGTTTTGTGTCTCTATATATTATATTTTGAATCTCCTTGGCATGGCCCAAATGCATAGATCAGTAGTCGAGGGGGGTCAAAATCTGTTGTGAGGTTGCTGGTTCAATTCCCACTGGCCACAGTATCTTTTAACTTTTTAACCTTTTCTTTTTTGAACCCCTTTAGCGAAAATTTTACCTCCAACACTGATGACACCCGTGACTAGTGGTCCAACAAATGCATGCATATTCTTCTTATATGAACTCCCGCTAGAGTCGAGCAAAACCGTTATCAAAAACAATCTTGTTACCATCATGCAATTTACTTGATGAG
Source organism: Nicotiana benthamiana (assembly GCA_034376525.1). Classification (NCBI taxonomy): domain Eukaryota; kingdom Viridiplantae; phylum Streptophyta; class Magnoliopsida; order Solanales; family Solanaceae; genus Nicotiana; species Nicotiana benthamiana. Next base: position 87,989,930 of record CM067335.1, read on the forward strand.
TATGAACAGTTACAACCAGGTGAATAGATCATTTTTGTTCGTAATATAAAACAATTCATTTGTCTGATTAAAAAGAAAGACAGCAGCGGATAGATGCAAAAACTCTGTAAAGGCCTTTTGGAGATAAAATACAATACAAGAAATTGCAGCAGGGTGAAACTGAAGATAGGAGAGATTAAACACAAATCACACACTTCTAGAAGAGCAAGTAAGAAGGGAAAAAAAAAGGAAACCACAGATTCAGCACATACAGGATCCGTTTCAATGAGATTGTCAGGTTCATCGTACTCTCCCATGTCTGGAATATCTTCCTCCTCCTCACCTCCAAAGTATGAGGAGATTGACTGGATAGTATTCCTTTTGCTAATTTCTAATGTTTCCATTGATGGCAAGTTGTCATCCTCGTCACTTTTGCTTTCTACGAAACAAATGGGACAAACGTCACAACGAAAGATTAATGCAATTTGTTGTTAGACAAGCAGTTATGAAGAATACCTTTAGGTTTCCCATGTGTGGCAAGCCAGCCATCATTTTCCTCATTATCAAGCAGAACTTCACCTCCTGCAGCTTCATATTCTTCCTCTACTGATGCAGCTCTCCTCAAGCAAGGAACTGCGATAAAAGATAAATTGGCATGTAACTTACTGGTGAATGATAAAACTCTTTCATTCAAGGCATTCCAAAAAGATGATAAGAGGACGTTTAAGAGCAAGTGAATATCAGAAAAGGTCTACTCAAACTAGAATGATAAGAAAGTTTAATTTGTGTAATTCTTGAAGTTCCAGAATTTGATGATGTAGTAGGTGTGAAACGGGAAGATAATATTTGTTCCAACAGTTAAATGGGTACATCAACTGTGTTTAGACCAAGAAGCACGCAGAAAATACTTGGCAATTCCATCAGAACTAATTTCTCAGTTATTTAAAGTACTTCTAACACCTAATTTAGCTTTTCAAAATCAACTCTACTTCTTCCAATAATAAAGAATTGAAAATTAATAGTCTAGCTAATTGTGGATAAAAAATGAAATCATCATGAGCACATAAGTCAGCTAGCTCATGTCAACCCAAATGTGTTGAATGCTATGAAGAGTGGAGGAGTTATATGATAAATACCATTTCTAGTTATCAAGAATTGCTTGTCAGCAGGTAAATACGACTTCCTCTTGCTAGGTTCACCTGATTCCCTGACAATGAACAATTGAAGGGTGACACGAGTAACATATAGCAAAAATAATACATTGACCCATGCTTGACAAAATCCTAGAAAGCAAACAAAATTTTCATCTTCAAAGCATAATAATATGCATCAGAAGCCGAGAATCAATTGAGAACAAGCAAAGGTAGACAACACCCTGAAGACTGAAAAATAGGAAACCTAAAGCATGAGAGATATCAATAGTCTCTAGTCAGTAAATTCATCATTTCAGACGACATAACTAATAATAATGGGCATCAATCATCTTAGCTCGTTGATAATCAATACCAGATATGAAAGAAAGAGCAGTCATATGGTAAACAGTAAATCAAAACTCAAAAGAAAAACATAACTGCTCAGCAATACAGTTTTTTTGAATTTGACAACAAGAAGCAGGGGCAAATCCACCTCTTGTAGCAGCAAGTGCGGGACACAAACTACTTTTGGCTATAATTATATATCTAGGTAAAACTTTTTCAATAATATATCTACACCAAGTCCGCAGCTGTACTCTGGAACCACGGGCTTTTAGCCTGGATCCATCAGGCTTCTCTTCCGCTTTCTCATCATCTCTTTTTTCACCCTTTTTCTCTCTTTGACTTATAATGAGCAATTGATGCTAAAGTTGAAGGGGAAAACGAAGTGAAGGATTTACCAAGACCAAGTAGGGCATTTGGAGACGAGATTATCGCCGGCGATGATGAACTCATTGATGCTGAGAACACCTTTCTCTTTGAAAGCAGAAACGGTGCGAGGGCTTGTGATTCTCTCCACCGTGCCCTTGAATGCTTCGTGAATCTTCTGTGACAGTACCATGTTTTCCACCCTCCACTTTCACAGGTATCGAAATTCCAAGAATTGAGTTATCGAAAGTCGACGACTCACGGTGCTTTCCGAGTCCTCACGGAGCTAGGATTGCGCCCAATTACCGTATCTTCAACTTGGCCCGTTATGTTTTACACCTTTATCAATTCACACCCCATATAGTTTGTTACAACACAACATAATAGTTGGTAATTGTGAATCAAAAAACACTAGCTGGTAATGGTTACACCAATTCAAACTTATCTCTAATAGTTAGGCGATATATAACATTGAGAATGCATATTAATTAGTTATGATTTAGTGATATCATACTTGTAAAAATATGTATCATATATTTTGGGTTAAATACTCGATGTGAGTCAATATTTATCATTTTTCATGTGATAAATTTTTAGGAAGCCATGGAAAAATGGTTCTGATAAAATAAGTATTTCTTTTTTTAAAATCATTTGAATTATTTTTTACTGTAATAAAAATTAATAATTTAGGACTAATAAAAAAGTATTTTACTGAGTTCAAGTAGATTTATAATTAAGCAATTATGTATGGGTATAGTGCTAAAACTGAGTTATTGTTATAAACTAAAGCAAAAGACAAGAACAATAGAACAAGAACAATAGCAATAGAGAGAAGAGTAGAGAGAGTTCTTCTTATTGAGTTGAGAGGGGTGAATTACAATGGTAGAGAGCACCTCTATTTATAGGGAGGAGGAAGATCTTGCTACCAATAATAGGACTCTAAAATCTCTCTAATTAAATACATTAAAGACATTCACCTTAAATAGAAGTGTAAGAATCTTCTATTTCATAACACTCCCCCTTGAATGTCTATTCAATGATGTGCCTCATAAAACCTTAAAACCAAAACCCAATGGGAAAAATTAAAGTAAGGAAAAAGAGTACACATGTTTGAATATGCGCCTATTGGTTGCCTCGTTAAAAACCTTGCAAGGAAAACCCAGTGGGACAAAACCTTGTAAGGGAAAAAGAGTGCAACGCGCATTAACTCCCCCTAATGAGTACATCAATTTATATCCTTGAGCATTTGCATTCCAATTTTGTGCATCATCTTTAAAACGATCTTTGGTAGATGCTTGATGAATAAATCAACCATATTGACTTGAATAAATATTCCACACCTTGAAATCATCATTCTTGATGGATATAAACATCTTCATATAATGTCGTGGAATAGCTCTTCAATATCTCCATAGATGCATTCTCAAATCCATCATGCTTATAGTTATGGCAAGATTCATATGTACACAAATTGTACTTAGGATGTGGTACTTCAGGACCAAGGATTGCATATGCTTCAAGCAACTTAAATCTTTGCCTTTATACTTTCAAGCCTATGAACTATAGGTTCAAAGCTACATGTCTTTCATATGGAATCAATTCTTCTTGAATTGTATCTCTTCCATTTAGTTACTTTCTTTGAGTCAGTAAATGCGTAAAGCATGCTTTGCAATATGTTGCAATTTGAATTATCCCTTTTATGAACTTCAGGTTCATATCATGATATTCGGGGATATACATATACAAATGAGAAATCATCCCATGTAACCTTTTCTCAAGTGTTTATCATGTCTCCCCCTCATGTTAGTAAAGCTAACATGTTTCCTCAACTTTGGGAAATCATCTTTGTGCATTATGTCAATATACACAGCACCTTAATAATAAGATGAAATTATTTGGTTCCTGACCCTGAACCACTTTTGAGGGGAGAATATACTCTCGTATACAACTTATATCAAACTGATATATATATAACTTAGTTCTCATAAGAAACAGTTTAGCTATTAAGTGGAAGCACTCAATAATTATCTTGCTAAACCAACTTTAATATAAACCAACTTATCAAGATGAACTGTCTTGAGTAGAGAATCTGGAAACTATGCTCGAAGTTAGATTACTGAGCGATTTACCTCGCAAGCACCGGCCAGGCTGCGGGTTAATAACAATTGCGCATGTAACCATTCCATAGATGCATCATATGTGGTATACATGGCAGGTGAATGGGCCCATACTCACCTTTCATATTTCCAGAATTTATGGGCTTCAACCCGAACTCTTTAGTTGGTCAGTTCATTACTGAGAACAAGAACTTCTAGTTCTTTGATATTCACCTATGTGAATTTGCACATCATACTTCAAATGAGATGGCTAACACGAATGTCAACTGACTAAATTATCAATATTGGTAAACTTCAAATTTACACCATGACATGTGCACTTATCAATAAACTTCGGGTTTATTATGACATGAGTTTTATACCAATAGATATCCACTTTATTGTGGCATTCTTTCGTTTGTGTAGTACAAACTGGAGAACAAAGCGGGTAGCTTTTCATATACAAATTACCCCGCTACAAGTTGTAGTAATAGGAGAATCAAAGCCTTCCTTTATTTATAGTCTCAATATCATCAATCGCCTTCGCGTGTACTTTGGAAACTGGATAAGTTTCTTTGAGACTTACTACAGCACAATACTCAATTGTGTTTCTCCAACATAGTAATAATTGGCTCTTCGAGAGCTCTCAATTAATTTTGTACTACCACAGACTGAGGTTCGAGATCCTCACATTCTTGCATTCCGTATTTTCAAGAGTCTCAGGCTCAATAGATTCTTCGTGAATCTCGGAATTAATCAAATCATGAGCGTCCTCATGTGATTCTTTCATAGTGTCATTTAGATCGTTCTTTTTCCTCTTTCTAGGATTTCGATCTTTGGAACCTAATGGTCTGCCACGCTTCTGGCGTGCATTTGACTCATTGGATATGACACTAGATATTTGTCCAATAGGGACTTTAATACGGATCGGAACATTTTCCGCGTGAATGTGGGATTTCGTTATCCTCTTCAAGTTCGTAAATGCGTCAGGCATTTGATTTGCTATTCTTTGCAAATGGATAGTCTTTTGTACCTCTTTCTTTCAAATAGAGGTATGTGGATCAAGATGAGATAATGATACATTTTTCCACAAAATTTCCCATTTGGTTTCACCGACTTCTCCCCCTAATTTTGGGAAAAGTGTCTCATCAAATTGACAGTCTGCAAATAGTGCAGTGAACAAATCTCCTGTCAATGTTTCGAGGTAGCGAATAATGGAGGACGATTCATACTCAACATATATTCCTAACCTTCTTTGCAAACCCATTTTGGTGCGGGATGGCGGTGCTACAGGCACCTATACTGCGCATCCAAAGCTTCTTAAATGGGATATATTGGGTTCATGACCCAAAACCAATTGCAATAGGGAATATTTGTGATAATTCGTCAGTCAGAGACGAACTAGCATTGCTGCATGCGAAATGGCGTGACCCTAAGCCGAAGCGGGCAGCCGACAAAGTAGCATTGCTGCATGCAAAATGGCGTGAACCCAAACCGAAATGGGCAGCCTCGTTTTCATGAAGAATTCAAGATTATTCTCATCTATTATCCATTAACTTTGCAAACGCAAGGTTGCGTGATGGCAACAAGCACACATTAGACCATCTACAGGATGCGTCTATCAAGACCATGAAATACCTAAACTACCCACTAGGTGGGTGAATAGGTCCACAAATGTCCCCTTGTATACGTTCCAGAAACTGGGGTGACTCAGTCCCAACCTTTGTTGGGGATGGTCTAATAATCAGCTTGCCTTGATAACACGAAGTGCAAGGATATTCATTATTTGAAAGAATTTTGAAATTCTTTAACGGATGCCCATATGAGCTTTCTATAATCCGTCTCATCATGGTTGATCCTGGGTGACCCAGTCGATCATGCCAAAGTACAAATGTATTGGACTCAGTATTCTTTAGATTTACTGTTGAATGTGCCTCAATTGCACTAATTCTTGTCCAATACAGGCCACAAGGTAAAGACGGGAATTTCTCAATAACCCTCTTTTGGCCGGAGACATTCTTTGAAGTGAGGATGAGATATTCGAGATTATCTTCATCCATTGTCTCATTATTGTAGCCATTCCGGCGTACATCTTTAAAACTCAACAAGTTTCTCATAGACTTGGAGGAGAACATAGCATTCTCTATGATTAACGTCGTGCCCTTGGGCAGAGTTACAATGGCTCTTCCGGAGCCTTCGATCAATTTACTTTCCATGGTATGACATACAAAAGAAATACAGGAACATAAGAATAAGCAAGTTCAATTCTTTTGTGTCACATAATATTTTCAAAATCTGCTACTAACGGTTGGCTAACAAAATCAGATATGTTATCCATAATCAATTCCTTTGCAGTTTGAAAATTTCAGCGTTTTTCATAAGACAATCGATTTTAAACACTCACAATCGATTGTTTGAACATAGACAATCGATTGTTAAACACACACAATCGATTATTTGTTATTTTTGAAAAACTTCAGATCACACTGTCTTAAGACAATCGATTGTTAAACATGGACAATCGATTGTGGATGATTTTTGAAAAATTCCAGATTACACTGCCTAACGACAATCGATTGTTAGATATAGACAATCGATTGTGGGTGATTTTTGAAAAATTCCAGACCACTGTTTCAAGACAATCGATTGTTAGAAAAAGACAATCGATTGTTGGCTATTTTTGAAAAATTCCAGAACACACTGTTTCAAGACAATCGATTGTTAGACAAAGACAATCGATTGTTGGCTATTTTTGAAAAATTCCAGAACACACTGTTTCAAGACAATCGATTGTTAGACAAAGACAATCTATTGTTGGCTATTTTTGAAAAATTCCAGAACACACTGTTTCAAGACAATCGATTGTTAGCCAAAGACAATCGATTGTTGATCAATTGTTTTTCAACTTTAATGCGAAAATAGTTGATAATCGACTAGTTTTTCAGGCTAGTCGATTACCCCCACTGAAAAATAAAAGTTTTATTGATATTTGAGCATATTGAAGATATTCTAAAGAACTACTGCTAACATTGCATCATGAACTAGCTAATACGAGCTAATACTAATGACTATTAGATTATTCACTAACTAATACAAATAAGTATAACAAAATCAAATAACTCCATCTTCTTTCATCATGGTCCCATCGCCGATTAGGTGGTCTATTTTCCCCTCGGGTTGCTCAAAGAAGTCTGCCACATCCAGGTGGGTGATGTCCTCATTGTCGTCATAGACAAAGTTTGTTTCAGGGCCTTTTCTCTTTCGAGATGCTTGATAAAGGTCAACCAAGTGTCTTGGTATACGGCAAATCTTTGACCAGTGCCCTTTCCCACCGCAACGATAACATATAGTTTCTGAACTATTTGCCTTAGGATCTTCGGGATCCCGTTTCTGCTTTCGGTGGTTATCTCTCTTTGGGGGGTGACGGACTTCTTTGGAATTTCTTCCTTGTCCACGTCCTTGGCTTTGACCCCGTTTATGACCGTGATCATGGTCCCTTTTATGTTTGGCATAATGCGAGTGCACCATATCTGCTTCAGGCAGTGGTGTAGACCCAGTTGGTCTATTTTCGTGATTTCTCATGAGCAGATCATTATTTCGCTCAGCCACTAGTAAGAGAGAAATCAGTTCAGAGTACTTCGTAAAGCCTTTCTCTCGGTACTGTTGTTGCAGTACCATATTGGAGGCATGAAACGTTGTAAACGTTTTCTCAAGCATATCGTAATCGGAGATGTTATCTCCACATAGCTTCAGTTTAGAAGTAATTCTGAACATAGCAGAATTATATTCAGAAACGGACTTAAAGTCCTGTAGCCTCAGATGGGCCCAATCATATCGTGCTTGTGGCAGAGTGACCAACTTCAGGTTGTCATATCTCTCCTTTAAGCTGTTCCACAAAACGAGTGGATCCTTGACGGTGAGATATTCAATCTTCAAACCTTCGTCAAGGTGGTGGCGCAAGAAAATCAAGGCTTTCGCACAATCTTGGGTGGATGCTTTTTCTTTATCTTTGAGGGTGTCTCCGAGACCCATAGCATCTAGGTGGATTTCAGCATCCAACACCCATGTCATATAGTTCTTGCCCGAAATTTCAAGGGCAACGAACTTTCTTTTCATAATGTCAGACATACTCGAAAATTAAATTAGGAAGAGGGAAAATACCTTGGATTTTCGAGAATGGTACTTGAGACGGTAGAGTCTCGTGCTGATAACGTGTTATAAACTAAAGCAAAAGACAAGAACAATAGAACAAGAACAATAGCAATAGAGAGAAGAGTAGAGAGAGTTCTTCTTATTGAGTTGAGAGGGGTGAATTACAATGGTAGAGAGCACCTCTATTTATAGGGAGGAGGAAGATCTTGCTACCAATAATAGGACTCTAAAATCTCTCTAATTAAATACATTAAAGACATTCACCTTAAATAGAAGTGTAAGAATCTTCTATTTCATAACAGTTATTGTGTTTTTGCTCAATTGGTTTGGAAACATCAATTGTTGAATACTACTTCTTAATTTGTGGAATCACAAAGTCCTAAACTCGTGGCTTCATATATATTATTGCCAAGGTATTATATGTAGTTGATTTGTTTGGTAATAAAATGCTAATAAATATTTTTTTATGAAAATGATTAATATTTCCTTAAAGTTATTTATAAAATACTGAAGATTAAAAAGTATTTGTACAAGGAGAATGATGAACGATGAACGAAAGTGCTTGTATGCAGCTTATGACTTTTGACTCGTTGTAACTTATAAATACTTATAATTTATTTGGATAGTGGTTATATATTATTTTATAATGTATCATAAAATATTGTATTGTATTATACTACATCGTTTTGATATATACAATGTTTAGATTGATTGTATTGTTCGATTTCATTTCATGATGTGTGCACCAATAATATGAAGAATAAACTTGTAATATTATAAAGAAAAAGTAAGGTACTAGGTAATATTACTATATAGAAATATAGGGTAAATGATGAAATATTATTATTTAATAATAAAAAAGGACAGGGTGAGAGAAAAAAATGTAACGACGCGATCACACCAAATAAGTCTTTCCATAAAGTGATGCTTTTCGTCGTTACGTAATGATGCATTTAACAATACAATATAATAACATTTACGTAACAATCAAAATAAATATAATATTTAAAGTAACAATATACTACAATACAATACAACATGTAATAACATCCAAATAAGTTGTTAGCATATATGCATGTTGGTGTTTATAACAAGTAGATACAATAATATTACAGGATGTAGGATAAAATATGAGGATGATGTTTAAAATATTTTTTCATTGTAAAGGATAAAAAATATTTGGTTGTTTTTTCTATAATAAAAAAGAAGTGTTCGAAATTCGTATTGAAAAGGATATTTAAAGCAGTGTGCACTCTCCCTTCAGAGGTTAGTGGCAGAGAATTTAATCATTACTCACTATGCATACCTATCTTTCTGACATGCTCCTAGGGTATCATAATCCCCTCTTTTCATCTAAAATCTTATGTACATACAATAAGGATGATTATAGCGGTTGTGTACATACATATTTATCTTTATTCGGAATCTTGGCAAAGGTTGTTTGCCTTGCTAAGATGGATACGTTCTCTAGCATTATCACTCAAGTCTTGGACTTAGATTCTGTGTCATCTTAGATGTCTGATATTAAGGTAGTCTAATTCCAAACTAACTGTAGTACTTAAGTTATCCTTTAACACATTACTCATTCCATAAATAAGGAGCCATTGCAAGAAGTCCATAAACTAGGGAGATCAAATATTTCCTCGGGAATAAGACATAACTCCGGGGTTTTTTATAATAAAAAAATCAAGACCCCCTTTCAGTACGGGCTTAAAGGCCGACCTCTTTCGAGCCAAAGCTAAAAGGAAGTCGGAACTTGGGCCATATCAAGAAAAAACGTTTGTAAGAACGCATATTCGATGGTTAAAAGGCACCTAAAGTTATGGTTATAATGATGTATTTTTTAAAAAGGATTAGCACATAGTCAAAGATGAAGTAACGGATGCAGTTAAGGAGTTCTTCACCACTAGTAAATTGATGAAGGTTATGAACTGTATTATTGTAACTTGCTAATCCTTCCACAGTGCAGGAAGTTTGGGCAATAGCTGTTGGGATTTTGCTTAAAAATGAGAATGGTCATTGTCCCACATTGGAAAAATGTTGAAGAGTAGCTTGAAGGCTTGCCTATATAAGGGGACTTAAGTTATGTTTTCAAATGTACCAAACCAAATGTATTTCTAACACTTTTTGTTAGGAGAAAGTACTAAGGTTATGAACAAAATGGATATGGATCTGGTGCTACAATCTGGGCCATATTCATTTAGGAACAAATCGATGGTATTGAGGCCATGGGAAACTGATTTCTCTTTTCAGAGTGATGTCTTGAGTACTATACCTGTTTGGGTAAAGTTTCCTGGGCTGCCAGTTGAGTATTGGTCAACAGAGGTATTAAGTAAGCTTGCTAGTGCAGTCGGGACACCATTGTACACTGATAAGATCACAGCACATTATGAGAGAATTTCATTTGCTCGTGTATTAGTGGAAGTTGATGCTTCACAACCCCTGCCTGATCATATTGACATTGAAATTCCTTATGGCCATAAAATACAATTGATTGATTATGATTGGAAGCCCACTTTTTGTAATCATTGTCTAAAGTTTGGTCATGATACTAGTGATTGCTGGTACAATGCAAAGGATGATGAAGTCACAAAAGTTCAGGAAGCACCTAGGAGGCCTAGTAAACCAATCAAAGTTACTAGGCAGAGATGGACTGTAAAGAAAGCTCCTGCTGCTAATGTATCTAAAGCTGCTGAGCCTTCTCTTGAGGTAATTCAGACAGAAGCAGGGGGGAGAATGGACCAGATTACTCAACAGTTAAATGGTGCTGTAAACTCAGAAGTGGTATTGGTAAATAAAAGCATGTGTCAAACTTCTATGCAGTTAACAGATGATCCTGCTGTTGATGTCAACTCAGAGGTAGAAATGGTTAATAAAGGGATACCTAGGAGTATAGAAGCAGACTTGGTGGACAATTGCAATAGGGGAAAAGCTAAAATGGAAGTGATTGTTGCTGGTAGGAAAGGCCAGCATGATCCTGGTCCATCATATATATGATAATTGTTACTTGGAATATAAGAGGGCTGAATTTAGCCCATAAGCAGAAGGAATTGAAAAGTTTTTTGAATGTAAATAAAGTAGATGTATTGGGGTGTCTTGAAACTAGAGTAAAAGAACATAAAGCTTAGAAGATCCAAGGAAAAATTGCTAAAGGCTGGAAGGTGTTTTGCAATTATTCTGAAGCTGTGAATGGCAGGATTTGGGTGATCTGGAAGCCTCATATCCAGGTCACTATTTCCTGTGTAACTGATCAAATGATACAATGTCATATAGAGGATCCTTATAGCCAAGTGAAGACTCATCTTAGTGTAGTGTATGCTCATAATACTGGTGTTCTAAGAGAAAGACTGTGGGCTGATCTTAAAGCTGTTTCTATTCCTAGCCAAAATACATGGTTACTTAGTGGTGATTTTAATAATGTCCTATCATCTGAGGATAGAATTGGTTCTATAGTGACTGATGCTGAAGTTAGGGGGTTTAAACAACTCATTTATGATTTGCAATTAACTCCTCTCAAAAGGATAGGCTGGAACTTTACTTGGACTAATAAACAAGTATATAGTAAGATTGATTGGGCTTTGGGTAACTTTCAATGGGTGCAGCAATATGGACATATTGAAGCTGAATTCTTAAACCCCTCTGTGTCTGATCATACACCAATTTGTATAAAGTTTGGCAGCCAGAAGCTCTTACATCCTAAGCCTTTTAGGTTCTACACTGGTGTCATGGAATTCCCACAATTCCATGCTATAGTAAAGGATGTTTGGCAGCAGGATTATACAGGTAGTGCTATGCAGCAGGTATGGACTAAATTGAAGATGTTGAAGATGAAGTTAAAAGAGACTAACAGTTATATGGCTTCCTATAAGCAAAGAATTATACAGGCTAGAGAGCATCTTGATATTGTTCAGTCCCAAATGAAATTTAATCCTCAGTCCAGGATTTATTCACTGAGGAAAGGCAAGCTTTGGCAGAAATTGAAAGATTGAGCAATATTGAGGAACAAGTTATGAGGCAGAAATCAAAGACTACATGGATTGAATGTGGAGATGCAAATACTAAATACTTTCATGCCCAATGGAAGATTAGGAATTGTCAGAATACCATTACTTCAGTTTATACTGATACTGGAATTCATATTTCTGATCCTGCTGCTGTGGAGCATGAATTTATCACAGTATTTCAAGAGTTGCTGAGAGGATGTGTTGAAGAGCTGACTGGTGTAGATGTAGCTACTGTGAAGGAAGGGAAATGTCTGAGCTTGGAGCAACAAAGGATGCTAATCAGAGAAATAAGTATGGAAGAGATTGTTGATGCTTTGAATGATATGCCAAAGGATAAAGCACCTGGGTTGATGGCTACCCTGTGGAATTCTTCACCAAGAACTGGGAAATTATCAAGTATGATATTTTAGCAGCCACAAAGGACTTCTTCAAGACCAGCACTATGCCACAGTTCATCAATACTACAGCTATTGCTTTGGTTCCTAAAAACAGTTCTCCTTCTACTGTTAAGGACTATAGGCCAATAGCTTGTTGCACTACTTTGTATAAACTTATATCCAAGATAATCACAAGAAGATTAAAGGGTGTTGCTAGTGATATTGTGGGATTATCTCAGTCTGCTTTCATAGAAGGGAGGAGTATTATTGACAATATCTTGCTCAGTCATGAGATATTTAAAGGTTACTCTAGGAAAGGAGTTTCTCCTAGATGTGTATTAAAGGTGGACTTGAGGAAAGCATATGACTCTCTGGAATGGTCTTTTCTTAAACAGCTTCTAGTTGCTTATGGATTTCCAGCAAAGTTCATCAATTGGATCATGGCTTGCACTACTACTGTTTCATTCTCTCTTATAATGAATGGTGGATTCACTAAACCATTTAAAGCCAAGAGAGGAATAAGGCAGGGGGATCCAATGTCCCCTTACCTTTTTGTGATGGCTATGGAACACTTGAGTAGAATATTGGGACAGCTTTATAGGAATGGGAATTTTAATTTTTCATCCTAAGTGTAGGAAGTTGAATTGCTCACATGTTTGTTTTGCTGATGACTTACTTATGTTCCGTCGGGCTGACACTATTTCTATACAGATCCTTCATCAAGCTTTCTTAAAATTCTCAAAGGCATCTGGACTGGAAGCAAATCCTAACAAAAGTGCAATTTATCTAGCAGGAGTTACTCAAGAGTTCAAAGCAGACATGATTGGAAGATTGGGATTCAGTGAAGGTACTCTTCCTTTCAGGTATCTGGGCATTCCATTGGACTCAAAGAAACTTTCTGTTCAGCAATACCTACCTCTCATTGAGAAGATCACAGCAAGAATAAGCTGTTGGTCTGCAAAGCTGTTGTCATATGCAGGTAGATGTCAGCTTATAAAGTCTGTTATTTTTGGAATTCAGTCGTATTGGTCACAGATATTCATTCTACCAAAGGGTGTTCTCAAAGTAATTGATTCAATATGTCGTACATTCCTATGGACTGGTTCTGCAAATTACTCTAGGAGGGCCTTAGTAGCTTGGGACAAAATTTGTTCTCCTTTAAATGCTGGTGGACTTAACATAATGAATTTGACAACTTGGAATAAAGCAGCTGTAGCTAAACTACTATGGGACTTGGCAAGAAAGAAGGATTGTCTATGGGTGAAATGGATACATTGTTATTACATAAATAGGGAAGAAGTTGGAACAGCAAATGTTCCTAAACAAGCTGCATGGGTAGTTAGAAAAATCATGCAGTGTAGAGATGGTGTTATGGAGAATTTGCAGATGGCTGGATCACTTTATGACAGACTTAAATCAGTTTGTTGTATGGGAAGATTCCAAATACACAAACTCTATATTGCAATGCTGCCTAGATTTGACAGAGTCAGTTGGAGGAACTTGTTATTGGTGAATAATATGATTCCTCGTCACAAGTTCACTGCTTGGTTGGCTGCACATCAAAGATTACCTACTGTGGAGAGACTGGCCAGATTTGGAATTCAACTTCCACTTCTGTGTGTGTTTTGCAAAAAGCAAGAGGAGACATTCCATCACCTATACTTTGAATGCTGTATCATAATGAGCTTATGGGCTCGTATTTGCTGTTGGCTGGGTAGTCCGAGACAAGTGCTTAGCTGGGATGAGGAGTTGATTTGGATATGTAGGAAAGCAAAAAGTTCTGCATGGAGAAATTCAATTACTGTTGCTGCTTTCATCCATGTCATTGCTTTAATTTGGAAGGCAAGGAATGATATGAGGTTTCAAAATATGGTGTATAATGAGGATAGAACAGCCAGAGAAGTTGCAATGCTGATTCATATTCGAGGCAGACACTGTCGAAGATGGCAACATGGGTTACAACAGCTAAACAATTTTCCTTAGTTGGAGTTTTAGTAACTGTAAATCACATACATAGTCATTGTTTTTTTTGAAAGAAGTATAGATATGACTCTGTAACTGGACTGATAGCAATTGAGTAGTAGAAATCCATACTACTACCTTAGGATTATATTTTTGATATTAATACAAAGTTGACAGTTAAGCTGGAAAAAAAAAGTACAAAGGTTTATGTGATTGTAAGAATTTTTCACATAGTTGTCGGTTGTTGTCTATTGACAACGGTTGTGATTTTTCCCGGTTTTGGGTTTCCACGTTAAATTCTTGTGTTGTTTTATTTCTCATTTTTTCTCTTTACAAAAGGGGCGGAGATCTCGGGGTTTACGGGAAAGGGTCATTTCTTTTTTCCCAACAAGTGGTATCAGAGCGAGGTCGCCTAGCTTGAGGAGGGAATTTTAGTATGCTCTGTGGTCGCAGCTTTGGTAGATCTGCCACATCAGAAAAGATTTTCTGTTTCAAGAAGATTGTAGGAGGGGAAGTTGGTGCAATTGGAGTATCAAGGCTTGTGGTGAATTCCGGCGGTTAGAATCAAGTCTGGTAGTGTGGAGGTACATGTCTAGGTAAGCTCTGGCTAGGAAAGACTTGGCAATTAAGTGGTCACGCTGGACCCACCTCTCTTTCCTGGGAACTTACCTGGTGTGCTGTTCACGAGCTACAAACGAGGTTCTAAGCAAGTGTTTTTCATTCACAGATATTGGTTAGCGATACGGTTACAATGGGAAGCATCAAGTTTGATATTGAGAAATTTGATGGAAGAATCAATTTTGGCTTGTGGCAAGTTCAAGTCAGGGATATATTGATTCAATCATGTCTACACAAGGTCCTTAAGGGAAAACTAGAAGCAGGATCTAGCGATGATTCATCAAGCGAGAGAGATGAAGAATGGGATGATTTGGATTTGAGAGCTGCAAGTGCGATACGGTTATCATTGGAAAAGAATGTCCTTGCAAATGTGCATGGAATTGCGACGGCCAAGGAGCTATGAGAAAAGTTAGAAAAGCTGTATCAAACAAAGGGAGTCTCAAATCGGGTGTACCTGAAGGAACAATTTCATACATTTCGTATGGGTGAGGGTACTAAAATCTCGGATCATTTGAGTGTTCTCAATGGGATTGTCTCTGAGCTTGAAGCTGTTGGGGTGAAGATAGATGAGGAGGATCAAGCCTTAAGGCTCGTCTGGTCTTTCCATGGGAAGGAGCAGGTGGATCTTTCAGAAGTTATCAGCACGCTCATCTCTGAAGAAAGAAGACTCAAAGGAGATGGGAGGGATACTTATTCTGAAGGTGTGTATATGTGCTATGGGAAAAGAAAGGAAAAGAGGAACCCCATGAAGCGGAATGTTGTTTGGTGGAAGTGTGGAGAGCCTGGACACATGAAGAAGGATTGTCCAGCAGGTGGAGCGGGTTCAGCTACAGGCTCCAAGTCAAGTGATGCTGTTAATATGGTCTTTGATAGGGGCCCATATGACCTTATATGACCCAAAGACATGTACATCCTTATGGCATGCCGCTATTTGCCATGGTGAATGATGTGAGATTAATAGCGGAATTACACACGGGCATTGGTTTGGCAGAAATGCAAGGTGTGTGATGAAATAGTTATGTCGATAGCTGATGGACCTCCAAGGAGAGCCAATAGTGGAGGTTGCACCATAATAATCAGCAAGGTGTTTTTCGACATGAGCCGAAGTGGAAATTCTTAGAATAATTTATTCTAAGTGGCGATAATCTTTATGGTGGAGTATGACAGGTGTTCAGCAATGTGGAGTATGACGGATAGCTGCTGCTATGATCATTTTTAATCAAGGTGGAGTTTGTTGGGATTTTGCTTAAAAATGAGAATGGTCATTATCCCACATTGGAAAAATATTGAAGAGTAGCTTGGAGGCTTGCCTATATAAGGGGGCTTAAGTTATGTTTTCAAATGTACCAAACCAAATGTATTTCTAACACTTTTTGTTAGGAGAAAGTACTAAGGTTTATGTGATTGTAAGAATTTTTCACATAGTGATCGGTTGTTGTCTTTTGATAACGGTTGTGGTTTTTTCCCGGTTTTGGGTTTCCACATTAAATTCTTGTGTTGTTTTATTTCTCATTTTTTCTCTTTATAAAAGGGGCGGAGATCTCGGGGTTTACGGGAAAGCATCATTTCTTTTTTCCCAACAATAGCCTGCTGCTCTATCCTCTATAAATTGATCTCAAAGATTCTAACTTATAAAATCTAAAAGGTAATTGCAGGTCTCATTTGTGAGGCACATGCTGGTTTTATATTTGGGAGGAGAATAGCTGACAACATCAATTTAGCTTATGAATTGGTGAAATTCTATACTAGAAAGAATATATCTCCAAGTTGCATGATTAAAATAGACCTTCAGGAGTCTTATGACTGTGAATTGGATCTCCCTAACGCAAGTTCTGGAAGGAATGGAATTTCCATCAAGTTTTATATCATGGATTATGGAATGTGTGCAAACAATCAATTACACTATCTTGAAAAGTGGAAAAAGTACAAAGCTCTTTGCTGTCTCTAGGGGTTGAGGTAAGGAGATCCTATATTTTTATTTTTATTTGCAATTGTAATGAAATACTTGAGAAGGAGCCTCAATGTAATTAAAGAAAACAAACAGTTCAAATTTCATCTTAGATGTGTTAAGCTAGGAATAGCTCGTTTGAGTTTTTGCATATGACCTGCTCCTATTCACAAGAAGTGATTTGATGTCTATCTCTACTATGCAATAATGCTTCATGGACTTTTCAAATGACTTAGGGTTGCAAGCAAATATGGAAAATAGTTCAGTCTATTTTGTTTGTCGAGGTCAAGTTTGTAAAAAGAACCAAATTCTTGTTGGCGATTATTTATGATCGAAAAATTAAAATTCTAAAAACTTCTTTGTCTTATTTATACTCTTCTTCAAAATCTACATACTATGTGGGGGTGTCACACAATAGACCAAGAATGACATTTTGAAACAACTGAATTTGTGTAGGGAGTTTAAGTACTCGAGGATCCCATCTGTTAGGATTTATGCCCGTCACTAGAGGGGGGTGAATAGTACGGCACGGGAATATTGATAAATATTGCGGAATTAAAAAATGCAGGAATAAAATAAATTCGGTAATTAAAATACCAAGGAAAGAACACACCGAATTTATCCTGGTTCACCACAACTTGTGGTTAGTCCAGTCCCCGAGAGACTCTCTCGAGATTCCACTAACTCCGTTAAGCTTTCGGGTGCCTAACAAACCGTTACACTTGCTCGTAGATGTACACTCTACAAGACTTCAACTTGCTCGAGGATACCGCACCTCAAGACTTCAACCTTGCTCGTGGATACCGCACCACAAGACTTCAACCACTAAGACTTAGGGTACTTAGCGAACCCGACAATCAATGAGAAGATATGTTCTTCTCAAACACCTTTCTCTTTTACAACAATAACTCTCTCAAAAGAGTAGATAAAGAGATACAAATTTAGCTCTATGAACAACTCAAAGTTGTCTCTCAAATGGCTCAACAAAAGCTCTAAAATGATGCTCAAATAATGTCAATATGTATATCAATATTGGGAGGTGTTGTGTGTTTAAAAACATCTCAAAAGACCTCTTTTTATAGGGGTTAAAGGGTGGATGTCCGTTGCTTAATTAGCAATCAATTATGCTGATTTTATGCAAGGATAATCGATTATTTGATTTGCATAATCGATTATCCTTTTACCGTTACAAAGTCGGAAAAGATTCTGCTCAAGAATAATCGATTATTTGGATGGCATAATCGATTATTTTGTTCCAGTGTTCAAAACTTTGGCAACGGATACAAGATAATCGATTATTTAAGAATTATAATCGATTATATACCATTGATATACACTGTGTATACCACAGTATACCAGAATTGAAAACTTACTTCAAAAACCATTTTGGTTAAAATGAAAACGTTAAAATCATTTTGTTTGAAGTATATTAAAAATATTTATGATATATATGATTTAATAAAATGATTTTATGCATATTAATGATGACCTATGTAATATACCAGAATATACCAGAATTGAAAACTTACTTCAAAAACCATTTTGGTTAAAATGAAAACGTTAAAATCATTTTGTTTGAAGTGTTTAAAATATGTTTATGATAAATATGATTTGGAAAAATAATTTTATGCATATTTATGATGACCTATGTTGAGCCAAAAGACGAGATAACTTTAAACGTTGCTCTTACAATTGTTCTACCTAACGACCTACGCCTTGGGTCTTTGGTCTTGAACTTTTGAACTCGTCCTTGGCTTGTCTATGCAATTCCGTCATCAATATGCTTCTTGGCATTCAATCTTGATTGTTTGTCATATAATCTCGTTGTTTGACACTGACTTTATTGTTTGTCATTCATCAAAACCTATACCTGAAAATCATGCTCATGCAACCAAAGCGCACATATCATAGATAGAATGATTTTCTACACCATCATCAACTAAAAAAGCTCACACTGCTCCAATAGAAACCATTGGGGGAAAATTCACTGCCAGAATCTCCTTACGGACTGCAAAGAGACCCACATATGCTAGAAGAGTCAGTTAATCCAGTATGTGTTGTTTGTTATACAAACATACTGAGCACAACTCTTCACCTTGCCCATGAAAGTGATCAAACTAATAGATGCCAATTGTAGGAGTTACTTGTGGTCTGGTGATAATCAACTAACCAAAAAAGCTCTAATAATTTGGGATAGGGTATGTGTACATAAAGCTGCACGTGATTTGAATATAATCAATATCCAACTATGTAACAAAGCAGCTATAACTATATTCTGTTTGGACTTAGCTCATAAACAAGATAGACTATGGATGAAGTGGGTTGATGAATATTACAGTAAGAGACAACAACTCAATGAAATTCGAGTACCACCAGAGGCCTGTTAGATGGCGAGGCAAATTTTGTAACAACTTCATATAACTCCCCTCATGGTAAATGTGCAATCAGGAGCATATATATGCAGCTATTAGGAGATTATACCAGAGTACCATGAAAATGCTTAGTGTTTAACAATGATGCAAGACCAACAACCATATTTATTATGTGGTTGCAGTTACAAGGGAAGCTATTAACAACTGATCAATTGCTTAGATAGAGACTACAAGTGGACTCATGTTGTATCCTATGCCCAAACTGCAATGAGTCGAGAGATAAAAACTATTTTCACTTAAAATGTCCTCAAACTAGTTTATTAAAGTTTAAATTTTCTAGTACAACTTGAAGTTAAAAAAGTAGACCCAATATTTGTTAAACTTTTTTTTCCAACTATTATCTATGGGCAATGACACAACATAACTACTTGGATACTTCTAAAATAAAGGCCTTCCCGTATAAGAGTTCAAATATTTTCTCCATTAGGTGAAAAATATTTTCATTGGAGAATCATCTTCACAATTTAAATAACTTAACACTAAAATACATTTTCTTAGAGAAAAATCATTTCCTAAATTTAGAATTTGTATTCGCGGGAAGACTTAAAAAGAGTTTCACAAGCAAGTTAGTTAAGTACTAAAAATTTTAAGCTTTTAATTCGTGAAATCTGTTATGAAATAATATAAAAGACAAGAACAATAATGCAAGAATAAGAACAATATAGAGAGAGAATAGGGAGAGAGAGAAGTATTCTTATTAATACTTGGGGTGATTTACAATGGGGTAAGACCCCTCTATTTATAGGAAGAGGAATGACTTAGCTTCAAGCTAAAACTCTTAGACATTCACTCTAAATAGACTTCTATTTTATAACACTCCCCCTTGAATGTCTATTCAATAATGTGCCTCCTAAAACCTTAAAACCAAAACCCATTGGGAAAAATTAAAGAAAGGAAAAAGAGTACACATGTTTGAATATGCGCCTATTGGTTGCCTCGTTAAAAACCTTGCAAGGAAAACCCGGTGGGACAAAACCTTGTAAGGGAAAAAGAGTGCAACGCGCCTTAACTCCCCCTGATAAGAACATCAATTTATGTCCTTAAGTCTTCGCATCCCGATCTTGTGAACTAGCTTCTTGAAGGTTGACTTTGGTAGAGATTTTGTAAACAAATCAGCCATATTGTCGCTTGAACGAATCTGTTGAACATTGATATCACCATTCTTTTGAAGATCATGTGTGAAGAATAACTTTGGTGAAATATGCTTCGTTCTATCTCCTTTTATAAATCCTCCCTTCAATTGAGCTATACATGCTGCATTGTCTTCATACAAAGTTGTAGGTAGTTTATCACACTTCAAACCACATTTGTCTTGGATATGATGTATTATCGACCTTAACCACACACACTCCCGACTTGCTTCATGAATAGCAATTATCTCGGCATGATTAGATGAAGTAGCCACAATTGATTGCTTAGTCGATCGCCAAGATATGGCGGTTTCTCCACAGGTAAACACATAACCCGTTTGAGATCGAGCCTTGTGTGGGTCGGACAAATATCCAGCATCAACATAACCAACAAGATCCGGGCTGCAATTCTTGCCATAAAATAAGCCCATATCGGTAGTTCCCTTTAGGTACCGCAATATGTGTTTGATCCCATTCCAGTGTCTCCTCGTGGGAGCCGAGCTAAATCTTGCTAAGACATTAACTGAAAATGATATGTCAGGTCTTGTAGTATTTGCAAGATACATTAGTGCGCCAATTGCGCTAAGATATGGTACTTCAGGACCAAGTAGCTCTTCATTCCTTTCTTGTGGTCGGAATGGATCTTTGTTCACATCAAGTGATCGAACAACCATCGGTGTACTTAAAGGATGTGCTTCATCCATGTAAAACCGTTTCAGTACCTTTTCTGTATAGGTAGATTGATGAACAAAAATTCCGTTTGCCAAATATTCAATTTGCAAACCAAGACATAGTTTAGTCTTTCCGAGATCTTTCATCTCGAATTCATCCTTTAGATAATCAATTGCCTTTTGGAGTTCTTTAGGGGTTCCAATAAGGTTTATGTCATCAACATATACGGCAAGTACAACAAATTCCGATGTTGTTTTCTTTATAAAAACACACGGGCAAATGACGTCATTTATATAGCCTTCTTCTAACAAGTACTCACTAAGACGATTATACCACATTCGTCCAGATTGCTTTAGACCATACAAGGACCTTTGCAATTTAATTGAGAACATTTCCCGAGATTTTGAGTTGTGCGCGTTTGGCACCTTGAGTCCATCGGGAATTTTCATGTATATCTCATTACCAAGTGAGCCATAAAGATAGGCAGTAACTACATCCATTAAGTGCATGTCCAGCTTTTCATGGACAGCAAAACTTATGAGATAACGAAAGGTTATCGCATCCATTACAGGCGAATATGTCTCTTCATAATCGACACCAGGCCTTTGAGAAAAACTTTGTGCAACAAGGCGTGCTTTATATCTTTGTACCTCGTTTTTCTCATTTCTTTTGCGTACAAAAACCCATTTATAGCCGACAGGCTTAACACCATTAGGTGTTTCAACTACAGGGCCAAAAACTTCACGTTTTGCCAGCGAATTCAATTCTGATTGAATTGCTTCTTGCCACTTTGGCCAATCCTGTCTTTTTCGACATTCTTCAACAGATTGAGGTTCGAGATCCTCACATTCTTGCATAATGCTAGATGTTACATTATAAGCAAAGGCATTATCCACCACAATATCCACTCGATTAATATTTGCCTCAATATTAATTGGATTTAGGGATAGTTCCGTATTTTCCAGAGTCTCGGGCTCAATGGATTCTTCATGAGTCTCAGAATTTGTTAAATCATGAGATTCTTTCGTGGTGTCATTTTGATCGTTCTTTTTCCTCTTTCTAGGATTTCGATCTTTGGAACCTAATGGTCTGCCACGCTTCAGGCGTGCATTTGACTCATTGGATATGACACTAGATGATTGTTCAACAGGGACATCAATACGGATTGGAACATTTTCCGCGGGAATGTGGGATTTCGTTATCCTTTTCAAGTCCGTAAATGCGTCAGGCATTTGATTTGCTATTCTTTGCAAATGGATAATCTTTTGTACCTCTCTTTCACAAATAGAGGTATGTGGATCAAGATGAGATAATGATGCATTTTTCCACAAAATTTCCCGTTTGGTTTCACCAACTTCTCCCCCTAATTTTGGGAAAAGTGACTCATCAAATCGACAGTCTGCAAATCGTGCAGTAAACAAGTCGCCTGTCAATGTTTCGAGGTAGCGAATGATGGAGGGCGATTCAAACCCAACATATATTCCTAACCTTCTTTGCGGACCCATTTTGGTGCGGGATGGCGGTGCAATAGGCACATATACTGCGCATCCAAAAATCCTTAAATGGGATATATTGGGTTCATGACCCAAAACCAATTGCAACGGGGAATACTTGTGGTAATTCGTTGGTCTGAGACGAATTAGCATTGCTGCATGTAAGATGGCGTGACCCCATACCGAAGTAGGCAGCCTCGTTCTCATAAGTAATGGCCTTGCAATCAATTGCAGGCGTTTAATTAACGATTCTGCAAGACCGTTTTGAGTGTGAACATGAGCTACAGAATGTTCAACTTTTATCCCGATTGATAAGCAATAATCATTAAATGCTTGGGATGTAAACTCAGCAGCATTATCCAGTCTAATGGACTTGATTGGATTATCTGGAAATTGTGCTCGTAGTCGAATTATTTGTGCCATTAATTTCGCAAACGCAAGGTTGCGTGATGACAACAGGCACACATGAGACCATCTACAGGATGCGTCTATCAAGACCATGAAATACCTAAACGACCCACTAGGTGGGTGAATAGGTCCACAAATGTCCCCTTGTATACGTTCCAGAAACGTGGGTGACTCAGTCCCAACCTTTGTTGGTGATGGCCTGATAATCAACTTGCCTTGATAACACGAAGTGCAAGGATATTCATTATTCGAAAGAATTTTGAAATTCTTTAACGGATGCCCATATGAGCTTTCTATAATCCGTCTCATCATGACCGATCCTGGGTGTCCCAATCGATCATGCCAAAGTACAAAGGTATTGGAATCAGTAACCCTTTAGTTTACTGTTGAATGTGCCTCAATTGCACTAATTCTTGTCCAATACAGGCCACAAGATAAAGACGGGAATTTCTCAATAACCCTCTTTTGGCCGGAGACATTCTTTGTGATGACGAGATATTCAAGATTATCTTCATCCATTGTCTCAATATGATAGCCATTCCGGCGTACATCTTTAAAACTCAACAAGTTTCTCTTAGACTTGGAGGAGAACATTGCATTCTCTATGATTAACGTCGTGCCCTTGGGCAGAGTTACAATTGCTCTTCCGGAGCCTTCAATCAATTTACTACTTCCAGAGATTGTAGTAACGTTTGCCTTACACATATTTAGTTGAGAGAAATACTTCCTTTCTTTGAGTATTGTATGTGTAGTACATGAATCAATTAGGCAAATACTTTTACAGTTGGATGTTGATCCAAGTTCGCTTTGTGAGATATCCATATTTGCTATCCCATAGTTTGACATACAAAAGAGATACAAGAACATAAGAATAAACAAGTTCAATTCTTTTGTGTCACATAATATTTTCAAAATCTGCTGCTAACAGTTGACTAACAAAATCAGATATGTTATCCATTACTTTGCAGTTTGAAAATTTTAGTTTAAACGTTTTCTTCAAACAATCGATTGTTACTTACAAACAATCGATTGTTGAACATTGACAATCGATTGTTAAACACACAATCGATTATTTGCTATTTTTGAAAAACTCCAGATCACACTGTCTTAAGACAATCGATTGTTATGCATAGACAATCGATTGTTGGCTATTTTTGAAAAATTCTAGACCTCACTGTTTCAAGACAATCGATTGTTAGACAAAGACAATCGATTGTGGATGATTTTTGAAAAATTCCAGATTACACTGTCTTAATGACAATCGATTGTTAGTCAACGACAATCGATTGTTGATCAATTGTTTTTCAACTTTAATGCGAAAATAGTTGATAATCGACTAGTTTTTCAGGCTAGTCGATTACCCCCACTGGAAAATAAAAGTTTTATTGATATTTGAACATATTGAAGATATTCTAAAGAACTACTGCTAACATTGCTTTATGAACTAACTAATACGAGCTAATGCTAATGACTATTAGTTTATTCACTAACTAATACAAATAAGTAGAACAAAATCAAATAACTCCATCTTCTTTCATCACGGATCCATCGCCGATTAGGTGGTCTATTTTCCCATCGGGTTGCTCAAAGAAGTCTGCCACATCCAGGTGGGTGATGTCCTCATTGTCGTCATAGACAAAATTTGTTTCAGGGCCTTTTCTCTTTCGAGATGCTTGATAAAGGTCAACCAAGTGTCTTGGTATACGGCAAGTCTTTGACCAGTGCCCTTTCCCACCGCAATGATAACATATCGTTTCTGAACCATTTTCCTTAGGATCGTTGCTTTCGGTGGTTATCTCTCTTCGGGGGGTGACGGACTTCATTGGAATTTCTTCCTTGTCTACGCCCCTGGCTATGACCCCGTTTACGACCATGACCATGGTCCTTTTCATGTTTGGCATAATGAGAGTGCACCTTATCTACTTCAGGCAGTGGTGTAGACCCAGTGGGTCGATTTTCATGATTTCTCATGAGCAGGTCATTATTTCGCTCAGCCACTAGTAGAAGAGAAATCAGTTCAGAGTACTTTGTAAAGCCTTTCTCTCTGTACTGTTGTTGCAGTACTATATTGGAGGCATGAAACGTTGTAAACGTTTTCTCAAGCATATCATAATCGGAGATATTATCCCCGCATAGCTTCAATTTAGAAGTAATTCTGAACATAGCAGAATTATATTCAGAAACGGACTTAAAGTCCTGGAGCCTCAGATGAGCCCAATCATATCGTGCTTGTGGCAGAGTGACCAACTTCAGGTTGTCATATCTCTCCTTTAAGCCGTTCCACAAGACGAGTGGATCCTTGACGGTGAGATTTTCAATCTTCAAACCTTCATCAAGGTGGTGGCGCAAGAAAATCAAGGCCTTCGCACATTCTTGGGTGGATGCTTTTTCTCTATCTTTGATGGTGTCTCCGAGACCCATAGCATCTAAGTGGATTTCAGCATCCAACACCCAAGTCATATAGTTCTTGCCCGAAATTTCAAGGGCAACGAACTTTCTTTTCGTAATGTCAGACATAATCGAAAATTAAATTAGGAAGAGGGAAATACCTTAGATTTCTCGAGAATGGTTCTTGAGACGGTAGAGTCTCGTGCTGATAACGTGTTATGAAATAATATAAAAGACAAGAACAATAATGCAAGAATAAGAACAATATAGAGAGAGAATAGGGAGAGAGAGAAGTATTCTTATTAATAATTGGGGTGATTTACAATGGGGTAAGACCACTGTATTCATAGGAAGAGTAATGACTTAGCTTTACTCTAAATAGACTTCTATTTTATAACAAAATCAGTATAATCAAGCTGAATAAAATTATCCAGAAAAAAGAAGAATAAATTACCATTCCACCACAACAGTTCACAAAAACCAACAGCCATTGTTCAGTACGACTGCCGCTGCCATTGTTCGCCGGCTAAGGAAGAATGAACTGATGGGACGAATGGGTTGAGTTGGCACTGCAGAAACTAGAGTCGCGTAAACTCCTTCGTTCTCTTAGACCCATTCATCTATCCAAGGATTCAAACTCGTTAAGCCATTCTAATGCCGACGACTTCGAATTTTTCGATGAATTACGCCAATGGGATAGAGACACAGCGGAAGTTCAGATTTCAGAAACTACGTATCATAAATGGTTGCAAGACATTCCCAGTTCCGGTGCGGGTTATTTCTACTCCATTTCGTTTTTTTTTTCAATTTTTTTTTTCGATTCCAATTTTAGTCTTCTCTTGTTGGTAGTTTCACTTGCGAAAAGTTTCGTTTTTTTGTTGCTAAATTTGGAAACAACGACCTAGGTAGCAGCGTTAGAATGCTGTAAACTTTAACCACATAGGCTGGATTTAGCCTAAATATATGTTTTTACAGCAAGTGCAGCCCCTCTGACTGAATTTACCACTGGTTCCAGAAAAGAATGATACAAATGCTTATGCTGTAATTCTCTTCAGTTGGTTATTCTATGAAGTTGAAATGTTGTCTTCACTATTTTCATTAAAATTCCCTTGTAGGAGATGAGGTTGGTTGCAACGGTGTGGTGGATACTGAAGTAGGGGCAAGTGCTGGAACATTCAAGAAGTTAATTTTATTCTCTGGAAATGATTATCTGGGCTTGAGTTCGCATCCTACAATTATCAAGGCTGCAACACAGGCATCTAATTATGCCTCCTCAACTTTTCATATATTAATGATTTTTGGCTGATACTAAATGCTCCCCATTAGCTAATTTGTTATAATTTTGGTGTTCAGGCAGTTCAAAGGCATGGAATGGGTCCAAGAGGTTCTGCACTAATATGTGGTTATACCAATTATCATCGACAACTAGAGTCATCCTTGGCGGAGTTAAAAAATAAGGAGGTATTCACTTATTTCTTTGATAATCATCTTATGTTTCGAATAGTGAACTTGCTTAAATGGAAACCAAATATAAAATACCCCGTAAATAATTGCGGGCACTGGAGTGAAATGAGTTGGCATCTCACGATATTCTCCTAATTGTCTTTTCCTTCTGGTACTAGAAGAACTTAGGGCCTATAATGCTGCATGAGGTATATAAAAACCCATATGTTTGTTTATATGAAGCATTCATGTTAGAGTTTGTGATCTTCATATTGATGTCGAAATCAACCAGATTGATGGAGGATGTTCGTTCATGTCCAAAGTCTATGGTGAGTTCATACTTCTAATTTATTCTTAAATAAATATAGTCAAAAACTTACAACAGGAAATGAACATCTAATGTTGTGTGCGCGATGAGGGATTTTCCCCATCAAAGAAGTCCATTTACCATACTTTATCTGTACCTTCGTAATGGTTCAGTAATTACATTTCCATCTTATGGGTGTATTCCTTGCTTCAAGCCTTCAACAAGCTTCTCACTCAACAATTATATGAGAAAAATGCTTATCCACTTGAGAAATACCTGAAAAAGGGAACTGATATTCTTTGATTTACCTTGGACTTGACCACTAAACAGCTGTCTCTTTCCTTTCAACCATTGCAATTTGGATCTCTTTGAGCTGGCAGGAAAGAAATTTTGTAAAACCTTTGGACTCAACCACTACAGCCATTATTATTCATACCAATCAACATTCTCATACTAGCAAATTATCTCCACAGAAATTTCTCAAACAGATCCAAATTCTCATGGTTGGAGGCTGATTGCTTATTTCTTAGTGATTAACTGATGCTAAAATTTGATTTTGGTAGTTGCAGGATTTGAATAATCTTTCTGTAGGTTAAGATGTCTAATCTATAATGCTTCCATTGTAGTTGATGCTGCAGCTGTTATATATTCAACTAAACATGGTCTGTTTGAGAGAGAGAGAGAGAATAAACAATGGTTTCAGTTGTAGTGTTGATATAGTCATGAAAGTTTCTTGCCTCTGGAAGCTTTATAGAATGTAGAAGAGAAATAACTTATGCAGAAATGCAAGCACTCTGTTGTTCTGATGAATGTTGATGATCCAACATGCACCCAGTAACGCAAATAGTCCGCTGTTGCCAAATTGATCCTTCATCTAGTTAAGAAACAACTCCTAAAAACAAATACATAAGAAAAAGAAAAAAACAGAACTCCTAATGTTCTGTGAAAAGCTAACCCCCCCCCCCCCCCCCCCCCCCAACCCCCCTAGAAAAGAAAAAGAAAGGGATAACAACCTCCTTGTAAGATGACCGAAAAATACAGTGACATCCAGTTTTACTCTATAAAATAGATTTGATTCTCGCATCTAGCGGCAAAATTACTTCCAGTTAGGGGAGTAACTGTCAGTCTATCACTGACTTGATTGCTATGAACTATTATCAAATTACATCTCTGTAGTTCTGATGAATGTTGATGATCCAACATGCACCCAGTAACGCAAATAGTCCTCTGTTGCCAAATTGATCCTTCATCTAGTTAAGAAACAACTCCTAAAAACAAATACATAAGAAAAAGAAAAAAAACAGAACTCCTAATGTTCCTCACTGTGAAAAGCTACCCCCCCCCCCCCCCCCCCCAAGAAAAGAAAAAGAAAGGGATAACTACCTCCTTGTAAGATGACCGAAAAATACAGTGGCATCCAGTTTTACTCTATAATAGATTTGATTCTCGCATCTAGCGGCAAAATTACTTCCAGTTAGGGGAGTAACTTTCTGTCTGTCACTGACTTGATTGCTATGAGCTATTATCTAATTACATCTCTGTCTGCCTTCATATTCTTATTACAAGGAACCTTACCCCCCCCCCCCCCCCCCAAGAAAAGAAAAAGAAAGGGATAACTACCTCCTTGTAAGATGACCGAAAAATACAGTGGCATCCAGTTTTACTCTATAATAGATTTGATTCTCGCATCTAGCGGCAAAATTACTTCCAGTTAGGGGAGTAACTTTCTGTCTGTCACTGACTTGATTGCTATGAGCTATTATCTAATTACATCTCTGTCTGCCTTCATATTCTTATTACAAGGAACCTTCCACCCCCCCCTCCCCAACACACACACACAACAACAACAACAACAACCACCCCCCATATAATGCCATAAGTTATGTTTGGGATGGGTAGTTGTGTGTACGCAAACCTTACCCCTACCCTAGGGTAGGAAGGCTATTTCCGAATAGACCCTCGGCACAAGAAGATGAAATGCGACAATAGAATAGTAACAACATAACCAGAAAGATTGTACCAGCGAGCCAAGAGTCAGAAAATATATCTGGAATAGCAATATCAATAATCAATGCAGTGACAAGGTCCTAGAAAATAGTACGAGCACAACATGTACCACTGGCATATTAAAACACAACACTGGCTGACTATACTTACACATAGAACAGAGTAAAAAAACGCTCAACTATCTACTAACCTTCAAAAACTCTCCCTTTATATCTTTCTATCAATAGCCATGTCTTCGGTGAGCTGAAGTTGCGTCCCTGCCTGATTACCTCTCCCAATACTTCTTTAGCTGCCCTCTACCTCTCTTCATACCCGTTAGAGCCAACAGCTCGCACCTTCTAACCAGGGCATCTAGGCTTTTCCTCTGCACGTGCCAGAACCATCTAAGATTCACTTCCTGCATTTTGTCCTTCATGGGAGGCACGACCACCCTTGCTCGAATATCTTCATTCCTAATCTTATCCAACTTCGTGTGCCCGCACATCCAACACAACATACTCATCTCTACTACTTTCATCTTTTGATATGGGCAATCTTAACTAGCCAACATTCTGACCCATACAATATTGCCGGTCTAACCACCACTATGTAGAACCTGTCTTTAAGTTCCCGGGGCACCTTTTTGTCACACAAAATGCCAGTTGCTAACTTCCATTTCATCCAACCTGCCCCTATACGGTGCGCGATATCATGGTCGATCTCTCTGTTCACCTGGATAATCGACCCAACTCCCAAGGGACTTAAAACTTCCTTTCTTGGGGATGACGTGTGAATCAAGACTCACGTCGCTGTCCACTTCCTCCGTAACATCGGTGAACTTGCACTCCAAGTACTCCGTCTTAGTCCTGCTCAATTTGAAACCGTTTGACTCAAGGATCTGTCTCCAAACCTCTCTCGTCAACACCTCCTCGCGTCTCATCAATCAGAATTATATCATCAGCAAATAACATACGCCATGGCATCTCCTCTTGAATTTGGTGCGTCCGTTGCCAGAGCAAATTCGAAAGGGCTAAGCGTAGGTCCTTGGTGTAACCCTATAACTACCGGAAAATGCTCCGAGTTTCCTCCTAGTGTCCTAACCTGAGTCTTGGCTCCATCATACATGTCCTTAGTCATACACTAACGTATGCTACCAGGACACCTTTTATCTCCAAGCATCTCCAAAGAACCTCCTAAGGACCTTGTCGTACGCTTTCTCTAGGTCAATAAACACCATGTGCAAATCCTTCCTCCTATCCCTGTATTGTTCCACCAACCTTTGGATAAGATGAATAGCTTCCGTAGTTGAACAACCTGGCATGAATCCGAATTGGTTTTCAGATATAGACGCCGACCTCCTCCACCCCGCCTCCTTCACCCTCTCCCACACTTTCATCGTATGACTAAGCAACTTGATACCCCTATAGTTGTTACAATTTTGGATATCATCTTTGTTCTTGTACAACAGAATCATCATACTCCACCTCCATTCCTCTGGCATCTTCTTCGTCTTAAAGAAAGGGATAATACCTTCTTATGAGATGACAGGTAAATGCAGTGGCATCCAGTTTTACTCTTTAATAAATTTGATTGTAGCATCTAACGGCAAAATTACTTCCAGTTAAGGAAGTAACTGTCATTGACTTGATTTTCATGAACTTCTATCAAATGACATCTCTGTCTGCCTTCATATTCTTGTTACAAGAATGTGTTGGTCAAAGACTTTCGTCTTTACCATCTGGCTCCAGAATACATATTAAAATGAGAAACCCCTTGGGAATCATTTTAACTGGCTGATAATTTCTAAAATTTTCTCTGCATGAAAAAATTCAAATTTTGCTTCGAGTCTAACTGCTGAACAGTATGATGCTGGGACCTGCACTTTTTAGGGGAATCACTGATATAAACTGATGCATTCTTCCTCTAATTTCATATTAGGATTGCCTTCTTTGTCCCACAGGCTTTTCAGCGTACATGGCTTTTATGACTGCTGTAGGCAATATCAGTATGCTCTTAGCCAATGGAGGTGAACCTTCAGTAGATGCAAGGGTTGCTGTATTTTCTGATGCTCTGAATCATGCTTCAATTATTGAGGGTATACGCCTAGCCGAGAAACAAAAGAGCATAGCTGTTTTTGTCTACCGGCATTGCGACATGCGCCATCTTAATGAGCTATTGTATGTTCTTATTTTATTTTATTTTTCTACCTTGCGTGGATGTTATTTTGTTGTTGTTGTAATCATGTGTTTGTCTTTTAACAGAACAAATTGTACAATGAAGAGAAAAGTTGTCATTACTGACAGGTTAGTCTCGACTAAAGTTTCAACGTTTATGAATTTCATGTGCACTGGCATCATCCAAGAAATCTACAATGAAAAGAAAGACAAACAGTAAACTCAAAAGCTGAGATAAAAGAACGAAGGAATTACGGCGGTGCTGAAGTCATAATGTACATAGAGAATTGCTTCTCTTTGATTGAGTTACTTGTATGATAACTTTTGCTGTACAGAGATGATGCAGTGATTGAGAAAAGTAGTTGTAGGAATATTTGATGAATCCTCAGTTTTGTTCTTATTACCAGTTAGTATGGATGGAGACTTTGCCCCAATGCTTGAGCTTGTGAAGCTTCGTAAGAAGCATGGGTTTTTATTGGCAATTGATGATGTAAGTTTCAAAGCACCTTATACAAAAATCTGTCATTTTATCAATTGATGATGCAAGTTTCAGAGCTTCTGATGCCCAACACCTGTCACTTTATTTTGTTACTCTGATCTCACATAGCTCTAGATATTAAAGTTTCCTCCCTTTATACATAAATCTAGTGCATATTTTGTTGGAAATATTGTACAAAGTAAATAATAATTAAAATTTCACCCCCCCGGTCTTTGTAGAGGTAAGTGGTAAAGCGTGATGTGTGGGTTAGGTGTACGTCGCGTAGTTGAACCCGCCTGGAATTTAACTGGAGAAGGATAGAGTTGCGGCCCCATTATCCATCGATTTTCGAACCAGGCACCACTAGCCTGGGGGATTTCTCGGATATAAAAATAAAACAAATTAAAATTTCAGTCTCCATGTTCATTTACTTTCTCCCTAAATCCTGTTCGTGTAATCACTTGTGAAAGAGAACTGCATTTTTCTACTTGTATAGTTAAATTGAGTTGCTATGATAGCGTAATTGATTGTGACATAATTTAGTTCTTCTTTCCCTCTCACTTGTAGGCTCATGCAACATTTGTTTGTGGTGAAACTGGTGGTGGGGCTGCTGAGTTGTTCAATTGTGAAAGTGATGTGGACATTTTCCTAGGTACTCTGAGCAAGGCTGCAGGTTGCCGTGGTGGATTCATAGCATGCAGGTACAACTATTGAAAGAACAGAGGAAACCCTATATATATGCTCTCTGATTTAACATTGTTGAGTACTGCATGGATTTATAGTTCTTATCTTCTGTTGATTAATTTGTTCAATGGACCCGAGACTTGCATTTAGGAACATAATGTTTTATGTACTGCTGAGAATCCCAACATTGAAACCGGTTGACTGTTGAATAACACTTTGGTGCCAGTCTCGCTTCATGAGACCTTGAACTAGTCTATGTAGAAGATTGGTTTTGCTTACATTTATTTGTGCGGATCATGCGTAAAACCCTGGGTTTAGATCTAGTTCTCTATCCGTGAAGTTTCAGTTGAAGATATTTATCCATGCAAAAGGCAATACCTGGTGTGCTGTATTTTACTTTTATTCCTATTACATGTGGAATTTTTCCCTCAAACAACAGCACATAGATATTAAACAATCCAATGGTAGCCCCTTTATTTGAAAACAGAAAGAAATTTGATTATGGCCACACTGCCCACCTTTTTGAAAGTCAAATTGCTTGTTGTGAGCCACAATTGCTTTATGGACATTCTAGCCTCGGGGATCTCTTGGTTATAAAAAAAATTGGACTACTAGGTACATGTTAGATAGTCATATTGACCATTATGTTCAATCAGAGGTTATTATTTACAGTTCTTCTATTTTTTGGGGTTGAAATGCTAAATGAACAGCAAGAAATGGAAGCAATTGATACAATCAAGAGGCCGCTCTTTCATATTTTCAACTTCTACCCCGGTGCCTGTAATTGCTGCTGCCCATGGTAAATCTACTTATCAGAATGGAAAATTCAGTTACTGCTCTTATTTGAGGCCATTTTATAGATGACGGTATTTGTTTTTGTATCTCATGATCTCATCTATTAGCGGAGAAGTGGAGAGTTTCTCCTTCGTTCCTTCCTGCCTTTTCCTTCCTTTTTTTTTCACTTAAATAATGGTGGTATCTGTCTGGTTTGCATGCACCTCAACTATCTTGTCGTACCTTAATTCTCCCACAAGTACTGAGTAACTCTTCCCGCCAAATCTTATATAGAAGAGAAGAAATTACCCTTTTTTGTCTCTGGTGTAATTCGAACCCTGGTCTCTCATGGTTTTTGTTCGATCTTCATCGACTGATAGGGTGCAAGAAATGGATAGCCTTATCTGGCACTTTAAGTGAAATGCTGTCTTTCTCATTCCCATATTTATGGGCAATTTTTTCCCTTATACTAGATGGAAAAAGTGCCAGCAAAATGTGGCCTATTAGAAATAAGTGTGAGCTGGAATACTGAACCATGTTAGGATGGACACTGGACATGATTTCTGAACTGCGAGCTTATTGTGGCTTACTTATACATTGTTAATGATGTAACATATGTAGCTGCTGTTGTTGTGGCAAAAAAGGAGATGTGGCGTAGAAGAGCTATTTGGAATAGGGTGCAAGATTTCTGTGATTTAACAGGAATCCCCATTACAAGTCCTATCATCTCCCTGATTGTGGGAAATGAAGGGACGGCTCTGCAATCTAGCAGGTTACCTTTCTTACTATCCATCTCTCTTTGTCCAGCACGGTCTCTCTTAATTTGTTCATAACTGTCTCATTCATTTCTTAACAGGCATCTTTTGCAACTTGGCTTTCACATAACTGCAATAAGACCGCCAACAGTGGCTCCTAGCTCATGCAGGTTTGTCGCTGATTTATCTCTCTGAAGTTGTGATGACTGCTGATGATTTTTTCACATCTTCATCTGCATGATAATTATATATTACATTACTTTCTTTGTGGTCTTCAATATATAGTGTTGGGGCGTCTCGTACTTGGCTAGGTGTAGAATTTTGGGTTGGTTTTCTTGCATTTCCTCTTTGTTTTCGAGGAACTCTGAATGAGGCTGTCCTCAATCTTGACATGTTTTTATGATGTTTTCGGTCATCAATTGCACCTTGTTTAATTTATTTTTTTCTGACAGTGGCTTATCTTGGGCTTTTACTTGTTAAGCAGTTTCAGAATATTACCCTACAAATGCAATAGGTTAACTTTTACTTTCTTTTCTCATTTTCTCTGAACTATAGTTCTCTCCTGCCTACTCTGCTCTCCTCAGGTTAAGGATAACACTGAGTGCAGCTCACACATTGGATGATATAAGAAAGCTCATAGAGGCGCTGTCTCAATGTGTCAGCTTCAGTGAGATCGGATTCTGCTGCACAAGCTGGAATGCCAGACTCTAGTTATATTCATTTGCATTTGTAGAAGAGTGAATTTTAATACAACAACCACCCAGTATAATCCCACTTAGTGGGGGTATCGGGAGGGTAGTGGGTACGCAGACCTTACCCCTACCCTTGGGTAGAGAGGCTGTTTCCAAATAGACCCCCGGCATCCTTCCCTCCAAGAACTTCCCACCTTGCTCTTGAGGAGACTCGAACTCACAACCTCTCGATTGGAAGTGGGGGTTGCTTACCATCATTGCAACCCCTTTTGTCTAGAAGAGTGAATTTTAATATGAAATGCAATTTATGAAGACATCTGCACAAGACTAACTTATATAGTAATGTTCTTAGCATTCAATACTAATTTAGCAGGTCTTCTTTTCGTACAGTAAATACGAGCAGCAATTAATGAAAACGATGCCTTCTTCTGTAAGTCAAGTCGTGCATTATTTACATGGTTTTGCCCCATCTGGCTATGAAATCTAGCAGTTAATGAAATTCAATAGTAATAATTTTGGCACCCAATTGATGAAGGGTACGAAGTCTGTTCTCAGCCACTTTCTGGTTTAAATGAAAAATCTATTCCCAGCCACTTTCTGGTTTAAATGAAAAATTTAATGCCATAAATCGTAGTATCATTTTGTTAAGTGTCAGTTGAACTCGTAACTTTAACTTGAGGTTGAATATAGGTGCGATTACTGTCTGTTCTTGATTCAATACACTTCCACTATAGTGTTGAGTAGATGCTGTTTCGATCCGGTTCGATTCATGATCACATCAAAGTAGATACTGAATCGAGCTGTGGCTTATAAATAGGAAGATGAGGAGACTTTCTTCTCAATCATGCAAGATATTATGTGAATTAATATATTACTGAATCTACCGGGAATATTTGGTGCTAGAGTCTCCCAGGAAACTCGATTTCCAAAGGTTCCGGTGGAATCAAATGCTGGAGTATTTTTCCTTCCATACACAGAGTAGTACCAATACCCTTGGAATAACAGCATCCATAGCAAAAGCAAAACAAGGCCAAAAAGCAGAATCTTCAACTTATATACGCTTGGAAACGAAAGGACCTAATAATAGTCTAGATACTATACTCTATATAGTTCCCCTAAATATGAACCAGTTGCCAATTTCTCATCCAATGATGGACTCATCTGAGGCGTCAGTGTTGCTTGGAGTAGCCAGAACTAACCAACTTGCAGCTCCCTGGGGCAAGGATGTGGCTGAAGAAGAGCAGCATTTGCTTGCTTGTTGCTGACCTGAGTCCTTCCCGCTCAGGGCCACCTGGCTAGCAATGTCATCTCTAGAAGCTTGCCATGGTTTACTTATCTTGTCTCCATTCACAGGAGAGGACAATGTCTTGAATACATACATAGAGAAAGTGGAAATCAGTCATTAAATCCTTTCTACAACATGAAGAATTCACAAAAAATGCAATAGGCATTGAAAAGAGAAGATGGTATACTCACATGAGGCATGACAGTAGTTGTGGTTATAGTTTGCCTTGATGTTGGGGCTTGCCGAAATCCTTCACCAGCGCTAAAAGGGACATCATTTAAGTTGATCAAAGTAGTTGTCTTGTTGCTGGTAGAGTAATTGTTATCCCCAGCTTCATAGCGAGTTTCACTAGAGATGGTGGAGACAGTAACAGTGACAGCTCGTCTTTCGGGGACAGGCTTGACAGGGGAAACTGGCTGCTGCTGCTTATTATGCTGATAGTAAGGCAGCAGTGAAGGAGCTACCATGGCAGTGGAAGAAGAGACTGAAGGTGGTGTTGGGACCATATGAACATCTTCAACCTGGACCATAACCTGATTGGATATGTTGCCACCATTGTTCTTGTTGTTGCGAACCATGTTTGGCCAGAGGAAACTACCTTGGGGCTTGCAGATCCTGAAGCCACTCTTAAGTCTTTGTATCTTGGCAGCTTTTTCCTCAGCTGTTGGAGTAGTTTTTTGTGCTTTTGTGGCTGCTTTCAGCTTGGGGTCAACTGCTATTACCTCCTTGCTGTGATCATCAGCTACTTTTGATCTCTTCTTTTCTCCCACTGTTACTACCTCTTGCACTCCCTGTTTCTCTGGTTCCACTTGCTTTTTCTTTTCTTCTGTCGACAACATTAATGTGGAGATTGACTTTTCTTTTTCTTCCAGTTTAGACACTAGGCTCAGACACTTTTCCTGTATTCATAACCAGAGCACCCATTTTAATTACCAGTCCATACAGCAGTTATTATTACATGGTACATGCTACAGTAATATGCATCTACTTCCTAACCAGTCAAACTTTAGCCTCAACCCACATTCCCAGTCATTCCTAACAAGAAACATAAAAACACAGAAAACAGAGAGGAGGAATATTGCATGTTTGATGGATTAGAGAAATGAATAAGTTGAGTGTCTCAGATGTAATTCAAAGCACAAGGTGAAAGTGTTAGTGGCTTCTAATTAATTCCCAGCATTCATGTGGCTACATGCAAAGCAATAGCATGGCTCCAATTTGACCAATTTGGAATTTGGGATCCAATACTAATTTAAAATAAAATCGCAGGACTAGAATTTATTCAAAAAATTTAGTTAATTGATTAGAATACCTCCATTTTGGCCATAAAATCTGAAGTGGTCATCATTAATTGCTTCTTGTACTTTTCCTGCCACAAAAATGGAACATGAAGTATAAATCTCGGAGTAATAACTTTGAAACACAACTCAATGGCAAACTACTACTGTCTTTTAGAAATTAATAAATTACCATTTTCTTTGACGTCTCAATAGCTTGGCTTTGCTTCTTCTTGAATTCAAGCTCCTCAATCCTTCTGCTCAAACCAAAAACAAAGGAACATATTAACACAATCACAGATTATATTTCACCAACACAAAAACTTTGAGTTACAGTAATCATCAGTACAGTATTCACCTGTTCAGCCTTCCAACTTCTTCTTCCAACTGTTCCTTGGAACTCGCCATTTCCTCCCAGTCTCTGTTTACGATTACAGACACAACAAAACTTATTAGTGCTCCACATGAATAATCAAAGAACAACTTCAACTTTTTTCTTTTACATAGACATATGCACATTGAAAAACAGTGAAGAATTTTCTGCTTAACCTTTTGAGTACAAAAATCTCATCTTTCAGGTGCTTGAATTCCTGAGTACAAATTGGGTGTTGAATGGGGGAGTCTCCAAGCTTCCAACCAGGTGGGGGAATCCAATAAGGATCATTAACACCAGCCTCCTTCCTGACATTGACTAAGTCAGCACTCTCCAGCCAATACTCCATTGCTCCCTCAGCATTGTGACGACGGCGAAAACGTTCAGTTCCTCCAGGTGCAATCTTACCAGCCAAGTGCTTGAGCAGATGATCCAGCAGGCCCGTATCTCCAATGCGCTTCCGCGCCTCTGCTCTCAACTCTGGCCTGATAATAGGGTTATTAGCCGTTGCTCCCTTTGCCTTCATCACCTCCATTAAGTTTTTCTCCGCCAACTCGTACCTGAACACATTAGAAAAGGGACATGATTCAGGGGTCTTTTATTTTCTTCTGAAACTGCAATACATTTAAAAGTATTCAATTACCTCTCAGCAGACCAACGGTCTTTGGGGTCTTTGTATACTGACAAAACCCTGCATCTGTTATTCTTCTTCATCTTATTTTTCTTCTCAGGACCCCTTGTTGTCTTTGCGTTTTTCTTTACTGTAGTTGCTCTAAAGCTATACCTCTTTCTCTTTAGATTCTTGTTAGTCTTTTCTGTTCCAGCTAATTCCTCGTCATCTTCCTCTTCAGCTTCTCCACCTTCTTGCTTTACCGATTCACCATCAATTTCATCTTCTTCCTCCTCATCGTCCTCTTCGTCTTCTTCTTCTTCTTCAAATTTTTCTGGTGTTTTCAGTTTTGGAATTTCTTCTCCTTGAACGAAACTGGAAGAAGACTTGGTGTTGTTGCTTTGGTCTTCGTGTTTCCCAAGAAACTTGACCTGCCGGCGTATTCCCCAAGTAACCATACCATTGACCTTGAGCTGAGATAAGCAGATGCCATTTTTTGCAGCAGGAACAGCGCTCAAAATAGTAGAACTGACTAACCAGAAGCTATGAAGATGTTTCTTCTCGGCAAACTCCTGAGAAGGAACTTGACGAAGAAGCACTTTACTAGCCAGAGCTGTTCCCATTACAAACTTCTCATCAAAAGCTGGATACATCTCTCGTTTGCTATTGCTGAAGTATGTTTGTAGTGACTGCATGCTCGGGTACCTCACTGCCACATTAAATACAGTTCTCTCACTCACCTGAAAAATCAAAGCATATTTTGATTCATTAGTCTACGTTTAAATTTAAAACCAGAAAATAATTTTTGTACTATAACATCAGGATTTTCTCACCATAGCAACTCGGATGGACTTGAGTTGAACTGGGGTCCTAGGAGGCAAATATATATGATCAATCTCGTAAATAGAACCCATCTCAATATTCATCTTTGCATTCTGCAGAATTTCATGGTCTGCTGAAAAGCAAAGAACAGGATCATAATAAGAAAACATTTCCCAGAAACTAAAGCTACTTTTGAAAACCCAAAAGCTTAATTATAGATATATAGATGCTACTACACAAAGACAAATGCCAAAATGGGGTTTAAGAAATTGATTCATATGAGGTTTAAATACAGTACAATTACTGCAGAAAGGGAGAGAGAGAGTGACTACCATTGCGTTTTAGGGTAGAGCGATCAGATGTGGACAGAAGAGGTTGGTTGTCATGTCTGGCCAAAGCTGGAGTGTCTGCGCAGGCGACACTGCTTTGCTTTTGCTGTTTCTGGTAATCCATTTCCTGTACGTATATGTATAAATAAAGCTGTATTACAAAAGATGAACACCCACTACCACCATTATCCTTTCTCTCAGACTAGTACAATATATATGCACGTACTCTCTCTCTCTCTCTCTTCTTCAAATATATGTCACAGAATATACTCTACACGAGTTTATATACACTATTATATGATCATTTGGTTCAGAATATTATATTAACATATGAATAATCTGATAGTATTTGTATAATAAGTGTTTCTTTCGCCCCACTCATGCGGGTTTATTTAGCAATCACCATCATCATTATCAAGCAGATTTCTTTTTGTCTTTTTTTGCAGGAAAACACAATACATGCACCCACTCGTATTGAAAGCTACTGCTCAAGTAAAAATGCCATTAATGTGTCGCGTGCATTTGATCGTTACAATATGTTAAAGGCGCGTGTAAAGGTATCACATTTAATGAAGCCAAAGAATTGCATAACAGAAAAAGGAAACTTTCAGATACTGATTTTCTGATAAAAAACCACCTCCATGCCTGAGAAGTGCACCTATCTAGAGAGAGAAAATGCGTTTAGAGAGAGAGAGCTTACGAGGTTGGCTTGAATGGCTTTTTTTGATCTTTTTCTGTAGTAAGTTTCGATCGTTGCCATTATCTGTTAGCAAATAAAGCAAAGAATACATATTTATGAGTGATTAACGCTAATGATTTGCGTAACAAAGTTGGATTTTTTGGGGTTAAATTTCAAAAAATTGAAAATTACTATATAACTGGGTAAAACAGAAATCAAAAGAAAAGTGGAGTTGAGCTGCCATTAGGGTTTTTTCTCCAGAAATGACCAGTTCCATGAATAGTAATGCATTAAAGATAGCGGCTGATAAGCAAAAAGATCAAAAATACTCATACGGATAAATAACCCAGACATAAACTGTGCTAGCCCTCAGTGTCCGTACATTTCAACACTCTCATGCTCTTCTGTATACGCCAACTTAAAAATTTATATATTCATATAATATTCATATAATATTCATCCATACACTAGCAGTGCAAGCACTGATAAAAAGGTGAAAAATCCCAGTGCTTTTTGACTAAGCTGCTGCTGATCAATCAGAAAAGGCTATAAACTTACGGAAATCTATAATAAATGATTCACGAACTTTCATATTCATATTAAAGCAAGACCAGAAAACAAGAAGTTGTGATCTTTTTCTTTTGTTTTGGAGATTTTAGTTTACTACAGAGAATAAACACATGAAAATGGTTGCAATTTCAAACGCCTCTAGAGTACTCCATTTTTTTCCCGAGAAACAAAAAGAAGATGGTTTCTTGGAAAAGTTTTGCTGCATCAAAAATGAAGAAACCCTAATTGTCATATATCCCTTTCCGTCTACACACACACACTGATACACACACTTACACAGAGAGAGAGAGAGAGTCAGATATATTATTCATGCACAAGAGTACAAACACGATTTTCTTTCTGAGGCGATTGAGGAGTGAGAAATAAATAAAAGAAAATAGGAGAGAAAATGAAAAGCTTTGTTGATACCTATTGCCATATGCTGAGATTAAAGACACTGAAGTATGGAGAAAATGCCGTGGAAGCTGAAGAGAGATAGGGAATGAGAAAGTATAGAGAGATGGTTAAGAAAAAACATGTATATAAATGGAGTTTAGATGATTCTGGAATTTGGAATTTTATTGTTGCAAAATGCAATGAAAAAAATGGAGGGAAGAAGGTTGTTATAATAAGAGTTGGGAGCAGTACTCTGAAATGAGATTGAGCAGATGATAAAGTAACTGATAACGCAAACTTTAGGTGGATTTAAACTTTTAGCATAAAATATTGCAATTTGGACATAAAAATTATAATTTTTTTCGAAAAAGAATAATATTTGGAGTTAAGTTAAAAAAATATATTAAAAATTATATATGAACATGTATTTTTACTTGAAAAAATATTACTATAATTTTATGAGCAAAAATGAATTTTTACTCGAAAAAGTGGTAGAAACTACTTTTTTAATCGTCTTCAAGAAAAAATTCAAAATTTAGCAACAATATTATGAAAAGAATTTTTTTTTAATTATGAACAAACAGGTCCTTAATTTACAACTTACACGTAAGGGTGTTAGCACGAATTCGTTAACAATATGCCTGAGTTACAATAAATTGCTCTGCTGATCGACTATGAACAATTTGTCATGAATGTACATCAGATGAGTATTTTGGAATCTTAATCGACGGTCACTGAATGAAGCGAGACTGTTAAATGTTTTTTTTTTGGTAATTAATTTTTATTTCACAAACAAATATGTGCATATTATAGTTGAGCATACTCTGGACATACATCCCAGATTTTGCTCTACTCTTTTTATCAACTACACTCATTAACAACTGATTTATCTACTGCCTATAACATAGAATCTACAAGCTAGGATAGTAGTTAAGCTCCTGCAGTCTCTGTTGTATCCTCTTTTTGCTTCCTCCTCTGCCATGTACATCCTGTCCTATTATTCTGCATATGCTGAGTTCTGCTCTTTAAATTCCCTTAAAAATTCTGTTGTTTCCGTAGAAAATCATTCTATCTATGATATGTGCGCTTTGGTTGTATTAGCATGATTTTCAGGTATAAGTTTTGATGAATGACAAACAATGAAGTCAACTTGTTAAACAATGTTATTGTATGACAAACAATGAAGATGCATTAGCAAACAATCAAGATTGAATGCCGAGAAGCATATTGATGAATGGATTGCATGGAAAAGCCAAGACGAGCTCAAAAGTTCAAGACCGAAGACCCAAGGCATAGGTCGCTAGGTAGAACCAATGTAAGAGCAACGTTTAAGTTATTTCGTCTTTTGGCTCAACATAGGTCATCATTAATATGCATAAAATCATTTTATTAAATCATATATATCATAAACATTTTTAATATACTTCAAACAAAATGATTTTAACGTCTTCATTTTAACCAAAATGGTTTTTGAAGTAAGTATTCGATTCTGGTATATTCTGGTATATTCTGGTATACTCCAGCTTTGATTCTGGTATACTCTGGTATATTCCAGCTTTGCTGGAAATTCCGCAAGGCAACATAATCGATTATGTGATTGGAATAATCGATTATTTCACTATCCGTTGCCTTCCCAACGTTCCGTTTTATGAACGTTGAGAAGATAATCGATTATGCAAAGTGGATAATCGATTATCTTGCATAAAATCAGCATAATTGATTGTCAATTAAGCAACGGACATACAACTTCTAACACCTATAAATAGAGGTCTTTTGAGCTGATTTTAAACACACAACACCTCTCATTGTTCATATACATATTGATATTATTTGGGCATCATTTTAGAGCTTTTGTTGAGCCATTTGAGAGACAACTTTGAGTTGTTCATAGAGCTAATCTTGTATCTCTTTATCTACTCTTTTTAGAGAGTTCTTGTTGTAAAAGAGAAAGGTGTTTGAGAAGACCATATCTTCTCATTGATTGTCGGGTTTGCTAAGTACCCTCAATCTTAGTGTGTGAAGTCTTGTGGTGCGGTATCCACGAGCAAGGTGAAGTCTTGAGGTGCGGTATCCTCGAACAAGTTAAAGTCTTGCAGAGTGTACATCTACGAGCAAGTGTAACGGTTTGTTAGGCACCTGTAAGCTTAACGGAGTTAGTGGAAACTCGAGAGAGTCTCTCGGGGACTGGACTAACCACACGTTGTGGTGAACCAGTATAAATTCGGTGTGTTCTTTCCTTACTATTTTAATTACCGCATTTACTTTACTCCTGCAATTTTAATTCCGCAATATTTATCAATATTCTCGTGCCGCACTATTCACCCCCCCTCTAGTGACGGGCATAAATCCTAACAGTTTCTTTCTTGCCATATGTAATATATTGATCCAGCTAATACAAGCTTGTACAATTCAGCCTTTGTACTCCTCCCTTTGTGATGCTTCTCTGCCCAGTGAAGTTTAGTTGTCCATTCCATTGGCTGCCTATGGATGCCTTGCCATTGAAGCATTGCTATCCATACTGTTGCTGCATATCTGTACTTGAAGAACATGTGATCCACAGTCTCCTCCTCATCACTGCATAACGAGCAAGTTATGTCCTCCACATATCCTATACCCCTTAGCATGTCTTTAGTCATTAGTCTCCTTTGTGCAGCTAGATAAGTTATGAAGTTCCATTTTGGAACTCCAATACTACTATGAACCAGCTTCCCTCGTGTCACTTTTTCAAATTCCCGCCTCAATTTTCCAAATTTGACTTTAATAGAAAAGTTGTTTATCTCTTCTATATCCCCCTCTTGGTATCCAACTTCTTCAAGGTATTTCTTTGCCTTTAATATCTTTTGCACTGCCCAGGAAGTTGTAACATGTGTTTTATAGTATGCATGCATCCACTTTACCTAGAGACTATTCTTCTTTTTACATAGGTTCCAGAAGAGCTTACATATGACAGCTTTGGTCCATTCCTGAATGGCAAGAAAATTGAGACCCACCCGCCTTAGGTTTACACAAACAGTCCCATGATACAAGTGCTTTCCTTGATGCTTCTACTCCTCTATCCAAAGAAAGGTTCTGCATACTTTCTCAATATGCTGAATAACTTTCTTTGGTAATACAAATATATGGGACCAATATACTTGGATGGAAAATAGAACACTCTTTATCAATTGAATTCTTCCTGTATAGGATAGGAACCTTGTTGTCCAAACTTGAACTCTTCCTAACATTTTCTCTAGTAATGGCTGACACTGAATCAAGGATAGTCTCTTAGAGCTTAGTAGTACTCCCAAGTACCTAACAGGCAGAGTCCCCTTGACAAAACCCAAGTACCTAACATGCACATCATCTTGTACTCCTCCAAAGAAAATAGAGCTTTTATCAATATTTGCCTCTAATGCCGATGCATTTGAAAACTGTTGAAAGCACTTGAAAAATAGCTGTACAGACATAACATCTCCTCTGCAAAATAGGAGTATGTCATCAGCAAAATTTAGTTGCACTACGTTCAGCTTGCCACACTTAGGGTGATAGTTG
The DNA here is from genome assembly GCA_034376525.1 of Nicotiana benthamiana. Taxonomy (NCBI): domain Eukaryota; kingdom Viridiplantae; phylum Streptophyta; class Magnoliopsida; order Solanales; family Solanaceae; genus Nicotiana; species Nicotiana benthamiana. Next base: position 88,034,574 of record CM067335.1, read on the forward strand.
AAGTTAGGGTCCCTTTTAAGAGTTTTCAACAACCTTGTTAGGTACTTCATAACTAGAACAAATAGGTACGGGGATAGGGGATCTCCTTGTCTCAACCCTTTCCTGGCATGAAATGGTTTTGTAGGCTGCCCATTGACCATAATAGCATATGATACTATTGTAACACATCTCATAGTACAAATCTTTCTAGCAGCTGTAAGTGTGTCAGCACTTGCTCTAAATAGCCCCATTCCACTGAATCACAGGCCTTCTTCATATCTATCTTCAACATGCACCTGGGGGAAATGCCTTTCCTGCTATAGCCTTTAACTAGTTCATGATTCATTATAATGTTGTCATTTATAAGCTTGCCTGGTACAAATGCAGACTGTCTCTTATCCACCAATCCATCCATCACACCTTGGAGTCTATTGGTCATAATCTTTCATATAATCTTGTACACAACTGTACATCATGATATTGGCCTCTCAGTTATTTTAGAAGGATTTTCACCTTAGGAATGAGGGTCACTGTTGTGCAATTAATAGGCTGATACATATAGGTACTACCAAAGAACATCATGACTGCATCTGCAATACCCACTACAGGCCATGCTTTTTTATAAAATAAAGCATTGAATCCATCATATCATAGGGCCTTTTTATCGTTGATACCTTGCAGTGCCTACACAATCTCTTCCTTAGTGCTCTCTGCATTGAGGAGCAATTGCTAGTGTCTATTGAGCAAGGGACCATCTCTCATAATAGCAGGGTTGATAGCTAGCAATTCACTTGCTGAGGAGCCCAAGAGTTGTTGGTAGAACGCTGTCACCTCCTATTCAATGTCCTTCTATGCGTGTACTATGCTTCCATTTCCTCTTATTAGCCTATTTATCTTGTTTTGACTACACTTGTTCTTCATAGTTGCAAAGAAATATGATGTATTGCCATCCCCTAGCTGTAGCCAATTAATTTTGGATTTCGGTTTCATAATGCTCTCCTCCACTTTAAGCCACTTCTTTAATTGTTCCTTCATTACCTTTTCAGCTGCTACTGATGTTGCATTCTGTCCAAGGTCTCTCATTTGTTCTTGCATATCTTGTAGTTTTTGCCTGTATACCTTGATCCCGTCTCCTACAACATTATACTCATCTTTGTTCAACTCCTTCATAGCCTGCTTTACCCTCTTCTCTTTCTGCCATACATATTTCAGATTATGTTGCTCCTGTGGCCATTCCCATGCATCCTTTACTATCCGTAAGAAATCTATGTTAAATGCTTTTTATTAACAAAGTTGGATAACAATTTTTTTTTTCTTTTTCGCACGTTGCGTTTAAGCGATGAGTACCGCCAAAATATATATTTGATTTAGCTTCGTTTTTTTACCCCAAAGGAATACATAATGTAAATTGATCGGGGTTGGCTTACTTGGTGAAATTCCTCCATTTCACACTTGATGTTGAAGGTTTAAACCCCATCATTACTGTAGTATCCTCTTTAGTTCGCCCCCCCCCCCCCCAAGACATGTAATTTAAAAAATATAGATTGATATTAAGACTTGCCAAAATTAAAACTAAAAATTTGGCATATAACCTCTGGTTGATCTAATTAAAACCTGCCAAAATTGGAAACTAAGATTTGATAAAATATACAATTTTGGTGTATGCGTTTTTATTATGCGCATCTTTTGTTCTAATTTATGTGTTTGGTTTGTCAAAAAAAAAGAAAAAAGAATCATACTTTATTAACTTTAAACTTCATACGTTACAGTATGATTTATAATCATAAATTTTTCTGACTTGTTTTAGACCACAAGTTTTAAATAAAATATCTTAAAACCCCTATAACTTGGCAGAGATTTAACTACCCCCTAAACTCGATCGTTGTTATCCCCTTGGACAATCTCATCCTAGGGAAGTGGCATGCACTCGACTGCCACATTGATTTTTCCTGTCCATGTGGCGTTTTTGAATAATAAAATATACTTTTTTTTACCTTTTAAATGTATTACTTTTTAAGATAATTTTCATCGAATAAAATTTATAATAAAACTTGGCTAGAACTTCTTTATTTAATCTAAAAAAATTTATTTAGCTAAAAATGATGACTTTTAGTTTTTTTTATAGATTTGACATGAAAAAGAAAATACACAATTAAATAAATAGTTATGGCATCTAAAATAAGATATAAAAATACATAGCTTAAACTTTATTATTTTGGCTAAAAAAGTTATAGAGCTCGAAGCTTATCTTTCAAATATTTTGCCCAAAAAAAATTTAAATAATTGAAATAAAATGGTTATTGCATCGAAAGAAGAAATTAAAAAAAATACAAACTTAGAAGTTCATTTTTTTGACTATATCTTCTTTATGTGGTAAAAAATAATGGAGTTGTAGTCAAATTTTTTACTGATTTGACTCAAAATAAAAATACAAATTCAAATTAGTATTTTAAAAAGCATTGGCGTAAATTGATGCATTTTATATATGTCTTAGCGAGGTGTAATCCTTATAGATATTTAAATTTCAATATTTTATAAAATAATATAATTACTGTAAATATTTATAAACATGTAATATTACATAAAAATTAAAGAAAACTATATATATATATATAAACTCCCCATAAAAAAAGTAGTCAAAACAATCTATTACACACTACTTACAAGCATAAGTAACTTGAGTCAAAAAGAACAAAATTTTCTATATGGAGGAACAAAAAGAATGACTAACCTGCAATTTGAACTTTGAAATTTCTGCTACGAAGGAGAATGAAGTTCTCTTTGTATTTATAATTTTTTTAAAAGTAATTGTTGCTTTTGAGAAATATTAGCAGACTAGTGAACAAGAGAAAGAATTAGAAAAGACCATGAATTAGGACTTCAGTCTATAAAATAGGTCTAGACTTTTAAATTTAATACATTTTAGTTCTTTTATAAAACTTTTGAGTAATTACAAGCCGACTTTTGAGAATTTGGATATCATATAAAGGACTTGTTCAACAAATTTTCTTTTTATTTGAAATCGTCTTTGGGACCTACGTCTCACTATAAAAAAGCGCCTCAAACGCCCGAGCGTACGCTCCGAACGCCCAGGCGTGCACCCCAAACATCCAGGCGTATGGGCGTACGCCTATTGAGGCTTTTGCCGCACACCATCGCCTCAGGACATTTTTGGTGCATCCCCAGGGCTTACCCCGAAACTACCTTTTAAAACCCTAATTCAAATTAATAACCATTATATCTAAAGAAAAATGACAAGAAATACACAATGAGCACTCTATTATTTTATCTAGAAGTTTGTTTGGCTAAAATAATGGAGTTCCAGCCAAAATTACCACAAATTTTATCTGAAAAAGAAGAATTACACAGTAAGAACAAATAGACATCATATATGTAGAAAAATTTAAAAAGAATAAAAGTAAGGTAAAGTACACATTGTATATTAAAATGCAGCAAGAAAAAATGATTATTGTAATAAATAAATTATTACATATGATTGTGACAATTAAAAGTTAAAAAATAACCCATTTGAAAGCAGATTATTCGATTTATCTTCATTCCCACGTGCTTAAAAAAGAGTGTATCTACAATCTTTGCAACATCAACGTTCAAAGGGTAATGACTATCAAATAGTCAAGTTCAGTGAATAATTAAGGCGACAAATAGTCTAGAGGTGTAATTAATAACTCGAGCTAAGTTTAGATGGGTTTTGAGTTATTCTGCCCAAGTTTTAGAAGTATTAATTTCCCTTTTTTTGGTCAAAAGGGAACATATACGTCACGACCCAATTTCCCCTATAGGTTGTGATGGCGTCAAATGTCGCTGCCAGACAAGCCAACGGTGAACTAGTTATGTATTTATTCTTTTTAATATTCAAAGTAGTTGACTTTTATTTATTAAGTAGATGAGTAGTGGAAAATTATAGTAAGGAAAAGTATAAACTAATGAGAGAGTAAATACAGTAAAATAAACACTCAAACCATAAAGTGTCTACTAGAATACTCCCAAAATCTAATGCCACAAGTGTATAAACAACTAGTAAAATGTACAAACTACCTATGCTACTGTCTGGAACAAGATAGATAAAAATTAAATACAAAAGAGAGACTTCGGGTGCTATAGAATGGACACAGAGAGTAGCTCACCACTATGCCTCGGGGCAACGAGGATACGCGCCTGCATGACTGCCTGATGTACATGCCTCAGATCCTGCACGATTAGTGCAGAAGTATAGCGTGGGTACATAATCAATATGTACCCAGTAAATATTCAGTCTAACCTCGAAGAAATAGTGACGAGGTGTCAATATCGACATTTACTATGGGCCAATAAATAAAATACGAAATTCTAAATAGGCATGGAATACATTAATATTGATAATAATAATAATAATAATAATAATAATAATAATAATAATAATAATAATAATAATAATAATAATAATAATAATAATAATAATAACACAATAACAAGCAGTAAATAAGTGATTCTTTAACTAAATGTAATTTGAAATCTCTAATTGATACATACTAACTTCAACTATTACGAGCCATCAAGTAAATTATAATTTCTCATGTCATAAAAATAATATCAAGTGTAATCGGATTCCAATCATTATCATGCACGATTTTTTTTTATGCAGAAATCGTATGGGTCGATCTAGAATAATATACTGTTACGATCCAAAATCCAACTAGTCATGATGGCACCTAACCCGACTCGTTAGGTAAGCCAGTTAACATCTATAAAATTCCAATGAAATTAATAAGACATTTAAGTAAAAGAAAATATCTGAATCTTATATGTTTCCCAAGAACTAGTAATACAAATCATGAGCTTCTAAGATTAGAATTTACAATGCTGGTATGAAATAGATACATTATCTTCTAGAAATATACATAAATAGATTTTATGAATCTAAGGCTACCATGAACAAAAGGTAGCTACTATCGGAATGCAGGTACGTCTTCAATTACAGCTCTCGTTGATCACAACAACATCAACATCGTAGTATGAGTACAACCGATCGCATGTATTCAATTAGTCTTCAATTACAGTTCTCGTTGATCACAACAACATCAACATTGTAGTATGAGTACAACTGATCGCATGTATTTAATAAGTAACAAACCTAACCTTAGGTTGAAAGTAGTGACGAGCTGGAGCAAAGGTCGAATACTACACAAATTAGCTCTGAGTTACTTCTTTTATTACAGTTCATAACAATATAGTGAAAGTAATAAAAGAAGTAACTCAGAGCTAAAATGATTAGCTCGTTCATAGTTCAAAAAAATAGGTCTACTTTTGTCACGACCCGTATTTTTCACCATCGGGAGTCATGATGACGCCTATTATTAGGAGCTAGGCAAGCCCATTATTTACAAACTTCTTTTAAAAACATCAATAATATAAATAAAATACGACAATTAATATAAATGCAGAAGTCTTAAAATATAGATAACTGAAAGCAAATGCGAAAGTTCAAGTATAACTCTACCCAGATCTAGTGTCACTAACTTACGAACAACTAAAGAGTGCTAAAAACAAAGTCTGAATAAAAAGATACAGGGATGTTTGTTTCGGTACAAAGGAATAACAAACTAAATAAGATAGGAAAGGACTCCGGCTTGCGGACATCACAAGGTTACCTCGAATGTCCCTGGATTGAAGTCATCTCCCCAAATATCCTACTGTTGTGGTCCCAAAGCTGCTAATGAATATGTGCAAAAAAATACACAGAGTGTAGCATCAACACAACCGACCCCATATGCTGGTAAGTGCCTGACCTAACCTCAGCGAAGTAATAACGAGGCTAGACAGGCCCTACCAAAACAAACCTGTGAAAATATGTATATACAAGTGCAATGAAATAACAACAGAAAATACCAAGTAAAGCTGGGAGGGGGGCATGCTTAGGGGAAATACAGATGAAAATGAATTATCAAAAGTCAACAACGAAACTACATCAAATCTCAAAATATATAAGTGGTCGGCGTGCCACACGATCCCATTTCATAATATATATAAGTGGTTGGCGTGCCAGACTATCCCATTTCATAGTATATAAGTGGTCGGCGTGCCACACAATCTCAATTCATAGTATATATAGTGGTCGGCGTGCCACACGATCACAATTCATAATATATATAGTGGTCGGCGTGCTACACGATCCCAATTCATAATATATATATGGTCGGCATGCCACACGATCCAATTTTACAATATGTAAGTGGACAGTGTGCCACACGATCGCAATTCAATACATATATAGTGGTCGTCGTGCCACACGATCCCATTTTACAATATATAAGTCTCTTATAGAGAGGTCCCCAATAAGGGAACTTGATACATAACGATTTACTCGGAAAGGATACAACTATCAGCTCAACTATCCTGGTAAGGGAGAACACAAGTAATACTAATATCCCGGCAAGGAAGCAACAACAATAATAATCTACGCATCCCGGCAAGGGAATAATTACATCTCTTTCTCTTTTGTCCATTTCTTACTCAATTATCATATCATCATTCGAGCCAACGCTCCAAGAATTTAAAAATCATAATTCTTTCTCATACTCTTCACATTATATAGAACTTATCAATTAAACAAGAAAGAGTCACCACAGAATCCGAATAAACACAAATAAGGACTCACGGTCATGCTAGACTCAAGTGTATAGATACTCGTTACCATGACTATACACCATACTCGACATTTAGCAATTAATAAACCATACTCTAATCATATTCCCTCTAGCCAAAGTTAGATCAACCACTTACCTCGAATGCTCCAAACTCAACTCAAGCCTCTACTATAGCTTTACCCATCGAATTCAGCTCCAGCTCGGTCAAATCTATGAAATAATGACTTTATAACATCAATAATAGCTAAACAAACTAATCCCAATACCTAAATATGGATTTCTATGCTTTCTTCCCAAAATTCCAAAAATCGACCCAAGGCCCGCTTGGTCAAAACGCGAGGTTCGAACCAATTCCATGTTACCCATTCCCCCACAAACCAGATATACAATTTGTTTTCAAATTCGACCCCAAAACGAGGTCTAAATCAAAGAAAATTGAAAAGCCCTAATTCCACCATTTTCCCCCACTTTCCACCCTAAGTTACATGATTTAGGTCTAGGATTTCAGTAATTAATGAAGAAAAGTGAAGGAATTAAGCGGGAAATTACTTACCCAAGTGGTCTTAAAGAACTGGGGCTTCAATGGAGTCCTAGAGCTTGGGGGAGAATAGAGTTCCTGAGAAAAATGGCTAAATCCCGTAGGTACCGCTTTGAATACACTAAAAAATCCCTGGCCATACTTTACCCTATGTGTTCGCAACATAAGTGTCGCGTTGGCGAAGAGGAAACCATGGCAAACATCGCATATGTGGAAGCAGGATTGCGAACGCGAAGGGGAAAATTCTAGGGTCCAAGGGATTGGCCTATGCGAACGCGAAGGGTGATACGCGAACACATTGAAGGATATACTGGAGCTATGCGAATGTGGGAAGCGGTCCGCGAACGCAAAGAAGGCACTCGGCCAGCATCGCGATCGCGTAAGGCTGACCGCGAACACGAAGAACATGTTGGGGCCTGCAACAATTGAAGAAAAACCTGCTATATTTCTAAGTGCAAAACCACTCCGAACCACCTCTGGATCACTCCCGAGCCCTAAGGGCTCTTAACCAAACACACATACTAACTCAACAACATCCTACGAGCTTAACCGAGCGATCAAATCGCCAAAATAACATCATAAACAAGGAATCAAACCTCAAAATCATCATTTTTCATTCAATCTTTTTAAACTTCAGATTTTACATATTTAGGTTCGAAACACGTCAAACTACGTTCGATTTCAACCAAATTTCATAGAGAGCGCTTAAGCCATATATAAGACCTGTACCAGGCACGAGAACCAAAATACGGGCCCGATACCAATGCTTTCTAATCCATTTTCATTTCAAATTTTCATAATCATTTCAGAAAAATAATTTCTTTCGAGAATTCATTTCTCGGGCTTGGGACCTCGGATTTCGATTTCGGGCATACAACCGAGTCCCATATTTTTTATGGACCCTCTAGGACCATCACATCCTGCGTCCGTTTACCCAAAAATATTGCCTAAAGTCAATTTTAATCATTTAAAAGCCAAATTTTAGCATTTTTCATCTACTTTCACACATAAGCTTTTCGGCTATATGCCCGAGCTGCGTATGCAAATGGAGACAACTAAAAGTGAGGTTTTCAAGGTCTTAGAAAAATGGAAAAAGGGAGAAAAACAATGATGACCCATTGGGTCGTCACAAATTTTCAAGTAAATTAGTGAAAACCCAAATCTTTTACCGAAATCGTAAAAAAATGTGAGTAAATTTGAAAAATTTTAACTTTCCCAAAAAGCTTTCAACAGGTAAATGTTTTATTTTCAAATGGCATGAGAAAAATACATCTCTATGTCTATATGTAAATATGTGTGAGAAGTCATGAATGACGTGATACCGTACAACATGAGGAAAAATGCATTTCTATACCAGTATGTTAAGTGTGCATGTCAAATGCGATGCAACTTAGTGATAAAAACCATATGCATATTCTCATAGTATCTATTTATTCAGTCCTCCAAGTCACTCAGTCCTAACAGTCACTCAATCTTCACAGCCACTCAATCCTCACAATCACTCAATCCTCCCAATCACTTCATATTCTCATTCGGCACACCCACACTTAGTAGGTATCTGCGCTCACTGAGGTGTGTATAAACTCTGGAGGGAATTCTTCAGCCCAAGAGCTATAATAAGCCAATCATGGCATAAATCAACATAACATGATGTAGTGCGCAGCCCGCTCCCGTAAATATCCCTCACAAAAATGCCCTCGGCCTCACTCAGTCATCAATCTCTCCAGTCTCTAAGGCTTACGATCAGCCCAAAAATAATGATGTGATATATCAATAAATGGTATCAGAGATTGATAGTCCCAACAGGATAAACATATAGCAAAAACATGATATCTACCATGGATCACAACTTAATTACTTTAGCATGTAGAGATTTCATGGATACAAATAAGATTAAGTGACTACATAATACCACAGAAATAACCGAGTCATAATTCACATGGTGGACACCCACACGCCCGTCACCTAGCATGTGCGTGACTTTAACACCAAACACATATCATGTATATTAGAGGTTCATACCCTCAGCATCAAATTTAGAAGTGTTACTTACCTCGAACAAGCCAAATCCAACACCGAACAACTTAAACAATGCTCTAAAAATACCACCCCGCGCATATCGACCTCCAAACGGCTCGAAACTATCCAAAAGCAACTCAAATACATTAAATAAAGTCCAATGAAACAATTCAAATTGATAAAAGGTCTAATATTTACTCAAAAGCCCAAAATCAACCAAAAATACCAACTCGGGACCGCACCTCAAAACTCAACGAAACTTATAGAATCTGACGACCCATTCAATTACGAGTCCAACCATACTAGTTTCACTCAAATTCAATTCTAAATTGATTTTCAAAACTCAAAAATTCACTTTACAAAATTTTAGACAAAACCAACCAAGTTTCACTTTTGAAATCATCAACCAATTGCAAAAAATAAAGATATATTCATGAAATATAATAAAAATGAGTAGAGAACATTTACCCCAATCTGTGTGGCGAAAATCACTTTAAAAATCTTCCATATTCGAGCTCTCCATCTCAAAATATGACCAAATGATAAACCTTTGATTTGTATGCTTTCGCCTAGTTGTTCTGCCTCGATTCCCTTGCCAAACAATTCGAAACTCAGTTTTATACCTCCAATGGATTTTTTGTGAAATTTTAGTCAAGTTAGGCTCTTGAATCCCTCCATTTGATCTTATAATAAAGGAGATATGTTGGTTTCGATATTTGGAAATAGTGCAAATTTTTAAATAAGAAGTCAATGGCAATTTTGTAATTAATCTAAAAATCTGGCAATATAATGTTTAGTAAAATAATCATAAATTCCTCATACAATCTCCAACTTTGATGATTCTTTTTTCTATGGCTCCATAATTATGATAGAGATCTAATACTTCAATATAAATAGAAATCTAAGATCATTTTATTAATGTGGTACCATTTATTCTTGATTAAACGACGTCGAAACATAAAAAAACGAGTGCAACACAATCCAAACCTATCCGAAACTCACCTGAGCCCTCAGAACCCCGTCCGAACATACCAACAAGTCCCATAGCATAACACAGACCTACTCAAAGATTCAAATCATGCATAACAACAATGAAACAACCAATCACACCTCAAATCAAACTTAACAAACTTTCCAAATTTTGACTTCCAATAACTCGCATCAAAATATATCAAATCAAGTCAGAATGAACTCAAACATTGCACACAATTCCAAATGACATAACGAATCTATTCCAATTTTTGGAATCATAATCCGCCTCCGATATCCTCAAAGCCAACTCTTTGTCAAACTTATTGTGATGACCCGACCAGTCATCTCATGAACCTCTCTGTTTCCTCTGTTTCTACTTCTAATTGTTTTGTATTATGGTTCTAGATGTGATCGGGTTGATTAGTTAGAGTTCAGAGAGGATTTGCTAAGAATTGAGACAATTACTCTCTTGAGAGCGAGTTTATGTTAAAAAGGTAAATCAGATGTTCACTTATATGTAAGAGGACTCAGATGCGAGTTAAGATGGTTCAATTAACTTTAGTAGGTGATTTGGAATTTAGGAGAATGATCAGAATGAGTTTTGGAGGTTTAGAGAAGAATTAGGCTTGAATTGGCGAAGTTGATATTTTGGCGATTTCCAGTTGGTAGGTGAGATTTTGATATAGGGGACAAAATGAAATTTTGAGAGCTGCAGTAGCTCCATTATGTCATTTGGGATGTGTGTGCAAAATGTTATGTCATTCGGACCTAGTTTGGTTGGTTTTATGAACGAAAGCGTATTTTCGAAGATTTATGAAAGGTTTGGCTTGAATCTGATGTGTTTTTGGGTGATTTGATATTGTTTGAAATGTTTTGATTATTGGAACAAGTTTGAATAAAGTATTAGGATGTGTTTGCGCTTTTGTTTGAGGTTCCATGGGACTCGGGGTGATTTCGGATGGTTGACGGGAAGGTTTGAGACTTGTGAAATTGCAAAAATTTAGCTGCTTCTGGATTTTCCGCACCTGCAAAATTTGGACCGCAGGTGAAGCGCCACATGTGCAGAAGAGGATCCGAAGAGGCGGTTCTGGGAGAGATTTTCAGGAGCAACAGATGTGGTTGAGGGGCCTTATCTGCGAAGGTGCAGGTGCGTATGGCCAATCGCAGATGCAGATTGAGGCTGGTTAAGTGAATTCCACAAAAGCAGATGAAGATTTGCAAATACGGTACTGTAGAAGCAGATTTTGGACCGCAGATGTGAAAAGGATTGGGTAGAAAGTATATAAGTCTTCCTTCGCAATTTTTGAAGGTTTCACCATTTTTAACACGGATTTGGGAGCTTTGGGCGATTTTGAAGAGATGAATCAAGGATACTTCATCAAGGTAAGGATTTCGGACCTAAAACACATTTGTATGGTAGTATTTCATCGATTAGGCTGTAATTAAAGAAATTAAAGGGCTAAAAATGGGGGATTAGGGCTTGAGTTTAAGAGACCTTTAAATGAGGATTTGAGGGGTCATTTGGACTCCGATTTCTGTGTTTTTGATACGCATAGACTCGTGGGGAGATAAGGATTCTGTTGATGTAACTTTCATCAAGTTTTAAGATGTGGGCCTAGGGGTCGCGTTTAGTCAATTTTGGGATTTTTGGTATTTTTCGATTGTTTTCGCTTGTGCTTCGTTCCCTTAGCATATTTTTATGCCATGATTCTGATTTTTGATAGATTCGAAGGGCATCGTGGAGTAGTACTTTCACCGATTTGAGGTAAGTAACCATTGTAAATTTGCAACTGAGAGTACAAAACCCTGGTATATGATTTGATTTGATAAATGCAGTGAGGCACATGTTAGGTGACCGAGCATTTGGGCATGCACCAATAGGGATTGTGACTTGGTCCGTTCCTTAGTGACTATTAAGCTGCATAATTGATTTGGAAATCTTATATTATTCTATATTTCATTCATTTATACTGTTTTATGGGCTGTATGCCATGTTTGGGGTGTTGTGCCGATATGTAGAAATCCTTAGGGGCATTTTTATTGTTTATCTTCACTTTGCTTGCTAAAATATATCCTCAGCCATGTTTTACCGATTGAAATATTTAAAAACTTATTACATCACTCTACTCCTATTGTGAGTACTATTTGGGCGGAGTTCCCTAATTTCTATTATTGTGCCGAGAGGCTGTGAGGTTAATGACTGACAGAGGTTGAGAACCTAATTGTGAGTGTGTGTGTGTATGTGTGTATATATATATATATATATAAATAAAATTTATGGATCGGGATGAACGATATATATATATATCTATATATATATATATATATATATAAAATTTATGGATCGGGCTGCACGCCGCAGCAATACTTATATAGATCGGGCTACACGCTGCAACGATATATACATTAGATCGGGTTGCACGCCGCAATAATATGACGCTTGGGCTGTAGGATCCCCTATGGAGTCTGCACACCCCCAGCGAGCATAGTCGATTATAAATAATGGATCGGGCTGCACGCTGCAACGGTTACTATGATTTCTATTATTATGATATATTAATGAGCCTGAGTGCTAAGAGTGAGTATTGAGTGACGAGAGTTGAGTCACGAGTGAGTGAGAGGATACCGAGAGGACATATTGTTGGCCCAAGTTCAGTTGAAGTTTTGACGATTGACAAATAAACTCAGCGATGGACCTGGTCCATCTGGTGTTACACAATATTTATCAACCATTGCACATGAGAGGCACATGAGGAAGATATGCATTAAAGATCAGGCAACAATATCTTCTGAACTGATCGAAAAGATTGCATTTGGGATAAGGAGAACAGTCTCCTTATGAGAAGAGAACATAATCCTAATCTAGGATAAGGGTTAGAGTTTGTATTGGTCAAGGAATTAAATCATCTAAGGATAAGCAATGGAGTCTCGATCAAACTCTAATTACTAACTCAATAAATAACTGAGTTTGTTTTCTTGTACAAGCATTGCACATACGCTGAAGTTAAACATACTGAGAGCAAAAGAGCAAGTCTATTTTGCAAGAAATATATGTGAGATATAAGTGTTCACGCTTGAAGCTACTTGAACGAGATATAAGAACTAGTTACATTGTGATTATTCTAAATCTAGTTCAATTGTAGTATGTTTTGAATTTGTACCTTTCAACTTTTATAGAGGCATTTGTATTAGGTACTCTGTGTCTTCAAGTTACAGTTAACTTGAAAGTGTCACAATAGCTGAGGCCGTGTGCCACACTGGGATTAGAGTTTAATCCTTTGGTTTACAAGAGTTTTGTAAATGATGTTTTGGCTCATTTATTTTAGTGGAAGTTTGGAAAAATCCTACTGAGTAGTAGGTCGTGGTTTTTTCACCTTTTGAGCCAGGTATTTTTCACGTAAAAATATCTGTATTCTTTATTTCTGTTATTTCATTTATGCAAACAGTAGCTATTAGAACACCTAGAAGAACCAGGTTCTTTTAGATCGAAAGTTAGGTACCACACAAATCACCCCCCTAGTGTGTGGTATTAACGTTTAGAACATCAATTGGTATCAGAGGGGGTTATCCTTGAAGAGGTTAACACCTTAGGAAAGATCAACATGAGTGCACCACCTGGGAATTGGGAAGGGAAATCCACTGCCAGGCCTCCAATTTTTAATGGTCTCTACTACACTTGCTGAAAAAATAGAATGAGGGACCACATCATGGGAGAAGATTATGAGCTTTGGGATATCATCATTGATGGTCCTTTAGCCACAACCAAGAAGACTACTGAAGGGTTGGATGTTCTAAAGACAAGAGCTGATTGTACTGCCGAAGATCTAAAGAAGTGGGAAAAGAATGCTAAGGCTAAGAAATGGCTAGTATGTAGGCTTGGTACAGATGAATACAACCTGATCCAAAGCTGTAATACTGCCAAGGAAATTTGGGACACCTTACAAGTGACTCATGAAGGAGCACCTCAGGTAAAGAGGTCAAGATGAACACTATTGTATTCTCAATATGAGAACTTTACTATGAAGGATGGAGAAACCATCCAAGATATGTATAATAGGTTCACTACACTGAGTAATGAACTTGAGTCTCTTGGAAGAAGACAAGGTTGAGAAGATCTTAACTAGAGTTTTGCCAATTTCCTGGGAAAGCGAAATCGCAGCTATTCAGGAATCCAAAAATACTGCTACCATAAAATTGGATGAAATGATTGGAAATATTACTACTTATGAATTGAGAAAGGCAGACTATGAAGATGGATGCTCCAAAGAAAGAAAGAAGTTTGTCTCTTAGAATCTCAGAAGGATCAGATCTTGAAGATGAAATGGCTATGATAACCAGGGATTTCAAGAAGTATCTTATGTGAGAAAAGGGTCCTTCAAGAGGAACAACATTCAACAAACCTCGGGCTCCTAAGAAGCATACAAATGATGGTTGCTTCAAGTTTGGAAAGACGGATCACATGATAAAAACCTGTCCTTAATGGGAGATTGAGTGGAAGAAAGAAAGGACAGACTGAAGGAACAGGAAGAAGGAACATGTTCAACCAAGAAGGAACAAAGGGGCAACAAAATCTATTGTTGCTGCATGGGGAGAGACCTCAGATGATGACTCAGAAAATGAAGCTGAAGATGCACAAGCTCTTATGGCCATCGGATAATCAGAGGATGAATAAGAGGTAAGTATCCTACATCTTAAATAAAAGATTAAATTTTGTCTAAAAAAGGTTGGCTGGGCTATTATTGGACTTCATTGATGAATCTGAAATAATAAACAATGAGAAGGATGTTCTGTCTAGGGAATGTGTTATCCTAGAAGAAAAATGCAAAAAGTTAGAGTCTAGGGCTGATGAGAGTGATAACACAAATGCTGAGTTGAAGAACCAGGTTCTTAAACTTGAAAAGAGTGTCCTAGAACTCAGATATGAAAATCTAAACCTGAAATTAGGAACATGTAATAAAATAGTTGATCAATCATTTCTCACACTAGAAGAAAATCTAGGAAAAATAAAAGATGAACTGTATAAGAAAGATGAATTGATTAAGGCCCTAAAGGATGATTTAGGAATGTTAAAGCATGAACTAGGCAGAACATGCAAATGGAACAAGGCTTCTGATGCACTCTCCTGGCTCCAAGAACATCACAGAAACAATAAGAGCGGACTTGAGTTTGGGATACAAGCTCCAAAATGGGATCCAAAAAATAATTACCTCACACTTCTTGAGAATAATATATGCACACACTGTGGTAAGACTGGCCATTACAAAAAAGAATGCAATGCAAAAGAAAAGTCTAGTTAAAAGAACAAAGCCTTTGTTCAAGAAAAACACAATTTGCCTGGTTGGGCAAAGGAAAATTTGTTCATCATTTTTCCCATAGAAAGGGACCAAACTAGTCCGGGTTCCTAAGACTAACCCATGATTTTATTTTGTAGGTCCAAGTAAGAGGGAGTAGCCAAATATGGTACATGGATAATGGTTGCACAAAATATATGACTGGAAACATGGACCAGTTCCTTTCACTTGAGAACCTAAAAGGAGGTAATGTCTCCTATGGAAATGGAAAGAAAGGTGAGATCATTGGGGTTGGAAAGGTAGGAAAGACAAATTATCATTCCATCAAGAATGTCTATGTGATAGATGGCTTGAAATATAGTCTGATAAGTGTGTCACAACTATGTGACAGAGGTAATATTGTGGCTTTCACCTCCACAAAATGCTTTGTGATTAACCTTATTACTGCTAAGATTGTTTTGCAAGGAAAAAGAGTTAACAATATTTACATTGTAGATTTTTCAACTCTTTCTGATAATGAACTCACTTGCTTAAGTGTGTTAGTCAATGATCCCCTCATTTGACACAAAAGACTTGGTCATGCCAGTCTAAATCAATTGAACAAATTGGTCTCCAAAGACTTGGTGATAGGGTTACATAATATCTAGTTTAAGGAAGACAAAGTTTGTGAGGCATCTGCAAGGGGGAAGCAGGTAAGGTCATCCTTCAAACCCAAGAAAATGGTAAGTACGTCCAAGACGTTGGAATTGGTTCATTAGATCTCCGCGGTCCAATGAGAATCATGAGCATATATGGAAAGATATATTTAATGGTGCTTATTGATGATTATTCTAGATTTACCTAGGTGCTGTTTCTAACCTCTAAAGATGAAGCATTTGAAAGGTTCACTAATTTTGTTAAAAGAACCCAGAAACAATTAGGAAATCAACTTGCATCCATTAGGTCTGATCATGGAACTGAAATTGAAAATGCAAAGTTTGGTGAATTTTCTGATGAAAATGGAATAGATCATAACTTCTCTGCTCCTAGGACCCCTAAGCAAAATGGGGTAGTTGAAAGGTAGAACAAGACCCTTGAGGATATGGAAAGAACCATGCTTCTTTCAAGTAAACTACCTCATAACTTCTCTGCTCCTAGGACCCCTAAGCAAAATGGGGTAGTTGAAAGGTAGAACAAGACCCTTGAGGATATGGAAAGAACCATGCTTCTTTCAAGTAAACTACCATATAGCATCTGGGGAGAGTCTATAAACACTGCATGCTACATAATCAATAGATGCATGACTAGACCTCTTGTAGAGAAAACTCTCTATGAGTTACTTAAAGGGAGAAAACCAAACATATCCAATCTTAGGGCTTTTGGTTGCAAGTGCTATGTGCACAATAATGACAAATACTCCCTAGGTAAGTTTGATCCCATAAGTGATAAGGGAGTATTCCTGGGATATTCTTCACATAGCAAAGCGTATAAAGTGTTTAATAAAAGAACTCTGTGTGAAGAAGAAAATGTACATATTCTATTTGATGAATCTAACATTCTTTCTGAGAGACATGAACATGAAGATGAAGCCATTGGAATGGTAAAATAATTTACTAAAACCACAACACAAGTCAAAGTGTCATCAAAGGAAAGAACATGTGATGGGACAGGTCCTTCCACTCAGGGAAACATGACAGGGGGAACGAATCTAAGAGAAATCAAACAATACACTCTGAAGGAACCTGTACTTGAACCTGTTCCTCAGCAACAAAACAATGATAATGCATCTAGCAGAAAACAACCGGTGGGGAAAATTTACAAGTACTTGAGTTCTCATCCCGTTGAGAACATCATCAATGATCCAACATCTTGAGTTAAAACTTGATCTCAACTGAAGAATCTATGTGCATTTGATGCTTTCTGTCCATCATTGAACCCAAAAATGTTGTTGAGGCTTTGCAGGATGCAGATTGAGTTAATGCTATGCATGATGAACTCAAGCAATTTGAAGGACAGATCATTCATTGGAACAAAATGGGTCTTCAGGAACAAAGTAGATGAAGATGGAATGGTTACAAGAAACAAGGCAGGGATGGTGGTTCAAGGCTACAGTCAAGAGGAAAGCATTGACTATGATGAGACTTTTAATCTAGTTTCTAGACTTGAAGCGATTAGACTCCTATAGCCTTTGCAGCACATATGGAATTCACTCATCATCAGATGGATGTTAAAAGTGCCTTCCTAAGTAGTTACCTCAAGGAAGAAGTATTTATGAAACAACCTCCAATATTTGAATGCAAGGAGTGTCCTGATCATGTAAACAAGCTAGATAAAGATTTATACGGTCTCAAGCAAGTCCCAAGAGCTTAGTATGAAATATTGTCAAAATATCTACTGGAGCATGGATACAAAAGAGGTAAAATTGACAGGCACTTTATTCCTAAGGGAAAAAGGTAACGATCTTCTTGTTGTACAAATATATGTTGATGACATAATATATGGGGCCACTGCAGATAGGTTGAGTAAGGACTTTGCTAAACTAATGGGAAGTGAGTTTGAAATGAGTATGATGGGTCAACTCAACTTCTTCTTGGGGTTGCAGATCAAACAAAGTCCAACTGGAACTATGATCCATCAGCAGAAGTACACAAAAGAACTAATCAAAAAGTTTAAAATGGAAGAATCCAAAGAAATAGATACACATATTGCTACTTCCACTAAGTTAGATATTGGTGAACCTGGTTCATTAGTTGATCAGAAGCTCTATAGGGGTATGATTGGTTCACTTTTGTATCTTACTACCAGTAGACCTGACATTGTTTCCAGTGTAGAACTTTTTGCTCGTTCCCAGGCAAATCCAAAAGAGTCACACTTGACAACTGTCAAAAGGAAATTGAGATATTTGAAAGGCACCACTGATTTGTGTCTTTGGTATCCCAAAGGTAGTAGTTTTGACTTAATCGGATATGCTGATGCTGATGCTGATTATGCAGGATTTCTAGTGGATAGGTAAAGTACCTTAGTTATGGCACACTTCCTGGGTTCTTGTCTTGTATCATGGTCTACCAAAAATCAGAATTCAGTAGCTCTCTCTACTGCTGAAGCTGAATATGTTGTTGCTGCTTCATGTTGTACTCTATTGATGTGGATTAAGCAACAACTGGTAGACTTTGGAATTGAAGTAGGGTGCATACTAATATTCTATGATAACACTAGTGCTATAAGTATGACAAAGAACCATGTTCATCATAAAAGGACTAAGCATATAGATGTTAGACACTACTTCTTAAGAGATAACTATGATAAAGGGTTAATCTCCATAGAATTCTGTGCTACTGACAAACAAATAGCTAACATCTTGACTAAGGCACTGAGTATAGAAAACTTTGAAAGGAACAGGTTGGAATTAGGGATGATTAAGATCACCTAAAAGGTCCAGTTCAGAACGCACAATAAAAAAAGTAAAAAAATGAAGAAAAAAAAATTATTTTTGTTTAGGAGTTATTAATTAATGTAAATATCAAGAATAATTCTTACTCAGTCGCATACTTTAACTAGTATACTCATGTGAAATGTGTTTATATGACTCACTGATCTCTTACAAAGTTTTTTATTCTGATATTTTAGGCATAATCAAGAGAAGTTCTACTTGAAGAACCTGGTTTATCAATATATGCTCATGAGAAAGTTCAGGTATAATTCTATACTTTGCATAATTAGATAGATAAAATTATCAATCATGAGCAGAAGTCCTAGATACACCAAACGTCCAAAATAGTTTATACGTTGAGCAAATTGAACCAGTTTCATTAAAATTTGGAGTCTAAGTTTAACGGGTCTCTTCCCCAAATATTAGCGATTCTCATTAATCACTAAGGAGACCAAAATTCTCAACTGATTAGACTCCTAATTGACCTCTGAAAAGGCTGCCATTACTGATCTAATCATGACCACTCTTTAGAATCCCCCCAAATCACTCATAACCCTCACTCTATTTCCCAATTTCTGATCATCTATTATCTTCTCAAAAAATCCCCAAAATTTCTAGAAATTTACCGCCATGACCAATCCTCAAGACAACCCTGGAACTGCACCACCAGTCTCCCCCAACACCTTATCTTCTGCACCTTCTAGTGAATTCCCGAAACCAAGATTCCATCGATAGAAAATGTTAGCAAGAAACACAGTTGCATCTAGTTCTTTGAGGAGAGTATTGAACGAAAGAGTGCAGGCTAGTCAGAGGAAGGAAATCCCATCGAAAGAGACTAACTCGAGTTCTGAGTCCAAAAATTTCATCTCTGCTGGTAATGGAGAAGAACCCGGGTCTTCTAACAATGGCAAGAGTCAAGAAATCCCAGGAGAGGTAAACCCTAGTTCTTTATCTTTTGATGTAGCCGAAAATAAGGAAAATAGGTTTGTTCTGATAGGGGCTGTTAAAAATGTTGAAGGGGCTGAAGCTAGTAATATGAGAAAGAATAAGAAGGAAAAACGTTTTAGCTATATGTGGTAGTGGAGAAGAGGGAGGCATGAAGTCAGGGGAAGTGGGTCAGGTGAAGCTGCTGATGGACTAGTTAACCTGAGTGAACAACAAGATTAACCTGGTTCATCTGTAGAAGAGACTTTGGTGGATATGCTAAAGAGAGTAGGGGCCAGTTTTGACCTAAAGAAATGCAAGCACAAAGTATCCCTGTTGTGTCCAAACCAACTAAGAGCAAAGTTTCATCACCTAAGTCTGTTTCGCCTAGGGGTAGAGCCACAGGAAGTACGGTAAAGCAAAGTGAAGCAGAACTGCTAAAAGCACTAGAGGAGAGCAAGAAAAAGAAGAAAAAACAAGGAAAAGCAAACATTTTTGATAGTTCTGAGGCTGCTGTGGAAGAGGAGGAAGAAGAGATAGAACTGGTCCATCAAGAGCGGAGTACGACTGTGGACGTTCCCACTGCCAAATGAAAGGGAACTAGGTCTTCTGCAAGGAAGTCCTCCAAGTCAGTATGTGCTGAACCTTCTTTGGCCAAGAGAACTAGGTCAGCTGTGAAAGGAAAACAAGTGCAAATAACTGAAGAAGAGGATGAAGAGTGGAGTGAAGAAGAAGGAGAAAATGAGTCAGAACAGAACAAGATAGGTATGCCATTTTTAGCAAAAGAAAAATTCTGAAGGGAAGATTGGTCAAAGACATGGAGGAGCCAGGCATAATGAGATTGTTGACTTCACTGGAGGCATTAGGATGAAAGGACATGGTCCTTAATATGGATGGTAGATTGGCCAGAAAAGAGCTTGTTGAATTCATGGTTAATGGTACTGTGAAGAATGGGGTAGTAACTAGTATAGTGAATGGGGTGAAGGTGAAATTTGATGCACCCAAGCTAAGCAAAATTCTCGACATTCTTAGTAAAGGATATTATGATTATAGTAGGCAAAGGTGGCCTTATCTGGATGGTCTGCCTACTGAATTTAAAATCACTAAGAACTTTTATGACATTAAAGAGGATGAGGAGATGCCTAAAGCAAGGGCTGTTCAGAAGAGTGAGATGAGACCAGAGCATAAATTGCTCTTTGAATTTGTGAACAGATGCTTGCTGCCTAGACAGGAGAGGAGGCATATAACTATATAGATCTAGTCCTCATGCAGTGCTTGGTAGAAGGAAAGCAGATTAACTAGCCTGCTTTCATTGTGAAGTTACTAGACAGGGTGCTCAATAGTTCAAAGGCTCATGTTATCTCTTATGGGTTTATTCAGACACCTGTGCTGGAAAGGCTGAACGTTCCCTTGAAGAAATGGGAAATGGCTTCCAACAAAGAGAACTTTGGCATCAAAACCCTCCAGTCCTGTAATTATCTTCTCAGTACAGGCCCTGTAAAACCTGGTTCATCGGCAAAGACTAGTGAATAACAAGGTTAGAGCCTCGGTTCAGGAGGTTGGGACAAAGGATGCAGAGATTGCAAGGCTTCAATCTCGAGTTGTTGAACTGGAAGAATAGAGGAATGGGTTAAGAGCTAAACTTGCAAGGGAAAAATAAAAGAGTGAAGGAATGCTGTAAACGATGCTTAATCTGATATAAACCTAACCCTCCAGCTCCTCAAAGTCTTAGGTTTCCTTGTCCTGTTTTGAACCAGTCTAGACAACTCCAGTGACCCAGATTAGGGACTTTTATTTTGTTTTTGCTCATGGTTGGTAGTGTCTGTCTTTCTTTTTGTGAAATACTATGTAGAAGCATAGCTTATCAATGAAAATATGAAGTTCTCCTTCTTTATGTTAATTCTGATCTTAATAGTTATTTTTGTCAAGTTGACTTTTGATTAACTAAATCATACTTTCACTTGAAATTGCCCCAGTGGCCATGAGTAATTATCGTTACTCTGAGATTCACATTATTTATGCAACTTTGATACCAAAAGGGGGAAGATATTGTGCTTAGACTATATAGTCTGAATAGTGATGTTTATGACCTAATAAAATCTGGTCCTTAGTGATAAGTTAAAATTTTATGTGTTGATATTTCAGCTGAGTTCTGCAAGTTATCTGATCAATAAAAGTACAGAGATTGTCATCATAAAAAAGGGGGAATTTTTTGGCCCAAGCCTAGTTAAAGTTTTGAAGATTGATAAATGAACCTAGCGATGGACACAGTATGTATCAACCATTACACAAGAGAGGCACATAAGGAAGATATGCATTAAATATCACGCAGCAATGTCTTCTGAACGAATCAAAAAGATTGCATTTAGAATAAGGAGAACAATATCCTTATGAGAAGAGAACACAATCCTAATCTAGGATAAGGGTTGAAGTTTGTATTGGTCAAGGACTAAAATCGTCTAAGGATAAGCAATGGAGTCTCGATCAAACTCTAATTACTAACTCAATAAATAACTGAGTTTGTTATCTTTTACAGACATTGCACATATATAGAAGTTAGAAATATTTGAGAGCAAAAGAGCAAATCTGTTTTGCAAGCAATATATGTGAGATATAAATGTGCACGCCTGAAGCTACTTGAACGAGGTAGAAGAACCAGTTCCATTATATTTATTCTAAATCTAGTTGAATTGTAGTAGGTTTTGAATTTGTACCTTTCAGCTTTTATAGAAGCATTTGTATTTGGTACTTTGTGTCTTCAAGTTAGAGTTAACTTAAAAGTGTTGCAGTAGCTGAGGCTGTGTGCCACACTGGGATTAGATTTTAATCCTTAAGTTTACAAGAGTTTTGTAAATGCTATTTTGGCTCATTGATTTTAGTAGAAGTTTGGGAAAATCCTACTGAGTAGTAGGCCGTGATTTTTTCACCTTTTGAGCCATGTGCTTTCCACGTAAAAATCTTTGTGTTCTTTATTTCTGCTATTTCATTTCCGCAAACAATAGCTATTAGAACACCTAGGTTCTTCTAGATCGAAAGACGTTTAGAACATCACATATCCTGAGTGATGGGCCTGAGGGGCTTTGTTGAGATAATTTTTGGTGATTTCACTCTTCTTTTAAATTAAGCCTCTGTTGGAAATACAACTAAGCATATGATTTCAAGTTTTAAACTGAAAGTGTTGATTTTATGACAAAACTAGTTTTAAAATGTAAAGTTGAGCTATTATTCTGTTGTTATCTCAGTTATATGTTTTAACTGCTCATCACTACTTTCAATCATTATTTACTTTAGTTACTTACTGAGTTGGCATAGTCACGTTACTCACTACACCTGGTGTGCAGATTCAGGTGCCCGAGGGGCCGAGTGAGGGTCTTCATTTGATTCAGCGGTTGCCGGAGATTACGTGGTAGTTGAATGTCATCTGCATCCCTGTTTTCTCCCTATATCTTATTATCTTTCCACAATTTTCTAGAATATTGATGTAGTAGGTATTCAAATTTGTATTAGAGGCTCTAGACTTGTGACACCAGATCGTTTTGGGCTATGTAGTTACTATCTATTGACTTCCGCATATTATCTGTTGCTATAAACGTTTGTAATGAAATTTGGTATTTGTAACTTGTATTGGAAATGGATTAAGGTTAAAGGAAAAAGGGTTGTGGTTAATTGATTTGTTGGCTGGCCTAGTAATGTGATAGGCACCATCACGACCAGTATTTGGGGTCGTGGCACTTATGAACTTTCCAAACCTTCGAATTTTCAGTTTTTGCCAATTTATGTCGAAACCTTCTAGAGACATCCAAATGCAAATCCGGGCATACGCTCGAGTCAAAAATTACTATTCAAACCTAACAGACCCATCAAAACTCCGTTCTTGGGTCAAATTAATAGAAGTCAAACTTGGTCAACTCTCCAACTTATTGCTTCAACAATAAAATTCATTCTTCCAAATCAATTTTGAATAACCTGAAAACCAAAACCGATGATTTACACAAGTCATAATGCATCATACGACGTTGCTCGAGAATTGAAATAGCTGAGCGGAATACAAATACTCAAATGGACGGATTGTTTATTACAGATGTACACTACCGAAGGTCGACCGACACGAACCATAGATGCATCCATTATGCTACTGAGGCGTTCCTCCTGCTCCACAAGAAGAGATAATACTCTACGAACATCTGATTTTATTGGTTATCACAAGACTAATACACAGAGGCACAATTTCTATCAACGATCAAGTAACTCCCCAAAACTTAAAGTATGCAAAGTTTACTATTTACGAATCCTTTATCAAGTTTAAATAAAATTGAAGCACTTAAATTAACAAGTAGAGTGAAAACAAAACAAGTAATTTCATGATAGGGTTCTTAACTACACGGACATAAGCATGATTTGTAGCTACGCACGGACAATCGTCACATTGTGCATACATAGCACCCAAAATTAGAAGCAAATAGTAATTTAACACACCTATGGGGTATATTCCTTCTTACAAGGTTAGGCAGGAGACTTACCTAGTCCCAAGGCTCACTTCCGATCCACAAATTCACTCTAAAGCCTCAAGTCAGTGCCGAACAATCCGAAACTAGCTAAATCTTATATAGAATTTAATTAATATATGCTCAATAGTTCATATTTAGCCACTAGAGTAATTATCCAACCCAAACTGGAAGATTTCTAAAATTCATCCCCGGACCCACGTGCTATGGATTACAGAAATTTTTGAAGAGAAATCTTATCAAAAACCTCACGAACCCAAATATATAATGTTTACTCAATTCCATATCATTTTCGTGGTCTAATCCTATTGTAATGACCCGTTCGATCATTTTTAGAATTTTTACCCCGATCCCCTCTTAACTGCTTCCCTTAAGTTCATTTATGCTATTTTGGTTTGATGTGACATTCGGTGTCAGAATTCGGTGTGTTTTGGGATACGTAGTCCCTAAATGATAGCTTAAATGTTGAAAAGTGGTAAGTAGTCGGAACAATGCAAAGATGACCTCAAAATGGAAATACGACGATTCCGTTAGCTCCTTTAGGTGATTTTGGGGTTGGAAGCATGTCCGGAATGTGTTTTGAAAGTCCGTAGCTCAATTAGGCTATAAATACCGAAAGTTAAAATTTGGAAGTTTCCAGTCCGATAGTGAATTTTTGATCCGAGAGTCGGAATGAAATTCTAGAAGTTGATGTAGCACCGTCATGTCACTTGGGATGTGCATGCAAAGTTTAAGGTCAATCGGACGAGTGTTGGTTAGTTTTTTTGATCAAAAACATAATTTGGATGAAATTAGGATTATTAGGCTTGAATCATGGATATTATTGAGGTTCCAGTGTTGTTTAGGTGTTTTAAGGATTTGTACAAGTTTGAATAAGGTATTGGATGGTATTGGTGCTTTTGGTTGAGTTCTGGGGGCCTCGGGTGTGATTTAGATGCTCAATGGGCAAATTTTGGAGTTGGAAGAAAATTGCAGTAGCTACCTTTTGGTATTTCTCTTCTACGGCTTGGGAACCGCGGAAGCGGAGCCGTAGAAGCGGCTTGGCAACCGCAGAAGCAAAGCGTGGGCCTTGGGAAGGAACCACAAAAGCGGTAAGGATTCCGCAGAAGCGGAATCGCTTCTGCAATGTAAAGACTGCAGAGGCGGAAGGCCAGATAATTAATGAAATCGCATAAGCGGATTGGATTCCGTAGAGGCGGGACCGCAGAAGCGGTTATCATTGTTCTGAAAAGGGGATAATCCGAGGTTAATTCAAAAGTTAGAAAAACAATTGAGAGCTCGGGAGAAGGCGATTTTGGGTGGATTTTGAAGAGAAGATCATTGGCTAATGTTTTCTAGACCCTTTTTAGTTGTATTCCATCAATATCTAGTGAAATCCCCCACTAGAATTCAAATTTAAGGTCAAAATTGGGGAAAATTGGAAGAAACTTCTTAGACCTAGTTGTTAAGTTTTGAGTGGGCATTTGACCTCAGATTTGGGATATTTTTATATGGTTAGACTCGTGAGAGTACGAGGGTTTTGAAAATATGAAAATTATTTGATTCTGAGATATTGGCCTGAGGGGCGTTTTGGTCATTTTACTTATTTTTCGCGCATTAGCTTTAATTGTAATAGTGGAATTAGTTACTTATGATGTTATTTATGTTATGTAATTAGACTGAATAGATTTGGGCCATTCAGAGTCAGATACTCGTGGCAAAGGCGTAGTTTCGTAGTTAATTTGTACTGGTTCGAGGTAAGTGGCTCGTCTAACATTGTGTGGGGGGACCTCTCCCCTTAGAATATATTAATTGTTGCTTTAAATGCCTTGTATGCGAGGTGGTGAGCGTGTACTTGAGCCAATTGTTGAAAATACACTTTACTTGAAATATCTTAACTGTGCTTTCTTGCTTACATTACTATTCTAAATGCAAGTTTAACCTGTGTTAGTTAGAAAAGCGTGATGAGTTAGATTTAACTCCTTATTTGCTCAATTTTCCTAAATTGTACTACGTGAAACATGCTAGACTAATACTACCTATCTGTTGGTGTTTATACTTGAATTCTGGGAATCTTTGGTCGTGATTGCGTTTTTACATTGGGACTACGGATGTGGGATTCCGGTAGCTCCCCCTTGTTTGTTTATTTTTGGACTGCTGGTTCAATTACCGATAGATCCCCCTGTACATTGATAGTTGGAGTAGGAGATGGTATCCCGGGAGATCCTTTGGATATAAAGATATGATGAACTACAGGACAGTATCCCAGGAGATCCATAGGACAATTAAGAAAAGGACTACAGGATGATATCCTGGGAGATCCTCATGGCATCCTGATATTGAGTTGTACCTTGCTGTGTTATTCTTTACTTTGCTTATTTGTTGTTTACTTGTAGATTTTAACTAATTTCGCAGTTGATTTTATCACTTTTATCGTCTCTTAGTGTATATTGTTATTATCATGTTTATTATCAATATGGCCATGACTTTCCTCGTCACTACATGATCGAGGTTAGGCTGGTCACTTACTGAGTACCACTGTGGTTTACTCACGCCTCTTCTACGCATGTTTTCATGTGTAGATCCAGGTTCCTCCGTGCAGGTGCACTATCATTTTTAGAATTTTCGCCCTGATCCCCTCTTAATTGCTTCCCCTAAGTTCATTTCTACTATTTTGGTTTGCCGAGACGTTCGGTGTTAGGATTCTGAGTGTTTTGGGACACTTAGTCCCTAAATGAGAGCTTAAGTGTTGGAAAGTGGTCCGTAGTCGAAACAGTGTGAAGACGGCCTCGGAATGGAAATCCATCAGTTTCGCTAGTTCCTCTTAATGATTTCGGGGTTGGAGCATGTCCGGAATGTGTTTTGGAAGTCCGTAGCTCAATTAGGCTAGAAATACCGAGAGTTACAATTTGGAAGTTTCCGGTCCGATAGTGAATTTTCTATCCTAGGGTCAGAATGAAATTTCGAAAGTTTCTGTAGCACCGTCATGTCCATTAGGACGTGCGTGCAAAATTTCAGGTCAATCAGATGAGTGTTGGTTAGGTTTTTGATTGAAAGCGTAATTTGGATGAAATTGGGATTCTTAGGCCTGAATCATGGATTTGATCGAGGTTTCAGTGTTGTTTTAGGTGTTTTATGGATTGATACAAGTTTGAATAAGGTATTAGGTGGTATTGGTGCTTTTGGTTGAGGTCCCGGGGGCCTCGGGTGTGTTTCGGATGCTCAATAGGCAAATTTTGGAGTTGGAAGAAAATTGTAGCAACTGCCTTCTGGTATTTGCGCTTCTGCATCTTGGGAACCACATAAGCGAAGCGTGGTCATTGGGCAGGAACTGTAGAAGCGGTAAGGATTCCGCTGAAGTGGAATCACTTCTGCGATGTAAAGACTGCAGAATCGGAAGGCCGGATAATTACTGAAACCGTAGAAGTGGCTTGGATTCCGCATAGGCGGGACAGCAGAAGCGGTCCCTGGACCGCAAAAGCGATTATCATTGTTCTGAAAAGGGGATAATCCGAGGGTTAATTCAAAAGTTAGACAAACCAATTGAGAGCTCGGGAGAAGGCGATTTTGGATAGATTTTGAAGAGAAGATCATTGGGTAATATTTTCTTGACCCTATTTATTTGTATTCCATCAATATCTAGTTAAATCCTCCATTAGAATTCGAATTTTAGGTCAAAATTTGAGAAAATTGGAAGAAACTTCTTAGACCTAATTGGCTTGTCTAACTTTGTTTCGGGGATCTCTCCTCTTCGGATATATTAGTTGTTGTTTTTAATGCATTGTACGTGAGGTGACGAGCGTGTACTTGAGCTAATTGTTGACAATCCTCTTTGCTTGAAATAACTAAGCTGTGCTTTCTTACTTGACTATTCTAAATGCAAGTTTAACCTGCGTTAATTAGAAAAGCATTATTAGTTTGATTTAACTGCTTATTTGCTCAATTTGCGTAAACTGTACTACGTGAAGCATGCTAGAATAGTACTACCTATTTTTTGGTGTTTATACTTGAATTTTGGGTATCTTTGATTGTGATTGCGCATTTACATTGGGACTACGGATGTGGGATTCCGGTAGCTCCCCTTTGTTTGTTTATTTTGGGACTGGGGGTTCGATTCTCGATAGATCCCCCTGCACATTGATAGTAGGACTACAGGAAGGTATCCTGGGAGATTCTTCGAATATACAGATATGATGGACTACGGGACGTTATCCCGGGAGATCTATTAGACAGTTGAGAAAAGGACTACAAGACGGTATCCTGATTTTGAGTTGTACCTTGCAGTGTTATTATTTAGTTTGCTTATTTGTTGTTGACTTGTAGCTTCTATCTTATTTCACAATTGTTTTTATCACTTTTACCTGCTTTTACACTGTATATTATTATTATCATGTTTGTTCTCAATAGGGCCTTGACCTTCCTCGTCACTACCCGATCGAGGTTAGGCTGGCATTTACTGAGTACCTCTGTGGTGTACTCGCGCCTCTTCTGCGCATGTTTTCATGTTCAAATCCAGGTCCCTCCACACAGGCACACTATTAGCGATTTCAGGGGAGTTCTCGGAGACTTGAGGTATATCTGCCGCATCCGCAGACCGAAGAATCTCCCTCTCATTCTATCATGTAGTTAGCTAGTTTCTATCCTGTTCTTCATTGATGTAGACATTTTCAGATGTTAGAGCAGTATTATGTACTTCTATAGCCTGTGTTTCCCGTGAGATTCCGGGTTTTGGGATTTAGTTTCATAACTTGTGGTGAAGTGTATGTGCCAAGCGACAACATATATACGTTTCCTTAAATATTTAAATGTTTAGTATATATTTCAGCGAGTGTTGTTAATTTTGCACTGCTAGGCTTACCTAGTCATCGTGACGGGGTGCCGTCATGACGTGTTCACGGATGGTGAACTAGGGTCGTGACACCTATTTTTATCAAAACCTAGATTTTTCAACTACACCCGTAATTTCTACAATTTATATGTTAAGAATCTACCTAAAATCCGCGTATTAAACTCACATTAAGCAGTACTCCCTATAAACTAATTTATCTAAACCTGTTTGACTTGGCACAAAGTATAAAAAAAATGAAGACTTTTGAAAATTGTGGTACTAAACAAGTCAAAATGTGGCTTAGAGTATTTGTATGGGTATAAAAGCATCTCATTAAGGGTAGAATTAGAAGTTTAAGCTAATTTTTTTTCAAATTTAGAAAAGGGTCATTATTTTTTGGAACGGACAAAAAAAAAATAGGTTCATATAAACTTGAATGGAGGGAGTAATTACTTACCTAACGATGATAGGAAAAAAAACCCTCTCCAAGAGCTCGTCAATCGACCACTCCAAGTGAAAATGAGATAAACAACCCACCTAAGTCCTATATAAATGCACATGATTGCCCCAACGATTTTGGCACCTGCGACAAAATTGTCGCACCTGTGACTTCGCTTTTGCAGACAAATCATGGCAGATGCAGACCTTGCCCAGGCAAGCCACTCTTGCTTCTGCGGACAAAGTCCATTTTTTCGGATCCTCTTTTATGGATTTTCTCTACTCCTTTGCGCGCGCACCTGTGGATCAAGTCCACTTCTGCACTCCTAGGCCATCTTGGCCATTTCTGTATCTGTGGACCATTTTCCGTATCTGTGATCTTTCAGGTACAAAATATTCCTCGCACATGCGCTCCCCGACCATCTCCATAGATATCTCACCTGCTATGACCCCACCACAACTGCGTGGCATATGGTCCTGCCCTCCGCAGGTTTGAAGACACCAAACTTCAGCATCAACAACAACTCCCCAATTCCAATTTTCAATTTGTTTTCTATATTAATTTCACTCGATGCCTCCGGAATCCCGTCCGAGCATACCAACAAGTTTGTAAGCATAAAACGTACTTTCTCGAACCCTCGAAACACATAAAACAATATTATAACTAAGAATCGCACTCCAAAACCAAATCAAATCAACTTATGATCTTCAAGTTCTTCCAACTTACTCCGAACGTTCTGAATCATACTTAAGCTACTCGGAATGACACCAAATTTTGCGTGCAACTCATAAATCACATAATTATTTCCAGGCTCGGAATCCTAAACGGACCTCGATAACACCAAAACCGACTCCAAATCAAACTTAAAGAAGATAAAAACCTTCGCAGAGCCAACTTCCAATATTAAGCGTCGAAACGCCCCCCATCATTAGAAACCCGATCCGAACATATATCCAAGTCCAAAATCATCATACTAATCTTTTGGGGCTGTACATCCCGATTCCGAGGTTGTTCACTCTAAACGTTAATTCAAGTCAAACTTAACCATTTTAAGCTATTATTAAGGAACTAAGTGTTCCGATTTCAGCCCGAACCCTTCTAACCCCGAATTAACCATCACGACAAGTTATAAAGTACTTATAGCAAATACGTGAAGCCTTAATTTGGGAAATCTAACTACGGATTTTGTCGTGTTTTATGCTCACTTTCTTACTCTTTGGTTATAAATTGTTACAAAATAATCCCACAAGGCTCATAAGTGTGCTTTATTGCAGGTTTGATCGACAAAGTGATGAAATGTCAAAGATCGGATAAAAAAGAGTGAAACCTGCTCAAGTATGAAAGACAAGGCAAACAAGACTAGTGCGGACGCATTCGACTTTGTGCGGTCCGCACTAGGGGTTCAGAGAGTGGGCAAAATGGGCTTCAAGAAACACGACCGCACTCCATTATGTGCGGTCCACGGTGAAGGCTCCGTGACCGCACTACCATTATCTGCGGTTCGTGGAAGAGATTATAAAAGAGTTGCAAAATTTCTAGATCCCAACCAGCGCGGTCCATAGTCAGCTTTTTGCGGACCGCATTAGTTGCCTCCGTGGCTGCAGTCCATTCTGCACGATCTGCGGAGTCCAAGTTCAGAGAGCTAAGTTTTGAAGTCCAAGAGCCTAGTGAGGCCGCGGTCCATTTTGTGCGGTCCACACTGACTCCGTAGGGGCATTTTGTCCAGTTTTTCCTGCTTAGTGTAAATAGAATATTTTACCATTTTTAGGGTAATCTGTTAATTCCATAATGCAGTTGCACTCGTGAGAACATCATTAGTAGTCATTTTTTCATCTTAACTTAGTTTTAACGATAAATGCTTGTATTTTTCTTTAGTAATTAATTATTATATCTTCTTCTTCATCTATTTTTCTACATTCTTCTTCAAACATGAGTAGCTAAACCCATTAGCTAGAGTTGTGGCTCAACCTTAGTGTGGGTCATTGATGGGTATTGTGATTTAGGGTTAGATTGATTATGGGTGTTTGTATTTGGGTCAATTTTATATTGTAATTTATAAGTTGGTGGTTGCAAATACTAGTTTGTGTTAAGTTGACTTGGCTCTACTTGAAAAAAAGAGCCTAAGTCTCCAAAATTGATCCAACAAGGAATTGGGATGGACTCAAGAGAATTGATAGTCCTAATTAATGGGTTAAACCTCGAGAGAGTAATTACCGACTTTAACCATAGTTGCATGAACTAATTTGCCTACCCATTTGGTTTCTCGAGAGCCAATTGGGAAAATCACTCTCTCTACCGAGGGGTGTGAGAGTGGGTAAAATTGTGCAATGGTTATACATATTTCCCCAATCATGTCAATCGCACATTAGAAGCATATACTCGTCGATTTCTCACCTAGGTGAAGGTCACTACCCTAGTGCCCCTTTTACCCATTAGAAACAACTTTAGCAATTATCTTGTAGTAGAATCTAGTTTCAATTCATAGTTTGAATATGTCAGTTTATAATTGAAAACCCAAAAATTATGAAAGTGACATTTGGAATAATAACACAACTCTAGTCTAGACAGATTCCCAGTTCCAATCTCTAGCTCTCTGAGGAATTCGATCCCGACTCTCATATCGGGTAAAAGCTATTGCAACCCACTCTCGCTACTCTTCAGTGGTACAAAGTTGGCAAGGATCACTTTTTGGTGTCATTGCCATGGAGATAACGATTTTGGCTATCTGGTTAGTTAGTTTTGTGTTTTGTTTCTCTTTCTTTCTCGTTACTAAATTTGTTTGTGTTGATTACTCAGGTACCAATGGAGCAAAATATTAATGACCCTCTTGGCAACGTGATAGCGGGGGATGAGGTAGAGGATCTTGATCAAAATAAGGTACCCTTACCTCAATCTCCACGTAGAGGTTGTCAGGCAAATGCAAATGACAACAATCCTATTCCAGACCCTCCTCCACCACCGCCAAGAGTGGCTCCAGGAGTTCTCCCAAATCTAGGGTATGCGAGTGTCGTTCCTTCCCAAATCTGGGCGGGGAGCTTTCAAATTACTATTAGATCATATTTTAATGATGCAATTAATATGCATGTGCAGGAGTTCAAAGAAGTATAGAAGAACTACTGAAATGGTTGTGTCGAACAAGGAAGCAAGTCACTCACAAGGGACACTGCCTGAATTACTCACGACGTACAAGGAAAGCTACAATTCTACATCGACAAATCAGAATTAGCTCCGTGAATCTGGGAAATCAAATCAGCCATAACGGAGTGAATATTTGAAGTGATCTGTGATTGAAAAATTAGATCAAACCAAGGAAGAATAATAAAGGCTAGAAGATCCGAACAATGGTCAAGGTTAGAAGGTCCAACAATTAAGGAGAAATCTTGTTGAAGCCATCATCTGCCGAAGGAAAATATTTCAAGAGAAGCAACGGCTAGTTCCTTAATCTTGGAAATAATCCTTTCTTTCCAAGGATCAAAACCCTTGGGTTGACAAAGCCTTAACCATAAATATATTGTGTAACACCATCCTTGGTATACTTTGATCGAAAAAAATCACTCTCTACATTCTACTACAAACAAGCATAGTAGCCTATATAGATCTACTGTGTAACAAGTCAGATTTGTTGTCTAAATATTCCTGAGCTTGTTCTAATATTCAATTGATATTATACAATTACTGATACATCAAGCAATTGTACTAGAGCAGTTTATTTTGCTGATGCAGGTCATAGTCCAAAATGACTGAGTTGGATTGAGAGGCTTCAAGTTGCTCTGGATGCAGCTGAAGGTAAGCAAATCTGTCTCTGTGTTGTTGCTTTTGTTCACTACAAAAAATATGTTAAATAGTGGAGGTTTATTTATAAGGGTTATACAAAACCCCCACTGTATATTTATTTTGTGGCGTTTGTATCAATCCCAACAAAATAATTCTTTTTGTGGCGATTTATTTGTGAGGGTTGTAGAAGACCCCAATTATATATTTAATTTGTGGCGCTTTTGTTCTAACCTCCACAAAATTATTTTTATTGTGAGGTTTCTTTTGTGAAAGTTTTTGAAACCTCCACAAATACATTAATTTCAACTAATTGAAAAATAGTTGATATACGATACAAATTGTGATGATTACTAACTCATATAATTTTTACTCATTTTAAAACTTTTTTTGGTTAAGAATTTGAATCAAAATACACATTTTAGTTAAGTCTCTATAAAACCATACAAACTACGTCAACTTCTGACCGTAGTGATTCGTTGTTCTTTTTATTGTCACATTCTTTCACGGCAAAAAGAAGATCCAAAGTAGAGGTCTTTCATTAATTCTATATCTTACTTGCTAGTTTTTCTTCTATTGTCGAGCATTCTTAGTTCGTATTTTCATCTTTAGCAAAGAATTTTCATCTTTGGCACCTCTTTAAAAATACGTTTTTATCTTTGTATCTCGAGTTGCCCTGTTCCTCTAGCAGCTAAAGTAGCTCACCCAAAGTTTTATATTCCCTTTCATCCTCTTTATTCGTCACTTCTTAATATTGAGGATGTTGACAATTACAAAGAATAGGGCTTAATATTGAGGATGTTGATATATATATATATATATATATATATATATATATATGTTTAATGCTTGTATGCCTCGCGAATAGTAAGAAAAAGGTCACCTTAAGGCTATGTACAAAATATAGGCTCGAAGCCAAGTATAAATAATTATTGTGAAATATTACGCTTTAGTATAACGACCCGGTTAGTTGTTTTGAGTGTATTAGCTTTGACCCCCTCCCCCCCCCCCCCCCCCCCCATTTATTGCCTTCTTGTGTTGTACTGCGGCTACGTGACTCGCCGGGAGTTTTAGTTTTTGATTTCAGAGAGAATTGGGACACATACTCCCAAAATTGGAAGTTTAAGTCATAGGAGTCCACTGTAGTTGGAATTGTGTGAAGACTACTTCCGAATAGATTTTTGACAGTTCCAACAGCTTTATAGGGTAATTTTCGTCTTAGGAGCGTGTCCGGATGTTGATTTGGAGGTATGTAGCTCATTTCGTTGTTAATTGGCAAAAGTTGGACATTGTAGGTATGTAGGTCATTCCGTTGTTAATTGGCGAAAGTTGGAAAGTTGAAAGAGTTTTGGAAAGCAGACTTTTTGATATCGGGTTTAAATTTCGATTCCGAAAGTTGGTGTAAGTCCGTAATTTTAATTATGACTTGTGTGCAAAATTTGAAGTCAATCGAACTTGATTTGATAGGTTTCAGCATAAATGTGGAAGTTAAAAGTTCAAAAGTTTATTAGAATTGAATCGATGCACAATTCCTAATTTTAGCATTATTTGATGTGATTTTAAGGCTCGACTAAGTTCGTATGATGTTTAAGGACTTGTTTTTATAGTCGGACGAGTACCGTAGGCCCCGGGTGTGATTTGGATCGAATTTGGACCAATTTTTGACTTAGCTTCATTGCTGAAGTCCCATGTCTGCTAGAGTCATCGCACCTGCGGAGGGTTTGACCACAGGTGCAGAATCGCGAGTGCGAAGGATGAAGTACAGAATTGAAAGGAGACCTTAGGGGCTAGGCTCACAGGTACGGACACTCGAGTGCTGGTGCGCCTCAGCAGTCGCGACCTTTTCTTTTGCATAAACGGGAGTGGAGGAGGGGCTTTGGGCAAGTTTTCAAGAGCAGTCTCTTTCTCCGCAGAAGCATGCTCGCAGGTGCGAGCCATGGTCCACAGAAGCAAAACTCCTGGACCTAATTGGAATCCGCACCAAGTGATTGTTTTCGCAGGTGCACCATTATAGAAATATGCAAAAAATATTTGAGCTATAGTTTAGCATAAATATGAGAATTGAACAAGTGAATCACCAAAAGGATAATATTAGATATTATTATCAGGTTTTTATGTATAAAAATAGGGAAATAACTTGATTTAAAATAAAAAAATAAGAAAAAATAATAAAATATTTGGACATGATTATATATGCATACATATGTTATTTTGAAAGTGTTTTGCATATTAGAAACTATATAGGGAAAAATTGGATATTAGACTTATCCTCATTAGACTCTAATGTCTAGAGATATTTAGTACTTCTATTTAGAGCTGTTGACTTATATCTATCGGGTGTTGGGAGTTTTTATTACTTGAGTTGTAGTTTTTATTTTTTACATATGTTGACGTTTGATGTTTTAGCTTAATTTCAGTTATTCCGCTTACTTGTCAGGCTTACCTAGTCTTAGAGACTAGGCGTTGTCACAACATCCTTTGGAGGAAAATTTAGGATCATGACATTTATATTTACCATACACAACCCCTTACATGAGGTAACGACTATATATACGTAAGGCGTGCGACATTTACCTGAAAGATATTTAAGTTTTATAATTGTATACATATGTAACGACCCGACCGATCGTTTTGAGATCTAGCGCGCCGTTCAATAGTTGAAAGTCATGAACAACTTAATTTCAGGTATATTGACTTGTACGTATGGTCAGAGTTGAATTTCGGAAAATTCGGAATCAATTGGAAAGAAACTTTTCATTGCGGCAACTTTAAGTTGAAGAAAATTGCTAAGATTGGAATTTTGAGTAAACGACCTCGGAATTGGAATCTGAAAGATTCAGCATGTTTGTATGATGATTTAGGGCAGGCATATGTCCGGATTTGGTTTTGGATAACCCGTAAGCATTTCGGTGTATTTTGTAGAAGTTAGCATTTTAGAAGAATTTCATAAATTTTGTTGGAAGGCATTTCATGTGTTATAGATGCCCGTTTGATATTTTCGAGTCTGGGAATTGCTCTGTATTGTTATTTTGGAGTTGGGAGCATGGTCGGAAGTGAATTCGGATGTCCAGAGGTCATATTGAAGTCATTTGGCTAAATATAGAAATTTGAAGGTTTTTGAGAAAATTCGATCGGAAGTGGAAATTTTGATATCGGGGTCGGAATGCGATTCCGAAAGTTGGGACAAGTCCGTAATGTCGAATGTGACTTGTGTACAAAATTTGAAGTCATACCAGAATGATTTTTGTAAGGTTTGAGATACTTAGTCTCTTTTAAGGAAGCTTAAGTTGGAAAAGTCAACTGGAAATTGACTTACGTGTTAGAGCGCTCGAAATATGAATTTTATAGTTCGGATAGCTTCGTTAGATGATTTGGGACTTAGGAGTGTGTCTAGAATATTTTTTTGATGACTGGTGTAGAATTAAGCTTGAATGGCAAAGTTAGTATTTTGGCCAATTCCGTTTGATAAGTGAGATTTTGATCCGAGGTTCGGAATGAAATTCTGAGAGTTGTTGTAGATTTATTATGTCATTTTGGACTTGTTTGCAAAATTTGAGGTCATTCGGACTAGCTTTAACGTGTTTCGGCATTGGATGTGAAAGTTAGAAGTTTCAAAGTTCATAGGCTTGAATCCAAGGTGAATCTAGTATTTTTGCATTGTTTTTTTTGGTGATTTGAAGGAAAACCTAAGTTTGTGTCATATTAAGGGACTTGTCAGTATACTTTGTTGGGATCCCATGAGGCTCAGATATGTTTTGGAAGAGTTTTTGGAAGAGTTTTTGCCGTTTTGAGCATAAGCATGTAATGATATAAAGGTTCATTTTTAGTTCTAGAGGTCCAAATTTGATTTCGAGACTTCTGGAATTTTGATAATGAATTATAAGACCGATCAAAAAATTTTGGTTTAATTTCATCAAGTCGCGATTGGGTTTTTGACACAAAATGTGAGTTAATTGTTTAACCAGTAAAATGAGTATCGCACTTGGTAAATGAGCTTCGAATTGAGTTTCGATTGAAGGGTTGTATTTGTATTATTATTTGTGACTCATATGAACAAGAATCGTCTAATTCCGAGTTCGTATGACAAATTTAGAGCCATTTTAGTGAAACAAAATCTTCTACAATTTATTGGGCAGCTGTTGTGTTTTTTTAGCAGCAGCGTACAGTAACCCGTGCGTCAACAGTAACCGCGTGGGTGAACAGTGATTCCAAAAATCTGGGCAGTGAATTTATATTCGATTTTGGGTCATATTTCCTCCATGGTTGATAATTTTGAGAGCTTCTTGGTGGGAATTAAAGAGGGGTTCAAGGGGGAAACGACTTGAGGTAAGTTCTTGAACTTAAAACTCGATTTTATGATGCTAATACATGGATTAGAGCTGAAAACTCAAGTAATTTATGGGCAAAATGGTGGTTTAAGGCTTGGAACATAAGAGAGTTAAAATGGAGATTTGAGGGGTCGTTTGAACTTCGATTTTGATAAATTTGATATGTTGGGACTCATGGCTAGACGAGGAATACAATAATGTGAATTTCGTAATTTTTCGAGAAGCGGGCCCGGGGCTCGGGTTTTGCTAGTTTCGAAATTTTTGTTATTTCTCAATTATTTTCGATTAGATATTGTTCCCTTATTATATTGTGATGTATTCGCTCTAATTTTGGATAGATTCAACGCGCGTGGAGGCCGACTTGAGGAGCAAAAGCGTCGCGTGCTAGAGATTTTGCCTGATCGAGGTGAGTAATGCTTGTAAATGATATCCTGAGGGTTTGAAACCCTGAATTTCATATCTAACGCTATATTGAGGCGTGGCACGGATTCTATGACGAGTGTAGGGTCGGTTACTATTGGGGATTGTGACTTGGTCCATCCTGAGTGTTATTTCTAGTATATTGGTGATTGAGACACATACTTTATTACTGTGAATTGGGCTTGTTGCCATTGTTAGGGGCCTTGTGCCAACTTGTGTGCCCCTTCGGGGATTGATATTATTGTATTAGCATATTTTGCATATCGTTTAGTTTCATTCCGAGGTTTTTAATATCGTTTTACAAATTCAGCCATATTTTTAAGTTTGGAAAACTCAAATGATATTTTAAATGCTATTTCGGGCTGAGAACTACTATTTTATAAATGTCCTAGGAGCTTATGATGTTTTTCTGGACTGATTATGGGTGGCTCGAGCTGCGCGCCGCAACAGTGATTTGAAACAGTGGTAATAATGACACTGTATGATGCGACTTGAAACGGTGGTAACAATGGCACTGTGTGATATAAAGTTGTAAGGTAACAATGAGTGACTAGGATTTGATTGATGCCACGAGATGGCTTGTTATTGCGCTTGGGCTGTAGGAGCTCCTCCGGAGTATGTACACACCCCTGGTGAGAGCCGTCGACGTTAAATGATTATGGGTGGCTCGGGCTATGCGCCGCAGTGGGTACTGTAATGTACCATCATATGCATTGCATTGTATTCATGCATTTGTTCATTGTTTGTTGTTTGTGATACTTATGGAGGCAGTTATCTGCGGTTCTGGTACTATTTGATCATTAAGTGTTGCCCGATGGGCGGAGTTCTGTGCTCATATGCACTACTGCTACTGCATTCATTTGCGTAATTGTTGAAAAAGACATTTTTCAAAAGAGTCTTTAAACTGAGTTAAAATATTTTTTTAAAGATTTCATAGCTTCACCGTTTTCTCAAAGGTTTTCACTGCTTCTTTATAGCATGATGATCTGTTATACGTGATTTCTTACTGCTAAGTTATTATTTACTTTTATTATTCATTGGGTTGGATCACTTTACTCCCTGCACCTCGCGTGCAACTGCCAGTATTGATCATCCGGTAGCAGGATATTAGCTGATTGAAGGTATTACTATTGTAGTTGAGCAAGGTGACAGCCAGCGTTC
The DNA here is from genome assembly GCA_034376525.1 of Nicotiana benthamiana. Taxonomy (NCBI): domain Eukaryota; kingdom Viridiplantae; phylum Streptophyta; class Magnoliopsida; order Solanales; family Solanaceae; genus Nicotiana; species Nicotiana benthamiana. The sequence continues at coordinate 88,073,781 of CM067335.1, forward strand.
GCATCACCGGACATTGTCTTTAGAATTTCAGAATTTAATTTTGTATATTATTGGCCCTGTAGTTGTGTTCAGGTTTTCTTTAGATGCTCGTTGACTTGTGACACCCCGGTCGGGTTATGTTGAGCTGTAAACACTTATTATTATTGTCCTTAAGCTGTATTTATCTATTCATTTATGTTTATTAGTTGTTAAAGAGACGATTTGGGAGAGTTGGCTGGTCTTATATTCACGAGAGACGCCATCACGAACGAGTTAGGAAATTAGATCGTGACAACATATATTTTCTTTTTTATCATTTTATTTGAGATAATTTACGTTTTGAAAGGATAATATATAATAACAAAACTAATCACATGGAATTTTGGAATTCTCAACATACCAATTAATATATTATTGCATTTATCTGATATTAAGATTTAGCAATTTATTGATGCCAAAATATTTTTGTTATTAAAAAAACTTAATTTTTTCAATTAACTTGTTTGCTCCAAAAGTATACGCGGTAATTTCTCCTTCTTATTTCAAAAAATTTGTCAAATCTTTCCCTCTTTTAATTTCACTATCCCTTAAGGTTTTCTCTTCTAACTGCCTTCTTTCCTGATGCATTCCTTTCGCGTCAATTGCTTCGGGGGCGTTCTTTCTTCATCTGCTTTAATTTTGATCTAGTTTAATTGTATTTAATTATTATTATTCTTCTCAATTTATGGCTCCTACACTGACTTTTGAGATTAGGGATTATGTTTGTATTGTTGCTAGAATGTTTCAATTTAATGATTTTGTATTCAATTATTTTTAGGCTTAAAGGATGTCATGGATTTTTCTGAAGGGAAGTATCCATTTGGGCAAATAAACTTTAGAATGCCGTTATTAAGGTGGTCTTTTGCTTTTCTCTTTTCTCAAATTGTTTTTTTATCTCAGTAGTCATATAATTTGTGATTTTCAGTTGCAATTTAGTTATTGCTTGAACCGGTAATAAAACCCTTATGGACAGTCTGCCTTGGAATAGTATTTCTTGAAGAATATGACTAGTAAATCCTGTAAAATATATATTCTTCGAAATATATTAATATTTTAAACAAACAGTGGCTCTGTTATTAGATCTCTTACTTTTGGCTACAGATTAGCCAGTGGTTATGTAAAGAGCTTTTCGCTTTGCAAAGCTTTTCCAAATTTTAATCATAATTTAGTTCTATTGTGTGTTTTTAAAATTTCTTGAAGAGACCCATACATTAATATAATATTGTCACTTTTTTGCTTACTGATAAGTTTTGTAATGCTTCTATAGTGTTGGATATAGCTACCTAGAAAATAATTTAAGATTCTAGAGGCTTTAGAAACTTCCAATGAAAACATAAAAGAAAGTTAAAAAGAGATATACAACACTTGAGCTTTGAATCAAGGACATATTGATCTTTTTACGTAAACTATGTTGTTTCTAAAAGTCAAAAAGTTCAGCATAGGCCAAGTCAGGCTTCCAACATCATGCTAGCCAGCTGTTTTTGTTGGTAGTTAATGAAGTATTTAAATGTATGCAAGTGGAAAAGTACAGGACTACAAAGAAATCCAAGGCAAATCCAAACTGACAATATCGGGTTATAATTGAGCATATTTCATGCTTGAAAACTAAGATAGTAGTATTCTAATCTTACTTCTGTTGCTCCACTTAGAATTATTCCATGTATTTTACTCTCTTTTATCTGTATATTGTCCTTCGATAAATCAAGGAGATCCCTGAGAGAACTTGATGGCTTAAATTCATGCTTATAATAAAGAGATATTGAGTAAAAGCGACAGATGTGGACCAAGAAAATCTCCCCAGGTACAAGTGTTGATCAGTGATACAAACCTTACGTTCTCCATATAGATCTCTACCTGCAAAAGTCAGAATTCTTCTTAAAATGCCAGATTAGCTTGAAAGTTTCCATAACACTAGTGTCAAGATGTTGGCACATACTCCCATTGCCCCATTTTATATATGAATGTAAAATGACCGGACAGGAAGTTTGGCCTATTAAATATAACTGAGATTGGTTCTAGGTTCCAGGCACCGTTTTTACCTTTTCTATAGTCCCATACTATAAAAAAGGATAGACTTAGCTCTTTGTCATCCATGTTCAATTACTAAGTTGTAAAACTTTCATTGCTAGAGAGTTAAAGTTATTTTTCCAAATGCTAGAGCTGCCGCACTTCTGAAATATTGGTGGAAAGATGCTATATTTGGATTCTCCAGGTATACTTTGTTAGATGAGTATTATCTTTTAATGATTTAATTGCTTCCTAAGTTAAAAGAGTTCCTGAATTGGTTTCTCTGTCAGTGGAATACCTGAACACAGTTCCTTTTAACTATGAGATTTTAATATGATATGAAAAGTTGATTGTCTAATATTTCATTATTGTTCGTGGTGTACTTACTGATCCGGTCTAGTGATCGGAACCCTCGTCGGATTAGTGAGGATGTCGGAGTGGGGATCAATGTACGTTGGCTGCGGCGCAATTTTTTAAGGTAACTTTGGTTTCTCATGGGGAAATTTTTCTTCAGTTCTGAAATTCAGTTAGGTATTCTGTGTTACAGCTCCGTCGTCCTATAAGATTTATTTATATCATCCAGCACAAATAGTCCACATCGGGATTATTCAGTCAGGTTGTTTGCTAATGTTATCTCTAACATCTACATTGGGGAATCTCAAGAAACTACATGGTCTTTAGCATCTGTTTTACTTGCTAAGGTCTTAAAATGAGCTACAATCTTGGAGATTTTTGGGTAGTTTAATTATTAGTTTATCATTGATGCTTCATTTATTTGGAAAAAAGATAGTGAACTATAATTTTTTATATGGTTACTAGAGATAGAGGGTGAAGAACATGAACCTTACATTGAAGCATTTCAAGCACAAAAGGTGTACTATGAAGATGATATATTGGGCATCCAAAGCCAAATATTTAATTTGTATGATGGAAGAAGAAATATATGAGAATGAGACATATCAAGAGCAAGAACTTGAACAGTTTTTGGCCATGATGACGAGTATGTACAACTAGTTACATACCATCTAATTGATGATGTAGTAATGGAAAATTTTGTTACTAAAATGGAAAATTTTGTTACTAAGTAGCAGATGCATGAATAGAAACCTTATTAAATATGTGCCATATTTGAAGGTAACAATATTGCATGATTAAGTAGTTCTTATTTCATTTTTTTTTGTTTATAGGTATGCTTAGAATGGTATTCTTATTAGGTTCAAATGTATATATAAAAATGTTAATCATATATGATTCACCTCTTTTTAAATTTATTTCGCCGAGGGTCTATCAAAAATACTCTTTCTATCTCTCCAGTTAGGGGTAAGGTCTGTATACATGCTATCCTCCTTCGACCCCACATGTGAAATTATACTTGATATGTTCTTGTTGTTATTGTTTGTGTTCAGTGTTTCCTTTAGGAGGATCTCTTACTATGAAGTAGTTCAAGGGACAAAAAAATTTGTTGAAGCCAACTTGAATGGATGTTAATTCGTGCGGATTTAGTTTAAAGATTGATGTGTTTGTACGATGACAATAAGGGATAAGTTATGCTTCTTAACTCATCTCCTAAATTCTCAATTCTTTTACTTCTTTTCCTCATATTATCAAGTAACCAAATTTGTTTTATATTAGTCGTTACTGATAGATACTACTTGAATTCATGCCTTAGAAAATATGATTAAGTTCCTATAGAAATGAGATATTGAGGTAAGTTAGTAGTATATATTTTTAAAGTTTTTCAGAAATTGTGTACTTTTTTTGCTTCTTTTGTTTGAAGTTAGTTCCAAAAGATTTTGATTTTGGTGTGGTTTGGTTTGATAAATTAACTATTGGTTTATTTCACTGTTCCAGTATAGTGATATGTATAGTGACTCTGCATTCACTCGTGGGCGTAGGAGTATCATGAGGTGACAACAATACACATCACCAAGCAAATACTTGGCACTTTTGTATATTTATTTATTGTTGACCTACTCTAGATTATAAAATGTTTAAGTTATCATATACAGTATGTGTTGTATAACTTTAGTTTGATATCAACTTGAATTTGTGATGTTGGTTTGTTTAGATACATTTAATGGAATTTGATTTATGTTGTATTTATTGAATCCTAGAATTAGAATTTCAATAGAAAAATAAATATTGCAGTTATAAATTGCTAGTATTTAATTTTTTTAAAGATTGAGATAGAAATTGTGGGGGTTTATAACTCTCACATAATATTTTTTTAAAACATTGAGATCATATTTGAAAGGTTATAAACTGTCACTGATTGCTTCTAAAAAAAACCCTCAAATTATAAATTAATCTGTGGCGGTTGTCGTGCAGGTTCTTAAAAACTCCCACAAAAATGCTTGTGGCGTAGGTAACTATGACATTTTTTAAAACCGCCACAATTCATTTTGTGGAGGTAAAAAATATAGAGAGTTTTGGGAGAATTAATTTTCTCGTATTGCTCACAAAAGTATATCTATAGAGTACAGAGAGGTATCAAATCCTATCGACTATAGGACTGTACAATAATGAAAGAATATCTACCAATAATAAAAAGATACACAAAAGATATACACAATATATCCTAATACGCCCCCTTAAGATGGAAAGCCGGAGGACACGCCAATCTTGGACATCAGCAGAAGAAGCCAAGGACGAGATAAGTGCTTGGTGAGAGCATCAGCAAGCTGATCGGCACAGGATACGTGAGCAACACGAAGAGACTCATTCTGAACCAATTGACGAACAAAGTGATAATCAATGGAGATGTGTTTCATGCGCGAATGAAACAAAGGGTTGGCACAGAGGTAAGTGGCGCCAATGTTGTCGCTGTAAATGACATGAGCAGCCGGAAGAGGGACATGAAAATCGCGCATCGGGGAATGAAGCCAACGGACTTCAGCGGCAGCAGAAGCAATGGAACGATATTCAGCCTCAGTAGAAGATTGTGCAACGGAATGCTGCTTTTTGGAGCTCCAAGAAATAGGATTAGGCCCCAGAAAGACAACATAGGCACCAGTCGAGGAGCGGTCATCACAGTTTCCACCCCAATCAACATCAGAGAAACAATGCAGAGGTATAGCAGATGAAGGACGCAGCCAGACTCCAAAGTCACGCGTCCCATTCAGATACCGGAAGAGGCGCTTAACTGCACCCCAATGAGTGACAGTAGGAGAGTGCATGAACTGTGAGAGTTTATTCACAGCAAAGGAGATATCAGGACGAGTGAAGGAGAGATAGTGGAGGCCCCCAAGGACCTGTCGATAGGCGGATGTGTCTGCAGGAGCCGAGCCATCGGCCAGATGAAGGCAGGTGGACGCCGCTGTTAGCGTCTGAAAATGGTTGGATTCCAGCATATTATGACGAGTCAAAAGATCAACAACATATTTACGCTGAGAAAGAAAACACCCTTGGAGCTGCGCAGAACTTCAACACCAAGAAAGTAGCTTAGATTACCCATGTCTTAAAGAGAAAATTTAGTCCCAAGAGAGTCAATCACATTGTTCAAGAAGGCAGAGTCACTACCAGTCAATATGGGATCATCAACATATACCAAAAAATAGTCTGTAATACCAGAATGCTGAAAGACGAAGAGCGGAGTGTCAGAGGTAGTGTTGACGAAACCCATAGCCAAAAGGCATTGGCGGAGCTCACTGTACCATGACCGGGGTTCCTGTTTGAGACCATAAATAGCTTTCTGTAACTTACAGACATAAGATGGATAGGCTTTGTCAATAAAACCCGGTGGTTGTGCCATATAAACATCCTCTGTAAGTCTCCTGTGGAGAAAGGCATTGTTCACATCCATTTGACGAAGAGGCCAGCCCTTGGATACAGCTAGACTGAGAACGAAATGCACAGTTGCCGGCTTAATAACCGGACTAAAAGTTTCCTGGAAGTCTACACCTGGAAGCTGATGAAAGCCTTTCGCAACAAGCCGGGCTTTGAACTTGTCCACACTACCGTCAGGCTTTCGTTTGATACGATAAACCCACTTGCAGCCCACAACATTCTGTGAAGAATCAGGCGGAACAAGATCCCAGGTGCCATTTCGTAGCAGAGCATAAAACTCCAATGACATAGCAGCGCGCCAGCGCTCATCAGACATAGCACTAGACAAAGTCTGAGGTTCTGTAACAGCTAGAGAGGTTACAACAGACATACCAAACTTCTTGTTGGGCGTATAAATGTTATTTTTGCTGCGAGTTTGCATGTGATGACCGCCCTGAGAGGATGAAGGTGGCGGCATAGTGGGTGTAGCGGCGGCGGGGGCCGCTGGCGGTGCCGTAGGAGGCGCTGGTGGCGCGGGCTTTGGCTCCGGCGGTGCGTCCGGTGAAGGATCGCGAGTGGGAGCAGCGGCAGGTACTGGCGGAGGCAGCGGAAGGACGTCTAGGGAGACCGGAATGGGTAAGGGTGGAGACTCGGGGTTAGAAAATTTGGAGAACGGGAAGATATCTTCATGGAAGGTGACATAACGCGAGATGAAGATTTTAGACATTGAGGGATCAAAGAAAGATATGCGCTTTGAGTAGTAGAGTAGCCGAAGAAGACATAAGCACGAGATCTGGGTTCCATTTTGTGTGAGGTGTAGGGCCGAAGCCAAGGGAAGCATTGACAGCCGAAGACACGCAGTTTGGAAAGGTTGGGGCGCCTATGGAAGAGAGACTTAAAGGAGGAGAGCATCAAGAGATTTGTCTTGGGAAGACGATTAATGAGATAGACTGATGTGGCAAAGGCATAAGGCCAGTAAATGAGAGGTACAGAGGCATAATGAAGGAGAGTGAGACTAGTATCGACAATATGACGGTGACGGCGTTCAGCATAGCCATTGTGCTGAGGTGTATGAGGAGGTGGAGTGAGACGTAAGATGCCATTGGAGGCAAGAAAAGAGCGTATTGCTAGGAATGCACCCCCATTATCAATATACAGAGTAATGATTTTAGCAGAGAAATATTTTTGTACAATGGATTTAAATGTGGGGAAGGTTTGTAAGACATCAGATTTACGGCGTAAAGGAAAAAACCAAACATACTTAGAAAAATGATCAACAAAAATGACATAATATTTAAATCCTTCATTAGAAATAATTGGAGAGGTCCATACATTAGAAAAAATAAGCTCCAGCGGAGCAGTAGAAGATAAACTTGACTCAGAAAAAGGTAACTTATGACACTTATGAAGCTTGCAAGAGACAAGCAAAATCAGACACACTACTGGACGCTATACTGCTAGAAGACACTAAATGACGCAGGATTTTGGCAGACGGATGACCAAACCGAGAATTCCACAAAGACGCAGAGAGCTTTTGTGCCGTGAGGGCGGACAGTAGACGGGAAGCTGCCGGCCAGTAGTAGGCGTTGGCCCTACGTGGGCCGCTGATGAGTGTTGCCCACATGCGTCGATCCTTCACCTGAAAATCAGTATCAGAAAAAATAACATTAACATCATTGTGACGACATAATTGAGCAACAGAGATCAAATTTTTACGCATATGTGGAACACAGAGAGCCCCGGGCAATAAAAGAGAGGACTGATAAGTTGTCCAGTATGTGTAATTTTTAAACCTTCACCGTTACCAATAATTACATCATCGAAACCAGTGTAAGGACTGTGAAGAGACATGTTGGCAAGATCAGTGGCTATGTGATGAGAGGCACCAGAGTTCAGGATCCAATCGGATGTAGAGGGAATTGTCGGAGAGTGATGGGCTGTGTGAGCAGTCGGATAAGGCGGCGGAGCGTATGCTGGCCGCGGCAGTGGTCCACCGTAAGGAGGCTGATTTGCGTCGGAAATGGGATAGGACGGACAGCGGCGCGCGGAGTGGCCAAATTCACTGCAGAGCTGGCACTTCCTATTGTACCCGCGAGATTGGCCATTGTGGGAGTAACCACCGCGACCGGAGGATGAACCACGGCTGCCACGACCGCACCGGCAGCCACCGAAATGGTTACGGACAGACTGCTGCCCGGCGACGAAGGCAGCCGACGGAGCCAAATCAGATGCGGCGGAGGTGGCCGGCGCACGAGCAGTAATCTGAGCCTCCATGCTTAACAGCTTGTCATGTAATTCAACAAAAGAGATGGGAGATTCGCAGGCTTGGATGGCATGAGAGAGCTCCATATACGGATCAAGAAGACCATTGAGAACCTTAATGACAAGATCCTCAGAATCAACAGTAACACCCAGGAGAGATAATTCATCCACAATCACGCGAATACCGTGCATAAAATCAGTAACAGATTTAGAACCTTTTACCGGATTATGGAGCTGCTGTTTCAGAGCCATGATACGACCACGAGAAGCAGTGCCGTATGTGCGCGCGAGGATGTCCCAAGCCTCTTTAGAGGTTTCCGCAGCGGCAATAAAGGAGATGATTTTCTATGTGATCGACGAGATGATGACACTGAGAATAGGATTGTCCTGGCGAATCCAGTAAGGATATGCTGGATTGAGGGAAGTCACCTCCCTGTCGACGATAGTGGCTGGTGGGCACGGCTTCGATCCGTCCAAGAAGCCGAGGAGGTCGTAACCCGTAAGAAGGGTTCGGAATTGGAATTTCCATGCCAGGTAATTAGTGGAATCCAATTTGAGTGGGATCTGAGCCGATGCATTGATGGCAATCGGCTGGAGAAGATCGTTTGATGTCGTAGCAGCCATGAAGCGCGAGGCAAATGAGAGGAGGCGCTGATCGACGTCGAGAGAGAGGGCTGCCGATTAGTGCAGCGGCGGCGCGGCAAGACGCCGGAGAGAGGCGGCTGACCGTGAAGATCGGCGGCGCTGGAGGTAAGAATTAGGGTTTCTTTGGCGATAAGCCACTGGCGTCTGATACCATGTAGAGAGTTTTGGGAGAATTAATTTTCTCGTATTGCTCACAAAAGTATATATATAGAGTACAGAGAGGTATCAAATCCTATCGACTATAGGACTGTACAATAATGAAAGAATATCTACCAATAATAAAAAGATACACAAAAGATATACACAATATATCCTAATAAAAACTGCCACAAATCTTTAAATTAACCCCCACAAAATGAGCTCTTTCTTGTAGTGGTTTTTCTCCGTTACCTTATCTCGTTTTCTTCTTCTTTCTTCACGTTGTTATAATAGTTCTTTTTCTACTTTCCTATCGTATTTGGTCTATTTTCTTGCTGAAATTAACGAGGACTTGCTAGGTTTGGACTATCTGCATAATGCTTGCACGCCGCGTAATGTCCACAGAGATGTTAAGAGTACCAACATCTTATTAGATGAAAATTTCCAAGCAAAACTTGCTGATTTTGGAATTTCCACAGCTTTTTTCGTTAGATGAGAGCTCTTTCGTGTCAACCGCAGTTGTTGGCACCATCGGTTATCTTGATCAGGAGTAAGTAGTTTTACAATCTGCAGTTTACATTCTTTGAATTAATTTTTAGAATAAATTGTAAGTAACATTTGGTAAGAGGTTAAATTACACCAACGGTATAAAATTCTTTACACCGTCAGTGATTATATGAATTTAATCCTGACGGTCCTCCCCATATATTTTTGGCTTGCAGGTATGCTCATTTACAGAAGTTGGATGAAAAGAGTGATGTATATAGCTTCGGAGACAGCCCCCTCTGGTAACAAGCAAAAACTGTCACATAACTCGATGGGTTGATCTTTCCCTTAGTACTGGTGATGTTCTCGATGTTATTGATCCTAGGCTAGAGGGAGGCTATGATAATGAATTGGTGGAAAAATATGTAAGATTAGTAGTCAGTAGTTGTTTCGTTGTTACTTGTCATTGCTAATCCCGTATTTTGCTAGTAGTACTTTGTCATATTCTCCTTGTGCTGTCTTGGAATTAGTTTTCTGAATATGTTATCTTGCTGCTACTTGTTATCAGTATCCCTTTATTGATATCCCAGGCAAGAGGGATTGCTCTGATGGTAAGCAACCCCCACTTCCAACCAATAGGTTGTGAGTTCGAGTTTTCCCAAGAGCAATGTGGTAAGTTCTTTGGAGGGAAGAATGCCGGGTGTCTATTTGGAAACAGCCTCTCTACCCAAGGGGTAAGGTCTGCGTACACACTACCCTCTCCAGACCCCATTAAATGGGATTATACTGGGTTGTTGTTGTTGTTGTTGTTGTTGTTGTTGTATTACTTGCTACCAGGGCTTCTCTCACCTTCTGTAGCCGAGGGTCTATCGGAAAGAGTCTCTCTGTCCTCCAGGGTAGGGGTAAGGTTACGTACGTACTACCCTCTCCAAACCCCATTTGTGGGACCATATTGGATTATTGTTGTTGTTGTAGCTATCATTTGTTGCTCACCTCCTGTGCTAATAGGCCAACCATGCATTATGTGGCCAATAAACTGGAGAAATATTTAGAAGCAGCAAAAGGGATTACTAAAGGCACAGAGTTTGATTCATTAGATTCAACTTTAACAATCCCTGTGCTTCTTGATAGCATTCTTGATAGCAAACTCTCAGGCAGGTTTTGATTTTAATTTACAGGAGTCTGCAATATCAGGACTTGTTTTGAGACATTTGTTGATCTTTTGTTTCTTATTTCCTTTTTATTACATCTTTGAGCTTTGACTTTGTAATTGGTATATCTAGTCTTTGTTAAAAAGTGTAATTCATTATTTTGCATTGTACTCTCTTTTATACCCCCTTCGTGTAGCCAATTACCATGGAAGATAAAGGTTCTATATTTTCCTTGTCAAATCTGAATCAAGAAAGCTTCTTTTCTGTCTGGTAAGATAAATTTCTCTAACCTTTTTGGAGGACGATCTCCGTTTTGTATTACTACTTAAGTAGTGATTAATTGAGAAGATATTTACACATATTGCAGGCAATGATATGAGCTAGTGGTCAATGAAGCAGGTTGAGACTATAAGGTCTCAAGTTTCCCAGTGGAGGCAAAAAGCATCATTGTAATTACTCTGCGATTTCATTTCACCAGCCTCGATGGATAGAGCCCGAACGCCATAGCTATAAAAATAAAAAAATTACACGTTTTTGTATTGGCTTGCTCAATTTTTTGCTTGACACGTACTGATGTCAATCGATGAAATTCCCCACACCAGGTCCTAATACATTAACCTTTTAATTGGGTTAAATCTTACGATTTGAATAAAAGTTGTTCATCGACGGATACATATAAAGTCTTGATAATTATAATCTTAGGACTATTGCATAAAAGTTGTTCATCATTGGATACATATAATTAAGCCTTGATAATTATAATCTCTACAAATTACCAAGTTTATTTGTGTTATTTGTGGCTTGAATTATTTCTTTATATTTTTTAGGAAACCCATAGTCCCTATAGGTTTAGTAAAACCCATTGTCTTAATAGATTCAGAAAAGGAAAACATATAGTCCTTGTCAAATTAGAAAACATTTCTCATATATGTTTGAGACCTTTTGGGATCTATATAAGCGGTTGTAGTTGGGGATTCTATAGATTGTATTGTGATTTCCTTGTCATTCATAGTGGAAAACTTTCTCTACTTTTGCCCCGAGGATTAGGCTTGGCTGAACCTTGTTAAATCCTTGTGTTGATTTTTTTCTCTATTTGGTGTATGATTGTGTGCTAGTTAATCCACGATATTCCGCAATAATTGGTATCAGAGCAAGGTTCGAGTTTCTACACGTAATTTAGGGTTAAGATGCCTTAATCATCTTCAACAAAGTACGAAGTAGAGAAATTTTGTGGAGGTTCTAGTTCAGTCTATGGAAGATTGTGATGAAATCGTCCTTAGTGTAACAAGATTTATGGAAAGAAATTGATAAGGATTTTCCTGAAGATATGAAAGAGACAAAGAATGAACACCTGAAGGAGAGGGCTTTGAGTGCGATCTTCATTAGCGTTACAGATAGCGTTCTTCGGGAAATTGCTGAAGAAACTTCTGCAACAACGACATGGAAGAAGCTGGAAGATCTGTATTCTAAGAAATCGCTGATAAATCGCCTCTACCTGAAAAAGAGATTATACAATCTCCGTATGAACGAAGGTACACCTGTTAAAACTCACCTTGATGAGTTTAATTCAATTATAATGGACGTGAAGAATATGGATATCAAAATTGAGAGTGAGGATCTGGCCTTGATTGTGTTATGTTCTTTACCACAGTCTTATGATACTTTTGTCGATACACTGATATATGGAAAATATAGCATTTTACTAGAAGATGTTAGTAATGCATTAAAATCTAAAGAGTTGAAAAAGAGCTTTCCAGACAACAAAATTGAGGGCGGGGGTCTTGTGATTAGAGGAAGAATACAACAAAAGGACTTCAATAGGAAAAAGTTAACTGCGAGAACAAAGTCTAGAGCAAGGAAGCAAAACTGTTATGAGTGCGGGGAGCAAGGTCACTACAACAGGGATTGTCCTAAGCTGAAGGAGAAAAGAGGGAAGTAAAAAAAATAGATAATCCGAAAAATATTATTGACACTGGCAATAATTCTGATGATAGTGATTATGTACGGGAAGTTTGTGCTGTGACTTCTAGTCATGGGCAAAATTCTTGGGCTCTTGATTCTGGTGCTACTTTCCACATGAGTTCACACAAGAATTGATTTGCATCTTACAAACAAATGAGTGGGACTGTCTATATGGGAGATGATAACTCATTACCAGTAGAGGGGGTTGGTAACATCAAATTGAGAATGTTCGACGGAATCATCAGAATCATTGAGTGTTGGCATGTTCCTCGCATAAAGAGAAATTTGACTTCTCTTTCGACTTTGGATGATCAAGGGTATAAATTTCACTCCGAGAATGGAATACTTAAAGTGTATAAAGGCTCCATGGTACTCATGAAGGGTAAACTACATTCTAAATTGTATCTTCTTCAGGCCAGTGTAGTTTAAGGGGAAGGTGTTGTAGCTTCTGGAAAAAGTGATCTCAGTTGTTGTACATGCGATTTGTCCATATGAGTGATAATGGATTGTCTTTGTTGAGTAAGAATAATTTTCTGAATGGGTACAAAATCAAGCTTTGAAGTTTTGTGAGCATTGTGTGTTTGGTAAACAGTTAAGGATAAAGTTCATCAAGAAGGCCGAGCACAAGACTAGAGACAATTCAGATTATATACATTCTGACTTGTGGGTCCAAACAGAGTTCCCTCCAAGAGTGGTGCCGGGTATTTTATGACTTTGGTTGATGATTACTCAAGGATGGTGTGGGTGTATTTTCTGAAAATAAAAGATGAGGAATTTTCGACATTTGTTAAATGAAAGACGATGGTTGAGAGGCAGAAGGAAAGAAAAGTTAAGCGTCTTCGAACTGACAATGGGTTGGAATTTTGCAATTTCGAGTTCGATAATTTCTGCAGCAGGGAGGGCATAGTGAGACATCGCACTTGTGTCGGAACACTACAAAAAAATGGTATTGCAGAACGTATGAATGGAACGTTTTGTGATAGGGCACGAAACATGATTTCACACTCATGTGTGAGCAAAGATTTTCGGGCTGAATCAATCAATATGACTTGTTATTTGGTCAATAGATCTCTATCCACAGCTATTGAGTTCAAAACTCCTTTTGAGGTATGGTCCGGTTCGCCTACTGATTATTCAAACTTAAGGATATTTGGTTGTTCTGCTTATGCTCATGTGAGGGATGGAAAACTTGAGCCGGGGGAAAAGAAATGCATATTTCTAGGATATGCAACTGGAGTGAAAGGTTATAAATTATGGTGCATAGATCAAAAGACTCTAGGACTATTTATCACTAGGGATGTAATATTCAATGAATCTGCCTCACTAGACTATTAGAGGGAGAATGCAATAACAGAAACAGATCGTGGTGTCAGTGACTGCATAGAGCTAGAAATTGAATCGTCACTAGCTCAGCCCAGTAGTTCTAAAGTAGAGGAAGTGGATGAGGTGCAAAATATTGATCAAGATGATAATGTTGATGCACCTGCACAACAACAACCATATAGCATTGCAACAGGTAGAGAGAATAGAGTGATCAACCGACCGCAAAGGTTTGCAAACGTAGTTGATGGGAATCTTCTTGGATATACGAATCCGGTGGAATTTACTTTGGCAGTTGCAGAGACCGTTGAAATGTTATAGCTATCTAGAAGCTATTCCGAGTATAGAACCAAATCGACGGATTAGTGCTATGGCTAAAGAGATCGAGTCTCTTAACAAGTTTATGTGTTTCCTAGACTTGGTTGATATATGCGAAAATGGATAGAGCCCTTGCGAGGGATGAGGGTCAGGTAGAGAGACGTTGTTCCTGTTGATAAAGATAATTCAAGCCAAGGGGAAGATTTGTTATTTTTTGCTTGAATTATTTCCTTGTTTATTTTAGGAAACCATAGTCCCTATAGGTTTAGGAAAACCCATTGTCCTAATAAATTTGGAAAAGGAAAACCTATAGTCCTTGTCAAATTGGGAAACATTTCTCATATATGTTTGGGACCTTTTGAGATCTATATATATAGGGGTTGTAGTCGGGGATTCTATAAATTGTATTGTGATTTTCTTCTCTTTCATAGTGAAAAACTCTCATGCTTTTGCCTCGAGGATTAGGCTTGGCCGAACCTCGTTAAATCCTTGTGTTAATTTTTCTTCTCTATTTGCTTTGTATGTAAGTATTTGCTAGTTAACCCACAATATTTCGCAACCGTTTGCTTCGGGTGATTATGACTTATAGAATGGTTGCTAATAACTTAAATAATATAGGGCCACCTGTACTTGCACCTTAATTTATACATATTCTCTCAGCATTTATCACTTATTCATATGAAATTATTATAGTTTTGTGTAAACATCGGTAAATTTTACCGTACTTTTCTACTGAGACCAACTGAAACCGAACCATTAAATCACACACTAATTCATACAAACACACTATATATATATATTAATCTTAGCACGAGACCATTTGGTCCGGCCGATGGGTGAACAGTAGGAATAGTATGGATACATATTTTACTATCTTCCAAGCCAAATACGTGGAAACTTAATTAAAAATAATCTAAGTGAATATTCTGACAATAAAAATATTTTTTAAATACTGTCAGTGAATTAAAACTCTTAAAGATAATTGACGAGAGAGCGGTATGTAGCACCGGGCTGCCAACCAGTGGGAATGACATTTTTGGCCACCAAAATCTGATGAGAATATTGTGAAGTCAGTCGAATGGAAAAAGGAGGGCGTAATTCAGAGGCAGCATCCAGTTTCCAAACAGCACCCCATGACTGCTGCATTTTCCTCCATTTAGTAGTACTGCTGCTGCTGCTGCTGCTTTTTGTTTCTTTCAGTTCAACTTTTGCTAGATCGCCATCTCCTTCTTCAAACTCTATTACTACTGCGAAGTACTCTGGGTTTGATCCTTGATCAACGTGGAACACTATGTTTTTCCTTGAATAATCACACGCAACCCTGAAATTCAAGTCATATTAGTCTATTGAATTATTTATTTTAGTTAAATTATACTATTAAAATTTTTGTTTTGCAGGACTAATCTATCTAGTTGAGCTTCAAAGGTTTCTATTCCAAATCACTGCTTATTAAGGAGTAACAGTTTACACATAGTTGACTTTTAAATAACTTGATAGTATAAAAGAATTCTAACAAAAAAAAAAAAGAGATAATATAAAAGAACCTATCTTTAATTGAGCGCCTAGAAATGAAACGTTTAATATTTTTTTGTTTTGTTTTATACGAAATACCCTCCCCTTTCAATTTGGATTATGTAGTTTGATATAACACAAACTTTAAGAAAAAAAGTCATAACTTATGAAATATGTGGCCCTGAAAACTTTAGGGACAAAAGCTTTGTGGGACAATGATATTTTTGTAGTTATAAAAATTTCTCATTAAGGATAAAAAATAAAAAATTTAAAGGTAAGTTATTTTCAAATATAAAAATATATTATTCTTTTTGGTAAAAGACGACATACGTATGCTGTCAAGTGACTTAAAAGCAACTAATGGTGTAATAGATTGGTTATAGTAAGATTGGGTTAATCTTCTAGAAATTGATGGAATGGATAACTTAATTCTAATTGCAAATTGCACCCATAGTGCGAATTTTTTAAAACTACGTAAATATACTAAGTTCACTTCTTCTTTTTTAGTTTTAAATTATTGAGAGGAGGTAGTTGAGTTTACCTAGCATAACGGATTTGCAAGACACCAGCATCTCGGAGTTTGTGTTCATGTCCATGAATGGCCATGGAACCAAATGCAGTTCCACTCAAGTCAAAGTGTGCTGATTGGGAAACGCAGGGACCTCCTGGACAAAAGTCTGTTATCACCACCCTTACTCCTTTCCCTGAGCAGGATGGATGTACCTTCTTTGTACATTTCACCTGTAATACCAAAATATGAATATATCATATTTGTTAATATTTAACAACTTCAATAAAACTGCGTTTATTAGGTTTTAGGGTGAATTAACCTGGTAGCAAGCTCCACATTCTTTTCCAGCTTTGTAGAGTGATGGACCAATCCCAGTTACCAACGAAGAGAATGGTGCTTGAGATACTGCATTTCCATATCCACAAGATCCTCCTGCACTCATAAACATATGCGGTTACGTTATAGCACACGACTTTAACTGCCATATGCCAACAGTTCTTACACTATCGCATCACTTAAAAGATAAGTTAGAGGTAATATTATCCATAATAATCGGAATTAGACAGGTACAATATAGTGATAGCGTAAAGAATTCTTCGCAATACTTTCAGCTTCATTAATGAAGACCAGTGGAGTGGCAGAGCCACCTTGTAGCAAGAGTTGTCAACCGACACCCTTCATGGAAGAAAATACTATCCCTATAATTTTTCTTTTTTCTTGCGTGTTTATTTTTATATATTTTGATATTCTTTAATAAAAATCCTGGCTCTCGCCACTGATCGAGACAAGGGAGATGTAAGTTACCGTCGCTACCAGCACCATCGGAGCTGCCATACCAAGTAGCTCCAGCAGACGACCAGTGAGTGGCAGAGGTGGTCAAATTGAAACGTTTAGCTTTGAAGCTGAAGCACGGGCTGGTGAAACAAACTAATGCAATTAGAATATGTGAAAGAATAACCAAATGTGAGATGGCAAATAAGCCCATATTCTTTAGCTTGCTTCACAAATGAAGTAGAAGTAGCACTAGCTGGATTGTCACTACTACTTTAATTTGTAATGATATTACTAGGGAAAAGTATTTGGTAATGCAAAACGGATAGAGAGATTTAGTATATATAGATCGGGAAAGAGAAGGTATGCCGACTGCGGATATACTACCATTACTACACTATTATATCTTCTTTCCACCATAAGTGATCAAATATGCCTTTTTATTTTGGTCCGAAATAAATATCTATTTATATATCAAGAAACAATTCAATTTGTTTTTTTCAAAATTACCGTCATGTACATATTCCTAACAAATATTTTACTCATCATATTAACTATGCTGCAACATCTAATAAAGGATAGTTTAGTCATACTAACTAATTTTGTCTAAAATTTAGTATTTTCTTAATGGATATACCCAAAACAAATTAATAGCAGATAGAAGGGAGTATTGTTTAATAGGAGTAATTAAGTAAAAGCATTAGAGAAAGGGACATGAACGGCAGTCTTACGCTTACCTTCTTAATTAATTTTTCTCTGTTTAGCTAGGAAATTGATACTTTTTCAGTCATCTAAATTAAACTGTATATACTAAGCTAGTTTCGTATAGATTAAGTACGCAGTGTTGGAAAAATTTAAAGAATATGGAGAATAAACGATTTAGCTTGATGTGCGTTAAGGATATTGTTCTTAAGGATATTTCGTCCACACCGATATAAATAATATTAGGCATATCCCCAGAATTCAACAAACTCTTCTAGTATAATTAGGAACAAAAACATCAAAGATCTATAAGAAGAAAACCCAAGAAAAGAAGAAAAAAATATTGTTATTATTTTCACACTATTCTATGTAAAGCCGGAGAAGCATATATCGTGCAAAGAAAATGCACATTCTAATATATAAAACTTCCAAGCCATAAAGGCTTTTTAAAACCTTTAGAAACATATGCTTTAAAGTAAATATCATTTCCAAGCCATAATGGCTTTTTAACTTACTATACGTTAATAACAAAAATATAACGTAAAAGAAAGGATCAAGCAAGAATTCACTGACAAACAAATCATTAAGAATGCAATGTTAGATATATGGACTTATACTACATATATATATGAACAATATGTGAATTAATTATATGTTATGTGCTATCTTTTGGTTTGGTCTAAATTAGTGGTCTTTTGGATATTATTATTAAGTAGGCCAATACATTGTCATATAAAGTATAGGGTATAATTTCTTGTGTAGATACTCATAAAGAGTAACCTTAGTTAATGATGGGCTAACTAAGGTTACATGCATGAGACTCTTGGGTTACATGTAGGTTACATGTGACCTTTGATATTACATGCTTATAATTAGGGGGTTATGATTCCCATTTGATGCAAGACAATTCTCTTCCATTTTCCCATTCTTGCTAGAGAGCAAAACCTTGTCTTGCACATCAAGTGGAAAGCCTAACCTTGGATTATCTTCAAGAAACTCAACCCCGGACGATCTTCAAGCCGGATCAAGGAGCTTCCACTTATGGATTCAGGTACGCTTCCGCTTATGTTATAGTTCCAAATAATTCGATATGAAGGCTAAAGTTTTATAGTCGGATTTATTCCAACAATTGGTATCAGAGCCTCCTTCATATTGGGTCATTTGGAAATTCATGAATTCAATGTTATAATGCTTAGTGATTAAAATTCAGTTAGAATTTTAATTTTGAAGTTCTAGTACCTTGATATGGAATGCTTTCATGAATGATTTGTTGATGTTAAACTTCAGTATTTCGATACCTTGCTATCACCATATGAATTAAAATGTTGAGATTATATGCATATTTTCGATTGTTGAATATGATTCCATGATTAAGCCTTTTGTTGAAAGCACCATTAAATTTATGGACAGAAGGCCAAGATAATCGATTATCCCTCTAGGATAATCGATTATCCTGGAATTTCCAGTAAAATTGGAAATTCCAGAATGCCAGCATAACCGATTATCCTTTTAGGATAATCGATTATCCTTGAATTCCAGCAGAATGGAAATTCCAGAAAGCCAGTATAATCGGTTATCCCTTTAGGATAATCGATTATCCTGGACAAGTAAGCCTGCATAATCGATTATCAACACGATAATCGATTATCCTAGAATTTCCAGCAAAATTGGAAATTCCAGAAAGCCAGATAATCGATTATCCTGGAATTTCCAACAGAATTGGAAATTCCAGAATGCCAAGATAATCGATTATCCTGAAAAGATAATCGATTATCTGGCAATTTATTGCAGAAACGTTTTTTTATTTTCTGGCAGTTTAATGGAGACATAATGTACAATTAATTAAAGAAACGTTTTTTCATTATTAAAGAAACGTTTTAAGTTTTCAGATTCTAATTGTACATTAATGTTTTGTCCATTAATATTCAGTTTTTAATAATAATGTTTTGTCCATTAATATTCAGTTTTTAATATTAATGTTTTGTCCATTAATATTCAGATTTTACATAATAAACATGTAATTTTCAGTCAAGATTCAATATATGGCTTAAAGAACTAATTCATTTTGCATCTAATATTTTAAATTAATCAATTGAAACATTATGTTACCAAAGTAACCTCTTTTGTGAAGATTGATTGGTTTTAAGATATAAGATGACTGTGTATGTTCGTATTCCATGCGCTTAACACCGGCCCAAAGGAAGGTTGTTATTTGGCAGGAATTCGAGCATGCTTGTGGTGATAAATATGTGACAATTATTAAGTTTTCCATGTGAATATTAAGTCGGCTCAAAGGAAGGCTTGATATTTGACAGGAGTTTATTGTCAATATTTGATTACTACACCAAGAGTACCAATTACAAGTTGATTTTCTGTCCAAAGACTAAAATCAATGTTGTGCTAGGTATCTTGTAATGGGATTTGCCTATTTTGCATCTGTATACTAATGTTAAAATTCAAATAATTGTAAGCATGTTTTAAGTTGTCCTTGTTCTATTTTCAGTGAATTCTTCAGCTGCTACAATATCTGCGAACATTAACAGCATCCCTGTGCTTAACGGCACAAATTTTAAGGAATGAAAAGAAAACATTATGATAGTTCTCGGTTGCATGGATCTAGACCTTGCACTTCGGATTGAGAAACCTTCTTCTCTTGAGGATACATCTTCTTCTGATGACAAGAAGGAGATGGAGAAGTGGGAACGCTCAAATCGCATGAGTCTTATGATCATGAAACGTGCAATTCCAGAATCTTTTAAGGGCACTATGACTGAAGAAAATAATGCCAAAGTTTTCCTTGAGGACCTTGAAAAGCGTTTTTCACAAAACGAAAAGGCGGAAACTAATACTCTTTTGAGTAAACTTATTTCCATGAGGTATAAAGGCAAAGGAAACATAAGGGAGTACATTTTAGAAATGTCTCATATTGCTTCAAAACTAAAGTCACTCAAGTTGGAATTACCTGAGGAACTACTTGTGTACTTAGTTTTGATCTCTCTCCCTGCACAATTTAATCAGCTTAAGGTCAGTTACAACTGCTTAAAGGAGAAATGGACTCTTAATGAACTCATTTCACACTGTGTGCAAGAGGAAGAGAGAATAAAGCAAGATAAGACAGAAAGTGCTCAATTGGCATCATCTTCTAAAGACAACAAGAAAAGGAAAAATAAGGAAGTTGTGGTCTCAAGGCCCCAGAAGAAGCAACATAAGGTTGAAACTACAGAATCAGGTTGCTTTTTCTGTAAGGGGACTAATCACAAGAAGAAAGATTGTACCAAATACCACGCTTGGCGTGCGAAAAAGGGTATATCTCTTGCTCTTGTTTGTTCTGAAGTTAATTTAATTTTGGTACCTAAAGATACTTGGTGGGTAGATTCTGCTGCTACTACTCACATAATTGTATCTATGCAGGGTTGCCTGAACTGCCGAAAACCAAGTGATGGTGAAAGATACATCTATGTTGGTGACGGCAAAAGGGTCGAAGTTGAGGCTATTGGAAATTTTAGGCTATTATTTAAGACTGGTTTTTATTTGGATTTGAATGAGACTTTTGTTGTACCGTCTTTTAGACGGAATTTAATTTCTGTTCCCAAATTGGACATATCCGGTTATTCTTGTTCATTTGGTAACAATAAAGTAAGTCTTTTTCAAGGTTCAGATCTTATCGGTACTGGTCTTTTATCAGCATACGATAGCCTATATTTGTTTGACATAATAACCTCACATAACAAAACTTTGCATACAAGTTCTAGTAGTACCAAAAGAAAATTATCTAATGAGAATTCCTTATCACTCTGGCACAAGCGTTTAGGTCACATATCCAAACAAAGAATCCAAAAACTTGTGTCAGATGGAATTCTTGATTCTCGTGATTCTTCAAATTCGGATATTTGCATTGAGTGTATCAAGGGTAAACAAACAAACAAGACGAGATTAGGTGCCCAGAGAGCTTCAGATGTCTTAGAATTGATACATACGGATATTTGTGGTCCATTCCTTACACCTTGTAGAAATGGTCAACAATACTTTATCACATTTATGGACGATTACTCTCGTTATGGATACCTATATCTCATTCATGAGAAGTCCCAATCTATAGACGTGTTCAAATCATATAAGGCTGAAGTTGAAAATCAACTAAGCAAAAAGATTAAAACCGTTAGATCTGACCGTGGTGGTGAATACTATGGTAGATATGATGGTTCAGGTGAACAACGTCCAGGGCCATTTGCAAAATTCCTAGAT
Organism: Nicotiana benthamiana; assembly: GCA_034376525.1. Classification (NCBI taxonomy): domain Eukaryota; kingdom Viridiplantae; phylum Streptophyta; class Magnoliopsida; order Solanales; family Solanaceae; genus Nicotiana; species Nicotiana benthamiana. The sequence continues at coordinate 88,095,594 of CM067335.1, forward strand.
GAGTGCGGGATCATTCCTCAGTACACTATACGAGGCAGTCCTACTATGAATGGTGTAGCTGAGAGACGAAATCAGACACTAAAGGACAAGGTGAGAAGTATGATTTGTCATACTACTTTGCCAGACTCACTCTGGGGAGAAGCATTGAAAACCGCAGCATATATTCTTAATAGGGTTCCAACTAAAGCTACAATCAAAACCCCATATAAACTTTGGACAGGAAATAAGACCAGTATAAAGCACTTACACATTTGGGGTTGTCCAGCTGAGGCAAGGCCTTACCAGCCAAATGAAAAGAAACTGGATTCTAAAACGGTTAGTAGCTATTTGTTGGATACTCTGAAACATCCAGGGGGTATAAGTTCTATGATCCACTTCTAGAACTATTTTTGAGACGGGTAATGCTCTGTTCTTTGAGGATATTGAGTTTGGGGGGTGGGGAGATAAAGTTAGAGATTTTGTCTTTGAGGAAGAACATGTGTCTTTTCCTCCAGTTGTTGATCTTGATCAGGGTGTTCTCATTCCTGACACGGATCACACAACTCCAGTTCAAGACAATCTTGATAATCTCCCTAATCAAGTTCCTGATATTATTAATGAAAATCAAACTCAACAACCTCAAGAACCTGAAGTGCCATTAAGGAGATCCACTAGAGAGAGGAGAAGTGCAATTCCGGAGGATTATGTTGTATTTCTCCAAGAACAAGAAAATGACATTGGACTTGAGGAAGATGATCCAATCAACTTCCGTCAAGCCATGAAAGGTTCTAACTCTCAAAAGTGGATTGATGCAATGAATGATGAGATGAAGTCTATGAGCGATAACGGCGTTTGGGAGCTTGTTTCAATGCCCGAAGGTGTTAAACCAATTGGTTGCAAATGGATATTTAAAACCAAGAGAGATTCAGAGGGCAATGTCATTAAGTTTAAAGCTCGCCTTGTCGCAAAGGGCTACACTCAAAAGAAAGGCATTGATTATAAAGAGACTTTCTCTCCAGTTTCATCGAAAGACTCTTTCAGGACAATAATGGCACTAGTAGCACATTTTGATCTTGAACTTCATCAGATGGATGTTAAGACAACGCTTCTCAATGGTGACATTGAGGAATCAATTTATATGGTGCAACCTGAAAACTTTGTTTCGAGAGACTCAAAGAAAAGGGTTTGCGAATTAAAGAAATCCATCTATGGGCTCAAGCAAGCTTCCCGTCAATGGTATCACAAGTTTCATGAGGTCATTACATCTTTTGTTTATGAACCAAATATTGCTGATGACTGTATATACCATAAGTTCAGTGGGAGCAAACATATTTTTTTGGTTTTATATGTCGATGACATACTGCTTGCCAGTAACGATATAGGATTATTGCGCGAAACTAAGAAATTTCTTTCAAAGAAATTTGAAATGAAAGATCTTGGTAATGCCTCTTTTGTATTAGGAATTCAGATACATCGAGATCGCTCCAAAGGTGTTCTCGGTCTGTCACAAAAGGGATATATCGATAAGGTTCTTAAAAGATTTGGCATGCAGGATTGTAAACCAGGCGACACCCCTGTTGCTAAGGGAGACAAGTTTAGTCTCAAACAGTGCCCAAAGAATAGTTTTGAAACCATGGATATGGAGAAGACACCTTATGCTTCGGCTGTAGGGAGTCTGATGTATGCTCAGGTATGCACACGACCTGATATAGCATACATTGTTGGGATGCTGGGCAGATATCTCAGCAATCCGGGAATGGACCATTGGAAGGCAGCCAAAAGGGTCATGCGGTACTTACAGAGAACAAAGGATTACATGCTCACATATCGGAGATCGGACCAGCTTGAGATTATCGGGTACACCGACTCCAATTTTGCTGGATGTCAAGATAGTCTGAAGTCTACATCAGGCTATATCTACATGCTTGCTGGCGGTGCTATCTCTTGGAGAAGCATCAAGCAAACTCTTACGGCGACTTCCACCATGGAAGCGGAATTCATGGCATGTTATGAGGCATCCAATGAGGGATTATGGCTGCGAAATTTTGTTAGTGGACTGCGCATAGTAGACAGTATTAAAAGGCCACTCAGGCTATTATGCGACAACAGATCAGCAGTCCTTTATGCTAACAATAACAGTAGTTTGACGAAGGTAAAACATATGGACGTCAAATTTCGGGTTGTTAAAGAAAGAGTACAAAATGGACAATTGTGCATAGAGCACATCAGTACAAACTCCATGATTGCGGATCCCCTTACTAAGGGATTGCCACCCAAAGTATTTCATGAGCATATTGCTCGCATGAGTGTCAAATCAGTTGAGGATTATGAGTTTTAGTGGGAGTTTGTGTTATACAATTATGTATTGTCCAGTACATTCGGTAATTCAGTCTTTAAGGTTTTATCTGCAGATATTCAGTCTAAAATTTTATGTACTCTTATGGTTTATGATTGATCTCAATAAAGTGAACCAGTTGGAAATAGACATTCTATTTCAGACCACACTTTATGTTATTTCCATGCTACACACCTATACTTGATCCATATCGTTGGTTATATTGATATACGTGATCAATGTTGGGTCTAGTTACGCAAGAGTAACTAAGATCTCTTAGATCCTATGTTGATATGATTGATGGACCGGATTGTTCATGACGATTTTATTTTGATAGCAATACTGAGCTCATAAAGTTATAATGTAACATATAATACTAAGGTTTGTACATATGCATGAGTATATCGTCCAAGTGGGAGATTGTTAGATATATGGACTTATACTACATACATATGGACAATATGTGGATTAATTATATGTTATGTGCTATCTTTTGGTTTGGTCTAAATTAGTGGTCTTTTGGATATTATTATTAAGTAGGCCAATACATTGTCATATAAAGTATAGGGTATAGTTTCTTGTGTAGATACCCATAAAGAGTAACCTTAGTTAAGGATGGGCTAACTAAGGTTACATGCATGAGACTCTTGGGTTACATGTAGATTACATGTGACCTTTGATATTACATGCTTATAATTAGGGGGTTATGGTTCCCATTTGATGCAAGACAATTCTCTTCCATTTTTCCATTCTTGCTAGAGAGCAAAACCTTGTCTTGCACATCAAGTGGAAAGCCTAACCTTGGATTATCTTCAAGAAACTCAACCCCGGACGATCTTCAAGCCGGATCAAGGAGCTTCCATTTATGGATTCAGGTACGCTTCCGCTTATGTTATAGTTCCAAATAATTCGATATGAAGGCTAAAGTTTTATAATCGGATTTATTCTAACATGCAATGTCAAGAATGCACAACGCAAAAGCATTGAAAGCCGCTATCAATTGCCAAATCGTTAAAATTAGATTGTTAATTGAAAATATTCTTTCAGTTACAATACTATCAAAATTATGTTAAAATAATGAACCTAGACATAATTGCAAATATTCTTTTAGAGATACTAAAATATTTTTAACTCAACACGTAGTGTCAAAGGTAAACTGCCCGTATTGGTAGATTTAGTATACTCGTAAAATGAAAGGCAAAATTTGTCGGCAGAAATGGGGCCTCATGCAAATCCTTGTATGTCATTTTTCATCGTCTTTTCTTCATATATAATCCCAAATAACCTGCCGTTGATGGCGGTTTTTGGTCGTTGAAACTTTCCCTTTTTCATTTTGTCCATCTTCATATATATATTAATTAATCTTGTCCAAAACCAAATCTCCTTCCTATTTATGTTAGCGTTTAATAATCTTGTGTACCCGATATTTCTTTATAATATCATGACAAAAAAAAATGAGCGCCCATCACCAAGAGTGATGGTGGAATAGATAAGATCTTTCAACCTTAATTAATTAACTAAATGTTTCAACTCGAGCCATAGGTATATGGGAAAAAATTCAGGTGGAGAGCGTTTTTTTCTTAATAGGCTTTACGTATCGTGAATTCGGATTCCAGTCTTAATATACGTATTAAACATCGAGTGAGAGATCGGAAAACAAAAGAGCACCCCTTATCGTGCATAAAGTCATTAGGGGTCAAGAGTAGGGATATATATTTTGACTTAAATGATGGAGTGTGCATTTTTGTCACATTTATGTAACTCTCAAGTGATACGTGGAGGGATCTGTAACGTTCATTATCATGTTCTTCATTACATTTAATTATTATTCATTTGATTGGGTTTATTAGGAGGAGCTTGTGGACGTTATTTCAACGGTAATTAATATATTAATGTAATAAAATTTGGCATTTTTTGGAAAACTCATTCGCTTTCATTCCCTTAAAATAAAGATCCAAGTGAGAATGATGTCTCACCCACCGAATCTTTGCTCTTCTAATTTTCTAGCACTACAGTCTCGTGAAGTTCAATTTGAAAGTATCCATAGGAAAGTTTTTTTCTTCTTGAGTAGCTTCTGATCAATTTACTATTTTCTTTATACTCTATCGTTATTAAAATTCTCTTGAAAAATTTAGTGTATGCCTGCTAATTTGCCTGCTAAATCTCCAAATTATATAACTCACTCTTAATAATATTTCTATTTTTGTGTTCAAGACCATGACCCAATTTAGGATGCGGATAATCTTCTTACAAAAATTAAGTTCTACTCATTTTTATCGTAACTAACTAGTAAGTATGAGGCTATGGCAGTGGAATATCTTGCCTTGATTATTTTCTTTACCGAGAAACCAAATATAAGTGAAAAAGAAAGAGATCTATCATTTATGTGACATGACATTTTGATTGACATTATTTTGCTATTACATAGTTACCATCAAGATCGTATTAGAATCCAGCGATAGAACAAGAAAATGATGGGAAGCAGAAAAGATGATCGATTTCTATTATTTCTGAAAGGTGCATCTTTTGCGAATTTGTTTGACCCCGTAATATTTTTATGAAAGAAAGATACGTTATTCTTTTTCCTCCTCAAGAGAGACTGCAGTTGCGAAAGATAGGGAATATTTGGAGTAAAAAGAAAGCATTCTCCCTCTTGAATGTTCGTAACCTAGAAAATTAATAAGGAAAGGGCAAGTAAAGGAGTGAAGAAGCTTGACGACCAAGGATTGTGGTAGTAATGGATATTATCATCCTGTTTTTACTAAGAGGTTTCAAGTATAAATTAAGAGAATTAAAAAAACAAAGGATTTTTCCTTCCTATACAATATTACTTATTACCAAAATAGTCCTAATTTTCTATATTACCCGCCCTAAAGAAGGATTAATTACAAATTATATACACTCCATTATTAGTGCCTTAAATTAGGGGATTTAGTTACACTCTTTTCCTATCTTCTCACTACTCATCTTTCAAAAAGGAGGACACAGCTGTATGGGGTCGAATTTGACCAACGTCCCTACATCGGCACGGATAACCGCCAAGCGTGCACGAGCTAGGGCAGGGGTACGGCTCAAGGCGGTGGGCGAAACGACACCATAAGTTCCGTCGTCCCCTCAAGGACATGTATTTAGTTTCTATTTATCTTAATATTTCGAGGAGGTCCCTTAATATATAAAGGGGATCCTAGCATTGTAAAGGGGAGGACAAGGAATTACTATTATTGAACTTCTCTGTCTCTGTCTCTGTCTCTCTCTCTCTCTCTCTCTCTCTCTCTATATATATATATATATATATATATATATATATATATATATATATATATATATATATATATATATATATATATATAGATATAGATATAGATATAGATATTTCTCCATCTATCTTTGAATCTCTTTCATATACTTAGACCAAATAAACAAAGCATATCGAATATCCTAGGACCTTATTAACTTCGATTACGATTTACCCTTGATTTCTTTTGATTGATTTGCTTGGAAAGTATTCGATAACATTTGAGTCAAACAATTTGGCTCCGTCTATGGGGATTTCGGAAATCGAAATCATAGTTCGCACCTAGGGTATCAAGGAAAACAACAATCACCGTCTTCATCTTCTATTGAAGCCGAACGATGGAAGAAAGAGAAGCAAGAATAAAGGCGATAGCAGATGTCGCAACCAACCTCATAAGCCCTCTTAACGAGGCCAGTTGAGAACATCACGAGCACGACACCCTGTGGTGCACCGGAGGGGGAAATCTCACCCTCTTCGCTTGAAGTGCTAACGATTTTGCATGAAAAATGGTCCTCTACATCTGCAGCCAAGCAAACACCCCAAGTAGTCAAGAAGCTACTAGAGGAATAGTTGACAAACACTCTAAGTAGCTTGCTCGAAAAATCACCTCAACGGAATATCAGAGACTCATCAGCGGCAGATATCACTACCACCACCAGTGAACCCGGTGTATACGAGCAAACAACACTGACGTCGATACCAATGCCAACGATGGTGCACTCGCAACCATCCTTAAGAAAATGGAAGAAATGGAGAATGAGAACAAAGCATTTCATGATCAAATGAAAGAGCACCAGGAAAGAGTAGACAAAATTCCTGGCGCTCCTAAGCTGCTGCCGAAACACGATGTAGGAAGATTCGTCAAACAGCTGTATAGTGAGGAAGCTGACCCTCAACCAATCCCAAAAACCTTCAAGATACCACCATACTTGAGAATATATGACGGGACTACGGATCCCGAGGATCATCTGATCCATTATGTGACCGCTGTAAAAGGCAATGATTTGTCGAAAGAACAAGTATTGTCCATGCTGCTGAAAAAGTTCGGAGAAATGTTGACAGGAGGGGCCTTTACATGGTACTCTCAACTACCAGCTAGGACAATATCGACGTTCGAAGAGATGGCAGACAAGTTCGCCACCGCCCATGCAGGAGCAAAGAAGGCTGAAACTAGGGTCAACAACATCTTCGCCGTCAGGCAAACAACAGGTGAGGGACTCAGAGTCTTTCTGGTCAGATTCAATAGGGTAAGAATGAGTTTGCCAAAGATATCGGAGGGCATGGTAGCCGCGGCTTCCCAAAACGGGTTGAACATAGATGGTTTATAATTGACCAAGAGGCTGCTCAGCCGACTCATGAAATATCCCCCACCACATGGGAAAAGATCCACAATGCCTACTGTTCCGAAGCAGACGGAGACGATCTCAACGGGCCAACCCAACGGCTAACGTCAATACAATCAGAAGTAAGAAGGGATCGATGCAACGACGGACGACGGGAATAACCCCCACGCTTCAGCAAAGAAAGGCATCAGTCCAACGTCAGAACCTCCAATCTATCCCCTCCAAGGCACCCAGAAGAAGTACAACGACATGTCTCCCCACTCCGAAATGAAAGAGCTATGCCCCCTTTATTATCTGCCCATAACTTTTGTGTGTCCCATTCAGAAATAGTGTACGCACTGGAGAGGCTGGGCACAAAGGTGCAATGGCTTCAAAAAATGAAGTCAGATCCTAGTACAATGAGGTTGAACGTCCTATGTGAATTCCATCAGGAAAGGGGACACAAGATCGAAGATTGTATAGGTCTACGATAAGAGGTAGTCAGGATGCTAAACCAAGAATACCTGAGGAGCTGCTTAGCGATAAGGGAAAGACCAATTTGCCAGAGGACGAGATCAATCCCAAGGACCATAGAAACTACCTTCTCTAGCACGCTCCATACAAATGATCGTCAACGGTAGCAACGACTTGGCAATCAACCATGTAAAGTTCACCACCACACACAAATTGAAGCGCACAATCGCTCATGAATGGTATGACAATCTCCTTCGATAAGTCTGATACCGACGGTTTATCTTTTCCTCACTATGATGATTTAGTTATAACTTTACGTATCGCTTGTACTGATGTGAAAAGAATCATGGTAGACGACGGAAGCGGCGCTTGTATTATCCATCCAAGAGTCATCATGCAAATGTGACTCGAAGATAAGATAATACTACGTTGCATAACACTAATGGGTTTTAACAATGCAGTGGAGCGGACTTCCAAAGAGATATCATTGTCGGTTTTAGCATGGGAGTCACGCTGGAAACCACATTCCACGTCATGAACCAGGAAACAAAATACAACGCCATCATAGGGTGTCCTTGGATACACCCCACGCAGTCAGTCCCCTCGAGCTTGTACCAGGTATCAAATTCCCCACCCCGTGGGGAATATTCAGCATTCGAGGCAAGCCACCCACAACTCAGGAATGCTACCGGATCGCCCAAGACTGTACACATACCAAACAACTAAAAGGAGCAAGTGCAGAAGCATAACAATCAACCATGAAGGGGACCAAAGTCAACTCGATAGTAGAAGCCATCAAAGACCCAAACGTCATAGAGGCCTGCAAAGCGGCAGTCTAGGACCTCGACCTAGTCCAACTGGACAATACCAACCATCAAAGAAAGCCTACACCGGGCACAGGCTCCGCGACCCAAGTAAGTACCACGAAACTAACCACGCAGATTTATTTGTCTTCTCTCATTCAGATATGTTGGGAACCCGAAAGACATCGCTACTCATAAGCTAAACGTCGACCCACTATACCTGCCCATGGGGGAGATGAGAAGAAAATTCAACGTTGTACTCAACGAGGCGGTGAAGAAGTAGACAAGTTACTAGCCAGCGGTTCCATTGGAGAATCGAAATACCCTATGGGTCGCTAATGTTGTCATGGTCAAAAAGAAAAATGGGAGAGAATTTGCGTGGATTTCACTGTTCTGAACAAGGCATGCCCAAAGGACTAGTTTCCATTGCCCCACATCAACCAATTGATCGATGCAACCGCAATGCACGAACTGATAAGTTTCTTAGATGCCTATTCCTGCTACAACCAAATCATAATGGCGAAGAAGATCAAGAAAAGACAACTTTTATCACCCACCAAGGGACATACTGCTATAAAGTGATGCCATTCGTGCTCAAAAATGCTGGAGCAACGTATCAGAGATTGGTCACCAAAATATTCAATTAACATATCGGCAAGACTATGGAGGTCTACATCGACGACATGCTAGTAAATTCGGCAAAAATGGAGGATCACATCGATCATTTGAATGAGGCCTTCAAGATACTGAGGCAGTACGGGATGAAGCTAAACCTAGAAAAGTGCGCTTTCACCGTGGCCTCGGTAAAATTCCTAGGCTTTCTCGTATCACAACGTGGCATCGAAATCAAGGCCATAGACGCAATACCTAAGACTTTAAATAGCAAGAAGAAGGTACATAAATTGACGGGGCGAATTGCCGCCCTATCAAGATTCATCTCGCGGTCCTTCGACAAATACCATGAGTTCTTCAGCATACTAAGAAAAGGTCATGGGTTACAATTGTACGAGGAATGCATCGAGGCCCTGAGAAAATTAAAAGCTTACCTATCTTTGCCACCATTACTCGTCAAAGAAAACCCGAGCGAGTGTTTACTAGTATATCTGGTCGTGTCCGAAGTTGTTGTCAGTGCAGTCTTGGTCCGCGAAAATAAAGGTACGCAGTATCCTATTTACTATATCAGAAAAACCTTAGTGGATGCTGAAATACGGTATCCACAACTCGAGAAGTTGGCTCTGGCGCTGATTATAGGTTTACGAAAGCTCAAGCCCTATTTTCAGTGTCATCCCATAAAAGTAATAACGACCTTCCCCTTGAGAATCATTCTACATAAGCCCGAACTGTTGGGTAGGCTCACTAAGTGGGACATAGAGCTCAACAAGCATGACATATCCTATCATCCAAGAACCGCCATTAAGTTGCAGTACTTGCCGACTTTGTCGCTGACTTCAACGAAGAGATACTGCCAGAGGCGGAACTGGAGGCCCCCCGTGCCTCCCCTAATACCTACCTCTGGACTCTCTACACTGATGGTGTCGTGAATGCCTCGGGATCGGGACTGAGACTTGTACTTGAAGTCCCCACGGTCAAAATAATTTATCAGTCCATACGATGCCCCGAAATGACTAACAATGAGGCCGAGTATGAAGTTGTGGTTGCAAGCATGAAATTAGCCATCAAATATGGGGCCCAACGACTCATCCTCCACTGGACTCCCAACTCGTAGTAAATCAAGTCACCGGGATTTACCAAATCAAAGAGCAGAGGCTATAAAAATACCAAGTAGAAATCTATAAGTTGATGCCTTAATTCGACAAATTCCGCTTCAAGCAAATCCCCATGGCACAAAATGTCGAGGCAAATGGCTTACCAAAACTAACTGTGGCCACCAATAATATCAGCATAGAAAATGTGGTCACCCTCATCCATTCGGCCATCAATCACGTTGAGGTACCCTTTTTAAACCTTACTTGGGACTGGCGCAACCATTTTGTATCCAATATGCAGGTCGGGACACTCCCACGCGACAAGAAAGAATCCAAGAAGATCCGTGTACAAGCTGCCTGATACATCATGATAAATCATGACTCTACAAGAGGACATTTGGTGGCCCTCTCGCTAAGTGGCTTGGGCCACATCAAACGAGACAAGTATTAGAAGAGGTGCATGAAGGCCACTTTGGCGCTCATACAGGTAATTTCGCCCTCGTCCAATTCATCATCCGAGCCGGTTATTACTGGCCCACTATGAAAAATGAGGCATCAAAATATGCCCGCATGTGCTAGCAGTGCCAAAGGTATGCCCCCATGATATAACAACCAGGAGAGATTCTCCACTCAGTTACCTCGCCTTGGCCCTTCATCAAATGAGGAATGGATATAATCGTTCCCCTATCAGCAGGACGAGGAAAGGTACGATTTCTTCTTGTTTTGACTGACTATTTTTCCAAGTGGGTGGAAGCAGGTGCGTATGCGCAGATACACGAAAAAGATGTCATTGCCTTTGAATGGAAAATACCATATGCCGTTTTGGCATCCCAAAAAGAAATCAGCTGCGACAATGGCCTCCAGTTCATTGGTAAGAAGACAATCGAGTTCTTCGAAAAGTAGCACATTAAGCGGATACTCTCCACTCCATATCATCCCGCCGCCAATGGCCAAGCTGAGTCTTCCAACAAAACAATATTGGACATATTGAAAAAGAAACTTGAAGAAGCTAAAGGGCTATGGCCCGAATTACTACCTGAAGTGTTATGGTCATACCAAACTATACCCAAATCTAGCACAGGAGAAACGCCGTATTCATTGGTCTATTTAACTTACGCCGCCATACGCATTGAAATCGAGGAGCCAAGCCTAATATATTCACATACCGGCGGGGCAGAGAATGACAAAAGCAGACTGCAAGACTTGGATGAAGCCGAAGAACGAAGGGATATAGCCCACATAAGAATAACGGCCCAAAAACAGCATCCAGAAATATATTACACCAAGAAAGCCAAAATAAGACCACTCAAAGTGGGCGATTATGTCCTCAAAACCAAAACATTGGCGTCAAAAGACTCGAGTGAAGGAAATTTGGGTACCAACTGGGACGGACCATACAAAATTACAGCAGCAACAAACAAATAAGCATTTCAGTCAGAAACAATGGAAGGAAAAACACTCCAAAACAAATGGAGCCTCGCCCATCTCAAATACTTCCACTTTTGAAAGGCGTCTCCCAAGTCGTACTCTTTTTCCCTCACCCAAGTTTTGTCCCAGTTGGGTTTTCTCGGGGATGATTTTAACGAGGCGTCAGAGGGGAAACCTGGGGGCATCTGAGTGCAAGTTTATCATATCATCTAGTCGACTCGGTCTCCGAGCCGATATAATAAAGGGACTACACAATCCAGATCTCCATTGTATAGAGAAGTCTAAATTTTAAGGCATTATCCATTGTACATAAGTATCGCCATTATGCAAACGGCTAAGGCCATATGAAAATCAACAACAGCTAAGGACATATGAAAACCAACATTGGCTTAGGACATCGCCATTAAGGTTCGACCTAGTTCGACCATGACGGATAACACTTCGACGACAGTAGAAGCAACATCCTTTTGGCTAAGGCCATCGCTATTAAGGTTCGACCCAGTTCAACCACGATGAATAACACTTCGACAACAGTGGAAGCAACATCATATTGGCTAAGGCCATCGCCATTAAGGTTCGACCCAGTTCGACAATGACGGATAACACTTCGACGACAGTCGAAGCAATATCCTATTGGCTAAGGCCATCACCATTAAGGTTCGACCCAGATCGACCACGGCAGATAACACTTCGACGACAGTCGAAGCAATATCCTATTGGCTAAGGCCATCGCCATTGAGGTTCAACCCAGTTCGACCACGACGGATAACACTTCGACGACTGTTAAAGTAACATCCTATTGGCTACGACCATCTCCATTAAGGTTCGACCCAGTTTGACCAAGGCGGATAACACTTCGACGACAGTCGAAGCAATATCCTATTGGCTAAGGCCATCTCCATTATAGTCGACCCAGTTTGACCACGACGAATAGCACTTCGACGTCGTCCGAAGCAATAACCTGATTGCTAAGGCCGGATCTCGTTCGCCCATGACGGCGGTTACTCTAACGACGGCCAAAATAAATACCCCAATGGATAAGGCCGTCAAGATCATTTCGACCCCGCTCAAGTCGCGATGAACCTATTTTTTAACAAACACCACCTCTGCAGAGGATGAGTACCAAAGAACAAAGGGCGACCAGAAAATAATAACGACAAAAACAAAGTTTATATATTACATCAACAAAATGTATCTACATTCAACCCCGTGAAAGGGCCCCATTATATTCAAAAAAAAGGAAAAAAACAAAACCTGTACAAATTCAAGTTGCTCGCCATTCTGCCTGTCGCCTCCTGGGCAATAAACTTCATTATACAAGGAGTTGGAGTCTAGCCGATTGACATCCGCAAAAGTGTAACCTTCCCGATTAGGGGAATCAGAGCAGTACCCGTAGGCTTCACGAGTGTTATGAGCCTCACACCTCCGTACCTAGACCTCCTCATCTGCCACTCGACCCTCGGCATAAAGCTCTCCATACACGTCGACCTTGGCTTCAGCAAAAATCCACATCTCATGCACGTTGCGACGCGTACTCTGATCCGAAGGGGGACGAGATCAGGAAGGTTGTGAAGGTCGAGCCACGTCCTCAGAAATTGTTGGGGAAACCTGCCTAAGGGCATTGACTTCCGCCAACGTAGCCTTAAGCTCAGCGGTTAAGTCCGCTACCTTACGCTAGAGATCGACATTCTTCGCCGCCACCCCCGACTGAGATCAAGCTCATCATCTTTCGCCTTGAAGAGAGTTTCCAATTCACTGCTACGAGCCACGACCTTCATCATCTCTTCATCCGTCTTCTCCAACTCAGCTACTCTGCGTTCTAGTTAGAGTTCTACATCCCTTTTGTTAGTAGCAGTTGTTGTTTCAAGAATTGTTGTTCCTGCCTTTGTTGGTTCACCTGGAACTTCTGGATGATTTGGTACATGTTTACCTTCCTTTTTTTCTTTTTTCTTTTTTTGCTGAAAACCTAAACTGAAATACAGTGATACAATTCTTCTCTTTTACTGATTTTTTGATTTTGGCGGAGAAGAAGAGGCTAATTGATAGGAAGATTAGTTGCATGCAGACTTACACGTGGCAATATACGTGGCAAAAGAGCATGTGTTTTGGTTGATTTTCGTTTTGTAAAGTGGGAGTTTTAGGTGGCATTTGTTTGGATAAATATTGATAGCCAAATTAGGTGGCTCTTTCTAGTTCTGACTTGTTCTAGTCTATAATAATTCAGGTTTCTAAAAAAATAGTTAGCGGCTAATTAATTTGAATCTCATGGGTAGGAATAATAAATAGTTTGGATATAAACAATGGGTAGGAATAATAAATAGTTTGGATATAAACATTAAAGGATAAATAGTTTGAATTTAATGGGTATAAAGTGAGATTTTCTCCCCAATGCAGATAAGTGTAGGAACCCAATAAATACAAACTTCATAGTAGATCAAGTTAGACAACTCACCAAACAAGAATATATATACACACAGTGTTACAAATGAAGCCCAAGAGTTTAGTTGAATAAAATCCTTCTCCAGTGGGTGTGGTATAAGCAGATGGCAGTGGCAAAACTTTGGCCCAATAATATCTCTGCGCCTAAGGCAGTTATCAAAGGGAAACTTATACAAATGTTTCGAATAAATCTCAACTTACCAACCTCTAGCTATTAATTATAGACTTGTTAAAACTAGCCAACAAAAATTGAAAAACCAAATAATAGGGTTCTTTCTTTTAAAGAATCACATTCAAAAATCACCTTCCATATTTTAAGCGTGATTAGCTACACTAGATATAAGACAGAAAGGAAATTTTATGGATGAGGTAGCAAATAAGGTGATGAAATAAAAAAATAATATACAATATTTCAAAATCTAAACAAAAAAGGAACTTTTTCAATGGGTATAGTTGAAATTCATTGAAAATATATAGAAAAGTCAATATACAAAATTTGAGAAAGATTGGAGGTGATTTGGACTGTTTTTATATCAAAATTCGTAATTAAATTAAGTTCAAAAAAGACTTCTACGACACATGTATCACGCATGTATCTCACACACAGGTATATATGGATATACATATGATATATAATAGATACAAATATGATACATATGTGATACACAAATAATACATTGTATGTTACACATATCATTTTTTTCATGTTCAGTTTATTTTTATAAAATTTTTAATTCAAACCACCTCAAAACTTTACAAAATCATCCCAAAACTACGACTAAAGCTCCTTAAGTTGTCCCCAATCTATTCTAATAACATCCACTCAAAACAAAGCAAAAATTTAATATTTTTTGCTACAAATAGCTGATTGGCTAATATTAGTAATATTTTATCAATTGGTCAATTTTTGTAATGTATTACCGATAAATGGACAAAGCTGGTAATTTTCCATTATCAATATATATATATATATATATATATATATATATATATATATATATATATATATATATATATATAGATATATATATATATATATATATATATATATACATATATACATATATATATACACACGTTTTGGCTAGCGAATGCAATTACTTTTGATCGACCGGCTAATTTTCTATTTTACTCAAATATATTTGAGGGTGCTCTTTGGTTCTATTTCTTATTATTTTATTTATTTTCTTAATAAACATCCCTAAAAAAAAAGCTAATAGATGACAGAAGAAATCAATTGTTTGGCTATCCCCAGTAATTGAGGGGTGGAGACCCCCTCTAGTGATGATTTGTCCAGTATTTCACAATATACTTACTGATTTGTATCATGTGTCTACTCAATTAATTCAAGGCTTAGATTTAATAGGTTAGTAAACAACTAAAAATGGTAATGCAATTTCAAATTAAGAAATAACAGAATTTTTACTGCTAACGGTGGCCGTCTATTATCACTGTATGTACTTACACTTTTTTGTCACTCAACACAACAGGCAGGCCCCACCATGATGTCATACCTAGTAAAACAGATAGAATAAGTATAAGAAAAGAAAAGAAAAATAATGTGGCGGGAATTAAGTTACATGATCATTTAACCGCCAAAAATAGTCCGTCACCTTATTCTTTTTATAAAAGATCATGAATACTAAATCAAAGATCTGAATTAATCTTTCTAACTAATTATATATTGTATATTTTATATGGTTCTTATGTTTAGATGATTATTTACGCTATTTTTGTTGAACTTACTAATGCCCTTTTGTTTTTGTTTCTGTTTTGATTTCCTTCACTGAGCCGAGGGTCGATTGGAAACAGCCTCTCTGCCCTTTCGGGTAGGGATAAGGCTCGTCTATATATTACCCTTCCCAAAACTCACTTTGTGGGACTATACTGGATAGTTGTTGTTGTTGTAGATTTTATATGAATATTACTTTCTATTCTTTTCCTGAGCAACCAAAAGTGTCTTAATAAATATGCTATTTAAATACGTCAATATAGAATCTTTGGACTTTAGAGGTAATTGGATGATCATAAACAGTTGCTTATCGCATTTAAACTACTTCAGTTGAATCTCTTTATTCGAATACTTTTGTGTCAACATGAAAGAGATAATTCTTGTCATTAGCAGTAAAAATTTTGTTATTTTTTTGTTTGAAATAGAATTATCATTTTTAGTTGTTTACTAACCTATTTAATGTCATCCTTAAATTAACTGAGTAGACGCATGGTACAAATTAGTAAGTATATTGAGCAATAATGGACAAGTTATCACTGGAGGGGATCTCCACCGCAATTAAGAGAGCTCTTTGGTTACTTTCAAACGTTATGAAACTAGTCTTCTTTCCTTTTTTTCGCCCTTTTCTGGAATAAAAGAAGTAGTAATTTTATTTATTTATTTTAACGTTAGAAGTCTTTGCCAACAAAATACCAGAACATTTTGAAAAACAAATTAATTCGAAGGAGGTGAATTCAGGTTTTGAAGATTGCGGATGTGCTTTTCGATTCTACAAAAATCTGTTTTGTATATAGGATTCCCACTACTAATATATTGCTATTTTCTAAAGATATATATATATATATATATAACATGAAATTTTTGCGAAACTTTACGGGGGCCAATGACCCCTCTTTGTATAGCATAAGTCCGCACACATAAAATTAATTTTACTTCTACTGTGAAAAGAAATTGGAGATTGGCAAGAAGAGGCTAGCTAATGAAATATTAAAGTTCTTATACTAATTTTGCATTTATCAGTTCAATAAGTTTCTTAGGGAGGAAAAAATCAGTATTTGATTGCTGATCAGGTCATAGTTGTTATTAAATCTGTATTACTGTAATAAATAATAAACAGTAAATTTTTTGAAATAGAAATAGAAATTTAGTAGCAACAGAATGTCAAAATAATATCTGGAAAAAATTTCGGGATAAATCGAACCCACTGAATGCATAATGTGTCCTTAAATAAATTATTATCCTCAAATACCTAAGATACTGGAATGTTATCCTACGAGGATATAACGATTTTTACTCACTAGTGTATTGGAATCCAAACTCTGATGAACTTTGAACCACTTAATGGTTGTAAAGTACATTGAAAAATTTTTGTGCAGAAGAAGAAAAAGAAAATTAGAAAATTTCGTAAGCAAAGATTTTGGGATTCAAAGCATATTCATAAACTTTCTAGCACGGTTTCTGAAAATTTGCGATCTTTCAGAATTAGCCATGGCTGTTGGAATAGGTGGGTATATTTCTGTTTGAAATATTGGGGGAAACCATAATTAAAATAATCCGCAAAAGAAAACGGACCTGATCAGGCCGCGTCGCAGGTCCTGGGCTATTTAATACCAAGAGAAGTGCTTTTTCAATTTAAGCACACTCATTTTTTTCCACCACAAATAATGGACACTTTTCTCTTTTCAAAGCGAAAGAGATCTCACTTTTCCTCCACTTTCTTCCCTCCATTTGCCATTCGCCGATCTTTAATCCCAACAACCTCCCACATGAATGAAAAATGGCTATAAGACAAAGGAATGCACAAACGAGGGTGTGATTTACATTCAAGGATTAATTGCACCTGGATAAGTAGGTTTCTCTATGAAATTTCCGCGATTAACTTATATCAGATATACTCGGCAATCGGTAGATTTGATATCTCTGAACCGTCGAGCTTTATTATATACCTAGACAACATAAGTCACACAACCAACCCTTAGCCATTTATGGTTCTCACTGTTGTGTTTTTCTCCCATGAACACCACTTAGTTTTATGAGTGCTTAGAGAATGTGCTTTTACTTTCAATCCCCTTGAAGCGACTTACACTTCACTCTCATATATGTGATTTCCAAATGTTTAATCATATAGACACACCGTATGGTCATATCCTGCCAAATCTAGTAAATCATTAAAAAGTATTAAGCTTTATTAACTCTTCAAAAAGCCTTAATACTTTACCTTGATTTCTGAATATTGTCTTCATCACGAGAATGGGTTGAGTTATTTGACAATGTTAAACTGTCATTCATAACTTTTCATCACGATAATAGGTTGAGTTATTCGACAATGTCAAACTGTCATTCATAACTTTTTTTGATCTTTTTGAACCTAACTCTTGGGATCTCCATTTTGCTAGGTAGAGTTACCGCCATGATGACTTGTCCTATGCCTTAACCACATTCCCTTCGATGATCTTTCAACTGTCTCTCTAGATAGACCTTTTGTAAGTAGATCCGACACATTTTTTCTTGACTTTACATAGACAATCATGATAACACCACTAGAGAGTCGTTGTCGAATGGTATTGTCTCCATCGTATATGACAATATTTTTCATTATACATAATGCTCTTTGCCTTACCTATTGTCGCTTGACTATTACAATATATACATATATGTACCAAAAGTTTGGGCAAAATAGAATATCTTCCAAGAAATTTTGAAGCCATTCAGCTTCTTCACCAGCCTTCTCTAAAGCTATGAATTCAGATTTCATTGTAGAACAGGCGATGCATGTTTGTTTGGATGGTTTTCAAGATACCGCTCCACCTCCAATTGCAAAAACATATTCACTCGTGGATTTAATTTCAGATGATACCCCTATCACGGAGAGATATTTATCATAATGCAAAGCATAATGTTGTGTATGTTTTAGTTACCCCAAAACCCGTTTCATTTCCATCCTTTGTATTTGATTGAGATACATGTAAACCGACTCAGTTTACTAATTGCACATGCTATATATGATTGCGTCAATTCAGGATATAATCAAACTTTCCAATACTCTTGCATAATCCAGTTGTGAGTTACTTTCACCTTCATTCTTTTAAAGTGTATAACTCACGTCAATTGGAGTCATAGCAATTTTAAAATCTAAATACTTGAACTTGTCAAGTACCTTTTCAATGTAGTGAGACTGTAATAATGCTAGACCTTATGGAATCTTGTGAATTCTGATTCCTAAGATCACATCAGCAACTCCTAAATCTTTTATGTCAAATTTTCTAGCCAACATGCGCTTAGTAGAATTTATATCTGCCATATTTTTGCTCAATATCAACATGTCATCAACATATAAACAAACAATGACTTCATGTCTTGGAGTGTTTTTAATGTAAACACATTTGTCACATTCGTTGATTTTAAATCCACTTGCTAATATTGTTTGGTCAAATTTGGGATGCCATTATTTGGGTACTTGTTTAAGTCTATAAAGTGACTTAACAAGTTTGCATACTTTCTTTTCTCTACCCGAAACTATAAAACCCTCAAGTTTTTCCATGCAAATCTCTTCCTCCAATTCTCCATTTAAGAAAGTGTTTTATCACCCATTTGATGGATTTCAAGACCATACACGGACGCTAGTATCACTAACACTCGAATAGATGTTATCCTTGTTACTCGCAAGTAAGTGTCAAATTAATCAAGTCCTTCCTTTTATCTATAACCTTTAACAATAGGTATAACCTTATATTTGTCAATAGTGTTATCGACTTTTATTTTTCATTTAAAGATCTATTTCGAACCTAAAGGATTATTTACTGGAGAAAGATCAACAAATTTCCATGTATGGTTATCTAAAATTGATTAAATCTCACTATTGACTACCTACTTTCAAAATGATGAATCTGAAGATGATATAGCTGCTTTAAAAGTTTGAAGCTCATTTTCAAGAAAGAATATCACAAAATCTAGTCCAAAGGAAGTAGATATTCTTTGACGTTTGCTACGCCTTGGATCTTCTTCATGTAGAGTACTTTCCTTTGGTTCTTCCCGTGGTCGTTTAGTTCTTTCACTTAACAACTCGCATTCAGTTTTATACGGATATATACTTTCAAAAAATTCAACATTATCTAATTAAATTACTGTATTAACATGAATTTCAGGATTATCAAATTTATGAACCAAAAATCGACATGCTTTACTATTTGTAGCACATGTAATAAAAATGCAATCTATAATTTTTAGTGTGATTTTAACCCTTTTGGGTGAAGTTACTTGTACCTTTTCTAAACACCCCATTCTTTAATATATTTCAAGTTGGATTTTTTTCCTTTCCATTTTTCATATGAAATAAATTGCGTTTAGCTGTGTCATACTCTATTGAGTATGCAGTTAGCCGTAAGAATAACCCCCCCCCCCCCCCCACACACACACACAAAAAAAAACTTTGCGGTAGTCTGGAATTTATTAATAAAGAATTCATTATTTCCTTTAATGTCAGATTTTTTCTTTCCACAATTCCGTTGGATTGAGGTGTGTAGGGGCAAAAGTTTGATGGATAATTTCATATTCTGAATATATTTTCGCAAACGAAGATTCATATTCTCCACCCTTATAACTTCTAATCATTTTAATCTTTTTATTCAATTGAATCTCCACTGTCGAAACACGTTCTCAAATCGCTAAAACTAAACGTGTGTTCATCTTTGTAGGTTTTGATAAATGACAAACCGACGCGCATGGAACATTGACATATGCCGAAGTCCAAGCACAAGAGAAACAAAGAACAAGATCAAGTAAAGCAACGAAGATATACATTTATATTGTGATCTTGATCCAACAATAGATTCAAGTCTTGGCTTCTCTCGTAGAATCATTTTCATCAAACCATGCATCTTTGTTTTAAAACAAAATGATTTTCAAACATTTTCATTTTAGCCAAAATAAATTTTAAACATGTCTTTCAAATCTGGACAGAAATAATCGATTATGTTTTTTTGATAATCAATTATGTTAAGATAGTGTAAACCGAAATATACAAAACAGCAAAATAATCGATTATGTCTTTTTGATAATCGATTATGTTAAGACAATGTAAACCGGAATTTACAAAATAGCAAAATAATCGATTATGTCTTTTTGATAATCGATTATGTTAAGACAGTGTAAATCGGAATTTACAAAACAGCAAAATAATCGATTATGTAATATGATAATCGATTATCCTCTTTATTCGAATTATATTTAAAATTCCGCAGAATCGATTATCCTATATAGCATAATCGATTATTCACTGACCGTTGCCAAAGTATTTTTAAACGCTGAAAGATAATCGATTATGCACAAGGCAATAATCGATTATGCTAGCATAAAATCAGCGTCTGATTTTTGAACGTTATCAGGTAATCGATTATGCAATTTGAATAATCGATTATTCTAGCTTAAAATCTACATATGATTTTTGAACGATTTGCAGATAATCGATTATTCTAGCACAAAATCAGCAATTAGTGATTGGCAATCAAGCAACGGTCTTTGGGTCTTTGAGGAATATAAATACACCTCAAAACCACTCTTTTAAGAACAACAACTGAATACAATTCTTGCTTAAGCTTACATACTTTCATATCAATCATTTCATATTCATTTCATATTTTTTGAGAGCCAAATTCTTGACGAAGTTGTTGTGTTCTTAAGCGTATTAATTTTACTTACATCTACTCTATAAGAGAGTCTTGTCTTGAGTGCTAAGTGTTTGCATACACTTGAAGGGAAGTTCTAATCCCTTGTTGTAAGAAGGAAAGTTTAGTTCCTTGACTTGAAGTCTTGAGGTGAGGTATCCTCGAGCAAGTTGAAGTTTTGTAGAGTGTATATCTACGAGCAAGTGTAACGGTTTGTTAGGCACCCGTAAGCTTAACGGAGTTAGTGTAAAACTCAAGAGAGTCTCTCGGGGACTGGACTAACCACACGTTGTGGTGAACCAGTATAAATTCGGTGTGTTCTCTCCTTACTACTTTAATTACTGCATTTACTTTATTCCTGCAATTTTAATTCCGCAAATTTATCTTGATTTTTATTAAAATGCTATTCACCCCCCCCCTCTAGCGTTAAGCGTATATTCTAACAATTGGTATCAGAGCCTAACTCTCTGAAAGACTTAACAGTTTGAGAGAAACAATCTATGGCTTCTACTCGTAACGTTTATGCAGGACTAGGTGAAGGACAATGCTTCACAAGGCCACCACTCTTCGATGTCACCAATTACACTTATTGGAAGGAGAGGATGAGAATATTCATCCAATCAAATAACTTTATACTGTGGAAAATTATAAAGAATGGAGAGCAAATACCAACCAAAAAGGTTGAAAATGAAATGGTTCCTAGATCCGAAGATGAATACGATGCGGACGATATCAGAAAAGTGGAGAACAACGCTAAAGCCATCAACATGATGTACTGTGCTGTAAACCCCGATGATTATAGGAAAATATCATGTTGCACAACGGCCAAGCAAATGTGGGATAAATTGGAAATCACCTACGAAGGTACGGACCAGGTAAGAGAAGCTAAAATAAATTTTCTAACCCATGAATATGAACTTTTTCATATGAAGGAAAACGAGAAGATAGATGATATGTTCGAACGATTTTCAAAAATCGTTAATGATCTTCATGCTCTTAAGCAGACTTTCACGGATAGGGAACTTGTCCGTAAAATTCTTCGAAGTCTAACTCCGGAATGGCGCTCCAAAGCCGACGCTATTCAAGAATCAATCGGCATTACAAATGTCACAATCGATGGGCTTAGAGGTAATCTCAAAACCTATGAATCTACTATTCTTAACCCTCCTTTGGATGATAAAAGGAAACGAAGAATCGCTCTTAAAGCAAGCACGGCTCAACCTCAAAATGATGAGGATTCAAGCGACGAAGATAACGAGTTCGGACTCGTTATTAAGAAATTTCACAAGTTCATGCGAAAGGAGTATGAACGAAAAGGTAAGTGACAAGGAGACCAATTAAAGTGCTATGGATGCGGAGAAATCGGGCATATCAAACCAAATCCAAATACCAAAAAGGAGAAGAAACCCGTCAAGAAACAAAGAGCATACATCTCTTGGGGAGGCGACTCCGGAGACGAATCAAGCGATGGAGAAGGAAACGAGACCGCAAACTTGTGTCTTATGGAACACGAAGAAACTCAAATGAGGTATGTACTACTTCTAAGAACTATTTCACTTTAGAAGAAATGCAAGATGCATTTGATGAATTGTATAAAGAGTTTATTAGCGCTTCTAAATCTATAAAAGATTTAAGAAAACAAATCTCTTCAAAAGAAAAGGAT
Organism: Nicotiana benthamiana; assembly: GCA_034376525.1. Classification (NCBI taxonomy): domain Eukaryota; kingdom Viridiplantae; phylum Streptophyta; class Magnoliopsida; order Solanales; family Solanaceae; genus Nicotiana; species Nicotiana benthamiana. Next base: position 88,118,433 of record CM067335.1, read on the forward strand.
TTTGAAAAACTAACTCTTGAAAATGAGAAATTAAAAGAGGAAAACAAGTTTTACGGCAAAAGAAGCGCCAATAAACCCGAAAGCTCAAACAATGGTTGTACATCTTGCAAATCTTTAAAAGATGAAGTAGAAAAACTTAAGAGCACCTTGAATAAATTCAACTCCTCTCACAAAAATCTCAATGAGGTTCTTATAAACTTGAAATCTACTAAACATGGAATAGGTTTCAAAAATGTGTCTAACGAAAAAGATGAGACCATTCCTAAACAACCTAGAAATAACAATCCTAGGACCACTATACATCTTAGAACGAGCACTAGAAGAAATGTGGAACAATTTAGAACACCTAGAAAAGATTTTCAAAAATTGCAACCTAGAAATATTCAACCTAGAAATAATAATCCTAGAATCCTTATGCATCCTAGAATAAACACTAGGAGAAATGTTGAGCAATTTAGAACACCTAGAAAAGATTTTCGAAAATTACATCAAAACTATATTCCAAAAAATAGGGTGAATGAATTTAGATCCCCAAATTATTATCATCCTAGAAGAATGCACAATCCGAATGTCATTTGTCATTATTGCAATGAAATTGGACATATTGCTCCCCCATGCTTCACTAGACATATACATTTCACTGCAGGTCAATGACACCACTATTTTGCACCTAACACACAAGGACCCAAAACAGCTTGGGTACCAAAAACTCATTAATTTGTCTTGTAGGTATGCTTGAGGGCATCAAGTGAACTTTGGTACCTTGATAGAGGATGCTCCAAGCACATGACCGGAGATGAATCAAAATTCGTACAACTAAAACCAACCAAAGGAGGAAGCGTAGTCTTTGGAGATAGCAACAAAGGAAAAATTATCGGCATTGGATTGGTCGGTAAGGACGAATCCTCCTCCATTAAGCATATTTTGCTAGTTAAAGGTCTCAAACATAATCTCTTGAGCATAAGTCAATTATGTGACAAGGGAAATCTTGTATTGTTTGATTCCGAAGAATGCTTAGTTATCCGTCATAGTGATTTTAAAGTTATTCTTCGTGGCATTAGAATTGATAATATCTATATGGTTGATCTTGAAAATTCTTCATCAAGTTTTGTGAATTGCCTTATGAGTAAAGAAGACGACATCTGGTTATGGCATCGTAGAGTAGCTCATGTATATATGAATTTTTTAAACAAACTAGTCTCACAAGATTTAGTAATTGGTCTTCCAAATATAAAATTTGAAAAAGACTCGATTTGTGATTCATGTCAAAAAGGGAAACAAACAAAAGCCTCTTTTAAATCCAAAAATGTTGTTTCAACCACTAGAGCTTTACAACTTCTACACATGGATCTTTTCGGACCATCTAGAATTAAAAGTCACGGTGGTAATCTTTATGCCTTTGTTATTGTTGATGACTACTCTAGATTTACATGGACGTTATTTCTTGCTCATAAAAGTGATGCAGCCTTTAAAAGTTTTCTTAAACGTATTCAAAATGAAAAGAACACAACCGTCACTTCCATAAGAAGTGATCATGGGGGAGAGTTCGATCATAATGTCTTTGCGGATTTTTGTGACGAACTCGGTATTGCACATACCTTTTCGGCTCCACGTACACCACAACAAAATGGAGTGGTGGAACGCAAAAATCGATATCTCGGAGAGATGGCGAGAACCATGCTCGATGAGGCTAAGATTCCCAAACAATTTTGGGCGGATGCCTTGAGTGCCGCTTGCTATGTTTTAAACAGAGCTGTCATAAGACCGATACTCATAAAAACTCCCTATGAACTCTACAAGGGAAGGAAACCTAACCTCTCCCATCTTAGAGTCTTCGGTTGTAAATGTTTCATTCATAACAACGGAAAAGATAGCTTGGGAAAATTTGACGCGAAATCTGATGAAGGAATTTTTCTTGGTTATTCATCGCGTAGTAAAGCATATAGAGTTTTCAATAATCGAACCAAAACTATTGAGGAATCTCCTCATATAGTATTTTGTGAAAATGATGCTCGCTTGGCGAGAAAGGATTTCTGTGATGGTCTTGCAGATGCTTTAAACAAAATCAATCTTCAAGACGAGGTGCAAAAGGAGAATCCAAAGGAAGTTCAAGATGAAATCGTGGAACAACTATTGGAAGAAGCACCACCACAAAAAGACGAATCGATGATGCCCAAAGCATGGAGGACGTCTAAAGACCATCCTCTTGACAAGGTAATCGGCAATATTGAACAAGGGGTAAGTACTCGAAACCTTCTTAAAGACACTGTAAGACATATGGCTTTTGTTTCACAAATAGAACCTACAACCATTTCCGAAGCAATTGGGGATGAGCATTGGACCTTGGCAATGCAAGAGGAGCTTAACCAATTCAAACGTAATGATGTTTGGGAATTGGTGCCAAGACCCGATAATCACACCATAATTGGTACGAAATGGGTTTTTCGAAATAAATTAGATGAAAACGGTATAATCACTAGAAACAAATCTAGGCTTGTAGCTAAAGGATATAATCAAGAAGAAGGAATTGATTATGAAGAAACTTATGCACCCGTAGCACGGCTAGAAGCTATTCGTCTATTACTTGCTTTTGCCTCTTCTATGAATTTTAATTTATATCAAATGGATGTAAAGAGTGCCTTCCTAAATGGGTTTATTAAAGAGGAAGTATATATTGAACAACCCCTGGGCTTTGAAGACTTTAAATCTCCCGATCATGTCTTCAAACTTAAGAAAGCCCTCTATGGTCTTAAACAAGCTCCCCGAGCTTGGTATGAACGCTTAAGCAAATTTCTTTTGGACAATGAGTTCATTAGGGGGAAAGTTGACACTACACTCTTTATTAAGAACAAAAACAGTGACATCTTATTAGTTCAAATATATGTAGATGATATTATTTTTGGTGCTACTAACAATTCTTTGTGCAAGGAATTCTCTGAATTAATGACATGTGAATTTGAAATGTCAATGATGGGTGAGCTAAACTTCTTCTTGGGGTTGCAAGTGAAACAAATGAAAGAGGGAACTTTCATTTGCCAATCTAAATATTGCAAGGAGTTGCTAAATCGTTTTGAAATGAGCAACGCCAAAGCAATGGCCACTCCAATGAGTACATCCGACCATCTTGACAAAGATGAGAAAGGTAAGGAAGTAGACACAAAGAAGTATCGAGGTATGATCGGATCCCTTCTTTATCTTACTGCAAGTAGACCGGACATCATGTTTAGCGTGTGTTTATGCGCTCGATATCAATCATGTCCAAAGGAGTCGCACCTAACTGCGGTAAAACGGATAATGAAGTATCTTGTTGGAACTATGAATGTGGGACTATGGTATCCCAAAGGTTCTTCATGCCAACTTGTTGGCTATTCCGATTCCGATTTTGCGGGTTGCAAATTGGACCGCAAGAGCACTAGTGGCACTTGCCATTTGCTCGGTAGCTCTCTAGTTTCTTGGTTTAGCAAGAAACAAGTAAGTGTTGCGTTATCCACAACCGAGGCTGAATATGTAGCCGTGGGGAGTTGTTGTGCTCAAATCCTTTGGATGAAACAACAACTCTCGGATTATGGTCTTAGTATCAATCATATCCCTCTTCGATGTGATAATACTAGCGCCATAAGCTTGACGAAGAACCCTATTCTTCACTCAAGAACGAAACACATAGAAATTAGGCACCACTTCATAAGAGCTCACGTTCTCAAAGGTGATGTCGAAATTGAGTTTGTTGAAACCAAATATCAATTGGCCGACATCTTCACAAAGCCTTTAGAGAAAGAGTTCTTTTTCCGAATTCGTAGTGAACTCGGAATACTTGACTCCACGTTGATCTAATACATGCATTTCATTTTTCCTTTAACGATTAATGACTTGAGCGTCGGAGGCGCCTAATTGTTTTTTGCAGGTATCGCCCCAAAGTCAGGGGGAATACAGTCACATATTTGCTGACCAAATGCAATAATCGATTTTTACAATACAACAATCGATTATGTAACATTTCCGTTTTGCAAGATTTTGGCGACCATATGCAATAATCGATTATATTTGTGTTCTGTTTTCCAGATTTTTGGGCAAACTTATAACATAATCGATTATCCCAAAAGCCATAATTGATTATCTTAACATTCTGTTTGTCAAATGATTAGTGAACATATAGAATAATCGATTATCTATTAATCGCAATCGATTATTAACTAATTCTGTTTTGCAGGTCTAAGCCAGAGATTAAAATAATCGATTATCGGCAACCTCGTAATCAATTTTCCTTTACCGCTTCGACTTCGTCGGGTAGTACATTTCCTGACATAATCGATTATCTCAAAATGATAATCGATTATTCTCTGAATCTGTTTTCCAGACTGGGTCACCAAAATCGATTATCTGACCAACAAAATCGATTATCAACGTTCACTTTTTCAAACTTCTTACTGTTTTTTGACCGTTTGGGACTTAGAATCTGAATTTATTGTACAATTAAATGCCTTCATCTCCTTCACTCTATAAATAGGTGCTTCCACCCTTCAAATTCTTCACTCCAACATCACTCCTAGCTCATAATATTCTTCCAACGTCTTCAAAAAGTTCTGCAAAGGCTCTCAAATTTCTTTTTAAATGACGGGCAAGAATTCTAAACGAGCTCGCTCCGGCAAACATATTGCCTCCTCTTCCATTGCTCCTCCACCCGTTCACTGCTATAAAGACGGATCTTATTTATGGTTCGACAGTGAAGCCGAACTTATTCGTTTCGTCGAAAAATTTGAAAATCAGGAAATCCTTCCTCCTCGATTCTCCACTGATCGATTCCTTAGGCACATCGCCCCTCCATCCACAACAAATATCCTCATACAAAGTCAACTTCTTGAATTCATATATCTTCAATCCCCTTACATTCACCCTTCTCTAATTCATGCCTTCTATTCCAATCTCGGGAAGGACGAAGATGGTGAACTTGTCTCGAGCATCAATGGAGTTCCAATTCTTTTAAATGAGGAAAACATGCAAGTCCTCACTAAACTTCCACGAAATGGGGAAGACATTTCACTCTACACTAGGGAAGAAGGTGCTTTATTTGATGAACAACGCCTTTTAAACCAAATTGGCATTGGCGAATTTATTGCAAGTCCGGAGCATCGTCGCCCAACAATTACGCACATGCTCCCGGAATATCGTCTAATCTTTTATTTCATAACCCGCGTTCTAAAACCGCGCAAATTCAATCATACGACTCTCTCTCATGAGGATTCAAAACTCATGCACGCAATTATCACCGAGGCTCACATCAATTGGTGCCAGTTCGTCATGACTCACATGTATGATGCAATTGGGGACGATAAGCCACTCCCCTATGCTTTTGTCATAATGGCTCTTTTTCAAGCCTCCGGTATCGACACCTCCGTTGGTCCTCACAAAAAGGCAACAAAACATTGGAAAATTCAAGAATCTTCATTTCCCAATATCGGTGAACATCCGGCTCCTCCTCCAACTCAAAGACGTCGTCCTCAGGCCCCGTCCGTTGATACCCTCCAAATCATTTCTGTGCAACTTGCCTCTTTGTCCACGTCCATGACTCGTATTGATAGGAATGTCACCCGATTATCCCACGAGCTTCATGGATACTTTGACCACGTCCGCTATCCCTATGCCCAAGTTGTCCTTCCGGAAGAAGTGCCGGATGCCGAGGCGGATGTTAATGTTGACAATGAATAATGTCTTGTCTATTTTTTCTTGCTTCCATTATGTCTCATTTAAATAATATTTTGTCTATTTTTCTTGCTTTATTATGTATTTTCAGTACTGTTTCCTCAATAAAAGGTTATTTATTTTTGCTAATGTCAAAAGGGGGAAGAATAAGGGCTATGCACGCTAATACATATTGGCATAAATTGAAGGGGAACTCATTCACATATCTATATACTTGTCTTGGACTGTCATTATCAATTATTTATTATGCATATCCCGATATTGGTTTGCCATTAACAAAAAGGGGGAAATTGTTGAAACACGTTCTCAAATCGCTAAAACTAAACGTGTGTTCATCTTTGTAGGTTTTGACAAATGACAAACCGACGCGCATGGAATATTGACATATGCCGAAGTCCAAGCACAAGAGAAACAAAGAACAAGATCAAGTAAAGCAACGAAGATATAGATGAGTCATTTTATATTGTGATCTTGATCCAACAATAGATTCAAGTCTTGGCTTCTCTCGTAAAATCATTTTCATCAAACCATGCATCTTTGTTTTAAAACAAAATGATTTTCAAACATTTTCATTTTAGCCAAAATGAATTTTAAACATGTCTTTCAAATCTGGACAGAAATAATCGATTATGTCTTTTTGATAATCGATTATGTTAAGACAGTGTAACCCGGAATTTACAAAACAGCAAAATAATCGATTATGTCTTTTTGATAATCGATTATGTTAAGACAATGTAAACCGGAATTTACAAAACAGCAAAATAATCGATTATGTCTTTTTGATAATCGATTATGTTAAGATTGTGTAAACCGAAATTTACAAAACAGCAAAATAATCGATTATGTAATATGATAATCGATTATCCTCTTTATTCGAATTATATTAAAAATTCCGCAGAATCGATTATCCTATATAGCATAATCGATTATTCACTGACCGGTAAGTATATACTTAGTCAAAATATATGCAATAGAATCTTTGTTGTATTCGGCTCAATCCTTTTAGTAAAAGATTGGGCCGAGTTTAATTGCAATTCAATTAAGAGAACGAAGGATAATTACTTGAGTTCTTTCTCCTTATCCTTCTTTATTTCCTGCTAATTTATCTGCTAATGTCTACTGTTTTTACTTATCCAAAACGTCCACTGCTGTGATTATGCACAAGGCAATAATCGATTATGCTAGCATAAAATCAGCGTCTGATTTTTGAACGTTATCAGGTAATCGATTATGCAATTTGAATAATCGATTATTCTAGCTTAAAATCTGCATATGATTTTTGAACGATTTGCATATAATCGATTATGCAAATCAGATAATCGATTATTCTTGCACAAAATCAGCAATTAGTGATTGGCAATCAAGCAACGGTCTTTGGGTCTTTGAGGACTATAAATACACCTCAAAACCACTCTTTTAAGAACAACAACTGATTACAATTCTTGCTTAAGCTTACATACTTTCATATCAATCATTTCATATTCATTTCATAGTTTTTGAGAGCCAAATTCTTGACGAAGTTGTTGTGTTCTTGAGCGTATTAATTTTACTCACATCTACTCTATAAGAGAGTCTTGTCTTGAGTGCTAAGTGTTTGCATACACTTGAAGGGAAGTTCTAATCCCTTGTTGTAAGAAGGAAAGTTTAGTTCCTTGACTTGAAGTCTTGAGGTGAGGTATCCTCGAGCAAGTTGAAGTCTTGTAGAGTGTATATATCTACGAGCAAGTGTAACGGTTTGTTAGGCACCCTTAAGCTTAACGAAGTTAGTGTAAAACTCAAGATAGTCTCTCGGGGACTGGACTAACCACACGTTGTGGTGAACCAGTATAAATTCGGTGTGTTCTCTCCTTACTACTTTAATTACTGCACTTACTTTATTCTTGCAATTTTAATTCCGCAAATTTATCTTGATTTTTATTAATACGCTATTCACCCCCCTTCTAGCGTTAAGCGTATATTCTAACATCCACTTTATTCTTGTATTGCTTAATTGGTTCATCCTTACTATTAAATAAATAAACATAACAATATCGAGTGCAATCGTCGACAAAAGTTATAAAATACTTTTTTCCTCCTCGAGATGGTATCGACTTCATATCACAAATGCCAGTACGAATTAATTCTACAGGATTTGAATTCCTTTCAACAGACTTATAATGATGTTTTACAAGCTTAAATTCAACACGTATTTGACATTTTAATTATTACACTCAAATTTAGGCAATACTTCGGAATTAATTAACTTCTGTAACGTTTATAATTGACATGTCCTAATCGAATCGGCCATAAATCATTTGACTCCAATAAGTAAGAAGAAGCTGAAATTTTATTCATACCGTCAACAACCATTACATTGAGTTTGAAAAGGCCCTCTGTGAGGTAGCCCATTCAAACATACATTTCTTTCTTGATTACAATAACTTTTTCAGAAACAAATACACATTTGAATCCATTCTTAACAAGTAAATAAGTAGAAACTAAATTCTTCCTCATAGTAGGAGCACGATGAACATTATTGAGCATTAACGCCTTGCCGGAAGTCATCTTTAGGAATACCTTTCCATAACCTTCTGTGATGACTCGACCAGCCGTCACGTGAGTTACCGCACGTTTCCCCCTTGTTGTATGGGTTCATGTTTCAGTATCAGTATTAGATTTGATCGGGTGTAATTTTATTGGTTTTGGTTGAAGATAAGGCGCATAGCCCTCTTAGAAGGAAGCTTGTATAAGAAAAGTCAATCAGAAGTTGACTGAGTGTTTAGGAGGCTTGGATGTGAATTCCGGTGGTTCGATTAGCTTTGCGGGATGATTTTTTACTTAGGAGTGCGATGAAATTGAATTTGGAGGTCCGGTGTAGAATTAGGCTTGAATTGGCGAAGTTTGAATTTTGGCGGATTCCGGGTGATAGGTGAGATTTTGATTCGAGGATTGGAATGGAATTCCGAGAGTTTTTGTAGCTTAGTTAGGTGATTTTGGATATGTGCGCAAAATTTTAGGTCATTTGGACGTCGTTTGGTCAAGTTTTTTATCGAATGTCAGATTCGGATGCTTTAGTTAAACTTAGGCTTGAATCCGTCAAGATTTGATGATTTCTGTGTTAATGGATGTTTTTCGATGATTGGAACATGTTTGAATAATATTTTAGAATGAGTTGGTGATTTTGGTTGAGGTCCCGGGGGCCTCGGGGTGAGTTCAGGTGGTTAAACAGAGTGTTTGGAGTTTGTTGCATGTTTTGGAATTTCTGGTTCTGTCATTTCCGTAGAAGCGGACAAGAGTCCGCATAAGCGGTCTCGCAGAAGTGGGCCAGGAGGTCGCAGAAGCGGTCCTTTAGGGTTTGGTATTTTCCATAGAAGCGAAGAGGTGTCCGTAGGAGCGGTTTTTGACAGCAAAAGCAGTCCTAGAGATTTTAAGCTAAACCGCAGAAGCGGTTGTTGCGACGCAAAAGCAGGAGCCGCAGGTGCGGTAATTCGACCGTAGAAGCGAAAATCAGCCTGGGCAGAAGGGGTTTTATTGAACATTTCATTCGCGACTTGGGTTCATTTTTCCACCATTTTTGCACCACCTTGAGAGCTTGTTGGTAGATTTTGAAGAGGGTTTCGATGGGAAGTGATATGAGGTAAGTCTTGTGATCTAGAAACATAATTTAATCAAAGAATCATCCATTAAATTCTCTAAATTTGGGTATAAAATTGGAGAAACTAGGGCTTGAGTTTTTGATATTCCAAATTGGGATTTGATAGGCCATTTGAGCTTGGATTTGGGAGTTCTTGGTATGAACGAACTCGTGGAGAGACGGGGGATTCTGGAGATGTAAGCTTCGTAATTTTTCGAGAAGCGGGCCCAGGGCTTGGGGTTTGCTAGTTTCGAGATTTTTGTTATATTCTGATTATTTTTTATTGGGTGTTGACCTATTAGCATATTATGATGATTTTGGTTAGATTTGACGCGCATGGAGGTCAATTTGAAGGCTAAAGGTGTCTCGAGTGAGGAATTTAAATGGTTCGAGGTGAGTAATACTTGGGAATGATATCGTAAGGGTTTGAAATCCCGAATTTGCACATCTTGGTGCTGCATTGTGGTGACTTGCACGATGGACCTGAGCGTGGGGTAGAGCACCGTTGGGGATTGTGACTTGGTCCGTCCCGGTTGTTTGTTTTCACCGTGAAATTGTAAATGATTTGTTGTTATCATTATGGCTTGGGCTCCTTTCCATACTTGGGGCTTATTGCCAATTATTTGAACTCTTATTGAACTATCATCACTGTTTTCCTTACTATTTGAAATATCATTGAACTCAATCCATGTGATTTACACTGTTTCATGAACTCAGCTATATTATTCTCAAACTTGGATTTTTAACTGAAATTTGAACTATTGTTTGAGCTGAGTATTATTGTTTTACGGACGCCCCGAGGGGCTTTTTACTATTTTGTACTGATTGAGGTTGAGGTCCATATGTGAGGGCATGAAGAGTGATGTAAGGAGGCTTCCAGGCCTCGAGTGTTATGTGTGCATATGCATATTCATACATGGATCAGACTGCACGCCATAGAAGCATATTGCATGGATCTAGCTTCACACTGCAGTATTATATATATATATATATATATATATATATATTATATTGGATCGGGCTGTAGCCCGCAACATTATATATATTATATTGGACCGGGCTGCATGCCGCATCATTTTATATATTACATTGGATCGGGCTGCACGCCGTAGCATCATATTTATTATATTGGATCGGGTTGCACTCCGCAACGTTTTCGCTTGGGCTGTAGCAGCCCCTCCAGAGTCTGTACACACCCCCAGTGAGTGCAGGGTACCCATGGATTGGGCTACGCGCCATAGCGGTCATGTGCGTTGCATTGAATTCATGCATTCACTCCTGTTTGTACTACGTGGAACGACATTTAGCACTGATATATTATTGGCAAACATACTATTACTTGCCTTGTTGACTAGATACCCTGATGTTATATGTTAAGGAGTGTCGTGCCGAAGGGGCAGACTTATGAGTGGACTTGTTCTATCTGATATAGCATTCATATGCTGGGTTGTTGAAAGTAAAAGAGATATTTGAAAAAAAAGAGACTTTGTAAAAGAGATTTTGAACTGATCTTGAGATTTTCTAAAGGGATTTTTCACGGTATTTAGATTTTTCTCAAAGGGTTGTTCTCTCTTTTATAGCAGTTTGGTGTGGCCATACGTGTTTTCTTATCGCTTAGACATTATTATCTCTTATTACCACGAGTTGGAAGTACTCACTTTACTCCTTGTATCTCGCGTGCAGTTGCAGGTACTGATCACCCGGTAGCGGGTTAGTAGCAGATTGAAGGTATTGCTATCATAGCTAACCAAGTGACTGTCAGCGTTCGCGGCACCGAGATTCTTTTTCTTCTTGAATTCCAAGATTTTTACTCTATGTATTATATACTTTTTAATTTTAATAAAGGCACTCCTAGATGGTCGTGACTTGTGACACCCCGGTCGAGCTGTATTGGGTTGTGTTCATATTGATTAATATCATTAATTCAGATTTGAACTGCTATATAACTGGCTAAGTACTTTAAGTGGTGTTCTAAAACGGTCTGGATGTCCTTGTCTTTACGAGAGGTGCCATCACGACCATGTTAGGGAATTGGGTCGTGACAAGTTGGTATCAAAGCCTAGGTTACCAGGTCTCACGAGTCATGAGCAGGTTTAATAGAGTCTCGCGGATCGGTGCAGAGATGTCTGTATTTATCCTCGAGAGGTTGCAAAACTTTTAGGAAAAACTTCACTTTCTTGGAATTCTAATCGTGCGTACTTGATTCGGCTTGAGGTTTAATTCTTGAAATTCCTTTCACACGTATGTATGCGCGCGCGAGTGCTCAGTAGTATATGTACCTGGATGGCTTGTGATTCCCCGATCAAGGGGTGAGATGTTATCTCCATGAGTTCATGTTGGTCCAGTTAGGAGGACTTGAGGCCGGATCTTTGCCTATGACTTGAGCACCGAGGTGCTGATTGTGTGAGCAAGTGTTTTGAACTTATATGTTCAGTAATGTTCTTATTAGCCGGGTTGGCGGAGGGATATCCATGTGACGAGTATGTCAGTACTGCGAGGGGTATCTTTGTAATTTTGGTAGTGACGAAGCAGTCTGATGGATAATAGATGAGCTATTAAGTGTTTGTTTTCTATTGCGGTCTGATGTGTATCCCCAAGTTATGGGCGCATGAAGAATATTTTTCATGTCTCTTAGTGGGAAAATATACATTTCATAAGGTGGTACGAGCTCAGACTCGTGAAGACTAATGGATTGTGTAACATATATGATGGTGGAAGACATGTTGAAATATCGAAATGAGGCGAAGCATGTGGGTTATCTCCTGCGGAGTGTTTTGAGGGGTATGCTCCTTATATGTGTTAGAAGGTCTCATGATTAATTGAAGGGTATGTGTTGAAATTTGAGAATTTGGGGACGCGTAAGAAATGGACTCAGTTGATGTGGAAATGAATGCGAGATTTGTAAAGAATGACAGTGCTAGATGATCTGTGTATTCACAAACTTGTAAATGACTTGAGTTTAATCTCACCATAATATTGTGGCATCATTGGAGTAAAAGTGCTATGAGTTGTTAAAAATGCCTTGATATATGGCTTCGAGCCAAGTTGGGGAGGTTGTTGTTGATCAGCTGATTGCACGGTTATGTGCAATATTGGTTTCGTTTCTAGGGGTGATGGCGGATCAGTTCTGGTTTTATAAATTGAGCTGAGGATGGCACGGGTGAAGCAAATCTTTTACAAAGGTTATATGGTGCTTCGTAGGTATGAGAAATACTAGGATTTTTGAGCTGTTGATGATAAAGAATGAGCAATGTATAGAGAAGAAAAATGGTTGTTTGTGTCCGTATGAAATCATGTTCTGCGGTGTCAGGGTACTAATGAGGCACGAGTGGTTCCGTTCATTCAGGGCAGGTGAATTATAGCTGAATAAGAGTGAATGACTCTCGAGAATAGCTTTACTGTGTTCAAGATTTTGCATGTAACAATCAGGTGTCTTAAGTTTGTATATGTGGCCGGGGGCTGTGTTTTCATTAGAAAGATCAAGAATTGTGATACTTAGTGTTAATCATGGATTCTACATCTCCGCATTTGGAAGATAATGGTATACAAATTCAGAATCGTAGGAAGTTCTTCAAAGTAAAGAATTCTGGAATATGGTACTTCTGGGGAAATGTTTGAAAGAGTATTCAGTGAACTATGGGTCTTAGATAGCGTGGTTTTATGAGCGAGTCTCGTGTGGTCCTGGGTCGAGGTATTGTGGTGCTACAACAAGGGAGGATATCAAATCAAAGATGAATTGGGAAGGAAATTGGATAAATGGAATAGCTTGATAATGAACCGAATCGGTATGGTAAGTATATGATTAATTATTGTATGTGTTCGAGGTAAGGAGCCTTACAGGCATTGTGCAGAACTTGGCTTAGGTAGAAGGATTCAGTCCTCGCAGTTTAGCTTGTGCAATGGAATTGGGAGAAAGAATTCTTGATGTGTTTTACCGTGGTTTGAAAATGAGTATATTCCTATGGGTATGCAAAGCATGGAGTGTGTAATAATTTTTCTCCCATATGGACCATGAAAGTTCTTGACTAGTTGAGTGCATCGATGTCTATAGCGTAGAAGAGAAATATGAGTCCTTATGTTATCCCAGTGCGGTATGGTCTGTGTTATGATATGAAGAATTGGGATTTGCGTGTTCAAGTTTTTAGTTCAGTTCATAATGGGAAGTCATTAAATTCTTGAGCAGCACGGGCAGTTGTAGGTGAATGAAGAATCGACCTTCAGATGATTAAAGAGGTGGTATTGCTATTGTAGTGGTTTGACAAGGGTATATGTTCAGTCAAAGAGGGTGAGGTGATGTAAACTGATGATATTTCAGTAGTATTGCGACATTTTTCTTGTGGGATCGACTGTTGATAATTGGGTTGTGAATGGCACAAGGAAATTCTTGAATATCTCTTGTGGTATGAATAGATACTTGATGTTTGTTATGTATTCGTACGCTAGAGTGTGGGATCAGGCATAGTGATTCATGTGTCATATGTTTTGGAGACTAGAAGTTCTAGTGATCCGACTGCGCAGTGGTTGTAGATCGTATGTATCATCATCGTCTAGCGGTTATTGGAAATTGGAGGTCCGAGTGGATCTTTCTTTGCTTGGTATGTTAAATTTGGGTTATGATATTAGATGGCATACTGGTTGTTCCAGTGTTAGATTATCTAGACTAATGTGTAATGGGCTATGTCGTAAAATGCCACAAACTGTGTGGTAAGGTGCATCGGATTATGTTCTAGAAGAATAGCTTGTATTCCAGAGACCAGGGGACGGCTATCAAGCATGGCTTTATTGGTTGGGCCTTCGTGGTGGATGTCAGTGCAGAGGTTTCTACCATTGATTCAATTCCGGTGTTGAGGTTTCGGATGCGTTTCTTGTGGCCGGGCATGAGACTGTATGTGTTTATTGTACTGAGCAGATTTGGCTCGATGTGCATCTCCTTTTGTGAAATATATATTTGGATCGAGTGGCACGCCTCCACGGGTATGTTATCTGGACCGGGTTGCGCACCGCAACAGTGTGATGTGGAGAATAGTTTTCTATATGTTACTTTGTGCGCCTTGCTTCCTGATTTCTGAGGAAGGTCCGTATTTGGTGCTGCTCGGCGAATAGCGCATCGGTTGTGTCCTTCCAGGATTAAATAGAGTATATTACTCGCTTCACCGTGAGTGTGATTAATTGTTGGGATTCAAACCTCAATATGTGCGTGGTTGTTCGTGTTGAGCATGGTGACTTGAGGTACTTCATGGGTAATAGTGTATGGATAGGATCACGCGTTGTGGAAAGGCCACGTAAAGTTATGACCTTTCGAGGAGAATTCAGGTACTCTATTTCTATGATGTGAGATGGGATCTCAGTTTTGTGTTGTAATGGTCTGTTGAGCTTGAGGTACAGTTTTTTTTTCCGTTGAGTCATTGTCATGATTTGAGTATGTTCAAACTGCTTCTCATTGGTACATGTATTATGCAAGTTGTGGCTTAGGCCTACATCGAGGTGTCATATCACCAGTGGGGTGGTTGGAGTCCAAGTGATCATTGAAGTCATTAATTAGTACGAACATATTTGATTTCAGCTTGTTAGAAAGGTAATGTCGAGGTATGGATAAGAAATCTGTTGAAGTATTAGTCAAGAGGGAAATGGATTCATGAATGTTTGATCTGAGAGATGGGTTCGGTATATCGTGTGTTTCAGTTACCGTTGGCAGTATATGAAAGTGTGGGAATAAGACTTTAGCTAACAAAAAGGTTTTCTATCGGTATCCGGTTATTGTGGGCAATCGCTGTGAATGGAGGTTATCGTTGCATGTGTTTGAGTTATATGGGATATCATATGATTGCAGCCGAGGTTTCAAGTATGGATTATTACAGTTGGTCCGAGTTTATTCTGAATATAGACGTGAGGTTTTGATCTTGTGATTAACTTCGGAAAGTGCAATGCGGTCCTATGGTTTATGGGTTAGATGGACTGTGAAATTTCAGCTATGTCGTGTTGTCGCACATATAAGAGATAGGGTGACATGGGATTACCGCGGATATATGCTTGGTAATATCATTCAGCTATTGGTTGGCTTCTAGAACAACTCTAGGAATGCTTGAGGACGAGCGTTTGTTTAAGTTGGGAAGGATGTGACGACCCGACCCGTCGTCACGTGAGTTACCACCCCATTTCCCCTTTATTGTATGGATTCATGTTTTAATATCAGTATTAGATTCGATCGGATATAATTGAATTGGTTTTGGTTGAAGATAAGGCGCATAGCCTCTTAAAAGGAAGCTTGTATGAGAAAACTCAATCGGAAGTTGACTTAGCGGTTAGAGGGCTTGGAGGTGAATTACGGTGGTTCGGTTAGCTTCGGAGGATTATTTATGACTTAGTTGTGCGATCGGAATTGAATTTGGAGGTCTGGTGTAGAATTAGGCTTAAATTGGCGAAGTTTGAATTTTGGCGGATTACGGGTGATATGTGAGATTTTGATTCGAGGGTCTGAATGGAATTTCGAGAGTTGGTGTAGATTCGTTAGGTTATTTGGATATGTGCGCAAAATTTCAGGTCATTTGGACGTCGTTTGGTTGAGTCTTTGATCGAATGTGAGATTCGAAAGTTTTAGTTAAACTTAGGTTTGAATCCGTCGAGATTTGATGATTTCTGTGTTAATGGATGTGTTTCGATGATTGGAGCAAGTTTGAATAATGTTTTTGAATGAGTTGGTGCTTTTGGTTGAGATCCCAGGGGCCTCGGGGTGAGTTTGAGTGGTTAAACGGAGAGTTTGTAGTTTGTTGCATGTTTCGGAATTTCTGGTTCTGTCATTTTCACAGAAACAGACAAGAGTCTGCATAAGCGGTCTTGCAGAAGTGGGCCTTGAGGTCGCAGAAGCGGTCCTTGAGGGTTTGGCATTTTCCGCAAAAGCGGAGAGGTGTCCGTATGAGTGGTTTTTGACCGCAGAAGCGGTCCTAGAGATTTTAAGTTAACTGCAGAAGGGGTTGTTATTGAAAATCGGCCAGGGCAGAAGGGGTTTTTATTGAACATTTCATCTGCGACTTGGGTTTTTTTTTGCACCACCTTGAGAGCTTGTTGGTGGATTTTGAAGAGGGTTTCGACGTGAAGTGATTGGAGGTAAGTCTCGTGGTCTAGAAACATCATTTAATCAAAGAATCATCTATTAAATTCTTTGAATTTGGGTATAAAATTGAAGAAACTAGGGCTTGAGATTTTGATATTCCAAATTGGGATTTGATAGGACATTTGAGCTCGGATATGGGAGTTCTTGGAATGCATGATCTCATGGGGAGACGAGGATTTTGGAAATGTAAGCTTCGTAATTTTTTGAGATGCGGGCCCAGGGCTCGGGTTTTGCTAGTTTCTAGATTTTTGTTATATTCCGATTGTTTTCGATTGGGTGTTGACCTATTAGCACAAAATCATATATTTGTACTGATTTTGGTTAGATTTGACGCGCATGGAGGCCAATTTGAGGGGAAAAGATGTCGCGTGAGAAGAATTTCACCGGTTCGAGGTGAGTAGTACTTGGAATGATATCCTGAGGGTTTGAAACCCCGAATTTGCACATCTTAGTGTTGTATTGTGGTGACTTGCATGCTGGACCTGAGCGTGGGGTAGAGCACCGTTGTGGATTGTGACTTGGTCCGTCCCGGTTGTTGGTTTTCACCGTGAAATTGCAAATGATGTGTTGTTATCATTATTACTTGGGCTCGTTGCCATACTTGGGCTTATTGCCGATTATTTGAACTTTTATTGAACTATCATCACTGTTTTCCTCACTATTTGAAATATCATTGAACTCAGTCCATATGATTTACACTGTTTCATGAACTCAGCTATATTTTTCTCAAACTTTGAATTTTAACTGAAATTTGAACTATTGTTTGAGCTGACTATTATAGTTTTACGGATGCTCGAGGGGCTTCTGATTGAGGATGAGGGCCATATGTGAGGTCATGAAGAGTGATTAAGGAGGCTTCCAGGCCTCGAGTGTTATGTGTGCATATGCATATTCATGCATGGATCGGACTGCACGCCGCAGATGTATATTGCATGGATCGGGCTGCACGCTGCAGCATTATAAATATTATATTGGATCGGGCTACACGCTGCAGCATTATATATATTATATTGGATGGGGCTGCACGCCACAACATTTTATATATTACATTGGATCGGGATGCACGCCGCAGCATCATATATATTATATTGGATCAGGCTGCACGCCACAACATTATTGCGCTCAGGCCGTAGGAGCCCCTCCGGAGTCTGTACACCCCCAGTGAGCGCAGGGTACCCATGGATTGGTCTACGCGCCGTAGCGGTCATGTGCATTGCATTGCATTCATGCATTCACTCCTGTTTGTACTACGTGGCACAACATTTAGCACTCATATATCATTGGCGTACATACTTTTACTTGCCTTGTTGACCACATACCCTGGTGTTATATGTTAAGGAGTGCTGTGACAAAGGGGAATACTTATGAGGGGACTTGTTATATTTGATATAGCATTCATATGCTGGGCTGTTGAAAGTAAAAGAGATATTTGGAAAAAAAGAGACTTTGTAAAAGAGATTTTGAACTGATCCTGAGGTTTTCTAAAGAAATTTTTCACGGTATTTCGGTTTTCCTCAAAGGGTTGTTCTGTTTTCTATAGCAGTTTGGTGTGCCCATACGTATTTTCTTATCGCTCAGATATTATTCTCTCTTATTACCACTGAGTTGGAAGTACTCACTTTATTCCCTGCACCCCCCGTGTAGTTGCAGGTACTGATCACCCGGTAGCGGGTTAGTAGCGGGTTGAAGGTATCGATATCGTAGCTAAGCAAGGTGACCACCGGCGTTCGCGGCACCGAGATTCTTCTTCTTCTTGAATTCCCAGATTTTTACTCTATGTATTATAGACTTTTAAATTTTAATAAAGGCACTCCTAGATGTTCGTGACTTGTGACACCCTGGTCGGGCTATATTGGGTTGTGTTCATATTTATTAATATTATTAATTCAGATTTGAACTGTTATATAACTGACTAACTTCTTTAAGTGGTGTTTTGTAACGGTCTGGAAGGCCTTGTCTTCACTAGAGACGCCATCAAGACCGAGTTAGGGAATTGGGCCGTGACACCTTCAATCTCGGCTGTTGCAGTATTTCCCATGTAAGACTCTTCTTTGGGAGCAGCAGTAGAGTAAGTTGCAAATGCTTCTTTGACAGCACAAACATGTCGAGTCGCTCCAGATTCAATCTACCATTCCTTCAAATTTCCAACAAGGTTGCATTCCGTAAGCATTGCATACAGATCATCAATGTCTCATTCTTCTCCACTATTTGGCCTATCCCTTATTCTTATTTTTTTTTTCGGGAGACGACAATCAGGGGCTTTGTGACCAGCTTTTCCACAATTGTGGCAGTTTTCCTTGAATTTCTTTTTGTTCTGATCCTTACTGTCTAGAAGACATCTTCCTCTTCTTACTTTTTAGAGTAGTATCCTCAGTGATATTAGCTCCCATGAGCGTTGAATTTTCATGAGACTTTTTCTCGGCTATTTTGTTATCTTCCTCAATCTTGAGACGAATCACAAGATCTAACAACTTCATTTCTTTGCGCTTATGCTTAAGATAATTTTTGAAATCTCTCCACGAAGGAGGCAAATTTTCAATCGTTCCAGTCACTTGAAATGGTTCATTCACGACCATACCTTCAGCAATAAGATCGTGAAAAATGAGTTGAAGTTCTTGAACTTTGATTCCAACGGTTTTGTTGTCTATTATTTTATAGTCTAAAAACTTGGCAACCACAAACTTCTTCTAGCATGCATCTTCAGTCCTATACTTCTTCTCAAGTGCGTCCCATAATTCTTTCGAAGTATTCGTAGCAATGTAGACATTGTAAGAGTCATGCTCCAAAGCACTTAAGATATAGTCTTTTCAAGGAAAATCTACTCGTTTTCACGCCTCAAGAATCATAAATTTCTCTAGGTTTATACCAAATCGGCCGTAGAGAGAGTTCATTAGTATCTTGTAGATATATACCGTAGATGCATCATCCTTTATCTTTGGTTCCTGTCTTCTAGCGAAGATGTCTTATACAAAGCCTTCGAAAGGACTCTTCTTTTTCTCATACAAGTAGCCCCTTAGCGGGAAAATTCTATCCAGCATGTCCGCAATAGGCACAGGAGGTTCTTCACTAGTAAATTTCTGCATACAAAATGTGGTAAACCAGAAGAACACCCTTTGTTGTCATCCTTTGAAGTTGGCTCTAGAAAACATTTTCAGTTTCTCGGCTGGTGGAACAACAGTTCGGCTTGACGAGACTATCGTCATTGCCACAACAGTCGCATAAGAATTTCCATTATCAATTGCCATTTCTCACTGTCAACAACATTGGAGTTTAATTAATGGCAAAAAATAGAACAATAAACAATACTGTAATTAACGATAAATAACACATTTAATAAATAAAATTCAAATTTCTTATATGGTTTCACAAAATATGATGAAGTTTTTACGTTCTTCAAATCGTTTATGAGTTTTATTACTCCAATGAAATTTTTATATCTTCAAATAAGAATTAAAAAATTCAAAAGGAATAGAAAACCACACATGTTTTAATATCAAAAAAACAAAATACAGATTACGAATAAAATAATTTGCTTGAGATTGTTATTAAATCTGTATTATTGTAGTAAATAATAAAACAGTAAACCTTCTGCAATAGGAACAAAAATAGAAAGTTAGTAGCAACAGAATGTCGAAAAAATATATTTATAGACTTTCTAGCACTGTTTCTGAAAAGGTTTGTAACCTTTTCAGAAATAGCCATGGCTGTTGGAACATGTGGGAATATTTTTGTTTGAAATATTGCGGGAAAACAGAACTAAAATAATTCGGGAAAGAAAATGAACCAGATCGTGTCGCGTCGGGGGTGCTCGGTTATTCCGGGTTAAATTTTGTTAATTAATTAATTAAATATTAAAAAAAAAATTGTCCAAAAAGATTAATCAATAAATCTATCTTTGACCATCCAAAGCCAAGCGATGACAACTGTGCAAGATTTACTTTGTTTCCAAATCATTTAATACCAAGATAAGTGATTCTCAATATAAGCACATTTACTTTACTTTCCACCACCAATGAGGGACACTTTACTCTTTCCAAAGCAAAAGGGAGCTCACTTTCCTCTATACTTCCCTCCATTTCCCATTCACAAATCTTTAATCCCAACAATAGTATCAGCTTTGAAATTTAGTGGATTCTCTTTTGATGACAATGTCATTTTTGCCCCTTCTCTCAATATGTCTCGACTACTTGATATTCCTTTGCACCAATAATGCTGAAAATACAATTTACTAATCTCCAAACATACGAGTCTGTGTAAGAGAAATAGAATCTTTTGTATATTACTTCAAATAAAGGAATTATTTACTTGACCAATCATTTGGATAACGCCAAACGCTGATTCTTGATAGTGAAGGCAACAAGAAAACAAAGTAGACAAGGAACATTTGAATATTCAACTCAGTGACACATATAAGTTGGACCAAATTTGATGTTGAAATCTTTCCACGAAAGAGTTAATTTTTCAATCATTCCACTCACTTGAAATGCTTCATTCACGACCATACCTTCAGCAATAAAGTCGTGAAAAATAAATTGAAGTTCTTAAAATTGGGTTCCAATGGTTTTGTTGTCTATCATTTTATAGTCTAGAAACTTGGCAACCACAAACTTCTTCAAACATGCATCTTCAGTCTTGTATTTCTTCTCAAATGCGTACCATAATTCTTTTGAAGTATTCGTAGCAGTGTAGACATTGTAAACGTCATGCTCCAAAGAAGTTAGGATATAGCCTTTGCAAAGAAAATTTCCCCGTTTTCATGCCTCGACAATCATAAATTTCTCGTTGTCCAGCATGTCCGAAAATGGCACTGAAGTTCTTTACTAGTGAATTTCTGCATACTAAATGTGGTAAGCCAGAAGAACAGCCTTTGCTACAATCCTTTGAAGTTGGCTCCAGAAAAGTTTCCCGATTTTTGACCGGTGGAACAACAGTTCGTCTTGACAAAGCTATCGTCATTGCCACAACAATCGTAGAAGAATTTTCATTATCAATTGCCATTTCTCACTGTCAACAACAGAAGAGTTTAATGGCAGAAAATAGAACAGAAATTGGTACTGTAATTAACAATAAACAATACGTTTAATAAATAAAATTCAAAGTTTTTATACCGTTTCACAAAAAATGATGAAGTCTTTACGCTCTTCAAATCGTTTCTGAATTTTAATACTCCGGTAAAATTTTTATATCTTCAAAAAATTAGAATAAAAAATCCAGAAGGAGTAGAAAACCACACATCACTACTAGAAACTGGAGTTGTAGCAACGCTTTTTATTGCCACGGTTCTGTAACCGTTGCTATAGATTTGTTGCAACGGTTTTAACCGTTGCGTAAGGTAATTGGTACTATCGACACAATTTAGCCCCTAAACCGTTGTAATAGTTTAAAAACCGTTACACTAGATTTTCTATGTAAACGGTTTTGGACAATTATAGGAAGAAGCTTATCCGGTATTTGCAATTTCTATGTACGGCAACTGTTACTAATTCCCTCCACAATTTCCCCAAATTTTGGACGTCCCCCCTAAATTTATAGATCCCGCTTCTATATTAGATATAAAATATATTTAATATTTAATAAAATAATAAAACCTAATAATATACCTTACACACGGAGATTACGAGAACAAGTACCATCTCTTCCAAAAAAGTTCCGACCTCTCTCTCCCAATAACCTTCGCCGGAGATTACGAGGAAGACAAACCACCATCAGTGGCACAGGTAAGTTGCATTTTTCATTACGATTCCAACCGGTATTCTACCATTCTTGTTTATTTTCTATAAAATCTCAGTCATCCCTTCTGTTTAACCCCATCCCTGTACCTCCCATTACGCGCAAACGCAGTAATTATAGAAGTATATGCATAAACATCGATACCAAAAACCATCTTTATGCAAATTATGAAGCAATAATGAAGCCACTGAAGTCCTACCCTCTTTCCCAAGCATGCTTATAACCATAGCAATAACAGACCCATTTAACAAAGCCGTAGAATCGGGTCGATTTCGAACCCATTCAAATAGCTGTGTGCTGAATTTGTTTTAACTCTTTTTTGTCGATTTAATTGATGGTTATTCTGGTTTTTTGGGCTTTCCTTGCAGACCCTAGGTTTTTCGTTTTATTATTACTTCTTATGCTATTTCTGCAATTTGTAGCATGGTGGATTATTTTTTCAATTGATTTTCTGTGTTTCTGAGAGCTTCCTCAACAATCTTCCCTTTTTCCCTTCTTTGTACCTTGAATTTCAGGAAAAGAAAACCCTTTTATGATTTCCTACTGATGCTGTCGAGATTTTGATAAGTCAAGATTGGTGAGGTCGGTTGTATATCCATTTTAGCCTGTCATATTTTCTTTTTGGTGCGGTTCAGAAGGAGGAAAGTGTTATTCATATGAAATATTTTATAATGGAAAACATGCGTGGTAATTGTATAAGGGATAAGGATAGGG
The DNA here is from genome assembly GCA_034376525.1 of Nicotiana benthamiana. Lineage (NCBI taxonomy): Eukaryota > Viridiplantae > Streptophyta > Magnoliopsida > Solanales > Solanaceae > Nicotiana > Nicotiana benthamiana. Next base: position 88,141,298 of record CM067335.1, read on the forward strand.
TGTAAGAGATATTCTTAAGTATTAAAACTTGAAAATACTCTCTAACGGTTGATTGAACCAAGTATTAGTTAGCATTTTGTAAAGGAAAATGTCTTGTGCAAAAATGACTTTCTTAAAGAAAGGAAACATCAAAAACTAGAACATGATTTTATTATAAAAATATATCTTTATTCAAAATAATTTTGTGAAGACTGATGAGATACAAGATCTAAGCTAGTCTCCTAGACTTATTAAGTTGTTTGCTTTCAGTTCTTTTTGCATAATGGAGATAAAAAATGTGAAAAGAGGAAAAGAAAAAATTTTACACCTTTTTATGAATCACAATTCTATTGTACTTATAATCTTATTATTAGCTCTTTTGAAACTGTTAAACTAAACTAGTAACCACAATATGATGAGAGAATGCAGTAAAAACAAGTTGCATCTGACGGTTTGTTTGTGGTTTGTGTACCACATTCGGGTACGTTTCTGCAAAATAACAAAAACAAAGAGCACTTGTAGTAGTGTTTTGCATTTCATGTATATAGGATAAATATTTGATTCTTTGTGGGGTTCATGTTTTCCTTATCAGTTGCAGTAGTATTCAGAGGCAGAACTACATGTGTTGAAGGGGTGGAGCAGGTATGTATAATTCCTCCATCTCTATCTTTAGTTTTTCAAAAAAAAGACATTCTCGCAAAAGATAGTTTGCTTAAAACAGGTTCAGTTTTCTCTAGTGTGGAAGCTGATGAAAATATCAAGAATGAATGAAGTTTTCTGCTAATTGAATTTTGAAGTTATAGAATCTTAATGCTAGTACTCTCTTTTTTTTACTCTTAGTAGTATACTTAAGAAATCAAATGGTTTCTCTTCTCCACTATTGACTGATGCGAAGATCTTTTTTGATTCCATCTGAAGGTTATCCATTTTTCTACCAGATGCATCTGCAAAATCAGACAACCTCATCAAGAAAGAATAGGAAAACATAAGATAAAGAATCATCTACATCCTCATTTGACATAATGCATGGGTAATCTTTTCTCTTTTTTTAATAACAACCTTTATATCACTAAGATAAACCATACTTGATTGAGAAACCTTTAGCTTCTTCTTAAGTATATGTCATATCAAAGAGACAAGAACGTTCTAATAATTGAATAGGTGAAATGCCAAACCATCCTGCTACCTCTTCATTTCAATATTGTTTTGTGCAGATTGGTATCCTATTTTCCTCTTTGTATATTTTACTCTTTGGTAGTTTTCCATGAAAGCTAAAGTGTTCTACATTAATTAAGTATTTACAATTCCAGTCTACTAAAATTCTCTATAAGTCTAGTTGTATCTGGTAGTTAGTGTAATGTATCAAACTTCTGTTTGTTGAGGTGCTACCACCTGTGCAAGGGTGGTGGAGTATGAAACATTTGCACAAGCAAATACCGTAATTGTACATTATTTCCTGCTGCGAGCCCGGAAATGAACTCTGCTCCATTTGGTTCTGTAGCTCTCGTCCCTGAATCAGATCAACATAAAATTTTTAACAACTTGAGGAGAAAAAATTATTTGATTTGTATATCAGATTTAAGATATGATAAGTTCATAATTATAATTACCATGTCCATGGTTTTAAGAAAAGCTTTAGTGGCATTTCAGCAAACCAACAACCCATTTTCTGTTTCTTTGTAATTTTCTGAAATCTACATTCTGCTTGGGTTAGTTTGGTAAGGCATCTACATTGTTGCTGATAGTTTCCTGTTTCTTCATGTTTAAAACTAATATTGTCCTATTTATTCCTATTTAACAACCATTTTCTGTTTCTTGCAATGTAACAGCAGAACTGCAGCAACTAAAAGTTGAAATTTAGGTTGTTTCTGATCAGTTTCCTGCAGGAATTTTGGCAGCAAATGCACCGGTGAGCTCTCAAGTTAGTTGTTTTATTATTTAAGTGTTCCTCTGTTATTTGCTCACCTATATTGTGTTTGATTTTCAGAATCTACAAAATATTTGGATAGACATGAATCAAGAAGGGTGCTCAAGCAAAAATAAGAAAATATCCAACCGTATTCTAGCTGGATCACTTGTATCTTTGCGAAATCAGCGTCTGAACCCAAATTTGCAACTTGATCCTAAAATGTTAAGGTTCAGTGCAAGTTCACTTGTACAAGCTTCCTCTTCACAACAAGTTGTTGTTCAACTAAACAGTCGACCATCTGTTGGTAGTAACAATCAAGGTCAGTACGTCCAACAGTTATATATCTTCTTCTATTTCTTCCTCTCCTCCTTCCTTGCTTGGGATTTTGCTTTGGTTCAAGGTAGAGTGGTTATGTTAATATCTTTTTTTCTTCCTATTGATGTGCCTATTTCAGTATTATTGGTATCCAACTTCTCTGTGACCGACAGAGAGTCAATGGTTGAGGTTGTAGTTGTGGTAAGGACTTGGTACTTATGTGTCAAACTTGGTTGTCTTGTTTGGGGTTCCTGCTTTTTCGGGCATTCTACATTGCTAAGAAGTAGCTCTAAGGCTCATTCTTGTAGCAATTTTGGATTAGTGTTGCATTATATGTTTAGAATTGGATAGTAATATAGATATGTGAAGAGGTTTGCTGAGGACTTCACTGACTTGGTTATAATGCTTTTAATTGTACAAAAGTGTTTAGTGAGTTATACAATGTACCAATTAAAATGTAAAATATATAAATAATGATAAATCTGCAATTTTCACACTATATGAATCATTTAAGGTTTTCCTTAATGTCAGGACTAGTATTCTCTTATTGGATAGGAAGCTGGATGCAACAATCCTCCATTTACACAAGGTTGTGAATAGAGGAAAACAACTTACATTTTCTCGATCTGTAACTAAAACTGCCCCACTAGCCTACCTCGTTATAAGACATGTCTCAACCGTTATATGTAAAAATGTAATAAACTGATTCAGAAGATAGATAGCTCAATAGCTCAGGAAGCTTAATGTATTAGTTTCAAGTTGGATCGATCAAGAAAATAGATAACTCAATAGATTAATTTGGAAAATAGATGAATTAAGATTTAAGAACATAGACAGCATAATGGCTCAAGTTAACTTAGAAAATATTTTATATGTTTCCCCATTCCAGCATTTTGCTGACTTAGATTGTGGAAACTAAAATGATATTTGTCGCTTGTCATTTTCCTTCACAACTATCCGAAATCTTACTCCTCCCACTTGCTTCAACCAACACTTGGACATTATTTCAAGTATTTAATATTCAAAAGATATCACCAATATAGTATCATGAAACAATATCCTCCATCTTATACAATTATCACATATCACTTACTTTATACTCAACCAAACACTAGAAATCATCAAAAATTAATTTCTCTAGGTGAAGCACTTTTAAGGAAAAATAATTTTCCTGCATACAAAACACTTCATGCAAAGGTATATTTATCCTACTCTAGTAAGGTTAAACTCCTCCTTACAATATATAGTAATGCTAGGTTCAATAGAGACTATCCATTTATTTTAACACTTGGTCAATTGCCACCAAGTCAACCTACAAATGGAACAGAAACATTACTAATTATTGTCATATTTAGCTTCAGGAGAACTAAACTAGGAAGTAAAATTTAACTATCTTCCTACAGGGTCAAACGAATTAAAAAAACAAGTAAAATAATGCACATGAAAAACAGTGGTGACGCATTGAGAAGATGCAAAATGGTCATGTTCTGGATAGATTGAAAATGCTTCAGCTGTTGATTCACTCTCTGCCTTGGTGAAGTCTAGGATTTGGTGGATATAAAGTATCCATAACTAACAAACACAAGGCCTGCCCAACAAGTGACATAAAGTTTTGCAGAACCAACCAATTTTAATGTTAATCCACTAATCTTCCTTGCTTTTATCCCTCGTATTCTCCTGTTGTTTTGAATACCATTTTGATGATATTTTCATGTGAATATTGCCAATATTTTGTGTTGGTTGCCCTGAAATATTAGGTCAAATATTATTTTCATAGGGGATTTGTTCCTTTCTCTAGCATCTGTTATGGGACACTCATCCTTTTGCTAATCTTTTTTCCATCTATTCATACTAAACCAACAATAATAGGATCATCCCATTCAACAAACAAACCTATGGCTGGTACTGTACATTTGAGAACTAATAAATTTGAGGTTAAACTAGAAGGTATTACCTTTAAAGCCAAAGAGTTTGAATCTTTATGCACAGTTCTTCATTTTTTAGAAGGTAAGATTTGGGTTCGTCCGCCTGTTGTTGGCCATGATGTCATGCACCACCCTCGTGATCCCTCCATAATTTTGGTTCTATTGAATTTGTAAGTTGATTCTTCTATTGTCTGACTATTAATAACTTTATTTATCCTCTTTTATCGGTGGAGAATATCAAGAAATGGATGATGAAGAAGAGCTATGCCTTACTTGAGATAAAATTTTGAATTGTTATAGATGAATGTTCTAGAAATTTTTTGTTATCAACATTTTTTGGAAATTACTTACTCTCTTGAAATGTACTAAACTTATCACTTGGGTAGAACATTTGCTTTATGGATATTATTTGCTTGATGAATAATTTTATATTATTATTATTAATAGTCTCATTTTATGATGTATTTAAATTTTAGTGTTATTATTTATATATATTGTAACAGGTGCTATATTTTTATTTTAATTGAATTGATATAATAGCCTTCCAGAACCGTTGCAATAGGACACAAATAACGTTCTAGTAGACAACGTGAATCGTTGAAATAGGTCCAATAAAATGTTCCAAATTGATCTATAAACCATTGCAAATACAAATATAATTGTTGCGATAGTTTAAAGAAATCGTTGATATATCGATAAATAATCGTGACAATAGCTTACATAAGAATTGCTTTAAATAATATGGTAATGGTTAAGAACCATTGCATAAACAATATAGTAACGGTTTTAAATCGTCCCAATTGAAAAAAATAAACGTTCTAATAGAGAAGGGAAAATCCGTCGCGATAGACGTATTTATTGGTACGGCGATGCTAACCATTGCAAGAACCGTTCCAATAGATATATAGGCACGTGGGCTAATGTAACGGGTTGTAAACCGTTATAATATACCTATGGTAATGGTGTTACAGTCTGTGAGAACGATTTTCTAACCGTTACAGTAGACCAATTTTTTAGTAGTGCATGTTTTAATCTCCAAAAAACATAATAAAGACTACGAATAAAATAATTTCCTGGAGATTGTTATTAAATCAGTATTATTATAATAAATTATAAAACAGTAAACTTTCATAAATAGGAAAGAAAACAGAAAGTTAGTAGCAAGAGAATATCGAAAAAATATATTTATAGACTTTTTAGCACTGTTTCTGAAAAGGTTTACAGCCTTTCCAGAAATGGAAAAGGGTCATATATGTAGTGAACTATGCGAACTAGGAAAATATATGTCCGTCGTTAATAGTTTGGCACGTATATGCCCAATCCGTCCAATACTTGCTCATTCATGCCCTTGAATTAACAAAATTACTATTTTGTCTTTCTTAAATAATTAATAAATGGGTTTTTTATATTCCTATGCCACAAATGAAACCTTATTACCCTCAATATTTAAGGTTTGATTTAATTACAAACTCATATGCCAAATTACCAATCATATACCATGCTTAATTAAGAGTCTAATTAATGGAAATTTTTTACTCCTTAATTAAAGGATACAAACACGTGCAACCCGATTTGCTACCTTAATTAAAGGATAGAAACACGTCTAACCCGATTTGATTCCTCTATTCTATTTCCTTTGCCTCTTCTCATAACTTTCGACGCACTGTCAAATTGTCATCGGAGGGCACTGTTGTCACGATCCGAATTTTTTCCACCATCGGGAGTCGTGATGGCGCCTACTGTCGGAGCTAGGCAAGCCAATCTTTTTAAACATTTCACAAAAACTTTAATCTAAAATAGTATAATAATTGAGACAATTAATTAAAACCCACGCGGAAGACTATTAACAAAAATAACAATAGTAAAGTGCGGAAATTCGTAACATGCCTCTACCCAGTATCTGGTGTCACTACTCACGGACTACAGAGTACTAAAAACATCGGACTGAAAGAAAATAAGTAACAAGCCTGTTTCAATACAATGAAAACAAATGGAAAGAAATAGATGAAACTCAGGGACTGCGAACGCCAACGAACTACCTCGCGAGTCTCGGGATTGAAGGCTTGTTCCCTAGCTACTGTTGCGATCCGTAAGCTGTATCCTGACCTGTGCACAAAAGGCACAATAGTGTAGTATCAGCACAACCGACCCCATATGCTGGTAAGTGCCCGGCCTAACCCCAGTGAGTTAGTGACGAGGCTAAATCGGACCTTCCACAATCAACCTGTACAGATATATGTGCAATAACGGAAAGATAACAAAATTTAAACAGATAATGGGAAAGGGGACATGCTGGGGGGTGTAACAGTTCAATTATAAGTCCAACGAATAAGAAATGGAAACTGAATATTTAACATCAATAAAATAGAGCCAGTAAATCAACTGTTGCACGGAACCTCCCATCGTGCTTTTACTCTCGTCCTCACCAAGATAATCAATTCAAGTGTACAGCATCACCCCTCGTACTTTATCACTCTTCCTCACCCCATCAATAGCATAAAATAAATCCATGGTTACACAGCATCACCGATCGGGCTTTACCACTCTTCCTCACCCAATCCATAGTATGGAGTAAATCAATGGTTACACGGCGTCACCCATCGTGCTTTATTGCTCAGCCTCACACAAGCAATAATAATAAGTAGATCAATAGTTACACGACATCACACATCGTGCTTTATCACTCATCCTCACCCAAACAATGATAACCAATAATAGGGCGAGGGTATAAACAACAGGATTAATCATCCCGGCAAGGGAGAACATTTTAACAATAAGTCCGGGCAAGGGAAAAAAATTCAGCAACAAGTCCAGACAAGGGAAAAATACCACCCTTCCTTCTTTAACTCATTTGCTTCTCAATTATCACTTCATAATATTTTTAACTAGTAATTCACTCAATTGTTTCACCTTTCTTCGAATTTAGAAGCTATTGCGACTCACGTTCATGCTAGACTCGGGCGCGTAGGTAACCGTCACCATAACTATACACCGACTCCACATATCACATAGCAAATATTGTCCTAATCCTACTCCCTCAAGCCAAAGTTAGAACAAACGCTTACCTCGAAAGCTTCAAAACTCAACTCACCCCTCTAGGATATATTTACCCCTCCAATTTGCCTCAAAACCGGTTGAATCTAACCATAATTTACTGAAATGTATCAATAAATACTAGTTAAATCAATTTGAATGCATAAGAATAAAATTTACAAAGTTTTACCCAAAAATTCCAAAAATGCCCCTGGGCCCATGTGGTCAAAACTCAAGGTTCGAACCAAAAACGGATTACCCATTCCCCCACAAGTTTATATATGTAATTTATTTTGAAATCGAACCCCAAATTGAAGTCCAAATCCCCCATTTTAAGAAAACTTAGGTTCTACCCCAAATCCCCATTTTTACCCATTGAATGCTTTGATTTTAAGATGAAATCATGATAAAAAATGTTAAAGATTGAATAAATTGAGTAAAAGTTGACTTACAACTGATTTGGGAGAGAAGGAGTCAAGAGAAAATCACCAATGGAGGTTTGAGTTTTTAAAATATAAAAAATAAGGTTACGAAATCGTCTGAGTATAGTATGCACAGTCGCAAATGTCGCAATTGCGAAGATTTGTTCGCAATTGCGAAGAATGCAGAAGGAATGGCGGATGTCACAATTGCGATAAATTGTTCGCAATTGCGAAGAGGGCAAATTTTGGGCAGAACTCGCATTTGCGAGGAAAAGTTCGCATTTGCGAACTCATGGTTTAAGCTGGGCGATCTCATTTGCGAAGATATCTTCGCATTTGCGAAGACTAGGCAGTTAGAAGGAGGATCACATTTGCGAAGATGTCTTCTCATTTTCGAAACTCGCTATTTGAAGGAGGATCGTATTTGCGAGTTTTTCCTCGCATTTGCGATAGAGCAAGCCAAAGGGGAAATCTCGTATTTCGAGGCTGGCTTTGCAAATGCGAACCAGCTGTTTCAAATGCTGCAAAATGAACCTAACACTTATCTGAAACTCTCCTGAGCCCTCGGGGCTCCAACCTAAACATGCACGCAACCTCAAAAATATCCTACAGACTTACTCGTGCGATCAAATCGCCAAAATAACATCAAAATCAAAGAATCAACGTTCAAAACTCATGATTTTCATATCAAAGTTCAAAACATCCAAATTTTCCATTTTTGGTCCAAAACACGTCAAATGACGTCTGTTTTTAAATAAACTATATATATAGCGCTTAACACTCATTTAAGACTTCTAGCGGGCTTCGGAATCAAAATACAAGCGCGATACCATTACTTTTGATCAAATCTCATATTCATTTTTTCTTAAGCATTTTCAGAAAACAATTTCAAGGAAAAATTCCGTACTCTGGCTTGGGACCTCGGATTTCGATTCAGGGAATACGCCCGGGTCCAAATATTTTCTACGGACCCTCCGAGGCCGTCACATCACGGGTCCGGGTCCGTTTACCCAAAATGTTGACCAAAGTCAACTATGGCAATATTATTATCAAAATTTATAGTTTTTAACACAGAATTCAAATATTTCCACATAAAAGTTTTCCGACTTCGCGCACGGACTGCGCACGCAAATTGGGGAAACCAAATAAGAGGTTTTCAAGGCCTTAGAAGCACAAAGAAAGGGATAATTATGGTGATGAACCCTTAGGGTCGTCACATCCTCCCCCTCTAAAACAACCGTTTGCCTCGAACGAACAAAAAAAAGAAGTACCTGAGTCGGGGAATATATGGGGATAACGACTCCACATATCATACTCAGACTCCCAGGTCTATGCCTCAGGAGGCTGACCTTTCCACTGAACACGCACTGAAGGAAAACTCAACGACCTCAACTGTTGGACCTGCCGGTCCAAAATAGCCATTGGCTCCTCCTCATATGACATATCCTTGTCCAATTGGACAGTACTGAAATCTAACACGTGGGCGGGATCGCGGTGATACTTCCAATGCATAGATACATGAAAAAACAAGATGCATGGCTGACAAGCTAGGTTTCAAGGCAAGTCTATATGCCACCTTCCCCACACGGTCAAGAATATCAAATGGGCCAATGAACCTAGGGCTAAGCTTTCCCTTCTTCTCGAATCTTATCACGCCCTTCATAGGCTATACACGGAGCAATACTCGCTCACGAACCATGAAAGCAACATCCATGACCTTGCGATCTGCATAACTCTTCTGCCTAGACTGAGCTGACCGAAATCTGTCCTGAATGGTCTTGACCTTATCCAAGGCCTTCTGTACCAAATATGTACCCAACAACCGAGCCTTTCCTGGCTCAAACCATCCGACTGGTGACTGACACTGCCTACCATACAAGCCTCATACAGAGCCATATGAATACTGGACTGGTAGCTGTTGTTGTAGGCAAACTCTGCTAAAAGCAAGAGATGATCCCACGAGCATCCAAAATCAATAAAGCAGGCTCGGAGCATATCCTCAAGAATCTGAATAGTCCTCTCGGACTGACCGCCCGTCTGGGGGTTAAATGCTGTACTCAGTTGGACCTGGGTGCTCAACTCATGTTGTACCGCTCTCCAGAATTGCGAGGTAAACTGCAGACCCCGGTTCGCAATAATAGATATGGGCACCCCATGAAGGCGAACTATCTCTCCGATATAAATCTCAGCATATCTCTCGGATGAATATGTGGTGGCAACTATAATAAAATGCGCCGACTTGGTTAGCCTATCAACAATAACCCATATAGACTCAAACTTCTTCCGAGTCATCGGAAGGCTAGTAACAAAATCCATGGTGATTCTCTCCCACTTCCACTCGAGAAGCTCAATCCTCTAAAATAACACACCGGGCCTCTGATGCTCGTACTTAACCTGCTGAAAATTCAGACAACGAGCCACATGTGCAACAATGTCTTTCTTCATTCTGCGCCACCAATAATGTTGTCTCAAATCCTGATACATCTTCGCGGCGCCCTGGTGAATAGAATACCGAGAACTGTGGGCATCCACTAAGATCGACTTTCGAATACCATAAACATTGGGCACACAGACTCGCCCCTGCAACCTCAATACGCCATCATCTTCCAAAGTCATCTCCCCGGCACCTCCCCGATGCACCGTGTCTCTCAGGACACATAAATGGGTATCATCAAACTGCCGCTCTCGGATACGCTCCATTAGAGACGAATGAGCAACCGTGAGAGCTAACACCCTGCCGGGCTAAGAAATATCCAATCTCACAAATCTACTGGCAAGGCCTGAACATCCAAGGCAAGCGATCTCTGGCTGACCGGAATATAGGCAAGACTACCATGCTGGCGAACTTCCTACTCAATGTATTAGCCACTACATTGTCCTTCCCCGAGCGGTATAAGATAGAGACATCATAGTCTTCAACAACTCCAACTACCTCCACTGTATCAAATTTAACTCTTTCTTCTTGAACAGGTACTGAAAGCTCTTGTGATCGTGTATACTCACACGTCACCCCATACAAATAATGCCTCCAGATCTTTAAGGCATGAACAATGGCTGCCAACTCTAGGTCATGAACTGGATAATTCTTCTCGTGGATCTTCAACTTCCTCGAAGCATATGCGATGACCTTGCCATTTTGCATCAACACTGCGCCAAGCCTGATGCGGGAATCATCACAATACATAGTACAAAGGCCATATCCCGTGGGCAAAACCAATACCGGTGCCGTAGTCAGAGCTATCTTGAGATTTTGGTAGCTCGACTCGCGCTCATCTAACCACCTAAACAGGGCACCCTTCCGGGTAAATCTAGTCATCGAGGCTGTGATGGATGAAAACCCTTCCACAAAATGCATGTAGTAACCGACTAAACCCGAAGAAGCTCCGGATCTCTATAGTTGAAGCTGGTCGATGCAAGTTCTTGACTGCCTCTATCTTCTTCGGGTCCACCTAAATATCCTCTGCTGATACGATATGACCCAGGAATGTGACTAAACTCAACCAAAATTCGCACTTCGAGAACTTGGCGTACAACTGACTATCCTTCAAAGTTTGAAGAACCACTCTGAGGTGCTGCTCATGCACCTCCCGACTCCGGGAGAATATCAAGATGTTTTCAATGAATATGATTACAAACAAACCCAAATCGGTCCTGAACACTCAGATCTTCAACTCCACAAATGCTGCCAGGGCATTTGTATACCCAAATGACATCCCCAAGAACTCATAATACCCGAATCGAGTGTGAAAAACTATCTTAAGGACGCCGAATTCCCTAATTCTCAACTGATGGTAACTAGATTCCCAATCTATCCTTGAAAACACCTTGGCGCTCTAAAGCTGATCGAACCATATCCTAAATCCTCGGCAGTGGATACTTGTTCGACTATTCATAGATATTACCTTGACACCAAAGAAGAGTTCGATCCAATGCTTTATTTCCGTCCTAGTTGATTCTGATTCGACAATAGAAGTATATTGATTTTCCCCAATAACTGAATACTTTTGTCTGTAAATACTGCATATTTGATGCCATCTATAAATCGATTTTCTTCCCTATGAGTTAAAGTCTCAATAAGAATGCTAGCATTCCTGATAGATAATGACGACTCCTTCACAAAAACAAACTTATTCAAGTTCTTTTTCCCAAAGAAGTCCTGCTCCGACCCCCGGACTGCGAAGGCGCCACCCAGAGACGACGTGACAAGAAAAAAGCAACATCGTTGTTCTTTATCGTCGCCTTTCTCAACTGGCAATCAATGCACATCCTCATCGACCCATCCTTTTTTTTTCACAAACAACACTGGTGCATCCCAAGGCGAAAAATTATGCCTAATGAAACCCTTACCTAGCAAATCCTGAAGATGCTCCTTTAACTCTTCCAACTCTAGCAGAGCCATGCGATATGACGAAACGATAATAGTCTGAGTTCCCGGCGCCAGGTCAATACAAAAATTAATATCCCTGTCCAGCGACGTGCCCAGTTGGTCTAAAGGGAAAACCTCGGGAAAACTCCCGAACCATAGGAACAGAACCAGTGGGAGGAACCTCTGCGCTGGAGTCGTGATCATACGCCAATTGAGCTAAACACCTCTTCTTAACCATGCGTCAAGATCTCGCATACAATATCACATTGCGGGTTGGATGATCTAATATCCCTCTCCACTCTAAATGGAGCAAATCGGGTAAGGCCAAGGTCACGGTCTTGGTGCGACAATCCTAAAATAACATGGCACGGGGACAACTAGTCCCTCCCCAATATAACATGAAAGTCCACCATATCTAAGAGAAATAAGTCGACATGGGTCTCCAAACCCTCAAATACTACCACACATGAACGATGCACTCGGTCGGCCATCATAGAATCACTCACCGGTATAGACACATATACAGAAAATCCAAGGCCATACTAGGCATAATCAAATGGGGTGCAAATCCGGACGAAACATATGAATACGTAGATTCAGGGTGAAATAGCACTGAAGCATATCTAATACAAATCGGAACAATACTTGTAATGTCTGCATGTGATGTTTAACCTCCAAACTGGCCGCTGGCTGATCCCTACTGCTGGCGGTCTGAACTCCACCTCTAAGACCTCTACCCCGCCTCTAGCCGACTAGGTAATCTGTGGAACCTCCGATGCCCGGAGCCAAGCACGATAACTTTGATACTTAGAGCTGCTCAGAGCTCTAGGGCAAAATCTGACCATGTGCCTCGGATCACCACAAGCATGGCAAAACCTCGACTACTACGGACAAGCACCCCTCAGCCTCAGGCAGGCCCTCCTGAGTTGACCATACTTGCCACACTCATAACACCTACAGACACGCTGCAACTGAGGAAACTGAGGCTGGCCCTGTCGACCCAAACAATCATCCGAAGTACCATGAGTGGTAGGGGAAACTGACTAAAAGGGCCTGAAAGAATGGCTTCTACCATAAGAACCTCTACCTCCAGAAGAGGTACCATTGAATCTGCCCGCATGAGGGGGCCGCTTAACCGATCGAGGACCGCCTCCATGTGGAAGTACCACCTCAACTCCACGACCCTCATTGGTCATCACCTGAAAAGGGACCCCCTCCTAGTCTGAGTCACTGCACTCGGCTGATCTACTACCGCTGGCTGAGACCCTAGAAGCAAACCCAACCTTCCACAAGATCAACTAATTGGACCAAAGCATCCTGAAGAACTGGGTGGCTATGAGCCCTTCTGGGACCTGAGCTGGGCCCACCGGAACGGCTGGAGCTGGAACCTCCTCATCGTAGTCAACATTTGGCTCCACCTCTAGGGCTTCTGCTCGGGGCTGAGCTCTACCCCTACCTCGGCCTCGTCCTCTACCTCTGATAGGAGCTTCTGCTGGAGACTCGGACTGCAACACCGTAAAAGAGGAAGCACGTGTTCTTGCCATATGCGAAGGAATAGAGTAGAAATTAAATAGCTGTTTGAGGTACTGAAACGCATGACAAGAAAGAGCAAAGTGCAATTTCCCTAACAGTGTAGCCTCTGGGGGATAAATACAGACGTCTCTGTACTGATCCTCAGACTCTACTGAGCTTGTCCATGAGTTGTGAGACCCAAGTAACCTAAAGCTTTGATACCAACTTGTCACGACCCAAATTTTTCCCAACATCGAGAGTCGTGATGGCGCCTACTGTCGGAGCTAGGCAAGCAACCTTTTTAAAAATTTCATAAAAACTTTATTTTAAAATAGTATAATAATTGAGACAATTAATTAAAACCCACGCGAAAGACTTTAACAAAAATAACAATAGTAAAGTGCAGAAATTCGTAACATGGCTCTACCCAGTATCCGGTGTCACTACTCATGGACTACGAAAAGAGTAATAAAAAATTAGTCTGAAAGAAAATACATAACAAGCCTATTTCGATACAATGAAATCAAACGAAAAGAAATAGTTGAGACTCAGGGCCCGCGAATGCCAGCGAACTACCTCGGAGTCTCGGGACTGAAGGCTCGCTCCCTAGCTACAGCTGCGGTCCATAAGTTGTATCGTGACTTGTGCACCAAAGGCACAAAAGTGTAGTATTAGCACAACCAACCCCATGTGCTGGTAAGTGCCCGGCCTAACCCTGGCGAGGTAGTGACGAGGCTAAATCGGACCTACCACAATCAACCTGTACAGATATATGTGCAATAACGGAAAAATAACAAAATTTAAACATTTAATGGCAAAAGAGACATGCTGGGGGTTGTAACAGTTCAATTATAAGTACGACGAACAAGAAATAAAAACTAAATATTTAACATCAATAAAAGAGAGCCAGTAAATCAACCGTTGCACGGCACCGCCCATCGTGCTTTTACTCTCGTCCTCACCAAGATAACCAATTAAAGTGTACCGCATCAACCATCGTACTTTGTCACTCTTCCTCACCCAATCAATAGCATAAAATAAATCCATGGTTACACGGCATCACCCATCATACTTTATCACTCTTCCTCACCCAATCCACAGTATGGAGTAAATCAATGGTTACACAGCATCGCCCATCGTGCTTTATCGCTCAGCCTCACCCAAGCAATAATAATAAGTAGATAAATGGTTACACGGTATCACCCATCGTGCTTTATCGCTCATCCTCACCCAAACAATGATCACCAATAATAAGACGAGGATATAAACAACAGGATTAATCATCCCGGCAAGGGAGAACATTTCAACAATAAGTCTCAGCAAGGGAAAACAATTCAACAACAAGTCCCGGCAAGGGAAAAATATCACCCTTCCTTCTTTAACTCATTTGCATCTCAGTTATCACTTCATAATTTATTTAATAAGTTATTAACTTAATTGTTTCACCTTTTTACGTATTTAGAAGCAATTACGACTCAAGGTCATGCTAGACTCGGGCGCATTGGTAACCGTCACCATACCTACACACCGACTCCACTTAGCACATACAAAATATTGTCCTAATCATATTCCCTCAAGCCAAAGTTAGAACAGATACTTACCTCGAAAGCTTCCAAACTCAACTCACGCCTCTAGGATAGCTTTACCCCTCGAATTCACCTCAAAATCGGTCGAATCTAACCCCAATTTACTCAAATGTATCAACAAATACTAGTTAAATCAATTTGAATGCATAAGAATGAAATTTCCAAAGTTTTACCCAAAATTTCCAAAATGCCCCCGGGCCCATGTGGTCAAAACTTGAGGTTCGAACCAAAACCGGGTTACCCATCCCCCAACGAGTTCATAAATGCAATTTGTTTTGAAATCGGACCCCAAATTGAGGTCCAAATCCCCAATTCTAAGAAAATCTGGGTTCTACCCCCAAATCCCCATTTTTACCCATTGAAAGCTTTGATTTTAAGATGAAATCATTATAAAAGATGTTAAAGATTGAAGAAATTGAGTAAAAGTTGACTTACAACTGATTTGGGAGAGAAGGAGTCAAGAGAAAATCGCCAATGGAGGTTTGGAATTAGAAAGTATGAAAAATGAGGTTTGAAATGGTCTAAGTATAGGAAGCACAGTCGCAAATGCGAAGAATTGTTTGCAATTGCGAAGAATGCAGATGGAATGCCAGATGTCGCAATTGCGATAAATTGTTCGCAATTGCGAAGAGGGAACATTTTGGGTGGAAATCGCATTTGCGAGAAAAAGTTTGCATTTATGAACTCATGGTTTATGCTGGGCGATCGCATTTGTGAAGATATCTTCGCATTTGCGAATACTCGGCTGTTAGAAGGAGGATCACATTTGTGAAGACTGGCTATTTGAAGGAGGATCGCATTTGTGAGTTTTTCCTCGCATTTGCGATAGAGCAGACCAAAGGGGAAATCTCGCATTTGCGAGGCTGGCTTCGCAAATGTGAAACCTGCAGATACCAGCTGTTTCAAATGCTGCAAAATGAATCTAACACCTATCCGAAACTCACCTGAGCTCTCGGGTCTGCAACCCAAACATGCACACAACCTCAAAACATCCTACGGACTTACTCGTGCGATCAAATTGCCAAAATAACATCAAATCAAAGAATCAACCTTCAAAACTCATGATTTTCATTTCAAAGTTCAAAGCTTTCAAATTTTTTATTTTTAGTCTGAAACACGTCAAATGACATCCATTTTCAACCAAACTTTACAGATAGCGCTTAAAGATCATTTAAGACCTGTACCGGGCGTCGGAACCAAATACGAGCCCGATACCATTACTTTTGATCAAATCTCATATTTATTTTTCCTTAAGCATTTTCAGAAAATAATTTCACAGAAAAATTCCATACTCGAGCCAGGGACCTCGGATGAAAAAGTCCTATGGTATGAAAAAGTACTCCACATCTTCTGGAGTACATGGGTCCCTAATGTGGAAAATCTTTTTTTTTTATATTTTTGCATTCCTATGCCACATAGGAAACCTTTTGTAGTCACTATTTTTTTCAATATAAATTGCAGTTTAATTGCTGTATAAATATAGTAATTTTATAGATACTTTTAAAAATAATACAACTTTATACAAAAATTAAACTGATTTGTAGTATTTTTTAAGAAATTTTGTAGTTCAAGAGAAAATTTTGTAGTAAACATTTTGTTCAACATAGATCGTAGTTTAATTGTAATATAAATGTAGTAATTTTGTAGATACTCTTAAAAACAATGCAGCTTTATACAATACTAAAACTGATTTGTAGTTTTTTTGAAAACATTTTGTAGAGGAATAGAAAATTTTGTAGTTAACATTTTTTCAACATAGATCATAGTTTAATTGTAGTATAATTGTATTAAATTTGTAGATACCATTAAAAATAATACTGCTTTATACATACTTAAACTGATTTCTAGTTTATTTGTAGATAATATAGGAATTTTGTAGATATTAACATGAAATCAGGCTTCCTCTTCTCCATTCCTTCTTCTTCTCAAAAAATAGAGAGATGAGACCCATTTTTTATAATTAGATTTTCCCATTCAATTGTAGAATGATTAAGATTTTAGCAACGATTGAGTGTTGTTGCTAAAGTATTGTTGTATATTTTATTTTATTTTTATTTGTGTATTGAGAAAAAAAAAAGATGAAGAACATATTTGATTTCAGTTTGTTGAAGCTTTTAGTCCTTTTTTTTTGAATTACGAAAAAATTTCAATGGCTTTGCTTACCAATCAAATCTGATCTGGAGAAAATACGCAGATGAGAAATCTCCTTTCCCTTTTTAAAATTGAATTTAATGTAAAATCAATTAGCATCAAGATTCTCTCCTTAATTTTAGCGCATTTTTAGGGAATATTCTACCCTTTTAATTCTTAATAGTCGAATGGTATATATATTGTAGTAAAAGTATGGGCTGGGCGGCGATTAACAAACTACGCACATTTAGGATAATAAGGTTTTATATATGGTATATGTATGATAATCATATTTATTTTGTTTTAGTAATTTGATAATCGATTTTTTGTTATATATCATCTCGGAAAGTAATCCTACTAAAGTAATAATTGATAATTATTTATATTAATAATATAATATTCGAACTAGTTTGTTCTTTCTTCAAATAATTTACCATCTATTTTTATTTTTCTCACAATCTATTTGTATTTTTCCCCAATACGATTTTATTAATTAAATAAAAAGTCATAAATTCAACTTTATGTCGTCCGACATGACTAACCTCTCCTCCTTTGTTTGAATAAATTTTTTTTAAATGTAAAAGCTACTGATATGTAATTTTTTTTCTTGAATTAGTAGCTTAACTTCTTCCAAACTTACATAACTCTCAATCTCAATTTTGATTTTGGAAACTTCATGAGTTTGGGTTGCATTTTGATCCGCTGAATTACATAATTTTGATCGAATATTAAATTTTGAGTGATCACGAGTTTCAGCTTTATATAAGGAACATTTTTCAAGAATACATTTGTTATAGTGGAAGAACCGGGAAAAAAGGAGCTCATGCCTCCATATCTTGATCCAAGAGACCAAGATTAATGTTTATACTAAATCAATAAAATACATAACTTGTGTATTTTTATTTATGATTAATTAATTAATAAAAATATAAGTATATTCTGAAAAAAATAAAAATAGATGATAATATATTTTGCAAAAGCACAAACTAATTCGAATATTATTTTATTAAAATAATAAATAATTATCAATTACTACCTTTAGTAGGATAACTTTCAGAAATGATGTATAACAAAAAAATTGTGACGCCCGACCCGTCGTCACGTGAGTTACCCTCCCGTTTTCCCCGTTTTATGCTTCTATAAGCTTTATTGTATGTATTTGTAAAGTTTGAAGTAATTCGGTCAGAGTTTGGTTGGAATTGAGACAAATAGTCTCTTCAAGAGAAGACTAGTTTGGAAAAGTCAACTGGAGTTGATTTATGATTTATAGGGATCGGAATGGGTTTTCGACTATTCGGCTAGTTTCAGGTGGTGATTTTTGACTTGGGAGTGAAATCGAAATTGAATTTGGAGGTCCGGTGTGGAATTAGGCTTGAATTTGCCAAGTTCGACTTTTGGCGGATTCCGTTGATAGGTGAGATTTTGATTCGAGGGTTAGAAGGAATTCTGAGAGTTACAGTAGCTTCGTTAGGTAATTTTGGACATGTGTGCAAATATCGGATCAATCGGAAGTGTTTAGGTTGGGTTTTAGATCAAATGCAAGTTTCCGAAGTTCTAGTTAACTTAGGCTTGAATCCGTGAAAGTTCGATGATATTGGATGTGTATGATAGTGTTTTTATGCTTTGAGCAAGTTTGAATGAGGTATTAGAACATAACTGTGCTTTTGTTTGTAGTCCTGAGGGCCTCGGGGTGATTTCAGATGGTCAATTGGGCTATTTTTGGACTTAGAGGACTGCTGGTTTTCAGCTGTTGGTGTTGCAGAAGATTGTTCTTCGCGTTCTCATGGGTGTGTCGCGAACACGTAGAAGGAATTGGAGAGCCTGGGATTTTGGCCTTTGTGTTCGCGAAGGAAGGCCGCGTTCACGTAGGTCTGGGGGCCTGTGACCTTTGCGTTAGCGTAGCAAGCTCGCGTTCGCGGAGGAGAGATGCTGAGGGGATTGTTTTGTGCTTCACGTTCGCGTCCTGGGCACGTGTTCGCGATGGAGAAACGGTAGATGTGAGTCGCTTTCGCAGGTGGGCACCGCGTTTGCGAAGAAGGAATTTTGGCCCAGTGGTTTTTTTGCATCACGAACGCGGAAGAACCTCGCGTTCGCGAAGAAGGGGTCGTCAGCTGGGCAGAATGTTTTAAGGGAAATTTCAGTCGCGATCCCAACCATATTTCAACCATTTTGGCACCACCTTGAGAGCTTTTGGGTAGATTTTGAAGAGGGTTTCAATGGGAAGTGATTGGAGGTAAGTCTCGTAGTCTAGAAACATCATTTAATCAAAGAATCATCCATTAATTCTCTGAATTTGGGTATAAATTGAAGAAGCTAGAGCTTGAGTTTTTTATATTTCAAATTGGGATTTGATAGGTCATTTGAGCTCGGACTTGGGAGTTCTTGGTATGTACGGACTCGTGGCGAGACGAGAATTTCAAAAATGTAAGTCTCGTAATTTCTCGAGAAGCAGACCCGGGGCTCAGGTTTTGCTAGTTTCGAGATTTTTGTTATATTTCGATTGTTTTCGATTGGGTGTTATCCCATTAGCATATTATGATATATTTGTACTGAATTTGGTTAGGTTTGACGCGCGTGGAGGACAATTTAAGGGGCAAGGGCGTCGCGAGCGAGGAATTTTGCTGGTTCGAGGTGAGTAATTCTTGGGAATGATATCTTGAGGGTTTGTAACCCCGGATTTGCACATCCTACTGCTGTAATGTGGTGAATTGCACGCTGGACCTGAGCGTAGAGTAGAGCGCCGTTGGGGATCGTGACTTGGTCTGTCCCGTTTGTTGGTTTTTACCGCTAAATTATAAATGTTTTGTTATCATCGTCATGACTTGGCCCCATTTCCACACTTGGGGCTTATTTCTAATTATTTGAAAACCCCGATATATCATTGTAATGCTATATGAGGCGAGACACGTACTCCATGGCTAGTGCTGGGTCATATATGTGTAAATTGTGTCGAAGTTCAATCTGAGGGATGAATTATACTATATTGGTGATTGCTTCGCACCCTATATTGATGTTATTTGCGCTTGATCCCATGTTTGGGGCCTTATGCAGACTTGTAGAATAATTAGGGATTGATATATCAGAGTTAGCATGATTTGCATACTATTTGTATTCAGTCCAGGGTTTTTAACACTATTTTTCAAACTCAGCCATAATTCTATGTTTTAAAAACACAAATGATTCTTAAATGATATTTCGGGTTGATGATCATTATCTCACTATTTTCTGGACTGCATATTATTTCTTGGAACGATGGTAACTATTGGCACCGTGTATTGAAATGGAAACGATGGTAAATATTAGGACCGTGTAATGAAATGGAAACGGTGGTAACTATTGGTACCGTGTATTGTAATGGAAATAGTGGTAACTATTGGCATTGTATGATATTTCGCTTGGGCTGAAGGAGTCCCTCCGGAGTCTGATCCCCCGCAGTGAGCACCGTCGATGTTAAATCATATGCATGGTTGGCTCGGGTTGCACGCCGCAGCGTATTCATGTGCATTGCATTCATGCATTTACTCCAGTTTGTACTACGTGGCACGAGATTTAGCACTCATATATCATTTGC
Source organism: Nicotiana benthamiana (assembly GCA_034376525.1). NCBI lineage: Eukaryota > Viridiplantae > Streptophyta > Magnoliopsida > Solanales > Solanaceae > Nicotiana > Nicotiana benthamiana. The sequence goes on from CM067335.1 coordinate 88,162,046, forward strand.
ATACATACTGTTAATTGCCTTATTGACCAGATAACCTCGTGTTATATGTTAAGGAGTGCTGAGCCCAAGAGGCTGATGTTGGATATTGTGAGTTAATATTGAGCCCGAGGGGGCAGGTTTCTAACTACTTCCCACTTGTTGAAATTACCTTGGAAATTGTGGAAATAGCATATTTTTCAAAAGAGATTTTCGAACTGAACTTGGGATTTTCTAAAGGGATTTTTCACAGTATCTCGGTTTTCTCAAAAAGGGTTGCTCTGCCTTTATAGCAGTTTGGTGTGCTCATATGTGTTTTCTTACCGCTCAGATATTATTCTCTTTTATTACCAGTGAGTTGGAAGTACTCACTTTACTCCCTGCACCTTGCATGCAGTTGCAGGTATTGTTCACCCGATAGCGGGTCATTAGCAGGATCGAAGGCCATATTCTGGTAGTTGAGCTGGGCGACCGCCAGCGTTTGGGTGCCGCACTCCATCCTTGTATTCCGGTTCCACCTTGTATATTTATACATTTTTGGTTCAGTAGTAGTGCCACTACTCTTTAGATGCTCGTGACTTGTGACACCCTGGTCGGGGTGTATTGGTATTTATATTAATAAATGTCATACATTTAGATTCGATCTGTTATAGCTGATAAATTGCTTTAAGTGGTGTAATTGAAATGGTCTGGCTGGTCTTGTCTTCAAGAGAGGAGCCATCACGACCGGATTTGGGAACTGGTCGTGACAAGTTGGTATTAGAGCCTAGGTTACTAGGTCTCACGAGTCATGACCAGGGTTAGTAGAGTCTCGCGGATCAGTATGGAGACGTCTCTATTTATCCTCGAGAGGCTGCAGAACTTTTAGGAAAACTTCCCATTCTTGGAATTCTTATCGTGCGTACTTGATTCAGCTTGAGATATAATTCTTGAAATTCCTTCCACACGTCTGTATGCGCACGTGAGCGCTTAGTGGTAGATGTTCTTAGATGGCTTGTGGTTCCCCGATTGAGGGGCGAGAGGTAATCTCTGTAAGTTCATGTTGGGCCAGTCTGGAGGACTCGAGGCCAGATATTTGCCTATGGTTTGAGCACAGAGGTGCTGATGGAGTGAGAAAGTGTTTCGAACTTATATGTTCGGTGTTGATCTTATTAGCCAGAATGGCGACTGGATACCCATGTGATGAATGTGTTAGTACCATGGGGTGTATCTATGTGACCTTGGTAGTGACGAGAGAGTATGCTGAATAATAGATGAGTTTTCGAGTGTTCGACTCCTATTGCGATTTTCTGTTTAGTCCGAGTTATGGACGCGTGAAGAATATTTCATGTCTCTTAGTTGGCAAGTAAAGTACATTCCATGTGGCAGTATGAGTATAGACTCAGAAAGACTAAATGGCTATGTATTATGTATATAATGGTGGAAGGTATGCATTGTATTTTGAAATATTGGGACGCTTAAGAAAGTGGACTTAGTTGATGTTGAAATAAATGCGTGGTTTGCAGAGAATGTCAGTGCTAGATGATCTGTTTATTCACAAAACTTGTAAATGACTTGATTTTAATCTCACTATAACATTGTGGCATCGTTGGAGGTAAAAGTGCTATGAGCTGTTAAGAGTTCCTTGACATATGGCTCCGAGCCAAGTTGGGGAGGTTGCTGTTGGTCAGTTGATTGCATGGTTATGTGCTATGTTGGTTCCGTTTTGAGGTATTATGGTGGTTCAGTTCTAGTTACAGAAATTGAGCCGAGGAAAGCACTTGTGAAGGAAAATTTTGATAAGGGATATATGGTGCTTCATAGATGTGAAGAAATACTAGGATGTTTGAAACTGTTGTTGATAAAGAATGCTCAGTGTATAGGGAAGGAAAATGGATGTTTATATTTGTATGAGACCATGTTATGCGGTGTCAGAGTACTAATAAGGCACGAGTGGTTCTGTCCGTTAAGGCAAGTAAATTTTAGTTGTTCAAGAGTGAATGAATATCGAGATTGTTTTTATTGTGTCCAATATTTTGCATGTAACAATCAGGTGTATTAAGTTTGTGTATGTGGCTAGAGACTGTGTTTTCATTAGAAAAGATCAAGACTTGTGGTACTTTGTGTTAATCATGGGATTCTACGTATCCGCATTTGGAAGGTAATGGTAAACGAATTTAGAATCGCAGGAAATTCTTCAAGGTAAAGCATTCTGGAATGTGGCATTTCTGGGAAACGTTTGAGAGAGTATTCCATGGCCTATGGGTCTTGGACAATATTGTTTTATGTGTGAGTCTCATGTGATAACCTAGGTCGTGGTATTATGGTGCTACAACAAGGGAGAATATCAAATTAAAGATGAGCCAGGAAGGAAATTGGATAAAATGGAATAGCTTGATAATGAACTGAATCGGTATGGTAAAGATATGATTAATTACTGTATGTGTTCGAGGTAATGAGCTTTATAGGTATTGTGAAGCAAAGCTTTAAGTGCTAGCAGTTTTCTTAACTTGGTTTGGGAGAAAGAGTTCTTGATGTGTTTCACCGTGGTTCGAAAATGGGCATGTTATCCTAGTGTGGTATGGTCTGTGTGTTATGATATGGAGAATTGCGGGTTCAAGGCTTTGGTTCAGTTCATAATGGAAAATCATTAAATTCTTGAGTAGCACGGTCATCTACAGGTGATTACACTGCCGATCTTCAGATGATTAAGGTGATGTAAATTGATGATATGTTAGTAGCATTGCGACATTTTTCTTGTTGGATCGACTGCAGATATTTGAGTTTGTTGATGGCACATGAAATTTTGAATATCTTTCGTGGTATGAATGGATACTTGATGTGTGTTATGTATTCGTACGGCGGAGTGTGGGATCAGGCATAGTGATTCATATAGTATATGTGTTAGAGACTAGAAGTTCTCGTGATCCGACCATGCGGTGGTTGGGGGGTTGTGTGTGCCGACATCATCTAGCCGTTGTTGGAATTGGAGGTCTGAGTGGATCTTTCCTTGCGTGGTATGTTAAATTTGGGTTATGATATTTGATGATAGACTGGTTGTTCCACGGTCAGATGGTCTAGACTAATGTGTTATGGGCTATGTCAGAAAATGCCACCGGCTGCGTGGAAAGGTACATCGGATTATGTTCTAGCATGGTAGCTTGTATTCTAGAGACCATCGGACAGCTGACAAATATTGCTTATTGATTGGGCTTTTGTGGCGGATGTCAGTGCAGAGGTTTCTACCATTGGGTCAGTTCCGGTATTGAGGGACTTTTCGGATGCGTTTCTTGCGGCCGGGCATGAGGCTATATGTGCTTATTGTAATGAGCAGGTTTGACTCGATGTGCGTCTCCTTTTATGAGATATATGTGCGGATCGGGTCCACGCCGCAACGGGTATGGTATCTAGATCAGGTGGCACGCCACCACGGGTATGGTATCTGGACCGGGTTGCGCCGCAACAGTGTGATGTGGATAATAGTTTTCCTATATGATACTTTGTATGCCCTGTTTCCTGGTTTATGAGGAAAATCGGTATTGGGTATTGCTCGGCGAATAGCGCATCGGTTGTATCCTTTCATGATTGAATAGTGTATAATACTTGCTTCACCGTGGGTGTGATGGACTGCGAGGTTTCAGACCTTAATCTGTGCATGCTGATCGTGTTAAGCATGGTGACTTAAGGTGTTTCATGGGTAATAGTACTTGGATAGAATCGCGCAATGTGGCAAGGCCCCGTGATATTATGACCTTTCGAGGAGGATTCAGGTTCTCTATTTCTATGATGTGAGATGGGATCTCAGTTATGTGTTGTGATCGCACGGAGGGATTTTAATTAGAATTCATTCGTTTGAGTTAGTTGTCCTAGTTCTATTGTGTTCAGATCATTTCGTATTGGTGCCTGTGCTGCACACGTTGTGGCTTCGGCCAGAGTTGGGGTGTCGTATCACCAGAGTGGCATGTTGCAGTTGAGATGATATTTTGAGTCATTACTGAGTGCAAGCATATTTGATTTTAGCTTGTTAGAAAGGTTATATCGAGGTTTGGCTCCGAAATCTGTTGTAGTATTAGTCAGAGGGAAATGGATTCATGAATGGTTGATCTGAGAGATAGGTTCGGTTTATCGTGGGTTTCAGTTGCCGTTGGCGGTATATAAAGAGGTATTGGGATAAGACTTTAGCTAATAAAAGGGTTTTTTCTATTACTATTTGGTTATTGTGGGCAATTGCTGTGAATGGAAGTTATCGCTGCATGTGTTGAGTTATGTGGTATATCATATGATTATAGCCGAGGTTGCAGGTATGGATTATTACTGCTGGTTCGGGTTTACTCTAAGTAAAAATGTGAGGTTCTGATCTTGTGTAAGATATTAGCTATATTGTGTTATCGGACTTATGTGATATAGGGTGACGTGGGGTCACCCCGAGTATATGCTTGGTAATGTCATTCAGTTATTGGGTTGCTTCTAGTCGACTGTGGATACGCTCGAGGACGAGCGTTTGTTTAAGTTGAGGAGGATGTGATGACCCGACCCGTCTTCACCTGAGTTACCGCCCCGTTTTCCCTGTTTTATGCTTCTATATACTTTATTATATGTGTTTGTAGAGTTTGAAGTAATTCGGTCAAAGTTTGGTTGGAATTGAGACAAATAGTCTCTTTAAGAGAAGGCTAGTTTGGAAAAGTCAACCAGATGTTGACTTATGAGTTATAGGGCTCGGAATGATTTCCGACGATTCGGCTAGTTTCGGGTGGTGATTTATGACTTGGTAGTGAAATCAGAATTGAATTTGGAGGTCCGTTATAGAAATAGGCTTGAATTGGCTAAGTTCGAATTTTGGCGAATTCCGGTTGATAGGTGAGATTTTGATCGGAGGATATCGGAATGGAATTCCGAGAGTTACAATAGCTTCATTAGGTGAATTTGGACATGTGTGCAAATCTTAAGATCAATCGGAAGTGTTTAGGTCGGGTTTTGGATCAAATACAAGTTTCAGAAGTTCTAGTTAACTTAGGCTTGAACCCGCAGAAATTTGATAATTTTGGATGTTTACGATTGTGTTTTTATGCTTCGAGCAAGTTTGAATGAGGTATTAGAACATATCTGTGCTTTTGTTTGAGGTCCCGAGGGCCTCGGAGTGATTTCGGATGGTCAATTGGGCTATTTTTAAACTTAGAGGACTGCTGGTTATCAGCTGTTGGCGTTGTAGAAGATTGTTCTTCGCTTTCGAATGGGTGTGTCGCGAACGCGTAGAAGGAATTGGAGAGCCTGGGATTTTTGCCTTCGCGTTCGCGAAGGAAGGCTGCATTCGCATAGGTCTGGCAGCCTGTGACCTTCGCGTTCGCGGAGGGGAGATTCTAAGGGGATTGTTTTGTGCTTCGCGTTCGCGTCCCTAGCACGCGTTCACAAAGGAGAAGGGGCAGGTGTGCATCGCGTTCGCGGGTGGGCACCGCGTTTGCGAGGAAGGAATTTTTACCCAGTGGTTTTTGTGCATCACGAACGTGGAAGGGCCTCGCGTTCGCGAAGAAGGGGTCGTCAGTTGGGCAGAATGTTTTAAGGGAAATTTCAGTCGCGAACCCAACCATATTTCCACCATTTTTGCACCACCTTGAGAGCTTGTTGGTAAATTTGGAAGAGGGTTTCGACGGGAAGCGATAGGAGGTAAGTCTTGTGGTCTAGAAACATCATTTAATCAAAGAATCATCCATTAATTCTCGGAATTTGGGTATAAATTGAAGAAGTTAGGGCTTGAGTTTTTGATATTTCGAATTGGGATTTGATAGGCCATTTGAGCTCGGATTTGGGAGTTCTTTGTATGTAAGGACTCGTGGCGAGACAAGAATTCCGAAAATATAAGTTTCATAATTTTTCGAGAAGCGGACCCGGGGCTCGAGTTTTGCTAGTTTCGAGATTTTTGTTATATTTCGATTGTTTTCGATTGGGTGTTGTCCCATTAACATATTGTGATATATTTGTACTGAATTTGTTAGATTTGACGTGCGTGGAGGCCAATTTGAGGGGCAAAGGCGTCGCAAGCGAGGAATTTTGCCGGTTACTTGGGAATGATATCCTGAGGGTTTGTAACCACGGATTTTCACATCCTAGTGTTGTAATGTGGTGACTTGCATGCTGGACCTGAGCAACGGGTAGAGCACCATTGGGGATGGTGACTTGGTCTGTCCCGGTTGTTAGTTTTTACCGCTAAATTATAAATGTTTTGTTGTTATCATCATGACTTGGGCTCATTGCCATACTTGGGGCTTAATACCGATTATTTGAAAACCCTGGTGACGCTATATGAGGCGAGACATGTACTCCATGGCTAGTGCGGGGTCAAATATGTGGAAATTGTGACTCGGTTCAATCCGAGGGATGAATTATACTATATTGGCGATTGCTTCGCACCCTATATTGATGTTATCTGGGCTTGATGCCATGTTTGGGGTCTTGTGCCGAGTTGTAGAATCCTTTAGGGATTGATATATCAGAGTTAGCATGATTTGAATATTGTATTCAGTCCAGGTTTTTAACACTATTTTTGCAAACGCAGCCATAATTCTATGTTTTGAAAACACAAATGATTCTTAAATGATATTTCGGGCTGACGATCATTATCTTACTATTTTCTGGGCTGCATATTATTTCTTGGAACGGTGGTAACTATTGGCACCGTGTATTGAAATAGAAACGGTGGTAACTATTGGCACCATGTATTGAAATGGAAACGGTGGTAACTATTGGCACCGTGTATTATAATGGAAACAATGGTAACTATTGGCACTGTATGATATTGCGCTTGGGTGGAAGAAGCCCCTCCGGAGTCTGAACCCCCACAGTGAGCACCGTCGACGTTAAATCATATGCATGGTTGGCTCGGTCTGCATGCTGCAGCGTATTCATGTGCATTGCATTCATGCATTTACTCCTATTTGTACTACGTGGCACGACATTTAGTACTCATATATCATTGGCATACATACTGTTAATTGACTTGTTGACCAGATACCCTGGTGTTATATGTTAAGGAGTGTTGAGCCCGAGAGGCTGATGTTGGATATTGTGAGTTAATATTGAGCCCGAGGGGGCACGTTTCTGGCTACTTCCCACTTGTTGAAATTACATTGGAAATTGTGGAAAAAGCATATTTTTCAAAAGAGATATTCGGACTGAACTTGGGATTTTCTAAAGGGATTTTTCACAGTATCTCGGTTTTCTCAAAAAGGGTTGTTCTGTCTTTATAGCAGGTTGGTGTGCTCATACGTATTTTCTTATCGCTCAGATATTATTCTCTTATTACTACTGAGTTGGAAGTACTCACTTTACTCCCTGCACCTTGCGTGCACTTGCAGGTATTGTTCACCTGATAGCGGGTCATGCAGGATCGAAGGCCATATTCTGGTAATTGAGCAGGGCGACCGCCAGCGTTCGCGGTGCCGCACTCCATCCTTGTATTCCGGTTCTGCCTTGTATATTTATACATTGTTGGTTCAGTAGTAGTGCCCCTACTCTTTAGATGCTCGTGAGTTGTGACACCCCGGTCGGGCTGTATTGGTATTTATATTAATTAATGCCATACATTTAGATTCGATTTGTTATAACTGATAAATTGCTTTAAGTAGTGTAATTGAAACGGTCTGGCTGGCCTTGTCTTCACGAGAGCCGCCATCACGACCGGATTTGGGAATTTGGTCGTGACAGAAATAGACTATAAAATTACTAAAATAAATAAATATGATTATCATATAATTTATTAATTATTAAGAAAGATAAAATAATACTTCCGTTAAACCAAGGGCATGGATGAGCAAGTAGTGGACGGATTGAACATATATGTGTCAAATTATTAACGACGGACATATCTGTCCTTTTTCGCATGGTTCAATGGTATATATGACCCTTCTCCGTTTCAAATATAGCCATGGTTGTTGGAACATGTGAGAATATTTCTGTTTGAAATATTGCGGGAAAACATATTTAAAATAATTCGGGAAAGAAAATGAACTGGACCATGTCGCGTTGCGAGTCCTGGGTTATTCCGGGTTGAATTTAGTTAATTAATTAAATGATTAAAAGAAATTTTGTCCAAAAAAATTAATCAATCTTTGACCATTAGAGGCCAAGCGATAACGACGGCGCAAGTTTTACTTTTGTTCCAATTCATTTAATACCAAAATAAGTGCTTTCTCAATATAAGCACATTCACTTTTGTTTCCACCACCAGTAAGGGACGCTTTATTCTTTCCAAAGCAAAAGGGAGCTCACTTTCCTCCACATTCTTTCCTCCATTTCTCATTTACCAATCTTTAATCCCAACAATAGTATCAACTTAGAAATTTATTGGATTTTCTTCTGGTGACTGTTATTTTTTCCCATTCTCTCAACATGTCTCGACTACTAGATATTCCTTTGCACCAATAATGCTGGAAATACAATTTAATAAACTCCAAACATACGAGTCTGTCAAAGAGAAACAGAATCTTTTGTATATTACTTCACACAACGGAATTATTTACTTGACCAATCATTTTGATTACGCCAAGTGTCTATTCTTGATAGTGAAGGCAACAAGTAAACAAAGTAGACAAGGAACACTTGAATATTCAACTCAGTGACACACATGGGGTGGACCAAATTTGATGTTGATCTCTAGCAGTCAAGTTGGACTGCTAAAACTCTTCCCGGTTTTTGTTCTAGGTTTGCATCTCCCTACCCCTTTTACTTTCCTTAGCAATCAAGAAGAAGAAAAAAAAATTAAAACTCAAAAGAAACTATGGCAGGGGGGTTAGCAGTAGTAGCAAATGAGGAAGGGCAGTACAATGGCAAGCTGACATCTTTTGTAATATTAGCTTGTATGATGGCTGCTATGGGAGGCGTAATTTTTGGATATGATATTGGAATTTCAGGTTTGATTTTCTGCATTTTCCTAAGTTATACAATCTTAAGACAACTAGTAAAAGTTTCAATTATCCAAAGGACAAAAAAAAAGTACAACACAAGATGTAGCTGCTATTTCCTTTGGTACTATGAATCAATTGCTTTGAACGGAGTCTTGGCGTAGCTGGTGAAGTTACTGCCATGTGACCAGGAGGTTACGGATTCGAGCCTTGAAAACAGTTTCTTGCAGAAATGCAGGGTAAAGCTGTGTACAATATACCTTTGTGGTCCGGCCCTTCCCGGGACCGCACAAAGTGACAACTTAGTATACCTGGCTGCCCTTTACTATGAATCAATTGCTTTACATAATCTATCTTATTTTACTAACTTAAGCTTTCTGAAAATGTGAAGGTGGAGTAACATCCATGGAACCTTTTCTAAAGAAGTTTTTCCATGATGTTTACACTAAGATGAAAGAAGACAAAGAAGTTAGCAATTACTGCAAATTTGACAGCCAATTGTTGACGTCATTCACATCTTCCCTTTACGTAGCTGGTTTTTTTGCTACTTTTATTGCTTCATCAGTCACCAGAACATTTGGTCGTAAGGCCTCAATCCTTCTTGGAGGAGCTAATTTCCTAGCTGGTGCAGCACTTGGTGGAGCTGCTTTTAATGTATATATGCTTATCCTTGGCAGAGTTTTATTAGGTGTTGGTGTTGGTTTTGCCAATCAGGTAACATATTACTACAAGGGATCAAAAAAATCAGTCGTTTGTCTCAAAATATTTGATGTTTTAGAAAAACATAATTTCTCATTGTACTAGTAAACATAATTTCTCATTGTACCAATAATGGCATACTTTTATATCTATAGAAATGACATAACGTATTTATAGACAACAAGTTTTGAGAGTATTTTTGGTAGGTGCCACGAGTCTTTTCTTTTCGTATCTGGTAAAGCACCTCCAAATAAAATGAAATAGCGGGTATACTTCGCAACTAAAAGACATACTTCCTCAGTTTCAGTTTAGTTGATATATTTCGCTTACCGAGAGTCAATATGACTAAATTTTAAAGCTAATTGGATTAGTTTAACTTAGTATTTAAAATTCAAATATGGATATTCCAAAACTATACAAAAAGTAGTAGAAATGACAATTTTTATCATGTCAATATGATAAAATAATATTTTAAAATGTTGGTCAAATTATATATAGTTTGACTCTCAATAAAAGAAATGTGTCATATAAATTGAAATGGAGAGATATAGTGTGTTTTACTCTAACGAAAAAAGGGAAAGTTCTCAAAACGCAATCACAAAGAGTTTTCCTTTTGTCCAAATTCCTATTCTTATTCCTTTTTGGGACTAAAACAATCCAATCAACTATCTAAATATTAGTTGGTTTTTACCATTTTGCAGGCTGTACCATTATATCTCTCAGAAATGGCACCATCTAAGTACAGAGGAGGAATCAACAATAGTTTTCAACTCAGTGTAGGCATTGGAGTTTTAATAGCAAACCTTACAAATTATGGCACTGAAAAGATTAAAGGTGGTTGGGGATGGAGAGTTTCCCTTGCTATGGCTGCAGTCCCAGCATTCATTTTAACTTTAGGTGCAATCTTCCTCCCAGAAACACCCAACAGCTTAATTCAACGGACCAATGATCGCGAAAAGGTTAAGAAAATGCTACAAAGAATTCGAGGCACTGATGATGTTCAAGCAGAACTTGATGATCTTATTGTAGCTAGTGAAACTTCAAAAACAATCAGACACCCTTTTAAGAAAATTCTACAAAGAAAATATAGGCCTCAACTTGTTATGTCCGTGGCAATACCGTTTTTCCAACAAGTGACAGGAATTAATGTCATTGCATTCTATGCTCCTATCCTTTTTCGAACGATTGGACTAGGTGAAAGTGCAGCTCTTTTATCTGCTGTAGTGACAGGGGCTGTTGGAATTGCTACAACTGCAATGTCAATGCTGATTGTCGATAAAGTTGGCCGAAGAGGACTGCTAATTTTTGGAGGAATACAAATGTTTGTTACACAAATGATAGTAGGAGGATTGATGGGAGCTAAGTTAGGGGATCATGGTGGAGTGAGTAAAGCTTGGGCATTTGTGATATTGGTGTTGATTTGCATTTATGTAGCTGGTTTTGGTTTGTCATGGGGGCCATTAGGATGGTTAATTCCAAGTGAAATTTTCCCATTGGAGATAAGATCAGCTGGACAAAGTATTACAGTAGCAGTGAACTTTCTCTTCACTTTCTTGGTTGGTCAAACATTTTTAGCCATGTTGTGTCATTTCAAGTATGGGATTTTCTTCTTTTTTGGAGGTTGGGTGGCAATAATGACTGCATTTGTCCACTGGTTTTTGCCAGAGACTAAGAATTTGCCTATTGAGAAAATGGACAAAGTGTGGAGGGAACATTGGTTTTGGAAGAGAATTGTTGGAGAAAATTTTGAAGTTATCATCAAAGAAGAGGATGCTTAAAACACAGTGATCATGATCTCATTGTTGGAATCAATTAAAGAGAAAAGCGTTTCCTCTCCCTCTTCTCTTTCTCTCTATTTGGAAATTTATGGTTATGCTTATCGGAAACTGTATATTAGTTTTCTAAATTAGACATGTCATGCAGAATCGATACAAGAACCATCTTTCACTACAAGAAATAAGATTTTCAGTGATGACTTTAATGACGACCCATGCAGTCAGTGGCGAAGCCAAAAATTTCTCCAAGTGTATACAAACTTGAAAGAAGAAAAAAAACTCCCCGAGAAAGGGTGTTCAATATATTATATGCCTCTAAAATCTAATGTAATATTTTACCTATATATACAGTGTTATTTTTTTGACGAATGATGGTCAATTGACCACCCTTTGAAGAGCATGCAGTTGCCAAAAAAAAACAAGTGTTTTTGTGGCAACGGCACTTTACACATGAAAATGGAGGTTTTTAGTGGCGACTAAAGAGGTTTCCACAGAAAATAACTTATTAGTGACGCAAGCAAGGATTATCTTTATAGTGTAACTTAACCATCAATTAGAGATGTATAAGCATTTGTAAGAGATATTTTCCTTGTAATTTTAGTGATAACTTACCAATTTTATGCTCTATTTCTTGTCCTTGCCTGGCCGGCTAAATTCATATTAATATGGCCCCAAACTCCCAAGTCCAAACTAAATATTGATCTGTCATTCTACCAAAACCTAATCAAAGTATGTTGTGGTTACATAATCAGACAAACTAGCTACAAGGTTTCACTGCTCAATTTGACTTTCCCTCTTTCTTTCTGTTTCGGATCTTACGTCTATTCCCTCAAACAACTGAAGGAATAAAACAATTCAAAATGGGAAATATTTTGGCTTCCAGTCCTTAATTGGAACCGACTCAGACTCTTTGGATCAACATTTACGTTAGCTTTCAGACCTTATAAAGAATTAGATACACGAGTTTGATACCATCTTTGAAGAAATGAGCTTTATTGGCTCGGAAGTAGAGACGAATAGAAGAAGTCAAAGCAGAAGTAGATGACCTCATCAATGCAAGTGACTTTGTAAAAAAGAAGCATAGACCTCACCTTGTCATATCAATAGCAATCCCAATTTTCCAATAGGTTTAAGGGATTAAAGTGATCTCTACTATATTATTTAAGAACAATTGGATTAGGTGAAATGCATCACTCATATATATCTGCATGGTTATTGGAGTTGTTGGTGCTGATATAATCTTGCTCTTGTCATTGCTATTAGACTGGTTCGGCTGGATATTATTGTTTCAAGTTGGAGGAATTCAAATGTTTGTGCCATAAATAAATGTTTCATTTGGAGCAATAATGCTACTTAAATTAAGGGACCATGGTTGTCTGAACTAGTGGTACAGTTTACTGGTTTTGATGTTATTTAGCATTTAACATTGTGGGGTTGTCTCATGTGTGTCATGGGGTCCATTAGGATGGCTGATTCCAAGTGAAATTTATCCACTAGAGACTAGGTCAGCTGCATAAAGTACAACTGTAGCACTAGGATTTTCTTCATTTATTCTGTAGCTCAATCATTTCTAGCTATGCTCTGCCACTTCAAGTCTGGAACTTTCTTGTTTTATGGGGGTTGGATCTGGGTAATGACAGTGTTTCTGTACTTAATCTACCTGAGACAAAGAATATAATGTATCCCTTGAAAAAGTGAGGTTCTCTAAAACTAGAAGGTCACCAAATTTGCACTTCATTTGTAATCTGGCATAAGTGCATAACATAGGAGGGAAACCTTGGAGCAATGGTAAAGTTGTTTTCGTGTGACCTATAGGACACGAGTGTTTGCATTAGGGTAGACTGTCTACGTCACATTCCTTGAAGTACAACCCTTCCCCTGACCCTGTAAGAACACGAAATGCTTTGTACACCGGGTTGCCCTTTATTCATAATCTAGCATACAATAACTAAACCTTGATCCTAACTACTCCATATCACCTATATGGATCATTTGCTCTCTTTTGTTTTGTCCACAGTAAGGCCGCATTGATTCTAAGAGGTAGTAGGTATTTTTACATTACCAATTTAGAATAACTTATTGACAAAGGATGCAAACGGACAAATTAAGTTAAGGGTAATGTCTTTTCTTCTTTAAGTTGTCTAAGTCTATATAGTTGTAATGGTTTCTTCTTTGCATTTACTACAAGGAAAGAAAAAGAACATATAACTTGCCATTTTCTATGAGGTGAACAGATTTTTGGAGAAATTTCAGAACTATATTAACTTATTTCCTAATATTAGCCATAATACTGGAAGGAGTGATTCCACATTGCATCACAACAAGACAAGAAAGTCGAAAGCATGACTACTTCAACTCAGCATTAATCGTCATATGCCCCTAAAGTCCAACTAGTAGATACCGTCTTCCAGTTGCAACCCGTTGACCTATGTAATTTATGTACTGATGTTGATTTATTAGCAGTCATGACAGAATTCTTCTTACCTTAAGCTCCTATACATTCACGCTCCTTAAATCAGAGCTCTCATTCTTAGCTCGCAATCTTTACTCTTAATCACCTCTAGACTCATAGAATTTAAATTTGACGAGAAAAAATGGCAGTTGGTATTGCGCCAAGTACAAGTGAGAATTCTGCCAAATACAATGGCAGGATTACGTGGTTCGTTGTGTTATCATCCATGGTTGCTGCCACTGGAGGAATCATCTTTGGCTATGATATTGGAATTTCAGGTTCTTTTCAATATTCACTTTTACTTTTAAATAACTGTTAACATCATCAAAGACAAACTGTCACGATTCTTACTAACTTACTGTTGTGTTTTAAAGGTGGAGTAATATCTATGGAGCCGTTTCTGAAGAAATTCTTTCCAGATGTGTATAATAAGATGAGACAAGTTTCCAAAATAAGCAACTACTGTATATTTGACAGCCAACTACTGACTTCTTTCACCTCCTCACTGTACATTGCTGGCCTAATTGCTTCCTTCTTTGCTTCACCTATCACTCGGACATTTGGCCGTAGACCATCAATTCTAATCGGTGGAGTAGCATTTCTCATCGGTTCTGCCCTTGGAGGTGCAGCATCCAATATCTACATGTTATTACTTGGCCGCGTCCTGCTTGGGGTAGGGGTTGGTTTTGCAAACCAGGTACACTTTCTCCTATTAACGTGCCTTCTATATATTGTAATTAGCTGTATACTTTCATTTGCACAATATTCTGGACAGACTTATATTATGATCGAAATAATCAGATATCATGTGAAAGCTAACAAAGTATACCTTCAACGACTATAAATCAGGCAACAAAAGAGAAATATACCAAAAGAAACACATACACTTAATGTGGTTCTATCAATTGGCTTACATCCACAGACAGAGATGAGCAATCCACTATATAAAAAGAGTACAAAATATCAAGAAAATAACATCACAACTTATTCATTCATGTTACCACCGTCATAACAAATGTCTTTTGGCTGTAGGCAGTCCCTTTATACCTCTCAGAAATGGCACCTCCCAAGTACAGAGGATCTTTCAATATTGCATTCCAACTTTGTGTAGGGATTGGAGTTCTATCAGCTAGCCTTCTTAACTACGGCGTTGAAAAGATTAAAGGCGGTTGGGGATGGAGAATTTCCTTGGCAATGGCTGCAGCTCCTGCCTCAATTCTAACAGTAGGAGCACTTTTTCTCCCTGAAACAGCAAACAGTCTAATTCAACATGGCAAAGATCATCAAAAAGCTAAGCAGATTCTACAACGCGTAAGAGGTACAGTCGACGTCCAAACAGAACTAGATGATCTCATCAAAGCAAGCGACAAGTCAAAAACTGTGAAGCACCCCTTCAAGCAAATTATAAAACGTAAATACAGGCCTCAACTAGTTATGTCAATAGCAATACCATTTTTTCAGCAAGTGACAGGAATCAACGTGATCTCGTTCTACGCTCCAATTTTGTTCCAAACAATAGGCCTAGGCGCAAGCGCATCACTGTTGTCTGCTGTAGTGACAGGAGTGGTAGGCACCAGCGCGACGTTCTTAGCATTATTGATAGTTGACAAGGTCGGGCGAAGAGCTATGTTCAGTTCCGGTGGGATCACAATGTTTATATCACAAACGTTGATAGGGGGAATAATGGCAGCTAAGTTAGGAGATCAAGGAGCATTGAGTAAGGGATATGGTTTATTGGTTTTGATATTGGTTTGTATTTATGTTGCAGGTTTTAGCTTGTCTTGGGGTCCTTTAGGCTGGTTAGTTCCAAGTGAAATATTTCCATTGGAAATAAGGTCAGCAGCACAAAGTATAACTGTGGCTGTTGGTTTAATTTTCACTTTCATTATTGCTCAGACTTTCTTGGTTATGCTCTGCCACCTCAAATCTGGAATTTTCTTCTTCTTTGCTGGATGGGTTGCTATTATGACTGCATTTGTGTACTTGTTATTGCCAGAGACGAGGAATTTGCCAATTGAAAATATGGAAAAAATCTGGAGGGATCATTGGTTTTGGAATAGATTTGTTTGTGATGAACAAGACTACGAGAAGGGTGAGACTTAGCTAGCTGAACTATTTTTACCTATGTTGTTCAGACTCTTCGAAAAGGCTGCCGAGTGCACGATCCTTTGAATACTGCATTTTTGGTGTGACATTTTTAAAGAGTCCGAGCAACATATATTTTCATCGGCCTTCCAATATAATACAAGTTTAAGATACTCTTGTTGGCTATGAAGTAAGTTGGTTGTAAGTGAAATAGATGACAATTTTGATATACTTCTTCGTCTAGAGGAATTATCTCTTCTTTAGTTTGATTTTTGTAGAGCTTTCTGTTGTGTACTCAATGGTAATTGTCACGACCCATTTTCTGAATGAGCCGGGACCGGCACTCGATCACTAAACAATGACCGAGCGAACCATCTCTGCTTATCAAATCTATTATAACTCCAAACTTTATATGTAACAAGGAAATACTCTAACCAAATACTTTTGATTGTTTTAAACATTTAAGTAAATCAACTTCAAAACTTTATTCGTAGTAACCAACTGAATTATTGCTCAGTTATTATAAAATAATATATGAATCTCAACCCAATGACTATGTCTATGAAGCAACTACTGATCAACTGACGCACTGCTCAGGACATGAGATTTCCTAGCCAGTTCTCTTAATAAACAAAGGAATCGCTAAATGAAAATGACTCTAGTGTACTCTACGAACAAAAACGGAGCTCACCAATATCATCGGAAGGGAAGGAAGTCCTAAATCGTAGCCTACTCGCCTGCAAATCCAGTTCCTACGTTGTACCGCAGACCAACGTAGGTTCCCAAAAGAGAATGACAGTACCATCCATTGTACTCAATGAGTCTCAACAACAGGGGAAGAAACTTTAATGATATATATATATATTATGAGCAAATGTTCTAAATGCATGTAAAACCTAAAGCTTATAAGAATAATTCTAAATAAATTGCATAATAGCAGTTTATGAATATTCTAAAAGAAATTCTTTTCTTTTTCTTTCTTGAAAAAAAAATACTTCACTTTATACTTTGGGAGTTCCAACTATCCTGACTTAATCCTGTCTCAGTCACCGTGTGATCAGCATGGGTTCGATCCCAACCTGATCGAATAGGCCCAATCCACGAGGTGCCACTCGTTTCATGGTTCTTAGCGCTCATGTATCATACCTTAGCGTGGCTAAGTGAATTCTCAGCAACGAGACCCTCGACTCTTATGCTCCCTACTTTGGCACAAGTAGTTTCAGGAAGTCAACGCCTTAGTCAGGACCCTCGTCCTGGACGACGACCCCTTCTCAGAATAAAGGATACTCCCCAAAAATCTTTTCGTTCTAAAACTTCTTCTTGTGACTTTTCAAGTCTAAATCTTTTCCTCATAGAATATTATGTACATGTGGTGTCCTTAAATGTGAAGTATGGCATAAGAATAAAATAAACATATAAGAGTATTTCTAAAGACTCCTTCTTCTTTCATAATTTTCAACGTGAAAATAGCACATAAAAATAACACAAAAATCTGAAAATTTAAGCACATAGGCATAATAGATCATCTAAACTTTTGCTAGAACAATTCTAAATAAATGGGTACTCACTCGCTCTAATTAAATAAAGATAAACTCTTTTAAGCAATTCATCAAACACCTAGTATGCGTGTTTTTGTGAGTTAAACCACTTTAGTAAAGGGTTATATCAACTCACCTCAAAACTTCTCGAGCCAATACGTAGGCCCCAGTCCAATTAACACCAGTCAAACAATCAATTCTATAACAATCAATGCGTTTTAATTAATTTTTAAAGTACTACACTTAATGTGAAATTTATTGTTGATATGAAGCAAGATCGAAACCTTATTGAAACGATAACGATAAGCATATGTACAAATCGATAATCGATAAGTAATTATCAATAAGGGTCAAAATCGAATCGATAAATCGAATGCACACCCCTAGACTGTAGATACTTGTAAAATGAGTAATTACCTATTTGTGTAGATTAATATAACATACAAAATGAATATACATTCTGCAACTATTTTGAAACCGGCTATACAATATCATTTTCCCTAATCTATACCATTTCCTTTACCCTATGTCTCTTACCCTATTATTTCCTCTACCACATTTAATGAATGATCATATTTAAGGATCAAGGGAATGAAGTTCAAATTAATGGAAAACAAAATTAGCCGTGATGATGTATTTTGTTTCATTTTATTTTTTTATACCGTTGGAGTGTTGGTGGCATACATTTGATCCCTTAATTTAGTTTTGTTGCATGTGCTTGTTGATACAATTTTTATGTTATAAATGGTGTTCGTCTTATTTTAGCTTCTTTTTGTCCATATAAGTTAGGCGTGTTTATAGCGATATACTTTCCATGGAATCCCGCAATTTTCTTATTGGTATAATCGATAACCGAATCGATAAGCCCCCAAAATCGATAAATCGAAACCTTATTGAAACGATAACGATAAGCATATGTACAAATCAATAATCGATAAGTAATTATCGATAAGGATCAAAATCGAATCGATAAATCGAATGAACACCGATACTTTACCTTCTGTCTTTGTTTACGAGAAAGACACAACCTATTTTCCTTCTGCCCTTTTATTCTAAACGTGACTAACCTTATTTTCCTAAGGCTTAAGGCCTTTGTTTGCCAACAGCCCTTCTCATGAGCTTTAAGTCCCTAATTGTATATTCAATTATATATATATATGGGACAAGCCATAAATATATATATTTTTACTATAGGCAAGAAAAATAAAATAAAAATAATAAATTAGTTCTATAATTAACGTGTCTCGAACTTTTTTATAAATTTGAGGAATGTTGCAATCTTACCTCCTTAAAAATATTTGTCCTCGAATGTAGCTAGGGCCTTATTCTTAAGCTAACAATCATTCCTTATGTTCCTGAACCTTTTAAATTTTCTTAGCACTACTCATTCTTCCAAGGGACTCAAAATTTGGCTAACTCCCTAAATTTGCAAAAATTTTGGCAGAGTTTTATGACTATCCAAAAATTATCCCTGTCACAAATACAACAATTACACCAACGACAACCAAATATACCAGAACAGGCCATTCATAGGCACCATACAGAGCTCATAAATTAACTACTCAAACTCTGGCAAGGAGGTACCACAATAACTAACAAGAATCTGAAGCACAACACTGTAGCAAAAGTAAATCACTTTAATAAATTAAATATACTCTGCCATAAACTAAATCACTATAACAACTAAATATAATCTAGGAAGGACATAAACACTTGCTAATTTAATAAATGAAATATAAATATCAAACCTTGTTGCTCAAACAAATAAGGATACTTTTTCCTCATATCTTCCTCGACCTCCCACATAGCTTCTTTTGAGTCATGACTACTCCACAAAACTTTTACCGATGCTATATCTTTTGTTCTCAACTTTCTTACTTGTCTATCGAGGATTTCTATAGGTACCTCTTCATAAGTCAAACCTTCTTTAATTTCTATGGTATTGGAAGGTATTATATGTGACTCATCATGAACGTACTTTCTAAGCATAGACACATGAAAAACATGATGAACAGAGGACAACTCAACTGGTAGCGCTAGCTTATAAGCCACATTTCCTTTCTTTTCTAGAATTTCATAAGGTCCGATAAATCTAGGGCTAAATTTCCATTTCTTACCAAACCTCATAACCCCTTTCATCGGTGAAACTTTCAAAAACACCTTATCACCAACCAAGAACTCTAACTCACGATGCCTCTTGTCAGAATAAGATTTTTGACAACTCTGAGACTCTTTAAGTCTTTCTCTAATTAGATGAACTTTCTCCAAGGCCTCACAAACAAACTCTGGACCAATCAACGGCACCTCTGCCAGTTCAAACCAACCCACCGGAGACCTACATCTCCGCCCATACAACGCTTCATAAGGAGCCATACCAATACTGGCCTGATAGCTGTTATTGTAAGAAAATTCTATAAGTGGCAAGTGATCATCCCAATTACCTCCAAAATCTATAACGCACGCACGCAACATATCTTCGAGAGTCTGAATGGTCCTTTATGCCTGGTCATCGGTCTGTGGATGAAAAGTGATGCTTAAATTGACCTTGGTACCTAATCTTTTCCGAAATACCTGCCAAAAATGCGCTGTGAACTGAGGGCCTCTGTATGATATGATTGAAACTGGAGTACCATGCAATTGGACTATTTCTTTGATGTACAACTGTGCATACTGCTCTGCAGAATCTGTCATCTTTACTGGTAGGAAATGTGCGGACTTTGTCAGTCGGTCTACAATAACCCAAATTGAATCATGTTTACGGTACGTGCGAGGTAGACCTACTGCGAAATCCATATTAATCATCTCCCATTTCCACTATGGTATTTCTATGTCCTGAGCTAGGCCACCAGGCCTCTGATGCTCGGCTTTGACTTGCTGCCAATTTAAACATTTTGCCACATGATCTGCTGCTTGTTTCTTCATTCCTTTCCACCAATACAACTCTTTCAAATCTAGATACATATTGGTAGCACCTGGGTGGATAGAGTACCTCGAACTGTGAGCTTCCTCCATTATGGCCTTCCTAAGACGGCCTACATCAGGCACACATAACCGATCATTCAACTTTAAAACTTCATCACTTCCTAGAGTGAAAGCATTGATTTCTTTGTTTCTGACTCCTTCTTTTAATTTCACTAAGTACGGATCTTCGTCTTATTTAGCCTTAACATGCGCAACAAGGGAGGATTGCGCTAGGGCATAAGCAGTTATATCTCCTTCTTCGTTCTCATCCAATCTAATTCCATCATTTGCTAGTTTTTGAATTTCTCGACCCAAAGATCGCCTTTGTTCTGCAAGATGAGCCAAAACGCCCATTGACTTCCTACTAAGTGCATCTGCTACCACATTAGCTTTGCCGGGGTGATAAAGGATATGTCATAATATTTCAATAGCTTGAGCCACCTTCTCTGTCTCAAATTTAGTTCTTTTTGCTTGAAAATGTACTGGAGGCTTTTGTGGTCTGTAAACACTTTAGAATGCTCGCCATAAAGGTAATGTCGCCATATCTTTAATGCAAACATCAAGCTCCAAATTGTGTGTGGGGTAGTTTTTTTCATGATTCTTTAATTACCTGGAAGCATAAGCGACAACTTTTCCATTTTGCATAAGAACACAACCAAGGCCACTCTGGAGGTATCAAAATACACTATGAATTCACCTGAGCCTGTCGGCAAGGTTAACACAGGTGCAGTGGTCAACCTCTTCTTTAACTCTTGAAAACTCTGCTCACAAGCGTCTAACCATTGGAACTTGACTGCCTTCTGAGTCAACTTAGTTAATGGAGCTGCAAGTAAGGAAAACCCCTTTACAAACCTTCTATAGTAGCCAGCTAACCCCAAGAATCTCCTGATTTTGGTTGGAGTTGTCGTCCTGGGCTAGTTCTTGACTGCTTCTGTCTTCTGAGGGTCTACTTTTATTCCATCACTAGATACCACGTGGCCTAAGAATGCCACTGACTGCAACCAGAACTCACATTTTGAAAACTTGGCATAAAGCTCATTCTCCTTCAAGGTTTGCAAGGCTATTCTGAGGTGTTCTGCATGATCTTTCTTACTCTTAGAGTACACCAAAATATCATCTATAAACAAAATAATAAAGGTATCCAGAAATGGCTTGAAAATTCTGTTCATAAGGTCCATGAATGCAGCTGGAGAATTTGTCAACCCGAGGGACATCACTATAAATTCATAGTTCCCGTAGCGAGTTCTAAAGGCTGTTTTAGATATATACTCGTTTCTAATTCTCAACTGATCGTATCCCGACCTCAAGTCTTTTTTTGAAAGTACTTTGCACCGTGAAGCTGATCAAATAAATCATCAATTCTTGGCTGTGGGTACTTGTTCTTAATGGTAATTTTATTCAACTGCCGATAGTCAACACACATTCTGAGAGACCCATCTTTCTTTTTGACAAACAGGACCGGGGCACCCCACGGTGAGACACTCGGTCTTATGAAGCCCTTGTCAAGAAGGTCTTTCAACTGTTCTCTCAACTCATTAAGTTCTGCTGGAGCTATCCTATAAGGAGATATAGATATGGGATGCGTGTCTGGCATGATATCAATGCCGAAGTCTATGATTCTTTCGGAGGAAGTCCGGGAAGGTCATCTGGGAAATCTTCTAGAAATTCTCTAACAATTTGCACTGACTGAAGTGATGGTGATTCTGATTTTGGATTAATAATGTGGGCCAAAGAGGTGAGACACCCCTTACCGATCATTCGTTGTGCCTTAAGGTAAGAAATAAACTTACATACAAGAAATGTTGAACTACCCTTCCACTTTAAGACTTGTTCATTTGGAAATTGGAACCTGAACTATCTTGGCATGACAATCTAACATTGCATAGAAGGAAGACAACCAATCCATACCCATGATCACATCAGAATCCACCATTTCTAACTCTATGAGATCGGCTTTGGTGTTGCGACCTTGAACTGAAACTATACAACCTTTGTAGACTCTGGTGACTTTCACTGACTCGCCAACTGGAGTAGATACTAGGAATGGCTCACTAAGTTGTTCAGGTTCTAGACCGAGGTTAATTGAAAAGTATGGAGTCACATATGAAAACGTTGAACCTGGATCCATTATGGCATAAGCATTATGTGAGCAGACTAAAAGTATACCTGTAATAACTTTTGCAGATGCCTCTGCACTCAGACGATCAAGTGTAGCAAACAAACAGGGTTGTCCCCCTCCCTAAGTAACTCGATCTGCACCTCTGCTTGCTCCATGCCCAGTCTGATTATGATAACTACGAGCCTGAGGTGGTGCAACTGCAGTAGCTGAGGAACTAGAAGGACGAGTTGATCCACCATTGAAATTACGTCGCAACTTTGGGCAGTTGGTCTTTATATGACCAATGCCTCCACAATGGTAGCAACAATGAAACCCGAGCTTGCACTTACCTGAATGTTGCCGCTTACATGTTCCACAAATACCTTGATGGTGTGAATGTTGATCAACATGACTCTGGCTATGTGAGGATGATGTCTTAAAATTCTGATTTTGGCGAGACTGATTTCCATAACTCTGAGTACGTCTGAAGGAAGACCCACCACCTGACTGATGACTGGACTGAGCTGGTGCTAATGACTCCTTATTAGAGGAATCCCTTCCACCTCCGCTGGATGTACCATTAAACCTGCCCGTTATCCGGAATCTCTTGTTATGCTCTTTCTCTTCTCTCCTTTGTTGTCTATCTTTTTCTAAGTGCTTGGCGAACCCCACAACAGATGAGAAAGCTGTCATTCCTACTGCTGCAGCTGATGTCGTATCCTAAATGTGGTAAGCCAAACCGCCAACAAACCTGCGAATCTTTTCTCTCTCTGTCTTAACCATGTGAGGAGCATGCTTAGCCAACCTTATGAATTCCATTTAGTACTCTTGCACACTTCTATCCCCTTGCTTGAGCTGTTCGAACTCTGTAGCCTTAGCTGCCGTATCCTCTTTTGATAAAGTTAGTTATGAAGGCCTCTTCAAATTCTTCCCAAGTAGGTGGACCATCATCTTCATCTCTCTTTTTTTCCCACATCTCAAACCAAGCGCCAGCTACATCTCTAAGCTGTAAGCAGCCAGCTCCACGGCTTTATCATCAAATACTTTGATCACTCGGAGGGCTTTCTTAACACCCTCCATCCATAACATTGGATCTTCATCAACTATAGAACCATGGAACACTTGAGGACTGAACTTCAGAAATTCATTCACTCTTGAGGACTCAGAATTGTTCTGCCTATTTGTTTGACGTGGAATCTTATCTCGTTTCTCGTTCCGCTTGGCCATAAAGGACTTAAACATCTCCATAGCACTGTTGACTGCATTGAACATCTGACCCACCTCTGGGGATATAGTTGGTTGAGTCGGAGTTGCTATTGGGGCTGGCGTTGGGTCCTGAGGTACTTGCTCATCATGCTCCACCCGTTCTTCATGTTCAACCTGGAGTACTTGAACCCCCCTTGTGGATTTACCCTTCCTTTTCTGAGTTTGAGCCTTTTTAGTTCTGCCTTGAGCCACGATAGTAACAATAGTTTCTTGAGCAGCATCCTGAGTGTCGGTGTCAGAGTTGCGAGTACGAGCCATTTCTGCGAGTTTTGGAGAAAAGAATACATTAGATAATTTCTTAGAGGTAGGCTCTACTGCACGATCTAAAGTATGAGGAAAAAATAAGATTTGTCCTAAATTCTTGTAGCCTCCTGTTTATAAGTATGGCGCGCTTCATACCCATAAATAAGACTCTACTAACACGGCTTCATAGACCCCTAGGACTCCATAAACCTGAGGCTCTGATACCAAGTTTGTCACGATCCATTTTCTAAACAAGCCGGGACCGGCACTCGATCACTAAACAATGACCGAGCGAACCATCTCTTCTTACCAAATCTATTATAACTCCAAATTTTATATGCAACAAGGAAATACTCTAACCAAATACTTTTGATTGTTTTAAACATTTAAATAAATCAACTTCAAAACTTTATTCGTAGTAACCAACTAAATTATTGCTAAGTTATTATAAAATAATATATGAATCTCAACCCAATGACCATATCTATGAAGCCTCTGCTAATCAACTGATGCACTGCTCAGGACATGAGATTTCCTGGCCAGTTCTTTAAATAAACAAAGAAATCGCTAAATGAAAATGACTCTAGTATACTCCACGAACAAAAACGTAGCTCAACAATATCACCAGAAGGGAAGGAAGTCCTAAATTGTAGCCTGCTCTCCTGCAAATCCGGTTCCTACGTTGTGTCGCAGACCAACGTACGTTCCCAAAAGAGAACGTCAGTACCTTCTATTGTACTCAGTGAGTCTCAACAACAGAGGGAGAAACTTTAATAATATATATATTATGAGCAAAGGTTCTAAATGCATGTAAAACCTAAATCTTATAAGAATAATTCTAAACAAATTGCATAATAGCAGTTTATGAATATTCTAAAAGAAATTATTTTCTTTTTCTTTCTTGAAAAAAAAATACTTCACTTTATACTTTGGGAGTTCCAACTATCCTGACTTAATTCTGTCTCAGCCACCTGTGATCAGCACGGGGTCGATCCCAACCTGATCGAACAGGCCCAATCCATGAGGTGCCACTCGCTTCATGGTTCTTAGCGCTCATGTATCATACCTTAGCGTGGCTAAGTGAATTCTGAGACCCACGGCTCGTATGCTCCCTACTTTTGCACTAGAGGTTTCAGAAATTCAACGCCTTGGTCAGGACCCTCGGCCTGGACGATGACCCCTTCTCACAATAAAGGATACTCCCCAAAAATCTTTTCTTTCTAAAACTTCTTCTTGTGACTTTTCAAGTCTAGATCTTTTCCTCATAGACCATTATGTACATGTGGTGTCCTTAAATGTGAAGTATGGCATAATGATAAAATAAACATATAAGAGTATTTCTAAAGACTCCTTCTTCTTTCATAATTTTCAACGTGAAAATAGCACATAAAAAATAACACAAAAATCTGAAAATTTAAGCACATAGGGCATAATAGATCATCTAAACTTTTGCTAGAACAATTCTAAATAAATGTGTACTCACTCTCTCTAATTAAATAAAGATAAGCTCTTTTAAGCAATTCATCAAACACATTGTATGCGTGTTTTTGTGAGTTGAATCACTTTAGTAAAGGGTTATATCAACTCACCTCAAAACTTCTTAAACCCATACGTAGGCCCCATTCCAATTGACACCAGTCAAACAATTGATTCTACACTAACAAGTGCATTTTAATTAATTTTTAAAGTACTACACTTAAATATGAAATTTATTGTTGATATGGAGGAAGAAGGGAATTAACTATTTCATTCTTACCTATTACCACTATAGGATAATTGACAATAGAGAAATTTACTTACCCGAATTCAAGAATTTTGTGGTTTGTAAAGAAACCTAGATTTTCTGTTGCCCGGATCTCTGTTTCGTGAGCGAGTAGGACGTGACTTTACCTTCTGTCTTTGTTTACGAGAAAGACAGAACCTATTTTCCATCTGCCCTTTTTTTTCTAGGGAAATTACCAGCTATGTCCATTTAGAAGTAGCTCATTACAAAAATTGGCCAATTGATAAAATATTACTAATATTAGCCAAAATGGCCAATTTACTATTTATAGCAAAAAATATCAAATTTTTACTTTCTTTTGAGTGGGTGCTATTAGAATAGATTAGTATATCTTAAGGGGCTTGAATCTCAGTTTTGGGATGATTTGGTGAAGTTTTGAGGTGGTTTGAACTGAAAATTCGAAGTAAAAACTGAATATGAAAAAAAAATGATATGTGTATCGCATTGTGTATCACATATGTATCATATTTGTATCGATTGTGTATCACATGTATATCCATGTATATCTATGTGTGAGATACTGCATGATACATGTCTGATACATGTATCACAGAAGATTTTTTTGACACCGAAAATTATCTTTGTTAGGTTTGTTTATAAAAAATCAATTAATTATCCCTTTACTCGTATCTTACGTAGGGCTCATGAATAAAAATCTAAAGATGAGCCAAGAGTCACTTCGAAGAGAATGGATAAAGACGAATAGTTGTCACTCCATTATCTTTGTTAAGTTAATAATCTGATACCGATGTTTTCAATGATGTAATATCATTTATGAAATTAATGTAATAATACAGTCCACTAGTATTGTTCGATTTAGGTCTAAGCATGCACGGTTTTAAGAGGCGTTATTAATATTTAAGATTTATTTATTTATATATCCAGTATCTTTCATAAAAATTATACGGGGCGTCCTATTTAATCATTCTCCTTTAACCTATACCCATATTTTTTTTAAGAATTTTAACTTATACCCACTTTTTAAACAACTTCAACCTCATTTCTCATCCTCCTCCTCCTCCTCTTCCTCCTCCTTCTTCTTCTTTCTTCTGCTGTTGTTGGTGCTGCTATGAAACTTAAGTTCATTGGATGATTGCCATAAGTATGTTTATCAGATTATTCAAAAATAAATTATAAAAAATTGCGTAAGTTAGTAGACAATGATTTGTGAATATTTCCACGTACGAAAAGTTTAAGGTCACACTTAGTGGTTCTTTTCATGATAGTTCTGTTCTTTTCACATTTATTGTTTTCAATATTTATGATTTAGATAATGTTGGCAATTTGATTATTTTATAGTAGTAATACACTATGAAAGAATAAGGCGATTATTTATCTAGTATGTCAGAAAGCTTTTTCAAAACTTCAACTTATATAATGCTGAAATTTTTACAAATGAACTAAGCAACTTCAGCATCTTCTGCTGAAGTTTTTAAAAAGCTTTATGACAAAACTAATGAATCCAGGACAAAAAAACTTCAGCTTATTTAGTGGTGAAATTTTTACAAATGAACTAAATAACTTCAACATCATCTACTGAAGTTTTTAATAAAGCTTAATGACAAAACTAATAAATTCAGGACAAAAAGCCTTCAACTTATTTAGTACTAAAGTTTTTACAAATGAACTAGAAACTTCAGCATCACAAAACTTTAGCTACTAGAATGCTTAAGTTCAGCAATTGCAAATAAAAACTTCAGTAAATAGAGAACAAAACTTCAGTACAACAATACTTAAGTTCAGCAATTACAAACAAAAACTTTAGCACATTTGGTGCAACAATTTTTGCTATTTCAGGCCCATCTATTAGAATATTGAAATTAGCGTGAATGTCTTTTCTACTTCAGACCCGTATGCTAAAGTTACGCGAAAAAATATATTTATAGTTTATTTTTTGTAAAACGAATATAAATTAAAACATGACCTAGAAAATGAGTATAGACACAAATGTCTTATAGTTTATCATTGTGAGATCGCATAGGCTGTCACAATCAAAGAGTTTATTTTGAGTGTGTTAGAGTTAAATTATGATTTTGTTTTTCTTTCGTACAAGAAACTATTTTTGATAAAGGCTAAGGTGCTTCAAAAAAAATAATAAATAAATAAGTAATCATAATCACAAAAAAATGAATGAGGAAAGTTGGACTATTATTAATTTGGGTGGACCTTGGAAGACAAAAGCTTCTCAAAACAAGTAGAAGCATAAGTAACAAAGATAGTAAAATCAGCAATAAATAATTATCTCTATTCCAAATACTAGATGATGAATGGCTCGTGCTAGCATAGGCTCAATATGCGAGTGGTGTTTTCATCTGTTACTATTAGCAAGAAATTACGTTTGATGGACTTTTTTTAAGCCATCGTTTATATTTTTGATTTTGATTATAGAAATATTTTGTGAAAATAGGCTCAAGCCAGAATTTTACGTATGATTCTGACGACTTTCAAAATTTGAAGCGCCAAAAATTCTGACGATCGCCAATTTTTTCAACTATAATGCTTAAAAATTTTGATGCTCCGTCAAAATTTGTGACAAAAAATTATGTCACGTATTTTTCTAAATATCCTAAATTAATATTTTAAATTTGGCTTCTCGTTAAAAGAAAAATATTTACTACACGGAATTTTTTCAAGTCGTTCTGAATTTTACACTTCATTCTGAGTTATCAACTCTCTAAATATATACTTACCCTACTAGATAGTAGGATAAACTTATAATAAAAATACAAAGTTATCAAGAGTATCTCCCAACACCGTATATGCTTCAATTAAACCAAATAAAAGTTTAAAATTATAAGATTGTAAAGCTATGATACATTTGCTATTATCCTTGAAATATACTACAATTTACAAAAAATTTAGTCTAAAAGCACTACAATAATTTTGCATAATATCCAAGTTCTCATCTCATCTGTCGGGCTGGTCATGTAGGATAAAAGTTTATTTCTTCATAGTTTCTTTATCTTTACTTGCAATCATTTACCATATTAGATAATCTAACTAAAAGTTAGTTTTTTGAACATATTTAGGAGTGTGTTTTGTATTTTAAACCAATGGGAATAAAATCAAAAGTAAATTTGTTTTAAATTGAACACTTACGCATACATTTTAACCTTTTTTATTTCCTTTTTAAATCTTTATAACTCCATCAGTTTTCCCTAAAAAATGCTACGTAAATTTGTATAAGTTTTGTTACATAATTTGAACTAATTTGGCTTTAAATAAATTAACTTGTAAAACCATAATATTGAGATTTAATCTGAATCACTATGTTATCCTTACAATTATGTATATATATAAGTTATATCTTTAAATAAATTAACTTGTAAAACTATAATATTGCGATTTAATGTGATGCAGTATGTTTTCCTTAATATTATGAATATATATAAGGGATTTTTACATGCATATGCCATATATCAAACCTTATTACCCTTAATGTTTAAAGTTTGAGTTTATTACATTTAAGCATACCAAATTACCATGTATATACCATAATTAATTTAGAGATATAATTAATTGGCAATTTTTTACTCCTTACTTAAAGGTTTTCATATATCTCACGTTTCCTCTCCCCTTAATTCCCAAGATCTGACCTGGCTGTTTTACCTCTCCCATTTTTTCTCTTCTCCGTTCTTCTCTTCTCCATCTTTTTATTTTATTTTCTTAGGTCACTGAAGGCAACTGTGTTAGATGCTAACCTTAACATAGTTATATCTGAACTTGTGAGTTATGATTCTGAGTTGCCTCACTATAATACAGGAAGTGGAGTATTTCGAGACCCATTCGTTAATGGCAGAATTGTATCACCAACATTAATATGGGTTGAAGCACTAGACCTCATTCTCCACAGACTTTGAAAAGTCAAATTTTGACTTTGGAAAAATTGCAGCTGTTTTTGGTAGTGCTCAACAACATGATAGTGTTTAATGGAAAAATGAGAGTTTTATGATATTATCATCTTTGCAGCTTTGCTTTCAACCATCTTTTTATTTTATTTTACTTAAACTGATTTGTATTTTATTTGTAGTTTTTATGTAGAAATTTTGTAGATGAAGAGAAAATTTTGTTGTCAATATTTTTTTTGGTCACAAGATTGTAGTTTAATTGTAGTATAAATATAGTAATTTTGTAGATACACTTAAAAATAAATACTGCTTTATACATATGTAAACTGATTTGTAGTTTATTTGTAGAAATTTTATCTACAAGATATGTACAAACTGAATATATTGAATTTCAATATCCCAATTCCCATTTCAATTGTAGCATAATTGGCATTTTAGATATAATTGTAGAAGACTTGTAGAAGTTTTAGTCTTCTCAATCTACAATTTTTCTACAAATAATCTACAATTTATCTACAACTTATCTACAATTTCTGGAAATATTTCTTCTTATTCTTCCTCTTTTTCGACGTGTTTCAATGTGAAATTCAGTCAAAACTAAGTCTAATCTTCACCAAAAACACTCAAAATTGCGATATAAGCTCCTAAACATACGAATTATTTACAACATCACACAATCCAAACAAATAATGATTTTTGAAAACTCAAATTTGAATTCAAAGTTTTCAAGCTTTTTAATGGCTATCAATGGCGGAAAATATATGGAAGAACGGATTTTTTCAACTTTGAGATCTCCTTCCGTTCCAAATTTCGTATTTAATGTTGATGAATCAAACGCAGATCTGGTGCCTTCGTTTTAGCGCGTTATTTATGACAAAATCAATCTATTTTTGGATTGATATATAATTTGTAGAAAAAATATAAACACGGATAAATAACAAACTGTGAATATTTTGATAATACGATTTGATATATAACATAAATAGGTAAAAATCTCTAAATATAAGTTATACCTAATCAAACTTAAAAATACATAATAGAAAAAGGAGTGCAATATTGCACTATACGTGAAAATAGTTGGCAAAAGGAGTACAGTTTCAATATATGTAAAGAAAATGTTTTGGCAATAACATTTGCTCACAAAAGAAATGTCCCATGAAGTAA
This sequence comes from Nicotiana benthamiana, assembly GCA_034376525.1. Classification (NCBI taxonomy): domain Eukaryota; kingdom Viridiplantae; phylum Streptophyta; class Magnoliopsida; order Solanales; family Solanaceae; genus Nicotiana; species Nicotiana benthamiana. The sequence continues at coordinate 88,192,807 of CM067335.1, forward strand.
TATTTTTTTATTTAATCTTTTGGCTATTAACAAATACTATAAACTATCTTACAAAAATGTGGCAGTCACACATTCTAGCACAAAGGAAGAACATTGATGTGCTGGTGTATTAGAATAGATCAATGGGGCCCACAAGTTGTAAAAGTGTTTTCACAATGTAAGGTGATGCGCCGCATACGGAACTTCAAAGCATTTCCTGTTGGAGGGCACTATAATTACAGCACGAAAGTATAATGACAAGAGTGGTTGCTTTGATGGTAAGCAACCCTCATTTCTAATCGAGAGGTTGTGAGTTCGAGTCTCCCCAAGAGCAAGGTGGGAAATTCTTGGAGGAAAGGATGCCGGGGGTCTATTTGGAAACAACCTCTCTACCCAAGGGTAAGGGTAAGGTCTGCGTACACACTATCCTCCCCAGACCTCACTAAGTGGGATTATAGTGGATTGTTGTTGTTATTGTTGTTGAAAGTATCTACTAATAGGGCTGTATTTTGTCCCGGGTCCGGGCCTAATCGGGCTGTGGGTCGGGCTTTACGGTCCCGGGCTTCGTGGGCCTGGGCTCTGGCGGTCCCGGTCTTCATAGGCTCAATGGGTGAGACCAGTCCGTGACGGGCCTAAGCCCATGTGGTCCTGGGCTTAGCGGGTCGGGCCTGATTGGCATGGCGGGTCTGACGGGCTTTTTTTGTAATTTTTTTTAAGGCAATATCTTGAACAGTATAGAATATATTTATATATATACTAGTTATTAGTATAGTATATATAATATATATTTCATTGTATATTGTATTGTAGTAATTAGTATATATTGTATGTTATGTATATATATATTCCCTTATATATTTTCTTGTATGTTATGTATATATATTCTCTTATATATTTTCTTATAATATATATATTGTATCATAAGTATATATATTATAACTTATATAGTTATATATTTTGTTGTAGTATATATATATATATATATATATATATATATATATATATATATTCTCTTATATATATTATATCTTATGTATATATGTTATTACTTATATATTTTCTCGTAGTTTAGGTTGTATGTTATGTATATATATATTTCCTTATATATTTTCTTGTATGTTATGTATATATATTCTCTTATATATTTTCTTATAGTATATATATTGTATCTTATGTATATATGTTATTACTTATATTTTTTTTTGTAGTTTAGGTTGTATGTTATGTATATATATTCTCGTATATATTTTCTTGTGGTATATATTGTATGTTATATATATATATATATATATATATATATATATATATATATATATATATATATATATATATATTGTAGCTTATAAATAATTCGAAGTAAAGACATAGAAATATTGAGAAAAAAGATATTCAAGGGTATGTCTTATAATTTTTATTACCCAAAATGACATATCTTTCTTAGTCTTCCTTCCCCTAATGGAATGAGCACAACAAAGTACTAATACCACCATTAAAATAAAAAAAAATTAAAAAAAGATGTGCCAAAGTACATGTTACATCATAATCTACATTGTATCTCTAACAAATCTCATAAATCCGTCAAGGTTAGGAGGAGGTTGTGTTGGTGGTGGTGGAAAAGAAGCTTGTTCATCACCACTTCCGGGCGAAGCCGAATCCTCCGCAAGTTCCGCTATCATTCTTCATAAGCTTCATCTATCGGCGGTTGTGATTATGCAATTCCAAAGTTTCTATTTTTCGCACGGATCCAATCTCTAAAAAGTACTGATTTTTCCAAGCTATCCCTCATCGGCGCTCTATGACCACCTATTTGCAGTATTGCTTGACTGAAAGCGCTCTCCGATGCAACAGTTGAAGCTTGAATTGATAAAATATCCCGAGCCATCCTTGCAAGAACCGGAAAATATTTTTCCCTTGACTTCCACCATTCCAAAAGATCAAATGAGCCGTCTGGATTCTCCTTTTCAAGTCCCTGAGACAAGTAAACTTGAAGCTCATTTAGATGTGAAGTTTCATCATAATTATCACCTTGAGAACCCGGAAACTCCGTCCAAATTTTAAGAGCTGTTAAGCCCGCATCTCTTTTAGAAGATTGTGAGCTAGATGAAGTAGGGGTTGGAATATTTGGCCTAGCATGCTCTAAGCCAAGTTGATAAGCATTATAAACAGTTTGAGCATTATTTTTAATTGATGCTTTTGCATCTGCAAGTGTAGCAACTTCCTCGTTTGAAAGATCTAAAGTTTTATAAATATTTGAATACTAAAATGAGGACCTCCCAATTTCATTGTAGGATTTAACATTGCAGCAACACCAAAAATAGGAGGGATAGGGAAAAGATATTTTTTAAATTTTAGTTTCATTTCATTTATAGCAAGTTCATAAATATCTCCCCACCCTCGCAAAATTCAACAAATAAATAAGCTAGTGCGGCAATATAAACTAAATATTTTGAAATAGTAGGATAATATTGCCCAGAAAATGCATTTGTAGCAACTTGAAAATATTCTAAAAAATCTAAAAGAATTTTAACATTCGTCCAATCTTGGGTAGTAAGCATTTCATCATCATCCTCACCACCTGCCCAAGAATTAAACGTTGCATTAATTGAGTTTCTATATTCATATGCAACTACTAAACTTTCGTACATACAATTCCATCTAGTCGGGCAAGGTTTAGGAACCTTTCTTTCTCTAAGGCCATATTCATCACATTTTTTAATATACTCTCTAAATCTAGTTCTACGGTTTGAATAAAAAAAGCCAATTAAGAGCCATTCGATTCTATGTTTAAAATTCGCATACCATCACCGACAATTAAATGATAAATATGAAAAATACATCTAACATGAAAAATATTAGTAAATGCAGGATCTAGTGTTTTTGTAAGCATGCATATAGCACTAGTGTTACTAGAAGCATTATCCATAGAAATTACCATTATTTTATCGGTAAAGCAAAAATATCTACAAATATATGAAGCAGTGTTAGCTATAAACTTACATGTGTGACGTGAATTAATTATTCTATACGCAATTATACGTTTTGCATTGTCCAGTCCTCATCTATCCAATGACTTATAATAGTTAGATAATCACAATCATCACCACTTCTACCAATATCAGTAGTAATAGAAATCCGATTAGGTATATAAGTAAATAAATAGCGCAAATATTGTTCATATTCATGTTTGAATTTATAAATATCGGCCTTAACTGTTGCGCGAGGCCAACCTTTATAAGTAGGATTAAAAACTCTTCTAATATAATGAACTCAATTAGGATTAGAAGCAAAAGTATAAGGTAAGCACATAAAAGTAATCATCTTTGCTAATTCTTCATGATCTCTATTTGGATTGTAATGTAAAATACCTCCGGTGACAGTGTTAATTCCTGGTTGAACTAGATTTGAACCTGTACTAGGGTTAACCACAGAATCTACACTTGTCCCCTCTTGCTGCGCTTGCATTTGAAAAAATCTAGCCTAATCTCTAGGGTGTGTTTTTATGTGCCTAGTCAAATTACCCGTGCCGCTACGTTCTCCAGTAAATTTATGAACCAGTAATTTACCATAAGTTTTACACATAACCTTATTTAGTTCTCGTACTTGAGTAAAAAAATTCCAAACTAATGGTGTTTCTTGACATTTAGCAGGTTGTCTATTAAAAGTTGGAGTTTCTACGGGTGGGTCGGCCGGTGTATTACTTGAGTTATGAACAGGACTAGTAGGTGTATCACCTAAATCTGGTGCTTGGGTTTCATCATCATCATCATCATCATCCTCATTTTCCTCTAAGATAGGTTCATTAGGATAAAGAGCATTCATAATTTCATCATCTAATCTATCACCTACTGCAACATCATGTAGAAATTCACTATCGGTAAGTTGAAAACAAGGGTGATCACTATCAAGCATTACGGGAGGAGGAGGAGGACGTCTAGGTTGGCGACTACTTTCAACTTGCTTATCTTTTGTAGGTCGGGGGGCCGGGAGAAGGGTAGTATTACGGCCACTACTTTCACCGGTTTTACCTTTTCCTTTACCAAACATTTTTTCAAAGAAAATGTCATTTTAATTATAATTATGCAAACTAAACCACACAAAAATATATTATTAAAACGTAAGAGTTGAAACGAGTTTACCGGATTGCCGAACAACTTCTTGAAAATTGAAAATCGTTGAACACTTTAAAACTTCAATTCAACAACTTTACAATGTTTCACGAATTATCAATAATAAATTAAGCAATTGTAATAGAAAGATTGAGAGTGATTGAGAGAGATTGGGAGATATTTATGAATTGGTGAATAAAAATAAAAGAATGAGGGGGTATTTACAGTTGAAAAATGGAAAAAAGTGCAATTACATAAAGTTTGGGGTTAATTAAAGTTTGTCAGCCAAATGACCATTTTGTAAACTTTCAAACGACCATATTTTCAGCCTAAACGGCTATATTTTAAATATGGCCGTTGCTGATTTTTAAAATAATTTTTTTTGAAAAATAGTCGTTGGGCCTGTTTAGGCCCGCCAAGACCGGCCCAGGCCCGGCTGACGGTCCCGGGCCTAGAGTTCCCGGGGTAATGGTCTCGGACCGGCCCGTCACGGGCCTACATAACACCAGGCCCAGGACCACCAGGACCGGCCCACCAGGCCCGTTAGGCCCGCGGGCCCGGTCCAGTCCGGTTCAGGCCCGGGCCACAGTGCACTCTTACCTACTACGCACAACATGTTAAAGATAAAATTCCAATTTTACCCTTGTTCAGCAATGAGGCATGTCGTCCAACTGCCTGCTAAGTGCCTCTTATTAGATAGTAGAATTTCGCATTATTATTATTAAAAGTCGGATAGTTGATCTTTTGCTACAACTATTTCAACACTTTTCTAAACAATTTACCTGCAAAGGTTATTTGCAGACATCAAAGTTTTAATGGATCAAGCTCATATGAAATTTGTAGGCTACTCTACCAACACTTGCTCTACCCTAACCCTAGGTCACTCCTATAAAAAGGGTAACATATTCCCTTAAAATGCATCTCAAAAATTGAGACTATCTCAAAATTTTATAAACTCATGAAATACTCACATAGAAATCAAAATGTGGTCGGATACTTCTTAATAATCAAATAAGAATACTCACAAAGAGATCAAGAAGCGGTCGGATACTTCTTGATCAAATACTTGAAGAAAATCCACAACATCCTTTCATGGAGATCGAATACATTTGAAGAAAGTCTGTATCGTCTTACGCTCAAAAAATATGTTGCTCCAACCCTCAAATCACGAAGATAATCACGAAAGAAGATTCAATGGAACAAACAAAATTATATCCGTATTATTTATTAATAAAATTATATTTCTTCGTATCTATGTTGTGATTGTTATCAAAACAATTGTTGCAAACTGCATGTCATGAATGTTGTTACATGCAGTTTCGTCATTTCTATAAATTTTATTCAAAAAAAGGTTAAGGAAGCAATGGACCAGTTCGCTTGGGGATTAGATAAGCTAAACCTCATACTCTAATTCCTGCCATCCTTTTAGTCACAGACAAAATAGTTTAAGATGAATAGTTGTTATTCCATTTCCAAAGTTCTCTTCTACTCTCTCCTACAACTTCAGTAAAGCATATTGATAATCTCTATCTATTTATCAAGAAAGAAAGCACGGTACAATTTTTTTGGGAATATCATGCGCATTTTTGCCTATTTCGATATGCTGTTACGTATTGTTATTGTTAATGTGTATTAGACGGATTGTCAAGAGAATCGGCTCAGGTATGTTAAGGCTATCCCTTCTTTCTTTTTGGCATGATCTATAGGACACGAATAAAACGAGCAAATGCACAACTATCACAACCCAAATTGAAGGGCCATGACTAGCACCTGACCATACTCGCCGAGTACCAACGTATATTTTATCTAACCTTATTTATTATCTTTTAGAGCCGACGAGACTAATATAATTGGTAGATATGGATCATGGACAACTAACAATAAAAGATGATGGCATGAACATACATAACATAGGATGGCCAGAAAATCAAGAAACTATATATAAGGTACGAGCTGCCACGCTACCATGAAAGACTATACAACAAAAATCAAGCGATAAGGCATACCAAACTATACATGAGTCGACACCTGTCTTTGAGCCTCTAAAGAAAGATAAGTGTTGCAATATTGCCGGAACATGACCCTGACATACCCATAATGTCTATAACAAAAATGCATTCCAAGACCACGACAAGTCCGAAGAAGGGATCTCGCCAATCACCGCTGATCTGGACAGCTTAATGTGGTGAGGGAGCTACGCCTGCCTGTCTATCAGGAACTACAGCACGACATGTAGTACAAATAAAGTACCGAGTATGTAAGGCAGAGAACCATAAGTACGAACAGTAATGTAAGTAGAATAGAGAATATACAACCTGTAACATCTGGGTATCTCTGAGGGCTACTGACATGAAATGTATGATACATATGTATATATACATAAACTTTTAAAACATACGCCTCTGTGGGTATCATCATCATCATATCATACCCGACCATAATAGGCTCAATAAAAACGTACCCAGCCATCATAAGGCTCATTAGAATCGTATCCGGCCACGTGGAGTTCGGTAAAACCTAACTGATTAGTGCTTGCACAATAGGTGTCGTACCTAGCCAACAATAGCGTAGCTCGGCAGAGTAATACAGAAACATATATATAATGTATGCTTGACTCATGGAATCACATTCTAAATCTTTCGAAGTGATGTAAGGTGGTACCCTCTATATACGTTATTAAGACTACCTCTTCACCATGAACCTTATAAGAATCAAGAAGTACCAACAACATTGATAACATAAGAAAAAGAGAAGCAACAACAACATGAATCGTTCCATAAGAGGGGAAACAATATAAGTGCTGCTAGCTTCTAAGAGTAGAGTATCTTTAGAAGCTCGTTCATTACATTATGTACAATCAGAGTCATGCAAAAGAAGGAAAGGGATAGCCTCACATACCTTATATACTTACCAACCTCAAGCTATGCAAATGTCACAACTCCTTAGTCTATAATAGGAGAAATGACACTATAGTTAATGTTTAAGTATCATAACTATTATGTACCGACCAAAATCTATTTTACAATGAAACAGACAGAAACTATCCTATTTATATGACTTCCCACAAGTGAAAACAATCACCAAGCAACATCAATTTTAATCATATTGAACCTTCCAAAATAGTCCACCAACCGATAACATTACTACCAAGTTTTTCGATATATATTTCACAAGTTCTAGCTTCAACGACTTAGCCGCAACTTAGATAATCTTAAATACACATAGAGTAAGAGGTTCCTTACCTTTATACATAAATAAAAATTCCAATTTACCTTAGTTGTCCATGAAATATCCCTTCAATACTTCCACAATAACAAGAAAGTGAAACTAGCAATCAATTAATGTTTTTCGGCACTAGAATCACTTTAAAAGGCTTGAAATCACCTAGGGTTGATATTAAGAATTTGAGGGAGTATTTAAATAACATAAACCCCTTAAAACAATCTATCACACAAGCTGGAACAACAGAAAAATGAGCAACAATAAGAAGAAAAAAGCAACTTACTAGCTCCACGGGATTCCCGACACTTGATTTGTGTTGTTTACCCTTTATTTGGGTCTTGATTCTTGAGAGAAACTTGATATGGTGTTTCTAGGGTTCTAAGGTCTGAATATAGTGAAAAAAATGACTTAAAGTGGGTTCGGGGCATCATATATATATATATATATGGGCCCCATAGAGAGGTGCTTGGCGCAGTCTCACGACAACGTGAATATCTCTCTACTCCTAGATCGTATCGATGAACGGTTTAATGAGGTGGAAACTAAATTCGTAGATATTCAATTTGGTGGTAGATCACTCCATAATTCTGAGTAAATTTGGATAAAAGCTTAGTAACTTTTGACCTAATATTTAAGTAAAATTATGAACCTAAGTTGCGACAACTTTTGTCTCATAACTCGTTTGACTTCAAGACTTATAATACGAATATTATATTATTCAAATACCTTAAAACACTACCTCTTGAGTGTATTAAGAACCTATAGGTTTACCCAAAAATACGACAGACAACATCCTTGATTCGTTTAACTTTTAATACCTTTTTACCACCTGTATACACTTTTGTATCATTTAAGACCAATAGGATTGACTTCTTATTATTTTAAAGATAATCTTTTCATGGATTTACTTCGACTGCCTTATGGCATGAGCTAACATACCTGAATATGGGTTGTAACAACAACTTCCATAAATGACTTTATTCATAGAATAGTAGAGATGCTTATATTCTTGAATTCCCATGTGTCTTATTATTCTATTATCTGTTCATGGGTCTTAGAAAATACGTAAGTTGATTTTATGATATTAATTGCATAATGGATTTATGACACTCCGAAATATTTTATTGACGTACTTCTCATGCATTGCATTCATGTACATTGACCCATGACCATATGGCGTTATATTTGGATATATATGTACTTATATGTATATGGGATATGGTAAAATGTTACAATATTATATACGCACCACCACCTGATCAGCTGGTATACGTTGATGATTTTTCCCACAATAACCGAGATGATATGATGAGATGCCCTTAGAGGCTTCATGATGTTATGAACACATGTACCTATGCACGACATAACATTCATACGCATATTCATGACACTTTAAGTATTTCATGATTTATTGAGTTATTTGAACCTACATGTTGAGTATTTTACTCCATGTTTCTCTCATGTCTATTATTTACTAATTTTTATTCCTTACATACTCGGTACATTATTTGTACAGACGTCCCTTTTGCCAAGGAGGCTGCGTTTCATGCCCCCAGGTCCCGATAGACAGGTCGAGAGTCCTCCAAGTAGGCTATCAGCTCAGGGGAAGGTGTTAGTGCGCTCCAGTTGCTCCGGAGTTGCTTGTTTGGTCAGTATGATTTAAACGTGTATTGTTTAGTATGGCGGGGACCTGTCCCAACCTTTATGTTAAATGTGTACTCTTAGAGGCTTGTAGACAGATGTCATGTATACAAATGCTTGTATGACCTTGACCGCCTATGTTTTGAGTTTAAAAATGATCGTGTTGGCCTTATAGGCCCGTATATCACATGTATAAGTTATTATATCTGGTTGGGTCATCCTATGTTGAGCATTCCCTTATATTTATTATGGTTAGCCCATGACGGCCCATTTTCCCCATTTGCCAATGAAATTACAATAAGAAAGATATGTTATGTTGGTACTCAGTTAAGTAAGGTACCGGGTGCTCGTTGCGATTCATTGGTTTGGGACGTGAGGTAGGCACTCCCCCCTTTAGGCCTCTTTCTCATACCACGACTTGTGGTCGGAATCCTTGCAATTTCATAACTGTTGCTACCTTCTATCATGCAGCTTGTACGATTCTAACCTTATAAATGTGCCTATGCGACTCTTCTCTCCTTTTTCCTCCAGCTTTTAGCCAATCTCTAGGCCTCACTTTGTAAACATATATAGAGCTTGATAAGATGTTTCTCTGGGCATCTATAGGTATACTGAAGTTCTTCGCTCGGTACTTTGTTTAACTTAGGATATTGCTATATCTGATTTCATTGACCCGATTATCTATCCGCACGATTTTATTGCATCTAGGTAGGTCATACTATACCATAACTCTTACTTCGATTTATCGTTACAGAGGTCTGCTACCAAAAATTGGATTACTTTTATTGCTTATCCAATATGTATAAATCTAAGTCCTTTAATGCTTTCTCATTGTTGTTCATCTTAAGAATGGCGGCCTAACCTCATCTCATACTTTGTGACTTTTGTCCATCCACTATTGATTCACCTCAATATTTATCTACAATATACTACTGATAACTTGAAACTTCATAAGTAATACCTTGCCACTAGGGCTTACATTGCATCGTGGAACATTTGAAGTGATTTTTCTGATACACTTGGGGCGATGCGATACTATACTTCCATAATTGTATTTCATAGTATCCCAACATGATTCATCTTATAGGGGAGGGGGTTATTCTAATCTTGTGCCGTTCGTAAAATCTTTTCTTTTTTTTCTTCTTCTTTTTTCAAGTCGTTTCTCAATCGAAGTCCCAAATGTCATGCTTTATCTGTCACAATTACACCCTCATTCTATTACTAGGGAAGAATTCCATCTCTTCTAAATGCTACTAGTCTTAGATTCGTTTGAGTTCATTCAGGATATACTGAGATTTCTATAACTTATAAAAACCATCAGCTCTCCCGATTTTGTGGGCTTAATCCTGAGGACTTATCTATTCTCGTCACCTTCTCACTCGCCATTTCTTATACTTACTCATGTCTTCCTAAAATCTTATCGCTTTATCATCCTTTAACTTGCGATTTACACATATTCATTTATGCTACTCGCAACCTTCCTTCAACTTGCTTGCACCATAGATTTCCATATGTTATTCTGGAACATCAAGCGGGACATCACATCGTCCAAAACTCTTCTTTACTCCCTTAACTAGACCTCTTGATACCTAGAAACCATAGGTTGGAAGGTATGCCGCTGATGATGCTGCTATTATTCCTAGATACTGAATCCCCACGCTTCTAGCCTTTTATCCAAAGTATGGACTATTCACAACCTTATGCATTTGAGTATCTCGTGAGTTGTTCACTTTTACCTTACTTGCCTCAAAATCTTACATCGTATCTTTTATCTCTTTCATGACCTCCCTTCCACATAGGTATAATTCACGTCCATAACTTGAAGCTCTATTATAATACTTGCACATCTGGTGCATACACAACCTGGTGGGAGCGTCATACCGACTTCTTATAAGGCTGGTACTTTTTCTAACTAGCTTTATCGTAGAGCCATTATAGAATATGGCTACTGTACTATCTCTCTTGTACCTCTGATATCTAAGAGTAATTTGCAATGTTCTCAATCACGAGGTCTATAATTTTCTAGGTCTAATAATCAAATTCCTGATTTACTTTATTGATATAACTCTGTAGTTTCCTCCCCCTTTTGACCGGCCTTTATGTAGGCTTAAGCTATCTCTTAATTTGCGGGTCATAGTATCAGTTATTACTTTTAGCACCCTCGCGAGTAAAGAATTTTTTTATCCTTGGTGCAGAAGGATTACCACAAGGCGAGTAAGGATAATCAATGATGCAAAAGATGCCAAAGATGAAGAGGTAAAACATCTATAGATAGATCATCATTGCTCTAAATGTTAGTACTCCCCCAAAGGGGGAATATGGAGTGATGTCACATCAAGTTAGAATTAAGTAGTTCTAGTAATTATGGAATGGAAAAAGAAGAATGCGATAAAAATGAAAAAGGCATGAGACTGCACTTATTCAAATCCTACATATACGATATGATTCTAGAACATTATGTAAACACGGCGTCAAGGGCATGCAATAAGGGTTCCTACACGGTATGTTATTGATATATAATGGGCAAATACGGGACGTAAGTTAAGACAAAGAAAATAACCCAAGAAAGATTATACAGAATATTGATATGAGAATGGGCCAACGAGTAGTTAGTAGTTGATTCAGGAAGGGACTAGTTATGGCTAGACAAGATGATACAAACAAATCAACAGATCGTGTAAGATAAACATCGTAAAACGCAATATAGAGAATTCAACCTTACAGTTATGACATCGTGATCCTTGAGAAATATTCTTATAGGAGTTGGGGTAGTTAAAGGTGTCATATGAATGTTACAGAAATAAAAGAGAGTTCCACTGGGAAGACAGTCAAAATTCCAGTTCAAAAGCAACCCTACAATCACAAGGGTGTGGAGGTAAGTAATTATGGATGATAATAGGCGAGGAAGGACATCAAAAATTTTGCCTAGTATTCGATATTATAAGCTCGCAGCTTTACAAGAGTCAGAGGGTCCTCTATATATATTACAATAAATGTCTAGTTGAAGAAATACGGAAGAAGACTTCAACCTAAGCTCAGCAACCTAAGGGGGAAAGTTTATTGTAACAACAATCTCACAACAACATTATATGCACTCCATAAGAAAGTGGGATCTATCGTGGCTAATTAACGTAAAAAGGGTGATATTTAAGATTATATGGGTTGTATGGAATTCCAATAAGTGTGGGCACTAAGATTAGTCAAGTATTCATGCAACAAGTGGCAGATCGACCAGGATAAGCAACTGCTTGCATTTAAAGAAAGTTGAGAAGAAACAAAAGGAATTATCCGATCAATAGAGTTAGTTACTGTATGAACGCACTTAAAAGTCGGGTATTATCCATGCAGCATATATGTTGACAATCTGTCATGACACTAGTTCGTCCTCCGTGAACATGTCGTGAGAGCACCTAGTCCCTACGACTAGGTAAGCCTAGCAATACAGAACCACAGGTTTCGCTTGGTGGGCCGGGAATGCCCGACTTATCAATTTATCTGGTAAATTACTAGGGGCAATTTAAATAACTTGCAGAAATAAAGAAACTTAAATCAACAGCTAAGGGAAAACTGTATATAAGTGCCACTCGACATATACAACTCAACATCATAAACAATATCCCAAAACCCGAAAATTCACGGGCAACACAAGCTAATAGAAATGTAATATACTGCTCTAACTCCAGAATATCTAAACAACTGAAAGAAAGGAAAACTTTCTACTAAATGCTGGAATAAGATAGAGACTCCTTGTCTGCGGACACGGCAAATGTACCTCGAAGTCTCTGCTAGATGTCTCTGCCTCGGGAATAGTGCGCCTAAGTGGAGGTACCTGGATCTGCACATGAAAAACATGCACAGAAGAGGCATGAGTACATTATATCGGTACTCAGTAAGTTCCAAGCCTAACCTCGATAGGGTAGTGACGAGGAAGGTCAGGGGCCTACTGAGGTTAAACAATATAATAAGAATGTACAGTATGAAACAGATGGAAATAATGTGAACCAATAGTGAAATGAGACAAAATATATAAGGCAACAATGAATAAGCGATAAATAGAGTAAATACAGAAATGTACAGCTCAATACGAAGATACCAAGTGAGAATCTCTCAGGATACCATCCTGTAGTCCATTCTATCAAGTTTTCGAGGGACACCCGGGATCCCGTCCCGTAGTTCATCATATGAGTATCTACGAAAGATCTCTCGGGATACCGTCCCGTAGTCCAAAAGCAAAGTGCAGGGGGATCTATCGGGAATCTAACCCGTAGTCCCAAAGTAAACAAACAAGGGGGTCTACCGAAATCCCACATCCATAGTCTCAATGTAAATGCACAACCACAACCAAAAGATATTCAGAACTGAACTACAAAAGGACAAACAGCAGGTAGTACTAGCCTAACATGCTTCACGTAATACAATCAAAGCAACTAAAGCAAATAGGAAAGTTAAATCAACTAAACATGCTTTTGTAATCTAACACATGTTACAATTGCAAGTAAAATAAAGAAAATACGAAAGAAACTCAGTCTCAATATCTTAAGTAAAAATTGGATTTTCAACAATTAGCTCAAGAACACGCTAGTACCTCACGTACAAGGCACTCAATCACCAAATAACATATCCTACCCCACACAAGGTTAGATAAGCCACTTACCTCGAATCGGCTCCAAAATCAACTTGAAATCACATTTTTTCCACGAGTCTCCGACTCTGAATGGTCCAAATCTATTCAATTCAATTACATATCGTAAATAGCATCTAAAGCAATTGATTCTACTATTTAAATCAAAGATAAAATACGACATTATGTAAAATAACAAAAATTCCCCTCTGAAAAACGTCTCAGAATCGGATAAATTTTACATTTCCAGAACCCTCGTACTCTCATGAGTCTAATCATATAAAAATCTCCCAAATCGGATACCAAAAACCCGTCTCAAAACTCAGAATTTTGTCCTAAAAAGTTTCTTCCAATTTTTCCCAATTTTATCCTCGAATTAGAATTTAAAAGATGGATTTAACTATATACTGAAGGAATATAACTAAAAGGATTAAGAAAATGTTACCCAATGATCTTTTCTTCAAAACCCACTCAGAATCACCCTCTCCCGAGCTCAAATTTGATTTTTTCAACTTTTGAAACAAAACCTTCGAATTTACTATTTCACTCCAGGGATTTCCGCTTCTATGGTAAATAAGTCGCTTATGCGGTTTCCACTAATCTGTCCAGGGGCCGCATCTACGATGAAAATCACGCAGGTGCAAAGTCGCTTTTGTGGAACTTTGCTCGCTTCTGTGAAAAATTGAGGGGACACCAACGTCCATTTCTGTAATGACCCAGCCGCTTTGGCAGCTCCACTTATCTGGGTTGGGAACCGCAGAAGCGAAAATTTTCTTCAGTTGCTGGAATACTTTTCAACACCAAGAATGCCCCGTTGAGCATCTGAAATACACCCGAGGCCTCCGGGACCTCTCAAACCTACGGACACGTCCAATAACATCATTCAAACTTGCACCAATCCATAAATCACCTAAAACAATGCCGAAAACTCGAATTAAACAAGGATTTTAGGCTAAGAACTTCAAATTTCATCAAAGCACACTTTCGATGAAAAACATAATCAAAACACGTCCGAATGACCTACAATTTTGCACACACATCCCAAATGACATGACGGAGCTACTGCAACTGCCGAAATTCCATTCTGACCCTTGGATCAAAAACTCACTATCGGACCGAAAACATAAAACATTCAAACTTCGGTATTTCAAGTCTAAATGAGCTACGGACTTCCAAAATACATTCTGAATACGCCCCCAACCCCGAAATCACCTAATGGAGCCAACAGAACCATCAGATTTCCGTTCTGAGGTCGTCTTCACATTGTTCAAACTACGGACCATTTTTTAACACTAAGCTCTCATTTAGGGACAACGTGTCCCAAACTCACCAAAACTCAACACCAAACATCCTGGCTAACCAAACTAGCATAAATGAACTTAGAGAAAGCAATTAATAGGGGATTGAGACATAAATTCTAAAAATGACCGGCCGTGTCGTCACATTCTCCTATACTTAAACATTTGTTCGTCCTTAAATGATCATAAAGAACATACCAGAATTAGTGAAAAGATGAGGGTATCGGCTCTGCATATCCCGTTCGGTCTTGAAAGTCGCCTCTTCGGCTGGCTGACCCCGCCACTGAACATTTACTGAAGCGATGTTCTTTGACCTTAAGTTTCTGGCCTGCTTGTCCACTATAGCCACTGGCTCCTCAACATAGTATAGATCATTGTCCAACTGGACTGACCTGAAATCCCACATGTGTGATTGGTCACCGTGATAACTCCGGAGCATCAAAACATAAAATACAGGATGAACCCCGACCAAACTGGGAGGTAAGGCAAGCTCATAAGCAACCTCCCCAACTCGTCTCAAAATCTAAAAAGGTCCAATAAACCTCGGAGTCAACTTCCCTTTCTTTCCAAACCTCATGAAGCCCTTCATAGGTGAAATCCAAAGCAGAACCGGATCTCCAACCATATACGAAACCTCACAAACCTTCTGGTCCGCGTAACTCATCTATCTTGACTGGGCTGTACGGAGTCTATCCTAAATTGCCTTTACCTTCTCCAATGCATCCTAAACCAACTCTGTGCCCAATAGCTTGGCCTCATTCGGCTCAAACCAACCCACCAGGGATCTACACCTCCTACCAAATAAAGCCTTATACGGCGCCATCTGAATGTTGGACTGATGACCGTTGTTGTAAGAGAAATCCGCCAATGGGAAGAACTGATCCCAAGACCCTCCAAACTCAATCACACACGCACAGAGCATATCCTCAAGAATCTGAATAGTGCGCTCGTACTGTCCGTCTATCTGGGGGTGAAATGATGTGCTCATCATCACCTGAGTTCCCAACTCCTACTGAACGACTCTCCAGAACCATGATGTGAACTAAGTACCTCTATTCTAAATAATAGAAACTGGAATACCATGCAGACGAACAATCTCCCGGATATAAATCTCTTCCAATCGCTCCGATCAATAAGTAGTACACACAGGGATAAAATGAGCGGACTTGGTTAGCTGATCTACAATAACCCAAATGGCATCAAAATTCTTCGTAGTCCGATGGAGTCCAACTACAAAATCCATGGTGATCCTCTCCTATTTCCACTACGGAATGTCTATCTGCTGAAGCAACCCACCCGGTCTCTGGTGCTTATACTTCACCTGCTGACAATTGAAACATCTAGCTACGTATACAACTATATCCTTCTTCATCCGCCTCCACCAATAGTGTTTTATGAATTCCTGATACATCTTCGCGACACCCGGATCGATGGAATATCATGAACTATGAGCCTCTGCTAAAATCACTCCCAAAGCCCATCAACATTGGGCACACAAATCTGACACTGCATCTTCAATACCCCGTCATCTCCAATGGTCACATCTCTAGCATCACCGTGCTGAACCGTGTCCCTGAGTACAAGTAAATGAGAGTCATCATACTGCCGCACCCCTATACGATTGAACAATAAAGACCGAGAAACTACACAGGCTAGAACCCGACCGGGCTCTGAAAGATCCAATCTTACAAATAAACTGGCTAAGGAATGAACATCCATCTTTCACGACACTAGTTCACCAATCGTGAACCTGTCATTACGGCACCCAGTCTTCGCGACTAGGTAAGCATGACACGTTGCGGAAACTCAACAGTATTTACGAAAATGATAAATAAAACTGAATAACGTAAAAATGTATAGGGTGCCGCTTGGAACATACACTTCGAACCAATAATGTGAAACCTCCAAGATCCGGAAACCTACGGGCAACACAGGCTAAGAGTAAAATATGACATACGGCTCTAACATCCAGGAGTGTCTACAACAATTGAGTACATGAACGAAACTACTACTAAAGGTAGAATAGAAGGAGACTCCTCGGCTCTGCGGACGCGGCAGATGCATACCTCGAATACCCAAGTATAGCTCCAAAATCACTGATAGCGCGCCTGACCAGAAGTACCTGGATCTGCACAACAAAAGTGTGTGGAAGAGTAGCATGAGTACACCACGGTGGTACTCAGTAAGTGGCAAGCCTAACCTCGGTGGAGTAGTGAAGAGGAAGGTCGATGCCCCTACTGAGATCAACATAAGCATAAATAAATATGAAATGAATAACAATAGGAAATACGTAAATCCCAAATATCTAACAAACAATAAGAGGAACGGAAATAGACTATATTAAAATTCTACAAAAAACGAGAACAATCATCACATGCTATTTATCATCGCGGATCTCTTGGTATCCGAGGATCTCTCGGTATCCTCATCATACAATCAAGGGATCTCCAAGTATCCCGAGGATCTCCCAGTATCCTCATCATATAAGCAAGGGATCTCCAAGTATCCCGAGGATCTCTTAGTATCCTCCTGTTAATCAGTACTGCCTTGGGGATCTCTTAGAATCCACCATAAATTTAATCCTGCACTGGGAATCTCTTAGTATCCACCAGTTATATAATCCAGTGCCGGGATCTCTTCGTATCCCGCACTTCCAAACCTCGAAAACAAGTACGAACTGGGGGAGCTCTAGGGATGCTATCCCGTATCCCCAATAGTAAATACACCACAACAAACTAATATTTAACGGAAAGAAAGCGGAATTCGAACAACAAATAAAATCGAGAATCTAGCATGCTTCACAAGAAGGACAAATATTGCAATTTAGTCAAATAAGGCAAATAAGTAGCTAACATGCTTTCCAAGAGAAAACAGATATTGCAATTTAGTCAAATAAATCAAATAAGTTACTAACATGCTTTTCCTAACTCAAAACAAGTGAAGTATTATTTTTAACAATTAAATATATGAAGAAACAAAGTCTAAATAAGACAAGTAAGGTGAATTTTTAACAACTTGCACAAGTACACGCCCGTCACCTCGCGCACAAGGCATTTAAACAATGGCAAAGATATCCTAAGAGGAGAGGTCCCCCACACAAGGTTGGACAAGCCACTTACCTCGAATTGATACAAAATCGCTAAGAAACAATGACCTTGCCACGAGTATCCGACTTCGAGTGGCCCAAATATATTTAAACCAATTACATATTGTAAATAACATCGCAGGTAACTAATCACACTGTTAAAATTAAATCTAAGGCGCTAACATAGGTAAAATGACCAAAATTTCCCTAAGTCCAACATCTCGGAATCGAATAATTTTTACATTTTTAGAAACCTCGTACTCTCACGAGTCTAACCATATAAAAAATCTCCCTAATTGGAGGTCAAAAGCCCCTTCAAATCACCAAAATTAGGTCTAAGAACTTTACCACAATTTTCATTCAAAATCCGAAATTAATACTTGAATTTGAGATTAGATTAGCGGGTAATAATCATATAGGAGTAAAGAATCGTTACCCAAAGTTTGCCTCTGAAAAGCCCTCGAAATATCTCCCAAAACCAAGCTCTCTAGCTTGAGTTTTTGTAAAAATGGAAGAAACCTCGTTTTTTAAATATTAATATCTGCACAGGTATTTCTTCATTGCGATCGCATGAAATGAGATGCGAACGCGTAGAACAAAATGTGAAGGCCCAGAAAAATGGCCTATGCGAACGCATGGATGGGAATGCGATCGCAGAAGAGAGAGAACTGGATCTATGCGATCGCAATAGAGGCTCTGCGATCGCGTATAAGGAATTGGGCCCTGAGACACTAGCCCAGGTTACTCAGTGAGAACACGGGGGGGGGGGGGTTGCGAACGCATAGAACGGGGAGTTAGAGCTATGCAATCGCAGAAGGGGTTGTGCGATCGCATTGAAGGAAGAAATGAGGCTAGCACAAAAGGCTCTATGGGATCGCATGGAAGCTTATGCGATCGCAGAGAAGGAAAAGTCTGCAACACATAGCACCAAAATCTGCAACTCACTAAGTCCCAAAAATCTTCCGTTGAGCATCCGAAACACACCCGAGGCCCCCAGGACCTCAACCAAACCTACAAACATATCCCATAACATCATTCGAACTTGTACCTATACTTAACCCACCTAAAACAACGCCGGAAACGTAAATTAATCTGTGATTTGAACTTAAAAACTTGAAAACTTAATCAAACTCGCTTTTGATTCAAAACCTAACTAAAAACACGTCCGATTGACCTGATATTTTGCACGCACGTCCTAAATGACATGACTGTGCTACAGCAACTTCCGAAATCCCCGTTCTGACCCTTGGATCAAAATTTCACTATCGGACCAGAAACTTCAAAATTCGAACTTTCGACATTTATAGCCTAAATGAGCTACGGACATCAGAAATACATTCCGAACACGCTCCCAACCCCGAAATCACCTAACATAGCTAACGGAACTATCGGCTTTCCATTCCGAGGTCATCTTGAAACTATTATGATTACGGACAATTTTCCAACACCTATGCTCTCATTAAGGGACTAAGTATCCGAAAACACTCCGAATTCTATTACCGAACATCCCGGCAAAGCGCAATAGCAGAAATGAACTTAGGGGAAGCAGTTAAATGGGTAAACGGGGCATAAATTCCAATGACGATCGGCCGGGTCGTCACATCCTCCTACACTTAAGTATTCATTCGTTTTCGAACGAGCATAGAGAATATACGGAAGTAGCAAAAAGATGAGGGTATCGGTTTCCCATATCCCGCTCGGTCTATCGAGTCGCCTCCTTGGCCGGTTGACCCCGCCACTAAACCTTTACTAAAGCTATATCCTTTGACCTGAGCTTTTGAACCTGCCTATCCAATATTGCCACTGGATCCTCAACATAGGACAAATCATTGTCCAACATGAATGTAGTCAACTCCAACACGTGAGATGGGTCACCGTGATACCTCCGAAGCATCGAAACATGAAACACTGGATGAACCCCAACCAAACTGGGAGGTAAAGCAAGCTCATAAGCAACCTTCCCAACCTGCTTCAAAATATCAAATGGACCAATGAACCTCAGGCTCAGGTTTCCTTTCTTTCCAAACCTCATGACGCCTTTCATAGGTGAGACCCGAAGTAAAACCCGCTCACCAACCATAAAAGGGAACATCACGAACCTTCTATTATGCATAACTCTTCTGTCTGGACTGGGCCGCACAGAGTCTGTCCTGAATCACCTTAGCCTTCTCAACCGCATCTTTGAACAAATCAGTGCCCAATAACTTGTCCTCGCCTGGCTCAAACCAACCCACCGGGGACCTGCATCTACTACCATATAAGGCCTCATAAGGCGCATCTGAATACTGGACTGATAACTATTGTTGTATGCAAACTCAGCCAATGGCAAGAACTGATCCCAAGACCCTCTAAGCTCAATCGCACACGCACGGAGCATATCCTCAAGAATCTGAATAGTGCGCTCGAACTGCCGGTTCATCTGGGGGTGAAAAGTTATACTCATGGTCACTATGGTACCCACCTCATGCTGGACGGCTCTCAAGAATCATGATGTAAACACTCAACCCCTGTCTAAGATGATAGAAACTGGAATGCCATGCAGACGGACAATCTCCTTGATATAAATCCCTGCTAACCGCTCCGCTGAGTAAGAAGTGCACACTAGGATGAAATGAGCAGACTTCGTCAGCCGATCCACAACAACACAAATAGAATCAAACTTCCTCGCCGTCAGAGTGAGACTAGTCACAAAATCTATAGTTATATTCTCCCATTTCCACTCCGGAATCTCCATCTGCTGGAGTAACCCTCCCGGTCTCTGATGCTCATCCTTCACCTTCTGACAGTTGAGACATCTAGCTACAAACTATACTATGTCCTTCTTCATCCGCCTCCACCAATAATGCTGCCTCAGATCCTGATACATCTTCGCGGCACCCGGGTGGATGGAGTACCGCAAGCTATGGGCCTCAGTCAATATCAACGCCCGAATATCATCAACATCGGGCACATAGATCTGCCCCTGCATCCTCAACACCCCGTCATCTCCAACAGTCACATCCTTAGCATCGCCATGCGGAACTGTGTCCCTAAGGACAAGCAAATGATGGTCATCATACTGCCGCTCCCTGATACGATCAAACAATGAAGACCGAGAAACCACATCGGCTAGAACCCGACTACGCTCTGAAAGGTCCAATGTCACGAACCAACTGGATAGAGCCTGAACATCCATCGCCATGGGTCTCTGTGAAGCTGGTAAATATGCAAAATTCCCCAAATTCTACACCGGCGACTCAAGGAATCGGCTACCACGTTGGCCTTGCCCGGGTGATAAAGAATAGTAATATCATATTCCTTCAGTAGCTCTAACCATCTCCTCTGGTGCAAGTTCAGATCCTTTTGCTTGAACAAATGCTGCAAACTCTGATGATCCGTATAAACCTCACAAGGCACACCATACAAATAATGATGCCACATCTTTAAGGCATGAACAATAGCAGCTAACTCAAGGTCATGGACAGGATAGTTCTTTTCATGCACCTTCAACTGTCTGGGCGCGTAGGCAATCACCCTACCGTCCTGCATCAACACCGCTCCAAGTCCAACTCGTGAGGCATCACAATATGCCATATAGGACCCCGAATTAGTAGGCAAAATCAGAATAAGGGCTGAAGTCAAAGCCGTCTTGAGCTTTTGGAAGCTCGCCTCACACTCATCTGACCACTAAAAAGGAGCACCCTTCTGGGTCAATCTAGTCATAGGGGCTCCAATCGACGAGAACCCCTCCACAAAACGACGATAATACATCGCTAGGCCAAATAAACTGCGGATCTCTGTAGCTGAGGAGGGCCTGGGCCAACTCTGTACGGCCTCCACCTTCTTCGGATCTACCCGAATGCCCTCACTCGATACCACGTGGCCTAGGAATGCCATAGAACTCAACCAAAACTCACATTTTTAAAACTTTGCATACAATTTCTTTTCTCTTAGGGTCTAAAGCATTGTCCTCAGGTGTTGCTCATGATCTTCTCGACTCCGCGAGTATACAAGAATATCATCTATGAAAACAATGACAAACGAGTCGAGATAGGGCCTGAATACACTGTGCATCAAATGCATAAAGGCTGCTGGGGTGTTGGTCAGCCCAAATGACATGACAAGGAACTCTTAATGACCATACCGAGTCTTGAAAGCTGTCTTCAGGATATCCGGTTCCCGAATCTTTAGCTGGTGATAGCCTGAGCGCAAATAAATCTTACAAAACACCTGTGCGCCCTGAAGCTGGTCAAATAGATCATCAATACGAGTTAAAGGATATCAGTTCTTCACTATAACTTTGTTCGACTGAAGATAATCGATACACATGCTCATAGAACCATCCTTTTACTTCACAAACAAGACAGGAGCAACCCATGGTGAAACACTAGGTCGAATAAAACCCTTATCAAGCAATTCTTGTAACTGATCCTTCAACTCCTTCAACTAAGGAGGAGCCATACGGTAAGGAGGAATAGATATGGTTTGAGTGCCCGGCAACAAATCAATACCCAAATCAATATCCCGATTAGGAGGCATGCCCGGAATATCAGCTGGAAACACATCGGGGAAATCCCGTACTACTGGAATAGAGTCAACAGAAAGGGTATCATCACTGACATCTCTCACATAGGCTAAACAGGTGCACACCCCTTCTCAACCATACGCTGAGCTTTAAGAAAAGATATAACTCTGTTGGGAGTGTGATCAAAAGTACCTCTCCACTCAATACGAGGAATACCTAGCACAGCCAGCGTCACGGTCTTAGCGTGACAATCAAGAATAGCATAATGGGGCGACAACCAGTCCATGCCCAAGCTAATATCAAAATCAACGATATCAAGTAATAAAAGATCTGCCCTAGTCTCAAAACCACGAATAGTAACCAAACACGATTGATATACGCGGTCCACAACAAGGAAATCTCCCACGGGAGTAGAAACATAAACATGAGAGCTCAAGGTCTCTCGGATTGTACCCAAATGAGAAGCAAAATAAGATGACACATAAGAATAAGTAGAGCCTGGATCGAATAGAACCGATGCCTCTCTGTGACTAACCAAAATAATACATGTGATAACAGAATCGGAGGCGATAGCCTTGACACGATCAGGAATGGAATAAAATTTAGCTCGGCCCCTACCTCGAGGGAAACCTCCATCTCCCCTATCTCCGCCCCTGGATGGATGGGCAGGTGGGGGGGCAGCGGGAGCTGGAAAAAGGGCATGAGAATCCCGCAGGGTATGCTGCTGTGGAGGTGCACTCCTCCCAAGCCTAAGGCAATCCGTCACTACATGATGGGTATCCCCGCACTCATACGAGCTCTGGGAGGGCACGGTGTCTGTGCATGACTGGCCCAACCCTTTCTAGACCGACCTCTAGAGGTACCCCGCGTAGGAGGTGCACTAGAAACCGGGGGTGCATAATAAGGCTCCTGAGATCTAGAAGGAGCTGGAGTACTGGTGGGTGAAGGAAGAGCTGAGTGAACCAGGCAACCCGTATAGCCTCTGCCATGACATCCTGCTCCTGAAGTACGGGTACTAGAAAAATGACCAGACTCTCGAGACCTCTTGGCCTCCCTCTCCTCTCGCTCTCTGGCATGCATACCCTCTATTCTCATGGCTATACTCACCACCTGCTGATAGGGTATATCCATCTCCAATTCTCACGCCATGCCAGACCTGATGGAAGGAATGAGACCCTCGATAAACCTGCTAACCCTCTCACGAACTGTAGCCACCAAAGCAGGCGCATGCCTGGCCAACCTAGTATAACGGATGACATACTCAGAGACAGTCATAGGGCCCTGGCGCAAGTGCTCAAACTCCGCGCGCCATATATCTTGAAGGCTCTAGGGAACTAAATCCTTTTGAAACATATCTAAAAACTGAGTCCAAGTCAGGGAGGCAGCCTCGTCCTGACTGTCTAGATCAAAAGTGCGCCACCAGTCGTAGGCGACTCCTCGAAGCTGGAAAGACGCAAAGGAAACCTCACTCGAATAAGTAATACCCATGGTGCGAAAAATATGGTGACAATCCTTCAAAAACCCCAAGGCATCGTCTGTAGCTAGCCCGCTGAAAATATGAGGGTCATACTTCTTGAACCGCTCCAATCTAAGCTGCTCATCCTCTGAAGCAGGTGCCCCACCTCGGGCTGAACCGACACTGTAGGCTGGATAGGAATAATATCTGGAATCGGCCCCATGTGCACCCTCTGCTCTGGAGTACGGGCTGCAGGAGTCTGGGCCCCTCCCCTGACCTGGGACGTAGCTACAGGAGGTGAAAGCAACCCTGCCTACGATAGCGTGGTATACACACTCATAGACTGCGCCAATGCCTCTTGAACAGCTGGAGTAGTGGTTGTTGTGGGTGTCTCTGGTGCCTGAGTCCTGACTGGGCCCGCTGGTGGCACCTCGGTGGCTGCTCGCGCAGGTGCTCTGGCTGCATCCCGCACGTCCACGATTCCTGCCCCGTCCCCTTCCCCTAGCTACTGCAGGAGGGGGTGAGGATACCTGATCGTCCTGGGTCGTGCATGTCCTCACCATCTATGAGAGAATAGAAGACAGAATTTTAGAATTAGTATAGAAAACATAGCACAACAAGGAATTCAAAAAAGTGAAGATTTTTCCTGAACAGTTACATAGCCTCTCCTAGATAAGTACAGACGTCTTCGTACCGATCAACAAGACTCTAATAAACCGGCCTGTGTCCCGTGACTCCTATGAACCTAGAGCTCTGTTACCAACTTATCACTAGTTCACCAATCGTGAACCTGTCATGACGGGACCCAGTCTTTGCGACTAGGTAAGCCTGACACGCTGCGGAAATTCAACAATCTTTATGAAAACGATAAATAAAATTGAATAACAGAAAGATGTATAGGGTGCCGCTTGGCACATATACTTCGAACCAATAATGTGAAACCTCCAAGACCCGAAAACCCACAGGCAACACAAGCTAAAAGTAAAATATAACATACGGCTCTAATATCCAGGAGTGTCTACAACAATTGAGTACATGAACGAAACTACTACTAAAGGAATAATAGAAGGAGACTCCTCGGCTCTGCGGACGCGTCAGATGCATACCTTGAATCCCCACGTATAGCTCCTAATATCAATGATAGCGCACTTGACCAGAAGTACCTGGATCTGCACAAAAAAAGTTTGCAGAAGAGTAGCATGAGTACACCACAGCGGTACTCAGTAAGTGCCAAGCCTAACCTCGGTGGAGTAGTGACGAGGAAGGTCGAGGCCCCTAGTGAGATCAACATAAGCATAAATAAATATGAAATGAATAACAATAGGAAATACGTAAATCCCGAATATCTAACAAACAATAAGAGGAACGGAAATAGACTATATTATAATTCTACAAAAAAATGAGAACAATCATCACAGACTATTTATCATCGGGGATCTCCTGGTATCCCGAGGATCTCCTGGTATCCTCATCCTACTACAAGGGATCTCCAAGTATCTCGAGGATCTCCCAGTATCCTCATCATATAAGCAAGGGATCTCCACGTATTCCGAGGATCTCTTAGTATCCTCCAGTTAATCAGTCCTGCCCTGGGGATCTCTTAGTATCCGCCAGAAAATCAATCCTGCACCGGGGATCTCTTTGTATCCGCCAGTTATATAATACAGTGCCGGGGATCTCTTAATATCTCGCACTTCCAAACCTCGGAAACAAGTACGAACATGGGGATCTCCCGGGATGCCTTCCCGTAGTCCCAATAGTAAATACACCACAACAAACCAATATTTAACGGAAAGAAAGCGGAATGCGAACAACAGATAAAAACGAGAATCTAACATGCTTCAGAAGAAGGACAAATATAGCAATTTAGTCAAATAAGGCACATAAGTTTCTTAAATTCTTTCAAAGAGAAAACATATATTGCAATTTAGTCAAGTAGATCAAATAAGTTACTATAATGCTTTTCCTAACTCAAACCAAGTGAAATTTAATTTTTAACAATTAAATATGTGAAGAAATACAGTCTAAATAAGCCAAGTAAGGTGAATTTTCAACAACTAGCACAAGTACACGCCCATCACCACGCGCACAAGGCATTAAAACAATGGCAAAGATATTCTAAGGGGAGAGGTCCCGAACACAAGGTTAGACAAGCCACTTACCTCGAACTGGTAGAAAAACGCTAAAAAAACAATGCCCTTGCGACGAGTATCCGACTTTGAGTGGCCCAAATCTATCCAAACCAATTACATATAGTAAATAACATCGCAAGTAACTAATTACACTGTTAAAATTAAAGCTAAGGCGCGAAAATAGATGAAATGACAAAAATATCCCTCAGGCCAACGTCTTGAAATCGAATAATTTTCACATTTTCATTAACATCGTACTCTCATAAGTTTAACCTTATAAAAAAATCTCCCAAATTGGAGGTCAAAATCCCCTTAAAATCACCAAAATTAGGTCTAAGAACTTTACCCCAATTTTCATTCAAAATCTGAAATTAAGGCTTGAATTCGAGATTAGATTAGCAGGTAATAGTCATAAAGGAGTAAGGAATCATTACCCAAAGTTTTCCTCTGAAAAGCCCTCGAAATATCTCCCAAAATCGAGCTCTCTAGCTTGAGTTTTTGTAAAAATGGAAGAAACCTCGTTTTTGAAATATTAATATCTGCCCAGGTATTTCTTCATTGCGATCGCATGAAATGATATGCGATCGCGTGGAACAAAATGCGAAGGCCCAGAAAAATAGCCTATGCAAACGCATGGATGGGAATGCGATCGCAGAAGAGGGGGAACTGGCCCTATGCGATCGCAATAGAAGCTGTGCGATCGCATATAAGGAATTGGGCCTTGAGACACTAGCCCAAGTTACTCAGTGCAAAAGCAAGGGGGAGGGTTGCGAATGCATAGAATGGGGAGGCACAGCTATGCTATCGCAGAAGGGGTTGTGCGATCGCATCGAAGGAAAAAGTGAGGCCAGCACAAATGGCTCTATGCGATCGCTGCGATCGCAGAGAAGGAAAAGTCTGCAACACATAGCAGCAAAATGTGCAACTCACTAAGTCCCAAAAATCCTCTGTTGAGCATTCGAAACACACCCGAGGCCCCCGAGACCTCAACCAACCTATGAACATATCCCATAATATCATTTGAACATGTACCAATACTTAACCCACCTAAAACAATGCCGTAAACGCAAGTTAATCAATGATTTGAACTTAAAAACTTCAAAACTTAACCAAACTCGCTTTCAATTCAAAACCTAACTAAAACATGTCCGATTGACCAGAAATTTTAACCGCACGTCCCAAATGACATGAAGGTGCTACAGCAACTTCCGGAATCCCATTCCAACTCTCGGATCAAAATTTCACTATCGGACCGGAAACTTCAAAATTCTAACTTTCGGCATTTATCGCCTAAATGAGCTATGGACATCCTAAATACATTCCGAACACGCTTCCAACCCCAAAATTACCTAATAGAGCAAACGATACCATTGGATTTCCAATCCAAGGTCGTCATTACATTGTTATAATTACGGACCATTTTCCAACACTTAAGCTCTTATTTAGGGACTAAGTGCCGCAAAACACTCTGAATTCTATTATCGAATTCCGGCAAACCACAATAGTAGAAATGAACTTAGGGGAAGCAGTTAAATGGGGAAATGGGGCATAATTTCCAAAGACGACCGGCCACAGGTCTCTCTGAAGCTGGTAAAGATACCACACTTCCCAAACTCTCGGCACGGTGACTCAATGCATCGGCTACCACATTGCCGGGTGATAAAGAATACTAATATCATAATCCTTCAACAACTCTAACGACCTCATCTGGCGCAAATTTAGATCCTTTTTCTTGAACAAGTGTTGTAAGCTCCGATGATACGTATAAATATCACAAGGCATGCCGTACAAATAATGATGCCAGATCTTCAAGGCATGAACAATAGCAGCTAACTCAAGATCATGGAAAGGGTAATTTTTCTCATGTACCTTCAAC
Organism: Nicotiana benthamiana; assembly: GCA_034376525.1. Taxonomy (NCBI): domain Eukaryota; kingdom Viridiplantae; phylum Streptophyta; class Magnoliopsida; order Solanales; family Solanaceae; genus Nicotiana; species Nicotiana benthamiana. Next base: position 88,220,727 of record CM067335.1, read on the forward strand.
TGTCTGGATGGGTAGGCAATTACTCTATCGTCCTGCATCAACATCACTCTAAGGCCAACCCTGGAGGCATCACAATAAACTATATAGGACCCCAAACCAGTAAGCAATATCAAAATAGGGGTTGTAGTCAAAGCCGTTTTGAGTTCTGACAGCTCGCCTCACACTCCTTTGTCCACTGAAATAGAGCACCTTTCTGGGTCAATCTAGTCATAGGGCATGCAATCGATGAAAATCCCTCCACAAAACGACGGTAATAACCCGCCAAGCCAATGAAACTGTGAATCTCTGTAGCAGAGGAGGGCCTGGGCCAACTCTGCACGGCCTCCACCTTCTTTAGATCCACCCGAATGCCCTTACTCGATACCACATGGCCCAAGAATGCCACAGAACTCAACCAAAACTCACATTTTGAGAGCTTTGCATATAACTTCTTCTCTCTCAAGGTCTGAAGCACGATCCTCAACTGTTTCTCGTGATCTTACCGACTCCTACAGTATACAAGAATATCATCTATGAAAAAAATGATGAACGAGTCGAGATATGGCCTGAACAACTATGCATTCAATGCATAAAAGCTGATAGGGCATTGGTCAGCCCGAATGACATAACAAGGAACTCGTAGTGACCATACCGAGTCCTGAAGGCAGTCTTCGGGATATCTGGATTCTGAAACTTCAGCTTGTGATAACCTTAGTGCAAATTAATCGTAGAAAACACATGTGCTCCTTGAAGCTAGTCAAATAGATCATCAATACGAGGTAAAGGATAATGGTTTTTCAATACAACCTTGTTAAACTAGCAAAAATCATTACACAGGCGCAAAGGACTATCCTTTTTCTTCACAAACAAGACAGGAGCACCCCACGGTGAAACACTGGGTCGAATAAAACCCTTAGCAAGCAATTCCTGTAACTGATCCTTCAACTCCTTCAACTCAGGAGGAGCCATGCGGTACAGAGGAATGGAAATGGGCTTAGTACCCGGCAATAAATCAATGCCAAAATCAATATCTTTATCGGGTGTCATGCCCGGAAGATCAGCTGGAAACACATCGGGATAATCCCATACCATTCGGATAGAATCAACAGAAGGGGTATCCACATTGAAATCTCTCACATAGGATAAATATGTTGCACACCCCTTGTAAACCATACGTTGAGCTTTTAGGAAAGAGATGACTCTACTGGTAGTGTGATCTAAAGTACCACTCCACTCAACATGCGGAATACCTGCCATAGCCAGCATTACAGTCTTGAAGTGACAATAAAGAATAACTTGACGGGGCAACAACCAATCCATGCCGAAGATAATATCGAAATCCACCATGTTGACTAACAATAAATCCATCTTAATATAAAAATCACGTATAGTAACAGAAGTCAGTAAGGCATCCTTGACTGGACTGTCTATCTCATAAGTGCGCCACCAATCATATGTGGCTCCCCGAAGCTAAAAAAGTAGTAAAGGAAACCCCGGGTCATCACATCATCACCATAGGTCTCTGTGAAGCTGGTAAAGATACCAAACTTCCCTTGCTCTCCGCACGGTGACTCAACGCATCGGCTACCACATCGGCCTTGCCCGTGTGATAAAGATACTAATATCGTAATCCTTCAACAACTCTAACGACCTCATCTGGCGCAAATTTAGATCCTTTTTCTTGAACAAGTGTTGTAAGCTCCGATGATACGTATAAATCTCACAAGGCACGCCGTACAAATAATGATTCCAGATCTTCAAGGCATGAGCAATAGCAGCTAACTCAAGATCGTGCACAGGGTAATTTTTCTCATGTACCTTCAACTGTCTGGACGTGTAGGCAATCAGTCTACCGTCCTGCATCAACATCACTCCAAGGCCAACCCTGGAGGCATCACAATAAACTATATAGGACCCCAAACCAGTAGGCAATATCAAAATAGGGGTTCTAGTCAAAGTCGTTTTGAGCTTCTGAAAGCTCGCCTCATACTCCTTTGTCCACTGAAATAGAGCACCTTTCTGGGTCAATCTAGTCAGAGGGCATGCAATCGATGAAAACCCCTCCACAAAACGACGGTAATAACCCGCCAAGCCAATGAAACTGTGAATCTCTATAGCAGAGGAGGGCCTCGGTCAACTCTGCACGGCCTCCACCTTCTTTAGATCCACCCAAATGCCCTTAATCGATACCACGTGGACCAAGAGTGCCGCAGAACTCAACCAAAACTCACATTTTGAGATCTTTGCATATAACTTCTTCTCTCTTAAGGTATGGAGCACAATCCTCAAGTGTTTCTCGTGATCTTACCGACTCCTACAGTATACAAGAAAATCATCTATGAAAACAATGATGAACTAGTCGAGATATGGCCTGAACACACTATGCATTAAATGCATAAAAGCTGATAGGGCATTGGTCAGCCCGAATGACATAACAAGGAACTCGTAATGACCATACCGAGTCCTGAAGGCAGTCTTCGGGATATCTGGATTCTGAATCTTCAGCTTGTGATAACCTAAGTGCAAATTAATCTTAGAAAACATATGTGCGCCCTGAAGCTGGTCAAATAGATCATCAATACGAGGTAAAGGATACTGGTTTTTCAATATAACCTTGTTAAACTAGCAAATATCATTACACAGGCGCAAAGGACTATCCTTTTTCTACACAAACAAGAGAGGAGCACCCCACGGTGAAACACTGGGTCGAATAAAACCCTTAGCAAGAAATTCCTATAACTGATCCTTCAACTCCTTCAACTCAGAAGGAGCCATACGGTATGGAGGAATGGAAATGGGCTTGGTGCCCGGCAATAAATCAATGCCAAAATCAATATCTCTATCGGGTGTCATGCCCGGATGATCAGCTGGAAACACATTGGGATAATCTCATACCATTGGGATAGAATCAAGAGAAGGGGTATCCACACTGACATCTCTCACATAGGCTAAATACGTTGCACACCCCTTGTCAACCATACGTTGAGCTTTAAGGAAAGAGATGACTCTAATGGTAGTGTGATCTAAAGTACCACTCCAGTCAACATGCGGAATACCTGGCATAGCCAGCGTTATAGTCTTGGCGTGACAATGAAGAATAACATGACGGGGCAACAACCAGTCCATGCCTAAGATAATAGCGAAATCCACCATGCTGACTAACAATAAATCCGTCCTGGTCTCAAAATCACGTATTGTAACCAAACACTGCTGAGAAACACGGTCCAACATAAGAGAATCTTCCACAAGAGCGGAAACATAAATAGGAGAACTCAAGGAATCTCGGGATACACCCAAATGCGTAGCAAAGTAAGAAGACACATAAGAGTAACTAGAGCCTGGATCGAATAGAACTGATGCCTCTTTGCGACAAACCAATATAATACCTGTGATGAGAGAATCAGAGGCAACAGCCTTGGCGCGAGTAGGAATAGAAAAATATCTGGCCCGACCCCTCTCTCGAGGGCGACCTCTATCTCCCCGACCTTCATCCCTAGCTGGCTGGATAGATTGGGTAGCAGCTGGAGCTGTGATCATGGCCTGAGAACTCTGAGGAGCACGTTATGGCTGAGCAGTCTATGAAGATGTACCCCTACCAAGTCTGGGGAAGTACCTAACCATATGGCGTGTATCACCACACTCGAAAAAAGGCTCTGAGTGGACGTGGTGGCTATGACTGACTAGGGCCAGTCTGCAGGACTGACCTCAGGAAGCACCCCGCGTCAGAGGCATGCTAGAAATTGGAGGTGCATAGTAAGGCTCCTGAGGCATAGGTGTAGCTGGAGGACTGCTGGATGCTGGAAGAGTTGGATGAGTGGGGAGACACACAAAACCCATACCATGTCAACCTGCTTCTAGGGTATGGGCAAAAGAGTTGTGGCCCAACTCTTCAGATCGCTTCGCCTCTCTCTCCACTCGCTCGTTGGCGAGAATACCCTCGATTCTCCTAGCACTGCTCACTACCAACTCCTTCAACTCCTTCAACTCAAGAGGAGCCATACGGTACGGAGGAATGGAAATGGGCTGAGTGCCCGGCAATAAATCAATGCCAAAATCAATAACTCTATCGGGCGTCATGCCTGGATGATCGGCTGGAAACACATCGGGATAATCCTATACCATTGGGATAGAATCAACAGAAGGGGTATCCACACTGACATCTCTCACATAGGCTACGTTGCACACCCCTTGTCAACCATACGTTGAGCTTTAAGGAAAGAGATGACTCTACTAGTAGTGTGATCTAAAGTACCACTCCACTCTACATGCGGAATACCTGGCATAGCCAGCGTTATAGTCTTGGCATGACAATAAAGAATAACATGATGGGGCAACAACCAGCCCATGCCTAAGATAATGTCAAAGTCCACCATGCTGACTAACAATAAATCCGTCCTGGTCTCAAAATCACGTATAGTAACCAAACACTACTGAAAAACACGGTCTAACATAAGAGAATCTTCCACAAGAGCGGAAACATAAATAGGAGAACTCAAGGAATCTCGGGATACACCCAAATGCGTAGCAAAGTAAGAAGACACATAAGAGTAACTAGAGCCTGGATCGAATATAACTGATGCCTCTTTGTGACAAACCAGTATAATACATGTGATGAGAGAATCAGAGGCAACAGCCTTGGCGCGAGCAGGAATAGAATAATATCTGGCCCGACCCCTCTCTCGAGGGCGACCTCTATCTCCCTGACCTTCGTCCCTAGCTGGCTGGATAGATGGGGTAGAAGCTGGAGCTGTGATCATGGCCTGATAACTCTGAGGAGCACGTTGTAGCTGAGCAGTCTACGAAGATGTACCCCTACCAAGTCTTGGGAAGTACCTAACCATATGGCGTGTATCACCACACTCGAAAAAAGGCTCTGAGTGGACGTGGTGGCTATGACTGACTAGGGCCAGTCTGCAGGACTGACCTCAGGAAGCACCCCGCGTTAGAGGCATGCTAGAAATTGGAGGTGCATAGTAAGGCTCCTGAGGTATATGTGTAGCTGGAGGACTGCTGGCTGCTGGAAGAGTTGGATGAATGGGGAGACACACAAAACCCATACCATGTCAACCTGCTTCTAGGGTATGGGCAAAAGAGTAGTGGCCCAACTCTTCAGATCGCTTCGCCTATCTCTCCACTCGCTCGTTGGCGAGAATACCCTCGATTCTCCTAGCACTGCTCACTACCAACTCCTTCAACTCCTTCAACTCAAGAGGAGCCATACGGTACGGAGGAATGGAAATGGGCTGAGTGCCCGGCAATAAATCAATGCCAAAATCAATAACTCTATCGGGCGTCATGCCTGGATGATCGGCTGGAAACACATCGGGATAATCCCATACCATTGGGATAGAATCAACAGAAGGGGTATCCACATTGACATCTCTCACATAGGCTAAATACATTGCACACCCCTTGTCAACCATACGTTGAGCTTTAAGGAAAGAGATGACTCTACTAGTAGTGTGATCTAAAGTACCACTCCACTCAACATGCGGAATACCTGGCATAGCCAGCGTTATAGTCTTGGCGTGACAATAAAGAATAACATGATGGGGCAACAACCAGTCCATGCCTAAGATAATCTCAAAATCCACCATGCTGACTAACAATAAATCCGTCCTGGTCTCAAAATCACGTATAGTAACCAAACACTACTGAAATACACGGCCTAACATAAGAGAATCTTCCACAAGAGCGGAAACATAAATAGGAGAACTCAAGGAATCTCGGGATACACCCAAATGCGTAGCAAAGTAAGAAGACACATAAGAGTAACTAGAGCCTGGATCGAATATAACTGATGCCTCTTTGTGACAAACCAGTATAATACATGTGATGAGAGAATCAGAGGCAACAGCCTTGGCGCGAGCAGGAATAGAATAATATCTGGCCTGACCCCTCTCTCGAGGGCGACCTCTATCTCCCTGACCTTCGTCCCTAGCTGGCTGGATAGATGGGGTAGAAGCTGGAGCTGTGATCATGGCCTGATAACTCTGAGGAGCACGTTGTAGCTGAGCAGTCTACGAAGATGTACCCCTACCAAGTCTGGGGAAGTACCTAACCATATGGCGTGTATCACCACACTCGAAAAAAGGCTCTGAGTGGATGTGGTGGCTATGACTGACTAGGGCCAGTCTGCAGGACTGACCTCAGGAAGCACCCCGCGTCAGTGGCATGCTAGAAATTGGAGGTGCATAGTAAGGCTCCTGAGGTATAGGTGTAGCTGGAGGACTGCTGGCTGCTGGAAGAGTTGGATGAATGGGGAGACACACAAAACCCATACCATGTCAACCTGCTTCTAGGGTATGGGCAAAAGAGTAGTGGCCCAACTCTTCAGATCGCTTCGCCTCTCTCTCCACTCGCTCGTTGGCGAGAATACCCTCGATTCTCCTAGCAATGCTCACTACCAGCTGATAAGGAATGTCTATCTCCAACTATCGAGCCATGCTAGATCTGATGGGTAGGATAAGATCCTCAATGAACCTACAAACTCTCTCGCGAACTGTAGAAATTAAAAAAGGTGCATGCCTGGCCCCTACTATAACGGATAGCATACTCCAAAATGATCATAGCACTCTGGCATCAATTCTCAAACTCCGCGCGCCATGCGTCCATGAGACTCTGTGGGACAAACTCTCTCATAAAAATCTCCGAGAACTAGGTCCAAGTCAGTAAAGCATCCTCGACTAGACTGTCTATCTCATAAGTGCGCCACCAATCATATGTGGTTCCTCGAAGCTAAAAAGGCAGTAAAAGAAACCCCGCTAGACTCTACTATGCCCATAGTTCAAGAATACGATAGCACTCATCTAGAAATCCCAAGGCATCATATGATGCTAGTCAACTGAAAATTGGAGGATCATACTTCTTGGATCTCTCAAGCCTCCATTGCTCATCCTCAGAAGCAGCTGCCCCATCCTCGGGCTAAACTGGTACTGCAGGCTATACATGAATGATCTTTGGGACTTGCTCAACATGCACTCGCTGCTCAGGAGTGCGGTCGGCGGGAATCTGTGCTCCTCCCCCGTCCTAGGATAGGCTGCACTAAGGGGAAGCATCCATGCCTGAGCCAAGGTGGTGTAAATAAACATGAACTGAGCTAACGTCTCCTGAAGGGCTAGAGTAGTAGTGGTTGCCGGCGTGTCAGGTGTTTGAGCTCCAGCTGGATCTACTGGCGGTACCTCTGTGACAGCTCGCGCAGGTGCTCTGGCTACACCACGTGCGCGTCTACGGCCTCTACCCCGGCCTCTACGGCTGCAGCAGGGGGCACGGGTGCCAGATGATCCCGATAGCGCGTATCCTCGCGATCTATGAGAGGATAGAAGACATAATTTTAGATTCGATGTCAAAAATATTGCACAATAAGGAAATCAGTGAAGTGAAGATTTTTCCTAGTAGTTACATAGCCTCTCGTAGATAAGTACATACATCTCCGTACCCATCAGCGAGACTCTAATAAACTCGCCTCTGTTCCGTTACTCCTGTGAACCTAGAGCTCTGGATACCAAGTTTTCACGACCCCAGTTTGTCGTCCACGAACATGTCGTGATGGCACCTAGTCCCTACGTCTAGGTAAGCCTAACAATGCAGAAAATTAAATAACTTGTAGAAATAAAGAAACTTAAATCAATAGCTAAGGGAAAACTGTCGGCATATATAACTCAACATCACAAAACCTATAACAATATCCCAAAATCGGAAAATCACGGGCAACACAGGCTAATAGAAACGTAATATACTGCTCTAACTCTAGAATACCTAAACAACTGAAAGAAAGGAAAATTGTCTACTAAATGCTGGAATAAGATAGAGAATCCTGGTCTATGGACGTGACAGATATACCTCGAAGTCTCTGCTAGATATCTCCGCCTCGAGAATAGTGTGCCTGAGTGAAGGTACCTGGATCTGCACATGAAAAACATGCATAGAAGAGGCGTGAGTACACCACAGCGGTACTCAGTAAGTGTCAAGCCTTACCTCGGTCAGGTAATGACGAGGAAGGTCAAGGCCCTACTGAGCTTAAACAATATAGTAAGAATATACAGTATGAAAACAGATGGAAATAATGTGAACCAACAGTGAAATGAGACAGAATTTACAAGGCAACAACAAATAAGTGATGAACAGAGCAAACACAGAAATATACAGCTCAATACGAAGATACCAAGTGAGTATCTCCCAGGATACCGTCATGCAGTCCATTCCATCAACTTTCCGAGGAACTCTTGGGATACCGTCTCGTAGTCCATCATATGAGTATCTCCGATTGATCTATTGGGATACCGTCCCGTAGTCCAACTATCAATGTGTAGGGGGATCTGCCAAAAATCTAACCCATAGTCCTAAAGTAAAGTGCAGGGAGATCTACCGGGAATCTAACCCGTAGTCCCAAAGTAAAAAAAAATAAGTGGGGGGGGGGGGGGGGAGCTACTGGAATCACATATCCGTAGTCCCAATGTAAATGGGCAACCACAACAAGAAGATATTCAGAAATAAAGTACAAAGGGACAAACAACAGGTAGCACTAGCCTAATATGCTTCACGTAATACAGTCAAAGCAACTAAAGCAAATAGGCAAGTTAAATCAACTAAACATGCTTTTCTAATCAAACACAAGTTACAATTGCAAGTAAAATAAAGCAAATACGAAAGAAGCCCTGTCTCAATATCTTAAGTATAAACCGGATTTTCAACAGTTAGCTCAAGTACGTGCTCTTCACCTCACGTACAAGGCACTCAATTAACAAATAACATATCCTAAGGGGAAGGGTACCCCACATAAGATTAGACAAGCCACTTACCTAGAATCGTCTCCAAAATCAACTCGAAATTACACTTTTGCCACGAGTATCTGACTCCGAATTACTCAAATCTATTCAATTCAATTACATATCATAAATAATATCTCAATTAATTGATTCTACTATTTAATTTTAAAGATAAAATGCGAAATTAGGTAAAATGACCAAAATGCCTCTTAGGAAAACGTCTCATAATCGGATAAATTTTATATTCCAGAACCCTCGTACTCTCACGAGTCTAACCATATAAAAATATTCCAAATCGGATACCAAAAACCCGCTCAAAACCCAGAATTCCTGCCTAAGACGTTTCTTCCTATTTTTCCCAATTTTGATCCTGAAATTAACTTTAAAAGATGGATTTAACTATACATTGATGAAATATAACTAAAAAGATTAATAAAAGGTACCCAATGATCTTCTCTTCAAAACCCTCTCAGAATCGCCCTCTTCCGAGCTCAAATTTGATTTTTTCAACTTTTGAAACAAAACCCTCGAATTCACTATTTCACTCTAGTGATTTCCGCTTCTGCGGTCAAGGGACCTCTTCTGTGGTCCCGCTTCTACGGTAAATAATCCACTTCTACGGTTTCCACTAATCAGCCTAGGGGCCTCATCTGCAATGAAAATCTCACAGGTGCGCAGTCGCTTCTATGGAAAATTGAGGGGACACCAACGTCCTCTTCTGCGATGACCCAGCCGCTTCTACGGCTCAGCTTCTGCGGTTTCCAAGCGGCAGAAGCAAAAATACCAGAAGCATAATTTTCTCCAGCTGCTGCAATACTTTTCAACACCAAAAAATTCCCCGTTGAGCATCTAAAACACACACGAGGCCCGCGGGCCTCAATCAAATGTACAGACACGTCCAATAACATCATTCAAACTTGCACCAATCCTTAAACCACCTAAAACAATACCGAAAACTCGAAATCAAAACACGCTTTCGAACATAAACCTAACCAAAACATGTCCGAATGACCTAAAATTTTGCACATACTTCCCAAATGATATGATGGAGCTACTGAAACTTTTGATATTCCATTCTGACCCTCGGATCAAAAACTCACTATCGGACCGAAAACTTCAAAAATTCAAACTTTGGCAATTCAAGCCTAAATGAGCTACGGACTTCTAAAATACATTCCGAACATGCTTCCAACCCAAAAATCAGCTATCGAAGCTAATGGAACCATCAGATTTCCATCCGAGGTCGTCTTTATACTATTCCAACTACGGACCACTTTCCAATACTTAAACTCTCATTTAGGAACTAAGTGTCCCAAACTCTCCGAAACTCAACATCAAATGTCCCGGCAAACCAAAATAGTATAAATGAATTTAGGAGAAGCAGTTAATAGGGGATCGAGACGTAAATTCTAAAAATTAAACAATCATACGGTCATAAAAGACTCCGGTAGATGTTAAAAGAAAGAATTGATTCCAGGTCATATTTAAAGGATTAAATTGTTAAGAGATTATATCATGGATATTCCATAGCACCCATTAAAGGCTAAAGTAATAACTAATGCCATGATCCGCAACTCGAAAGTTGTTTAAACCTACATAAAGGATGATCAGAGGGAAAAGGGAACTAAATGAGTTATATCAACTAAGTAAATCAGAAGTTTGATTACTGGCCGCAGAAAATTATATGCCTTGTGATTAAGAAAATTGCATGATCATTCTTAAATATCGGAGGTGCAAGAGATATATTACAACAACCATATTATATAATGGCACTATGATAAAGCTAGTTAGAAGGGTACCAGCCTCATAAAAAGTTAGTATGAAGCTCTCATTCGGATTGTGTATGCACTAGGATACAAGTATTATAATAGAGCTTCAAGTTATGGATGTGAATTATACATATATGAATGGGAGGTTATGAAAGAGATATAATATATGATGCGAGATTTTAAGATAAGAAAGGTAAAGGTGAAAAACGTATGAGATACAGGTGCAAAAGATTGTGAATAATCCATACTTCAGGTAGAGGGCTTGAAGCGTTGGGATTCAGTATCTAGGAAGGATAGCAGTGTCATTAGTGGAATATCTTCCAGCCTATGGTTTCTAAATATCGAGATATCTAGCTAAAAAAGGAGAGCTATGGTATGATATGACCTAATTAGATGTAGTAAAGCTAACGATGTCCAGAGGGACAACATTTCATAATTATATATATGTTCACAAAGTAGGACTAGAGATTAGCTAAAAGGTAGAGGGAAGGAGACAGAGGAGTCGCATAGGCGCAAATACAAGCCCCGAGTCATACAAGCTATATGATAGAAGGTAGAAACAGTTACGAGATTGTAAGGATTCCGACCACAAGTCGTGATATGAGAAAGAGGCCTAGGGGGGGGGGGGAATCCATGGCCTTTGGATTTATTCACAGAACAGTTGCCTAAATGGCAAGGACAATATTAAAACTATTTGTAAGAGCTATCCGATTATGAGATTGATAAATGCATTAGTCAACATTCGAGGACAAATGTTCCAAAGGGCGGAATGATGTTATGCCCTGCAGTATTAAATCGCTATTAGCTCTGTGGTATTATATTATGACGATGTTACACCCTATAGTATTATATTTTGAATTTGTTATAAGATAATTGACATCAGTTTAAGGATAAGATTATTTGGATTTTATAAGTATTACGCTATTTGAAACAAGTGATAAGTAAATTCGTGAAAGTGAGAGGATAGGCGAATCAAAGAAAATGAGTTCCATTGAAAGTTTGACAATTTGAGAATAAAATACGGTGCAAACTATATATCTCGTATTTATGGACTAATTCCATATAAGGTACCGTAAGACCATGATAGTGAAGTGTATAAAGTGTGTTAAAAGTGAGTACTATTTCAAAATAATTTGAGATAATTCTTTATTATGCGGATATTTAGTTAATTGCGGTTAATTAATAAGTTGATTAGGGAAAGGGGTGAATTTTTGGATAAGTGCAACACCCCCACCCCCACGTGGGAGCCGAAAGAGGCATTAATAACGCTCTTAACTCACATTACAAGGTGACATTTGAAGAGAGTGTTTGTGGCTTAGGCAACCCCTAAAGTGGGACCCACAACCAAAAGTCTTAAGACAATCTTCCTACATCATTATTATGGAGAATGGAGATGTGTGTGCTAGTAACGGAGGCATTTTGCAAAATATATTCATATTCCTACATAATTATTACGGAAGTGTATGTGCTAGTAACGGAGGCATTCACAAAATGGAATGAACTTTAATTCACAAAATGGAATGGACTTTAACTCTCTAAAATCGGAGTCTCAACATGAATTCATATGAAATTTCATAATGCTACACCAGCGTGATATTTGTGATTCTAAAGGAGTGCGGTGTAATCTTTCTCAATTATATCATACGAATTTTTCTCTATTTCGATCCGTCGTTATGTGTTTTGTAGAAATTGATGTGTATTAGAGGGATTGTCAAGAGAATCGAATCAGGTATGTTAAGGCTAAGTATTTCCATCATTTTGGAATGATCTCTTAACTACATGTGTTGGATAACGAGGCATAAATTAGAATTTCATACTCCCGAATTTATAACATTATCCTAGTCTCATAAGTTACAGTATTCTCCCTCGTTAAAACTTTATATTCAATTGAGTATTGTCTTCTTCCAGCCAAGAGAGAAGGGGTGTGTGTGTGTTTGTGTGTGTGTATCTACCTCTAACTTCACACTCATTCGGAGTGCAGCCGAGTCTAAGAGTCATCGTGTCAGAATCTTGCTACAGGATTATGGGTAGGTTGATTCCCTATCCCATCTGACGCCAAATACTCTTAGAGGCTTTGTATACAGATGTTCATTTTGTATAGTAAGTTAGAGGTCTTGACGGCCCAAATATATTCTTGTTTGTAGATAGATGTTCATATTTTACATATTCATATAAAGATGGTTCATTAATACAATGTTTTCCTACTTAATGTTATAAATTATTTTCACCACCATCGAGCTATAATCGGTGGGCAAACCTCTATTGGACAACCTCTAATCAGATAGTAGGTTATATACCGAGCCTACTATGGCCGAGCACCTATGAGCGAGCCCAGAATGGCTGATGAGATACAGAGCCTAGTATGACTGAGTGCCTATGAGTGAGCCTACTACGGCAGAGCAGTTACCCATTTCAAGACTTATAGAGCCGGACATTTATTTTACTTCCTATAATAAGAGAGTTGAGTTAGTATCAGTAGGTAAGTATATATCCAAATCATCTTTGACGCCCAGTTACTTTTAGTTATTATATTATAATTTCAGTTTTTGCTTCAGTTTGTTGCCTCACATACTCGGTACTTTATTCGTACTGATATCCTTTTGTTAGGGACGCTGCATTCATGCTTGTAAGTATAGATAATTTATTTGACGATCCCTCATAGTAGACGAGCTTAGCATTCAGCGAAGAATCGGTATGACTTCACACTCATTCGGAGTGCAGCCGAGTCTAAGAGTCATCGTGTCAGAATCTTGCTACAGGATTATGGGTAGGTTGATTCCCTATCCCATCTGACGCCAAATACTCTTAGAGGCTTTGTATACAGATGTTCATTTTGTATAGTAAGTTAGAGGTCTTGACGGCCCAAATATATTCTTGTTTGTAGATAGATGTTCATATTTTACATATTCATATAAAGATGGTTCATTAATACAATGTTTTCCTACTTATAGTTATACATTACAAGTTATAGGCATGTTGTCCCATTAAAGTTACATAAAATAATGAGTTACAAAGGGATTCTCTCGGGCCAGTAGAGCACCTGGTGCCAGCCACGCCTTTCCAGGTTGGGGCATGACATATACCTTGGTGCATTTTAACATTCACCCTTGGGAACATTGGCCCCTCCGACAATCATGTGAATGGCGTATTACGATTCTTCTTGCTCGTTTTATCTGTTGAATCTCTATTTCTGAAATGATTATTGGCTCGATCACTTAGAAACTCTCGAAAGTGCCAGTCTTTGAATAATCGGGCTACTTCTTCTCTCAATTGTTCACAATCGTTTTGTGGCCATGGGTTCCATGATACTTGCAAATTTTGTTGGGATTTATCTAGGCTGGATTGGTCTGTAGAGGTCAAGTCCATTTAGTGTCTTGGATGCATATGATAGCCGACACGATGGCAGATCCATCAACACTGAAGTTATATTCTGACAATCATGGTGCTTATTTAGATCTGGTATGCCTGTCGAAATCATTCTTGCTCATGAGCCTTCGAGAGCTCTAGCCTCAATCATTTCTCATTTCATTTCACACAGAGTTGCACCTAGTTTAGTTGCTCCTACGATCTCCATTATGTGGCTGGTATCGATCCCTGTTCGACCTTGGTTCTCAATCAATATCCCTCTTGATTCTGTCAGTGGGCCTGATGGGATAAATAGACCTAGAAGGAGCCTCCAGCTGGTCGTCTTCAACTTTAATCTTCGATTGATGCCGATTATGTACATCGCCCAAGTAACAGCCATGTATTCAATCAAGTTCTGCTTCAACTGTTGTGAAGCCACTAAGCTTCGTACATTTAGTCCATAAGTGAAAGCTTGAACGACCCAATCATCCGCAATGGGTGTAAATCCATTCATTCCAGTTAGAACTGAGACACAAACTCTCTAAGCATCCCGTTATCTTTTTGCTTCACCTTAAAAATGTCTGACTTCCTAGTCTTAACCTTTATGACTCCAACGTGTGCTTTTACAAAAGATTCTACAAGCATGGAAAAAGAATCAATAGAGTTAGGTGGTAAATTATGGTACCATATCATCGCTCCCTTTGATAGGGTCTCCCCGAATTTTCTTTAGTAACACTGATTCGATCTCGTTGTCCCCTTGATCATTCCCTTTAATTGCACATGTATAAGAGGTGATATGCCCGTTGGGTTTGGTCGTTCCATTATACTTAGGAATCTCGGGCATTTGGAACTTCTTAGGGATCAATTTGGGAGCCACGTTCGTCGGGAAAGGATTTTGTATGGACGTTTTTGAATCCAAACCCTTCAATATTGGTGGTTACCCCGGAATATGATCAACCCTGGAGTTATAAGTCTCCACCTTCTTTTCATTTGCTTGGATCTTCTTTTCTCCCGATTCAACTCGCTTCGTTAATTCCCCGAGCATCTTCATGATTATGGGATCGGTCCCCAGTTTATTTTCATTCGATTTCTTTGACACTGATTCGACCCTGTGAACAACTTCCTGGGACGACTTGAACTCGATCCTTCTTGGTGCACTATTCTGGTTTTGGAATTGTGCTATCACAACTTATTGAGCCTATAACATCTCTAAGTTCACCCAAAGGCTGATTTTGCCTTATCCACCACAATGAGTGCTCTGAGCAGCCGATATAACATCCCTACTAGCACTTTTCTCGGGATCAATAGCCAAATTTACATTAATATCCACATGCGAGCTGATGTCAATCGGATCTACTACCTGAACTCCATCGAGGCCAACTAGATTTACGTCATTTCCTAGTGCTATGTTGTCATTTTCATCCTGGTGACCAAAGTCATTGTCCGTGTGTATGTGTGCTGCCTGAGATTTTGACATGTTGATCTTATAATAAAACATGCTCACAAGAACAAGTGTAAAATAGTATGTGTTACGAAGGTTAGTACCAGACAATCACTATTATCCTTAGCCTCATGGTGGGCGCCAGTCTGCTTACACTAAAAACGAATAGCAATTGAATTTCTACGTGGTTTTTAGGATACGAGATATAACTTGGCACAAATTGAGAAAATATATATATTAATATTGAAATTGATCGCAATAGAAATAAATGCAAACCAACGCGAATCGAATAGCCCTAGCCCTTGAGTTCAATCACCCTTGAACCAAGTGAAGTTTCAGCTGATAAGAACAGAGTAACAAGAAAATGAAAACTAGAGAGAGACAGTACATTACTTTGTATCGCATAAATACGATCTCTTACAAATGATCAGACCCCTTTTATATAGTAGGGGAGTCCTACCCTTGATATAATTCTAAACAATTTAAGAAATCTCATGATTAGCTAATTAATCAGCCTCTTCTTGATACGTGCTGAATTTTTGCCGTGATCCTTATTACACCCCATATTTTCGTATATGGACTATAAGTAAATTGATATAAGCTCAGAAATGAGATGTTACATCCCACATTTTTTGTACGTTAAAGTTTCGTTATAAGTTAATCGACGTAAGTTTGGAAATGAGATCATTTTCAAGTTATAAGTATTATGCTATTTCAAATAAGTGATAAGTAAATTCGTGAAGGTGAGAGGGTAAGCAATCTCGAAAGTAAGTTTCGTCAAAGTTTGTCGTTCTGAGATAAAATACGATCTAACCAATAATACCTTGTATTTATGAACTAGTGTCATACAAGGTACCACATGACCATAACAGTAAGATGTATAAAGTGTGATAAAAATGAATAGTATTTTGAGTAATTTGAGATAATTTTTAATTATGCGAATATTTGGTTAATTTTAGATTTTTGGTGGAAGATTAACTATGTAATTAAGGAATTGTGGATAAAAACCTAAAAGGCCCCAATGTGGCAGCCAAGAACCTTGGTTAAATATAACTCTTAAGTCATAATGTAATGTGGCATATTTAGAGAATTATGTGGCTTAGTCATCTTATCAAGTGTGGCCCACATAAAGGTTAAATAACCTTTCTAATTCATAATTAAATTGCTCATCTTAAAGAAGAAAGCTTCAACAAAGTTACTGTTTCAATAGCAACATGATCACCTCAAAAATTTCATACGAATACTATTTAATACTATAGCAACGTGATATTTGCGATTCTAAGGGAATACGGTGTTTTTCTCAAGAATATCATGCGGATCGTTTCCTATTTTGATCTTGTCGTTAGTGTTTCGTAGCGATTGGCGTGTATTAGACGGATTGTCAAGAGAATCGGTTCAAGTATGTTAAAGTTATCCCTTCCTTCCTTTTGTCATGATCCATATGATACAAACGAAACGAGCAAATGCACAACTTTCATAAATGACTTAAATCATATAAATGCTAGAGATGCTTATGTTATTGATTCCCCATGTGTTATATTATTCTATCATTTGTTCATGGATCTCAGAAAATATGTAAGTTGATAAAGTTTATTTTAGTATATTAATCAGAAGCATAATGGTCTTATGACGTTCCGAGAGATTTTATTGACGTATTTCTCATGCATCGCATTCATTTATACATGTATATTGACTCATGACCATATAGCGTTATATATGAGTATATATGTATATGGGATATGGGAAAAAGTTACGGTGTTATATATGCATCACCGCCTGATTAGCTGGTATACATTGATGATTTGTCCACAATGGCCGAGATGATATGATGGGATACCCTCAGAGGTTTGATGATGTTATGAACGTATAAACTCATACATGGTATGAAATTTATATGCATATGCATGACATTATACGTATTAAATGATTCACATAGCTATTCAGACTTACATGATGAGTCTTTTACTCTATGTTTCTCTTATGTCTATTATTTAATAATTTTCATTCCATACATACTCGATGTATTATTTATACTGACGTCTCGTTTGCATGGGGACGTTGCGTTCGATGCCCGCATGTTCCGATAGACAGGTCGAGAATCCTCCAAGTAGGCTATCAGCTCATCGAAAGATGTTGGTAAGCTCCATTTACTCCAGAGTTGCTTATTTGGTCAGTATGATTTGGGCGTGTATTGTTTAGCATGACGGGGCCCTCTCCTGACCTTTATGGTATTTATCTACTCTTCGAGGCTTGTAGACATATTGTTAGGTTTTATGCCCGTCACTAGAGGGGGGGTGAATAGTGCGGCACGAGAATATTGATAAATATTCCGGAATTAAAAAATGCAGGAATAAAATAAATTCGGTAATAAAAATAGCAAGGAAAGAACACACCGAATTTATCCTGGTTCACCAAAACTTGTGGTTAGTCCAGTCCCCGAGAGACTCTCTCGAGATTCCACTAACTCCGTTAAGCTTACGGGTGCCTAACAAACCGTTACACTTGCTCGTAGATGTACACTCTACAAGACTTCAACTTGCTCGAGGATACCGCACCTCAAAACTTTAACCTTGCTCGTGGATACCGCACCACAAGACTTCAACCACTAAGACTGAGGGTACTTAGTGAACCCGACAATCAATGAGAAGATATTTTCTTCTCAAACACCTTTCTCTTTTACAACAAAAACTCTATCAAAAGAGTAGATAAAGAGATACAAATTTAGCTCTATGAACAACTCAAAGTTGTCTCTCAAATGGCTCAACAAAAGCTCTAAGATGATGCTCAAATAATGTCAATATGTATATCAATATTGGGAGGTGTTGTGTGTTAAAAATCAGCTCAAAAGACCTTTATTTATAGGGGTTAAAAGGTGTATGTCCGTTGCTTAATTGACAATCAATTATGCTGATTTTATGCTTACATAATCGATTATATGATCTGCATAATCGATTATCTTCTCAATGTTCATAAATCGGAACGTTGGGAAGGCTATTGACAGTAAATAATCAATTTTGTGAGTTAAATAATCGATTATTTACCCTTGCGAAATTTCCAGCAAAGCTAAAATATACCAGAGTATACCAGAATCAAAGCTGGAGTATACCAAAATATACCAGAGTATACCAGAATCGAAAACTTACTTCAAAAACCATTTTGGTTAAAATGAAAACGTTAAAATAATTTTGTTTGAAGTATATTAAAAATGTTTATGATATATATGATTTAATAAAATGATTTTATGCATATTAATGATGACCTATGTAATATACCAGAATATATCAGAATTGAAAACTTACTTCAAAAACCATTTTGGTTAAAATGAAAACGTTAAAATCATTTTGTTTGAAGTATTTAAAATATGTTTATGATAAATATGATTTGATAAAATGATTTTATGCATATTTATGATGACCTATGTTGAGCCAAAAGACGAGATAACTTTAACGTTGCTCTTACATTTGTTCTACCTAACGACCTACGCCTTGGGTCTTTGGTCTTGAACTTTTGAACTCGTCTTTGGCTTGTCTATGCAATTCCGTCATTAATATGCTTCTTGGCATTCACTCTTGATTGTTTGTCATATAACATCGTTGTTTGACACTTGACTTCATTATTTGTCATTCATCAAAACCTATACCTGAAAATCATGCTCATACAACCAAAGCGCACATATCATAGATAGAGTGATTTTCTACAATTTCCCCCTTTTTGATAATGACAAACAACAGGAGATATGCATATCGGATTCTCCCTAAATTCATGCTATATCTCAACATACAATTCTTGCAAACAATTTCCCTCAATGATAATTCCCCCTCAAATAAGGCATGCTATAACATCGATTTATTCCCCCTTATTTGATGCATATCGCCTAATTCTTCCCCCTTTTGGCATTAGCAAAAAGGAGTATACAAAGGCTACTTTTCCCCTTTCGACACTTCCCCCTTTTTGGTATATAAATTGTTAGTGTCAAGAATAAGATAGGAAGTACAATGAGGAATATACATTTTTAAAAAAATTATACCAACATGAAATGCTACCAAATGTTAGTAAAAATATAACAATCATAATAACGGTTATTTTTCGCAAATATACCAACTGTTATCCAAACTAAAATTATTCATCAAAACATGAATCAATTATTGTTTTTAACAAAAATAATTGATAGCAATTGTTTTTCAAGATAAAAGTTATCAAAAACATGAATCATCAAAAAAAATAATTAATATCAATTGTTAGCACATATCAACTATTACGTTTTTATCAAGAAAGTGATAGCTAACCGAAATTCCCCCTCGATGCAATAAGGTCTCGTGCTTGGTGCATCTACTACGATATTGTAGTCCTCAAGCACACCTGCAAATGTACCTAAAAATAGGTTTTCGGTACCCAACTTCTTTTGGGTCCTTGGGGGTTAGGCAAATAATAATCATAATCCAAATGAATCTCTATGTTTAGCAAAACATACGGGTGCAATGTGTCCTACCCGGTTACAATAATGACATATAACGTTCGGGTTGTGCATATGTCTAGGTTGAGCCAAATACGTTCTAGGTGATCTAAAGTTGTTATTCCTAGAAGCGTTGAAATTCCTAGAGTTATTTCTAGGTGGTCTAAAATTATTAATTTTAGACTCATTAACAAAAATCCTAGAATCATTTCTAGGTGGCCTAAAATGATTAATTCTAGGCTCATTAATAAAATTCCTAGAGTTGTGTCTAGGTAGTTTAACCTCATTTCTATCATCCTTTTTAATTACTTCACTTGTTTTAGAATCATTTACACTACATTTTTCTAGTGTATTTCTAAGTTCTACGTTCTCTATTTTCAAAGAGCTACAAGAAGAACAATTTGAACTTTGAACAATTAAAGAGGCTTCATTCATCTCCTTGATTTTATTTTTGAGATCGACATTGTCATTTTCCAAAAATCTATTTTCTTCTTCTAAAAATTTGATTTTATTTTTAAGAACAGTATTGTCATTTTCTAACAGATCATTTTCTTTTAAAGAAGGTTGTTTTTCAAAATCTTTTTCTTGCAAAGAAAGTGTTTTCTCAAAAACTTTTTCTTGCAAAGAAAGTGTTTTCTCAAGATCTTTTTCTTGCAAAGAAAGTGTTTTCTTCAAAACTTTTATGGTTTTGGAAGCTTTAACAAATTCACCATATAGTTCATCATAGGCATTTTGTATTTCTTCAAACGAGTAAGAGTTAGAAATACTTACCTCTTCTTCTTCGTTGGCCATGAGGCATAGTGCGGCAGTTTCATCGCCCGAGCTGTCAGAATCCTATGTTACGCGCCTATGGTGTTTCTTCTTTTTCTTGTCCTTTGATTTTGGACTATGTGATTTGGTGTGGCCAAGTTTTCCACAATTTTGACATGAAGGACTTGGTTCTTCCTTCTTTATTTCCTTCTTCATAAGCTTATAAAACTTTTCAATTATATCATTGGAAGTAATAGCATCATCGTTTTCCGAGTCACTTACCTCTTCTCTTTTAGATGATGAGGCTTTGAAGGCAATATTCGAATTACTTCTAAGATACGGATTAAGAATTATGCTTTCATAAGCTTTAAGATTACCTCGTAGTCCATCAATTGTGACGTCCGTGATTCCTATCGACTCTTGGATAGCATTTGCTTTGGAACGCCATTTGGGAGTGAGACTCCGTAGGATTTTTCGAACTAGATCTTTGTTCGAGTATACTTTTCCGAGAGCATGAAGATCGTTGACGATCATTGAGAATCGTTCGAACATATTATCGATGTTTTCATCTTCCCTCATTCTAAAAAGTTCATATTCATGTGTTAGAAAATCAATTTTAGATTCTCAGACTTGAGACGTACCTTCATAAGTGATCTCGAGTTTATCCCACATTTCCTTTGCGGTTGTGCAACAAGAGATTTTCCTATAGTCGTCCGGATTCACCACACAAAATAGTAAGTTGACGGCCTTTCGTTTCTTTCAACCTTCTTGATGTCCTCGTCATCATCTTCATTTTCCTCCTTTGGAACCATGATTTCCCCAACTTTCTTTGTTGGCATTTGTTCACCTTTCTTGATGATTTGCCATAATCGAAAGTTATTTGATTGGATGAAGATTCTCATCCGCTCTTTCCAGTATGTATAATTTCTTCCATCAAAAAATGGAGGCCTTTCGGTGGAGTGTCCTTCGCTCATTATTCCTGCGTTCAATATTCTCAACAAAAAATATATATCGCTCTCAACCGGTTAAGGCTTTCAGAGAGTTAGGCTCTGATACCAATTGTTAGGTTTTATGCCCGTCACTAGAGGGGGGGGGGGGTGAATAGTGCGGCACGAGAATATTGATAAATATTGCGGAATTAAAAAATGCAGGAATAAAATAAATTCGGTAATAAAAATAGCAAGGAAAGAACACACCGAATTTTTCCTGGTTCACCACAACTTGTGGTTAGTCCAGTCCCCGAGAGACTCTCTCGAGATTCCACTAACTCCGTTAAGCTTACGGGTGCCTAACAAACCGTTACACTTGCTCGTAGATGTACACTCTACAAGACTTCAACTTGCTCGAGGATACCGCACCTCAAGACTTCAACCTTGCTCGTGGATACCGCACCACAAGACTTCAACCACTAAGACTTAGGGTACTTAGCGAACCCGACAATCAATGAGAAGATATGTTCTTCTCAAACACCTTTCTCTTTTACAACAAGAACTCTCTCAAAAGAGTAGATAAAGAGATACAAATTTAGCTCTATGAACAACTCAAAGTTGTCTCTCAAATGGCTCAACAAAAGCTCTAAAATGATGCTCAAATAATGTCAATATGTATATCAATATTGGGAGGTGTTGTGTGTTAAAAATCAGCTCAAAAGACCTTTATTTATAGGGGTTAAAAGGTGTATGTCCGTTGCTTAATTGACAATCAATTATGCTGATTTTATGCTTACATAACCGATTATATGATATGCATAATCGATTATCTTCTCAACGTTCATAAATCGGAACGTTGGGAAGGCTACTGACAGTAAATAATCGATTATTTATCCTTGCGAAATTTCCAGCAAAGCTGGAATATACCAGAGTATACCAGATTCAAAGCTGGAGTATACCAAAATATACCAGAGTATACCAGAATCGAAAATCAAAAACCATTTTGGTTAAAATGAAAACGTTAAAATCATTTTGTTTGAAGTATATTATATATGATTTAATAAAATAATTTTATGCATATTAATGATGACCTATGTAATATACCAGAATATACCAGAATTGAAAACTTACTTCAAAAACCATTTTGGTTAAAATGAAAACGTTAAAATCATTTTGTTTGAAGTATTTAAAATATGTTTATGATAAATATGATTTGATAAAATGATTTTATGCATATTTATGATGACCTATGTTGAGCCAAAAGACGAGATAACTTTAAACGTTGCTCTTACATTTGTTCTACCTAACGACCTACGCCTTGGGTCTTTGGTCTTGAACTTTTGAACTCGTCTTTGGCTTGTCTATGCAATTCCGTCATCAATATGCTTCTTGGCATGCACTCTTGATTGTTTGTCATATAATATCGTTGTTTGACACTTGACTTCATTGTTTGTCATTCATCAAAACCTATACCTGAAAATCATGCTCATACAACCAAAGCGCACATATCATAGATAGAGTAATTTTCTACACATATGTCATGTATATAAAAGATTTATGGCCTTGTCAGCCTATGTTTAGTATACGAGTGATCATTTTGGTCTTTTATACCCGTATATATTATGTATAAGTTAGTATTACATGTTTTATTCTAGTTATCCTATGGCAGCCTTTCCGTCTCATTATCTACAATAGCATGATACAAAAAGATTCGTTATGTTGGTGCTCGGTTGAGTAAGATATCAGGTGCCCGTCGCAGCCATCGGTTTGGGTCGTGACGAAAGTGGTATCAGAGTAGTTCTGTCCTAGGAAGTCTACATACCATGTCTACTAAAATCTTGTTTATGGGTGTGTTGTACACTACACTTTTAAGTAGGAGGATATAGGGCAATTAGGATTGTTACTCTTTCTTCTTACTCTTGATCTTGTGGTACAACTCAGTTGTAAGAACTCAATTTCCTAAACTCTATCTTATTCATAATACGACGATGCGTACATCCAGAAAGACAGTTGGTAAGAGATATAGTTGTGGAAGAGTTGAGTCATAGGAACTCGATTTTGCATGATTTTTATTATGAGTAAATGTAAGTTCTTCAGTAGAACATGTAGGTACTAAGGCGTGTAAGCTTCTTGATGAGGAGCCTTAAGGCAAGAATATCTATCCACCCTTATGATAAAAAGCAATGAGAGATTTAGAAGATATATACATGTTTCATCAAGTACAAGAAACAAGGTGAAGAAGGGCACGAGGCGCCCAGTTAATGAAGAATATCAGTATTTACAATTCAGGTAGAGAAATATAAGCCTTTTGAGTTACCTTCATCAATAATAGATGTATGTACAATCGGCTGCACCCATCTCAGTTATGACCTATGAGAGCTAATAGAAGTAGTATAAGATATATAGGGATCAAGCTGGGGTTAGGGTAACCCAAAATGGTGGATGGATAGTTACTGTTAGCCGACATTTCTGAAGGATATTGCAAATGTGCAAATAGATCTCCTTATGAGACACCTAGAGGGTGCATTCTAAAATAGTACAGCTAGATATGGGTACTACAAAGATAGGTACTGGAAGTCTGGAATGGATAAATATTATCTTAGTGTGACTCCCGTCCCTAGTATAGAGAGAATATTAGGCAACCCGTAGAGCTAGTAGATGGAGCAAGGGGAGTTAAAAGCATAAGAACGTCTTGTTGAAGTTTTCAGAATAAAGTGATAGACAGAAATGTTAGCAGGAAAATAAGAAGAGAGTTAAGGAATCATTATGAGTAAAATATGATATGTAGATGAAAATGGTAGATAAAAAAAATGATGACAGCATTAGAGAGTCTATAGTCAAGTGAAGGAAAATACGAGAGGTGAAATGGTCCAGTTACCAACGATAGTATGATAAAAAAGATATGTTACGTTGGTACTCGGTTGAGTGAGACACCGGATGCCCGTCGTGACCCTACGATTTGGGTCGTGACAATCCTCGTCGTATTACGGATATTTTGGCTTTCCGTTATTTGGTTCGGTAAGGTTCCCTCGATTTCGATCGATGTCTATATTGTTCGGTCTCGATCTTGGTCAAATTTCGACTTTGATCGGTCTCTAGATCGCAAGCTCGATACTCTAACTTTGCACCATGATTCGATATGAGATTGGACCTCCGCATATCGTGTTCCAATCTCGATGGACTTATGGGACTTGACACACATGAATAGGCTATAATCCTAGTTTGTTTGGACATCAACGACATTAGGATACGAACCACATTACGAGAGTAGAGTACTCATATTTATTTGAATAGCTTGGTCTCTTTTTCCATCATATTTGAGTTGTAATCCCAATTTAATTTGAGAACTTATTAAGGAGTCAAAAGCTTGCAATAAAGAAGCCGCTGTTTTACATTCTCCATTATAAATTGTTGCAGAAAGTAGATAATAAATTTGGTAAACTTTTCGAATAAATAGGTGCTGGCACATATAAAATATCTTAGTACTTTGTTAAAGATACTAGCAGATCATCAATGAGCATCTGCGAAATTATTGGTCAAAAGCAAAATAAAACATGTTTCCCATGATTACCCTAAGATCCACTTTATCCGTAGGACTGATTTCATACACCTATGGCATCTTTCTTTTATTTTGTGTTTTCATTGTTGAGAAATTGCTTATTGCTTGTTGAGTTGAGTCTTCTACAGTGTATTCACTTTTTCTTTTTAATTAAAACTATAGTTTATAAATACAGGGAACAATTGCGGTTTATATACATTATGTAAGTATATAAATAATTTTAAATATTTATTACGAAAGACTATAATTAGCCTTTTCCGTTTTAGTAAAGTAAAATATGAAAAATTGTAATTCGATTTAAAAACTTTGACTTTGACCAACGTAATTGGCTTCTTGCTGAACTGTGATGGAGAAGACCATCGAATAAAACTCTGAAGAGGAGAAATGTTTAGAATAGCGTAAATATTAGGTAAAATTAAGTAATTGTTATAAACTAAAGCAAAAACAAGAACAATAATGCAAGAACAATAGCAATAGAGAGAAGAGTAGAGAGAGTTCTTCTTATTGAGTTGAGAGGGGTCTCAAGGGATGATTTACAATGGTAGGGGGCACCTCTATTTATAGGGGAGAGGAAGATTTAGCTACCACTAATAGAACTCTAAAATCTCTCTAATTAAGTACATTAAAGACATTCACCTTAAATAGAAGTGTAAGAATCTTCTATTTCATAACACTCCCCCTTGAATGTCTATTCAATGATGTGCCTCGTTAAAACCTTAAAACAAAACCCAATGGGAAAAATTAAAGTAAGGAAAGAGTACACATGTTTGAATATGCGCCTATTGGTTGCCTCGTTAAAAACCTTGCAAGGAAAACCCAATTGGGACAAAACCTTGTAAGGGAAAAAGAGTGCAACGCGCATTAACTCCCCCTAATGAGTACATCAATTTAAGCCTTGAGCATTTGCATTCCAATCTTTGTGCATCATCTTCAAAACGATCTTTGGTAGATATTTGATAAATAAATCAACCATGTTGACTTGAATAAATATTCCGCACCTTGAAATCATCATTCTTGATAGATATAAACATCTTCATATAATGTCGTGGAATAGCTCTTCAATATCTCCATAGATGCATTCTCAAATCCATCATGCTTATAGTTATGGCAAGATTCATATGTACACAAATTGTACTTAGGATGTGGTACTTCAGGACCAAGGATTGCATATGCTTCAAGCAACTTAAATCTTTCAAGTTAAGTCAGGTAAGTCACATAATAGACTTTAGCTGCATATCAAAGTTTCATTTCATGCTAAACAAATAAGGTATCGAAAATTGATTATACATACCTTTGACTTTATAGTTTCAAGCATTTGAACTATAGGTTCAAAACTACATGTCTTTCATATGGAATCAATTCTTCTTGAATTGTATCTCTTCCATTTAGTTACCTTCTTTGAGTCAGCAAATGCGTATAGCATGCTTTGCAATATGTTGCAATTGCATTTCCCTTTTTATGAACTACAGGTTCATATCATGATATTCGGGGATTTACATATACAAATGATAATTCATCCCATGTACCCTTTTCTCAAGTGTTTATCATGTCTCCCCCTCATGTTAGTATAGCTAACATGTTTCCTCAACTTTGGAAAATCATCTTTGTGCATTATGTCAATATACACAGCACCTTAATAATAAGATGAAATTATTTGGTTCCTGACCCTGAACCACTTTTGAGGGGAGAATATACTCTTGTATACAACTTATATCAAACTGATATATACAACTTCGTTCTCATAAGGGACAGTTTAGCTATTAAGTGGAAGCACTCAATAATTATCTTGCTAAACCAACTTTGATATAAACCAACTTATCAAGATGAACTGTCTTGAGTAGAGAATCTGGAAACTATGCTCGAAGTTAGATTACTGAGCGATTTACCCCGCAAGCACCGGCCAGGCTGCGGGTCAATAACAATTGCGCATGTAACCATTCCATAGATGCATCATATTTGGTATACATGGCAGGTGAATGGGCCCATATTCACCTTTGATATTTCCAGAATCAAGGGGCTTCAACCCGAACTCTTTAGTTGGTCCGTTCATTAATGAGAACAAGTGATACAAGAGTATTCGTAAAGAACTTTCTAGTTCTTTAATATTCACCTATGTGAATTTGCACATCATACTTAAAATGAGATGGCTAACATGAATGCCAACTGAATAAATTATCAATATTGGTAAACTTCAAATTTACACCATGACATGTGCACTTATCAATAAACTTCGGGTTTATTATGACATGGGTTTTATACCAATAGATATCCACTTTATTGTGGCATTCTTTCGTTTGTGTAGTACAAACTGGAGAACAAAACGGGTAGCTTTTCATATACAAATTACCCCGCTACAAGTTGTAGTAATAGGAGAATCAAAGCCTTCCTTTATTTATAGTCTCAATATAATCAATCGCTTTCGCGTGTACTTTGGAAACTGAATAAGTTTCTTTGAGACTTACTACAGCACAATACTCAATTGTGTTTCTCCAACATAGTAATAATTGGCTCTTCGAGAGCTCTCAATTAATTTTGTACTACCACAGACTGAGGTTCGAGATCCTCACATTCTTGCATTCCGTATTTTCAAGAGTCTCAGGCTCAATAGATTCTTCGTGAATCTCGGAATTAATCAAATCATGAACGTCCTCATGTGATTCTTTCATAGTGTCATTTAGATTGTTCTTTTTCCTCTTTCTAGGATTTCGATCTTTGGAACCTATCTGCCACGCTTCTGGCGTGCATTTGACTCATTGGATATGACACTAGATATTTGTCCAATAGGGACTTCAATACGGATCGAAACATTTTCCGCGTGAATGTGGGATTTCGTTATCCTCTTCAAGTCCGTAAATGCGTCAGGCATTTGATTTGCTATTCTTTGCAAATGGATAATCTTTTGTACCTCTTTCTTTCAAATAGAGGTATGTGGATCAAGATGAGATAATGATACATTTTTCCACAAAATTTCCCATTTGGTTTCACCGACTTCTCCCCCTAATTTTGGGAAAAGTGTCTCATCAAATTGACAGTCTGCAAATAGTGCAGTGAACAAATCTCCTGTCAATGTTTCGAGGTAACGAATAATGGAGGATGATTCAAACTCAACATATATTCCTAACCTCCTTTGCAAACCCATTTTGGTGCGGGATGGCGGTGCTACAGGCACATATACTGCGCATCCAAAGCTTCTTTAATGGGATATATTGGGTTCATGACCCAAAACCAATTGCAATAGGGAATATTTGTGATAATTCGTCAGTCAGAGACGAACTAGCATTGCTGCATGCAAAATGGCGTGACCCTAAGCCGAAGCGGGCAGCCGACAAAGTAGCATTGTTGCATGCAAAATGGCGTGAACCCAAACCGAAATGGGCAGCCTCGTTTTCATGAAGAATTCAAGATTATTCTCATCTATTTTCCATTAACTTCGCAAACGCAAGGTTGCGTGATGACAATAAGCACACATTAGACCATCTACAGGATGCGTCTATCAAGACCATGAAATACCTAAACGACCCACTAGGTGGGTGAATAGGTCCACAAATGTCCCCTTGTATACGTTCCAGAAACGGGGGTGTTTCGGTCCCAACCTTTGTTGGGGATGGTCTGATAATCAGCTTGCCTTGATAACACGAAGTGCAAGGATATTCATTACTTGAAAGAATTTTGAAATTCTTTAACGGATGCCTATATGAGCTTTCTATAATCCGTCTCATCATGGTTGATCCTGGGTGACCCAGTCGATCATGCCAAAGTACAAATGTATTGGACTCAGTATTCTTTAGATTTACTGTTGAATGTGCCTCAATTGCACTAATTCTTGTCCAATACAGGCCACAAGATAAAGACGGGAATTTCTCAATAACCCTCTTTTGGCCGGAGACATTCTTTAAAGTGAGGACGAGATATTCAAGATTATCTTCATCCATTGTCTCAATATTGTAGCCATTCCGGCGTACATCTTTAAAACTCAACAAGTTTCTTCTTAGACTTGGAGGAGAATATTGCATTCTCTAAGATAAACGTCATGCCTTTGGGCAGAGTTACATTTGCTCTTCCGGAGCCTTTCAATCAATTTACTTCCCATGGTATGACATACAAAAGGAATACATGAACATAAGAATAAACAAGTTCAATTCTTTTGTGTCACATAATATTTTCAAGATCTGCTACTAACAGTTGACTAACAAAATCAGATATGTTGTCCATAATCAATTACTTTGCAGTTTGAAAATTTCAGCGTTTTTCATAAGACAATCAATTTTAAACACACACAATCGATTGTTTGAACATAGACAATCGATTGTTAAACACACACAATCGATTATTTGTTATTTTTGAAAAACTTCAGATCACACTGTCTTAAGACAATCGATTGTTAGACATAGACAATCGATTGTTGGTTATTTTTGAAAAATTCCAGACCTCACTGTTTCAAGACAATCGATTGTTAGACAAAGACAATCGATTGTGGATGATTTTTGAAAATTTCCAGACCTCACTGTTTTAAGACAATCGATTGTTAGTCAACGACAATCGATTGTTGATCAATTGTTTTTCAACTTTAATGCGAAAATAGTTGATAATCGACTAGTTTTTCAGGCTAGTCGATTACCCCCACTGGAAAATAAAAGTTTTATTGATATTTGAGCATATTGAAGACGTTCTAAAGAACTAATACAAATATCATATCATGAACTAACTAATACGAGCTAATGCTAATGACTATTAATTTATTCATTGACTAATACAAGTAGAATCAAACAGCTCCATCTTCTTTCATCACGGTTCCGTCACCGATTAGGTGGTCTATCTTTCCCTCGGGTTGCTCAAAGAAGTCTGCCACATCCAGGTGGGTGATATCCTCATTGTCGTCATAGACAAAATTTGTTTCAGGGCCTTTTCTCTTTCGAGATGCTTGATAAAGGTCAACCAAGTGTCTTGGTATACGGCAAGTCCTAGACCAGTGCCCATTTCCACCGCAACGATAACATATAGTTTCTGAACTATTTGCCTTAGGATCTTCTGGACCCCGTTTCTGCTTTCGGTGGTTATCTCTCTTTGGGGGGTGACGGACTTCTTTGGAATTTCTTCCTTGTCCACGTCCTTGGCTTTGACCCCGTTTATGACCGTGATCATGGTCCCTTTTATGTTTGGCATAATGCGAGTGCACCATGTCTGCT
Organism: Nicotiana benthamiana; assembly: GCA_034376525.1. Taxonomy (NCBI): domain Eukaryota; kingdom Viridiplantae; phylum Streptophyta; class Magnoliopsida; order Solanales; family Solanaceae; genus Nicotiana; species Nicotiana benthamiana. The sequence continues at coordinate 88,250,906 of CM067335.1, forward strand.
TCAGGCAGTGGTGTAGACCCAGTTGGTCTATTTTCGTGATTTCTCATGAGCAGATCATTATTTCGCTCAGCCACTAGTAAGAGAGAAATCAGTTCAGAGTACTTCGTAAAGCCTTTCTCTCGGTACTGTTGCTGCAGTACCATATTGGAGGCATGAAACGTTGTAAACGTTTTCTCAAGCATATTGTAATCGGAGATGTTATCTCCACATAGCTTCAGTTTAGAAGTAATTCTGAACATAGCAGCATTATATTCAGAAACGGACTTAAAGTCCTGTAGCCTCAGATGGGCCCAATCATATCGTGCTTGTGGCAGAGTGACCAACTTCAGGTTGTCATATCTCTCCTTTAAGCTGTTCCACAAAACGAGTGGATCCTTGACGGTGAGATGTTCAATCTTCAAACCTTCGTCAAGGTGGTGGCGCAAGAAAATCAAGGCCTTCGCACAATCTTGGGTTGATGCTTTTTCTTTATCTTTGATGGTGTCTCCGAGACCCATAGCATCTAAGTGGATTTCAGCATCCAACACCCATGTCATATAGTTCTTGCCCGAAATATCAAGGGCAACGAACTTTCTTTTCATAATGTTAGACATACTCGAAAATTAAATTAGGAAGAGGGAAAATACCTTGGATTTTCGAGAATGATACTTGAGACGGTAGAGTCTCGTGCTGATAACGTGTTATAAACTAAAGCAAAAACAAGAACAATAATGCAAGAACAATAGCAATAGAGAGAAGAGTAGAGAGAGTTCTTCTTATTGAGTTGAGAGGGGTCTCAAGGGATGATTTACAATGGTAGGGGGCACCTCTATTTATAGGGGAAAGGAAGATTTAGCTACCACTAATAGAACTCTAAAATCTCTCTAATTAAGTACATTAAAGACATTCACCTTAAATAGAAGTGTAAGAATCTTCTATTTCATAACAGTAATATTATTCTGGTAAAAAAATTACTTTGTTAAAGGTAGTTTTGCAAAGAGAAATTTTTAAAAATAAAATTCTAAAAAAATGCTGAGAAAAATTACTTTTTTTTAGTTTCTAAAAAATAATTTTTGCTTCTCCTCGAAAATACTTATTCCCCCCTCCTCCCTCCCAAATACTTGGTCAAACCTTAACAATAAGCACTTTTTCTGAAAAAGAAAAACTCTTAACCTCCTAAAACATTGGCCAAATATGCTATTAGAAACTAACTAATAATAACGATCTTTCTTCTTTAACGGGGATGGTGTCTGAATAACGGTCTTTTTTCTTTAACGAGGGTGGTATCTGAGCTTGTTTGTCTGTACCTCATCTATTGCAATGGATACCTGTTACTATTTGTGCTATAAAATTTATATCATACCAATCTTTCGATTATTCTCTTTTATAAAATTAAAATTAGACTTTTCAAGACCGTTTCAATCATATCGGTTTCTCTTTGATATTGTGTTCGGTTAATTTTTAATATTTTTAAAAAATATCATATAAGAGTCACTAATAGAAGTTAGAGCACAATAAAATACGCACTTACCTAGGACTTCAAAAAAGCTCTCTAGATATTTTTTACTATTTAAAAGACAATAAATCAAGAAAATATGAAAGATATCTATAATAAAAACCCATTATTCTATATAGCAACATAAAAGAAATTAAGCAAAGACAAGAGAAATATAAGGGGAATCTTAGTGGACGTTTGGACATAAAAATTGTAAAATTCCATAAAAAATGAAAAAATATTCAAGTGAAAATGGTATTTGAAAATTAGAGTTTTCTTCGGACATGAATATAATTTTGGGTTGTTTTGAAGTTTTATGAGTGATCTGAGTGAAAATTTTGAAAAAGAACTTTCTATAATTTTTTAAATTTCTCAAAAATTTCAAAATGTATCTTTAAGTGAAAAATAAAAATTTTATGAACAAACGTTGATTTTAAAAAAAAAATCTTATGTCCAAACGGGCTTTTAGTAGTTCAGTTGTTTGGCTACCTAAACTTTCATATTGTTTGTGAGAGTTGATTCCTTACCTTGCTTTCTCCTCCCTCTTCCCCCTTATTACCTTATGTAATTAAAAAAAATGTAATTCATATGAGTGGGAAGATTTCAATCAAATTAAGACCCAATAATAGAGTATTAGAAGATTAAATATTCAATAACCGAAATCCAAATCATGTGAGAGGGAAGATATTTAGGCCTCATTTGATTGCATTTAATGGAGGCTTGAGCCTTAATCATTCAGATCTCAAACACTAAGTGCGTCTGTTTCTAAAATCTGAATCTTAATTATTCAGATCTTAATCATTAAGTGTACTTTTTTCTTTACAACCACTAAATAGGTCAAAATACGTCTATATGATTAAGGTCTATAACAAATCCTTAATTTCATTAAGATGCTATCATCTATATTCACTATTAATTATCACCATCACCTACCATTATAAACTACCACTGTTGATACCCAATTTTTCGCTATGTATTTTCATATCTAAAATAATTTTAAAAATAGCATATATAAGCATCCACAAAGGTTTTGGTATTTTTTCCAATTTTTTAAGATTTTCAAAAATAATTCATCGCCTATTTTAAACTATAAAAACTAATAATTATTCCCAAAACTTGTTATTTTGGCGAATAATTTGCTTTATTCTCACAATTACACAAAAGATAATTTACATAAATCTTTACATAATTTTACAAGTCCAATTATTTTTAAACTAAAATTGCATGAAATTATAATTTTAGCATATTTCTCGATTTAATAGCATTTGTAATCACAAAATCATTTTTATTATTTTTAAATTAATACTTATGCATTTATTATCAACTCAATATTTTTAATTTAATTTAATTTTAAACACCATTTACTATTTTTGTAAAATCAAAAAGGAAAAAATTGGCTATTTAAATTGCAGTCTCTTTTTATTTTAATTGTAGCCAAAATTGCACCCTCAATTTCAACCCCAATTCCAACCCAATTTCATTAATTACTGGACCCACACCCTATAAACTAACCCGCCTGGAACCCCATTTTAAATCAGGACCGTTGATTGTTTTAATCAACGGTCCACGTTCCCCTTTCAAAAATTAAACCTAACCCCAACCCTAATGCCCCTCATTCTCTCTTCAGCAGTCACCTTTGAACCCTCTCCGTCCCCAAATGCTCTCAACCACCCCTAAAACCCTAGCCCTTCTCCGACCATTTACCGACTTGGTTTTACAGGAGACCGTGGCCTCCCAGGCTTCGTAAAACCTATACTCATCCCCACTCCCTTCTATGACCACTTTGTTTAAAGATCTGTGTCCGATCTTGAAGATCACCAGCTCAGAGGTCCTCCAACAGGCCATATCCAGTCTCCCTCCGGTGAATTTTAGCTTTGTGAGTCTGTCTTCGATTCAAGATCAGTCCGTTCCAGGCCTTTCTCATTTTTTCTAGTGTTTTCTCTAAAACCCTAAGTTCCGAGGTTTTTCTTCGCTGTTTTTATTTAAGATCTACTTCATATCTATGTTATTCTCTAAGATCGCTAAGTGTTTTCAACGTTTTGCCGATTTTTGTTTCAAAATTGTTTATCTTCCTAAAAATTAGCCTTTCTTCGATATTTCTCTTTTTTTAGTTTTGCTCTACTATGGTTTCTTATGTTATCTTATTTTGCTGTAGTCTCTTGAGTGTTTTACCCATGATTCCATATATTTTTCTTTACCTAGGGTTTTCTAATGATTTCTTACTGTATTTTCTGCTTTCTCATGAGTAGTGTTTTATGAGTTTATGCTTGTCTAATTCCCGGTGCTTTTTTCTTTGCATTCAAGGTGGTGAAAACCCTAGAATTTGGGGTTTTCGAGTTTGTGTGAGACTGTCTGTTGCCTGCCTGATTCTAAAACCCTAACTGTTTAAAATCCTTTCGTGCTTCTAATTTCTTGCTAAGCTCTACAAGCACTTCTAATTCCATTTCACGCATATGTTCTTCTACTCTCTAATTAAATGACTATTCTGCTAATTTTTGCCTCGCATGTTTGAATTTGTGCATCTCTTTTATAGTCATACTTTAGGGTTGATTTTATGAACTTATTAGATTCTCTGATTGGGACTTATTTCCGGACTAAATTCAATAGTGAGTTCGAAACCCTATTTTCTTGATTTACTATGTGATTGGTGATTCTGTTCTTGCCTTATATCCTTAAAATTGTGTATCTTTCAAAACTTTATATGTACTTACCCTTTATTTTGCAGCTTATTCTTGATTTTCTTTCCGTAAACGGAACTCTGTTTTATTTACCTTAAGTTCGACTCCTTAATTAAAGGGAGTCCTTTCCCTAATTGATTACGATTTGATACTAAGTTATTTTCTTTCCTTACTTACTTCTTACTTTCAAAATATAAAAATTCCCCACCCCTTTTACTTCAAAAAGACGACAATTACAAGTTTACACTCACTAAACTCTTTCTTCTCTTCTCTGCTGCTTGGATTTAACCGGCTGAAAGCCAAGGCTAAACCACATGATTATATCTGCCCTACTTGCTTTACTGTTTGAGTTTGCAATTGGTATGTCCATGATTTAAATACCATCTCCAACCTACGTGTTTATTTACCCTTTTTATATGCATGTTTATGTTCGACTTTCTTACATCATGCAGTTAAACATCATCATGTTACATCCCTGTTGGACAATACGCTTTACGTTAGAGGGGGGGGGGGGTGAATAGCGTTTTAAAAATATTAAGCGTTTTAGTGCGGAATTTAAAAACTTTGCAGAAATTAAAACAAGTGCAGTAGAATAAACTTACACAATGATGTATCCTGGTTGGCCACAAACGTGGTTAGTCCAGTCCCCGAGAGACTCTCTCGAGATTTCCACTAAACTTGTCAAGCTTACGGGTGCTTAACAAACCGTTACAGCTGAGGACACAAGCCTCACCCAGGTGCTCGGGGATCACAATCCCAAAGACTTCAATTGCTCGGGGATACCAATCCCAAAGACTTCAACTGCTCGGGGATAACAATCCCAAAGACTTCAACTGCTCGGGGATAACAATCCCAAAGACTTCAACTGCTCGGGGATAACAATCCCAAAGACTTCAACCGAGGAATCACAAGTTCCTCAACAAACGAGAATCGCAATTCTCTTACAAACACAAAACACACTCACTTTACAAAGCACTCCTTAATGAGTAGATATGAGTAGAAATAGTACGCTCAAGATCACAACAACTTAGCTCAACAGAATGGCTCTTCAAAAAGCTTTATGGATGAATGGAAAATGATGATCAATGTAAGAAAGCTTTTAGCAATGAAAATACTCAAAGTGTATATGTTGTTGTTGTGAAAACACTGAGTTGAAGCTGTATTTATAGGTGAAAAACTCAGTCTTACCGTTGTCTAATTGCCAATTAAGGATTGCTGAAATTACTCAGTGACAATCGATTGTCAAGACTAAACAATCGATTGTTTGCCTATCAGATTAAAAATTCAATCCCAGATTTTACGTCAACAATCGATTACTTCAAATCAATAATCGATTATTTATAACGTTAAGAAATCCTTTCCAATTTTTGGCATAAAACATCGATTGACCGGAAATCAACAATCGATTATTTTAACAACGTTCAGAAAATCTTTTCCAGATTTTACGCAAAACATCGATTGTTAAATATCAACAATCGATTACCTGAAGGTAATTGAAAATATATGACAACGGTCAGCTTCAACAATCGATTATCAAATGGAATAATCGATTATTAATTAATTTCAAAACTCTCTGTCTCATATATAATCGATTATCAAAAGCCACAATCGATTATCATTTTATTTAAAATCACTGGGAGACATTTTTTTCATTCTAATCGATTACCATTAGTTCATAATCGATTTTTATGAGTTTTGAAAACTTTGCCTCAGTTAACAATCGATTATCATAAGTACACAATCGATTGTTATGCAGTTTGCAAAAACCTGATGTTAGCTGACTTACTCACAATCGATTATCATTAATTCACAATCGATTGTCATGCAGTCTTGGCTTAGAGATACTCGATTATCATAAGTACATAATCGATTATCTTAGCCCAGATTTTTGAGGCATGTTTGGAAAACATTTTAACAAATGTAAATATGCATAGTTTAAAATCATTTGACACTTAATTTAAATATGCATGATTTTGGAAAAATAATTTTAGTAGAGAAGCCATGTTATGAGCCAAGTTGAGGAATCAAGATCACAATTAATATTGACTCAATTATAACATTTCTAAACTTTGTCTTGAGCTTCTTGTAATGCATCCATTTTGTGCTTGTCCTTGAGCACTGCTATATATCGCTTTTTGCTTTGTTTGACATTCATCAAAACCTACAAAAGAACACACGTTTAGTATATTGCATTTGAAACGTGTTTCCAACAATCCCTACCCCATATCCCTATGTCTTTGATTCTGTTATGCTTGTATAAGTACTTTACTGTACATCCCTCTCCCCAAGTCCCCGTGGCTTAATTATGTTTGTTGGTACAAATGTTTTCATATCAATCCCTTCCCCTAACCCCTTTGTGTGTGAGTGTTGATTTAGACTAGGGTGGCACTCTATTGCCATCACTAGTGTAGAACCAGGTTGCTCTAAACCTATACTCAAATCAGTCCCATTCCCTTAAACTCTGTTATGTGCTGAAATTGACTCAAGTCTGGTGGTGTCCTAATCACCATACAGGCCTAAGTCTTACTTTCTCAAGTCTGCTCTTATTTATTCAAGCCATGTAAAGGGCCAGGGGAGGCCAGTCCCATTCATGACTAGGTATGATCATCCTTTGCTTTGGTCTCGTCTAATCCCCTCACTTTACACTTACTCTTAGTTCTTTAAGTCCTACCCCCCTATGGTAAGCCATGCTTAGGGACCCTAGAGTTCCCTCTAAACTTGGATGCCTAAGGGCTAATAATTCCACACATTGCACTACTCTACTCAATCTTTAGGGTGTAAGCATTGCCTAGGATTCTTGAAAGCCCTTGGAACTTTGAAACACTCTAAGAGAAGGTCTTGGAATCTGGAGCCTGGATTTGGTAAAATACATGTGTTGGACATTAAGGTTGCTTTGGGCTACCCCGGATCTATTTTAGTTTTGATGTATTTATTTTTTAATCCTTCCCTTTCACTTTTGTAATATCTTTGTAAAAAACTTGGGGAATATTAGTAAAAAGGTGTGGGAGGGGTTTATGTTTTCTGCATTAGTCAATGGGTAGAAATTATGCCTATAGGATTTCAATATTGCAAAACATCTAGAAATCATGCCTATAGGGTTTTAATATAGCAAGTCGTTTAATCCTGCCTATAGGACTTTAATATTGCATACCATTCAGAAATCATGCATGTAGGATTTTACATTAAGAGCATAATAGAGATCATGCCTATAGGAAATGTATAAAAAACCATTAGGCAAACTGTAGGATAATTACGCTCGTGTTTTACCAATGCTTTAACAACCCCTTTTAAAAATCGAAACGTAGATGTCATGCCTATAGGATTAATTGCAACTTGCCTGATCCGTTTAAGTAACAGTAGTCTGTCAATTGGTTCTTAAAGTTTTTTTTAAGTAATGTTTTCAACAAAACTCTTTTGAAAACCATGTGTGCTTTAAAACTCTACAAATCTGCATTCTTTTCCATGAACAATTTTTTTTCTTAAATAGTTCTGCCTAAGCATTTTAATCAGTCCCTGAAACTGCCTTTAAAACAATTCTGCAACCAATCATTTTCTCAAGATACTCCTGCCTTCAAAACTCTTGCATGACTCTATTGCTTTTTTCCTCAAACAGTTTGTTGCTTTCAAAATCTGTACTTTCCTTTAAAATTCTTCTGCGTTTGATTACCTTTTTTGAAATCGGTGTTTTCTAAATCATTCGCCTAAAATACTTTCATTTCTAACAAACCGGACCCAAGGGGCTCAAAGTAGACTTATTATCCAACTCTATGTGTTAAACTAATCCGTCCACTGTCAGTTTTAATCTTTAGACCAAATCAGTAATTGCAAGTCATGCTAAACTAATTGTTATATGGCTTAAGGGGTTTTGTCTCCAGCCTTTGTATGTTTGTTTATTTCCCTTGTATGCTATTTGTTTTGATTGATACCTTAGCATTTTTACCTTTAGACTCCATATATGCCCTCATTCCCTTTTCTCCCCTTCTAGGATTAGAAGTCCAAATACTGCGGGACTGATAGGTCGGGACGGGTATTAGCATGCAATAAGCAAACGAGACTAAACGCGCATAAATATCTTAATGAGGTGGGAAGGGTAGAATATGGAGATGATGACGGTGCGCTAATATCTTGTGTGAGAATGATTGCTGGGTATTGCACCGAATGATCCATATTTAAGTTAAACCTAGGACCCTCTTTTTTACTTTTCCTTCATTTAAATATTTTCTTTAAACTAAAATTATCTTTTTCTTGTGTTGTCCTTCTTTCAAAATTGTAACCTTCTTTGTATTTCTTATGCGCAAACTTTGCTTGTCTACTTCCACTCTTCTTAAAGTTACATCTAAGCAAGTCCGGGAAGCACACTAGTGGATCTTGGGGGTGCCAAACCTTCCCCTCAAGATAATCTCAAGCCCTTACCCAAATTCTGGTTTTCCTTCGAATCCTTCCTCTTTTCTCAAAAAAGTGTCCTAATGCACTATAATCATTAGGTGGCGACTCTTCAAACCTCATAGCCCAAATTTCCCCAAAAGGGGATAAAAGAGTCATTCCACCCATAATATCGCAAAACCCGATTTCTTTCCCTCGGGAGAAAAAGGGAGGCGTCGACAGATCTGCTGGGGATTCTTCTAGGATTTTACCATTACGTGCTTTTGTAACTTTATTGCTTACTTAATCGTATTTATTTTTTGTCCTTGATTATTTCATCACAACTACTGACTTGTCTCTTCATGTCTTTTCTTTCCTCTAACTATTTTCTTTACTGCCTTATTATTTCAATATTGTTGTAACTTCGAGCAATCATTGTAATCATTTATCTTATGATCGTGAAAATACATGTAATTTGTTTCATTATTGTAATTGCATCTCTCAACATCATATTCCACTCGTGCCAAAGCACATCCTATAGCAATGCTTATAATGAGTGGTTGCGCCCTTCCAATATTATAAACCCCCTAAATGTGGCAAAGGCATATTTGTGGTAACAGTCGATCAACGATGTAGTCGGCGGTTCTGCGAATTTCCCTCTTGAGTTGTCCGCTCAAGGGTACCTTGTCTAGCACTTCAAAAGTAGAAATCCTATTCCTTTAAACTGTTGGTGCATCATGGTCAGCCTAGCCGAGTTTGTTATATTGTCCGCATAATGACTCAGTAAGACAGCCTAAACCAAAGTCCGTCGGGTTTCCTAAAACCCAAACAGACACCTTCACGTTATGTGGATCTATTTGGAGAACTAAATGCCTTTTGCTAATTATTGATTTAAATAGTCGAGTCTGGTGGGTTCAGGGTCTAACACTTTTTTTTGCAAAAAATGAGGCACGAGGTCCCTAGATTCGGTATGGTATCCAACATCCACCCAAGGTTGCGAAGCTGGTGAGAAGATCTCCATAGCAATGATCAAAACCTCGTCTGTAAGTACTTAGGGAATTTGCCCTCACTTCTGGAAATCCAACCCAACAACAAAATCGTTGAGGCTGCCACTTTGTTTTGGGACGGTGATCGATCAGTGTTCCGTTTCGGGGATTTAGAAATGACCCCTTTGCTAGAAGAAATAGGGGGCCTAGCCGGCATCCCTTGGGAAACTCCGTGTTTGCTTATGCTGGAGAATCGCAAAAGTAGAGGTTTTCTTAAAATGACGGGACTCAAGAAAAATCCTGACGTTTCTTGCTTGAAGGACTCCTAGTTACTTTTCGACTTCTTATACAAGAGATATGGCCACAGTAAGTCCTATCGCACCTACATGGACGAATTCGCCCTCACCTCTTTGGGACATATACATAGAAGGGTGTTTGTGTTCATGTTTTTGTTTTTTGGGCATGGTAATTTTCCCTATCAATAAGCTAGGATCCACACCAGAGTAGCCATGGTTACCAAGACTTCAATGGAAGGGATCGACGGGCAGTCCTTTAGCATAGTACCTATGATCCTCGCTGAAATTTACCGAGCCTTGGGAAAGTGTCAACAAGGGGCTCCACATTTCGAGGGTTGTAATTTGCTACTTCAACTATGGCTCATAGAACACCTTCAGAAAGGTGACTACAGATAGGAAATCATACGCAGGGACTGGGATGACCATATCGCTTTTCATCACCCAAAGCAAATGAACTTCATACCCAACATGTTTGCTAAGCTAGAGGACGCCAACGGATGGGTAGAGTTGTTTGAGAATCAAAAAGAAGAGAAAATTCAGTGGATGTTCGAGTGGTTCCCAATAGGGGAGTTCATTGTCTTCTCTCGAGATGCACCATTCCTCATACTCATTGGCCTGAGGGGAACGCACCCTTCAAAATGATGATCGCCCACCCAGGTGTCACGCTCAGCATATGTGACACTGCGAGCTCGTTCTAGGAAAGGAGTTTATTGAACCGGACAGATATCATGCCGGGTGTGTGCCACACTACACAAGTTGGTTGGAAGATGATCACATTGGTTTGGGTCGTCTAGGGTTCGTCCATGGTCACAGGATTATTGATGAGAAAACTGAAGCACAAGTCAAATACAATCAACTGCGCAAGAGGATGAGAGAATGTAAGAACAAACATCGGGAAATACAGGAAGCCCACAAGAAGCTAATCAACGAGTTGAGGGATATGGCAGTCAACACCAATAACCGTTTGGGGTATTTGGAGCGAGGTCTAGTAGAGTTGGAAGGGAAGTTCTTAAAAAGGATTGAAGACTGTCAAAATGCTGAGGGGAACGCAGGCGGACATTTGGCTCGAGCCTACCTACTGTTAGGGATGCGCGAGTTGATGCAGCTATACGATGGAGCCAAGAATACCGAATCTGGGGAAGGTCCTTCTGGGACCAAGTAGTTAGGATTTTTACTCTTCTTCTTTAATGTAATAAGGCCACTGGCCATTAGTGACATCTTTTATCATTTAGTTGTTTTAGACTCGTTTTGTTTTCATCAATAAAATGAGGCATTTAGCATTATAATTTCTCCAAATTTTATTTGTCTCTAGGCCTACCTCGGGAACAATAAGGCACCCAAATTAGGAAGCGATTTATATTCCCGCACAATGTGTTTAAATAGTGCAATATTATTTATCAGAACCCGCACTAACTTTTTAACTTTTTTGTTTTTCTTTTATTTTTTACTCCCTTCCCCAAATATTAGTGCGTGCATTCTGGAACCATATGCATACTCTACAAGATCCAAGGGTCCTCCACCACCTCCTCCTCCAAGTTCTACCAGAAACAGGAACAAAGGCAAAATGGGAGATACAAGCGGTAGAAAGGAACTTGAAGAAACTTCTCAGAATGCTGCAATTACCAAAGAGATTCTTGCTCATCTGGAGCAAACTTTGCTGAGATTCCGAGAGGAATTAGACCAAGTTAGAAACCTGGCACGCCTGTCAATCACTCTTGCTGCGCCCGATGTTAACACGCAGTCCCACAACCTCCAATGCAACCCACTCATAACACTCCACTACACACTCCGGAACTACAAAACACCACAAAAGACCATAACATTCCAATCTTTGTGGACATTATGCCGCATTACAGTCAGCCTATCACTAGTGCAGTCGAGGCAGAGGACAAGAGTCCCTCATTCAGAATTTGGCCGCTGAGATCAAAAAGTTGACTAACCGGATTCAGGGTTTCGAAGGTAACAAAGGTGTTGAAGGGCTGAATTTCGAAGATCTCTGAGTTCAACCAGATGTTGAGCTCCCGGAGGGGTAGAAACCTCCCAAGTTTGAAATATTTGATGGCACGGGTGACCCCAAGGTCCACTTGAGAATGTATTATGACAAGTTAGTAGGAGTCGGAAGGGACGGGAAGATCCGCATGAAGTTTTTCATGAGGATCTTGAATGGTGATGCTTTCTCCTGGTAAATTATCTAAGATGCGAAGAAATTGACTAGCTGGTTAAACATGACGTCTGACTTTATGGATCAATTTAGGTTCAACACTGAGAATGCAGTAGATGTGTTCTATATCCAGAATCTCAGGAAGAAGACCACAGAGACCTTTCGCGAGTATGCTACTCGTTGGAGATCAGAAGCTGCTAAGGTCAGGCCGGCCTTGGAGGAAGAACAAATGAACAGGTTTTTTGTCTGTGCTGAAGATCCGCAGTACTATGAGAGATTTATGCTAATTGAAGATCAAAAGTTCTCCGACATTATCAAATTTGGAGAAAGGATTGAATAAGGCATCAAAACGGTATGGTCACTAATCTCGAGGCATTGCAAGCCACCAACAAGGATTTACAGTCTGGTGGCTCGTCAAAGAAAAAGGATGTAAATTCTTTAATGGATGCACAAAGAAACAATTACCCCATGAAATACCAGACTTATCCCTTAGCTCCACTCACATATCAGCCTACCCTAAATTACCAAGCATCATCACCCACTTACCAAACTCCACCACCTACTTACCAATCACCTCCACCGCCTACACATTAACCCACTTCACCCAGATATTCCCAACCCACACCCGTATACCAAGCATATAACTCCCAACCTTCTCACTACCCATCACCGTCTACCCGCCAAAATTTCCCTCGACCTAGACCAAACTTCGACCGCAAACCTCCAAGACAATATACCGCCATAGCCGAGCCAATTAACCAATTATATGAGAAACTCAAGGCAGCCAGTTACGTTACCCCTATCCCAGCCGTAACTCTAGAAAACCCTTTCCAGTGGATCAACCCAAACAAGACTTGCGCATACCATTCTGGGATGAAAGGCCATACCACGAGTGTCGCTTGTTAAAAGACAAAATATAGAATCTGATTGATAATAAGATCGTTATAGCAAAGGAACCCACTCCAAATGTACGCAACAATCCTCTCACTGACCATAAGGGTGGAGGCATCCACATGATCGATATCGCAGATGTTTGGGACCCCAAGGGGTCAATCGGTTTGATAGCTGAAGGAGGCGAGCCTAAGAAGCCAACGATTACTCTCAATCCCATTATTGTCCAGATTCAGCCCTCTGAGGGCGATGTGGTAAATGTGTCCGTATCACTCGAGTTTGAAGCACCTCCTGCAAAGGTGCCAAAACCAATTGAGGTTGAGTTTGGGGTTCTAAAGGAACCTACACCATTTGAAGTTACTGTTTTGCCTCCCAAGGCACCAATTCTAGTCTCCATGACAGACGTAACCCCGTTCCAAACAAATGCTATACCTTGGGATTACACCGCTGAGGCAAGAAGGAAGGGAAAGGCATATATTGAGGAAGCAATTGCCGCACAGGGCATGAACAGGACAGGCAGAGTATACACCCCGGAGCATTTGGCTGAGTCTAGCAAGCAGGCCTCCGGGCGGACTATTGAAACTAGACCCGATGGTCTCTCGAGAAAAGTACAGGCTAAAGAGTACTCGGTCATCGAGCAACTGAACAAGACACCAACACAGATTTCTATTCTGGCTCTTCTACAAAGCTCTAAGACATATAAAAACACCTTAATGAAAATACAGAGTGAAGCTTATGTTCCCAGCAACATAACAAGAGGCGAAATGGCAAACATGGTGTGACAGGTACTGGAAAGCCATAAGATCACCTTCCACGAAGATAAATTACCACCAGAAGGGCTTGGTAACAACAAAGAGTTGCACATCACTGCACAATACGAGGATCACTTTATCACCAGGATTCTAGTCGACGGGGCATCCAGCCTCAACATTTGTCCGTTGGTGACTCTCAAGACACTAGGCAAAGGATTGCACAAGATCAAAGATTGGGCTATCAGTGTCAAAGCTTTTGATGGATCTCAGAGGTCCACCATTAGAGAAATAAGCTTATGCCTGCAGATGGGACCCACCTGGTTCAATTTCGAGTTCCAAGTCATTGACGTGCCAGCATCCTACAATTTGTTGCTATGACGACCCTGGATCCACGCCCTTGGGGCTGTGGCATCAACTTTGCATCAAGTTGTAAAATTTGAAAGGAATCATCAGGAAGTAATCATCCATGGCGACGGAAGAAACCCCATATATAGTCGCCAGGCCATCCCGATGATCGGAGGTAGAAGGTAGATCGGTGGAGAAACATACCATAACATTAAGCGAGTCAACGCCATAGACACAGACAAGTGGCGGGATAACAAAATTGAGAGCATTCTGAATTGGAGTGGATACGAGCCCGAAAAGGGGCCTGGCAAGAACCTACAAGGAATCACCAAGCCTATCACGTTAAAGAAGCATGGGACTACTTTTAGCATGGGTTGTGAATACACTTGGGAGGAGTTCAATCACTGTTCGCCACTATAGCACGGTCCCTACTACCCACTGGAGCACCCTCTACCTCAGTTAGAGGAGACCTTTCATCCCGCTGATGTCATATATGGATTAGAGGAAGATGAGGCACTGGTAGTAATGAAGAACCTGTTTCTGGAGGATAATATGGATTGCTGTGTTATCTTCGAGGAGGAAGGGGAGCAAAGCCCTTCCATTCAATTTGTGAACCGGGGAGAACACCTCACCAATTGGTCAATCAGGACCACCAGTGCCCAGAGAGCCTCGGGGTAGCAAGGCTAACAACACATATGCATGGCACTTTACTTTTAGTTGATATTACTTTTCAGCATTGTCTTTACTTTTGAAAAGAGCTCCGGAGTTTCAGACAATTATGAATTTAACTAAAAGCATTTTCAAGTTTATCTTTATATTTCGCTCTTATTCATTTCCTATACCATTTACTTTATTTCACACAACACTACTATTACATATTTTGATGATGAACCAATGACTGTAACTTGCAACGAGACAGTGGGACAAACGGACATAGATTCAGAAGAGGATGAAATACCAGAAAAGGATGTTAGAGAGGTCGAGAATTTTGAGAACAGACCTAAGTCTAACTTAGACGAAACTGAGATCATTAATTTGGGAGACACAGAAAATGTCAAGGAAACACGTATCAGGGTACACTTGTCACTATCAGAAAAGGAAGAATACACAATGTTTTTGAAAGAATACGGGATAAATTCGCCTGGTCGTACGATGATATGACCAATCTCAGCACGTCCATTGTGGCTCACAACCTGCCGACAGATTCAGCATGCCCACCGGTCAAACAGAAACTGAGAAAGTTCAAACCAGACATGAGTTTGAAAATCAACAAAGAAGTCATCAAGCAAGTCAAAGCCAGGGTTCTTAGGGTTGTGGAGTATCCAACATTGTACCACTTCCAAAAAAGGATGGAAAGGTTAGAGTCTGTGTCGACTACCGGGATCTCAACCGAGCCAGTCCTAATGATAACTTCCCTTTGCCAAATATACACATATTGATGGACAACTGTGCCAAACATGAGCTGCAGTCGTTCGTCGGTTATTTTGTTGGATACCATCAGATATGGATGGACAAAGAGGATGCAGAGAAAATGGAATTCATCATGCCGTGGGGAATGTACAGTTATATAATAATGCCATTCGGTTAGAAGAATGTTGGTGCTACCTACATGAGAGCCATGACCACAATCTTTCATGATATGACACAGAAAGAGCTCGAGGTGTATGTGGACGACGACATCATTAAATCCAGGAAAGCTGCAGATCACATGGAAGATTTTAGAAAATTCTTT
The DNA here is from genome assembly GCA_034376525.1 of Nicotiana benthamiana. Lineage (NCBI taxonomy): Eukaryota > Viridiplantae > Streptophyta > Magnoliopsida > Solanales > Solanaceae > Nicotiana > Nicotiana benthamiana. Next base: position 88,266,583 of record CM067335.1, read on the forward strand.
AAGAGACTGAGGAAATACAACTTGAGACTGAACCCCGCCAAGTGTGAATTCGGGGTCCCAGCCAAAACGTTATTGGGTTTCATAGTGAGTCGTTGGGGTATAGATTTGGACCCATCAAAGGTCAAAGCCATTCAAGAGTTTCCACCGCCAAAGAACAAGAAAGATGTAATGAGTTTTCTAGGGAGGCTCAACTATATCATCCAATTCATAGCTCAGTCCACCGTCATTTGTGAACCCTTCCTCAAGATGCTAAAGAAGGATGTCTCCACTAAATGGACTGATGATTGTCGAAAGGCCTTTGACAGAATCAAGGAATATTTGTCGACGCCACCAGTCTTGATTCCACCTGAGCCAGGAAGACCTCTATTCCTCTATCTCACAGTATGATAGGGCATTTGGTTGTGTTTTGGGGCAACATGACGAAACAGGAAGAAAGGATCAAGCCATCTACTACCTCAGCAAGAAGTTTACCCTGTACGAGGCTCGGTATTCCTTATTAGAGCACACTTGTTGTTCTCTAACCTGGGTAGCTCAGAAATCGAGGCACTATTTGTGCGCTTACACCACTCATCTCATATCTAGGATGGATCCATTGAAGTATATCTTTTAGAAGCCCATGCCTACAGGCAAGCTCTCCAATTGGCAGATACTATTAAGTGAATTTGACATCGTTTATGTTACCCAGAAGGCGGTCAAAGGAAAAGCTTTGGCAGATCACCTCACCGAGAATCCTGTAGGAGAAGAATACAAACCCTTAAAGACGTATTTTCCTGATGAAGAGATAGCCTTCATAGGAGAAGACATTGCAGAATCGTATGACGATTCGAGGGTGTTTTTCGACGGAGCCGCAATTTCAAAAGAGTTGGTATAGGAGCGTTCTTGGTGTCAGAAACCGGCCAGCATTACCCATATCCTCCAAGCTCAGATTTCCATGCACCAAAAATATGGCCAAGCACGAAGCCTGCATCTTAGGGCTCATGCCTGCCGTTGACATGAACATTCAAAAACTATTAGTGATCGGAGACTCGGACCTACTCATACATCAGGTTCAAGAATAATGGGCAATCAAGAATTCCAATACACTCCCCTATCTACACCATGTATAGGAGTTGAGGAAAAGATTCAGAAAGACGGAATTCCAGCATGTTCCTAGAACACAGAATGAGTTCGCCGATGCCTAAGCCACGTTATCATCTATGATCCAGCATCCTGATACAAACTTTATTGATCCCATCCAGGTCAAGATTCATAACCAACCAGCTTATTTTGCTCACGTCGAGGAAGAAGCTGACGGGAAACCTTGGTTCCATGATATTACAGAATACTTGACAACAGTAGAGTACCCATAGCTTGCCAATGTTACTTAGAAACGAACACTTCAGAGATTGTCCAACAATTTCTTTTACAGCAGAGGAATCATGTATAGGAGGACTCCTGATTTGGGAATATTAAGATGTGTCGAGGCAAAAGAAGCAACCAAACTATTGGAGAAAGTGCATGCACGGACCTGTGGACCGCATATGAATGGTTTCATTTTGGCAAACAAGATACTCTGAGCAGGTTATTTTTGGATGACTATGGAAATAGATTGCATCCAGTATGTACGAAAATGTCACCTTGTCAAATACATGCAGATATGATAAAGGTGCCTCCAAATGAGCTTACCGCAACAACCTTACCATGGGCGTTCGCCGCTTGGGGAATGGATGTCATTGGACCAATTGAACCAGCCGCGTCAAATGGGCACAGGTTCATCCTAGTGGAAATTGATTATTTTACCAAATGGGTTGAAGTTGCATCCTACAAGGCAGTCACCAAGAAAGTAGTAGAAGATTTTGTCCGATATCGTATGGTTTGTCGGTTTGGGGTTCCAAAATCAATCTTCACCAACAACGGTTCTAATCTCAACAACGACCTGATGAAGGCGATGTGTGAAACATTCAAGATTAAATACAAGAACTCTACGGCTTACAGACCTCAAATAAATGGACCTGTAGAAGCAGCCAATAAGAACATCAAGAAGATACTAAGGAAAATGATTGAAAGGCACAAGCAGTGGCATGAGAAATTGTCGTTTTCCTTATTGGGTTATCGTACCACAGTCCACACATCAAATGGAGCCACTCCCTACATGCTGGTTTATGGTACAGAGGCGGTCATTCCCGCCGAGGTAGAAATCTCCTCCGTAAGGGTCATACAAGAAGAGAATTAGAGGAGGCAGAATGGGTTAAGAATCGCTACGAGCCGTTAGACCTCATAGACGGAAGGAGAATGAATGTTGTCTGCCATGGTCAATTATATCAGAACAAAATGTCCAGAGCCTTCAACAAGAGAGTAAAGCCAATGAAATTCACGCCAGGACAGTTGGTATTAAAGAAAATGTTTCTGCATCAAGATGAAGCCAAAGGGAAATTCTCTCCCAATTGGCAGGGTCCGTACATGGTCCATCGGGTTCTAACTGGAGAAGGCCTTATTCTTGCAGAAATGGATGGAGAAGTCTGTCCAAAGCCTATCAACTCATACGCAGTGAAAAGATACTATATTTTATCATATTCTTTCCTTTTGTGATGTAATTTGAACTACGCCTAACTTGATTCCCGTTTAAGAAGGGATACATAGGCAGCCCTATGGATTCGGACGCATTTTAATAAAAATTCCAGTTCCCCCCGCTATTGGAACTGGGGCAGAATTTTGAGGAGGACCTTCAAAATTCTGAAGTCAGTTTGACAGTCTCTTCATCAGTGTCGACCCAGTAAACTGGGGAAAAATTTTGAGAAGGACCCTCAAAATTTTGGAATCGATCCTCCTTCAATTATTCAGCACATCCGCCAGCAGCACCAGCCCAGTGAACTGGGGCAGAATTTTGAGGAGGACCCTCAAAATTCCGGAACAAGCGAGGTTTTTGTGTCTTGAACCACTTTCTAGTCGTCGGTTCATCTAAAATAAAATCATTTTTTCATATATACGTACTTGCATCATATTTACTAAGTCATGCATAAACATCATTTACACCACCATCGTTTAGCAATGCAACCCCCATGGTACACGACGCTAAAGCTGGAGGATACGAACTAACCTCCCCCTACAGAACTCACGATTTTTCTTTGGTTGCAGGAACTCAGGTTACGGATCAAATCACATTCGCTCTTCAGGATCGAAACCCTTTTAGGGTCATTATCCGCACTCCCCAGCACTCCTAATCTCGCAAACCGTCTATCAGCTAATAAACCTACTACTCTTTGCTCTATTTACATTCATGTATTGCATAAGGCTATTATTTGCCTTTTGAGACTAATCTCTGTCTCCATTTGCATTCTGCATAAGGCTACTCTCTGCCTTCCGAGGTTAAGCTCTACCTCCATTCTGCATAAGGCTATTGTCTGCCTTTCGAGACTAAGCTCTATCTCCATTTGCATTTTTTGAATAAGGCTACTCTCTGCCTTCCGAGGTTAAGCTCTACCTCCACATTGCGTAAGGCTACTATCTGCCTTTCAAGACCAAGCTCTGTCTCCATCTACACTTTGTGCATAAGGCTTCTCTCTGCCTTCCGAGGTTAAGCTCTACCTCCACCCTGCATAAAGCTACTATCTGCCTTTCGAGACTAAGCTATGTCTTCATCTGCATTTTTGCATAAGGCTACTCTCTGTCGTCCGAGGTTAAGCTCTACCTTGCATAAGGCTACTAACTTCCTTTCGAGACCAAGCTCTGTCTCCATCTGCATTTTCTGCATAAGGCTACTCTCGGCCTTCCGAGGTTAAGCTCTACCTCCATATTGCATAAGGATTTTATCTGCCTTTTGAGACTAAGCATTGTCTCCGCCCTACATGGCTTAAATATTGCCGCTTTATTTTTTGACTAGCTGAAACATCGCCACCTGCATTTTAAGTTTTCATCCGACTGAAATATCGCCACCTGTTTTTAAATTCCCACTCTGGCTGAAAGATCGCCACCCTTTGCATTAATTTGGCTGAAAGATTGCCACGTTCTCGTGGGCTGAAAGATTTCCAACTCGTTCAAAGGCGTCATTGTTGGAAACACGTTCTCGAACTAACGTGTGTTGATTCATGTAGGTTTTGATAAATGCCAAACATTGAGACAAACATCGGTGATGGAACAATAACAGTCCAAGTACAAGATGGATAGTACAAGTTCAAGATCAGCAAATGCAATTAACTGTTGAGTCGTCTTTAAATTGTAATCTTGACTCAACGACTTATTTCTAATATTGGCTCTCACCTAAAATGATTTTTATAAAATCATGCATCATTAGGTTTTACAGAAATAAGTTGCATATTTGCCAAAATGATTTTTAAACTCGTTTTGTGAAATTTGAGTTTCACAATCGATTGTCTAAAGGCCACAATCGATTGTCAAGCAGTTTTTACTTAGTCTCAAATTAATTGCCTTGAGACAGAAAGTTTGTTGAAAATCATTTTTGAAGCAACAATCGATTGTCTCTATTCAACAATCGATTGTCAAGGTATTTTTACTTAGTCTCAAAAATATTGCCTTGAGACAGTTTGTTTGAAATCATTTTTGAAGAAACAATCGATTGTCACTTCTCACAATCGATTGTCAAAGTATCTGACTTGCAGAATCTTATTTTCAAAACGTTTTAAATCAATGATTTGGTTGTTGAATATGTTTTACAGATCTTCTTTAAAGTCAAAAACGTTTTTAATGATCAGATACTTGCTCCTTAAATTAAGGATTGTGTTGTTGAATATTTATTTACCAAATCTGCAAAGCTTTCTAAGTCTGACAGATATGTTCTTGACTTTCTAATAGACAATCGATTGTCTTGTTGCAACAATCGATTGTTGTGTTTGAAAAAGTCCCAAACGGACTTCTTCATTTATTTCTGATCTTCAAAGTCAAGATAAGTTTGGTACACATTTATTACTCAATCTGTTTTATTCAAATGCTGTCAGAAATGTTTTTGAAAATGTGTGACACAATCGATTGTCACTGTAGCACAATCGATTGTCATAGGTTAAAATCAGAGTTTTATGTTTTTTATTAAGGCAACGGTCATAAACTTTTTCTTTCTATAAAAACACTTCTCTGAAACGTTTTTGAATCAACACAACTGATCTGAAATATTGAGATTACACTTGAAATTATTTTACATCAAATTCATATCATATACATTGTTTTTGAGAGCCATTATTTGATTGAGTTGTTGTGTTCTTGAGCTGATATATTTGTACTCATAATCCACTCTATTGAGAGAGTTATTGTAAAGTGAGTAGTGAGTGTTTCTTTGTGAGCACTTGTAACAAGAAGGAGTGTTGTATTTCTTCTTGGGAAGTCTTAGGGATAGGTGTCCTTAAGCAGGTTGTTTGAGGCTTGTGTTGTATCAAGTTCTCAAGTTGTAAAGGTTCGTTAGGCACCCGGAAGCTTAACAGGGAAGTCTTGAGGTGAGGTATCCTCAAGCAGGTGTTTGAGACTTGTTCGATTCAAGTCTCAAGTGTAAAGGTTTGTTGAGCACCCGCAAGCTCGACAGGGTTGTTAGTGGAAATCTCGAGAGAGTCTCTCGGGGACTGGACTAGCCACAAGGTGTGGTAAACCAGTATACATCTCTGCCTCCTTTACTTTCCTGCACTTGTTAAATTCCTGCAGTATTTTTATATTCCTGCAACAGGATTTTTAATTCCGCATAATTCCTGTAAAACGCTATTCACCCCCCTCTAGCGTTGTTCACGTATCCTAACAATTGGTATCAGAGCCTAACTCTCTGTAAGCCTTAACCAGTTGAGAGAAAGATCTGTATTTTTCTGTTGAGAATGTTGAATGCAGGTACAATGAGCGTAGGTCACTCCATCTTTTTTCCTCCTGTGTTTGATGGTAACAACTACGCATATTGGAAAGAGCGGATGAGAGTTTTCATCCAAGCAAACGACTTTCGTCTTTGGCAAATCATAAAGTATGGTAAACTAATGACGAAACAAGTTGGAAAAGCCATGGCAAGTGAATACAACACCAAGGCTATTAATTTGCTACACAGCTCTTTGAATCAGGAAGAATGTCGGAAAGTTTCACAATGCAAATCTGCCAAAGAAGTGTGGGACAAACTTGAGGACATTTATGAAAACATTCCTCAAGAAACAAGTTGTTCGTGTGATGAACAAAATGCACGATGCTTAATGGCCGACAAAGAAGAAGAGGTAAGTACTTCTGGCTCTTATTCTTTTGAGGAGTTACAAGAAGCCTTTAACGATTTATTCTATGAATTGAAAAAGGTTTCAAAAATCGCCAGAGAAGCTACTGCTAAGGCAAAAGCTTTTGAAGATGAAAATCATTTTCTGAAAAATGACAATGATGATCTTAGAGATAAGATCAAGGCGATGAATGAAGTTTCCTCGAGTGATAAATGTCTTACTTGCATATCTTGTGATTCTCTGCAATCGGAAATCGCTGAACTTAGGAGTACACTAGAAACACGTAGTGTAGACGTTCCTAAGGTTGTTGAAGAAAAGAAGAAGTCTAGGAAAAATAGACGGCATAAAAACAATCGAGTTAGAAATTTCACTGCACCACCTAGACACTATGCTAGGATGTACGCGAATAAGCCTAAAATCAATGTCGTTAGAACACCTAGACACAAATCTAGGATCTTTGAAAACAAGCCTAGTCACAATAATTTTAGGCAGCATTCTAGGAACGAGTTTAGACAACCTAGAAACGATACTAGGTTCTTTAATAAGTCTAGCGTTAATAATTTTAGATCACCTAGATGTAACTCTAGGAATTGGACTAATGTGTCTAGGATTAACCGCTTTAATCCGCCTAGAAATAATTCTAGGATTTTCGTTGACAAGTCTAGGATAAATCACACTAGACAACCTAGAAATGATTCTAGGATTTTTGACACGTCTAGGAATGACTCTAGATCACCTAAAACGTTTTTGGCGCAACCTAGACATAGGCATAATCCGAATGTTGTTTGTCATTATTGCCATTGTGTTGGACACATTGCTCCCGTTTGTTTTGCTAAACGTAGGGATTTATCTTATGGTTATAATTGTTATTTGCCTAACCCCAAAAGACCCAAAAAGATATGGGTACCAAAAACCTCTCCGTAGGTATTATTTTTTGCAGGTGTGCTTGAAGACTACAAAAGTGTAGTAGATGCAACAAGCACGACACCTAACTACATCAAAGGGGAATTTCGGTTAGCCATTCATATTTTTGATGAAATCGAAATTGTGCAAATAAGTATTGTTGACAAATTTGTTGTTGTTGTTACGTGGCAGCTGTTGTTATAATCTTGTTGGTTGTTAACTTGCTTCTCACACTTGAAATATGTTGATGTGCTTTAATTGCAAGAATCAATATGTGAGATTTATTGTTGACTATACTTGTTGATGACATGCTGAAAAATCTGTCTTACAAGTATCATTCATCAAATGATTGATATACATTTGACAATTGTTGACCCCTGCATTGAAAATTTGCTGTCAAGTATTTGCTAGAATCATGTGTGGTTGATTCATGTATTGAAAATTCCTTTTACAGCAAGTGTATCAAGTATGTTTGTGACACATGTTTTGATAAATGCTGTACTTTTGATATATCCTCGAAGATAGGGGGAATATATTTGTGAAAATTTTTATATAGTGCATATGTTTTGATAAAATGCAATATTTGAATATGTGCATCAATTGTGTTAAGTTTTGGTATTATAACAATCGATATTGATTATAAATTGTTTATGTGTATTCATGTTTTATAAAATCTTTTCTAAAAACGTTTTTCTAAATTCTGAAAAGTTATTGTCTTCTACCATATGTTGATGGCATTGTCTCATCCATAATCAATTGTCATACTTCCAAAATTGATTGTCATACATCCAAAATCGATTGACATACTTCCATAATCGATTATTCAAAATTTTCAGGACATAATTTTTTTTTGCCTTAGTCACAATCTATTGTTAATGGCCACAATCGATTGTCCGTTCATTTCTGAGTTTTTGAGAACTCACTGACTTTTGCCCAGTTTTTAAACTGTCAAACAGACCCACAATCGATTGTTCCAACTCACAATCGATTGTCCAACGGTAAAAATCTCAAAATTTGTTACCGTTCTGAATTCTGAACTTGACAGTAATCAATTATCATCTTGTCAGTTCAAAATATACACAATCATTCTTGAACTCTTTTTCAAAAGTCTTAAAAGTTAGGCTTTCATCTTTATCATGCCTAATTGTATTTGTTGATATGTGTTAACAATTAAGTTGCCTTTTTCGTATCAATTCCTCTTGAATCATGTGTTGATTTGATTCCCATTATTGCAAATGTGTTTAATTGAAATATTTGACATTTGTTTTAATATGGTCTGCTGAAAATAACAATGTGTATCACTGTTAATAGAATAACATTTGATGCATTTGTTATGCTTTCCATCAAATGGATTTATCGTTGCTCTTATAACAATCGGTATTTCCTGAAAAATGTCAAATTGATATGTTTTGCCTAAACAGTTGATATGCCATGAAAACTATTACGAATCATTCATCATGCATATTCCTCAATGTCTTTCCTACTTGTATTGTGTCTCTTGAAGATTTTTCGATAGAGGAAAGCAGTCTTAATACTCTATCTTTGTGAAGAAGTATTTAGGCGATTTGTTTCAAATAAGGAAAAATGCTTTCTTTTGGTATGCCTTATTTGAGGGGGAATTTTCTTGAAGGAAGAAATAAAGTGCATGAATGTTTATTGATGATGGTACTCTTATATGTCAACATGAATTTGTGTGTTGATTATAAAACTATTTTGATAAAACTCGGATTGATGATACTATTATTGGTGTATCTCCAAAATGTTTTCTTTTAACTAAAATCATTCTTTGATTACTGCATGATTACTTGTTTTGATGAATACTATTATGTTTTAATAGTACTATGACGTGTATTGATGATATTATTTTCATATATATTATGATATTATTTTCATGTTTTAATATCAAAATAAATCTGCTTGTTAATGATATTCTTGAGCAACTAATATGTCTGTATGCAAGGAGTTTTTGTAAAACTCATTACTAGCAATTTAAAATGTCAATGATGGACGAGCTTAAATTTCATCTTGGAGCTGCAAATTAAGCAAATGGAAGAATGAACTTTCATATTGCAAGGAGTTGATAAAGCAACACCAAAGCAGTGGCCACCTCAATACATATGACCATCTTGACTGAAATGTAAGAGGTAGGAAGGTTGAACATAAAGATATACCGAGGTATGATCGTTCCCTACTTTACTTCTCTGCTAGTAGACTTGATATAATATTTAGCGTTTGTTAAATATGAATCATGTCCAAAAGGAGTCACGTCCTAATGCGATTAAAACGGAAATGAAGTATATTATTAGTAATTCTGTATGTGGGACTTTGCTATCCCAAAGATTCTTCATGCCAATCACTTGGCTATTCCGTCTCTAATTTCGCTTAATGCAAATTAGTCCGCAAGAGCACTTTTGGCACTTGCCTTTTTGCTCGATAACTCCTTAGTTTCTTTGCCTAGCAAGAAACTTGTTTGTGTCGCTTTGTCCACAACCGAGGCCGAATATTCTGCCACGGGAAGTTGTTGAATCCTTTAGATGAAATAACAACTTTTGGATTATGGTCTTAGTCTTGATCACGTCCCTCTTCGATGTGATAACTCTTAGTGCCATAAGCTTGACGAAGATTTCAATTCTTCATTTAAGTACAAAGCTAATTATGCACCATTGTATGAAAGATCACGTTCTCAAAGGTGATGTCGAAATTAAAATTTGATGACATCTTTTCAAGCCTTTAGATTAAGAGTTGCACTTCCGTATTCTTTGTGAACTCGGAGCTCTTGACTCTACGTTGATCAATTGCATTCACTTAGGATGTATTTATATTAATTAAATACTGACTTAATTGTGTTTTTGCAGAGATATCCTCAAAGACAAGAGGAATCTAATGTTGGTGCTACAAAATGGTTTAATTGCCACAAAATTATTTTGTGTCTAATATTTTTGATGTGCAAGCGTTGTTGCTTAATTGATTGTCATTTTTATTGATTGATTCCTATAAGTTTCTACCCAAATATTCTTATTAGTATCGTATTGATATTCTTGTAAAAAGGGGGAAGTTACGCAACTTGTCAAAAGGGGGAATTATATTCTTCTCTAACCACCTTTTATTTATGTCAAAAGGGGGAAGTTGTAAAACTTGTGATCCCAACCTTCTTCTAACCTTTTTGCTAATGTCAAAAGGGGGAAGAGAAAGGGCGGCATATGCATATCTATTAGAAGATATAGGGGATATTTTCTATGCTTTGGGAAGATTAGGATATATGCATATTTACATGTCTACATGCATTCTTTATATGCATGTTTATGATATTTGATGTTGCAAATATTTGTTGCATAAATTTAGGGGGAATCTTATATTTAGGGGGAAGACATATGCATGTTTATGATGTTGCATACATTTAGGGGGAATCATAAACTTAGGGGGAACATCTTGAACTGTTAAACATATGAATATATATCTTGAACTGTGTTGAACTGTTATTAATATGCATATCCCGATACATGTTTGCCATTATCAAAAAGGGGGAAATTGTTGGAAACACGTTCTCGAACTAACGTGTGTTGATTCATGTAGGTTTTGATAAATGCCAAACATTGAGACAAACATCGGTGATGGAACAATAACAGTCCAAGTACAAGATGGATAGTACAAGTTCAAGATCAGCAAATGCAATTAACTGTTGAGTCGTCTTTAAATTGTAATCTTGACTCAACGACTTATTTCTAATATTGGCTCTCACCTAAAATGATTTTTATAAAATCATGCGTCATTAGGTTTTACAGAAATAAGTTGCATATTTGCCAAAATGATTTTTAAACTCGTTTTGTGAAATTTGAGTTTCACAATCGATTGTCTAAAGGCCACAATCGATTGTCAAGCAGTTTTTACTTAGTCTCAAATTAATTGCCTTGAGACAGAAAGTTTGTTGAAAATCATTTTTGAAGCAACAATCGATTGTCTCTATTCAACAATCGATTGTCAAGGTATTTTTACTTAGTCTCAAAAATATTGCCTTGAGACAGTTTGTTTGAAATCATTTTTGAAGAAACAATCGATTGTCACTTCTCACAATCGATTGTCAAAGTATCTGACTTGCAGAATCTTATTTTCAAAACGTTTTAAATCAATGATTTGGTTGTTGAATATGTTTTACAGATCTTCTTTAAAGTCAAAAACGTTTTTAATGATCAGATACTTGCTCCTTAAATTAAGGATTGTGTTGTTGAATATTTATTTACCAAATCTGCAAAGCTTTCTAAGTCTGACAGATATGTTCTTGACTTTCTAATAGACAATCGATTGTCTTGTTGCAACAATCGATTGTTGTGTTTGAAAAAGTCCCAAACGGACTTCTTCATTTATTTCTGATCTTCAAAGTCAAGATAAGTTTGGTACACATTTATTACTCAATCTGTTTTATTCAAATGCTGTCAGAAATGTTTTTGAAAATGTGTGACACAATCGATTGTCACTGTAGCACAATCGATTGTCATAGGTTAAAATCAGAGTTTTATGTTTTTTATTAAGGCAACGGTCATAAACTTTTTCTTTCTATAAAAACACTTCTCTGAAACGTTTTTGAATCAACACAACTGATCTGAAATATTGAGATTACACTTGAAATTATTTTACATCAAATTCATATCATATACATTGTTTTTGAGAGCCATTATTTGATTGAGTTGTTGTGTTCTTGAGCTGATATATTTGTACTCATAATCCACTCTATTGAGAGAGTTATTGTAAAGTGAGTAGTGAGTGTTTCTTTGTGAGCACTTGTAACAAGAAGGAGTGTTGTATTTCTTCTTGGGAAGTCTTAGGGATAGGTGTCCTTAAGCAGGTTGTTTGAGGCTTGTGTTGTATCAAGTTCTCAAGTTGTAAAGGTTCGTTAGGCACCCGGAAGCTTAACAGGGAAGTCTTGAGGTGAGGTATCCTCAAGCAGGTGTTTGAGACTTGTTCGATTCAAGTCTCAAGTGTAAAGGTTTGTTGAGCACCCGCAAGCTCGACAGGGTTGTTAGTGGAAATCTCGAGAGAGTCTCTCGGGGACTGGACTAGCCACAAGGTGTGGTAAACCAGTATACATCTCTGCCTCCTTTACTTTCCTGCACTTGTTAAATTCCTGCAGTATTTTTATATTCCTGCAACAGGATTTTTAATTCCGCATAATTCCTGTAAAACGCTATTCACCCCCCCTCTAGCGTTGTTCACGTATCCTAACAGTCATAATTCAAAGACACCATCTGCATAGCCCAAGAACATCATTTCATGGCCTGTGAACCCTTATTTTTATGCTTTTCATGGCCTAGGGCATAATCCTAACCGTCCAAAGACAAACATTCATGGTCCGATGAGAACTTGCATCACATATAAATTACTCAAATATATACGCACATCACACATTTGCAGGTATTCCAGCTAGCTCACAGCCATCTCAGCATGAGCATCCCGCTCCAGTTCTCCGCAGTTTGTCCGATTCTAAGCACCCTCTTAGATCTAACCATCGTGTCTGATTTTCCATCGGCATGTTCCGCTTATGGTTCCTAAACTACATATTGTCTGATTCCTATAAAATCATAGATATGTAGGTAGCTCAAAAACTAGAGCATGGTCAATATCCTTTTACAATCGTCGTCTCCGATCAAAATTGGCCACCTTATCTTTACCCGACAACTTTTTCATCCTCCTTGGGTAAAGAGGGGCAGCTGTTGATAACCTATTTTTTTCTATGTATTTTAATACCCAAAATACTTTCAAAATAGCATATATAAGCATCTACAAAGGTATGGTGTTTTTTCCCAAATTTTTAAGATTTTTAAAACCAATTTATGGCCTATTTTGCACTATAAAAACCAATAATTATTCCCAAACTTGTCATTTTGGTAAATAATTTATTTTATTCTTACATTTAAACAAAATATAATTTACGTGATTTTTTACATAATTTAAAAAGTCCATTTGGTATTTTTAAACTAAAATTGTATGAAATTACAATTTTAGCCTATTTCTCGATTTAATAGCATTTGTAATCACAAAATCATTTCTAATATTTTTAAATTAATACTTATTCATTGCTTTATAACACAATATTTTTAATTTGATTTTAAACACCATTTACTATTTTTAAAAATCAGAACGAGAAAAATAGTCTATTTAAATTGTAGCCCCTTTTTATTTCAATTGTAGCTCAAATTGCACCCTCAATTTCAACCCCAATCCAACCCAATTCTGACCCAATTTCATTAATTACCCGAACCACACCCTATCAACTAACCCACCCGGAACCTCATTTTAAATCAGGACCGTTGATTGTTTTAATCAACAGCCCACGTTCCATTTTCCTATGTTAAACCTAACCCCAACCCTATCCCCCTCATTCTCTATTCAGCAGCCACCTTTGAACCCTCTCCATCCCCAAATGCTCTCAACCACCCATGAAACCCTAGCCCTTCTCCGACCGAAACCTTTGCCTCCCAGGCTTCTTGCAACCTATACTCACCCCCACTCCCAGACTAAATTCAATATTGAGTTCGAACCCCTATTTCCTTGATTTACTATGTGATTGGTGATTCTGTTCTTGCCTTATTTGCTTAAAAGTATGTATTTTTCAAAACTTTATATGTATTTTGCCCTTTATTTTACAGCTTATTCTTGATTTTCTTTCCATAAACGGAACTTTATTTCACTTACATTAAGTTCAACTCCATAATTAAAGGGAGTTCTTTCCCTAATTGATTATGACTTGATACTAAGTTATTTTCTTGCCCTACTTACTGCTTACTTTCAAACTATAAACCCCCCACCCACCATTTTTACTTCAAACACACGAACAATTACAAGTTCACACTCACTAAACTCTTTCTTCTCTTCTCTGCTACTTGTTCTGCTGCTTGGGATTAGCAGGCTGAAATCCAAGGCTAAACCATAGGATTCTATCTACCCTACTCGCTTTACTGTTTGAGTTTGCAAGTGATATGTCCATGATTTAAATATCATCTCCAAACTACGTGTTTATTTACCCTTTTTATATGCCTGTTTATGTTTGACTTTCTTACATCGTGCAGCTAAACTTTAGCATATTACCTCCCTACCCCATATCCCTATGTCTTTGATTTTGTTATGCTTGTATGAGTACTTTCCTGTGCATCCCTCTCCCCAAGTCCCCGTGGCTTAATTCTGTTTGTTGGTACAAATGTTTTCATATCAATCCCTTCCCCTAACCCCTTTGTGTGTGAGTATTGTTTTGGACTAGGGTGGCACTTTATTTCCATCCCTAGTTTAGAACCAGGTTGCTCTAAACCTATACTCAAATCAGCCCCATTCCCTTAACCCCTGTTATGTGTTGAGCTTGACTCAAGGCTGGTGGTGTCCTAATCACCAAACAGGCCTAAGTCTGACTTTCTCAAGTCTGCTCTTATTTGTTCAAGCCATTTGAAGGGTCAGGGGTGTGCCAGTCACATCCATGACTAGGTATGACCATCCTTTGCTTTGGTCTCATCTAATCCCCTCACTTTACACTTATCTTAGTTCTTTAAGTCCTACCCCCATATGGCAAGCCATGCTTAGGTACCCTCAGGTTCCCTCTGAACTTGGATGCCTAAGGGCTAGTAATTCCACACATTGCCATACTGTACTCAATATTTAGGGTGCAAGCATTGCCTGGGCTTCCTGAAATCCCTTGGAAATTTGAAACACTCTAAGAGAAAGCATTGGAATCTGGAGCCCGGATTTGGTAAAATACATGTGTTGGACATTAAGGTTGCTTTGGGCTTCCTCGGGTCCGTTTTAGTTTTGATGTATTTATTTTGTAATCTTTCCCTTCCACTTTTATAATTACTTTGTAAAAGACTTGGGGAATATTAGTAAAAGGGTGCAGGAGGGGTTTATGTTGTCTGCATCAGTCAATGGGTAGAAATCATGCCTATAGGATTTTAATATTGCAAATCATCTAGAAATCATGCCTATAGGGTTTTAATATTGCAAGTTGTTTAGAAATCCTACCTATATGACTTTAATATTGCATACCATTTTAGAATTCATGCCTATATGATTTTACATTACGAGCATAATAGAGTTCATGCCTATAGGAAATGCATAAAAAAGGTTAGGCAAACTGTAGGATAATTATGCCCATCTTTTACTAATGCTTTAACAACCCCCTTTAAAAATCGAAACGTAGATGTCATTCCTATTGGATTAATTGCAACTCGCCTGATTCGTTAATGTAACAGCAGCCTGTCAACTGGTTCTTAATGTTAAGTAATGTTTTCAACAAAACTCTTTTGTAAACCATGTGTGCTTTCAAACTCTACAAATCTGCATTCTTTTCCATGAACAGTTTTTTTTCATAAATAGTTCTGCCTAAGTATTCTAATCAGTCCCTGAAACTGCCTTTAAAACAATTCTGCAACCAATCCTTTTCCCAAAATACTCCTTTCAAAACTCTTACATAACTCTTTTGCTTTTTCACTCAAACAGTTTGATGCTTTCAAAATTTGTACTTTCCTTTAAAATTCTTCTGCATCTGATTACCTTTTCTGAAATCTGTATTTTCTAAATCATTGTCCTAAAATACTTTGATTTCTGAAAAATCAGACCCGAGTTGCTCAAAGTAGACTTATTATCCAACTCTATGTGTTAAACTAATCTGTCCTCTGTCAGTTTTAATTTTAAGACTAAATCAGTAATTGCAAGTCATGCTAAACTAATTGTTGTATGGTTTAAGGGGTTTTGTGTGCATCCTTTCTATGTTTGTTTATTTCCCTTGTGTGCTATTTGTTTTTATTGACGCCCTACTATTTTTACCTTTAGATTCAATATATGCCCCCATCACCTTTTCTCCCCTTCTAGAATTAAAACTCCAAATACCCCGGGACTGATAGGTCGGGATGGGTATTAGCGTGCAATAATCAAAAGAGACTAAATGCGCTTAAATACCTTAACGGGGTGGGAATGGTAGAATATGAATATGATGAAGGTGCACTAATATCTCGTGTGAGAATGATTGTTGGGTGTTGCACCGAATGATCTATATTTTAGTAAACCTAGGACCCTCTTTTTACTTTTCCTTTATTTAAGTGTTTTCTTTAAACTAAAATTCTCTTTTTCTTGTGTCGTCCTACTTTCAAAATTGTCAACTTGCTTGTATTTCTTATGCACAAGCTTTGCTTGTCCACTTCCATTCTTTTTAAAGTCACATCTAAGCAAGGCCGGGAACCATACTAGTGGATCTTGGGGGGTGCTTAACACCTTCCCCTTGAGATAATCTCAAGCCATTACCCAAACTTTGGTTTTCCTTCGTATCCTTCTTCTTTTCTCAAAAAAGTGTCCTAATGCACTATAGCAATAAGGTGGCGACTCTTCAAACCTCATAGCCCAAATTTCCCCAAAAGGGGATAAATGAGTCATTCCACCCATAATGTCGCAGAACCCGATTTCTTTCACTCGGGAGAAAAAGGGGGATGTCGACAACCACCACCATTCTCAACCACCATCGTACTCAACCACCACTACCACCACCACCACACCACCAACATCCTCAATCATAGCTGCCATCATTATCGACTATCACTGCCCACCATCTCCACCACTCCCACTACCGTCATTCTCAACCACAATCAACACTCATCTATCTCAACTATCACAACAAACCACCCAATCACCATAAACAACCACAGCCGTCAATGCACATCATTATAACCTACAGACGGCTTACTCAATGATAACTACAACCACCACCCACCATTATTAACTATCATCACCCATTGCCATCATACTCAATCATAATCACCACCACTACGAATTACCAGTATCTACTACCCTAAAACACTACCATCAATCAAAAGTACCACCAACCACCGCACTAGTTGGTATTCATCGATTAGCCATCATCACCAACAACTATCATATTTTAAAAATTTATATCCTTTATTGATAGAATATTAAATTAATTAGTATTTCATTTGAATTTTATGTTTATCAGTTTTTTGTTAAAGATAAATTTATACATTCAAATGTTAAAAATTAACGGCCTTAATCTTTTAATATTCAAATCTTAATACACATCTTAATATTCATATATATATATATATATATATATATATATATATATATATATATATATAGTCAGATTCAGATGTCTTAGTTTTAATACACATCTTGATATTCACATGTTATAGCGACTCGACCCGTCGTCACGTGAGTTACCACCCCGTTTTCCCTGTTTTATGCTTCTATATGTTTCATTATATGTGTTTGGAGAATTTGAAGTAATTCGGATAGAGTTCGGTTAGAAATGAGCCAATTAGCCTCTTTATGAGAAGGTTGGTTTGGAAAAGTCAACTGAATGTTAACTTATGAGTTAGAGGGTTCGGAATGGATTTTTGATGATTCAACTAGTTTTGGATGATGATTTGTGACTTAGAGCACAATCGGTATTGAATTTGGAGGTAAGGTCTAGAATTAGGCTTGAATTGGCTAAGTTTGAATTTTAGAGAATTCCGGTTGATACCTGAAATTTTGATCCGGTGGTGGGAATGGAATTCCGACAGTTGCAGTAGCTTCATTAGATGATTTTGGATATGCATGCAAAGTTCCAGGTCATTCGGAGGTGATTAAGTCGGGCTTTTGATCTAATGCAAGTTTCGGAAGTTTTAGTTTAACTTAGGCTTGAATCTGTGATAATATGATGATTTTTATGTATATGATAGCATATTTATGTTACTAGCAAGTTTAAATGAAGTAGTAAAACATATCTGTTCATTTGGTTGAGGTCTCGAGGGCCTCGGGGTGATTTCGAATGGCTGACGTAGAATTTTGAAGGTTGCTGCACATCTGGAACACCTGGCTTCTGGTATTTTCACATCTGCGGAAAAGGAGCCAAAGAAGCGGTTCTACAGATGCGGCTTAGCAATCGCAAAAGCGGTCCATGAGGGACCGGAGGGTTTCCACAAAAGCGGATGGTGAACCACCTCAGCGGATCCGCAGAAGCGGAATCGAGGCTGCAGAAGCGGAATAGTGAGATCCGTAGAAGCGGATTTTTGGTCTCAAACGCGGAAGTCCCAAGGATCTAATGAAACCGCAAAAGCAGTCAAAAGGACATAAAAGCGGTCCCGCAAAGACAGTTACGAGACCGCAGAAGCAAAAACTGCTGGAGGGTTTAATGAAACTGTATTCGCGAATAAAATCACTATTATGAAATGCTACGTCACTTTGCCTGAAGTTAAATAACTAAATTATATTCTTCATAATAATTGGAAACTGGAAATTTAATTTAATCTGTTATGTGAATCATATAAATGTCGTGGACTAAGTATGGATCGGACTGCGCACCGCAGTAATGATATGGTAATATTGCGCTTGGGCTATAGGAGCCCCTCCGGAGTCTATACACACCCCCACTTAGCGTCGTTAACGTTAAATGGATCGGGCTATATGCCGCAGCGGGTCATGTGCATTGCACTGCATTTTTTCACTGTACATGATATTGCTTTGCTGTTGATTCGTAGTTAAGGTGTCGGACTATTAGTTTTAGCTTTAATTTGTGGCATTTCATGGATTTCTTATCTTCAGACATTTTATATTCTTATTACTCACTGAGCTGGTAGTACTCACCCTACTCCCTGCACCTTGTATGCAGATTCAGGTGCACTGGAGGCTTAGCTAAGCAGTCATTGTCTCCAGAGGTTTTTAAGAGTTGTTGAGGTAGCTGCTTGACTTTCGAAGGACCTGACTACTTTTCCCATTTCTGTTATCTATATATATACATTTCCAGACTTATGTATTTCCGTTCAGATATTATTATCCTATTTGTTTTAGAGGCTCTAGACTCGTGACCCCAGATCTTATGAGAGTGTTTTTATCAGATTTCGTATCTCTTAGTGTTATTTTTCTATAACTATTGGATTATTATTCTAAAACTATTATATTTTCTTTAAATTGTCAGTTTTGAGATTTAGTTCAATTGAGAGAGACTGTTGGTCAGGCTTGCCTAGCTTTAAGGTTGGACGCCATCATGACTGGGTTTGGGTCGTGACAAGTTAGTATCAGAGCCTAGGTTTACTAGGCCTCGCGAGTTATGACCCAGTTTAGTAGAGTCTCACAGATCGGTACGTAGACATCCGTATATATCCTCAGGAGGCAATAGAACCTTTAGGAAACACTTCACTTTCTTGAAATCCATATCGTGCGGCTTTGTTGATATGAAAACTAAATTTTTGTATTCGATTCTCTCGTAGATGGCGATAACCCATGCTAATAGACATGACGGACAACCACTAGTGCCACCTGCCAGAGGTCATGGTCACGGTCATAGTGGTGATCGAGGCGAACCAGCTGGGGAAGCACCTGCAGACCCACCAGCTACCCAGGTCTAGGACCACTCTCCAACTGTAGATGCTTCAACAGCACCTGTTCAAGCACCGATAGTGCCCATCGTGATTCCTAGTCTCTAGAAGGCTTTGGCTTAGATATTTTCCGTCTGCACTGGCCTGGCTCAGGGAGTTTCAGCCACTACAGTGGCGGCTACTTCTCAGACCGAGGGTGGTCATCAGACCCCCGATGCTCGCACACCCAAGCAGCTTGTTCAGGGCTTACAGACACCACAGGTAGCTCCAGTTTAGCCAGTTCAGCCAGCTGCACCAGCTGTTCCAGTTGTGCCAGTCGCACCAGCTCCAACTCATATGGTTCCAGCTATGCTGGATGACGAGCAGTGTCATTTGGAGGTTCGTAGACTCCAGCCTCCGACATTCAGTGGTGTTGAGGGAGAGGATGCCCAGGGTTGTTTGGATAAGTGCCAGCGTATGTTTCGTACTACGGGTATTTTGGAGTCTAGTGGAGTGGCTTTTACTACCTTCCAGTTCACAGGCCCTGCATTTACTTGGTGGGAGGAGTTTGAGAGGCGTAGGCCAATTGGGGCAGCGCCCCTCACTTGGCAGCAGTTCTCCACAGTATTTTTGGAGAAGTATGTGCCCTAGTCTCACACGGAGGAGCTGCATCATCAGTTTAAGTGGTTGACTCAGGGAGATATGAAAGTGACTCAGTATGAGATAAGGATTACACAGCTAGCTCTGCATGCTACTTGGATGATCCCAACAGATCGAGAAAGGATCAGGAGGTTCGTGGATGGCCTCAACTATCCGATCTGTATATTGATGACTAGAGAGAAGGCCACAACAGTTAGATTTGAGGAGGTAGTTGATGCGGCTTGTCATATTGAGACTGATCATCGTCAGGAGCATGAGGAGAGGGAGGCAAAGAGGCCTCGAGGTTCAGGTGGTTTCAGTGGTGCTCCATCTAGGGGCCAGTTCCAGCGCAGCAGAGGTCGTTCCTTCAGACCTCCTCAGTCAGGTCATACAGAGTCCAATGGGGCCTCGTCAGGCCAGGGTCATCAGGGACATCAGCAGAGCTAGCCTGCACTGAATGCCCTTCCAGCTCATTGGAGAGGTTCGTACACTCCAGCCTCCGACATTCAGTGGTGTTGAGGGCGAGGATGCCCGAAGTTGTTTGGATAAGTGCCAGCGTATGTTTCATACTGCGGGTATTCTGGAGTCTAGTGGAGTGGCTTTTACTACCTTCCAGTTCACAGGGCCTGAATTTACTTGGTGGGAGGAGTTTGAGAGGCGTAGGCCTATTGGGGCAGCGCCCCTCACTTGGCAGCAGTTCTCTACGGTATATTTGGAGAAGTATGTGCCCCAGTCTCACACGGAGGAGCTGCATCGTCAGTTCGAGTGGTTGACTCAGGGAGATATGAAAGTGACTCAGTATGAGTTGTGGTTTACACAGCTAGCTTTGCATGCTACTTGGATGATCCCGACAGATCTAGAAAGGATCAGGAGGTTCGTGGATGGCCTCAACTATCCAATCCGTATATTAATGACTAGAGAGAAGGCCACAACAGTTATATTTGAGGAGGTAGTTGATGCGGCTCGTCATATTGAGACTGATCATCGTTGGGAGCATGAGGAGAGGGAGGCTATGAGGCCTCAAGGTTCGGGTGGTTTCAGTGGTGCTCCATCTAGGGGCCAGTTCCAGTGCAACAGAGGTCGTTCCTTCAGACCTCCTCAGTCAAGTCATACAGAGTCCAACGGGGCCTCGTCAGGCTGGGGTCATCAAGGACATCAGCAGAGCCAGCCTACACTGAATGCCTTTCCAGCTCATAGCTCTGCTCCTGGTTCTTCAGCCCAAGGTTCATCTGCAGTGAGAGGTTCCCATCAGTCCCCTTCTCCAGCTCCTGGTCGTTGCTACGAGTGCGGTGAGTTGGGTCATATGAGGAGACAGTGTCCTCGGCTCTTTAGTAGACAGTCTCAGCAGAGGGATCAACCCTCGTCTTCTGCTCCGGTTTCTTCAGCACCCACTCAGTCAGCTAGAGGTGGAAGCTAGGTAGCCAGAGGTCACCCCAGGGGTGAGGACCGTACTAGCGGTGGTCAAGATCGATTATATGCTCTTCAAGATAGGAGGGACGCTATTGCATCAGATGCAGTCATCACAGGTATTATCTCAGCCTGCAACAAGGATGTTTCTGTCTTATTTGATCCCGGATCTACATATTCCAATGTATCTTCGTATTTTTCTCATCATTTGGGTACGAACCGTGGTTGTCTTGCCTTGCCTGTGCACGTATCTACCCCGGTGGGTGATGCAATTTTTGTAGGTCATGTATATCGATCGTGTCTGGTGACTATTGGGGGTCTGCAGACCCGAGTTGACTTTTTATTATTGGGTATGGTAGATTTTGACGTTATTCTGGGTATGAATTGGTTATCCCCATACCATGCTATTCTGGACTGTTATGTCAAGACAGTTACGCGGCTATTCTGGGTATTCCGAGGATCGAATGGTGAGGCATGACTGATTATGTACCCAGCAAGGTAATTTCTTTACTAAAAGCCCAACGGATGGTTGGGAAGGGTTGTTTGTCGTACATGGCTTTCGTGAGACATGTGGGAGCTGAGGCTTCTAGTCTTGATTCAATTCCCGTTGTGAGGGATTTCCGTGATGTGTTTCCAGCAGACCTGTCGGGCATGCCACTAGACAGGGACATTGATTTTGATATTGATCTGGTGCCGGGCACTAAGCCCATCTCTATCCCTCCCTATCATATGGGATTCAAACATTATGAAGACGACTTTCAGGATGAGATATGGGCACTACGAGTTTCTAGTGATATCCTTCGGGCTGACTAATGCCCCACCCGAATTCATGCACTTGATGAACAGTGTATTTCGGTCGTATATGGATTCTTTTATTGTCGTGTTTATTAATGATATCCTGGTGTACTCGCGTATCCAGGAGGAGCATGCGCAGCACCTGAGGGTAATATTGCAGAGATTGAGAGAGGAGAAGCTTTATGCAAAGTTCTCAAAGTGTAAGTTCTGGCTTAGTACTGTGGCTTTTCTGGGACACGTGATGTCCAGTGATGGTATTCAGGTTGACCCAAAGAAGATCGAGGTGGTGTAAAGTTGGCCCAGTCCATCCTTAGCTACTGAGATTCAGAGTTTCCTCGGTTTGGCGGGTTATTACCGCAGGTTCGTGCAGGGCTTTTCATCTATTGCGTCGCCTTTGACGAAGTTGACGCAGAAGAATGCTCCATTTGTGTGGTCGGATGAATGCGAGGAGAGCTTCCAGAAGCTCATTAACCACAGCTCAGGTACTAGTGTTGCCATCAGCTTCAGGTCCTTACACAGTGTATTGTGATGCTTTGAAAGTTTGGATCGGTTGTGTATTGATGCAAGAGGGTAGAGTTATTTCTTATGCTTCTCGTTAGTTAAAGACCCGTGAGAAGAACTACCTTGTTCATGACTTAGAGTTGGCTGCTAATATTCATGCCTTGAAGATTTGGAGGCATTATCTTTATGGTATACCTTGTGAGGTATACACGGACCATCGCAGTCTCCAACATTTGTTTAAGCAGAAAAATCTTAAATTGAGGCATCAGAGATGGCTTGCTTTACTCAAGGACTATGATATTACCATTTTGTATCATCCCGGGAAGGCCAATGTAGTGGCTGATGCTTTGAGCCGGATGACTATTAGTATGGGTTGTTTGGCATGCATTCTAGTTGGGGAGAGGCCCCTTGCAGTTGATGTTCAGGCCTTGGCCAATCTGATGGTGAGGTTATATATTTCTTAGCCAAGTCGGGTGTTGGATTGTGTGGTTTCCCCCTCTTCTTTGTATGACCGCATCAGAGAGCACCAGTATGATGATCCGCATTTGTTTGTCCTGAAGGACAGGGTCCAGCATGATGATGCTAGAGATATAACCATTGGAGATGATGGTGTGTTGCGGATGCAGGGCCGGATTTGCGTGCCCAATATGGATGGGCTCCGGGAGTTGATATTAGAGGATGCCCACAACTCGCGGTATTCGATTCATCTGGGTGCCGCGAAGATGTACCGGGATTTGAGACAGCATTACTGGTGGAGGAGAATGAAAAAGGATGTTGTGAGTTATGTGGCTCGGTGTCTCAACTGTCAGCAGGTCAAATATGAGCACCAGAGACCCGGTGGTGTACTCCAGTGGATGAATATTCCGGAGTGGAAATGGGGGAATATTACTATGGATTTCGTGAGTAGTCTTCCTCGTACCTCAAAGAAGTTTGATTTGATTTGGGTGATTATGGATGGACTAACCAAGTCCGCGCACTTCATTTCAGTATGTACTACCTATTCTGCAAAGAAGTTAACAGAGATTTTCATCCAGGAGATCGTACAGTTGCGTGGGTCCCGGTTTCTATTGTCTCAGATAGGGGCACTCAATTTACTTCCCAGTTCTGGAGGACTTTTCATTAGGAATTGGGCACACAGGTATAGTTAAGCACATCATTTCATTCACAGACAGACGGGCAGTCAGAGCGTACTATCCAGATATTAGAGGATATGTTGCGTGCCTGTGTTATTGATTTTTGAGGTTCTTGGGCTGAGTTCTTGCCACTTGCGGAGTTTGCTTATAATAACAACTATCAATCCAGCATCCATATGACGCCATATGAGGCCTTAAATGGGAGACGGTGTAGGTCTCCGATTGGTTGGTATTGAGCCCGGCGAGGCTAGATTATTGGGGACAGAGCTAGTTCAAGATGCCTTAGAGAAGGTGAAAATGATCCAGGAGAGAATTCGTACCGCTCAGTTGCGTCAGAAGAGTTATGCAGACCGGAATTATTGGGATGTATCTTATGCGGTGGGCGAGAAGGTCTTGTTAAAGGTTTCGTCTATGAAACGCGTTATGAGGTTTGGAAAGAAAGGAAAGCTGAGTCCAAGGTTCATTGGACCTTTTGAGATACTTAGGAAGATTGGGGGGGTCTATATGCTTACTTTGCCACCTAGCTTGTCGGGAGTTCATCCGGTGTTCCATGTTTCTATGCTCCGGAAGTATGTTGGGGACCCGTCCCATGTATTAGACTTCAACCCGATTCAGTTGGATGAGGACTTGACCTATGATGTGGAGCCGGTGGCTATTTTGGGTCGTTAGGTTCAAAATTTGAGATCAAAGGACATAGCTTCGGTGAAGGTGCAGTGGAGAGGTCGGCCCGTGGAGGAAGACACTTGGGAGACCGAGCAGGAGATGTGCAGCAAATATCCTCATTGTTTGAGACTCCAGGTATGTTTCTTGACCCGCTCGAGGATGAGCGTTTGTTTAAGTTGGGGAGGATGTAACGACCCAACCCATTGTCACGCGAGCTACCGCCCCATTTTCCCCATTTTATGCTTCTATATGTTTCATTATATATTTTTGGAGAATTTGAATTAATTCGGATAGAGTTCGGTTAGAAATGAGAAAATTAGCCTCTTTACGAGAAGGTTGGTTTGGAAAAGTCAATCGAATATTGACTTATGAGATAGAGGGCTCGGAATGGATTTCTGATGATTCAACTAGTTTCGAGTGATGATTTGTGACTTAGGACCGCAATCGGTATTGAATTTGGAGGCCCGGTGTAGAATTAGGCTTGAATTGGCTAAGTTTGAATTTTGGCGAATTCCGGTTGATAGGCGAGATTTTGATCTGAGGGTCAAAATGGAATTCCGACAGTTGTAGTAGCTCCATTAGGTGATTTTGGATATGCGTGCAAATATTTAGGTCATTCGGAGGTGTTTAAGTCGGGTTTTTGATCGAATGCAAGTTTCAGAAGTTTTAGTTTAACATAGGCTTGAATCTGTGGTAATCTGATGATTTTGATGTTTATGATAGCATTTTTATGTTACGAGAAAGTTTAAATAAAGTAGTAGAACATATATGTGCATTTGGTTGAGGTCCCGAGGGACTCAGGGTGATTTCGAATGGCTAACGGAGAATTTGGAAGGTTGTTGCAGGTCTGCAGCACCTGGCTTCTTGTATTTTTACATCTGCGGAAAAGGAGCCGCAGAAGTGGTTCCACATATCCGGATTAGCGATCGCAGAAGGGCTCCATGAGGGACCAGAGGGTTTCCGCAAAAGCAGACGATGAACCGCCTCAGCAGGTCTGCAGAAGTGGAATCGAGGCCGCAGAAGCGGAATAGTGTGATCCGCAGAAGCGGGATTTTTGTCACAAATGCGGAAGGCCTAGGGATTTAATGAAACAGTAAAAGCGGTCAAAATGATGCAGAAGCGGTCCCGCAAAGGCGGTTACGAGACCGAAGAAGTGAAAAGTGCTGGAGGGTTTAATGAAACAGTGTTCGCGAATTTCAGAAGTTAAAGAAAACATTTTAGACTTCGGGAAGAGGCAATTTTGGGCAATTTTTAGGAGAAATCGAAGGAGCTTCATCAAATATGAACTATTAGCCTCGGATATGATACTTTGGTGTAAAAATATTGATTAATCACGGAACTTCGAGGATTTAAGGGCTAAAAATGGGGGTTAGGGCTTGAAACCCAAGAGAGATTAAATGCGAGTTTTGGAGGGGTAAACGAACTCCGTTTTTTATACATTTTATATGTAAGGACTCGTGACAAGATGAAGAATCTGTTAATGTGACTTTTATAATTTTTTGAGAAGTGGGCCTTGGGCTTGGGTTTTACCAACTTCGTGAATTTTTGTACTTTTCAAGTATTTTTTATTGAGTTATGTTTCTTCAACCCATATTTATGTATTCGTTGTGATTTTGACTAGATTTGATGCGTGTGGAGATCGATACAAAACGAATGGCATTGCGGACCAGTCTACGGCCGGTTGGAGGTGAGTAGTTTGTATAGATGATAGCCTAAGGGTTTGAAACCCCGGTTTATCACATTGTGATGCTTTATTAGGGCGTGACTCACACCCTATGGTAGGTGCGGGGTTATTTATGATTGGGGATTGGGACTTGGTCCATCCCGAACTAGAATTTAACAATATTGGCGACTGATACACACCTTGTATTGAATATATATGGGCTTATTGCCGTGTTTGGGGCCTTGTGCCGATCTGTAGCATCCTCAGAGAATGAATATCATTGCGATAGCATGATTTGTATAATCATTAATCTCAGTCATGTGTTTAATCACTGTTATGAAATACTAAGTCACTTTTTCTGAAGTTAAATAACTAAATTATATTCTTCATAATAATTGGAAACTGAGAAATTAATTGAATCTACTATGTGACTCATATGCATGATGTGGACTGAGTATAGATCGGGTTGCGCGCCGCAGTAATTATATGATAATATTGCGCTTGGGCTATAGGAGCCCCTCCGGAGTGTGTACACACCCCCAGTGAGCGTCATCGACATTAAATGGATCGGGCTGTAATCCACATCGGGTCATGTGCATTGCATTGCATTTTTGCATTATACTTGACTGATATACTTGATAGTGCTTTGCTGTTGATTCGTAGTTATGGTGTCGGACTGTTAGTCTTAGCTTTACTTTGTGGCATTTCGTGGATTTCTTATCTTTAGACATTTTATATGCTTATTACTCACTGAGTTGGTAGTACTCACCCCTACTCCCTGAACGTTTTGTGCAGATTCAGGTGTGCACCGGAGGCTTAACTGAGCAGTCGATGTCTCCAGAGATTTTTCAGAGTTGTTGAGGTAGTTTTTTAACGTTCGCAGGACCTGACTACTCTTCCTATTTCAGTTATTTATATATATACATTTCCAGACTTATGTATTTTCCTTCAGATATTATTATCCCGTTTGTTTTAGAAGCTCTAGACTCGTGACCCCAGATCTTATGGGAGTGTTTTTATCAGATTTCGTATTTCTCCGTATTATTTTTCTACAAATATTGGATTATTATTCTAAGACTATTACATTTTCCTTAAAATATCGGTTTTGAGATTTATTGTTGAATTGAGAGCGACTGTTGGTCAGGCTTGCCTAGATTTAAGGTTGGGCGCCATCACGACCGGTTTAGGTCATGACACATGTGTATCCAGATTCAGACGTTTTAATCATAAAAAAAATAATGCCTTAGACACTTTAGCTTGCTACTCAAGATCACTAGAATACCTCGTCGCTTGCTACTCAATATAGTAAAATTAATTTATTTTTAAACTGAGTAGCATAATAGGTTTGGGAGTTGAGGTTTTAGGTTTTAGTTACTTATTAGCTTATAACTTTTTTCATAACCCTAACGCGCAAGGAGAATGTTTAAATGCTTTTTAAAAGCTTAATACATAAAATAAATATTTTTATATAAATTTATTTAGTGCAACTTGTTATTTTTTATGAAATAAAAACTTATCCTAATTATCGATACATTTATAGATTTATATAAAAAACCTAAGATTTATTGAAAGAAATCTAATAATAAGTTCAGTACGATTCAATTATGTCGATTTAGTCAGTTTTGAAGGATCTATTGACACCCCTACATGCTACCTCCCACCAGTCAAATATCTGTCCATCAAAATTTAGATAGATATCAAGAAATTAGCTAATATTATTTTACCTCAACTAAATTTAAACCTAAAACCTCATCGTTCTCTTCCTAATTTATTTTACCAGTTTACCCTTGGATGCAGGTAGAGCCGTCAAAATGGGCTTGGCTCGTGAGGCCAGTCCAACCCAATCCGCTACTTGGGTAAGGCCGGGTTAGAATTCTTTTAGCCCATTTAAAATCGAGGCTCATAATCCCGGCCTAAGTCAGCTTGCTGGCCCTTGAGGATTGACCAAGGCTGGGCCTGGACTGGCGTGTGGGCCAAAAATTAATTATATTCAAATATAAATATTTTTAAAAAAGTAAAAACTAAAAAAATAATAACTATAATCCCCATTTTCCAACCTTAGATTGCTTATTTACCCTTCCATATCAACTAGAATTTACTTTCTTGATATAATGATATGCATATAGTATGACAAGTTTAGTTTTTCTTTTGCTTGATTAACGACAAACTAAGAAAGTTTTAAGTGGTAAAATAATATTTTTTTAAAAGAAAACATTATTTTAAGTGGGCAATGATTAGTTTGGTTACTTTAATATATTATTAATTATAATTTCTCTTCAGTATAGAAAAAGGTCAAGTTTTAATACCCAAAGAAAAATAACAATACTAGCAAATTTCATGAATTTTAAATATTTTATGGACTATAATGATGAAATCGACAAATAAGACATATAAACTTATTGAAGAAATTCCCGAACCTAAGAAAAATGAAAAAAAGTACTAAAAATATTCATGTAACTGTAAGACCCGACCGGTCGTTTTGAGATCCGGCACGTCATTCAGCAGTCTTAGGGCATGAGAAGCTTCATTTCGGGTAATAACTTGTGCGCGTGGTCGCAATTGAATTTCGGTAAGTTCAGAATTGATTTAGAAAGAGGATTTTTATTTTGAAAGATTAACGTTTAAAGAATGAACTAGGATTGTATTTTTGAGTAAACGACCTCGGGATCGGGATCTGAAGGTTCCAGCAGGTTCGTATGAGGAATTCGGATCTGGGCGTATGCCCGGTACGGGTTCTAGAAAACCCAGGAGCGTTTTGGCGCCTATTGCGGAATTAGTATTTTTGGAAGAAATTTCTTAAGTTTGGCTTAAAGTGCATTTTAGTATTATTGATGTCCGTTTGGGATTCTGAGACGGGGAGTAGTTCTGTATGGTGAATCTGGAGATTGGAGCGCGATCGAAAGTGAATTTTGAGGTTCGTAGGTCATTTTGAAGCCGTTTGGCTAAAAATAGAAATTTGAAAGTTATGGAGAAGTTTGACCGGAAGTGGACTTTTTGATATCGGTGTCAGAATCCGATTTCGAAAGCAGTAGTAGGTCCGTAATTATGAATATGAACTTTGTGCAAAATTTGAAGTTAATCGGACGTGATTTGATAGGTTTAAGCTTCAGAAGTAGAAGTTGGAAAGTTCAAAGTTCATAAAGTTTGGATCGGAGGTCGATCGATGATTTTATCATTGTTTGATGTGATTTGAGGCCTCGAGCAGGTCCGCAACGTGTTTTAGGATTGGTTGGCAGGTTTGGTTGAGGTCCCGGGGACCTTGGGTGAATTCCGGGTAGTTAACGGATCAAAAACGGGATTTTTGGATGGGTGATCTATCTCGTTGCTGGTATTTCCGCTTCTGCGGAAATGGGACCGTAGAAGCGGCCCCGCAAAAGCGGTAAAAGAAGCCGCAGAAGCAGCGTTGGTCAAGGGCTGGTGGACCGCAGATGTGGTCAAGGTTCCGTAGAAGCGGGACCGCATATGCGAGTGGATGGTCGCATAAGCGAAAGAGGGGCTGGAGCCCAGGACTGCAAAAGAGGTATTTTTTACCGCATAGGCGGAAATAATTCTACAGAAGTGGGAAGAGCTGGGGCAGAGGGGTTGTTTTAAAAAAATCGAATTTTGGCTCATTTCTCTCATATTTTCATGGCTTGGGAGATTTTGGGAAGCTTCAAGAGGGGATGTTTGTCGTCAATAATAGAGGTAAGTTATCCCCACCCATTTTGAGTTAAGCATATCAACTTTGTGTGGATTTGGGCATGAAAATTAGTATTAAAATTGGAGTTTTAGTGGAAAACCTAGAAAATTATATTCTTGAATTTTGATCACGATTTTGAGTAGAAAATTAAGAGAAAATTATATATTTTAGTTCCTAAGGTCATGTGCAAAGTTTATCTTCGAAAAATTTCGGATTCCGGGCACGTGGGCTTAGGGGCATTTTTGTCAACTTGTCGTTCGGGGTTGAGAATTGATACAAATTAAGTTGTAGAGTTTAATTAAGCATATATTAATGGGTTTGAATGACCATTGGCTAGTTTTGGAGCATTTTTGCATTGGTTCGAGCCTTCGGAAGGATGTAGAGGGCCGATTATGGATCTTCATGCGAGGTGAGTTTCCGTTCTAATCTTGCGAGGGGGAAATTACCCCATAGGTGAGCTGAACTTATTATGTGCTCCTAATTGTGGGGGCTATGTACGCACGAGATTACGAGAGTCCATGCGTAGCTACTATTATGCTATTGTCCGGATAGTCTAGGACCCAAAAGCATGTTATACTTGGATTATTCGTGAACTTATTGATGGCTTGAATTGCTTAAATCATATTAAATTTATAAATGAATTTCAAAAAGAAAGACTTAAGTTTTCTTTTCTCAAATTATTAAAGAGAATTGACCTTTTTTGGATATTTTCTCCATGTTGACTTTTTGACTGATTGTCTGTCTACGTATGTTTATTTTGGAATGGGTCGTACGCCTCGGCAGAATAATAGATGCATCTCTAGGCGCGCCGTCGTCCCTCGACAAGTGCACATTTATTTCTGTTGGATTGGGTCATCGCCATGGTATGATTTGCGCATGCTTGTATTGCTGCCTGGATTCATTTAAGTCATTTTATGCCACACTATGGCTCGAGATTTCTACTGTTAATAATAACAAGAAGTCTAAGGAAAGTTTTCATGAAAGAATTGTGTGTTTACTTGTTCCCTTTATCTGGATTAGAAACATGTTTATAAAATAAATCCATTGTTTAATATATTTATTAAAGATAAACTTAATAATTCTGGCGCGATTGTTTATATCATACTATTATTCATTAAAAATAATTCTTTATGATTTTTAATACTTTTTAAATAATTTATCTATAAAGTAATAGTAATTTATATAGTTTTTAAAAATCTTATTTCAAAAATATTCAAGAATTAATGTCCGAGTTAACTCTACATAGATATTTAATGTAAATATAGTTGATCATTTGGTGAAATTTGTTTTTATTTTTGCTAGAATAAGATAGAGAAAAAACCTTTGAGAAAAGTAATAGTAAGTTATACATTACAGTTTTAGGACAAATATAGAATGTTAAAATATTCTTTTACAAAAAGGGAGCCTTAATTATAAGGAAAACAAAAAAGACTAACCAGTCATTTTGTTTGGGAAACAGTGAGAGTGAAAAAGAAAAGTGGCTCGTGATGCAAACAGAAAAAGTACTTAAGACTCGTGTTATCTAATGTAGTAATGTTACATGCTCCTAAAGGCTATTAATCTGGATCTCAAAAAGTAATACAAGAGAATTCAATTTATGATGGGACATAGGAAACATTGGTAACCTTGCATATAAAGCTGTCAAAACGGACAAGCTGTAATAACCACAATTATACTGTGATTTGTTTAAATATATCATATATGAAACTTTATTATTAAATATGTGTATATTTTGTTAATTATCCGTCCAGTTTACTCCTTAACTACAATTTATATACCAATTAATAATTAGGCAGAATCTGCCATTTAAAACGCGCGAAAAATAAGGCACAAAATCTGCGACTGATTTTTTCCACATTAAATTCGAAATTTGAAACGGAAAGAGATCTGGGAGCTGCGTAATTCTCTTTGTCACTACAATTCAAAAAAAATGTAGAGCTTCAAAAGCTTCAACAAACACAGTACAAATTGTAGAATTCAAATCAATTCTTCATCTTTTTTCTCTCAACTACACGAAATCATGTCAAAAATCCTAATCATGATAAAATTGAATGGAAATTGGGATAACTATGGCAAATTTAAAGATATTAAAGTTGATGCTATTGTGGTAGATGACAATGCAAGCTACAAAATTTTGATTTCTACAATTGCAGAACAATTATCCATTGATATATCAGAAAAAATTATAGAAATCAAATACATGATGAACGACCACTGTCCTCCAATGGAGATTAGGAATGATATGGGGGTTTGTGTGTATATGGAGACCAAAAAGGAGAATAAAAACTTAGGTTCGTATCCTTTATGTATAAGTGTAAGAGATTTCAATATGGAATTGACAATCACCAACGATAACACAAGTGCAGGTTTGTATAATTCGACATTGCATAGAGTTATGATTTTAGTTTGTTATCTACAATATTACTACATTTACCTACAATTAAACTACATCAATAATGTACTGAAGAGGATAAAGCAATGTAGTTTTCAAAATTATCTACATAGTTACCATATTTATCTATATGTTGATGCAGGTTCGTCTGGATCCCTACAGTTACTTGACATTCCATCCTCTCCAGCTATTGAGGAATATCAAAATGAAATAATAACAGAATCTACGCAAACATATATTGAAGAAGGACAAGTGTATCGGGACAACCAAACTATAGTTGCTGCAATGAAGAACTTTTCTATGATGCATAAGTTCCAGTTCAGAGAAAAAACATCTAGTCATAAAAGGTACCGAGTTATTTGTGGAGAAAAGATCATTAAAAGCAGTATTTTAGTGTGTACATTTGGTTTTTACAAATTGTAGTTAAAATGTAGTGTAATTATAGTTAAATGGTAGTTTATGAGGATTTATGTTAAAATAGTCCTTTTATTGCATCTACATTTATAGTGTGTATTAAATATTGTAGTTTTTTTGTAGCTACTGGCTTGTATGCGTTGCTGAAAACTGTAAATGGCACTTCAAGCAACGTCAATTAATAATTCTGCAATGTTCAAGATATGGAGTTTCATCCGACAACACACATGCTCCTTAATGGACGAAACATTCATACAGCGCAAAAGTACTGTAGCTGTAGTTGGTAACATGGTCGTTCTAAAGTATTGTGATCCTAAGACTGTTTACTAATATGTTATCCTAACATGGACTAAACCTAAGCTACATGCAAGCATGGAGAGCAAAGAAAAATGCTTTACAGTTTTTGAGAGGGAATCCCGCTGACTCCTACAGCAAATTACCCAAATATTTTTATATTCTTGAGGAGTCTTATCCTGGTTCTGTAGTTAAATTGAAGAAGGCAATAATTGATTGTTTCTTATATGCATTTGTTGCTCTTTGTACATCAATAAGTAGTTGGCTATATTGTAGGCCAATAGTAGTGGTTGATGGGACATTCTTAAAGTCAGCCTACATGGGGATTATGCTGGCAGCAAGTACCATGGATGCAACAGGTAAAAAGTACAAAAATAGTGTAGTTATTTTGTAGGCAGTCTATAAAATGTAGTTAAATTGTAGTTATTACTTGAAATGTAGATAAATTATCTATATTCTGAATATATATTGTAGTTGTTATATAATTATATTTTTACATACATTTTCAAATCTGCCAATTAACATTTTATGAATTAATAATATAGGTACAATATTGCTTTTTGGCATATGCTGTGGTTGATTCTGAAAACGACGCATCTTGGCAGTGGTTCTTTGAGCAATTCAAGCAGGCATATGGTGAAAGACCTTCAATGTGTGTTGTTTCAGATAAGAATGAGAGTATATTGAAGACAGCACCAATTGTCTATCCGGGCATGCCACACTACTCTTGCATGTGGAATACTTGGGCAAATATAAGGTCCAAATTCAAGAAGGGACATCTATAATTACATGAATTATACTTTGCTACAGTGCGGTCATACACAATAGATAAATGTAATGAAAAGATGTCGAAGATTGAAGAGGTAGACACACGTGTAAAATCTTACCTATATGATATTGGCCATCATAGATGGTCAAGAGTACATGCAACGTTGGATAGAACTTTTACTATGACATCAAACATTACCGAGTCGTTGAATACTGTAACAAAAGAGGCAAGAGAGCTGCCAATATTTGACCTATTAGAGTATATGAGGAAACTTATTGAACGTTGGACGAAAGAGTAGTTATTGAAGGCAAATGGTACTTTTGCATACCTTGGGTACAAATACAACAAAGAATTGGATGAAAACAAAATATTATCTTACAAGCTTAGGGTAAGATCTGTCTATTTTGTGCAGAAAAAATAAATTACCTAATATGTACTATTTCCAGATTGTAGATAAATTGTAGTCCAATTGTATATAATTATAGTTAAATTGTAATCAAATTGTAGGTTGTAAATAAGGTGTAGAATATTTGTAGTTAAGTTGTAGATAATCTATTTTTATGATTCATATAATATATTTTCTGTTTGTTCTGCAATTGTAGGTGAGGGCTTCAAGAGATCATATACATACATTGTTAGATGGTGTGAAGCGGTATATTGTGTGTCTAGAAAACAAGAAATGTAGATGTGGACAATTTCAACTTGAAAAACTTCCATGTGCGCAGACGTTGTTAATTACCCATCCAATCCACACTGTAACTATAATTTACATACCAATCCATAATTAGGTAGAATCTGCCATTTAAAAATGCGCGAAAAATAAGGCACAAAATCTGCGACTGATTTTTTTCACATTATATTCGAAATATGAAACGGAAAGAGATCTGGGAGCTGAGTAATTCTCTTTTAAACTACAATTCATAAAAAATGCAGAGCTTCAAAAAGCTTCAACAAACACAATACAAATTGTAGAATTCAAATCGGTTCTTCATCTTTTTTCTCTCAAGTACACGAAATCATGTCAAAAATCCTAATCATGATAAAATTGAATGGGAATTGGGATAACTATGACAGATTTAGAGATTTTTAAGTTGATGTCATTGTGGTAGATGACAATGCAAGTTATAGAATTCTGATTTCTAAAAAATTAGAATAATTATCCATTGATAGATCAGAAAAAATTATAGAAATCAAATACATGATGAACGACAATTGTCCTCCAATGGATATTAGAAATGATATGGGGGTTCGTGTATATATGGAGACTAAAAAGGAGAATAAAAACTTAGGTTTGTATCCTTTATGTTTAGGTGTAAGAGATTTCAATATGGAATTGGCAATCACCAACAATAACTCAAGTGCAGGTTTGTATAATTCAACATTGCATAGAGTTATGGTTTTAGTGTGTTATCTACAATATTACTACATTTGCCTACAATTAAACTGCATCAACAATGTACTGAAGAGGATAAAGCAATGTTATTTTCAAAATTATCGACATAGTTACTACATTTATCTGTATGTTGATGCAGGTTCGTCCGGATCTCTACAGTTACTTGATATTATATCTTCTCCAGCTATTGATGAATATCAAAGTGAAATAATAACTGAATCTACGCAAACATATATTAAAGAAGGACAAGTGTATCAGGACAAGCAAACTATAGTTTCCGCAATGAAGAACTTTTCTGTGATGCATAAGTTCCAGTTCAGAGTAAAAAGATCAAGTCATAGAAGGTATGGAGTTCTTTGTGGAGAAAAGATCATTAAATGCAGTGTTTTAGTGAATATATGTGGTTTTTACAAATTGTAGTTAAAATGTAGTGCAACTATAGTTAAACTGTAGTTTATAACGATTTATGTTAAAATAGTCCTTTTATTGCATCTACATTTATAGTATATATTAAATATTATAGATTTTTTTTGTAGCTACTGGCTTGTATGCATTGCTCAAAACTGTAAATGGAACTTCAAGGCAACGTCAATTAATTATTCTGCAATGTTCAAGATAAGGAGTTTCATCCGACAACACACTTGCTCCTTAATGGACGAAACATTCATACATCGCAAACATACTGCAGCTGTAGTTGGTAGCATGGTGGTTCTAATGTATTATGATCCTAAGACTGTTTACACACCAAAGGACATACAAACTGACATGTTATCCAAACATGGACCGAACCTAAGATGCATGCAAGCATGGAGAGCAATGGAAAAGGCTTTACAGTTTTTGAGAGGGAATCCGGTTGACTCCTACAGCATATTACCCAAACATTTTTATATTCTTGTGGAGACTTATCCTGGTTCTGTTGTTAAATTGAATAAGGCAACAGATGATTGCTTCTTATACGCATTTGTTTCTCTTTGTACATCAATTAGTGGTTGGCAACATTGTAAGCTAGTAGTAGTAGTTGATGGGACATCCTTAAAGTCAGCACCATGGATGCAGCAGGTAAAAAGTATAAAAGTATTGTAGTTATTTTGTACGGAGTCTATAAAATGTAGTTAAATTGTAGTTATTTTGTAGTTATTACATGAAATGTAGATAATTTATCTATATTCTAAATATCTATTATAGTTGTTATTTAATTATATTTTTATATACATTTTCAAATCTGCCCAATTAATATTTTATGAATTAATAATATAGGTACAATATTGACCTTGGCATATGCTGTGGTTGATTCTGAAAACGGCGCATCTTGACAGTGGTTCTTTGAGCAATTCAAGCAGGCATTTGGTGAAAGACCTTTAATGTGTGTTGTTTCAGATAGGAATGAGAGTTCACTGAAGGCAACGTCAATTGTTTATCCGGGTATGCCACACTACTCTTGCATGTGGCATATTTGGACAAATATAAGGTTTAAAATAAAGAAGGGACATCTACAATTACATGAATTGTACTTTGCTACAACACGGTCATACACTCAGGATGAATTAAATGAAAGGATGTCGAAGATTGAAGAGGTAGACCCGCGTGTGAAATCTTATCTATATGATATTGGCTAACACAGATGGTCAAGAGTACATGTAACGGTGAATAGAACTTTTACTATGACATCAAACACTTCCGAGTCGTTGATGCTGTAACAAAAGAGGAAAGAGAGCTGCAAATATTTGGCCTATTAGAGTATATGAGGACCTTCTTGAACGTTGGACGAAAGAGAAGTTATTGAAGGCAAAGGGTACTTTCACATACCTTGGGTACAAATACAACAAAGAATTGCATGACAACAAAATATTGTCTTATAAGCTTAGGGTAAGATCTGTCTATTTGGTGCAGAAAAAATAAATTCCCTAATATGCGGTGTTTCCAGATTGTAGAAAAATTGTAGTCAAATTGTAGGTTGTAGATAGATGTAGAATATTTGTAGCTGATTTGTAGATAATCTATATTTATGATTCATATAATATTTTTTTCTATTTGTTTTGCAAATGTAGGTGAGGGCTTCAACAGATCATATACATACTGTGTTAGATGGTGTGAAGCGGTATATTGTGTGTCTAGAAAATAAAAAATGTAGCTGTGGACAATTCCAACTTGAAGAACTTCCATGTGCGCATATGTTGGCAGCATTAAGGCACATGAATGAAACATATGAAAACTATTGCTCTCCGTATTACACAAGGAAGAGCCTTCTGGGTACCTATGAAATACCAGTAAATCCTCTTCCTGATGAAAGCAAATGGAATGTGTCACAACATATTTTGGATGAGGTAGTAAAGCCACCGGTGGAAGATAAAAGGCAGTCAGGGGGACCTCAAAAGGAAATATATAAAGCAGATGAAATAAAGTCAAATAAGTAAAAGAATTCATGCGAAAATTGTGAAGGTGAAGGGCATAACAAAAGAACTTGCAAGAATGCACCCAAGAAGAAATGAATATCACGTAGCTAGAATACTAATTCAAAATAAATGTTAGTGAGTTCAACTTAGCAGATTTTTTGTGTAATCGTTAAAGTTTTTTAAGATCACTATGAAGTATAATTCAATTTCTGTATTGGCGTTTGATATGATTTTATGTATTATGTCAGGCATTTAAATTCTTCTTTTATATAATTTAGTTAAACTTTAATACTTAACTGATATTAAAATAACCATAATGTAAAGTGACTCCAGATTATAGGTAAAATGTAGGTTAAATGTAGTTAATTATAGTCTTGGTAATAATATGTAGATTATTTGTAGATAAATTGTGAATAATTTATTTCTATGATTTGAGTATTTATTCCATCTATATGCAATGTGTAATTTTATTTCAATAGATAGTTATACACATATATTACTTAGCACTTGAAGGTATTTCATAAAAATTATGTGAAGATTAATTGTAGGCAAATTGTACTCTAACAAAACAAAGTACTCAAGTCTAATATAATGAAGAGACAGTGTTGTAAACAACAAAAATATATATTTTCTACATTGTATTCTTCTTCAACTACAAAATGGCATCAACTAAACGAGGAACACAAGACCCTATTTCTTCTTTCTCTGTACTCTAGACTTCTCATTTTTAGCAGGATCACCCTTCCTCTTTACTAGTTTGCATGTTACCTCACTTTTACTAATTGACTCATCTTCTTACTTCTTTGTATCATAATCTCATAGGAGAGCTCCATAGTGTCTACGGTGTTAGCCGATATCAGAAAGGTCTTCTGAAGAGATTGACAAATCTCTAAGGCTAACATACTCTGCAAAAGCAACCACAAATACACCACAATCGCTGCATAAAATAAAAAATTCAATTATTTAACAAATGATTAAAAAAATTGAACATCTAGAAAGAGAGAATAGTTTTTTTACAGTGATCCTTCCTTTTGATGTGGAATCTTCCCAACCATCCACTGTATGGCGAGGGAGTCTGTAACTGGTTTCTTAATGTATGCCTTTGTGGTCTTGAAGTCAATGTTCTTACGTTTCCCATAGACTCCAGTGCAAGACAAATACAGAGGGATAATGATTGAAAACTTATCAACTGGTGATTCAACAGCATTATAATTGTGTGAAGATACCATGGAATCATACACAAAAGTTGCATGTCCGCTATATCGAAAACGAGCAACAACCAATGGAATTTTTCTACAATATTCACATGCATGATAATATAGTCAACTAGATCCTAGGAAACATTAGCAAGAAGTCTATACTCAAGAACATATTCTGCAACATCATCATCGGGGTGAACAACCGAATACTTTTGTTCTGGCGGAGAACTTATGAACTTGTCATAGATTTTTTCAATCTTGGTCTTGAAGAAGCAATCAGTTGTTGTGAACCTAGTGTTGTTGTTGGGGCCATATTTGCCTTTTTTATCAAATAATAAATAATAACATTAATGTGCTGCAAAATAAAATAAAATATACTATAAGCTACAGTGTAACCACAGTAATCTACAGAACAGCTACAGTTTAAACTACAATTGCTGCATTCATAATAATCTAACAGATTGCTACAATTTAGCTACTATACAGAGCAACAAATGAAACACAGCAACTAACATAAGGTCTCAAAAATATCTAAATTAAAACTACAATTAACATTATAAGTCAGAAATTAACTACAAATTCACTATAATTTGACTACAAATTAACTACAATTTAGCTAAAGACAAAACATATATTGTGAATTTATTCTTTATACTTATCATGTTATTAACGACTTGTCCAGGGTGAGCAAGGAAATAGAACCAGTCCTTCTTATCCACCTTTTTAAAACCAAGGTCTAAACCAGGCTTGATTTGGTTATCCTTTTTGGAAAAATATTCCTTTCTTTTATAACAATAAAAAAATATCAAATAAAAAAAATGACAGAACGAATTATATATTTAAACTTTAAAATACTGAAATGAAAGATTAAAATTAAGCATTTATGCCTCTTAGATACTTTATCACTACGGTGGTATAACCACTTGGTGAACCTATCTATCAAATCAGCATCTATATTTTCACCTATAACAGTTGTGAAGGGGTGCTTGAGGTAGAAAAATTTAGGTCCAATAGAGTTGCTGCCTCCAGAACTATACAGAGGTGTGAAAAGTGATCGTGCATGCTCCCCAGTTGCCTGGTTCTCACTGGATGAATAGGGGTTGCTTCATCTGGTATGGGATCGCTATACATAACCAATTGTGTTAAGTTATCTGGCAACTCAAAGTCATCCAATGTCACATCCTTCTTGTCAACGCCTGAACTTTCAGGAACAAGTTCATTCACATGCTCTCCATCTTCACTTTCATTTACCGGATTCTCAATGACTTGTTCTGTCGGAGCTGCTACAGTCACACCGTGAATTGGGGACTGTGCACTGTTATATTCAATATCTATTACACAAAAATAACTTACTTAACTACAGTTCAAAATTGTATAAGCAATAATTATCTATTCAAAATGAAATTATGATACTATACCTGCTTGTTCTACCTCATCTTCAATTAATAATGAAGACAATGTAAATAATACTAGTTAATATTGCCTTCCAAAATATAGATATATGTAGGAATTTGTAGATAAGAATGTGAATATAATGACAGTATGATATTATACTTGCTTGTTGTACCTCAGCTACTTCTTGAAATTCTGGTTCTTCCTCAACATGTGCTTGCACATGTTCTTTTGAAACTTCAGCTTGAATTAATAATTGAAAATTTGTAAATTGTAGATATATGTATGAATTTGTAGATAAATTGTGAATTATAAAGTTTTGCTTTATAACCTTATTATAATGAAAGTATGATATTATACCTTCTTTATCTACCTCAGCTGTTTCTCAAAATCTGGATATAAGTCAACATGTGCTTGAACATCTTCTGGAGAAACTGCAGCTGCAATTCATAGTGGAAAAAAGGTAAATATAATTAGATAATGCTCCCTTGAAAGTTTTATATATATGTAGGAATTTACATGTAAGAATGTGAATAATAAAACTATGGTCTACAAATATTTATACTAAGTGTATATATTTGTAGCCATTCTGTAGATACTTGTATTGCTTATGCTTGCATGCACTTGATCACCAATATTGAACTGAAATGGCTATTTGTTCTCTCCTTGTTGTTGGTCATTGTTTTTGGTTGAACTACCAGCAAACTAAAGATTTTATATTAGTTTGAGTATATTGTTTCATATGTCATAATTTTTTTGGTATATAAATATATGTCAAATCTTACCTTTTTCTCATCCCCATCATATCTCCTATTTATCAAGTTCAAAACACTCTTAACAGAAACATCTATAAACACTCGAAGGTCCTTGGGTTCCTCAAATACATCCTTCCTAAAATCTTCTAACTTCCCATCAAGCTAAAACTTAAAAATATAATTTGTTGCTACAGTTCTAATACAATTTAAGTAATATGAGTGCAATACCAACAAGCTTGACTATAGAATTTTACTACAATTTAACTACAATGTATATATACATTAATTGTTTAAGGAATGTAGATAAATTGTAGCAAATATGTAAATATATTGTAGTTATTTATATTACATGTTCAATTCCCTTTTCTAGCTTACTGAGTTTGCTAGCCACATATTCATTATCCTCTTGACAATCAGTATACTTGGTTCCAATGTTGGAGAAACAGCATTTGGAACCTGTGATGATTGTGCACCTTGTTCATCTTCATAATGAATTCTGTCCGCCAGAGTAAGCACTCCAATCTCTTCACCAGTTTCAGTCATGCTTGTCAACTGAATGATAGAAAAAAATAGTTAGTTCCAGTAATTCATAAAATGTAGATTAATTAAAGTTATTATGATTAACCAAATCTGCCCCTTATTAGCTGACCATCTTAATATGCGAGGTATTGAGTTAGAACACCTCATAGAAAGCTCCTTGCTAACGGTCGAACAACACATAAAGGCATACTTTCAAGGCTAATGAGCATCCTTGTATCAGATTAGAATATACACGGGAATTTAATGATGTCGGACATATTCCATAACCTGATTGAAGGACTTAATACCCCATGGGTATGACTCAAAATTACCATACTCTACCAGATAGAATCTAAACAGGTCTATGAAAAACACATAGTCTTTATCAGAAGGGCAAACAAAAAATTTCAAAATATAAAGAATGCACAACTTCACTGCATCCTCATCGTTTTTCCCAAGCTTTATTTTTTACTACATTTTTCACATGCCACTTCTCAACCCTTTGTTTGTTCAAAAAATAGGTATTCATTAAATGACTAACATAACTAAAAGTATAACCATAGTATGAAAACTTAT
Source organism: Nicotiana benthamiana (assembly GCA_034376525.1). NCBI lineage: Eukaryota > Viridiplantae > Streptophyta > Magnoliopsida > Solanales > Solanaceae > Nicotiana > Nicotiana benthamiana. The sequence continues at coordinate 88,308,543 of CM067335.1, forward strand.
TCACATAATTTAGACCAGTAATTAAACCAAAGTCTCTCAATCCAAAATTTATTTTTTCACCCTTAAAGAGGACTGAAAAAAATAATTCATTAGACTTAGCCAATTCATACTTATCAGAAGATGAATTGCTTGGTTTTACATGAAAATGGAAGGGAGAGAAAAAAAAAGTAACCAAAGAAAGTATTTTTTTGAAAAGTTTTAAAGCATTTGGAGAGAGTAACACTTTTATCTGGTTAGGAATGCTAGGAATACACAAAGTGTGGAATCTATAGCCCCCATAATCCATATTATGTGGTGCAAAGTAATATCCATTCTGCAGAAAATAATAAATTATTTAACATTAGTAGACTGCATAAAAAAGAAGCAGTAATCTACATATAACTACACCATAACTACAAATTATAACTTAAAAAAGAACAACCTACCCACACCTATAACTACAAAACACTACAGGACATCTACATATATAAACATTATCTCCAAACATGAAGGAAAAAAAAGGTAACCGTAGCTCTATAACTACCAAAATATAACAAGTAATGACAATATCTGTACAAAAGGACTACAAAATAACCTCAATTATGAACGGTAGAGAATGAATATTACAAATAATCTACACAACTAAGATAACTTATCTACAATTTACCCAAATGACTACAAACCGACTGCAAAATAACTATAATAATGAACTGTCTAAAATCACAATTACACCTAATCTACAAAATTGAGACAAGTAAACTACAAAATTAAGACAATTCAACAATTTACCAAAATTATTAAAACCACAGATTTTTACAACCAAAAGCACACTAAAAAAACTGGAAAGAAAAATAATTAATGTTTACCTTCACAAAAATCTTTTTCTCATCCAATTTTGGTACTTTTTTGGAGGGTTTCTTCTTTTTTTGTTTTGATGAAGCAAGAGAGACCTTGGATTTTTTAACAGATGGAATTTAGGCGAATCTTCAACAAAATCATGATCTTCACACAACTCTTTCCCCATTCGTATTAGTTGTTTCCTGACTGGATTAGCACATCCACGAGCATCTACATCATGCAATAGCTTGGTTCTCATCTCTGCACGGATTTTTCTAAGAGATGAAATATTAGTAGGTGATTGTCACGACCCGGATTTCCCACCATCGGGAGTCGTGATGGCGCCTACTGTCGGAGCTAGGCAAGCCAAACATCATCTTCTGATTTATTGAAACAATTATAATAAACTAAAACAATAATTAAAATTAAGCGGAAGACTTTTAATAAAAACAAAATCGTAATGCGGAAGTTTAACATATATCTCTACCCAAAATATGGTGTCACTAGCTCACAGACTACTAAGGAGTGCAACAAACAAGTCTGAATGGAAATACAAAACGCTTGTCTCGGTACAAAGAAAACAAACTAAACATAGATAAGGACTCTGGCCCGCGAACGCCAACTTGGCTACATTGAAATCCCTGAACTGAAGTCCACTCCCGATCGAATAGGCTACTGTTGCGGTCCAAAAGCTACTCCGGTATTGTAATCTGTGCAAAAAGCACAGAAGTGTAGCGTCAGCACAACCGACCCCATGTGCTGGTAAGTGCCTGGGCTAACCCCGGCAAAGTAGTGATGAGGCTAGACAGGACCTACCATAATTAACCAGTGCAAATATAATATACAAGTGCGAGAAAAACAATAACAAAATAATACAAAGTAAAGCTGGGAGGGGACATGCTATCGGGGAGTATTAAATTAAAGATGGAACATTAAAAATAGCGGCAGATCTATTCCGGGTTTCATGATACATATGTTTACTGTGGACGGCATGCCACACGATTCCATAATGTATTACATAAGTGGACGGTGCGCCACATGATCCCGTAGTGTAGTATATAAGTGGACGGCGCGCCACACGATCTCTTTTAATATTACGTGATAGGCGTACCACTCACTCCCGTTTTACCATGTACAATGTCACCAACATCTAAGGCCAATAACAATAATCAATAGAAGTTATGGTCCGCGTACCACTCGATCCCAATTCATATTTCATTGGGGGACGGCGTGGCACACGATCCTATATTATAATTCATAAGTGGTCGGTGTGTCACACTATCCCATATTAGAATGAATAGCACAAATAATCTCTCCAAAGGAGGTCCCATTAGGGAAATTCAACAGAATAACAATTAAACCTGGTAAGGGTACAAATAACAACCCAAATATCCCGGCAATGGAGAATTCAATAGTAACAGTCTACTTGTCCCGGCAAGGGAATCATTGCGTCACATCCTCTTTTAGTTCACTTCATTCTTTTCTAACACTTTACATGGAAATTATCAATTCAACAAGACACTTGTGCCGTATATTTCGAATAAAAACATTTACGACTTACGGTCATGCTAGACACGGATGTGTATATACTCGTCACCATGCCTATACATCATACTCGATCATTTAGTAAATAGAAATCAAAACACTCTAATCCTATTCCCTCAAGCCAAAGTTAGGTCAAACACTTACCTCGGTCCGAAAATAGCAATCAAGCCTCTAACACTGCCTTTCCTCTAGAATCATACTCCGAAACAATGATATCTAGCCATAATTATTTCGATATTATCAATAATGGCTAAAAAATACAATTCCATAGCCTAGAAATGAATTTCCTATCATTCTTCCAAAAATATCAAAATCCGACCCCGGGCCCACATGGTCCAAACTCGTGGCTTGGACCAAAACCTAATCACCCATAACCCCACGAGTTGTATTATACAATTTATTTTAAGATTCGACCTCAAATTGAGGTTGAATTGCCCAAAATACCAAAAACCCTAGTTCTACCCAAATCCCCCATTTTCTACCTTGAATTCATACTTTAGGGCTAGGAAATTAAAGATTAATCGAAGAAATTAAGAGGAAAAGAAGTTAAGAATCCTTACCCAAGAGATTATAGAGAATAAATGGTAGAGAATCGTATATGGAGAGTTTTATGGAAGATCTCGTGTGAAAAATGGGGAAGAATCTCGTGTACTGTTTCTATTTTTAATTAAAATCACTGAAGCAAAATACTCTATGCGATCCAGCATAAGGAATGCGTTTGCAATGAAGGACTGACCGGGATCCTATGCGTTCGCGGAAGGGCTATGCGAACGCATAGAAGGAAAATGAAGCGGGGTCTGGTTTGTTCTATGCGTTTGCGAGGAACGGGTGCAAATGCATAGGAGAAAAGTCTGGGGGCCAACATTTGAACTATGTGAACGTGGTAAGTCACATGCCAACACGGAAGGAAGGAAATCAAAGCTATGTGAATGCGAGAGAGGGTTGCGTTCGCATAGAACAAAAGTCTGTCTGCAACACTTTGGAAATTCTGATGTCTCTTTCTAAATGAAAACCACCCTGAACCACCTCTGAATCACTCCCGAGCCCTCAAAGCTCCCAACCAAACACACATGCTAACTCAATAACATCCTACAAATTTAGTAGAGTGATCAAATCGCCAATATAACATCAAAACCAATGAATTAAACCCCAAAATCATCATTTCCCATTTCAAAGTTAATAAACCTTAACTTTAGAAATTTAGTTTTGAAACACGTCAAACAATGTCCGATTTCGACCAAATTTCACATGAAGCGCTTAACACTCATTTAAGAACTATACCAGGTGTCAGAACAAAAATTTGAACCCGGTACCTATATTTTCTAACTCAATTTCATTTCAATTTTTTATATCATTTTCAGATAAATAATTTCTTTCAAAAATTCCATACTCGGGCTTGGGACCTCGGATTTTGATTCTGAGAATACACCTGAGTCCCATATTTTTCTACGGACCTCTCCGGACCGTCACATCACGGGTACGGGTCCGTTTACCCAAAATATTGATCAAAGTCAACTACATCAATATTAATATCAAAATGTTTCAAATTTTTCTCAGAATTTACATATTTTAACATAAATATTTTACGACTTCGTGCTCGGAATGTGCACACAAATCAAGGCAACTAAAAATGAGGCTTTCAAGTCCTCGGAAGCACGGGAAAAAGGGAGAATTACGGTGATGACCCTTTGGATCGTCACATCCTCCACCTGTAAAATAACTGTTCGTCCTCGAACGGACAAAAGAAAGAAGTACCTGAGTCGGGGAATAGATGGGGATAATAGCTCCGCATATCAGACTCAGACCCCCAGGTCGATGCCTCAGGAGGCTGACCTCTCCACTGAACACGCACTGAAGGAAAACTCTTTGACCTCAACCGTCGAACCTGCCGGTCTAAAATAGCCACCGGCTCCTCCTCAATGATAGATCCTTGTCCAATTGGACGGTGTTGAAATCTAATACGTGGGCGGGATCGCCGTGATACCTCCAAAGCATGGATAGATAAAAAACTGGATTCACGGCAGACAAGCTAGGCAGCAAGGCAAGTTTATAAGCCACCTCTCCCACGCGATCAAGAATCTCAAAATGGGCCAATAAACCTAGGGCTAAGCTTGCCCTTCTTCCCGAATCTCATCACGCCCTTCATATGTGATACCCGAAGCAATACTCGCTCACCAACCATGAAAGCAACATCCCTAACCTTTCGATCCGCATAACTCTTTTGCCTAGACAGAGCTGACCGAACTCTGTCCTAAATGATCTTGATCTTATCCAAGGCCTTCTGTACTAGATCTGTACCCAATAACCATGTCTCTCCTAGCTCAAACCATATGACTGGGGACCGACACTGCCTACCATATAATGCCTCGTACGGAGCCATCTGAATGCTGGACTGGTAGTTATGGTTGTAGGCAAACTCTGGTTAAAGGCAAGAACTGGTCCCACGAGCCTCCAAAATCAATAACGCATTCTTGGAGCATATCCTCAAGAATCTGAATAGTCCTCTCAGACTGACCTTCTATCTGGGATGAAATGTTGTACTCAACTGAACCTGGGGGCCCAACTCCTGCTCTACTGCTCTCTAGAAATTCGAGGTAAATTGCGAACTCCGGTCCAAAATGATAGATATAGGCACCCCATGAAGGCAGACGATCTCCGTGATATAAATCTCAGCATAACTCTCGGACGAATAGGTGGTGGAAACTGGAATAAAATGCGCTGACTTAGTCAGCCTATCAATAATAACCCATATGGCATCAAACTTCTTCTCAGTCATCGGAAGGGCAGTAACTAAATCCATGGTAGTTCTCTCCCACTTCCATTTGGGAAGATCAATCCTCTAAAATAAACCACCGGTCCTCTGATGCTCGTACTTAACCTGCTGATAGTTCAGACAACGAGCCACATATGCAACAATGTCTTTCTTCATTCTGCGCCACCAATAATGCTGCCTCAAATCCCGATACATCTTTGCGACGCTTGGATGAATAGAATACCGAGAACTGTGGGCGTCCACTAAGATGGACTCCAGAATACCATCAATATTGGGCACACAAACTCGCCCTTGAAATCTCAATACACCATCATCTACCAAGGTCGTTTTCTTGGCACCTCCCCGCCGCGCTCTGTCTCTCAGGACATACAAATGGGGATCATCAAACTGCCGCTCCCGGATATGCTCCATCAAAGATGAGCGAGCAATCGTGCAAGCTAACACCCTGCTAGGCTCAGAAATATCCAACCTCACAAATTGATTGGCCAAGGCCTGAACATCCAAAGCAAGCGGTCTTTGGCTGACCGGAACATAGGCAAGACTACCCATGCTGGAGGACTTCCTACTCAATGCATCGGCCACCACATTGGCCTTCCCCGGGTGGTATAAGATAGAAACATTATAATCTTTCAACAAATCCAACCACCTCCTCTACCTCAAATTCAATTCCTTCTACTTGAACAAGTACTGAAGGCTCATTTGATCCGTGTACACCTCACACGTTACACCATATAAATAATGCCTCCAGATCTTCAAGGAATGAACAATGGCTGCCAACTCTACGTCATGAACTGGATAATTCTTCTCGTGGATCTTCAACTGCCTCGAAGCATATGCTAAGACTACCATTCTGCATCAACACTGCGCTAAGCCCGATACGGGAAGCATCACAATAAATAGTATAAGGCTCTGATCCCATGGGCAAAACCAATACCGATGTCGTAGTCAGAGCTGTCTTGAGCTTCTGGAAGCTCGCCTCGCACTCATCTGACCACCTGAACTGGGCACCCTTCTGGGTCAATCTGGTCATTGGGGCTGCAATGGATGAAAACCCCTCAACGAACCATTGGTAGTAACCTGCTAACAACAAAAAGATCTGGATCTTTGTAGCTGAAGCTGGTCGAGGCCAGTTCTTGACTGCCTCTTTCTTCTTCGGGTCCACCTGAATACCCTCTGCTGATATGACATAACCCAAGAATGCAATTGAACTCAACTAAAACTCACACATCGAGAACTTGGCATACAACTGACTATCTTTCAGAGTCTGAAAAACCACGCTGAGGTGCTGCTCATTCTCCTCCTGACTGCGGGAGTATATTAGAATGTCTTCAATGAATACGATCACAAAAAAATCCAAATAAGGCCTGAACACTCGGTTCATACTCTCCATAAATGCCCCCGGGGCATTGGTCAACCCAAATGACATGACCAAAAACTCATATTGCCCATACCGAGTGTGAAATGCTATCTTAGGGACATCAGACGCCCTAATCCTTAGCTGATGATAACCATACCTCAAATCTATCTTCCAGAACACCCTATCACTCTGAAGCTGGTCGAATAAATCGTCAATCCTCGGCAGTGGATACTTGTTCTTTATTGTCACCTTGTTCAACAGTCGGTAATCAATGCACATCCTCATCGACCCATCCTTTTTCTTCACAAATAACACTGGCACACCCCAAGGCGATATACTGGGTCTAATAAACCCTTATCAAGCAAAGCGTGAAGCTGCTCCTTTAACTCTTTCAACTTTGGCGGGGCTATGCAATACGACAGAATCCAAATAGGCTGAGTAGAGCTAGATAAATACAGAAATCAATATCCATGTCGGGCGGCATACCCGACATGTCTGAAGACCTCGGGGAACTCCCGAACAATAGGAAACGAATCAATAGATTGAACCTCTACGCTGGAGTCGCGAACACACGCCAGATATACTAGACACCCCTTCTCGACTATGCGTCGAGCCTTGATGTAGGAAATAACACTACGGGTGGCATGACCTGGGGTCCCTATCCACTCAAGTCGGGGTAAGTCTGGCAAATACAAGGTCACGATCTTGGCATGACAATCTAAATAGCATGATACGGGGACAACCAATCCATCTACAAAATAGCATCAAAGTCCACCATGTCTAAGAGAAATAATTCGACATGGGTCTCCAGACCCTCAAATACTACCACACATGAACGATGCACTCGGTCGACCACTATAGAATCACCCACCGATATAGACACATATACAAGAATACCCAAAGCCTCACTAGGCATAACCAAATAGGGTGCAAAATAGGATGACACATATGAATACGTAGATCCCAGATCAAATAACACTGAAGCACCTCTATCACAGACCAGAATAGTACTTGTAATCACAACATATAATGACTCGGCCTCTGGTCTGGATGGCAAAGTATAACAACAGGGCTGGCCCCCACCTCCCTGAACTACATCTCTAGGATGATCTGTTACTGGATGACCCCTGCGTATGGCGGTCCGAGCTCCACCTCTACGGTCTCTACCTCCACCTCTATGATCCCTACCCCCGCCTCAAGTTGGATAGGAAAGCTGCGGATCACCTGGTGCCTGAATCATGGGGCGAGGACCCTGCTGCTGAGAACTGCTGGAAGCTCTAGGGAAATACTTCTTAATGTGCCTCAGATCGCCGTAAGTGAAACAAGCCCTCGGCTGTTGAGAATAAAAATATGGTGGTGCACTAATAGGAGTTAATGGTGAGTTGAAGAGCTACTGGTAAAAATGTTGCGACTGAGAACCACGACCACCTAGAGTACCATGAGAAGCCTGGAGAGCTGACTAAAAGGGCCTCGGAGGGTAACCTCTACCATAAGAATCCCTACCTCCATACGATGTACCAGTGAATCTACTAGAATGACGAGGCCTCTTATCAGACCCCTGACCACCTCCCTGAGAAAGTGTCATCTCTATCCGATGGGCACCATCTGCCGCCTCCTGAAATGAAATCTCACTCCCGGCACTCTTGGCCGTGTGAACACGGATTGGCTGAACCAACCCATCCACAAACCTCCGCTCTCTCTCTCTCTCTCTCTCTCTCTCTCTCTCTCTCTCTCTCTCTCTCTCTCGCTCTCGGTATGGAGCATCACAATAGCATGGCGCGCAAGATCAATAAACCGAGTCTCATACTGCGTAACTGACATAGAGCCCTGCTGGAGATGCTCAAACTGGCTGTGAGAGACATCCCTCCGAGTGGCTGGGAGAAACTTTCCCAAAATAGCTCGGAAAACTGATCCCAGGTCAATGATGGAGACCCTACTGGCTTGGCTAAATAGAAATCTCTCCACCAAGTCTTGGCGGATCCTGCTAGGCGAAAAATACCGAAGTCGACCCCATTGGTCTCCAAAATACCCATGGTCCGAAAAAACTCATGAAATCTGCATATGAAGTCCTGGGGTCCTCTATAGAAGCACCATTGAAGGTAGTGGTGAAGAGCTTGGTGAACCTATCAAGCCTTTACAAAGCATCCGCGGACATTGCCGCATCATCTCCGATCTGAGCTGGAATACCCGGATGGCCTGCCACAGCTGGTTGAACTGTTGGAACCTGATGCTGAGAAGCTACCTACTCTGGAGTACGTGTAGTGGGAGTCTGAACTCTTCCCCCATCCTGAGATGTGGCTGGTGCTGCGGGAAGCAAACCCGCTCTAGAGACACTCTCCATAAAGCCTACCAGTCATATCAAGGCATCCTGGAGTACTGGAGTGGATATGAAATCCTCTGGGACCTAAGCTGGGCCCACCAGAGTTGCTGGAGCTGGAACCTCCCCCTCATAGCCAACATGAGGCTCCACCTCTGGGACTGCTGCTCGGAGCTAAGCTGTGCCCCGGCCTTGGCCTCTGGCATGGCATTGGCCCCACCCTCTGCCCCTGATAGGAGCTGTTGCTGGGAGCTCGGGCTACTGCATGGTAGAAGAGGAAGCACAATCCATTTGTGAAAGAATAGAGTAGAATGACAATCAATATTTGAGATACAAAATCGCACGACAAGAATGAATAAAGTGATTTTCTAACTCTATAGCCTCTAGGGATAAATACAAATGTCTTTGTACCGATCCCTCAGACTCTATCGAGCTTGCTCGTGAGTTGTGAGACCTAAGTAACCTAGTGCTCTGACACCAACTTGTCAGGACCCAAATTTATCACCACCGGGAGTCGTGATGGCGCCTACTGTCGGAGCTAGGCAAGCCAACCATCACAATAATTCTTCTGATTTATTTAAACAATTATAATAAACTAAAATAATAATTAAAATAAAGCGGAAGACTTTTAATAAAAAGAAAATTATAATACAGAAGTTAAAAACATATATCTACCTAAAATCTGGTGTCACTAGCTCACGGACTACTATGGAGTGCTACAAACAAGTCTGAATGGAAATACAAAACGCTTGTCTCGGTACTAAGAAAACAAACTAAACAGAGATAAGGACCCCGGCCCGCGAATGCCAACTAGGCTACCTCGAAGTCCCTGGACTGAAGTTAGTTCCCTATCAAATAGGCTACTGCTGTGGTCCAAAAGATGTTCTGATATCGTAATCTGTGCAAAAATAACAGAAGTGCAGCATCAGCACAACCGACCCTATATACTGGTAAGTGCCTGGCCTAACCCCAGCGAAGTAGTGATGAGGCTAGACAGGACCTACCACAATTAACATGTGCAAATATAATATACAAGTGCGAGAAAAACAATAACAAAATAATACAAAGTAAAGCTGGGAGGGGACATGCTATCGGGAAGTAATAGATAAAAAATGGAAAATTAGAAACAACAACAAATCTATTCAGGGTTTCATGATACATATGTTTACTGTGGACGGGGTGCCACACGATCCTATAATGTATAACATAAGTCGACGGCGCGCCACATGATCCCGTAGTGTAGTATATAAGTGGACGGGACGCCATACGATCCCTTTTCATATATTATGTGGTAGGCGTAGCACTCGCTCCCATTTTATTGTGCACAATGTCACCGGCATCTAAGGCCAATAACAATAATCAGTAGAAGTTGAGGTCGGCATACCATTCAATCCCAATTCATATTTCATCGGTGGACAACATGCCACACGACTCCATATTATAATTCATAAGTGGTCGGCGTGCCACACGATCCCATATTATAATGAATAACACAAATAATCTCTCCAAAGGAGGTCCCATTAGGGAAATTCAACGACATAACAATTAAACTCGGCAAGGGTACAGCTAACAGCCTAAATATCCCGGCAAGGGAGAATTCAATAATAACAGCCTACTCGTCCCGGCAAGGGAATCATTGCATCACATTCTCTTTTAGTTCACTCTGTTCTTTTCTAACACTTCACATGGAAATTATCAATTCAACAAGATAGTTGTGCCATATATTTTGAATAAAAGCATTTACGAGTCACGGTCATGCTAGACACTGGTGTATAGATACTCATCACCATGCCGATACACCGTACTCGATCATTTAGCATATAGCAATCAAAACACTCTAATCTTATTCCGTCAAGCCAAAGTTAAATCAAACACTTACCTCGGTCCAAAAATAATAACCAAGCCTCTAACACCGCCTTTCCTCAAGAATCCAACACTGAAACAACGATATTGAGCCATAATTAGTTCAACATTATCAATAATTATCAAAAATACAAATCCATAGCCTAGAAATGAATTTCCTATCATTCTTCCAAAAATACCAAAATCTGACCCCGAATCCACATGGTCCAAACTAGAGGCTTGGACCTAAACCTAGTCACCCATAACCCCACGAGTTCAAATATACAATTTGTTTTAAGATTCGACCTCAAATTGAGGTTGAATTGCCCAAAATTCCAAAAGCCCTAGTTCTACCCAAATCCCCCATTTCCTACCTTGAATTCATACTTTAGGTCTAGGAAATTGAATATTAGTGGAAGAAATTAAGAGGAAAAGGAGTTAAGAATACTTACCCAAGAGATTATGGAGAAGAAATGGTTGAGAATCGTCTATGAAGAGTTTTATGGAAGAGCTCGTGTAAAAAAAGGGGAAGAATTGCGTGTACTGTTTCTGTTTTTGATTAAAATCACTGAAGTGAAATACTCTATCTGATTGCAGCATAAGGAATGCGTTCTCAATGAAGGACTGACCGGGATCCTATGCGTTCGCGGAAGGGCTATGCGAACGCATAGAAGGAAACTGAAGTGGGGTCTGGTTTGTTCTATGCATTCGCGAGGAAGGGGTGCAAACGCATAGGAGAAAAGTCTAGGCTCAAACATTTGAACTATGTGAACGCGCTAAGACACATGCGAATACAAAAGGAAGGAAATCAGAGCTATGCGAACGTGAGAAAGGGTTGCGTTCGCATAGAACAAAAGTCTGTCTGCAACACTTCGAAAATTCTGATGTCTTTTTCTAAATGAAAACCACCCCGAACCACCTCCGGATCACTCCCGAGCTCTCGGGGCTCCCAACCAAACACACATACTAACTCAATAACATCCTACAAATTAGTCGAGCGATCAAATCATCAATATAACATCAAAATCAATGAATTAAACCCCAAAATCATCATTGCCCATTTCAAAGTTCATAAACATTAACTTTAGATATTTAGGTCCGAAATACGTCAAACGACGTCTGAATTTGACCAAATATCACAGGAAGCACTTAACGCTCATTTAAGACCTGTACCAAGCGTCGGAACGAAAATATGAGCCCGGTACCTATATTTTCTAACTCAATTTCATTTCAATTTTTCATATTATTTTCAGATAGACAATTTCTTTTAAAAATTCCATACTCGGGCTTGGGACCTCGGATTTCGATTCCGCGAATATGCCCGAGTTCCATATTTCTCTACGGACCTCCCGGGACTGTCACATCACAGGTCCAGATTCGTTTACCCAAAATATTGATCAAAGTCAACTATATCAATATTAATATCAAAATTTTTCAAATTTTCTACAGAATTCACATATTTTAACATAAACATTTTCCGGCTTCGTGCCCGTACTGTGTACACTAATTGAGGCAACTAAAATTGAGGCTTTAACGGCCTCATAAGCACGAAAAAAAGAGAGAATTACGCTATGACCCTTTGGGTCGTCACATTGGTTCCCTTGCATATGTATTTTTTGCTTTTTTGGTGGTAATTTTGGTGTTAAAACAATAAAATCAAAAGATGGGATTTCACCTAATGTAGATTTTGAAGGTTTCTTTTGGAGTGTTGATATTTTTCATGGTTTGGGAGAAAGTAACTTCAACTTGAATCAGATGAAACTTCAATTTGGGATTTTATGAAATTAAATGGAGAAAACTTGTAGAACGTGTGTATGTAGAGGACAACTGATGGTAAACGTGAGGTAGTGAAGGTAAAACATGGAGGGTGTGGGGGGAGGTGGGGGGAGAGAGAGACGGGTAAAGGTAGATGTGGGAAGACCCACGTCCCCCCACCCTCATGTCCCCCCCCCCCCCATACACACACCGCAAGGTAAATGTGGAATTTCTCACATTTACGTTTACCTATCTCTCCCTCCCCCCCTCCACACCCCCCACGTTTTACCTTCACTACCTAACATTTACCATCAGTTATCCTCTACAGACCCACGTTCTACAATGTTTCTCCATTTAGTTTCACAAAATCCCAAATTGAAGTTCTATATGATTAATGTTGAAGTTATCTTTCTCCCAAACCATGAAAAACATCAACACTCCCAAAAAGAATCTTTAAAATCAACATTAGGTGAAATCCCATCTTTTGATTTGGGTGTTTTAACACCAAAAAATTACCACCAAATAAAGTAAACACACATGAAATGGAACCAACTACTAACATTTCATCTCCTAGACAAATCCGTGCACAGATGAGAACCAAGCTATTGCACGATGTAGATGCTGGTGGAGGTGCTAAACCAGTCGAGAAATGACTAAAATGAAAGTTGAAAGAGCTGTGTGAAGATGACGATTTTGTTGAAGATTCGCCTAAAATTTCATCTGCTAAAAAACCCAAGGTCTCTCCTGCTTCGTCAAAACAAAAAATAAGAAAACCTCCAAAAAATTACCAAAATTGGTTGAGAAAAATTTTTTTGTGAAGATAAATATTAATTATTTTCCTTTCCAGCTTTTTAGTGTGCTTTTGGTTGTAAAAATCTATAGTTTAAGTGTTTTTGGTAAATGGTAAAATTGTCTTAATTTTGTAGTTTAGTTGTCTTTATTTTGTAGGTTAGGTGTAATTGTGATTTTAAACAGTTCATTATTGTAGTTATTTTGTAGTCGGTTTGTGGTCATTTGGGTAAATTGTAGATAAATTATCTTAACTTTGTAGATTATTTGTAATTGTCATTCTCTACCGTTCATAATTGAGGTTATTTTGTAGTCCTTTTGTACATATATTGTTGTTACCTGTTATATTTTTATAGTTATAGAGCTGTGCTTACCTTTTTCCTCCTTCATGTTGGGAGATAATGTTTATATATGTAGATGACCTATAGTGTTTTGTAGTTATAAGTGTGGGTAAGTTATTTTTTTATAAGTTATTATTTGTAGTTATTATGTAGTTATATGTAGATTACTGTTTCTTTTTTATGCAATCTACTAATGTTAAATAATTTATTATTTTTTGCAAAATGGACATTACTTTTCACCACATAATGTGGATTATGGGGTGTTTAGATTCCACACTTTGTGTGATCCTAGCATTCCTAGCCAGATAAAAGCGTTACTCTCTCCAAATGCTTTAAATCTTTTCAAAAACACTTTCTTTGTTTACTTTTTTTCTCTCCCTTCCATTTGCATGCAAAACCAAGCAATTCATCTTCTGATGAGGTATTAATTGGCTAAGTCTAATGAATCTTTTTTTTCAGTCCTTTTGAAGGGTGAAAAAATGAATTTTTGATTGAGATACTTTGGTTTAATTACTGGTCTAAATTGTGTGAATAAGTTTTCAGACTATGGTTATACTTCTAATTATGTTGGTCATTTAATGAATACCTATTTTCCGAACAAAAAAAAAGGGTTGAGAAGTGGCATTTAAAAAAATGTAGTAACAAATAAAGCTTGGGAAAACGATGAGGATGCAGTGAAATTGTGCATTCTTTATATTTTGGAAATTTTTGTTTTTCCTTCTGATAAAGACCATGTGACTTACATAGACCAGTTTAGATTCTATCTGGTAGAGTCTGATAATTTTGAGTCATACCCATGGGGTACTAAGTCTTTCAATCAGGTTATGGAATATGTTCGACATCGTCTAAATCCCCGTATACATTCTTATCTGATACGGGGATGCTCATTAGCCTTGCAAGTGTGGCTTTATGAGTGTTGCTCGACCGTCAACACGAAGCTTGCTATGAGGTGTTTGACTCAATACCTCGCATATTAAGATGATCATCTAATAAGGGGCGGATTTGGTTAACTGCATTTGAAGAGAAGATGATCGAGCCTGAGTGCGTTAAGGTATATTTTTCAGTTTTGTATTTTGCTACATTTACCTTCATAATAACTACAATTAATCTATATTTTGTGTATTACTGGAACTAACTGCTTTTTTACATCATTCAGATCACAAGCATGACTGAAACTGGTGAAGAGATTCAAGTGCTTACTCTTCCAGATAGGATAAGTTATGAAGATGAACAAGATGCACAATCATCACAAGATCCAAATATTGGTTCTCCACTATTGGAACCAAGCATACTGATTGTCAAGAGGACAAAAAATCTGTGGCTAGCAAGCTCAGTAAGCTAGAAAAGGGGATTGAGAATGTAATATTAATAACTACAATATATTTTATATATTTGCTACAATTTATATACATTCCTTAAACAATTAATGTATGTATACATTGTAGTTAAATTTTAGTAAAAGTCGGCCCTATTGGTATTGCACTCATCTTACTTAAATTGTACTAGAACTATAGCAACTAATTATATTTTTAACTTTTAGGTTGATGGGAAGTTAGAGGATTTTAGGAAGGATGTAATTGAGGAACTCAAGGACTTTCGAGTGTTTATAGATGCTTCAGTTAAAAGTGTTTTGAACTTGATAAACATGAGATATGATGGGGATGAGGAAAAGGTAAGAGTTGACATATATTTATATACCAAAACAAATTATGACATATGAAACAATATACTCAAACTAATATAAAATCCTTAGTTTTGCTGATAGTTCAACCAAAAATAATGACCAACAACAAGGAGAGAACAACCAGCAATTTTAGTTTAATATTGGTGATCAAGTGCATGCAAGCACAAGCAATACAAGTATATACAGAATGTCTACAAATATATACACTTAGTATAAATATTTATAGACCATAGTTTTATTATTCACATTCTTATCTGCAACTTCCTACGTATATCTACAACTTTCAAGTGAGAATTATCTAATTATATTTACCTTTTTTTCATTATGAATTGCAGCTGCAGTTTCTCCAGAACATGTTCAAGCACACGTTGACTTATATCTAGATTTTCAAGAAACAACTGAGGTAGATAAAACAGGTATAATATCATACTTCCATAATAATAAGGTTACAAATCATAATTTTATAAGTCACATTTTTCTACAAATTCATACATATATCTATAATTTATAATTTTTTAATTATTAATTCAAGCTGAAGTTTCAAAGAACATGTGCAAGCACATGTTGAGGAAGAACCAGAATTTTAAGAAGTTGCTGAGGTACAACAAGCAGGTATAATATCATACTATTATTATATTCATATTCTTATATACAAATTCCTGCATATATCCACATTTTGGAAGGCAACATTAACTAGTATTATTTACATTGTCCTCATTATTAATTGAAGCTGAGGTAGAACAAGCAAGTATAGTATCACAATATCATTCTGAATAGATAGTTGTTGTTTATAAAATTTTGAATTGTAGTTAAGTAAGCTATTTTTTGTGTAACAGGTATTGAAGATAACAATGGTCCCCAATTCACGGTGTGACTATAGCAGCTCCGACAGAGCAAGTCATTGAGAATCCGGTAAATGAAAGTAAAGATAGAGAGCATGTGAATGAACTTGCTCCTGAAGGTTCGGGCATTAACAAGAAGGGTGTGACATTAGATGACTTTGAGTTTTTAGACAACTTAACACAATTGGTTATGTATGGAGATCCCATACCAGATGAAGCAACCCCTATTCATCCAGTGAGAACCAGGCAACCGTGAAAACATGCACGATCACCTTTCATACCTCTATATAGTTTTGGAGGCACTAGCTCTATTGGATATAAATTTTTCTACCGCAAGCACCCCTTTACAACTATTATAGGTGAAAATATAGATGCTAATTTGATATATAGGTTCACCAAGTGGTTATACCACCGTAGTGACAAAGTATCTAAGAGGTATGAATGCTTGATTTTACACTTTTATTTCAGCATTTTAAAGTTTAAAAATGTAATTCATTCTATCATTTTTTTTATTTGATATTTATTTATTATTACATGAGGAAGGAATACTTTTCCAAAAAGGATAACTAAATCAAGTCTTGATTAGACCTTGGTTTTGAAAAGGTGGATAAGGACTCGTTCTATTCCCTTGCTCACCCTGGACAAGTCATTAATAACACAGTAAGTATAAAGAATAAATTCACAATATATGTTTTGCCTTCAGTTAAATTGTCGTTAATTATAGTTAAATTGTAGGGCATTTTTAGTTAATTTGACTTATAATGTTAACGTAGTTTGAATTTGGATATTTTTTAGATCTTATGTTAGTTGTTGTGTTGCATTTGTTGCTCTGTATAGTAGCTAAATTGTAGCAATCTATTAGATTATTATGAATGCTACAATTGTAGTTTAAAGTGTAGCTGTTATGTAGATAACTGTGGTTACACTGTAGCTTATAGTACATTTTATTTTATTTTGCAGCACATTGATGTTATTATGTATTATTTGAGAAAAAAAGGCAAATATGGCCCCGAAAACAACACTAGGTTCACAAAAACTGATTGCTTGTTTAAGACCAAGATTGAACAAATCTATGACAAGTTCATAAGTTCTCCGCCAGAACAAAATATTCGGTTGTTAACCCCGATGATAATGTTGCAGAATATATTCTTGGGTATATACTTCTTGCTAATGTTGTCTGGGATCTAGTTGACTATTTCATCATGCCTGTGAACATTGTAGAGAAATTTCTTTGGTTGTTGCTCGTTTTCGACATAACGGACTTACAACTTTATGTGTATGATTTCATGGTATCTTCACACTATTATAATATTTTTGAATCATTAGTTGATAAGTTTTCGATCATTATCCCTCTGTATTTGTCTTGCCCTGATTTCTACGGGAAACGTAATGACATTGACTTCAAGACCACAAAGACATACATTGAAAAACCAGTTACAGACCCTCTCACCATACAGTGGATGGTTGCGGAGATTCCACATCAAAAGGAATGATCACTGTAAAAAAACAATTCTCTCTTTCTAGATATTTAATTATTTTTTTATAATCATTTGTTAAATAATTAAAAAAAATTATGCAATCATTGTGGTGTATTTGTGGCTGCTTTTGCGGAGTATGTCAGCCTTGGAGATTTTTCAATCATTCAGAAGGCCTTTCTGATATTGACCAACACCGTAGACGCTATGGAGCTCTCCTATGGGACTATGCTATAAAGAAGCAAGAACATGGTCCAATCAGTGAAAGTGAGGTAACATGCAGACTAGCAAGGAGGAAGGGTGCTCTTGCTAAAAATGAGAAGACTAGAGTACAGAGAAAGAAGAAATAGGGTTTTGTGTTCCTAGTTTAGTTGTTGCTATTTTGTAGTTGAAGAAGAATACAATGTAGAAAATATGCCATTTTGGTTATTTACAGCATTGTATCTTCATTATATTAGACTTGAGTACATTGTTTTGTGAGAATACAACTTGCCTATGATTAATCTTCACATAATTTTTATGAAATACCTTCAAGTACTAGGTAATATCTGTATATAACTGTCAGTTGAAATAAAATTACACATTGCATACAGATGAAATAAATACTCAAATCATAGAAATAAATTATCCATAATTTATCTACAAATCATCTACATTATTACCAAGACTATAATTAACTACATTTATCCTATATTTTCCCGATAATCTGGAGTCACTTTACATTAAGGTTACTTTATTAATATCAGTTATTTTTTATATAATAAATATTAAAGTTTAACTAAACTATATAAAAGAAAAATTTAAATGCCTGACATAATACATAAAATCATATCAAACGCCAATACACAAATTGTATTATACTTCATAGTGATCTTCAAAAACTTTAACGATTACACTAAAAATCTACTAACTTGAACTCACTAACATTTATTTTGAATTAGTATTCAAGCTACATGATATTCATTTCCTTTTGGGCGCATCCTTGCAATTTCTTTTGTTATGCCCTTCACCTCCACAATTTTCGCATGACATCTTGTACTTCTTTGACTTTATTTCATCGTATGTTTTATATCTTTTCTTTTTGAGGTCTCCCTGGATACCTTTTATCTCCCGCCGGTGGCTTTACTATCTCATTCAAAATATGTTGTGGTACATTCCATTTGCTTTTATCAGGAAGAGAATTTACTGATATTTCATAGGTACCCAGAAGGCTCTTCCTTTTGTAATTCGGTGAGCAATAGTTTTCATATATTTCATTCCTGTGCCTTAATGCTGCCAACGCATGCGCACATGCAAGTTTTTCAAGTTGAAATTGTCCACATCTACATTTCTTGTTTTCTAGGCACACAATATACCGTTTCACACCATCTAACAATGTATGTACATGAACTCTTGAAGCTCTCACCTACAATTTCAAAACAAACAGAAAATATATTATATGAATCATGAAAATAGATTATCTACAACTTAACTACAAATATTCTACACCTTATTTACAACCTACAATTTGACTACAATTTAACTATAATTATCTACAATTGGACTACAATTTAGCTACAATATGGAAATACTACATATTCGGTAATTTATTTTTTCTGCACAAAATAGACAGATCTTACCCTAAGCTTGTAAGATAATATTATGTTGTCATCCAATTCTTTGTTGTATTTGTACCCAAGGTATGCGAAAGTACCATTTGCCTTCAATAACTTCTCTTTCTTCCAACGCTCAATATGTTTCCTCATATACTCTAATAGGTAAAATATTGGCAGCTCTCTTGCCTCTTTTGTTACAGTATTCAACGACTCGGTAATGTTTGATGCCCTAGTAAAAGTTCTATCCAACGTTGCATGTACTCTTGACCATCTATGATACCCAATATCATATAGGTAAGATTTTACACGTGTGTCTACCTCTTCAATCTTCGACATCTTTTCATTAAATTTATCCAGAGTGTATGACCGTGCTGGAGCAAAGTATAATTCATGTAATTATATATTTCCCTTCTTGAATTTGGACCTTATATTTGTCCAAATATTCCACTTGCAAGAGTAGTGTGGCATGACATGATAGACAATCGGTGCTGCCTTCAGTATACTCTCATTCTTATCTGAAACAACACACATTGAAGGTCTTTCACCATATGCCTGCTTGAATTGCTCAATGAACCACTGCCAAGATGCGTCGTTTCAGAATCAACCACAGCATATACCAAAAGGCAATATTGTACCTATATTATTAATTCATAAAATGTTAATTGGCAGATTTGAAAATGTATGTAAAAATATAATTGAATAACAACTACAATATATATTCAGAATATAGATAATTTATCTACATTTCAAGTAATAACTACAAAATAACTACAATTTAACTACATTTTATAGACTGCCTACAAAATAACTATACTATTTTTGTACTTTTTACCTGTTGCATCCATGGTGCTTGCTGTCAGCATAATCCCCATGTAGGCTGACTTTAAGAATGTCCCATCAACCACTATTATTGGCCTACAATATTGCCAACTACTTAATGATGTACAAAGAGCAA
Organism: Nicotiana benthamiana; assembly: GCA_034376525.1. NCBI lineage: Eukaryota > Viridiplantae > Streptophyta > Magnoliopsida > Solanales > Solanaceae > Nicotiana > Nicotiana benthamiana. Next base: position 88,328,629 of record CM067335.1, read on the forward strand.
CAAATGCGTATAAGAAACAATCAATTATTGCCTTCTTCAATTTAACAACAGAACCAGGATAAGACTCCTCAAGAATATAAAAATATTTGGGTAATTTGCTGTAGGAGTTAGTCGGATTCCCTCTCAAAAACTGTAAAGCCTTTTCCTTTGCTCTCCATGCTTGCATGTAGCTTAGGTTTAGTCCATGTTCGGATAAGATGTTAGTAAACAGTCTTAGGATCACAATACTTTAGAACGACCATGCTACCAACTACAGCTGCAGTACGTTTGCGCTGTATGAATGTTTCGTCCATTAAGGAGCATGTGTGTTGTCGGATGAAACTCCTTATCTTGAACATTGCAGAATCATTAATTGACGTTGCTTGAAGTACCATTTACAGTTTTCAGCAACGCATACAAACCAGTAGCTACAAAAAAACTACAATATTTAATACATACTATAAATGTAGATGCAATAAAAAGGACTATTTTAACATAAATCGTCATAAACTACCATTTAACTATAATTACACTACATTTTAACTACAATTTGTAAAACCACATGTACTCACTAAAACACTGCTTTTAATGATTTTTTCTCCACAAATAACTATGTACCTTCTATGACTAGATGTTTTTACTCTGAACTGGAACTTATGCATCATAGAAAAGTTCTTCATTGCAGCAACTATAGTTTGCGTGTCCTGATACACTTGTCCTTCTTCAATATATGTTTGCGTAGATTCTGTTATTATTTCATTTGATATTCCTCAATAGCTGGAGAGGAAGGAATGTCAAGTAACTGTAAGGATCCAGACGAACCTGCATCAACATATAGATAAAATAGTAACTATGTAGATAATTTTGAAAACAACATTGCTTTATCCTCTTCAGTACATTATTGATGTAGTTTAATTGTAGGCAAATGTAGTAATATTGTAGATAACACACTAAAATCATAACTCTATTCAATGTCGAATTATACAAATCTGCACTTGTGTTATCGTTGGTGATTGCCAATTCCATATTGAAATCTCTTACACTGGATACGAACCTAAGTTTTTATTCTCCTTTTGGTCTCCATATACACACAAACCCCCATATCATTCCTAATCTCCATTGGAGGACAATTGTCATTCACCATGTATTTGATTTCTATAATTTTTTCTGATATATCAATGGATAATTGTTCTGTAATTGTGGAAATCAAAATTTTGTAGCTTGCATTGTCATCTACCACAATAGCATCAACTTTAAAATATTTAAATCTGCCATAGTTATCCCAATTTCCATTCAATTTTATCATGATTAGGATTTTGACATGATTTTGTGTAGTTGAGAGAAAAAAGATGAAGAACTGATTTGAATTCTACAATTTGTATTGTATTTGTTGAAGCTTTTGAAGCTCTACATTTTTTTTTTGAATTGTAGTGACAAAGAGAATTACGCAGCTCACAAATCTCTTTCCGTTTCAAATTTCGAATTTAATATGGAAAAAATCAGTCGTAGATTTTGTGCTTTATTTTTCGCGCGTTTTAAATGGCAGATTCCGCCTAATTATGAATTAGTATATAAATTATAGTTAAAGTGTGAACTGGACAGGTAATTAATAAAATATACACATATTTAATAATAAAGTTTCATATATGATATACTTAAAAAAAATCACAATATAATTGTGGTTATTACAGCTTGTCCGTTTTGACAGCTTTATATGCAAGGATACCAATGTTTCCTATGTCCCATCATAAATTGAATTCTCTTGTATTACTTTTTGAGATCCAGATTAATAGCCTTTAGGAGCATGTAACATTACTACATTAGATAACACGAGTTTTAAGTACTTTTTCTGTTTGCATCACGAGCCACTTTTCTTTTTCATTCTCACTGTTTCCCAAACAAAATGACTGGTTATTCTTTTTTGTTTTCCTTAAAATTAAGGCTACCTTTTTATCAAAGAATGTTTTAACATTCTATATTTGTCCTAAAAATGTAATGTATGACTTACTGTTACTTTTCTCAAGGTTTTTTCTCTATCTTATTCTAGCAATAAAAACAAATTTCACCAAATGATCAACTATATTTACAATAAATATCTATGTAGAGTTAACTCGGACATTAATTCTTGAATGTTATGAAATAATATAAAGACAAGAACAATAATGCAAGAATAGAGAGAGAAGTATTCTTATTGATACTTAGAGATTGTTAGGGGTGATTTACAATGGTAGAAGACCCCTTTATTTATAGGGAGAGAAATGACTTAGCTTCAAGCTAAAACTCTTAGACATTCACTCTAAATAGAGTTCTATTTTATAACACTCCCCCTTGAATGTCTATTCAAATAATGTGCCTCGTTAAAACCTTAAAACCAAAACCCAATGGGAAAAATTAAAGAGAAGGAAAAAGAGTACACATGTTTGAATATGCGCCTATTGGTTGCCTCGTTAAAAACCTTGCAAGGAAAACCCAGTGGGACAAAACCTTGTAAGGGAAAAAGAGTGCAACGCGCATTAACTCCCCCTAATGAGTACATCAATTTATATCCTTGAGCATTTGCATTCCAATTTTGTGCATCATCTTCAAAACGATCTTTGGTAGAGATTTGATAAATAAATCAACCATATTGACTTGAACAAATATTCCGCACCTTAAAATCATCATTCTTGATAGATATGAACATCTTCATATAATGTCGTGGAATAACTCTTCAATATCTCCATAGATGCATTCTCAATGCCATCATGCTTATAGTTATGGCAAGATACATTTGTACACAAATTGTACTAAGGATGTGGTACTTCAGGACCAAGAATTGCATATGCTTCAAGCAACTTAAATCTTTCAAGTTAAGTCATATAAATCACATAATAGACTTTAGATGCATATCAAGTTTTCATGTCATGCTAAACAAATAAGATATCTAAAACTGATATACATACATTTGACTTCATACTTTCAAGCATTTGAACTATAGGTTCAAAACTACATGTCTTTCATATGGAATCAATTCTTCTTGAATTGTATCTCTTCCATTTAGTTACTTTCTTTGGGTCAGCAAATGCGTATAGCATGCTTTGCAATATGTTGCAATTGAATTATCCCTTTTATGAACTTCAGGTTCATATCATGATATTCAGGGATATACATATACAAATGATAATTCATCCCATGTAACCTTTTCTCAAGTGTTTATCATGTCTCCCCCTCATGTTAGAAAAGCTAACTTGTTTCCTCAACTTTGGGAAATCATCTTTGTGCATTATCATGTCAATATACACGGCACATTAATAATAAGATGAAATTATTTGGTTCCTGACCCTGAACCACTTGTGAGGGGAGAATATAATATACTCTCGTATACAACGTATATCAAACTGATATATATAACTTTGTTCTCATAAGAAACAGTTTAGCTATTAAGTGGAAGCACTCAATAATTATCTTGCTAAACCAACTTTGATATAAACCAACTTATCAAGATGAACTATCTTGAGTAGAAAATCTGGAAATTATGCTCGAAGTTAGATTACTGAGCAATTTACCTCGCAAGCACCGGCCAGGCTGCGGGTTAATAACAATTGCGCATGTAACCATATCATAGATGCATCATATGTGGTATACATGGCAGGTGAATGGGCCCATATTCACCTTTGATATTTCCAGAATTTATGGGCTTCAACCCGAACTCTTTAGTTGGTCAGTTCATTAATGAGAACAAGTGATACAAGAGAATTCGTAAAGAACTTTCTAGTTCTTTGATATTCACCTGTGTGAATTTGCACATCATACTTAAAATGAGATGGCTAATACGAATGCTAACTGAACAAATTATCAATATTGGTAAACTTCAAATTTACACCATGACATGTGCACTTATCAATAAACTTCAGGTTTATTATGACATGGGTTTTTATACCAATAGATATCTACTTTATTGTGGCATTCTTTTGTTTGTGTAGTACAAACTGGAGAACAAAGCGGGTAGCTTTTCATATACAAATTACCCCGCTACAAGTTGTAGTAATAGGAGATATCAAATCCTTCCTTTATTTATAGTCTCAATATAATCAATCGCTTTCGCGTGTACTTTGGAAACTGAATAAGTTTCTTTGAGACTTACTACAGCACAATACTCAATTGTGTTTCTCCAACATAGTAATAATTGGCTCTTCTAGAGCTCTCAATTAATTTTGTACTACCACAGATTCATCAACATCCATGTGGTGAATATCTTTCTTAAAGAGAAAGTTATACCATTATGGTCATGTCAAACTTATATGCAAGATATGTTTCTTGCATTATCGTTGTCCTTTAATAGTCATATTTCCAAAATACTTTGGCGTACAATAGGTACGTGACCAACGATCATTCATGCCATATATCATCTCAAACCTCCTTCTAGGGGTGAGTGTGGTATCATCTCAAACCTCCTTCTAGGGGTGAGTGTGGTATATTTAATACCAATTTCATGTTCATATTCTTCCAATAATGAATATGTATTCGTGAATCAGATGTTGTCACATTCACTTCGGGGATATGTGATTTTGTTATCCTTTTCAAATCTATAAATGCGTCAGGCATTTGATTTGCTATTCTTTGCAAATGGATAATCTTTTGTGCCTCTTTCACAAATAGAGGTATGTGGATCAAAATGAGATAATGATGCATTTTTCCACAAAATTTCCCGTTTGGTTTCACCAACTTCTCCCCCTAATTTTGGGAAAAGTGTCTCATCAAATTGACAGTCTGCAAATCGTGCAGTGAACAAATCTCCTGTCAATGTTTCGAGGTAGCGAATAATGGAGGGCGATTCAACCTCAACACATATTCCTAACCTTCTTTGCAGACCCATTTTGGTGCGGGATGGCGGTGCTACAGGCACATATACTGCGCATCCAAAGATTCTTAAATGGGATATATTGGGTCCATGACCCAAAACCAATTGCAACGGGGAATATTTGTGTCAATTCGTCAGTCAGAGACAAACTAGCATTGCTGCATGCAAAATGGCGTGTCCCCAAACCGAAGTGGGCAGCCGACGAACTAGTATTGCTGCATGCAAAATGGCGTGACCCCAAACCAAAGTGGGCCCGACGAACTAGTATTGCTGCATGCAAAATGGCGTGAACCCAAACCGAAATGGGCAGCCTCGTTTTCATGAAGAATTCAAGATTATTCTCATCTATTGTCTCAATATGATATCCATTTTGAATGATATCTTTAAAACTCAACAAGTTCCTTTTAGACTTGGAGGAGAACATTGCGATTGATATCATTAAAACTCAACAAGTTCTTCTTAGACTTGGAGGAGAATATTGCATTCTCTAAGATAAACGTCGTGCCTTTGGGCAGAGTTACAGTTGCTCTTCCGGAGCCTTCAATCAATTTACTTCCCATGGTTTGACATATAAAAGAAAATACACGAACATAAGAATAAACAAGTTCAATTCGTTTGTGTCACATAATATTTTCAAAATCTGCTGCGGTCAGTTTGACAAACTAAATCAGATAGTCGATTATATGGATTACTATGCAGCTTGAATATTTCAGTTTAAGCATTTTCTTCAAACAATCGATTGTTAAACACAAACAATCGATTGTTGAACATTGACAATCGATTGTTAAACACACACAATCGATTATTTGCTATTTTGAAAAACTTCAGATCACACTGTCTTAAGACAATCGATTGTTAAACGTAGACAATCGATTGTCGGCTTATTTCGAAAAATTCCAGAGCACTGTCTTAAGACAATCGATTGTTAAATATAGACAATCGATTGTTAGCTATTTTGAAAAATTCCAGAGCACACTGTCTTAAGACAATCGATTGTTAAACATAGACAATCGATTGTTGACTATTTTTGAAAAATTCCAGATTACACTGTCTAACGACAATCGATTGTTAGACATAGACAATCGATTGTGGATGATTATTGAAAAATTCCAGATTACACTGTTTTAAAGACAATCGATTGTTAAACATAGACAATCGATTGTTGACTGTTTTTGAAAAGTTCCAGATCACACTGTTTTAAAGACAATCGATTGTTAAACATAGACAATCGATTGTTGACTGTTTTTGAAAAATTCCAGATCACACTGTTTTAAAGACAATCGATTGTTGATCATTGACAATCGATTGTTTTGCAGTTTTTATGCGAAATATGAGATAACCGACTAGTTTTTCAGGTTAGTCGATTACCTCTACTGGAAAGTAAAAATATTATTGATATTTGAGCATATTGATACATTCTAAAGAACTAATACTAACATTATATCATGAACTAACTAATACGAGCTAATACTAATGGCTATTAGTTTATTCATTCACTAATACAAACAAATAAAATCAAACAGCTCCATCTTCTTTCATCACGGATCCATCACTGATTAGGTGGTCTATCTTCCCCTCGGGTTGCTCAAAGAAGTCTGCCACATCCAAGTGGGTGATGTCAAAGTTGTCGTCAGAGACAAAATTCATTTCAGGGCGTTTACTCTTTCGAGATGCTTGATAAAGGTCAACCAAATGTCATGGTATAAGGCAAGCCTTTGACCAGTGCCCGTTTCCACCGCAACGATAATATATAGTTTATAAACTATTTGCTTTTGGATTCTTATCGTATCGTGCTTGTGGCAGAGTGACCAACTTCAGGTTGTCATATCTCCTCTTTAAGCCATTCCACAAGATGGGTGGATCTTTGACTGTGATATATTCAATTTTCAAACCTTCATCAAGGTGATGGCGCAAGAAAATCAAGGCCTTAGCATAGTTTCAAACCTTCATCAAGGTGATGGCGCAGGAAAATCAAGGCCTTAGCATAGTTTTGGGTGGATGCATAATTTCTGTCTTTAATGGCGTCTCCAAGACCCATAGCATCTAAGTGGATTTCTGCATCCAACACCCATGTCATATAGTTCTTGCCCGAAATTTCAAGGGCAACGAACTTTCTTTTCATAATGTCAGACATAAAACAAATTTACATCAAGAGCGTGTTCATACTTACGGGCTCTATTACAATTATCACATTCACTTCAGGGAATGGATCATAATCATGTGCTTTACACAATCTCATGTCAAATATCACTTCCATAAAGTGAAAGATTATTTTGAGAATCTTTATTATTCTCATTATCACAATAATGACGATTATAATTTCGTCTATTGCCACGTCCACATCCATTGATACCTTTACGGTAATAATTTTGTCTTCTTTCAGACTTATCATATACTGCTTCCACATTCTCTAAAGGGAATGGAGCAAATTCAATGGGACGGATTTTTAATTCTTTGCCCACAATCATACATGAATTTAATCATGGCAGGACATAGAGATTTAACCACATCATGTGGTTATAATTTCTTACACACTCCATTAGAGTTATAATCAAACTTTGTTGTCTATGTTTGTATATAAAATCAAATTATAGAATTCCAAGAATTTGAAAGAGAAAAGTAAATTACTTACCTTTAAGGTATACCAATAAATGTTGTGATATCAAATATACCTCTTGAGTTTCCATTACTTTATGATATACCATCTCTTCTATTTTCTGTATAGAAAATCTTCTGAATTTTCTAGCCCATGATTTATATTTGCCCTTGGCCAGAAGTTTGAACATGCATGTGCTGCCAGCCGTGAGTGTAGAAATTTTCTCATCATTTGGTTTCGGTTCTATCAAAACTGAAAGAACAAAAATAACAAACAAACACAAAATCGAAGGTAGTGTAATTGTCACTGTAATAACCCACAACTGGCGAATTGAACTCCAGCAGCTATGGAAGCCACCATTATTATCTTCCATTAGTCATTACCTGCCATCAAAATACAGGTCACAAACAAAAGTTAAAACAATTGAAAATTTCAATTGGTTAGAGACTCGTGCTGATAACGTGTTATGAAATAATATAAAGACAAGAACAATAATGCAAGAATAGAGAGAATAGAGAGAGAGAAGTATTCTTATTGATACTTAGAGATTGTTAGGGGTGATTTACAATGGTAGAAGACCCCTTTATTTATAGGGAGAGAAATGACTTAGCTTCAAGCTAAAACTCTTAGACATTCACTCTAAATAGAGTTCTATTTTATAACATTGAATATTTTTTAAATAAGATTTTTAAAAACTATATAAGTTACTATTAATTTATAATTAAATAATTCAAAAAGTATTAAAAATCATAAAGAATTATTTTTAATGAATAATATTATGATAAAACAATTGCGCCAGAACTATTAAGTTAATGATTGTGCAAGTCAAAATACAATTCATGCGTTTGCTGACCATTGCGTGGGACTGGCAATTATGTAAAAAGTCTCTCGAACATGTAAATACCATTTCCTTTCCGCCTCTTCCAATCTCCTTCTGTATGCACTTACCTCCATTTCTTTTTCATCAAACAATACCATGAACATATCCCACACTCCGGCCGACAATACAATCTGCGCAACAGAACCCCCCAGATATCGGATCAATGCAAATAGATGACTCCCACGCCCTAAACCAGACGCAATCTTTGTACAAACACTGCTATCAGATACAAATCTTTCCCCAACCCTAGCAAACCCAAATACCCGAAGTATCACCCTAGACCTAGCAGATGAGAATGCTTTGGACGCTGACAACGAAGATACAGTCATCCCTATTACTGCAAATGATAAATCTCGGCTATACGAGCCATGGAGGTGCTCGGTCATCGTAAAGTTGTTTGGCAGGAAGATAGCCCACCATATACTTAAGAACAAACTCACAGATCTTTGGAAACCAATGGAGGAAATTCCCTTCATCGATCTAGGCTCAGAGTTCTTTCTTATAAAATTTTAAAAAGAAGAGAATATGTTCAAGGCTTTACATGGTGGTCCATGGTTTATACTAAACCACTTTCTATCAGTTCGTAGATGGGGACCTAAATTCACTGCCTCATCAACTCAACTTACATACTCGGCGCTATGGGCAAGGCTACCTAAATTTCCCACTGAGTTCTACGACTTAGATATACTTCAACGCGTTGGATCCAAACTTGGCAAGCTCCTTAGGGTTGATTCATGTACCTCATCCACCACTACGGGTAGATATGCACGAATCTGTATTGAGGTGCCCTTGGAAAAGCCTTTGAAAACCCACGTTAATATTGGTCATCATAGACAGCAAGTCCACTATGAGGGGCTAAACCTACTCTGTACAACTTATGGTTGTTTGGGACATGCTAAAACTATCTGTCCTCTTCTACTATGGAATCATTAGAAGCTACTACTATGCAGGTTCCTCCAATACCAAAAATAGAGAAAGATAATGAGTGGCATCTGGTAGAATTTCCAAGAAGATCTAACAATGACTACAAGAATTCTAAGGTAGCCATGAACAGAGCAATTGGACCAGCTGCATCACGCAAGCAGCAACTTGAGCCAGGTAAGTCCTCTATCTCTTACGGACCACAAATGGACTCTACCAAACTAGGTCACCCTAAGAAGGCCCAACCCACCATTGCAGGTATTAACTCCTTTAGTAGGATAGCCCATTTGGATAGCACTACTACAGGCCCAAGCCCCTTAATTGACCAATCGGAACAACTAGTTAGTCTACAAAATAATTTACAGATTGCTTCTAATCCTAAACTACCTCTGATTGGCCAACTTAGCTCTCAAAAAACTTTGACACCTCCTACTTTAGATTGCTTGCCAGCTAGCTATGAAATTACAGCTGCTCAATCACTCCCATATTCTACCACATGCATCTGACCTGGGTTTTTTTTCGCCACTTACCCACATGCTGCCACCTCATTTACTTCCTCCAAGTCACCTTACTGTCACCCAACTAAACCAATCCTTGCATAACAACTTTGCTCCCACTCCATCACTACTTGACATCTCCTCATCACCCATAAGCCAGCGTAATACAGGTTTGCATGCTATAGTAATTCATGCAGACACAATCCTAATGAACACTCCTTCTAAGGGTCACAATGATTACACTCCACGTGACACTCATACTGCTACAAACCCTACTCCTCATCTGCCTATCCCTTCTACTAATTATCAACAAAAGCAACGTAACCCACATCACTGCACATTATCTCCATTTCTACAGCCAGACTTAATCATAGAACATCAACCCAACTACAACTTAGACCATGTCGCGTCCAGTGATAACACCCAACATTCAGTACGCATCCATGCAGGAGAACATCCAAGTAAACAACCATTTATTCCATCTTCCACGACTGATTATCCAGGGACCCCAGGTACCTCACATCTCCACTCCAATGTTCCACACATCTCAAATCATCTCCACGGATCAACCTCTCCAATCTTGGCTGGAGATAGGGTTACAGGGTTATGCACTGACATTCACTATGGAGCTGAATGGTCAGTAGGTGATTCTCCTAATCCAAAATCCTTCACACCTTGCCGAGATTGTAACAGAGGGGATGAGGTTGGGTTTAGATGCATACACTCAAAATCAATGGCTCACCACCCAAACTCCACTACTGTTGAAGACTTACCCAAACTCCTCGACTCAACACTAGGCTTACCCAATGAACCCCTCGAACCTCCATGCAACTCCATGCAAACCCAGTCATAGATCTGATGCCCTTCTATCCACCACATCACATGGGACAAGTGTTTGCACCATGGTTCCAGTCTCTCAACTCCTTCAACCCACTCTCCCCTTATACAATTCCTCTAAGCCTGACAGACAGCTTGAGCCCACTAGAGACCCCCCGCCTCACACACCTCCACCCTCACAACACGTACTAGACAGTCCTACAAGGCAAGAACTCTCGGAGGTTCTACTGGAAATGAGGGAAACAAGGACGGAATTCTTATGGCTAAAGGGGATCCTTCTCTACGACCTCAAAGAACAGTATGGAAAAAAAATCATTCTCAAATGTCCACCAGAGCTAGCAGCATGCAGTCTCAATTTCCGTCAACCTCTAAACCCAACAATAGGAAAATATGCCATGGTAATTATTCCAACGATTCATCAGACCCCTCAGGCAGTGATCTGGAGCAGATGACACCACATGCTTGTCTCAAGTACCAGTAGAACCTACCATCTACCCTAGTTCTTTTATGAATATGATAGTTTGGAATTGTAGAGGTTCCCATAACCCAGAATTTAGGCATCATTTCCATTCTTTACTAGACAACCATAGGCATGTGCTTGTCATATTGCTTGAAACTCACATGCATGACATTTATAGACTTCGAGATGACTTTAGTTTTACTCATATGGCTCAAGTTCCATCTAATGGACTCTTAGGGGGTTTAGTTGTTCTTTGGAAGGAAGAAGGAATCACAGTTTCAGAAGTAAGCCTTTCAGCACAGGAAATTCATTGCATGGTCTAGGTATGTGCTAATAAACCCCCTTGGTTATTATCTGCTGTGTATGATAGTAATTACGCACATATTAGACAATCACTTTGGGATAGTTTAATAACTGTTAAAAGTAACTTTGATATGCCTTGATTGTTAGGTGGAGATTTTAATGAAATTATGACCCATACTGAAAAATTAGGGGTCTGCCTATTAGTAACACTCGAGTAGATAGGTTCTTACACTGTTTAAACTCATGCAAATTACTAGACCTAGGATTTCCATGGTAGTAAATTCACTTGGTCCAATAAACGTAGATTTGGTCATACTATTATGGAAAGACTTGATCGTTTCCTTGCTAACTATGACTGGATTAATATACATCCAGAGGCGGTGGTAACACACCTTCCTCGAACTTATTCTGACCACTGTCCTCTTCTAATCACCTTAGAACCTCCTATTATACTATCTCATAGAATATTTAGGTTTGAAACAATGTAGACAACTCAATTCCCCACTTTAGTTCGTAATATTTGGTCTGGAGCTCATAATTTGCCTCAAACCACCAAAATCTTCCAAGCTGCTGTTACATTGTGGAACAAACAACAATTTGGTAACCTCTTCGCACAAAAAAAAAAAACTTCTTGCAAGGCTAGCACGAATTCAAGCTTCTCCCCATTATCCTTCTAGCTTGTTCTTGTAAAATCTTGAAATCGAGCTATCATTACAATATAGTAATATTCTCATGATAGAAGGACAATTTTGGAAGCTGAAATCACGTATAAATTGGTTAAATGGCGGTGACACAAATACTAGGTTCTTTCATTTAACTACCATCAATAGACGTAGAAGAAATAGAATATATTGTCTTCGTGACTCCGTTGGTAACTGGATCTCCCACAGCGAACTATAATAGTAGAAGTATTAAACTACTTTAGAAATACCAAAGGGAAAGCATCTTACATGCTTCTGAAGTTAGATTTAGAAAAATCTCTTAACAGATTAGAATGAGATTTTATTAGAAGAACTCTTACTTTTATCCAGCTTCCCCCTTTAATGATCCAGTTAATTATGCCTTGTGTTACAACCTCTTCAATTTCAATTCTGCTTAATGGATCTAGAACCCCTTTTTTACACCTACAAGAGGTATTCGTCATGGGGATCCTCTATCCCCCTATTTATTTATCATGTATATGGAAATGCTTTATCGTAGCATTTCACTATCGGTAGATTATCTACAATGGCAACCCCTCAAATTATCAGCCAAGGGGCCTTCCTTATCGCACCTCATTTTTGCTGATGATATTATCTTACTATCAAAAATTACCAAAAAAAGTACTCATGACATCATAGGTGCTCGATCACTTTACCACTTATTCTGACCAAAAGATAAGCTTTGAAAAATCTAGAGTATTTTTTTCTAATAATACTAATCTTGATGATAAAAATTATATCCTAGAATCTACTCCTGTCAAATCAGGTAACGTATTTGGTAAATACTTGGGCTTTCCAATGTTTACAAAAAACATAAGAATGAAGAATCGTTTAGCGGGTTGGAAAACGAATTTTCTAACCATGAATGGTAGAGCTACTATTATAAGATCAACCTTGAGTAATCTACCAAATCATATTATGCAATACATTAGAATTCCAACTCATGTTCTTAATAAAAGGGAACAATACCAAAGAAACTTCCTCTGGGGCACCACTGTGACAAAAAAGAAATTACATCTCCTTAAATGGGACATAGTAACAACCCCAAAAACTCGTGGAGTTCTAGGTATTCAAAAGCTGGAAATAAAAAATAACGCTCTATTAGCAGGCCTAGCTTGGAGATTCTTTCAATCTCCCCAAGAATTATGGACTAAGATTCTTACTAATAAGTATTTAAATAAAAAATCTACTACTAACGCCTCCAGAACTTTGATTAATATTCTACATGGTTGGAATTACTGCCAAAGGGGAATAAAATGGAGAATAAGAACTTTAGGAATATCAGTGTGTGACATGATCCTTGGATTAAACCAAGCACAACATTACGTTCCTTAATTCCAGGACCATTAATTGCCGAACAAGACGCACTTACAATTTCAAAAATACGTACACCGTTAGGTTGGAATATTGACAAAATTCCTTTTCAGTTGGGACATAGTTTGTTAACTCAAATAAATAATACTTACAACTCTCGACTAAACATCAACCATGACTTTCTCTATTGGGGCCACACTCATAATAATACATTTCCACCAAATCCATATATAATCAACTTGAGGACCACCGCTATGTGCCTACTAATCAAAGTGTCACCTATACATGGCTTTGGAAACTCCCTATTCATCCAAAACTTAAGGGTTTCATATGGATCCTTTGTCACAATAGACTACCAACTAGGGCTTACATAAAACATATTCAAGCTATTCCAATGCTATTTGTCTTTTTTGTGAAAAGGCAGAAGAAAATTTAAATCACATCTTCCTCGCGTGTGACAATTCTAAAAACCTTTGGCAACAGTTGGGACTCACCACTAACATTGCTGCCATCATAAACATCCAATGTGCCCATACTTGGGTTCGCCAGCTTTTACTTAATACTCATGCAACCTTCCCCTATCATATCAAACCCCAAACATTCCTTCCCTATACCTTATGGCATATTTGGAATACGCGCAATAAAACCTTTTTTAAACATACTAAGAATAACATCTCTCTCTTATTACACAACACTCTATTGAGTTTACCTATTTAGCTTCTTACAGTCACAAAATAATCCATAAACAAAAAATTCATAAGGATATAAAATGGAAACCACCTCCTAACCAATGCTACAAACTCAATATTGATGGTGCATTTTCAAATACCAAGTCTGGCTTTGGAGGATTAATTAGAAACTCTTCTGCTGACTGGATTCTTTGTTTTGCTGGAGCTGCACCTTATGTATCATCCATTTTCTCAGAACTATATGCTTTAGCACAAGGACTGAAATTAGCTTATGAACATAACTTAACACCTATGGATATAGAAGTGGATGCGAAAGGTATACTCATGCTACTACAATCACAAAATATGGAACTCTCTAACTTAATTACTGATTGCAGGTACTATCTGGACAGGTTGGGTGATCCAATGGTTCGACATGTGTGCAGGGGACAAAATATGGTAGCAGATCAGTTAGCCAAAAATGGACACCATTTTGGCGAAAACTACTTGCCACAGATCTTCCCGGATGTCCCAAATTTTGTTGTTTTATGTCTTGTAAAGGATAAGTCGGAACTACAACTACTACAAACCAGTTTGGATGATAATAAGATGTATATGTATGGTTGTTGTGATGATATCTCCAATAGGAAGACCCTGACAACCGCCAGTAATGTTACAGTTTGTAATCGGTTGCCATCTAGGCATCAACCCCGTACGCACTTTTAATTAGTAATATAAAAGTCAAAACACAATTCAAGGTAAACATGATAAAAGTGTTCGAACAAAACAAAAATTTATACTCATTAATTTATATGAAAGATTCAAATGATGTAGTTATTTGAATTGGTATAGATATAGATTTTTTTCGTTGTATCAAATATTTGTTTCAAAAATAGGAGTTAGCTTTTAATTTGGTGAAGCGTATTTAAAATCAGCTGAAGAGGCACATAGCCGTTATGTCCGCTGGAAGCGTCCAGAAGTAGGAGAAATACTTAACTACCGTCGGTTTTTTAATATCAAAAATAAATTCCACGTAATTTTATTGGTTATATGGAAAGCATAGAAAAACAAAATGGTTGTTCTTGTTATAAACTAAAGCAAAAGACAAGAACAATATAACAAGAACAATAGCAATAGAGAGAAGAGTAGAGAGAGTTCTTCTTATTGAGTTGAGAGGGGTCTCAAGGGATGATTTACAATGGTAGGGGGCACCTCTATTTATAGGGGAGAGGAAGATTTAGCTACCACTAATAGAACTCTAAAATCTCTCTAATTAGATACATTAAAGACATTCACCTTAAATAGAAGTGTAAGAATCTTCCATTTCATAACACTCCCCCTTGAATGTCTATTCAATGATGTGCCTCATAAAACCTTAAAACCAAAACCCAATGGGAAAAATTAAAGTAAGGAAAAAGAGTACACATGTTTGAATATGCGCCTATTGGTTGCCTCGTTAAAAACCTTGCAAGGAAAACCCAGTGGGACAAAACCTTGTAAGGGAAAAAGAGTGCAACGCGCATTGACTCCCCCTAATGAGTACATCGATTTATATCCTTGAGCATTTGCATTCCAATCTTGTGCATCATCTTCAAAACGATCTTTGGTAGATATTTGATAAATAAATCAACCATGTTGACTTGAATAAATATTCCGCACCTTGAAATCATCACTCTTGATAGATATGAACATCTTCATATAATGTCGTGGAATAGCTCTTCAATATCTCCATAGATGCATTCTCAATGCCATCATGCTTATAGTTATAGCAAGATACATATGTACACAAATTGCACTTAGGATGTGGTACTTCAGGACCACGAATTGCATATGCTTCAAGCAACTTAAATCTTTCAAGTTAAGTCATGTAAGTCACATAATAAACTTTAGCTGCATATCAAGCTTTCATTAGTGATACTAAACAAATAAGATATCGAAAACTGACTATACATACCTTTGACTTTTATCTTTCAAGCATTTGAACTATAGGTTCAAAACTACATGTCTTTCATATGGAATCAATTCTTCTTGAATTGTATCTCTTCCATTTAGTTACTTTCTTTGAGTCAGCAAATGCGTATAGCATGCTTTGGAATATGTTGCAATTGCATTTCCTTTTTATGAACTACAGGTTCATATCATGATATTCGGGGATATACATATACAAATGATAATTCATCCCATGTAACCTTTTCTCAAGTGTTTATCATGTCTCCCCCTCATGTTAGTAAAGCTAACTTGTTTCCTCAACTTTGGGAAATCATCTTTGTGCATTATGTCAATATACACAACACCTTAATATAAGATGAAATTATTTGGTTCCTGACCCTGAACCACTTTTGAGGGGAGAATATACTCTTGTATACAACTTATATCAAACTGATATATACAACTTCGTTCTCATAAGGAACAGTTTAGCTATTAAGTGGAAGCACTCAATAATTATCTTGCTAAACCAACTTTGATATAAACCAACTTATCAAGATGAACTGTCTTGAGTAGAGAATCTGGAAACTATGCTCGAAGTTAGATTACTGAGCGATTTACCCCGCAAGCACCGGCCAGGCTGCGGGTCAATAACAATTGCGCATGTAACCATTCCATAGATGCATCATATGTGGTATACATGGCAGGTGAATGGGCCCATATTCACCTTTGATATTTCCAGAATTTAGGGGCTTCAACCCGAACTCTTTAGTTGGTCAGTTCATTACTGAGAACAAGAACTTCTAGTTCTTTGATATTCACCTATGTGAATTTGCACATCATACTTCAAATGAGATGGCTAACATAAATTATCAATATTGGTAAACTTCAAATTTACACCATGACATGTGCACTTATCAATAAACTTCGGGTTTATTATGACATGGGTTTTATACCAATAGATATCCACTTTATTGTGGCATTCTTTCGTTTGTGTAGTACAAACTGGAGAACAAAGCGGGTAGCTTTTCATATACAAATTACCCCGCTACAAGTTGTAGTAATAGGAGAATCAAAGCCTTCCTTTATTTATAGTCTCAATATAATCAATCGCTTTCGCGTGTACTTTGGAAACTGAATAAGTTTCTTTGAGACTTACTACAGTACAATACTCAATTGTGTTTCTCCAACATAGTAATAATTGGCTCTTCGAGAGCTCTCAATTAATTTTGTACTACCACAGACTGAGGTTCGAGATCCTCACATTCTTGCATTCCGTATTTTCAAGAGTCTGAGGCTCAATAGATTCTTCGTGAATCTCGGAATTAATCAAATCATGAGCGTCCTCATGTGATTCTTTCATAGTGTCATTTAGATCGTTCTTTTTCCTCTTTCTAGGATTTCGATCTTTGGAACCTAATGGTCTGCCACGCTTCTGGCGTGCATTTGACTCATTGGATATGACACTAGATATTTGTCCAATAGGGACTTTAATACGGATCGGAACATTTTCCGCGTGAATGTGGGATTTCGTTATCCTCTTCAAGTTCGTAAATGCATCAGGCATTTGATTTGCTATTCTTTGCAAATGGATAGTCTTTTGTACCTCTTTCTTTCAAATAGAGGTATGTGGATCAAGATGAGATAATGATACATTTTTCCACAAAATTTCCCATTTGGTTTCACCGACTTCTCCCCCTAATTTTGGGAAAAGTGTCTCATCAAATTGACAGTCTGCAAATAGTGCAGTGAACAAATCTCCTGTCAATGTTTCGAGGTAGCGAATAATGGAGGACGATTCATACTCAACATATATTCCTAACCTTCTTTGCAAACCCATTTTGGTGCGGGATGGCGGTGCTACAGGCACCTATACTGCGCATCCAAAGCTTCTTAAATGGGATATATTGGGTTCATGACCCAAAACCAATTGCAATAGGGAATATTTGTGATAATTCGTCAGTCAGAGACGAACTAGCATTGCTGCATGCGAAATGGCGTGACCCTAAGCCGAAGTGGGCAGCCGACAAAGTAGCATTGCTGCATGCAAAATGGCGTGAACCCAAACCGAAATGGGCAGCCTCGTTTTCATGAAGAATTCAAGATTATTCTCATCTATTATCCATTAACTTTGCAAACGCAAGGTTGCGTGATGGCAACAAGCACACATTAGACCATCTACAGGATGCGTCTATCAAGACCATGAAATACCTAAACTACCCACTAGGTGGGTGAATAGGTCCACAAATGTCCCCTTGTATACGTTCCAGAAACTGGGGTGACTCAGTCCCAACCTTTGTTGGGGATGGTCTGATAATCAGCTTGCCTTGATAACACGAAGTGCAAGGATATTCATTATTTGAAAGAATTTTGAAATTCTTTAACGGATGCCCATATGAGCTTTCTATAATCCGTCTCATCATGGTTGATCCTGGGTGACCCAGTCGATCATGCCAAAGTACAAATGTATTGGACTCAGTATTCTTTAGATTTACTGTTGAATGTGCCTCAATTGCACTAATTCTTGTCCAATACAGGCCACAAGATAAAGACGGGAATTTCTCAATAACCCTCTTTTAGCCGGAGACATTCTTTAAAGTGAGGACGAGATATTCAAGATTATCTTCATCCATTGTCTCAATATTGTAGCCATTCCGGCGTACATCTTTAAAACTCAACAAGTTTCTTCTTAGACTTGGAGGAGAATATTGCATTCTCTAAGATAAACGTCATGCCTTTGGGCAGAGTTACATTTGCTCTTCCGGAGCCTTTCAATCAATTTACTTCCCATGGTATGACATACAAAAGGAATACATGAACATAAGAATAAACAAGTTCAATTCTTTTGTGTCACATAATATTTTCAAAATCTGCTACTAACAGTTGACTAACAAAATCAGATATGTTGTCCATAATCAATTACTATGCAGTTTGAAAATTTCAGCGTTTTTCATAAGACAATCGATTATTAAACACACAATCGATTGTTGGAACATAGACAATCGATTGTTAAACATAGACAATCGATTGTGGATGATTTTTGAAAAATTCCAGATTACACTGCCTAACGACAATCGATTGTTAGATATAGACAATCGATTGTGGGTGATTTTTGAAAAATTCCAGACCTCACTGTTTCAAGACAATCGATTGTTAGACAAAGACAATCGATTGTTGGCTATTTTTGAAAAATTCCAGAACACACTGTTTCAAGACAATCGATTGTTAGCCAAAGACAATCGATTGTTGATCAATTGTTTTTCAACTTTAATGCGAAAATAGTTGATAATCGACTAGTTTTTCAGGCTAGTCGATTACCCCCACTGGAGAATAAAAGTTTTATTGATATTTGAACATATTGAAGATATTCTAAAGAACTACTGCTAACATTGTATCATGAACTAGCTAATACGAGCTAATACTAATGACTATTAGATTATTCACTAACTAATACAAATAAGTAGAACAAAATCAAATAACTCCATCTTCTTTCATCATGGTCCCATCGCCGATTAGGTGGTCTATTTTCTCCTCGGGTTGCTCAAAGAAGTCTGCCACATTCAGGTGGGTGATGTCCTCATTGTCGTCATAGACAAAGTTTGTTTCAGGGCCTTTTCTCTTTCGAGATGCTTGATAAAGGTCAACCAAGTGTCTTGGTATACGGCAAATCTTTGACCAGTGCCCTTTCCCACCGCAACGATAACATATAGTTTCTGAACTATTTGCCTTAGGATCTTCGGGATCCCGTTTCTGCTTTCGGTGGTTATCTCTCTTTGGGGGGTGACGGACTTCTTTGGAATTTCTTCCTTGTCCACGTCCTTGGCTTTGACCCCGTTTATGACCGTGATCATGGTCCCTTTTATGTTTGGCATAATGCGAGTGCACCATATCTGCTTCAGGCAGTGGTGTAGACCCAGTTGGTCTATTTTCGTGATTTCTCATGAGCAGGTCATTATTTCGCTCAGCCACTAGTAAGAGAGAAATCAGTTCAGAGTACTTCGTAAAGCCTTTCTCTCGGTACTGTTGTTGCAGTACCATATTGGAGGCATGAAACGTTGTAAACGTTTTCTCAAGCATATCGTAATCGGAGATGTTATCTCCACATAGCTTCAGTTTAGAAGTAATTCTGAACATAGCAGAATTATATTCAGAAACGGACTTAAAGTCCTGTAGCCTCAGATGGGCCCAATCATATCGTGCTTGTGGCAGAGTGACCAACTTCAGGTTGTCATATCTCTCCTTTAAGCTGTTCCACAAAACGAGTGGATCCTTGACGGTGAGATATTCAATCTTCAAACCTTCGTCAAGGTGGTGGCGCAAGAAAATCAAGGCCTTCGCACAATCTTGGGTGGATGCTTTTTCTTTATCTTTGAGGGTGTCTCCGAGACCCATAGCATCTAGGTGGATTTCAGCATCCAACACCCATGTCATATAGTTCTTGCCCGAAATTTCAAGGGCAACGAACTTTCTTTTCATAATGTCAGACATACTCGAAAATTAAATTAGGAAGAGGGAAAATACCTTGGATTTTTGAGAATGATACTTGAGACGGTAGAGTCTCGTGCTGATAACGTGTTATAAACTAAAGCAAAAGACAAGAACAATATAACAAGAACAATAGCAATAGAGAGAAGAGTAGAGAGAGTTCTTCTTATTGAGTTGAGAGGGGTCTCAAGGGATGATTTACAATGGTAGGGGGCACCTCTATTTATAGGGGAGAGGAAGATTTAGCTACCACTAATAGAACTCTAAAATCTCTCTAATTAGATACATTAAAGACATTCACCTTAAATAGAAGTGTAAGAATCTTCTATTTCATAACAGTTCTGATGTTAAGCAATCATTTTTAATGGAGAGATTGCCATATCCCACTAAGTGAAATTATTTGTTGTTGTTGTTATCGAAAGCATAGAAAAGTTGACCCGCCACTCTTTTACCTCATTAATCATCACATCCTCTAAAAAGTCTTCAAAATAAACTTTATTATTAGCATTACTATTTTTCTCCTTCCGCCCTTCTTTTTTTTTTTTTTTCTAATTTTCTCCTTCCTTTCCAAAGTCTTCAATCCGTCTCATATTTCATCAAAGGTAATACCCTAATTAACGCTTATAATCTTCAAATCAGGGTTTGGGATTTTTGATCATTGATTAGAAGTTCCTTTGGTTGGTTTTGATGTTATCACCTGTTAATTATTGGAATTAAGTTATTTATCGTTTAATTATCGTTAAGTTCAGGTGTGGGTCTTGTAATTGAAACTGATGAGCAAAGGTCAACTTGCACTTTGCTTTATTGAAAACTGCATTTATTTCTTTTCTATTCTGAAACTTTGTTATCTTTATGATTTGGCAATTTATTGGAGCTTTCATGTTCTGATTTCTGAGAATTGAGACTGCACTCATTCTTCTTTATTTTTTTTGAACCGCGGTGGAGCGATAACTTTATTTTAGAATTAATTGCTTATTTTTCTCATGGATGCTTATGATAGTTCTGTTTTGTAATTCTAACTCCTCTTTTGTTAGCAAAAATATTTTTGATATGGGGCTTTCACTGGTTTTTTCTGGTCAATTTATTGTTGTTGGCACAAAAATTGTTGGCCAGAATTGTTAGGAAATTTGTATAGCTGTAAAGCCGAGAGAAAGCGTTTGGTGATGTACAAACTTTATCTATACCACTAATTGTCTTAATTTTTAGGTGATTTGATACTGTTCACAGCCGATACAAGTAATTGGCTCAACGTCAATGCCTTCTGTAATTTCGCCTCAGTGGCAAGAGAAAGCTAATGGATTCTTTCAATCTTCCGGTAATTCATTTGGAAACCCAATTTCAGGTATCTACCTTTATTTGGCTTTTCAATGTTTAATATTTGAGTCTTTGATGCAGGAGTGAAGTTGAAAGAAGCCGGACAGTCTACAGGATCATTTGTTGGTGAGGTTGCAAAAGATGCAAAGGGAAATGTGGGCGAGGTTGCTGAGAAAGTTGGATCAGCAGTCAAAAGTCGATGGTCGCTCCTACAGCAGCCATCAACAAGACATGCTATGCAGGAGCGCTTTATTACTGCAGCTGCTACAACCAGCTTCTTCTTGAGGAAAGGGTTTTTGGAGACAAAAGATAAGGTTGCTGTTGGAAAGATAAAAGTTGAAGAGGTACTACAAGCATGAAATCTTTGGAATGTTTTGCAATTGCGAATAATCAGCAGAGGATCAATGTGTGGTGCTCTCATTGTTTGTTCCTTCTTTTCCCGATAGAGCCATGCCCATTAAAAGACCATTGTGGTTTTTGAAGCCATTACCTTTTTATAGAACCCAAGGTGATGCCAATGTACTATTATCACTCGCTATGACCACTAGAGTTGTGAGTCATGAGGTTCTGGACCATCTGGAATCTCTTAATTTTCTTGTGTACAGAATTGACTGATGTACTTTTGTTAGATACTGATGGGGTTCATGAGTCTATCCTTTAAATAGCAGAAGGTTTTCCGTCTCAAAGCACAAAAGAAAATTGTATTTAACCCTTCTTATTAGACACAGAATGATGAAGCTTTTACGGTGTTATCAAAAGCGGAAAGTGCAAAAAAACTTTAAGCGCAAATAAAATGTGGGCTTTAATGAAGAAAGGCGCAAATGGAGAAAAACTACAAATATGTATGTGTAGTTCAAGACTAATATCTATAAGCATGAATACCAAATATATGGACGAAGAAAATTGAAGAAAATTAACGATAAAGTGAAATATTAACTGTTAGCGAAGCCTCTTCAGGATTACACGCATTGGCAAGGAAAAGTGCGCCTTAGAGCCTTGGTGACAACATTAAGTGACAACATTAAGCGAGGCGAAGCGCTCAACATGTTTTGAGCCTCGCTTCAGAGCTTAAGCACGCTTTAAGCGTTCCTTTGATAACACTGAGCTTTTTTATGCAACTTCCACTCAAAGCTCATCCATTACTAGCATATTTTGATGCTACGAGATTTACGTTTTAACGAGTTACTATTGACCCCGCCTGCCCCGCTCCACCAAAAAAGAACTGGAGAGATTTGGGTTTAGAAGAGCATGGGATCTTGGCTTTTGAAATTAGAGGTTAGTAATTAAGCCAAGGGAAGTAACTCTTTGATGCTTTATGCAAATCTCTCTAGTAATTCTGTCCTTGTAGGAGTGCAAAGTAAAACCTATTATATACCAATAAAATCTTATTTACAATTTATTTGTTGGAGCTGGAAATTGGGATGTTGGGAAGTATCTGCTTTTGTTTATTGGGCAATAACTTCTATTTAGGTTGTGAAAGGCGTTAACCTTGGTTTTAAATGTAGGTTTGAATCGTTTGATGGCAGGTCAAGTTTGTGTGTTTGTAGAAGTTAGGTATCTTACGTTGGTGTGCTCCTTTGCTTTTAATGGAAGCAGTCATGCTGCTACAGTCTCTAGAGTGATCATTATGGGCTGGAAATGTTCTCCAAAGCACACAGACATATATGAAACCACACCATCAAATACTTAATTCAGATAACAATCTTGGTGTCAAAATTATACAGGCATAGATACCACGTTTGGCACTTCTATGGAATCTAGCCTTGTATATCTTTGAGGGAAGTAAAGGAGAAATGGATGAGGGATGTAGATCTTATAATATTTTGCTCTACAGTGGTTAAAAACCTAGACTACACATGATACGATATCTTTGAATATTATATGCAATGGAGTTATAAATTCTGAACTTGATACATGCAATCATTTTAATTTTTCAGGTGGCAAAGAAAACTGCACAGAAAAGCAAGACTTTGCTGACTGATATAGAGCGGTGGCAGAAGGTGCATAACAATTTTTCTTTTTGTCTCTCAAAGTTTCTCAGTGACTTGGAGTTCAAAGAATCTTAACTTTTCTATTTGAAATTGCAGGGAGTTGCGAGCACTGATGGTAAGGTTTCTACTCTCTTGATCTTCGTAGAACATATTTATAAGGATTTTAATGATCCTCTTTTCTTTTTGCGGGTGCGGATGGGGAGTGGGATGGCTTGCATTGAATGTATCCAGCTACTCATAAACTTCTTCTGCTTAATTTGTCTTTGCCGCTCTATTACTATATTCTTTTTGGGTTCATTCAAGAATTAAGCGGGCTGCAACAGGAGATGCCTGTTATACTTGGTCACACTTCTTCAGCTTTTTTACACCGTGGAAGTTATCCTTGAGATGTAGAAATCAGTTAAACTGTTATGACTGCGGGAATGAGCCATATGATTATTTGCTTCCATAAAAAAATTTTCAGGAGATGTTTTTTCTGGCCATAGTGACATATCTTGGTTTATCCAGTGTTTGGAGTCCCCATTGATATCCTGGTGCAGAGGCAACAATCAACTAGACCTGTTCCTTATATCATGGTGAAATGTGCAGATTATCTTGTCTTATCAGGTGAGAGATGTAATAATCCATACAGCAAACTGTCACGTTATTTTTCAAAGACACATCTGAATGTCGATGTTATGGGAATCTACTTTTGGTCTAGGGCTGAATTCACCTGAGTTGTTCAAGTCTGAAGGAGATAAAAAGGTTATACATCAATTGGTTTCTTTATACAATCAAGGTATTGAGTTTTTAATCTCATACAGATTATTTATCAAGGGATCAATCTATTAACTCTTTAGTTTGCAACTTTGTGTTACAGATCAAGATGCACCAATACCTGAAGGGGTAAATCCGGTAGTGATTGCAGCTCTGATGAAGTGCTACCTTGCAAGTCTACCTGAGCCATTGACAACCTTCGAGCTTTATAATGAAATAAGAGGTGCACGCTCAGGCATACACACAATGAAGAATATCTTAAAGAAGCTTCCAACTGTCAACTACATGACACTGGAATTGATCACTGCGCTGCTACTCCGCGTAAGCCAGAAATCTCTGGTTAACAAGGTAAGTTTATTCACTTCCTGAATGAACAAAAGTAACGCCTACCTCCGTGCGTCGATCTGGATATTTGCAGATCTGTGGATTTGAATTGTGTGGTAGAGTATTGTAAAATGGGATACAATTTTTAACTCTTTGGTTGAACTTGCTAAATGAGGTGCCTAGTTTCTAGGATAAGCCTGCATATTTTGAACTTTATTTTATTGCTTTTTGCCCACATGATTGAGATACAACAAACTTGTTATGAATGAGCCTTCATCTGTACAAATGTGTCAGTTGTTTTTGTTCTTTTTGTCCAGATGACTGAGATCCAATAATCTTGTTCCTGACGAGCTTTTATCTTGTACAAATTTGTGAGTTCTCTTGACTGCTGTTTATCTGCTTCTCATACTTTCTTCCTGGCAGATGGATGCTAGAAGCCTTGCAATCGAAATGGCTCCAATTCTTATTTGGCAAAGAGGCCAGAGGCCAGACCATTATAACCAGTTCTGGAACCATTCAGCAAAAACTTCCTCAAAGAAATATATTGACTCCAACTCGAACTCTAGTGCATGGGAGATGCTTGCAGGTTTGTTTTTGTTTTTGCTTTATTCCATTCTGTTCTCTTAGTGATGAAGTTTAATATTTCATTCATCTTTATACTTTATTACAACAACAACAACAACAACAACAACTACCCAGTATACTCCCACCAGGTGGGGTCTGGGGAGGGTAATATGTAGGCAGTCTTACCCCTACCCAAAAGGGCAGAGAGGCTGCTTCCATGCGACCCTCGGCGCATAGGACAGAATGAAAAGCTGCATTGGAAAAACAAAGACAAAATTAGTAACCAAGGCAAGACAAAACAAAATAACAAAACAAAGCATAAGTAATCCTGCAGAAATAACGTAAATGGTTATGTAAACATAAGGAACATAAATACCGTCGCAACCAAGAGGGGACCTAGGCTAAAACACTAGACATCGATGGGTAACCCTACTATCCCACCCCCAACCCCGGGTGAGGCGAACGAAGGACTCTAAGAGCCCCTATCCTGCAACCCTGATTCTAGACCTCCAGACTCCCCTATCGAGGGTCATGTCCTCGGTAACCTGCATTTTAGTCATGTCCTGCCTAATCACCTCTCCCCAATGCTTCTTAGGCCTCCCTCTACCCCGCCGACCACCAGCAATCTCCAGCCGCTCGCAGCTCCTCACCGGGGCATCGGGACCCCTCCTCCGTACATGCCCGAACCACCTCAGCCTCGCTTCCCGCATCTTCTCGTCCACTGGGGCCACCTCTACCTTCTGACGAATAACTTCATTCCTAATCTTATCCAGCCTGGTGTGCCCACACATCCACCTAAGCATCCTCATCTCAGCAACCTTCATTCTCTGGACATGGGAGTTCTTCACGGGCCAGCACTCTGCCCCGTACAACATCGCTGGTCTAACCACGGCTCTGTAGAATTTCCCTTTGAGTTTGTGTGGGATTTTCTTGTCACACAGGACCCCAGAAGCAAGCCTCCACTTCGACCACCCTGCTCCTATCCGATGGGTGACGTCCCCGTCAATCTCTCCGTCCCCCTGAATCACAGACCCAAGATATCGGACACTGTCCCTCTTGGCGATGGCCTGAGAACCAAGCATCACATCCCTGCCCACCCCACTCGGCTCGTCACTGAACTTGCACTCCAGATATTCTGTCTTAGATCTGCTTATCTTGAAACCTTTAGACTCGAGGGTCTGTCTCCATACCTCTAACTTCTCACTAACACCGGCCCTCGTCTCGTCTATCAATATTATATCATCAGCAAAGAGCATACACCAGGGCACATCCCCCTGGATATGACGGGTTAGAGCATCTATCACTAAGGCTAACAACATGGGACTCAGCGCCGATCCTTGATGGAGCCCCATTACCACAGGAAAATGGTCTGAATCGCCACCCACCGTCCTCACCCTAGTCTTAGCCCCATCGTACATGTCCTTGATAACTCTGATATAGGCTTCTGGCACACTCTTCGCCTCCAAGCACCTCCATAGCACCTCCTTCGGAACCTTGTCATACGCCTTCTCCAAGTCGATAAGCACCATATGCAGGTCCTTCTTCTTATCCCTGAATTGTTCCGCCAGCCGCCTGACTAGGTGAATAGCCTCAGTGGTGGAGCGGCCCGGCATGAAACCGAACTGGTTCCCCGATATAATCGTCGCCCCCCTCATTCGCGCCTCAATCACCCTCTCCCAAACCTTCATCGTGTGGCTCATTAGTTTAATACCCCTATAGTTGTTGCAGCACTGGATGTCCCCCTTGTTCTTGTACAAGGGCACCACTGTACTCCACCGCCACTCATCCGGCATCCTCTTAGTCTTGAATATCACGTTGAATAGCCTAGAGAGCCACTCCCCTCCAGGTTTACCCATGCACTTCCAAAACTCCACCGGGATCTCGTCAGGCCCGGTTGCTCGACCCCTACTCATCCTGCGCAACGCCCCCAAGACCTCCTCCACCCTAATGCGCCTGCAGTACCCAAGGTCTCTATGACGCTCTGAATGCCCCAGCTCCCCTAGCTCTATGCTCCGATCCCCCTCCTCGTTAAGAAGGTCCCGAAAGTACGCCTGCCACCTCTGTTTGACTTGCGATTCCCCCATCAAAACTCTACCATCCTCGTCCTTGATACACCTGACCTGGTCTAGGTCACGGGCTTTCCTTTCCCTTGCTTTAGCCAGCCGAAATAGCTTCTTTTCCCCACCTTTCTCCCCTAGTTCCTCATACATGCGACCGAACGCCGCGTTTTTAGCTTCCGTGACTGCCATCTTAGCTTCTCTTCTCGCCTCCCTGTAGGACAACCTGTTCACTCTCCGCTCCTCCTCGCTTGTGCTCCCTGCCAACCTTGCGAACGCCGCCTTCTTCGCCTCCACTTTTCCTTTGACTACATCGTTCCACCACCAATCACCCTGATGCCTACCTGAATATCCCTTAGAAACCCCGAGCACGTCCCGTGCTATCCCCCTAACCAAGCTAGCTGTCGCTGACCACATAGCGTCCGCTTCCCCATAACTTCTCCAAGCTCCGCCCTCTTCTAACCTCCTTTCCATCTCCTGAGCTTTCTCCTTGGACAAAGCTCCCCATCTAATCCTCGGTTGACCCCGGGCGCCCCTCCTCTTCTTCTTCACCCAGAGATCAACATCCATCACTAGGAGCCTATGAAGAGTTGAAAGAGACTCTCCCGGGATAACTTTGCAATCCTTGCACAGACCCCTGTCGCTCCTTCTGATGAGGATGTAATCAATTTGAGTCCTCGCCGCCGCACTCTTGAAGGTGACCAAATGCTCCTCCCTCTTCCGGAATGATGAGTTCGCAATCAGGAGCTCGGAAGCCCTGGCGAAATCAAGCAGCGAAGTGCCTCCTCCGTTCCTAGCCCCAAAGCCAAAGCCCCCGTGCACCTCATCGTAGCCACCGGCCTCGGCCCCAATATGCCCATTAAAGTCCCCTCCAATAACTAACTTCTCCGACTGGGGAATACTCCTCACCAGATCGTCCAAGTCCTCCCAGAAGCGCCTTTTAACCTCCTCGTCTAAGCCTGCGTGCGGCGCGTAAGCGCTAACCACATTGAGGACCCCACCCCCAATAACCAGCTTAATAGCCATTAACCTATCGTTCACTCGCCTCACCTCGACCACGGACTCCCTTAGGTCCCTATCAACCAAGATGCCTACTCCATTCTTACCCCTCTCGAGCCCAGAGTACCACAGCTTAAACCCATCAGCGTCCCGCGCCCTAGTCCCTTTCCACCTAGTCTCCTGGACGCACGCTATGTTAACCCTTCTTTGTTGGAGAACCTTCGCTAACTCGATGGACTTACCCGTCAGAGTACCTATGTTCCAGGACCCAATCCTTAATCTACGGGCGACCGCCGCCCTCTTCCCACCCTTACCTCCTGCCCTGCCCGAAATGCCACCCCCTGCACCCCTACACACCCCCGCAACCACCACCCCCTCCTGAGGACATGACCTTACGCTATCATTACTCGTTGCGGCCACTATCCAGTGACCCAGACGCACTAAGGCTAAAAACGCAAATGTAGCAAACTAGATAAAAACAGAATAGACCACACTCGTAATGCTAGTAAAAATACGTAAAGAATGTGCACAAAATAAGCAAGAGAGCGGGAGGTACCAACTCCCGGTGGAAAAACCTGGAAGTGTGCTTTGCTGCGCCCGAGTTCTCCTGAATCTTAGCAAAGTGCGCGGCTCTATTGCGTCCTGCCGTGAGTCTGAATGAGAGCTTGGACGACAGTTGTCGTAGATCCTCGCCGTTGAAATAGGTACCTGTCCAAGAAAACAGAACACACCCACAAAAAGCAGGGGTAGAATAGAAGGAAAAGAGCAGTAGTTGCCGGTAAAATTTCCGGCGAAAAGAAAGGTGGCTAAATGAACAATGAAGAATGAAAGTGACCAATAAAAAATTCCGAGAGTACCAAGTGGGTCGGAAAAATGAGGTGAGAAAGCTGTCCAAAAGAAGCCGGCGAAAAAAGTGCCCGGAAGTGGGCTCACGCG
The DNA here is from genome assembly GCA_034376525.1 of Nicotiana benthamiana. Taxonomy (NCBI): domain Eukaryota; kingdom Viridiplantae; phylum Streptophyta; class Magnoliopsida; order Solanales; family Solanaceae; genus Nicotiana; species Nicotiana benthamiana. The sequence continues at coordinate 88,357,977 of CM067335.1, forward strand.
CGCGGCGCGTGGGCGGCGCGTGGGCGCGCGTGCTGTGGTTTCCGGCGACGAAATTTTCAGAAAATGTGCGCCAGACACTGTGTGTCACAATGGTGTGGGAGGTGAGTCCAAGAAACTCCCGAGGGATGTCGAAACACTGTCGGAACAGTGTTCCGGGCAGTGGGGGTAAGGGGGGAGAAGGTGGGGTAGTGACACTTACCTGGTGGTTACCTGGGGGTGCCGGCGACCCGCCCGGTGGTGGTGGTGGAGCTGGTGGTGTGAGCTTAGAGAGAGAGAAGAGAAGAGAGAGAGGGGGAAAGAGCCGTTAGAGAGAGAGAAGAGCCTGTTTAATGAACAAATCTAGATTCGCAAACAGAGTTGAAAATTAGGGTAGATTTTCGATTCACAAATAAATTCGTAACCTTTGCTTTGAGAAAACACACATCCAAACAACATGCTGAACATTAGCGCGTTGAATTTCTTCTTTATATGGACATGCTTAGACTTTTTATAATGATGTGTCGTGACTAGTGTGACCCAGTTTACTTTGGCAAGAAACCAGTTGGCAATTAAAGTACCATGTGTGAAGTCCAAAGGCGGAACTGCATGCATCTACTTCCTCACCTGAAGATTGCTAGTGATGGAAAATAATATACTGTCCGATCAGTAATGAGTTATACAAGTGGACCAATTGCTAAATAGATATTTACTACTGTAGATAAACATTAGGTACTTCAAATAGGCTATATATTGACTCCTCAGAATTTTAAAAAAATAAATGGAAGAAAATTATTGAAGTTATGAAAGTTAAAATATAGGAACACATGTATCATAAGATTTATATCAGGAGTATAATAAACTGCCTGCTAAAATGAATTGTGGAAGAGACTATACAAAGAATTTGACTTAAGCTGTGTGCTATTTAGCTTGTTTTGCATTTCAGAGAACTACTTCTGCAACTGCAATGGAGAGCTATGATTTTTACATACATTCCCTATTGAAATATGTGTAGCCCTTTGAACGGCCTTTTTTTTCCGAAGGTTTTTGATTTGTGAAGAAACCCAGGGCAAAATACGTAGATTTGTGTTCCTTTCTTATTTCTCTTTTGGACGGATTTTGTGCTGGGGGAGCCTCCAATTACAATTCCTTATTTTAAATTAAGAGTAGGTAAAAAATTGATTTTTAATCCCTTAGTTTTTTCGGTACAAATTTAAGCCAGAAATGCTAACAGCTTGAACTAGTTTTTTGAGTGGAAGGTCGTTGTGCAGATTGGAAAAATCAGTACATTTTCAATTTAATCATATAAGTTATGTTTATTAAGACATATTTTTCTCTTGACGCTGATATCTGGGAGTAAATTTTATTTTTAGTTACTTAGAGGAAAAACGTTGCATTTTGAGATTGCTATTTGCAACTTAAAACAGCTGCTATGAAACTTATTTACTTAGAGGAAAAACATTGCATTTTGAGATATCTGGGAGTAAGTTTTATTTTTAGTTACTTAGAGGAAAAACATTTCATTTTGAGATTGCTATTTGCAACTTAAAACAGCTGCTATGAAACTTATTATTTTTCACGTGTGATTGTTTTGCATCCAGATGAAGGTGAAAATGTTGATGCATCTTCTCCCATCCCCTTGGATGATGGGCTGCCAATTGACTTGGGTGCTATTGATGCCATTCAGTGCTTAATCGAGCATCACAATGCCATATTTACCGATGCAAATGAGACTGTTTGGCACTGAGTATTCAATTGGACTCTCAGATTGGTGGATATGTTGCACATATATAATGATTTTATCCATGCTGAACATCACACAAAATGTGGAACTCTTTGTCATCATATTTGATTTTCTCTTTACATTTAGGAGTTTATATCTGTGGCTTTGTAAATTTTGATTGGGATATGCATAGGTTCAGAACTTGTTTATAGCTCGCTTTTTTGTTATGGGATGGTTGTTTGGTTGTTAGTGATGGTATAAAGCATAAATGATCTTATGTTCTATTGAAGGGTTTGTACTTGTATTGGAGCATTGCAAGTATCAACTAATAAACATAGATCTTTTGCAGTTATTGCATTTATTTCGGTTGATTTATAGTTATTTAAAGAAAATATTATGTTTGCTTCATCCTCTAGGTTACAAAAATTCTAAAATGCTCGGCGTTTTCTGAAATCTTCATGTCTTTTTCTTGAGGATTACGATTTTCTGTTCTTCAGGAACTGGCAAAAGTTGTTTCAACTTGGTCTATGACATTGAAAGGTAGGTTATTAGAAGAACATGGGCTATGACAGGTTTGATGAATTTGACGAGCCAACTATTATGCCGTGTTTTGGCGAATTTGGTTTTCCTTGCGCTATGTTACTTTTGTTTTTTTATTATTGTTCGGCTAAAAAGTTAATGTAAATACTTATTAGGCTCAAGAACAATCCAAAATAATGAGGGTTAATCGGAATCAAGAGTAATATGAACTAGAGAAAATCGTATAGCTAAGATCTGTAATAATAGTAAAGATAGCTTGAGATGTAAGAACAATAAGGCAAGTAATAACCTTTGCACAAGAGAGAGAGATACAGAGTTGTATATTCTAAAGAGAGAGATACAGAGTTGTATATTCTAAATGGCAAAATACACATGAACCTTTACAAAGGGAAGGTTCCCTTTATATATTAATGGACCTTCCTCGAAATAATCAAAGAAAAGTACAAGGGTTGGTGGTCTCAGTGTACGGGAGAGTCAGAGCTGTAAATGACGTCGTCTTGAGTCATGTCACTCTGTCCGTCTGCTTACTGCGGGCCGACCTTATCCGAGTCGGCCTCAATTAGGCCGCTCTCTACGTCAAGGGCATGCGTAGATAACATGAGAACGTAGGGAACCAAATTTGCCCAATACAGATAGTCCCTCCGTTTGTTGGGGATGTAGCCGAGAGACGTCTTCAACTAACGGATATACGTGCTCGTCCTTTCTAGAAAATTGGTCGTACCTGTAGATACTGTGGAAACGGGCGCGATCATATGCGGAGGTGTTATGCCGCCGATATATATCCTCCTTTTAGGGCTCTTTTTTAGGATGACATCATCGATCACTTGCATGATCATTACTTTTTTTCCCGAGGCAGTTCAGGACATGACGTGACGTTTTGGTTTCCCGCGCCGATTTTCGAATCATGCATTTTCGATTTCCGTGTGCCTTTCCTTATAAATAGAGGAGAGGTTGAATCCAACTCAACTTTCGAACTTTTTAGAGAGTACTTTCTCAATCTTTTCCTCGTCTTTTTCTGGTACTCGTTGATCTTTTCTTTTAAAATCTTCGTTCTTGGGACTCGAACCCTGTGTTCCTAAAATGCCTTTCTCTCATAACTTCCATCTTGGTTAAGCGTCGCCACGATAGTACCAGGACCAAGGGTGATGCCCTCTCTAGGGTTTTGTCGTTCTCAGATGATGGGGAAGCCGAGGAGGTTCTCGTTCCTCTATCAACGGCTAATATACTTCCACTGGATATGGTTGCACGAAAGGATTTTAAGAACAAGTGTAAACTTCCCCCTTGGGAACTTATTGAACTGACTCTCATTTGGCTACCCTTAGGGAGTCGTACGATATCCTTGATTACGTTGAGATGGCTCCCGCCGGGACGAACTATGCCAATTTGCACAGGCCTGGGTATTGAACATTCTACGAGTATGCTTTTCGGATCGGGTATAGCCTCCCGCTCAATCCTCTAGCGGAGGAACTTTATCGTTTGTACGGGGCGTGACCGACCCAACTTACCCCGTATGCGGAGGAGTGCCATACCTGGCCGAAATTCCTCAGGCTCTATGGCCCGACAGGTAACGGCCTTGCTTGGTTTTCCCTTTCCGTTTTGACTTGGAGGCTCCCCTAAATTTTCCTTGCTCAACTCATACATGTTTTGGTAGGTCGGGGTGCTTCTAAGAAGGCGAAGAAGAAGAATAAGAAGAATGTGGCCGGCCCTTCTAAGGCGGTGTCAGATCCTGACGAGGAGGATATGATCCTCCTAGGTACATCTAGGGGCAGTGTTTCTTCCCTCTCAAGACAAGAGGCCGCATTGGCGGCGGCTCCCGAGGCAATATCTGAGGCAGAGCTGGGGCCTTACTTGAAATGACGCCCGAGGAGATACATGCGGCTGTGCCCAGGACCGTCCCCGAGGTTGCCCCCATAAGGACACCTACGATCGAAGTGATGCCAACTTAGCCCGACTCGCGTCCCATGGAGGGGGACCTTGAAGAGTAAGAGTCGTTGGAGAGGAAGAGACGCCGAATTCGTACTGGCAAGGCGGTGGTCACACAGGTAGAGAAGGTTAAACCACCCCGCCACGAATCTAAGATGGTCTTTATAGCTGAGGCCATTCGCTCGGGGAGGTCCGCTCTTAGAAGGGAATCCGCTACTAATCTCCGTTTGGCATGTGCTCGGAATGGCGGATCGCGGGAGGCTGCGGAAAGAAGGGGCATAGGCATGGATGTGGCGAGCCCGGAGATTGCCATTGAGGATGCGGGCAGAGAAGGCGGGTCCTTAGACCAAGTGGAGATGGTGGCTAGCCAGTCTTCCCGTCGCATAGTGATTCCTAGACATTATAATTTGTTGGAAAATTGCGAGAAGGCGGCCACCAGCATGAAACTTTTGTGTGCGGGTGCTGAGAGCGCGGCCCTGGCGGAGACCAACGACAAGGACCTGGCCCGAAAAGTGGTGCGTGTGGCCTTGCAGGTATGTCTTTTGACTTGATTGATGATTTTTTCTTTTTCATTTGTGGAGGATGATTTTCCCTGTGTTTACTTTCGTTTTTTTCCAGACTCTTATCTTAGAGGCGGAGAGGGGTCGACGCCTGAAGAAGAAGGTGGCCAAATATAATAGGTTGATGCAGAAATACAATAGGACGCGTGAGGCGCACCAGACCTTGGCCGATATGTACAAACATGACCCTAACTTCAGGGTGATCCGTGAGGGCCTCGTGCAGTCTGAGGAGAAGTTGAAGAAGAGGGTGGCTGAACTGGAGAAAGTTGATGAACAACTCATGGCCACTGTTGCTCGGACTGCGGAGATGGAGGTCCTTATTCAAGCTAAGGATGAAGAATTACAGCTCGGCCACGTAGTGGCAGAGGAGGCGGCGGACTTGACGGCGAAACTTGATGCCAAGAAGGCCGAGGTTATGGACCTCAAGCGGGCTCTTGCACAGGCCGATGCAGCTCGTGAGGCACGTGAGATGTGGGTGTATGCAGAGGCCCGACTGGTCGTACTTGAAGAATTTTTGGCGGTCGGGCGATCATTCGATGCAGAAGTTGAGAGCCAACACCAGTTGGTTAGAGCTGCCCGTGAAGCGGCCGGTTATAGTCATGAATCACCGGCCCGGGAGGGGGGTAACTCTGCAGATGTCAACCGTTTGGAGTCTAGCTCTTGGATTTCCAAGGCGTATCCTCCTGGGAATAAAGATGGGCCACATGAAGACCAGGCGGGGCAGGATAATCAGAGTGGTAGAGGCCTTTACGATTTTTTTAAATATGTTTGTAAATACCAATTTTTGTATCATGGGTGTTGACTCTTTTGAGGATAAATACATATGACTTTTGCCATAGTTAAACTTTTCTGTTTTCTGGAACATTGTTGTATTTTTTGCCGTAGTTGAAGCTAAGTGGGTCATTCGGTAGCCTAGATCATGTAGAAACGATGGCCATAACCATGTAAAATTCGACGGTCTTATTCGTGTAAAAATGATAATCGTAGCCGTGTAAAAACAATGGTCGTAGCCATGTAAAATTTGACAGCCTTAGCCATGTAAAAATGATAGCCGTAGCCGTGTAAAAACAACAGTCGCAGCCATGTAAAATTCAACGGCCTTAGTCGTGTAAAAACAAAGGTTGTAGCTATGTAAAATTCGACGGCCTTAGCCGTGTAAAAACAATGGCCGTAGCCATATAAAATTTGACGTCCTTAGCCGTGTAAAAACAATGACCGTAGCCATGTAAAATTCGACGGTCTTAGCCGTGTAAAAATAATTGTCTTAACCATGTAAGATTCGATGGCCTTATCCGTGTAAAGACAATGGCCGTAGCCATGTAAAATTCGACGGCCTTAGCACGTGTATAATGGTCGTAGCCATGTAAAATTTGATGGCCTTATCCGTGTAAAAATAATGGCCGTAGCCATGTAAACTTTGACGGCCTTAGTCGTGTAAAAACAATGGACGTAGCCTTTTCGTGCATTGGGGATGGCCGTAGCCTTTTCATACATTTGGAGATGATTGTGGCCTTTTCATACATTTGGAGATGGCCATAGCCCTTTCATACATTTGGAGATAGCCGTAGCCTTTTCATACATTTGGAGAATGTCGTAGCCCTTTCATACATTTGGAGATGACCGTAGCCCTTTCATACATTTGGAGATGGTCGTAGCCCTTTCATACATTTGGAGATGGTCGTAGCCTTTCTATACATTTGTAGATGGCACTAATCCAGCCCCTGTATCATGTCGGGCTTGGAGAGTACGCGGAGAGGTTGATATGATACACTTGTACTGCAAACATCTACAGGTTTTACTTTCGCCGCCTCGTTAAAAACTTTCCCGAGAAAACCAAATTGGGACAAAACTCGGGTAAGGGAAAAAGAGTACGACTTAGGGGACGCCTTTTAGAAGTGGAAATGTTTGAGGTGTGCGACACTCCAGTTGTTCTGGAGCATTTTCCCTCCATTTTCTCTAGCTGGAATTCTCATTTCCTGGCTGCCGCTGTGATCTTGTAGGGTCCTTCCCAGTTTGTGCCCAGTTTTCCTACATTTCGGTCTTTGGAGGCCAATGTCTTGGCTTCGAGGACGTAGTCTCCTACTTTGGGTGGTCTTATTCTTGCCCTTTTGTTGTAATATCTTTCGAAGTTTTTGGGCTACCATCCTGATGTTTCCCTTCTTTCTTCGACTTCACAAGATCCTGGAGTCTGCTGGTGTCATTTTCTGTTCCACTGGTGTGAGAATACCTTAGGCTGGGTTCGCCTACTTCGACAGGTATGACCGCGTCGGTTCCAAAAACTAGTGAGTACGGGGTCTCCCCGGTGCTGGACTTGGGTATAGTTCTGTGTGCCCACAAGACTTCACGCAGTAGTTCGGACCATAGCCCTTTGGCATCTTCAAGCTTCTTCTTCAGTATGTTTAGAATTGTTTTGTTGGAGGACTCTGCTTGGGTGTTGGCGGTGTGGGTGGTATGGCGTGGATAGTATCCTTTTGATGCGCCATTTCGCAAAGAACTCGTTCACTTTTTGACTGATGAACTTATGCCCGTTGTCACAGCTAATTTCTTTGGGGATGCCGAAGAGGCATATGATGTTCTTCCATATGAAGGCGATGACTTCTTGTTCGTGTATTTGCACGTACGCACCTGCTTCCACCCACTTAGAGAAATAGTCAGTTAAAACAAGTAAAAATCGTACATTCCCTCGTTCTGCGAGTAGCCGGCGGACTATATCCATTCCCCATTTGATGAATGGCCAGGGGGAAGTGACGGAATGGAGGGGTTCTCCTGGTTGGTGTATCATTGGGACGTACTTTTGGCATTTTTCGCATCAGCGGACATACTCGGCTGCCTCTTTTTTCATGGTTGGCCAGTAGTAGCTTGCACGTATGCTGCACTGCATAAGGGCGCGGTTGCCAGTGTGAGCGGGCAATGGCCTTTGTGTACTTCTTCGAGTACCAGCCTCATTTGGTGCGGCCCTAAGCATTTGGCTAGGAGGATACCGAACGTCCTTTTATAAAGGTTGTTGTTGATCATGTAGTATCGGGTGACCTGTATGGGAAGCTTTTTCGCCCTTTTTTATCCGGGGGTAATGTCCCGTCATGTAGATAAGATATGAACTGGTTGCGCCAGTCCCAAGTCAGGTTTAAGGAAAGTACCTCGGTGTGGTCAATGGATGAGTGGAGGAGCGTGACCACACTTTCTTTGTTGAAGTTTTTGGTGGCTGCAGCCAACTTTGCCAGGCCATCCGCTTAGATGTTCCGTGCTCGGGGAATTTGTTCGAAGCGGAATTTGTCAAATGTGGCCATCAGTTTGCGGATTTTTGCCTGGTACTTTTGTAGCCTCTGCTCTTTGACTTGATAAGTCCCAGTGACCTGGTTTACCACAAGTTGGGAGTCCTAGTGGAGGAGGATTCGGCGAGCCCCGTACTTGGTGGCCAGTCAATAACAGCCTTATACTCGGCCTCATTGTTAGTCATTTTCTGGAATCGTATGGACTGGCAAATTGTTTTTCCCGTGAGGACCTCAGAACGAGTCCCAGTCCCAATCCAGATGCATTGACGGCGCCTTCCATATAAAGGACCCATAGGTCATTATTGGATGATGCACATTGTGCCTCGAGTTCTGCCTTTGGCAGGACCTTCGCACTGAAGTCGGCAAAGACTTGAGACTTGATGACGGTCCTTGGAAGGTATGTGATATCATGCTCGCAGAGCTCAATGGCCCATCTGGTGAGTCGTTTTGAGAGTCCGGGTTTGTGTAAGACACTCCTTAAAGTGAAGGTCGTTACTACCCTTATGGGGTGGCATTGGAAATAGGGTCATAGCTTCAGTGAAGCTACTACGAGCGCCAATGCTAGCCTCTCAAGGTGTGGGTACCGGGTTTCGGCATCCACTAAACTTTTGCTAATGTAATGAATAGGAGACTGTGTACCTTTATTTTCGCGCACTAGGGCGGCGCTGGCCGCGACTTTCGATACGGCCAAGTACACCAACAGCGGTTCGCCTGGGTTGGCTTTGACCAGTAGGGGTGTCGATGATAGATATGCCTTCAAACTTCTCAAGGCATCGACACATTCTTCGTTCCATTGTAGTCCCTGGTCTTTTTTCAATACACCAAAGAATTTGTGGCACCTCAACGTGAGATGAACCTGGAGAGGGCGGTTATTCGACTCGTCAGCTTTTGCACTTGTTTTTTGCTGCTTAGTTTTTTCGGGATGGCTTCTATGGCCTTGATCTAGTCTGGGTTGACTTCGATGCCCCTTTGTGACACCAGAAACCCCAAGAACTTTCCCAAGGCTATGCTGAAGGCGCACTTTTCGGGATTCAGTTTCATACCGTATCTTCTTAGTATTTCGAAGGTTTCTTTCAAGTGATCGAGGTGGTCCTCTTTTTTTGACGACTTTACTAGCATGTCGTCAATATAGACCTCCATCATTTTGCTGAGTTGCTCTTTGAACATCGTAGTCACTAGTCTCTGGTACGTAGCCCCCACATTCTTGGGCCCGAAGGGCATTACCCTGTAGCAGTATGTTCCTTGGTGAGTGATGAAGGTCGTTTTCTCCTGTTCTTCCTCGGCCATCATGATTTGATTGTAGCCGGGGAACACATCCAGGAAGCTTAACAGCTCATGCCCTGCTGTTGCATCTATCAATTGGTCGATGTGGGGTAGTGGGAACGAATCTTTCGGACACGCTTTATTTAGATCGGTGAAATCCACGCACATCCGCCACTTCCCGTTTTTCTTTTTGACTATTACAACGTTGGCGACCCATTTTGGATACTTGAACTCCCTAATGGAACCGTTCACCAACAGCTTGTCTACTTCTTCACTTACTGCTTCGTTGATGGCGGCATTGAATTTTCTCCTCGCCTACCGCACGTCCGGGTGTAGCGGATCGACATTCATTTTGTGGAGGCCATTTCTTGTGGAATCCCTGGCATATCTGCATGGGAAAAAGCAAACAGTTATGCGTGGTTAGATAGAAATTCACGATACTTACTTGGATTTGAAAGACTGTGGCCTATATAAGCCTTCTTTTTGGAATCGTTGTTGCTCAACTGGACGGGGTCGAGGTCTTTGACCGTGGCCTTGTTAGCCTCAAAGTTGTCGGGATCTTTGATGGCGTCCTTTGTCGGGTGGACCTTAGTCTCCGGCAGGGCTGATTGTTATGCCTCCGCACTCGCTCCTTTGAGCTGCTTGGTGTGACTGTAATCTTGAGCTATTTTGTAACATTCTTGGGCGGTGCGCGTCTCGCCCCATAAGTTGTACGCCACCCATGGGGTAAGGAATTTGATCACTTGATAGAAACTGGAGGGGACTACTCTCATAGCATGTATCCACGGACGTCCGATGATGGCGTTGTATGTCGTTTCTTGGTTCATTGCGTGGAAAGTGGTTTCCATCGTAACTCCTCGTGCCAGAACGGGCAGCGTCACCTCCCCAGAGGTTCTTTCCACTACATTGTTAAAGAGTTATACAACGTGGAATTATCTTATCCTTGAGTCCCATTAGTGCAAGGACTCTTGGATGACTGATACACGCGCCGCTGCCATTGTCGACCATAATCCTTTTAACGTCAGTATCTACTATGCGTAATGTAATAACTAAATCATCATAATGGGGGAAAAATAAACCGTCGGTAACAGACTTTTCGAAGGTGATACTATCTTCGAAGTTGTCATACCGTTTGTGAGCGATGGTTCGCTTTAATTTATGAGTGGCGGTGAATTTGACATGGTTGATTGTTGAGTCATTGTCGTCTCCAATGATCATGTTGATGGTGCGTGTTGGTGAGGGCGGCCTTGGTGGGTTGTGAAGTTGTTCCCAGCTACGTGCGAAGTTGTTCCCAGCTACGTGCGAAGTTGAGTTTTCCTTTGTCGCTAAGCAGTTCTTTCAAGAATCCTTGGTTCAACAACCGGACCACCTCCTGCCGGAGACCTATGCAGTCTTAGGTTCTGTGCCCCCGTTCCTGGTGGAACTCGCATAAGGCATTTGATTTTTTGGTGTCGGGATCGGACTTCATCTTCGCTGGCCATTGTACTTTGTTGCCCAGCTTCTATAGTGCGTAAACTACTTCTGAAGGAGATACACAAAAGTTATGTGCAGATAGTAAAGGAGGCATACCTCTGTCGTTCCTCAGTGTTGCGAAATGTTGTTATAAGGTGTCTACGTGCCTTGGCGTATGCGAAGATCTAATGTAGGGTTGGTGCCTCTCCCTGTTGAGGCGTTGGACTTGTTCCCGTTGTCCCTTATTGCGTCGGTCTCTTCGGATTTTTGGGTTTACCGTTATTAGACGCCTGGTTAGGCCATTAAGGTTGTCGTCGCCTCCACGTACCTCAGTGTAGTAGGCATTGTGAATTTCTTCCCAGATGGTGGGGGGATATTTCATTAGACGACTAAGCAGTTTTTTGGTCGCCCGTGAGCCTTCCCTGCTGAGTGCGTTCTGAAAAGCTGCGACTGCCATGTTTTCAGACACGCTTGGTAGGCTCATCCCGACCCTGTTAAACCTGGCTAAGAACTCTTCTCTTGAGACATGTCGGACATCAAAGATGTTGTTGACCCGTGCTTTTGCTTTCTTGGCTCCTGCGTGGGCGGTGAAAAATTTGTCTACCATTTCCTCGAACGTGGAGATGCTTTTGGCCGGCAGTTCGGAGTACCACGTTAGTGTTTCGTCGAACTTCTTCAGAAGTACGGATGGTACTTGTTCCTTTGATAAATCATTACCTTTGAGTGTCGTGACGTAGTGAATCAGGTGATCCTCGGGATATCAGGTCCCGTCATATACCTTCAAGTAGGGGGCATTTTGAAGGTCTTTCTGATGGGGTATGGTGCAGCTCCTTCTGTGTAGGGTTGTCCAACGAACCTTCGCACGTATCGCTTTGGTAGCAACTTAGGTGCACCCGAGATCTTGTCCACTCTTTCTTGGTGCTCCTTCATCTGGTTGCGAAGCGACCTATTTTCTTTTTCCATTTCCTCCATCTTTTTGAGGATGGCTGTGAGTGTCCCCCCATGATCTTGAGCATCAGCGGGCACAGTGCTTGTTCGTGTGACCTCGAGTTAGTCTTTGGTTACGACATGGTCTGTCACTGGTGTTGGTGTGCATCTAGCATTTTGGGGTGGCTTCCTAGCTAAACTACTCAGAGCATTTGTCAACCATTCTTTTAGTAACCTCTTTACCTCTGGGGGTGCTTCTTTAGTTGTAGATCTAGAAGCCTCTTTTTCTCATGGAACCACCAGATCTTCTGAAGGGGAAGGTGGGTTTTCCATGCTTATCAGGGTACTAGGGTTGCGTGTGGAGCATCCCTTTCAGCAGCCGCATTGAAAGGGCCCATAAGATCGGCTCTAGCATCCATGCTAGCTTTCATTCTTACGTTGTTTTTACCCACTCTAGGTTGTAGAAAGTGATTTTTGAAGGATCTCTAGAAGCAAACTACAACTTTGATTCACGAAAAATCCCCACAGATGGCGCCAAATTTTTTGGCTAAAAAGTTATGTAAATACTTATTAGGCTTAAGAACAATCGAAAATAATCAAGGTTAATCGGAATCAAGAGTAATATGAACTAGATAAAACCATATAGCTAAGATCTGTAATAATAGTAAAGATAGCTTGAGATGTAAGAAAATTAAGGCAAGTAATAATCTTTGCACAAGAGAGATAGAGAGAGATATAGAGAGTTGTATATTCTGAATGGCAAAAAACACATGAGCCTTTACAAAGGGAAGGTCCCCTTTTTTTTCTTTATAGTAAGAGACCCTCCTCAAAGTAATCAAAGAAAAGTACAAGGGTTGGTGGTCTCAGTGTACGGGAGAGTCAGAGCTCTAAACGACGTCGTCTAGAGTCATGTCACTCGGTTCGTCCGCTTACTGGGGCCGACCTTATTCGAGTCGGCCTCAATTAGGCCGCTCTCTACGTCAAGGGCGTGTGTAGATAACATGAGAACATAGGGAACCAAATTTGCCCAGTACAATTATATTAGGAGAAGGAGAAGGGGATAATATGCTATATGAGGTCTGAACTCTTCAATTCATCGGTGGAAGGTTGAGAGTTTACCAAATGAGTTGGCCTTCAACCTTGGGTTATGTTTATGAAAGATAGAGAGTTTACGGGAAGAAATTCAAAAATAGCCAAATTTACAACTGGTCGTTTAAAAATAGCCCAATTTCAAAAGTAATCGAAATTTAGCTATTTTTTATGTAAAAATAAATCTGAGCGAACACACTATTTAAAATCCGGAAAATATGCCCGTATATTATGCAGGAGATAATATACTGGAACTCCCGCATATTATACGAGAGCTCCAGAATAAGTATGCTGGAACTCTAGCATAATATACTGGAGTTCTACTATAATTACGCTGGAACTCCCGCATAATATACTGGAGTTCCATCAAGTATATCGGTCCAGCATAATATACTGGAGTTTGGAGCACTGGTGTTCCACTCTCCCGTATATTATACGGGAGTCAGCAAAGTATACCAGTCCCGCATAATATGCTGGAGTTCATACACAGGTGCACAGAACTCTCCGAATATTATGCTGGACCGGTCTCTGTTGCAGCAACAGCAAAATAGTGACTATTTTTTATTGACTTGGTAAACACTGGCTATTTTTGATTGACCAGTGCGAAAACTAGCTCTGTGCTATTTTTACAGAGTTTACCAGGTTATATTTGTGAAATATAGAGGGTTTACCAAGTTAGTCAGTCTTCAATCTCTAGTAATGTTACTTCATGTGAGCTTATGGATGTAAGACACAAAACACAAAAATGGAAAAAGAAAGAAAAAGAAAAAAGAATGAAAAAACAGCAACATGGCAATCCCACATTTTTTCTATATTTGGAAAAATAATAACATGGAAAATGCTTATAAAAAATATTTGAATAGGTACTTGACATGTCACGACCCGAATTTCCCACCACCGGGATCGTGATGACGCCTACTATCGGAGCTATGCAAGCCAACCTTTTTAAACATTTCACAAAGCTTTAGTCTAAAACAGTATAATAAACTGAATTAAATAATTTAAAATATGCGGAAGACTGTCAACAAAAACAATAGCAAAGCAGGGAAGTTTATAACATGTCTCTACCTAGTATCTGGTGTCACTACTCACAAACTGTTAAGAATTTATAAAACACAACCGTTCGAAAGAAATACAAAACTGTTCATCTCGAATACATGAGATAACAGACTAAATAAAAATATAAAGGAGACACTGGGCCCCGCGGACACTTGCAAGACTACCTTGGAGTCTCGCCTAGCGGAATGCCAACACTCGCACTACTGCTGCTACTGCTTCCCGAAACTTGTATCTGCGAAAAAAACGTAGAGTGTAGAATCAGCACAACTGACCCCATGTGCTGGTAAGTTCATTACCTAAGCCCGACGAGGTAGTGACAAGGCTAGACAGGACCTACCATAAATAACCTGTGCAAATATAATATACAAGTACGAGAAGAACAATAACAAAATAATACAAAGTAAAGCTGGAAGGGGACTACTAGATGAAAATGGAACATTAGAAACAACACAGATCTACTCTGGGTTTCATGATACATATGTTTACAGTTGATGGTGCGCCACATGATCCCATAATATATAACATAAGTGGACGGCGCGCCACACGATCCCATGATCTACAACATAAGTGGACGGCGCGCCACATGATCCCGTAGTATAGTATACAAGTGGACGGCACCACTCGCTCCCGTTTTCTCCATGCACAATGTCACCGGCTCCGCATATCAGACTCGGACTCCCAGGTCAATGACTCAGGAGGCTGACCTCTCCACTGAACACACACTGAAGGAAAACTCTGCGACCTCAACTGTCGGACCTGACGGTCTAAAATAGCCACCGGCTCCTCCTCATATGACAGATCCTTGTCCAATTGGACAGTACTGAAATTTAACACGTGGGGGAGATCGCCGTGATACTTCTGAAGTATGGATATGTTAAATATCGGATGCACGACTGACAAGCTAGGCGGCAAGGCAAGTCTATAAGCCACCTTCCCCTCACGATCAAGAATCTCAAATGGGCCAATAAACCTAGGGATAATCTTGCCCTTCTTCCCGAAATCTCATCACGCTCTTCATAGGTGATACCCGGAGCAATACTCGCTCACCAACCATAAAAGCAACATCTCTCACCTTACGATCTGCATAACTTTTCTGGCTGGACTGAGCTGACCGATGTCTGTCCTGGATGATCTTGACCTTATCCAAGGCCTCCTGTACTAGATCTGTACCCAATAACCGAGCCTCTCCCAGCTCGAACCATCCGACTGGGGACCGACACTGTCTACCATACAACGCCTCATATGGAGCTATCTGAATACTGGACTGGCAGCTGTTGTTGTGGGCAAACTCTGCTAAAGGAAAGAACTGGTCCCACGAGCGTCCAAAATCAATAACGCAGGCTCGGAGCATATCCTTAAGAATCTAATAGTCCTATCATATTGACCGTCCGTCTGGGGGTGAAATACTGTACCCAACTGAATCTGGGTGCCCAACTCATGCTGTATCACTCTCCAGAAATGCGAGGTAACTGTGGACCCCAATCCGAAATAATAGATATGGTCACCCCATGAAGGCGGACAATCTTCTGATATAAATCTCAGCATATCTCTCGGACAAATAGGTGGTGGCAACTGGAATAAAATGCGCTGACTTGGTTAGCCTATCAACAATAAACCATATAGCATCAAACTTATTCCAAGTCATCGGAAGGCCAGTAACGAAGTCCATGGTGATTCTCTCCAACTTCTACTCGAGAAGCTCAATACTCTGAAATAACCCACCGGGGCCTCTGATGCTCGTATTTAACCTGCTGACAATTCAGACAACGAGCCACATATGCGACACTGTCTTACTTCTTCCTTCACCACCAATAATGCTGTCTCATATCCTGATACATCTTTGCAATGCCCGAGTGAATAGAATACCGAGAACTGTGGGCCTCCGCTAAGATCGAATCTCGAATACCATCAACATTGGGCACACAAACTCGCCTCTGCAATCTCCATATGCCATCATCTCCCAAAGTCAATTCCTTGGCAGCTCCCCGTTGTACCATGGCTCTCAGGACACACAAATGGGGATTATCAAACTGCCGCTCCCGAATACGCTCCATCAATGAAGAACGAGCAGTCGTGCAAGCTAACACCCTACTGGGCTCAAAAATATCCAATCTCGCAAATCTATTGGCCAAGGCCTGAACATCCAAGGCAAGCAGTCTCTGGCTGACCGGAATATAGGCAAGACTACCCATACTGGCAGACTTCCTACTCAATGCATCGGCCACCACATTGGCCTTTCCCGGGTGGTATAAGATAAAAACATAGTCTTTCAGCAACTCCAACCACCTCCGCTGTCTCAAATTCAACTCCTTCTGTTTGAACAAGTACTGAAGGCTTTTGTGATTCGTGTACACCTCACACGTCACCCCATATAAATAATGCCCCCAGATCTTCAAGGCATGAACAATGGCTGCCAACTCTTGGTCATGAACTGGATAATTCTTCTTGTGGATCTTCAACTGCCTCGAAGCATATGCTATGACCTTGCCATTCTGCATCAACACTGCGCAAGCCTGATACGGGAAGCATCACAATAAACAGTATATGGCCCAGATCCCGTAGGCAAAACCAATACCGGTGTCGTAGTCAGAGTTGTCTTTAGCTTCTGGAAGCTCGCCTCGCACTCATTTGACCACCTAAACTGGGCACCCTTCTGGGTTAGTCATCGGGGTTGTGATGGATGAAAATCCCTCCAAGAAACGTCTGTAGTAACTAGCTAACCCCAATAAGCTCCAGATCTCTATAGCAGAAGCTGGTCGAGGCCAGTTCTTGATTGCCTCTATCTTCTTTGGGTCCACCTGAATACCATCTGCTGATATGACATGAGCTATGAATGCGACTGAACTCAACCAAAACTCTTACTTCTAGAACTTGGCGTACAATTGACTATCCTTCAGAGTCTGAAGATACACTCTGAGGTGCTGCTCATGCTCCTCCTGATAGCGGGAGTATATCAAAATGGCGTCAATGAATACAATCGCAAACAAATCCAATTAGGGCCTGAACACTCGGTTCATCAACTCCATGAATGTTGCCGGTAATCAATGCACATTCTCATCAACCCATCCTTTTTCTTCACAGTAACACTGGTGCGCTCCAAGGTGAAACTATGGGCCTAATGAAACCCTTATCAATCAAATCCTAAAGTTGCTCCTCTAACTCTTTCAACTCTGACGGGGCTATGCAATAGAACGAAATGGAAATAGGCTGAGTGCCTGGATCCAGATGAATACAAAAATCGATATCCCTATCAGGCAACATGCCCGACAGGTCTGAAGGGAAAACCTCGGGGAAACTCCCGAATAATAGGAACAGAACCGATGGAAGGAACTTATGTGTTGGAGTCGCGATCATACGCCAATTGAGCTAAACACCCCTTTTAAACCATGCGTCGAGCCTTCGCATATGATATCACACTGCGGGTTGGATGATCTAAGATCCCTCTTCACTCTAAATAGGGCAAATCGGGTAAAGCCAAGGTCACGGTCTTTGTGTGACAATAAAAAATAACATGGCACAGGGACAACTAATCCATCCTTAATATAACATCAAAGTCCGCCGTATTCTAAGAGCAATAAGTAGACACGGGTCTCAAGACCCTAAATACTGCAACACAGGAATGATGCACCCGACCCACCACTATAGAACCATTCACGGATGCAAACAAATATACAGAAAATCTAAGGCCTCACTAGGCATAACCAAATAGGGTGCACAATAGAATGAAACATATGAATGCGTAGATTCAGGGTCAAATAGCACTGAAGCATCTCTAATACAAATCAGAATAATACCTGCAATGTCTGCATCTGAAAACTCAACCTCCAATCTGGCTGCTGGCTGACCCCTGCCTCTGGAGGTTTGAATTCTACCTCTAAGACCTCTATCCCCGCCTCTAGCCGGGTGGGTAGGATGTGGAATCTCTGGTGCCTGAATCATAGCACAAGAACTATGATGTTGAGAGCTTCCGGAAGCTCGAGATCAATACTTAGCAATGTGCCTCATGTCACCACACGTGAAACAAGCCCTCGCCCATTGGGAATAACAAAGTGGTGGTGCTCTGACAAGTGCTAACGGTGAGCGGAAAGACTGCTGATCAGAATAACACGGCTGAGAACCCCTCAACCTCGGGCAAGCCCTACTGTTGTGACCGAATTCTCCATAATCATAACATCTATACCAACATTGCAACTGAGGAAACTGTGGCTGGCCCTGTCGACCAGAATGATCACCTGCAGTACCATGAGTGACATGAAAAGCTGACTGAAAGGGCCTAGAAGGATGACCTCTACCATAAGAACCTCTACCTCAAGACGAGGTACCACTGAATCCACCTGCATGATGGGGCCTCTTATCTAATCTATGACCGCCTCCCTGTGGCAGTACATTCTCCACTCTACGGCCTACATCGACCGCCTCCTGAGCAATGATCTCACTCTCGGCTTGAGCCATTGCACCCTACTAACCTGCTACCGCTGGCTGAACAACTAGGAACAAACCCGCTCGAATGACACTCTCCACAAAGCCCACAAATCTTACCAAAAGGTCCTGAAGAACTGGGGTGCCTATAAAACCCTCTAGGACCTGAGCTGGGCCCACCGGAGCTGCTGGTGCTAGAACCTCATCATTGCAGTCAACATGAGGCTCCACCTTTAGGACTGCTGCTCGGGGCTGAGCTCTGCCCCGGCCTCTTCCTCTGTCCCTCGTGGAAACTGCTGCTGGGGGCTCAGACTGCTGATCTGTAGAGGAGGAAGAACGTGTCCTTGCCATCTGCAAAAGAATAGAGTAGAAATTCAATCGGTGTTTGAGAAACGAAAACGCACGACAAGAAAGAACAAAATGAAATTTTCCTAACTTTGTAGCCTCTGGGGGATAAATACAGACGTTTCCGTACCGATCCTTCAAACTCTACCGAGCTTGTCGATGAGTTGTGAGACTAAAAAACCTAGTGCTCGGATACCAACTTGTCACGATCCGAATTTCCCACCACAGGGGTCGTGATGGCGCCTACTATCGAAGCTAGGCAAGCCAACCTTTTTAAACATTTCACAAAGCTTTAGTCTAAAATAGTATAATAAATTGAATTAAATAATTTAAAATATGCGGAAGACTTTCAACAAATACAAAAGCAAAGCGTGGAAGTTTATAACATGTCTCTACCCAGTATCTGGTGTCACTACTCAGAACTGCTAAGAATTTACTAAACACAACCATTCGAAAGAAATACAAAATTGTTCATCTCGAATACATGAGATAACAGACTACATAAAAAGATAGAGGAGACGTAGGGCCCCGCAAGTGCTTGCAAGGCTACCTCGGAGTCTCGCTGAGTGGAATTCCAACACTCACACTACTGCTGCTACTGCTGCCCGAAACCTGTATCTGCGCAAAAAGTGCAGAGTAGAATCAGCACAATTGACCCCATGCGCTGGTAAGTGCCTGGCCTAACCCCGGCGAGGTAGTGATGAGGCTAGACAGGACCTACCATAAATAACATGTGCAAATATAATATACAAGTACGAGAAGAACAATAACAAAATAATACAAAGTAAAGCTAGGAGGGGATATGCTAGCGGGGAGTACTAGATGAAAATGGAATATTAGAAACAACAACAGATCTACTCCGGTTTCATGATACATATGTTTACAATGGACGGTGCGCCACGCGATCCCATAATATATAACATAAGTGGACGGCACCCCACACAATCCCATGATGTAAAACCTAAGTGGACGGTGTGCCACACGATCCAGTTGTGTAGTATATAAGTGGACGGCGCGCCACACCATCCCTTTTCACATAATACATGGTAGGTGTACCACTCGCTCCCGTTTTCTTCGTGCACAATGTCACCGTAATCTAAGGCCAACAACAATAATCAATACAAGTTGTGGTAGGCGTACACTTGCTCCCGACCATAATATATCGTGGTCGGCGTGCCACACGATCCCAATCATAACATCTCGAGGTCGGCGTGCCACACGATCCCAATCATAATATCTCGTGGTCGGCATGCCACACGATCCTAATCATAATATCTCATGGTCGGCGTACCACACGATCCCATTCATAATATCTCGTGGTCGGCGTGCCACACGATCCCAATCATAATATCTTGTGGTCGGCGTGCCACACGATCCCAATCAAAAAACATAAGGTAATCCCAACAAGGAAGGAAAATATATTATCATAAACTATCCCGATAAGGGAGGTCCTGCTACAACCACACTCAATCAATTTCTACTTAACACGATAAAATCCATACTCAGTCTTAACAGTTACTAGCACAACATTTAAAGATGTTAAACCATTTCCTCATAACAAAAATTAAGAATTCGATAAGTTAGTAATTTAAGACTCACGGTCATACTCGACACCAGTGTATAGATACTCATCACCATGCCAATACACCGTCCTCGATCATTTATCAAATAGCAATCAAAATACTCTAATAATATTCCCTCAAGCCAAAGTTAGATCAAACACTTACCTCGAAAGCTCCAACTTGACCCACGCCTCTAGGATAGCCTTACCCCTCAAATTCGCAACAACACTGCTCGAATCTAGGCATAGGTTACCCAATTGTATCAATAAATGCTAGTTAATTCAGTTTGAATGCATAAGAATGAATTTCTCAAAGTTTTATCCAAAAATTCCCAAAATGCTCCCGGCCCCACGTGGTCAAAACCCGAGGTTAGAACCAAAATCCGGTTACCCATTTCCCCGTTAATCCGAATTTACAATTGGTTTTGAAATCGGACCTCCAATTTAGGTCTAACTCCCTAAATTTTGAAAAACATAGGTTTCACCCAAAAACCCAAATTCCCATTTGTGAAGACCTTTGATTGAAATTGAAATCATGTTAAAAGATGTTAAGGAGTAAGAAAATTAAGTTATAAATCACTTACCAATCGTTTAGAAGGAGAAAAATAATTTGGAAAAATGCCTATTAGGTTTTGGGTTTTTGAAAAGTGAAAAATGGCTGAAATTTCGAACTTATATACCTTTCTGAGAACTTGGCGCGGACCGTACAAAAATGTGATGCGGCTGCGCTGAGTGAGATGAAAAGTTGGGCTCCTCTGGACCCTCCCAACGCGGACCGCACTGTTTTGGTGTGCGGCGGCTCTGGTCACCCTGGAATCCATGCCTCAGACACAGCCACGCGGACCACACTGAAATGCATCGCAGCCGCGCGGCTCCAGCGCGGACCACACAGAAATGATTGCGGCCGGGCTAGTGTCTGCAACACCTGAACTATTTTCCTCTAAGTGAAAACCATCCCAGACCACCTCCGAATCACTCTCGAGACCTTGGGGTTCCCCAACAAAACATACATACTAATTCAATAGCATCCTACGGACTTACTCTTGCGATCAAATCGCCAAAATAACACCATTTACATATAATCAAACCTCAAAACACATGAATTTTTGTTTCAAGGTTCATAGCTTCCAAAATTTCTATTTTTAGTCCGAAACACGTCAAATGACGTCCATTTTCAACCAAACTTCACAGAAAGTGCTTAACGCTCCTTTAAGACCTCTATCGAGCGCCGAAACCAAAATACGAGCCCGATACCATCACTTTCTAACTCATTTTTATTTCAATTTCTCATATTAATTTCATATAAATAATTTCTTTCAAAAGTTCCGTACTCGGGTCTGGGACCTCAGATTTCGATTCCGGGAATACGCCCGGATCCCATATTTTTCTACGAACCCTCCGAGGCCGTTACATCACGGGTCCAGGTCCATTTACCCAAAATATTGACCAAAGTCAACTATATCAACATTATTATCAAAATTCATAGTTTTTAATACAAAATTCATATATTTCCACATAAAAATTTCCCGGCTTCGCGCCTGGATTGCGCACGCAAATAGAGGCAACCAAATAAGAGATTTTCAAGGCCTCGGAAGCACAAGTGATTTTGTAGGTCATTATAAACGTTTTTTAAATTTTATGACTCTATCTTTCTTTTACACATGATAGATTTGCTTTTACACATAAAACATCTATCTTTTACACATAAAAATTTTAAAAAAAGATACTTTCTTAAGTTTAACATCACAAAAATCCATAAAACCCATTTCTCTCCTAATTGAACTTCATCACTATATTTATCTTTGGAAATTTTTCATTCATATACTCTATTTGAAATCTTATTACGAAAAATGTCTATGATTTGGTACTTACCCCACTTAAATACATTTTAAATAAAATATATGCAATTCACTTTAAGAAGCTCCCAATCTATTATTTATGCGTTCAATCAAGAGATTAGTTATACCCTTTTTCTTTTTTCTCTTCTCTCTCCCCTCTTCTCTCCAAACAAATGCAATTTAGATATTTTTTCCTACGTGTGTTCAGTATTTTATTACCCAATATTTCAGTGGTGACCGAAATCTAAACTTTTGGAAAGGAGCAAAAGGATGGGCTTATCCAATCAGCCACGTTACCTCACAAATTTGGAAGCTTCCCTATATCAACCAAACAAAATACTATAAAAAAATTAAAACATTAAGAGAGAACTTCATTTATAACCCATCGGGCAAAAAAAATTTCATCAAATAGCCCAAAAATTGACCCATACAAATAGCCTAAAATTATTAACAAGGGCTAGCCGGAAACTTTGATGATCGAATTCCCTCGTCAGAAATCTAACCATCCAAGACCATGACTGCTCCTCCCGCGTTCCTCTTCTTCCTTACTAGTCACCGTCGGAACTAACCACTGGCTGTCGATGATGTTTGTTCACATTAATTTCCCAAGCAATGATCTAATCCTTGAAACAAATTTCACCAACAAAAGGTGAATGGGGCGTTGAATAATCTTACCATAAAGAAGGTGCTTTCCTCATTTATAGAGATCTACTTTTAGTTCTAGCTTTGAATTTTATTACTATTTATTTATTTTATTTCTGATCTGGGGTATATGGTTCTTATTAATTCATATATTAGTAGTACTGAGACTTACTTTAATTATAAGTAGTTGGTCGGCCTTTTCTTCAAAATTTTTTAGGTGTTTTAGGATGCGCATTTGAAGATTTTTGAATATTTACTATACACTTTACCAGCAATCCCTTGAATCCCAAGAACCCAAATCCTTGCTCTCAGATCTTACCAATTTTACATCAAAAGCTGCTGCTTAAATGCAGCCTCATTAGGAAATTTTCTCTGTTTTCTTGATCTGGTGTGACTTGTTTTCTTGAAAACATACTTAATCAAGGTAGATTTTTTACACCAATTTTGGTAAGTTCTTGGATTTATTACAATTGGGTAGTGTTTAGTTTTTTTTTTCAGATAAGTTGATTGATTCTTGGACTATCAATGTTTTACTATTGCAGATTATATTTATTCAATCTCAATTAGTTCTTGTAGGATACTATGAAATCTGCCTTTGATATTTATATGAATCACCGGATTTATTTGCTTGACCAAAATTTGATATCGTGGAGTTGTTCTTGGGTGAAAATGGATATGCTAGAATATTATTTTAGTTAAAGATATAATTAATCATTTAAGGAAGGTTTGGATTGCCTAATAAGACAACAACATCTTCTTCTTTTCACATAACAAGGTGCCCTGCTATAATCGTTAAGTAATCTTGATTTTTCAGCCTTGGGATCTTATTTTGATTTTGGTGCTATGAATCTGAAAAAAGTATTTCTCGGTGCTAACTGCTTCAGTTGGGGTTTAAAAGTGGAAACTTTCTTTATTGGAACTGTTTTTAAGTGTGGAGAGCCGTGGAATTTGTTATAAAGAGTTGTGGAGTTCTACAAAATATACTGTTATTATACAAATATTATGCACAATAGACTATCACTATACAATTTAGATACAAATAGACCATCACTATACAATTTATATACAAATAAAGTGTAATTATACAAAACAAATACAAAAATAGAATGTCATTATACAAAAAATATACTAAATAGACTGTCATTATACAAAATATGTATAAAATAGACTATCACTGTATAAAAATATACTAACTAGAATGTCACGGTACAATTCATATACAATTAGATCTCCTATACAAAATAGATTGTTACTATACAGAATAGATTGTCACTATACTAATAGACTGTCACTATATAATTTATATACAATTAGCTCTCACTATACAAAATATATACAAAATAGACTGTTATTATATAAAAAAAATATACAAAATAGACTGCTACTATACAAAAAATAACAAAGTAGACTGTCACTATACAAAAAATATACAAAAATAGATATTTTGTATATGACCATCATTACCTATTTCATTCAATTGTTAGCTAATACTAATCAGATCTATAAGTACATTTAAAAAGGCAAAAAAGGTTCCTCTATCGCGCTAGCTGAGGGCCGAACCTGAGACCTTCAACTTAGGAAACAAGCACTCCAACCACTGAGTTACAAGCGCTTATATTTTCACGCTTATTCATTTCGCCTACTATATACAATCTGTTTGGGCCGAAGGGCCATTTCTTGCAAGTAGGACAAAACATGGGCTATTAAAATTTTGAGGGGCTATAGAGAGTAGTTTAAACTTCATTTGTAGCCACTAGTGCCAAACTTATATCACCCGATGGCCACAAAATAACCCCTTGCAAGCAATAGCCTCAAAACAATAACAAAGACTAGCAACTGAAAAAGCTCAAACTATACGCTCAACGCAAACGAAAAGGAAAGCAGTCCTAATCGATCTTTTATCCTAAATTCACGCATTCAGTATGAGATCTTCAACCTCCAAACACTATAAAAGTCGCCCAATTATTCACATTGTGAAAGAAATTCTAGGGTTTCTGAAGATTAAACCCAGAGAAGAGCTCCCAAAAATTGACGTTGAAATTCAAATTTTTGCACAGTTGCTGCCTACAATTAGCTTAATAGAGTTGAGATTTCATTCTTAAATTTTTAAATTGATACAAAATCGACAAAATCAACAAATGTCTATGGAGATTGTGAATTTTGGAACTATTGTTCCAACTTTGATTCCGATTTTACTTCAACACAGTGGTGAATGGGTAAGTGAGAGTAAATTTGTTAATTTCCTTATTAATAGCGTGTTGATAAATTCGGACTGTAGCTATAATTATTTTGTTGATGAAATATACAAGCAATTGGGTAGAGATGCAATTACGAGTGCAATGGAGATAAAATATATAGCGAAGGAAGGCTATGCAACAATTCCAATATACAATGACATGGGTTTGCGCTTGTATATGGAGATGAAAAAGAAAAAACTGGATATCACTGAATATCCATTATGCATAACATTGAAAACTATGTATTCAAGTGCTGAAAGTTCATATTCAAGTTCATACTTGGGTGGCAACTTATTTGCAACAACTTCAGCTGGAAACTTACTCGCAACAACTTCAGTTGGTCTACAATGTCAGAATGTAGAAGAAGTACATGGAACTAATATTGTTGAGATGATGGATATAATGTAAAGGAAGACAAAATTGAGATATTGAAGGGAAATTGTATAATAGACAATTCACAACATGAAGAAATTGCAGAAGGTCAGTTGTATTGGGACAAAGATATACTCATTAATGTAATGAAGCACTATGCAATACGGAAAAATGTTAATTTATAGTGGATAGATCATCTACAACAAGGTATGATTTCTACTTATGAGATTACATTTCTCTATAATTTTTTGTATACAGATCTGTATATAAAATGTATAATTATTGTATAGTGAGATTGCATATGTATACTGCTTGTTTATTTGAGACACAAGTGTAAACATCTGAAGAAATGTATTATCATAACATTATATTTTAAATAGGTATTGTCTTACATGTGTGGAAGAAAGTTGCAAATGGAGTCTTAGGTCTTCAAGTATACACAAATCAAATGTCTTCAAGGTTAGACAGTTCAATGATGTTCATACTTGCCCAAAGATGAGTAGACTGTTTTCACAACGTCATGCTACTTTGTCAACCATTGCAAAAATGATTTGCAACAAATACCAATCCAAAAACAATATACACTCCGACAGACATCATGAGCGACATGAAACAACAATATGGGATTAATATGAGTTACACAAAATCTTATAGAACAAAAGAAAAGGCGCTTGAAATACTAAGAGGAATACTACGTGAATCTTATAGAAAACTGCCAGGTCACTTGTATATGATAAATATGACAAATCCTGGTTCTTCCATATACCTATTTTAGTTTTACTAATGATATCTATTTAAATTTATGTGAAGCCTTCAACCGATTATGAATTTGTAGTAATGGATGCTGAATAAAGGTGGAATATAGCCTGCATGCAAAAAAAAAAAGAATGCTCGTGCAAACGATTTCAAGTGGATGAGATTCCTTGTCCACATGCAATGGAAGTATTGGACTACACACACATGGAAGCACCCAAATATTGTTCTGCCTATTACACCAAGGAATACATCAAGAAGACATATGAAGTGCCAGTTAATCCACTTCCTGACGAAACTATATGGGACCTTCCAACAGAGGTATTAGATAATGTTGTCCTACCACCTACAGTGAAGGCCAAACCAGGAAGACCAACGAAGTCGTGACGCAAGGGACTTTATCATTATCAGTATACTAAAACTGTTACATG
Organism: Nicotiana benthamiana; assembly: GCA_034376525.1. Taxonomy (NCBI): domain Eukaryota; kingdom Viridiplantae; phylum Streptophyta; class Magnoliopsida; order Solanales; family Solanaceae; genus Nicotiana; species Nicotiana benthamiana. The sequence continues at coordinate 88,384,359 of CM067335.1, forward strand.
TGGAATGTGTGGAAAACAAGGACTCAAAAGAACATGCAGGAATGCTCAAGACAACTAGTAGATGCTCCTACAGTGATTTAGTATTTTGTAAAAAAAAATTATTCTGAATATTGCAATAAAAATATTGAAAAAATAATGAGATTTACAATCAGATTCTCTCTGATGTATGAATTAAGATGCTACTTTTTAGTCATAATGAAAGTATTGGTGTAAGGTGTGTGGTTTTCTTGAAACTACTGATCCCAAACACTCCACACTTAAAGGCCTTTTCTTATCCACATTTGCTAAGTTGCATGACAACTTCATCCCCATCTTTATTAGCTCAATCTCTGAGCTATTTACTAGCATTGAAAAAAATTTCTGAGAAAGGATCATCATACTTCACCCCCATCAGTGATAACCTTTCCTTTGAATTCCTCTTCCGTTTGTTCTGTGAAGGGAGAAGTCCAACTGATACAAGTATTGGCACCGATGGACCAAAAGTTGTTGACAAATGAGTCTTCTTTCAGTTGGCTCCATTGATTTCTTTAGGTATCAAGTTTGTACCAAACTTCCTTGAAGATTTAGTTTTACACACTTTCCCCTTACCATATTTCACTTGAAATCTGACCAACAGAAACTAATGCTCGTAACATATTTCAAATACAATTATGGATGTCGCTATACAAAATAGATGACATATACAAAAGGACTGTTACTATATAAAAAATATACAAAATAGAATGTCACTATACAATTTATATGTAATATTTTTTTCCTGTACAAAAAAATAGAAATTAAACCATAACTATACAAAAAACATATAAAATAGACTGTCACTATACAGTTTATATGTAATATTTTTTTCCTATACAAAAAGAAATAGAAATTAAACTATAACTATACAAAAATTATACAAAATAGACTGTCACTATAGCAGGTAAAAGATATACATTTCTGATATATAAATTATACATTTCTGATACATTTATGATACAAACTAAAGGAAGAATGCTATACACAGTTATAGAGTGCATCAGCTGCACCATGTCCAACACACAATGGCATTGAATCCTCAAAGATTGTGATCACCAAAACTAATGAAAACAAAGCATTAACAAAATAAACTCTACAAATGAGTATAGATTGAAACATTATGAAGCGTATAGACTGAAAAACCCCTTTCCCACTTCCCCTTATTCCTCCAATTTTAAAAAAACCATGTCCTCCTACAGTTCCAAAACCAACACTAGAACCACCAGTAGTAAAGCCACTTCCTCCACCAGTTCCATTTACAAACCCAAGCCTAACTACTAGAACCATTAGTAGTAAAACCTAATCCTCCTCCAGTTCCTATTTACAAACCAAAACCAAAGCCACTTGGAGTCGGATACACTCCTTAGAAAGAAATAGAAACCATATAAAAAAGAGGGATTGCCAATTAATATGAAAATAGAAAAACTGTAATATCTCAAAGAAAATAAAACTTGACCATAACACATCCAGGAGGTCTAGTATAACTGACATCATTACATTCGGTGGTCAAGAAGAAACTATATAAAGATTTTAGCATCTGCCATAACTAAACCTGTACATTCCAGTACCCTACCCACTCCAATTACTTCTTCGAATTGGATAACATTTCAAACATATTGTTCAAAGACATCCCAAACAAAAAACATAAAACGTGATATAAGTATGCAACTGTATGCAATCATAGACTATATCAGAACCAAACTACTTCAATCTGAAAATTACATGTAAAATTTCTGTTAAACAATCCCAAACTACTTCATCTTGCCCTTCAACTTGCCCTTTTTCTTGATATCCTTCAAAGTCTCGTCATCACCAACATGCATCTTGCCCTTTTTCTTGTTATCCATCAAAGACTTCTCATCAACAACTGAATGCGACTTGCCTTTTTTCTTGTTATCCTTGTTTATCTGATCCTTCAATCTACCAGTAGACTCATCATCACTAGCTGCATTTCTTCTTTGTTTCTTCACTCTATAATCCCATAGAAATATACCATATCGATTATGTATCCCATCAATATATATAGCTTTATGAATACTAATGCCTTGAATGATGTACTCAGCAAATGCAGCAACATAAACACCACAATCACTACATACAAGGTATCACAAAAATATTGAATGAAAGTTAGGACAATACCAAATAGGAACTCATATACAAAAAATGAATCAGAATCAGAAATATTCAATAATAATTTACATGTTATCTTGCGTTGGCAACCCATCAACGACATGAATCTCAAAAGGATCATTGGCGGGGATTCCCATAGAATTCTCCTTTGTGTCCCAAAAACCAATACGATGAAGGATATGTGGGAGCAATACTGAGTATGGCTCAACTGATCTCTGAACTGCACTATTCTGTCGCGCGTCACTCATGGAATCATATACATAAATGCGGAGATCTTTGAATGACAATCTCGCCAATATCCAGTGCCACTTATCAGACAAATTTATAGGGAAAAGGATTTCATCAACAACAAACCAAGGAATATTACATCTTAAAAAAATACCCAAGTATGTACTCAGCAATTGAATCTGTTTCAGTTATCAAATTCATGTCTCTATTTTTCTCCAAAAACTCCTTGTACAAATTTGAAATCAGGCAGTTAAAGCAACAGTCAGTTGTTGTGAATCTTATTGGAACATCAACACTGTACTTCCCTTTCTTTATCAAATAGTAAAAAATTATATCAATATGCTGAAATGTGAAGAATATACACATAGTCAGAAATTACAGTATGAGGAAACTAAAAATGTATATCACCAGTTTATATTACAGTTAAAGTGTTGACTTACTGAATCACATAAGGGTAGGCCGGGATATGCAAAATGTGAAGAACCATTTTTTTCTCCAATATCATCAACTCCAAACTCAAAGATTTTCTTTAGCTTATTCTTAGACTCTGTATAAACACCATCCCTGATGAATTATGATTAAAAGATATGGTTCATAACACGAAATAAATAAGAAAAAAAAGAAATAAGAAAAATCTGAAACATAAAACTTACGGCGCATTAGTCCTTAAGCCTCTGTTGATGAAAGTGTTCCACTTACACAGTTCTTTGAAATTAACAAGAATGTCAACATTACCCTCAAAATGATACTTTATAGTCAAGATGGGCTTCTTTGACTTAGTTGGCTTATTTTCAACAACTTGGATGGTGCTACCAGAGTCATATATGTTTATGAATGGTGACTTCATAATCCTTGCTAGTTTTCTTTCTCTAGGGTTCATTTCCGGTGTGTCGTGATCAACAACAACAATACTTTAATTGAAATACGTTTGAGTGATTACAGTTATTTGAGCCTCGGCATCACTACTCCATGTATTTTCCTCACCACCTTCCTCACAAGTATTTTTACCAAGTTGTACAGAATCATCTACCAAACTCTCCATATTAGCATTATTTTTGTCACAAAACTGCTGGGTAATTGCAGTGATTTCAGGCTCGGCATCCTGAATCCAGGCTTCGTCATCACCAACACCTTCACTACTTTTACCATCTTATATAGAATCCTTCACCACACCCTCCATAACATCAACAATTTGCTCTAGACTTACATCATTGTCAATATTTTTCTTTACAACTTCTTTAATGCCAATATTTTTCTCCATAACTTCATCACTGCCAATAGTTTTCTCCATAACTTCCTCACTGCCAATATTTTTCTCTGAAACATCCTTATCATGATGGTTGTCATATTTTTTATTACCCTATTCAGAAAAAATATACAAAACGTTGTAAAGTTGTAGTAAAAGGTAAAAATAACAAACAAGCGTAGTCATGAGAATACCTTTGAAGCATCGCGTACACTTAGAGCTTTAAAAACCTTTTCAAATGAACAAATCATTAAGTTCTCCAAAGATAAAACCTTGTCGTTTACCTATACAAGGAAAAGTGAAATCGAATATCAATTAATTTGTCAGGACTGCTAAAAGACAAAATAGAATTGTACCTTCTTAATTTAACTTCTCAGAAGTTTCAGCTCTTTCTCGCTTGAATTCAAGTTATTGGACAGTGGATCCGGATTCTCATTGTTGATAGATTGTGATTCTAGCTTATTTTTGGAGTGCTTCTTAGCATTTGTTTTAACTTCAGCCATGACTTCAATATGAATCTCATTTTTATCTTCACAAACCGGGACAAAATCATCCAATTGAAACCTTGTTTGTTCATCATTTGTTGGGAAAATATTACCAAAAACCAACTACAAATAAATAAATAAAAGTTAGCAGTCATCAAATATATCAAAATGTATCAGAAATAGATAATTAATGTATCAAAAATGTATCAGAATGCATAATTAATGTATCAAAAATGTATAATTTATGTATAAAAAATGTATATCTTTTACTTGCTCCTGACTTAAAAGAAAAAACTCTTTTCTCAACCTCTTAAACGTCACCTTCTTCTTTACTTGCTAGTTAAGTATGCGTGGCACAAGATCTACAATCCGGTAAACGAGGTTTTTGTGAGTATAGGGGCAGCATTCATAAAACCAACACTGGAATGCCAAAGGCAAACCACCATATCGGTACATCTCTCTCCTACTACGAACCTTATCCTTCATTAAATCCAATGTAGCATTAAAAACCACTTTTCCTCAAGGAAAAGTCTCAAAATCACCAGATTCGACAACATAAAATCATTCTTTGTTATCAAATCATCATTCATAGTAGAAAATAGAAAACTGTGAATGAAATACAATACCGCAATCTTTAAAGCATCCTCATCAGATTTCCACATCTTGTTTAAGAAACAGTCAGTTAAAGATTTCCTAGACACTTTCGACATGCTTGAAAAGTACAATTCCATCAACTGACTCGACTGGACAGATTCATAATCCTTAGTGGGATCACCATTACACTTTAAACCTGTAACAATACAAAACTCTGCAAGTCCAAAGCGCAACTTGGTGCTATTCACTTTAATCCATAGCTCATTATCTTTAGGTGACACTACTTCCCTAAGCAATAGTGAATGGATAAGTTGGTTCTGTATAAAAAATTCAGGCAAGTCCACAAAATAACCAAAACATGTTCTTCTAAACATCTCAATCTGCTCATCATCCAAATTAACTTTAAAATGTTTCACTATACTGCAGTTTGTATGGACACTTACACGGGTACTATAATGATCAGTATTTTATTACCCAATATTTCAGTAGTGATCGAAATCTAAAATTTTGGAAAGGAGTAGAGGGATGGGCTTAGCCAATCAACCACATTACAAATTTGGAAGCTTCTCTTTATCAACCAAACCAAATACTATAAAAAAAAATTAAAACATTAAGAGAGAACTTCATTTATAGCCTGTCGGGCAAAGTAAATTTCATCGGATAGCCCAGAAATTGACCCATACAAAGTATAGCCTTAAATTATTGACAATGGCTAGCCAGAAACTTTGGTGATCGAATTCCCTCGCCGGAAGACCATGATTGCTCCTCTCGCTTTCCTCTTTTTCCTTATTAGTCACCATCGAAATTAATCATTGGCTGGTGACGGTGTTAGTTCACATTAATTTCCCAAGCAATGAACTAATTCTTGAAACAAATTTCACCAACAGAAGGTGAATGGGAATTGAAAAATCTTACCTTAAAGAATGTGCTTTCCTCATTTATAAAGATCTACTTTTAGCTCTAGTCTTTGAATTTTGTTACTATTTATTTATTTTATTTCTAATATGGGGTATATGGTTCTTATTAATTAGTAGTACCCAGACTTACTTTAATTACAAGCAGCTGTCGGCCTTTTCTTCGAGATTTTGAGGTGTTTTGGGATGCGCGTTTGAAGATTTTTGAATATTACTATACACTTTTCTTAGATCTCACCAGCAATCCCTTGAATCTCAAGAACCCAAATCCTTGCTCTCAGATCTAACCACTTTTACATCAAAAGTTGCTGCTTAAATGCACTCTCTTTAGAAAATTTTCTCTGTTTTCTTGATATGATGTGGCTTGTTTTCTTGATAACATACTTAATCAAGGTTGATTTGTACACCAATTTTGGTAAGTTCTTGGATTTATTGCAATTGGGTATTGTTTAGTTTTTTCAGATAAGTTGATTGATTTTTGGACTACTAATATTTTACTACTGTAGATTATGTTTATTCAATCTCAATTAGTTCTTGTAGGATACTATGAAATCTGCCTTTGATGTTTATATGAAATGCCTGATTTATTTGCTTGACCAAAATTTGATAACGTGGAGCTGTTCTTGGGTGAAAATGGATATGCTAGTTTACTATTTGGTTAAAGATAAATAATCTTTTACGGGAGGTTTGGTTCCATTGCCTGATAAGACAATAACATCTTCTTCTTTTCACATAACAAGGTGCCATGCTGTAATCGTTAAGTAATCTTAATTTTTTAGCCTTGGGATCTTATTTTGATTTTGGTGCTAGGGATCAGTAAAAGGTATTTCTCGGTGCTAACTGCTTCAGTTGGGGTTTGAAGGTGGAAACTTCTTCATTGGAACTGTTTTAAGTGACAAGAGCTGTGGAATTTGTCATAAAGAGTTGTGGAACTCTACAAAACATACTGTTATTACACAAATATTATACAATAGACTGTCACTATACAATTTATATACAAATAGAGTATCATTATACAAAATATATACAAAAATAGAATGTCACTATACAAAAAATATATTAAATAGACTGTCATTACACAAAATATGTATAAAATAGACTATTACTATATAAGAATAAACTAAATAGACGGTCACTATACATTTATATACAATTATCTCTCGCTATACAAAATATATACAAAATAGACTGTTAATATACACAAAATATACAAAACAAACTATCACTATACAATTTATATACAATTAGCTCTCACTATAAAAAATATATACAAATTAAACTGTTCCCAGGTCCACTTTATACCTCTTGCTTCTGATTATAATATCTATTACTAATAACTCTATAAATGAAAGGTGGCTCTTCCTCCCTAAATATTTTCGATACAGATAGTGTATGAAATGCAATGCACCGAGTATGCACATTAGCCAGTAAAATTTCTCCAAATGGAAGTGATTCAAGTTGCTAGCAGAAAGCCATTGGTGGTGCTTTGAATTGCTTTTGACGCTATAACTTATCTACAATTTTTATATATTATTTTTAACCAGTTAAATACAACTATAATATCATATAACTTAAATATAAATTTTATATAATATATTTATTGTATGTTTTATCTCTGATTTATACATAGTAAAATCAAATTTCATACAACTAATTATATATTATACAACTTATCTATAACTTTCATATATTTTTTCTACTCGGTTATATACAAGTACTATATTATACCACATAAATATAATTTTTATACATTGTCTTTTGTATATTTTGTTTCTGATTTATACATAGTAAAAATAAATTTTATACAACTAATTATATATTATACAACTTATCTGTATTTTTTATACATTATTTCTACTCAGTTATATACAACTACAATATCATGCAACTTAAATATAATTTTTATACAATATTGTTCAACTTTCATACAGTAGTAAAATAAAAAAATATATAAACAACAAAATGCAATTTTACTACAATTTCATAAGTATAATGTATGCCATATCGTCGTCTTCTTCTTCTTCTTCTTCCTCCTCTTCTTCTTCTTCTTCTTCTTCTTCTTCGTCTTCTTCTTCTAGTTTCAATATGAAATTCAACCAAAATCAAGTCTAATCTTCACTAAAACACCCTCAAAATTGAGATATGAACTCCAAATCATATTCTCAATTGTTTGCAACAACACGTAATCCAAACAAATAATGGTTTTTGAAAATCTAAATTAGAATTCAAAGCTTCAGAGCTTTTAAATGACTGTCAATGGTAGAACTGTTGCTCTTTTTCCTTTGAGTTACATTACTGGAATTAAGGATTGAGAGATAGAGAGAAACGTAGAGATAATTCCCAATTGTTTGTTACGACACGCAATTCAAACAAATAATATTTATTGAAACCAAATTCGAATTCAAACCTTCAAGACTTTTAATGGTTGTCAATAATGGAATTGCTGTTTTTTTTCTCTTTGTTGTACATTACTTGAATTAGGAACTGTGAGATAAGGAGAGACGTATAGAGAGAGAGAGAGCGCGCGCACGAGAGAGAGCACGAGGGAAAGAAAATAAAGATGGAAAATAATGAACTTCTAATATAAAGGGATACTCATTTAATTCTAAAAGTGTATATAATTAGTAAATTTGTATATATGTAACTAAATTGAAACTTGAGTAAGGAGGATAATACAGTTTCCAATAGTATATAGGTATGTAAAAATTTCTTTTATCTTTAATGTCTTTGGAAATCTCTGTGTGGAAACTAAGCTCCTATATAAATTTGGAAATTTGTTTTATTCTTGGAATTTAATCAGTTTTTGGTAATAATTTGAAGATAAAATTTCAAATTCCAAAAAAAGGTTTGGGCTGGTTTCTGAGTGAAAGTTTTTCTTCCCCTCACAAAGCTTTAATATTTTTTCAAATAAAATGCATCTCCAAACACAATTTCAATTTCAAGAATTATTTTTTAACACAACTTCAAAAACTCTTTCTGTTAAGTTTCAACAAAATCTAATGCTAGCTAAATATAAATAAATGAATTCCCCATGAAAATAATTTAAAATGGTCAAAAAGTTATTTTAGGAACTATGGAAGGTTGGTTGAATTTAATAAAAAGAAAGCTAGCCAAATAAAGCTCAAGCATATTCAATTACTCATATTAATTTTAAGAAAATAAACTGTTCAAATTGCTTCTATCACTATAAACTAAAATGAAATTTAATTTTTTTCTGGATGAGGTGAATTATTTATTAACAAAATAAGAAAGTACAGTCTAAGCGTAGCGTCTGGAGTATTGCAGATTGAAAAAGAGAGAGGCGTCTATAGCATGAAGAAGCAACTACAAGTCCCTCATCTCTTCCTCTTCACACTGCTCTTCTCCGTTGTATGTATACCCAACGTTCCCCTGTTTTAATCTTCTCGGATTTCTTACAATTTATACAATCATTTATATCTTTGTTATGTGTATAGGTATTGGGGAATGAAACTGGGAGCACTTTGCAATATCCTGTGGTAATAAGCACGTGGCCCTTCTTGGAAGCTGTTAGAGCTGCGTGGAGGGCCGTGGACAATGGGTTTTCTGCAGTGGATGCTGTTGTGGAAGGTTGTTCTGCTTGTGAGAAACTAAGATGTGATGGTACAGGTATACACGAATGATTAATTGAAAAACGAAATAAAATGTGTCTTATTATTGTTATATATTTGATGTTGAAATTAAATATGTTAAATGCAGTTTTGATGTTGTAAGTACTAGTTGATGTCAAAAAAATTGTATTTAAGTGGAAAAAAGGTAGAGGGCCATTCCCATTATCCACTTAGACCCTAGGATTCTCTGAGATTTTTGTTGGTATAATTTTTTGAAATTTTTCAACAGGTGTACACGAGGTCATACCATCTAAGTCCAGTAATTAGTACCAGATGCCTAGGCAACTGCAGCTAGTAGAGTTGACTTTGAACCAAGCAACTCTCCTCCATTTGAGTGTTCATAGCTTTGAAAATTGAATTACTCTTTTAAAATTATCCTAATAAAAGCTCTCCTGAGCAGATCTTTACTTACATCGAATTGGTTGCTATGAAGAATGCAAATTTAAAGCCAATATAATGAACAAAAAGATTTTTGGTAATTCTTGAAATGGTTGAATTTCTGCAACTAATGTGGTTTCCATACCAAGGATTTGACGGCAATAATCATAGTGGTCACTGATAGTATCCAAGCATATAGTTCGGCCTGACTTGTGTCTTCACTTTGACAATTTCAAAGTCAAGTCTTCTTCGGGGAAATTGCAATGCCACCTCTCATACTAAGTTTTGAAATAGCAGCTAATTAGAAAACTCATTGAAATCTCCAAGTGAATACAATGTCCAACAATGATCTATGCAATGTCTACACAAGCTACATTATAAGGAAAGTTTCTAATTCTGTGATTGTGAATTAATGTGGCCAGAAACATTAAGATTATCATACATAATATAATAATTCTCTTGACTTTTTTCAATCATAAAAATACTGAGAATATTTTATACAATATTCTTAATATTTCCCTTGACTTTACACATGCCCCGTCAAACTCAAAGCAGGGAACTAACTTGAGTTTGTTTATTTTAAAAAGAAGAAATACTAAAAAGTCTATATGGAATAGTAAACAGTCGCCTGAATATTGTCGTGAAAGTGGTGAACAGTCACGGCAAAGGAAAGCAATGATGGAACTCTTTTCTGTGAACATACATGGTTGGTAATTATAAAATGAAAGGAAGTGCTTCTTACAACAAACACAGAAACGTCTGCTCTCAGTTGTTGAAAAGAGGTATCATGATGAAATCTCCAACACATCACTGATGTAGATTGAGTAAGCGGAACAGCTAACAAAGAAGTTGCTAGATATGTCGCTGGAAGAATGGCCTGAATAGTAGTTGGAAGAATGGCTGGTGTGCAGCAGGATGGGCAGTGCTGACTGCTGAGTGCTCACAAAATGACACCGGAAAGAGATGTGGTGCCCGAACAAACCTAAAAGAGGCATAGTACCATTAAAAGGATCACCAGGGTTAATGCTGAAGAATGGCCAGATGTTGACTGGAGTAAGAGCAATCACCAGAAGAGATGCAATGCTGCTGGAGCGGTCACCGAAATAAGAAAGTTACCACCAAAAGGGTCACCAAAAAATGGCGCAGTGTCACCAGAATGATCATTAATAAAAATCTAAATGATTCTGCTGCCAGAACGGTTACCAGAAAGAAGAAAGATTAGCAAAATAGTGTAAGGCTGCCGATTTGTAGAAACTACTTGAAGTCTTCGCAAATATCATTGAAATACTAATACCATTAGAAATGAGAAACAAATTCTTCTTGAAAGAGTTGGTTTAGCAAGATACAAGAAGGGTTTCTCATATAGGATTTTTAGTTACGCGAAATAAGGAAATCTACCTAATTTCTGGGATTCCAAATGACATAATCATTTGAGTATTCTCTTGACTTTCAACAATAACATAACCAATAAGAATATTGTGTACAATATAACTAAAGATTCTCTGGAATTTCAGTCATATCACTACATCTACCTCATTTTGTATGACCTATTTCAATGTAAGAGGGTTGATTCAGTTGACAAGATAAGTCCTCAGTCCATTGATAGTCTGTTGTTGAAAGTGAAAATTATATATCAAGAAATACATATGAGAAATTAATACAAATGATTGTGCAAAAGAAGAATGTTCTTGACAGAAAAGGCAACAAGTCATAAGGTAAGAAATGACGCAGTTGAGTGTCTATGTGATGGTTTATGCAATATTATACTTGCATTGCTAGATATTCAGTTCATAAGTATTATTTTCATGGCAGTTGGGCCAGGTGGAAGTCCAGATGAGAATGGAGAAACTACCATAGATGCCATGGTGATGAATGGGGTAATAGCATTTCTGTTTATTCTTGTGTATTGATGCCATGGTGATGGATGGGGGTAATAAGTGTTGCTATTTATTCTTGTATATTGCTTCATGATCACTTTGACCAAGGCAAATGCAATTTGCAATTCATTTTGGACTTGCTAAGACATGCATAGGTAACAATGGAGGTCGGCGCTGTTGCTGCTATGAGGTATGTGCCAGAGGGCATTAAAGCTGCGAAGCTAGTGCTGGAGTATACCAAACATACTATGCTTGTTGGGGATCAAGCCTCAGCTTTTGCCATTTCAATGGGCCTTCCAGGGCCTATAAACCTAAGCTCAGTCGAGTCAACAGAGAAGTGGATGAAATGGAAAGAAAATTTTTGCCAACCTAATTTTTGGAAAAATGTCTCCCCGGGGGATAATTGTGGTCCATACCATCCAAATGGTCCTTCAATAGGAAGATGTCTGATGGCGAACGAGCTCCAGCCTAACGAATTTGGATCAGTTAATGTTGGTTTACATAGCCATGATACAATATCCATGGCTGTCATTGACGAGGTAAGTTGTTGGTGTGTCAGCCTTCCTTTATTTTCTGGCTTGTTAGCTTCTTTCACCAGAATTCTTTATTCCTCCTTTTTAGATTGGACGGATTGCTGTTGGTACGTCAACTAACGGAGCCACATTAAAGATTCCCGGAAGGTGATTCTTCACTTGTTTGTGTTATGAGAACAATTTGTGTGTCCTTTCAACGCTTTACCATCAAGCTAATAGAAAAGAGTCAATAACCTTTTTAGAGTTGTTGTGCTTAGGCCACAGGCCACACACATTTATTTATGTGGTTAATTGGTTATCTAGCTTACCGTCCCTTTCCTAAAGGGACCATGCTCGTCTTAAAGGGAAAAAGAAAAGACATGTTATGTTTGGAGGGACATGCGCTTTATACAGGGGTGCTCAATATAAGGTGAAACAGTTTATAAATGTTTCATAAATCTCAATGAAGAGTTTACAGCTTGATTTATCTATTCTGGAGTGGAAAAGAAAAAAGTAATCTTTAGAGGTGGTCACAGAGGTATCAAAAGATTAACATTCACACATTGTCGGCTTCTCAAGTCCTGTTTGTCTACATTTGTATATTTAGAAGTTTGTTAATGCGTGAATGTATTCTATAGAGATAATGCCAATTCACAAAAATATGGATTCATAATAGTCATCTCTTTAGTCCGGAGCTGAATGTCTATGTTTGACTTCTCTCCTCTTTTCCCCTTTCCAGTACGCAAGGTTGACAGGTGGTGACATTTCTTATAATAGAATCAGGAAGTTAAAAGTGGCTCATATATACAATAGAGCCTTAAGTTCTCACTAAAGAGAAGCACGGACATGTTTTTGTGTCAAGTGAAAGGAAAGTGGAAATTTAATTAAAGGAAGTAAGGAGCAATTTGTTATACTTAGATTAGATTTTCTGAATCTCATTTCTCGAAAATCAATTTGTAGAATGTCAACTTGCATTAGTATCTGATCTTTGTAAGATATTACATTTAGTATGCTTGCCTCTGAAGTAGAAATTTACTTCTTTGACAGAATAAAGTCATTACTGTAATAATTCAACCGCAACATTATATCAAACTGGTTTTTAGCTTTGCTTTTGGTTTTCTATCTTTAACAATTTCCTTTTATTTCTCCTTTACCCCTTTTAAATGCAACACTAGGGTTGGTGATGGACCTATAGCAGGGTCTTCAGCGTATGCAGATTCTGAAGTTGGTGCCTGTGGAGCCACTGGGGATGGTGATATCATGATGCGCTTCCTTCCATGGTACTTCAAAGGAACTTCCTTTAATTTTTCTGTGCCATCATGTACAGCAGAATTATATATGTTTAGAAACCAAGTAAATTTTGCTTTTGAATTAAATACGTAAGATGAACAGAATGTTTATAATAGCTGACCAGGTGAAAATCCAGTGTGAAGGTTGGGAATTTCAATTAAGAACTCTTTTTCAGGAGAATAAAGTAGTGAAGCTTGGATCCTCATTCTTTCACGCGCGCGCACACACACGCACACAGATGGTACTCCTACAAATTAAAAGATTTTAGCTTATGTTGATTAGTAGCATATTGTCTTATGACATATAGAACAGATCGAGCATGCATCAAACAAACGTTTTAAGGTTCTTGTTTAATTTCTGATCAGTTATCCTGAGTTCTGATGGTAAGAAGCTAAGCTCTTTGAAAATTTAGCTTATCAGGATTAACTCATGAGTTGCATCAACCCAACTTCTTTTCCTATAAGAGATAGGAATAGAAAATATGTGCTAGAAGTGTCTGAATTATGGGGCAGCACTTACTGTTGTTGTTGATTTTGCTTGCTCTCCAGATCTATCTTGCTGGGACAGGACTTATGATAAAGCTTTAGATTTTACTTCCCTGATCAGTTAATGTCTGGAAATGCTCTATTTTTTTCCTCTTACACTTATGGGGCATTAGAGAAGTTTCTAGTTGGACGTCATACATTTTTCTAAGCTTTTTTTTCAATTTTTAGAGGCCAGCATAACTTATATGGAGATAAAACATCTTTCTATGTTGTTTGCTTGATGCCAGTTATCAGGTTGTGGAGAGTATGAGATTAGGAATGGAACCCAAACTAGCTGCAAAAGATGCTATATCGCGAATTGCAAGGAAATATCCCGGCTTCATTGGGGCTCTATTTGCAGTCAACAGAAGTGGTATTCATGCAGGTGCATCCCATGGTTGGACTTTTCAGTACTCTGTCAGAAATCCTGGGATGAAAGACGTGGAAGTATTTACTGTTCACCCCTGAAACTGTGACTGCCACTGCCACTGGTGACTTCTTTAGCATACACAGTAATTTCTTTCTTTTCCATTGTGCCACAGTAATTTATTTGGATATGTAAAAGAGATAAGGCAAAATACATCGACAGACCATTAAACTTGTCTACGCTTTTCAATGTGACACTCCATCTTAAGTTTCTTCCATTTGAGCATTTAACCAGGTAATTACTGTGTCACTTAGACACAAAATGCTGACATGGCAAGATAAGTGTTTCTCAAGCGAACATAAACCCCACATACTTCTTGCCGGAAAATGAATAACTTCTACCCTTCTGGCCAACTTCTCCTTCAATTTCCAATGTTACTACCGAATCCTCCTTCAGATCTGGGCCGCTGCAATTCTGCCCAGAAAAGTAGCGTTCCGATCCGAAATTTTTTCTTCTTCCTTGAAAGAAACTTTCAGATCTAAAAGTTTTTGGCTTAAATCAGTATTTGGCAACTAAGAGCCTGTTTGGATTGGCTTAAAAAAATGAATTTTAAGTACAAGTACTTAAAAATAATTTTCAAGTGTTGGAGCTTATTTTATAAACAAGCAGTTAAATGTTTGGATAAAAGTTGTGAAGCTTTAAAAAGTTGTTGAAGTGTTTGGCAAATTAGTGCTAGTAAATACTTTTTCTTATTATTAAAAAGACAAGACTATCCTCCTTAGTGTTGGTAAGCACCTTTCGTGCTGGTAAGCAATTAGCGCTAGTAAGCACTTGGTTTTGCTTTTTTCAGCTTTAGAAAGGAAGATAAGTTTCCTAATTCTCAGAGAAAACCAAGAAGAGGAAAGATTGAAATCAAGAGGATTGAAACTTCTCTGCCCGGAAAGTTAATTTTTAACTGTTCACAAAATTATCAACTTTTGGTTAACGTTGAACTCCAATTGATATATCCATGAAAAATGTTGAAGCAAAGTGCACAAAAATGTTGAAGAAAAGTGCAGAAGAGTGAAGGAGATATGAGTACAATGTTTTTAGGGTTTTGAGGGTAATTTTGTTATTATAAAAACATATAAGGGGCAAGAAAGTAATTTTATTGGTCAAACTAAAATAACTTTTAAGCCAAAATAAAAAAAGTTAGGGTAGACTAACTTGTTGCTTTTAACTTTTTCACACTTTTTTTAAGCAGCTTTTTTTTTAATCCAAACACTTCATCCATAAAAAAGTGCTTAAAAGCTGGTTTGACCAATTTTTAAGCCCATCCAAACACTCTTGTTCTGAACTTTGAGAGCCAATAATTTTCCTAATAAAAGTTGGCCCACAAGAGAAATGAGGCGACAGAGGGGTGGAGGCCTTCTCTGTTGTGGCAATGATTTTCTGTAGCTACTAAACCAGCAACCCTTGATCATGAACCTCTGCGTACGTGTGTGTGCGTGTTTTCCTTTTTTCCTCTGGAATAATTCTACAAAAGAGGCAGTGATGACGGAGCTGACGCTTTCAATGAGGAACGGTCTGAAAATTTGTGGAAAAATAAATTTGAAGGTGAAGAACAATCTTTACGGTTTGGAGTTTCTTGATTTAGCCCGTAAAAAATGACCCATGCTTTTAAGTTTTATCGGACCTAACCCATATTGTATATATTCTGAAAGCACTAGCAAATTCAAAATTTGTGTTCTTACTGTTGAAAAAATTAGATGATTATGAAGAATAAAAAGTTTAGCTTAAGGCGTGTCAAAGACATTGTTCTTAAGGATATTTCGCCTATATCAAAATATATAATATTAGGCGTATTTTCAAGATTTAACAAACTTTTCTAATATAACTAAAAGCAAAAACAACAAAGATTTATGAGTAGAAATCCAGCTCAAAAGAAAAGGAGAGAAGAAAAGGTGTAAATTCGTTTTTCACTGCTTTTCTGTTATGAAGATGAAGTGGTATGTATGGTCTAAAATATAAGAGGTTGCTCAAGGAAAATCAACCAACCGAAACATTAAACAAAAACTATATGTTTTGCCTTAAAGTCATTAGGATTAGACATTGCCTTTTGACTTTTCAATAACGTACAAATCCATAATGATGATATTGCTTTTTCAATTCAAAATTAACTAATTTTCTGTTACAAATATTTTACTATAATATGGACTTATTAATATAATAGTAAGAAAATGAATATAGACATAATTTTAGAATATTTCTTTCTACGATATCATAATTATTCTATTAATCCCCCATATATTTCAAAAATAAAGTAATAATAATAATAATAATAATAATAATAATAATAATAATAATAATAATAATAATAATAATTTGCCGGGTTTCACAAATGAGCATAATGCGTCGAATCTAGTGTCTCTTGGATTATGAACCAGACCTAGATAAAATAAAGTTAAACATACAGAATAATTGGTGAAGTTTAAAACTTCTATGAACCTAGAATTCTTTTGTAAATTTAGTGCTTATCTATCACATTATACTCGCTCACACTTTGTTGTTTATCGCGATTTTGAGCTAATAGGCCATGCACGCGCATGGTTTTCATGAGTGCTCTAGAAATTTCGCCAAAAATTTTATTGGAGCGGCTCCACTCCACATTTATATAGGTCCATCCATCAAGTGTATTCTGCAGCACAATACACCACCTATAAACTCTATGGATTATTAGATTAAAAGTTTAATAACTTAGCATCTCACTCCTTGCAGTCTTGCACTATATATACACACACATCTAATGACTTGTTATTACCCATATGCACCTACCTCATGGGATTTCCAATCACATTGGATGGGTTACCATCATAGTTCATATAACTCAAATTGGCAAAAGTCTCATTCCCCTCGATGTTTCAGATATTAATTTCCTTCCCAAAGGTTTAGTCAGAGGATCGGCCAAATTCACTTCTGACTTCACATGATCTATGGAAATAATTTCATCTTTCAGCATCTGCTTTATCACATTATGTCTCAATTAGATATGTCTACTCTTCCCATTAAAGAATTTATTTTTGGCAATGGCTATTGCAGCTAGGCAATCACAATGCATCGACACAGAAGGTCAGTTTTATTCCTAGTTGAATACTTGCCAAAAGGTTCTTTAACCACTCGGCTTCATTGCCAGCTAATTCCAATGCCACAAAATCAGATTCCATGGTAGATCTAGCTATAATAGTTTGTTTAACTGATTTCCATGCCAGTGCACACCTACCGAGGGTGAACACATAATCACTAGTGGATTTTGTCTCATCTGAATCAGAGATCCAGTTAGCATAATTGTATTCTTCTAGTATAGTGGGAAATCTACTATATTTAATACCATAGTTTGTGGTACCTCTCAAATACTTCATTAGTCTTACTAATGCGTTCCAATGATCATGACTTGGGTTTTGAGTATATCTACTCAATCTACACACATCATATGCAATCAGATCTAGTAAAATTCATCAAATGTATTAGACTACCAATAAATTGAGCATATTTATTTTGATCTACAACATCTCCTTTATTCTTTTTTAATTGACTACTGGCATCATAAGGAGTGCTTACAGGTACCACATCAAAATTATCAATTTTTTTAATAATTCTTTCAACATAATGTTCTTGAGTCGACATTAAACTATTGCCATCTCTTATAATTTTCATGCCTAAAATAACACTAGATTCTTCCATGTCTTTTATCTCAAAATTAGAAGACAAGAAAAATTTAGTTTTATGTACCAAATCTAGGCTAGAATTAAAAATAAGCATGTCATCCACATAAAGAAAAATAATAACAAATCTACCATCTACACATTTTATATAAACACATTTATCTACCTCAATAAATGAAAAATCATCATTAATCAATACTTGATCAAATTCTTTATGCAACTGTTTAGGCGCTTGCTTTAGACCATATAAAGATTTTAGCAATTACATACTTTATTTTCTTGGCCAGACACTATACAACCCTCAGGTTGCTCCATGTAAATTTCCTCTTCCAAATCACCATATAAAAAGGCAGTTTTAACATCCATTTGGTGAACATAAAATTTATAAATAGAAGCCAAGACAAGGAATACAAGAATCGAGAAAATTCTAGTTACAGGAGCATAAGTGTCAAAATAATCAATATTTTGCTTTTGGGTAAAACCTTTTGCAACAAGTTTAACTTTGTATTTATTAATGGAACCGTCCGGATTAAGTTTCTTCTTAAAAATCCATTTACAATCAATGAGTTTAGTTCCCGGAGGTAAATAACCTAAAATCCAAGTTTTATTTTATGAAATTCAATTTAATTCTACATCAATAGATTGTTTCCAAAATGAGGCATCAGATGAAGAAATAACTTTATAATATGTTAAAGGATCACTATCCATGTGAGAAAGCACGGGAGAAAAATATAACTTGATATTAAACATGATACAATGAGCCCTATATATAATACACATAACCTAACCTACTCCTCATACACTTTGGACTAGAGTTCTACTATAATTAGAGTTCTACTATATTTACATATCTAACACTCCCCCTCAAGCTGGTGCATATAAATCATATGTACCGAACTTGTTACATATGTAGTTAATAAGAGGACCAGTGAGGGACTTGGTGAAAATGTCTGCAAGCTGATCATTTGACTTTACAAACTTTGTAGCAATATCTCCCGAGAGTATCTTTTCTCTGACAAAGCGACAGTCAATCTCAATGTGCTTAGTTCTCTCATGGAACACTGGATTTGACGCAATATGAAGAGCAGCTTGATTATCACACACAAGTCCCATCTGACTAACATCACCAAATTTCAGCTCTTTGAGCAACTGTTTGACCCAAATTAGCTCACATGTCGCCATAGCCATTGCTCGATATTCTGCTTTTGCACTAGACCGAGCAACCACATTCTGTTTCTTGCTTTTCCAAGATACCAAATTTCCTCCTACTAAGACACAATATCCAGAAGTAGAATCTCAGAAGGCGATCCTGCCCAATCAGCATCAGAGTATCCAACAATCTGCTCATGGCCTCAATCCTCAAACAACAAACCTTTACCTGGAGTTGATTTTATATACCGAAGAATGCGAACAACTGCATCCCAATGACTATCACATGGCGAACCCATAAACTGGCTCACAACACTCACAGGAAAGGAAATGTTAGGTCTTGTCACTGTAAGATAATTTAGTTTACCAACTAACCGCCTATATCTTGCAGGATCGTTAAGAGGCTCCCCCTGTCCTGGAAGAAGTTTAGTATTCGGATCCATTGGAGTGTCAACAGGTTTACAACCTGTCATTCCTGTCTCCTCAAGAATATCTAAGGCATACTTCCGTTGTGAGATCACAATACCTAAGCTAGACTGTGCGACCTCAATACCCAGAAAATACTTTAGTGTGCCCAGATCCTTAGTCTGAAAGTGTTGAAAGAGATGTTGCTTCAATTTAGTAATACCATCCTGGTCATTGCCGGTAATAACAATATCGTCAACATAGACCACTAGATAAATACAGAGACGTGAATCAGAATGCCGATAGAATACAGAGTGATCAGCTTCACTCCGAGTCATGACAAAGTCCTGGATAACAGTGCTAAACTTACCAAACCAGGCTCGAGGAGACTGCTTTAGACCATAAAGTGACCGGCGCAAGCGGCATACAAGGCCACGAGACTCCCCTTGAGCAACAAACCCAGGTGGTTGCTCCATATAAACTTCATCCTCAAGGTCACCGTGTAAAAATGCATTTTTAATGTCCAGCTGATATAGGGGCCAATGACGAACAACAGCCATAGAGAGAAAAAGGCGGACTGATGCTATCTTAGCCATGGGAGAGAAGGTATCACTGTAATCAAGCCCAAATATCTGAGTATATCCCTTGGCCACAAGACGAGCCTTAAGACGATCAACCTTACCATCTGGACCAACCTTGACTGCATACACCCAACGACAACCAACAGTAGATTTACCTGAAGGAAGAGGGACGAGCTCCCAAGTATCACTCGTATGTAAAGCAGACATCTCGTCAGTCATAGCCTATCGCCACCCTGGATGAGACAATGCTTCACCTGTAGACTTAGGGATGGAAACAGAGGACAAAGAAGATAGAAAAGCATAATAGGGTGATGACAAACGATGATAACTTAAACCGATATAATGTGGATTAGGATTAAGGGTGTTCCATATACCTTTCCGAAGTGCAATCGGAAGAGACAAGTCCGCAGTAGGAGCAGGGTCAGGTACAGGAAGTGAATCAGCCGGGCCGGATGCTAGGCGAGGACGACGATGATATGTCAAGAGTGGAGTGTCTTCTGCAGGGAGTCTAGGAGAAGCCACAGTAGATGGTCCAATGTTTGGAATGGGTAAGACTTCTGTAGCGGAAGGTGAAGGAGGAGATATAGTAGACTCCCTAAAGGCCGGTATAGGTAAAACCTCAGATATATCAAGATGGTCAGAATTGTCAGAAGAGGTAAAGAAAGGTTTAGACTCAAAAAATATGACATCGGCTGACATAAGGTACCTACGAAGATCAGGTGAATAACAATGATAGCCCTTCTGAGCACGAGAATAACCAAGGAAGACACACTTGAGAGCACGAGGAGCTAACTTATCTTTCCCAGGAGCTAAGTTATGAACGAAACAAGTGCTCCCAAAAAGACGAGGGGGAACAGGGTATAAGGGTGACTGGGGAAACAATACCTCATGCGGAATCTGATTCTGGATGGGAAATGAAGGCATCCGATTAACCAAATAACAAAGATGTGAGAACTGCATCGCCCCAAAAACGCAGTGGAACATGAGATTCGATGAGAAGTGTGCGAGCAGTCTCAATAATGTGCCTATTCTTTCTTTCTGCAACCCCATTTTGCTGAGGGGTATAAGGACAAGAGGTCTGGTGAATAATTCCATGAGAAGACATAAACTGCTAAAATTGAGAGGATAAATATTCTAAAGGCATTATCACTGCGAAGAGTGTGAATAGAAACACCAAATTGATTTTTAATTTCAGCACAAAAATTTCAGAATATAGAAAATAACTCAGAACGATCTTTCATTAAGAAAATCCAAGTACATCTTGAATGATCATCAAGGAAACTAACAAAATAACGAAATCCCAAGGTTGAACATACTCTGCTAGGACCCCGTATATCTGAATGAAGTAAAGAAAAAACAGACTCTGCACGACTCTCAATACTACGAGGAAAGGAGGCACGAGTATGTTTCCCGAGCTGACATGACTCACACTCTAATGTGGATAAACTGGACAAACGAGGCACCATTTTCTGAAGCTTGGACAAGCTA
Organism: Nicotiana benthamiana; assembly: GCA_034376525.1. Lineage (NCBI taxonomy): Eukaryota > Viridiplantae > Streptophyta > Magnoliopsida > Solanales > Solanaceae > Nicotiana > Nicotiana benthamiana. The sequence continues at coordinate 88,405,872 of CM067335.1, forward strand.
GGATGTCCTAAACGACTGTGAAGTAGGTCTGGAGGATCTGCAACTAAACAGGCCTTAGAGGATGTAAGTGAGTTAAGATAGTAGAGTCCGTCTGATTCAAGTCCTGTTCCAATCGTCTGTCCCGTACTGCGGTCCTGCATAATAAAAGAGTCATCAATAAAATATATTCCGCAATGGAGGGCACGAGTCAAATGACTCACAGAAGATTAAAAGGACAGCCAGGGACATAAAGAACGGAATCTAGAGTGACAGAGGGTAGATGATTTTCTTGTCCAACTCCTTTTGCTTTAGTTTGAGACCCATTAGCTAAAGTAACGTTGGGAAGAAACTGTGAATACGCAATATTTGACAAAAGGGATTTATTACCAGAGATATGATCAGAAGCAGCTGAGTCCACAACCCATTGTTCAAGAGGACTAGACTGGGAAACACGAGCAAAAGAATTACCAGCAGCAGAAGTATCCGGCTGAGCAACAGTGGCTACTTGTGGAGATGTCTGCTTACTTGCGCGATATTTAAGGAACTCATTATACTCCCTTTCAGATACAGAAAATCCCTGGTTACATGTAGGCTCGGTCTGAGCAACATAAGCATTTTTTGGTGGTCGACCATGTAAAGAATGACACACGTCACGAGTGTGACCAAGTTTATAACAATAAGAACACTTGGGTCGAGATCTTCCAAAACGACCTCCTCCTCGTCTATACTCCATAGTATGAGAAGCCCGATTGTCCACAGATTGGGAGACGAGGATAGATGAATCAAGTGTCTGTGATGAGCTCACTGGGTGACTTGGTGCTGCAGCAAGGCGAAGTAAGCGAGAGAATAATTCATCAACTGTGGGGACAGTCGGACTAGCCAAAATCTGATCGCGTACTAAGTCAAGATCATTAGGAAGCCCAGCAAGAGTAAGAACTAGAAACAGCTTTTGTCGTTGCTCTTGCTGCTTTGCAACGCTAGCAGAAACTGGCATCAACGTCTCAAATTCCTCCATAACTGCCTGCACTTGACCCAAGTAAGTAGACATATCTAATTCCTGTTTCTTTAAATTTGTCATCCACGATATCACATCATAGAAATGAGATATGTCATTAGTGTATAAAGTACGAGCCTTTTCCCAAACCAAATAACATGTTTGGAATGGACGAAACAAGGGCATCAACTTGGAATCAATAGATCGCCACAAAATACTGCATAATTGAGCATCAATCTTCTCCCAATGGGCTTTGGCTTTTTTCATCTCCGTCACTAGACTCCTTGGTAAGATGATCCTGAACATCTTGGCCTTTACACCACAACTCGACTGACGAAACCCAAGCTAGATAGTTTGAACCTCCCATTAAAGGTTCTGAGGTAATCATAATACCGGAACTAGCAGAACCCTGGTTTCTGGATCCGAAAGCATCAAGTCCCAAAGACATCTTTGGATTATCAACTGAAAACTCGGTGAAACTGAAAGAGAGAACTGAAAACTGGCGCTGCCGGAAAACAGGAACACTGTAGCTGCCGGAAAAGCACTGTAGCTGCCGGAAAAATTCAAAATTGTCGGAATTGAAAAATAAAAATATGGATAGGCTCGGAATTCAAGGTTGAGCAAAATGTCTTGAAGAAATTCTGGCCGGAAAGTTTTGTAGCTGCCGGAAAAGTCAATAATGTCGCCGGAAAAAACTTAAAGTTGTCGGAATCAAACGAAAAAAGGATGGGTAGGGTCGGAATTGAAGGCCGACCAAACTGTCCTGAAGGAGTGAACTGAAAAACTGGCCGGAACTGCCCTCACGCGCGGGCGCGCGGGCTCACGCGCCGAGGGTATTGCCGGCGCGTGGGGGTGCGTGGATGATGGTTTTCCGGTGATTTTTCTGGGGTTGGTCGGAATTCTCTTCCTAACCTCGTGGTGGTCTCGGATTTTGCACAAGACCAATAAAAAAGGTAGTTTATGTACGGACAGCCTCTTCAGTCGCCGAAAAATTGCACGGCGACGAGGTCTTTCTTCCCGAAATTAGCTGGAATGACGCACAGCTATAATATTCTCACCAAAGCTCTGATACCATGTGAGAAAGCACGGGAGAAAAATATAACTTGATATTAAACATGATACAATGAGCCCTATATATAATACACATAACCTAACCTACTCCTAATACACTTTGGACTAGAGTTCTACTATAATTAGAGTTCTACTATATTTACATATCTAACAATCCACAAAATATGTATAAAAATCATTACCAAACGATTTTTCTTTCCTTGGTCTTTTGCTTCTCCTTAAATCCTCACTTTCAAAATCATTTTGAATAATTTAAACATGTGAAATATTACCACTTGGAATAGTAGGAGAATCATAAATTTTCTCAAATTTTAAAGGAAAAATACTTGTATAAAATTTAGCATTTTTTATTTCAACAATAGTATTATTTTCAAGTACATTACTTTTGACTACTAAAAATCTGTATGCTGCACTATTTTCAGCATACCCAATAAACATACAATAAGATATTTTAGATCCTATTTTTCTTTTCTTAGGATCAGGCAACATAACTTTAGCGAGGCACCCTCACACTTTCAAATATTTCAAATTAGGTGGATACCCTTTCACAACTCATAAGGAGTTTTACCCGTTTTCTTATAAGAAATTTTATTTCATAAATGACACACAGATAAAATGGCTTCATCCCAAAGATTATCCGGGGCACCAGAACTAACAAGCATACTATTCATCATTTCCTTTAAGGTCCTATTTTTCCTTTCCGCTATACCATTTGATTGTGGATAATATGGCGGGGTTATCTCGTGAATTATGCCTTCTTTCTCACAATAATTATTTTATAAAATAAATTCATTACCTCTATCGGATCTAACTCTTTTGATTTTATTATTCAATTGATTTTCTACTTCAGCTTTATAAATTAAAAACTTATCAAAAGCTTCATCATTATTTCTCAACAAATAAACTTTTGTATATCTAGAAAAATCGTCTATAAAAGTCACATAATATTTTTTCCCTCCTCTAGTCATAGTTTATTTCAAGTCTCCTAAATCAATATGTATTTGATTAACAATTCAGATTCTCTAAATACTGAAACACATGATTTCTTAGTTTGTTTAGCTACTGCACAAACATCACACTTATCAACATTAGAAAAATTAATATTTGAAATAAGACCTTTAAAATGTATTTTTTTAATATAAGATAAACTAACATGTCCTAATCTAGCATACCATAAATTAAAAGAATCAATCAAGTAAGTAGAAGTACTAGCATTTTCATTAATAACAATGAGTACAAACAAGCCATGGTTATAATAACCCTTGCCAACAAAATTATTATTCTTGCTCAACACGACCTTATCGGATTCAAAAGAAACCTTCACCCCGACTTTTCCTAATAATCCCTTAGATACAAAATTGACTAGGATACTAGGAACATGTAACACGTCATTCAATGCTAAAGTTTTGCCAGATGTGAGTTTGAGAAGAGCTTTGCCTTTTCCAAGAATTGGAGTAGTCCTTGAGTCACCAAGATATACAACTTCTTCTCCTTTCTCAACTTGGGTGTAAGACAGAAAGTCTTTTTTGTTAGCACATATGTGCCTAGTGGTACCAGAATCTAACACCCAGTCTTTCACATTGGCCACAAGGTATACTTGGAAAACAACTGCAGCAATTATGTCATCCGCTTTGGCTTCAGTTAAATTTATTTTAGTCTTAGCGAGATTGGCATTCCCAACCCTCTTTCGACATTGAGCAGTATGATGGCCATGTTTGCCACACAAAAAGCTGTTATATTTTTTCTTGAAGGTTTAATTGTTGGTTTTTGGGCTTATAACCATTTTCTTTATCATACCTGTTATTTGATTTGTTATGCCGATTATTGTTCTCCACCAGGTTAGCTCTTGTAGCAATCTTCTTTCCTTTGTCCGCAACAGCTTGCTTGCGATTTGTATTTTCAATTATAATGTGCTTGACCAAGTCCTTCAGCGACAATTGCTTGTGTTTGTGTTTTAGTTATTGTTTGTAGTCACTCAAAGATTTGGGAAGTTTTTCTATAAACATACCAGCAACAAATTGTTTGGGAAGAGAAATATCTTCAGATTTGAGATCTTCAATCAACTTGTGATATTTGTTGATTTGTGCAGTTATGTCCTTGTCCTCTGTCATCTCCCAGTTGTAGTAGTTTCTAATTACAAACTTTTGTTTAGTAGCATCTTCAACAATGTACTTTGTTATCATTGACTCCTAGATTTCTTTTTCCTCCTTGTAGGAACATAGACATCGAATTATTGTTAGAAAGAATTAAAATTATAGTATGTCTACATACCTTATTAGCATGAACCCATTGATCCATCTAAATTGAAGTTGCTTCACTTGGCTTTGGATCAGTAAGAGCAAAAGCAACTTGTGACGATCCGGCCCGTCGTCACGTGAGTTACCGCCCCCATTTCCTCCAATTATGTTTCCTTATGTTCTTGAATCAATATTTGAGTTATTCGGGTAGGTTTGGATTGGTTTTGATGGAAATGAGACACTTAGTCTCTTAAAGGGGAGCTTGTTTCGAAAAAGTCAACTAGAAGTTGACCATTGGGTTAGAGGGTTCAGATGTGAATTTTTATGACCCAGTTAGCTTCGGGGGATGATTTGTGGCTTAGGAGCGCAATCGGAACTGAATTTGGAGGGCCCAAAGTAGAATTAGGCTTGAATTAGCTAAGTTTAAATTTTGGCGGATTCCAGTTGATAGGTGAGATTTTGATCCGAGGGTCAGAATGGAATTCTGGGAGTCTCAGTAGCTCCATTAGGTGATTATTTGATATGCGTACAAAGTTTCAGGTCATTCAGAGGTGCTTAGGTCGGGTTTTTGATCGAATATGCAATTCGAAAGATCTTAAGAAGTTTAGGCTTTGATTGATCATAATTGAGGATTTTGATGTTAACGTTAGCATTTTGATGATTTGAGCAAGTTTGAATGATGTATTAGGTCTGGTCTGTGCTTTTGGTTAAGGTCCCGGGGGCCTCGGAGTGAATTCGGGTGGTTGAAAGGAGGTTTTTGGAGATGTTGCATGCAATGGATATTGGGATTGTGGTATTTCCGCATCTGCGGAAGAGGAGCCGCAATAACGGTTTTTTTGAGTAAAAGACACTAGGGTTTCACTCTGAAACCCTAGGTTTACAGACTCATGACGAGTCTGTAATCGAGAATAAAAATCTTAATTGCCTGTAATTATGAAAACTCTCATTGTTCTTCTTTGGTTTGAACTGTATTCTTTATATATAAGCTTCCCTTTCAAAGTTTTATTTTTGAAATCACTTTAATCATGCTAAGAAATTCATCACTGATCTCTCTTGATTGAACCTCTTTTACCTTACTAATGCTTTCCTTAAATAATTGATCCTATATCTTCTATGATTTTGTACCAATGTTTGAATTATTTACTTCCTTAATTACCTCAGTTTCTTTGTGATTTACAAATGGATCTGAGATCCTTTGACTAATTTTTCAAACTTGTACCTTATTTTTCACTACTGTGCCCTCTTTCCTTAAATACCAACTATGTATTTTGCCCTATTTGTGCAGTATATGGTCTCTCTACCATAATCAGCCTAAGTGAACTAATTCTCTCTCTGTTATTCTATCTTGGCTAGTTGTTGAACTAAACCCCTTAATTAAAGGAGTCTGGTTATTCTGATTTAACACTGACTGATTGGTTTTCTATATATGTACACCCTTTGCCTGCCTCACCTATTTTCAAAAATAAAACTATATAAAGGGCTTAGCCCTCCCCTTTCAAAACAAGGAACAACAGGCAATTAGTCGAATAATTACTCTCTTCTTATCTAAAAAATAGACCAGTTATGTTTACTACTTCTCTTTTTTATTCTCAAATACCTTTAAGTTCTCCTTAAATTTTTGAGCGTTCTTCTGAAATCCTTAGTTGATTCTGCTCTTTGTTTGTTGTGGCTACTCTGCTCTTCTTTTTCTGTTACTTTGTAATTGGTGTGTCTATCTTATTTTAATACTACTCCTCCACTATGCGTTTTACACTCCAATTTTGTTATGGTTCTTCCTTACCGTTTTCCTGCAACTTTATCGTTCTTGTTCGTATGTGAATTCCCTTACCCTTTACCCCCTTTATATGTGAGTTACGGCAAAGCGTGACAACACTCTAATATTGTTGTCTATGTTTCTGAAATGGGATCCTTGAATCCATAACTCAATAAGTTCCCATACCTCTCCCTTTGTGTGTGTTTGAGCCTTAGACTTGGGTTTGATAGTGTCCTAATCAATATCTAGACCCCGGTCTGACCTTCAAAGGTCTGCTCCTAATTTGTTTAACCAAACAGATGGTCAGGGGTGTGCCAGCCTACTTTGTGGCTAGGTATGACCACCACCTGTCATGTCTCCCCAATACCCCTTCCACATCTTGGATCAAGAGAAGGCTTTGGAAATCTCGATCCCGAAAGTGGTTCAATCACGTATTGTTAGACATTTAGCCTGATTTCGGTACCTTGGATGCAATTGTTATCCTTTGATGTTTTTTTCTATATTCTTTCTGGTTTATTATAACTTGTATAAAACTCGGGAAGTATAGTAAAGGGATGTGGGAGGGGTCTTTACTTTTTTGCATTAAAAAGGGAGATCATGACTCTAGGACTTCATTGTTTAATCACCTAGAAATTCCGCCTATAGGATCGTTACTGTTAATTTAATCACATAGAAAGCATTTCCATAGGGATTAACGCTTACGTTCTGTAATTACGCATATAGAGATGCTGCCTATAGGAGTTAACGTTCTGCAATTATGTATAGATATCATGCCTATAGGACGTGCATATTCATGACATGAGGCAAATGCTAGGATTAATCGAACCAGAATACGTTCATAAGTTCATTAACAAGCTTTAAATCGAGGTCTCATAGAAATCATGCCTATAGGATATTGAATCAAACTCGCTTCACCTGTTTAAAAGCCATGACAATTGGTTAACTGGTTCTTATACGCCTAAATCAATATATTTTTTCAAAACCTAGTCTTTTTGTAAAAACTACTCTCAAATCAGTGTACACTTGACCTAAAAATTCAGGTTCTTTATTTTGCATATCGTTTCTGAAACGGCTTCTTTAATATTTTTCAACTCAATTCCTGAACTCGTCGCTTTAAATAAGTTTTTCAACTCACTCTTTGCTTTAGATAACTCTGTCTCTTCTAGATTCTTTCAAAATTATTCTGTCTGTGTTTAACCGCAATTAGGCAGTTTGATCTTTTACTGAAACTGATTTCTAAATATTTTCCTAAGTCTGCAGCATGTCACTTTCTTCAAAACTCTTCTGCACAATTAATTTTTTCTAAAATCAGTACCTAAATCAATTCGCGTTAATCCAATGCCTTAATTTCTGACAATTGTATCCGAGTTGCCTAATGCGGACTTTCTATCAAAATATATGTGTTGAACCAATCCGTTCACTGCTTAATTTTAATCTAAGACCACATGAGTATTTGCCAAGGCATGCTAAACTATGTGATTATCTGATTTCATGGGGTTTATTTGAGCCTAGTTTATTTGTTTGTTCTTCCCCCTATTTGGTATCTGTTTTGAATGTCGAACTAGAATTTTATCCTTTAAACTCCATAAAGGCCCTCATCCCTTTCTTCTCTTTTAGGATTAGAAGTCCTAGTGCCCCGGGACTAATAGGAATGGGACGGGTACTAGCATGCAATAAGTAAACGAGACTAAATGCATTTTAATACCTTAATTGGGTGGGAAGGGTAGAATATGGATATGAGGGTCGGTGCGCTAATATCACGTGCGACCCCTCTCTGAGGAGTGTACGCCGGGTATTGCATTGATGTGATCCATATTATATATAAACCTAGGACCCCCTTTCCTTTTCTTTATTTGCAATGTTTTCTTTTAATTCTGTTTCTTTTAATTAACTCTTTTTTTTAAAAAACCGTCCTTCCCTTTCCTTTCTTAAAACTTTCAAACTTATTTGCAAATATTATGTGAAAACCTTATTTGTTTCTTCCATCTTCTAAATTCACAATTGTAGTACGGCCGGGAACTACACTAGTGGATCTTGAGTGGTGCCTAATACCTTGCCCTAGAGATAATCTCAAAGCCCTTACCCAAACTATGGTTCTTCATCTCAAAACTTTCTTTTCTTTAAAAAGTGTCCTAATGAACTATAATCATTAGGTTGCGACTCTCCAAATTCAAAATCCAATTCTCGCAGGGAATAAGAGTTGTCCTCCATAATGTGGTATACCCAATTTTCGGACACTCGCCGCGATGGAAAAAGGGGGCGTCGACAGTCCTTGCACCTGTCAATAAAGTCCTGAGCATCCTCATGATGTTTACCCCCAAACACTGGAGGGCGAAGTCTAGTCCATCTATCTAGTAACTTCTGCGGATCACTATCCACATCTAGCCTGGGTTGGGGCGCCACTACAGCAACTGGCTGAACCCTTTCCGCAGGGTGTGCACCCGAAGTCTAATAAACTGGGGTTGTATGACCTGGAGCCTAACAAGTAGGGGTCTGTGCTCTGCTTCCTCCCTGTGAAGTACGTGGATCTGCTGAAAATAAACCAGGCTGAGTCATAGTATCCATGAACCAAAGCATGCGGCCCATGACCTCCTGAAATCCCGATGCTGTTATGAAATCTGCCGGGGTAGGCTCAGCTGCAGGTATCTCACCCTGCTCCTCAATAATGGGATCCCTAGCAGGGTTTGTTGGTGGTATGGCTGGAATGGTTGTGGGGAGTCCTCATCCCCTACCATGGGCTTGTGCCCTCCACCGGCCTCTACCTCGGCTATAACAACGGGGGAAGCAGCTCCTCCCAGGTCTGGAACGTCAGCAGTACGAGGCCTCACCATCTGTGAGAGAATAGAAATGGAATTTTAGTTTACTCACACTACTAATAGGAAGTGAATAAATAATAGTCTTTCCTAATACCCTATAGCCTCTCAACTATAAATACAGACGTATCTGTACCGATATACAAGACTCTATTAGGTTTTCCCGTAACTTGTTTGATCTACGTGAACCTAGTGCTCTGATACAATGTTGTCACTACCCATTTCCGTAAATGGTTGTGAGGGCGGCCGGCTCCATTGCTAGGAAACTCACTGCGGAACATTTCTAACAACTCATATTGATTCTTACTAGAATCAAGTGAAGTATCATTTCAAATTCTGGTATAAAACTAAAAGAGATAAACACGATGAGTATATAATATTACAACCCAGAATAAGTCTACTAATGTGTGTGTATGCCAAGACCTGGTGTGACAAGTACGGGCATCTAGTGGAATATACAAAAATGTCACTACCCTACCGTCTGAAATAAGAAAAAGACAGATAAAATACAAAAGAAGACTTCATCTGTCTGCTGAGCGGCGTAGGAAGGTTGACCGAAGTCAAACTTGGCCTTTTAAGAAAAGCTTACGGAAATAATTGAATATATTTTTACTTAAAACTCTTCTAACTTCCTAACCAACCGTCCTCGCAAGTCATAATTTAGCTAAAGAAAGTACAGAAAGTTTTATTTAAGGGAACGGGGTTTTAAGCGGCGGAATGAACTGTCGGGTCCTTACAACATTCCATCTCCATCAACCTTGTCACTCTCGATTAAACTTCTTTTCCTCATGAAAAATGAAGAACATAATTCCGCTATAAGCTCTCTTTTTATCTACTTAGGAAATATTAAACTCCTACCTACACCATCACTATTTGAAACACATGCTATTGCCTTCTCATTATCATTGTCGCTAATGAGAATAACAATTAAAGGCACACTATTCCAGGTACTATGTCTTAGTTATTCTTGGTGGAAGTTCCATTGCATGTCTAATAACATCATCAACCTCTTCTACAAAATCCTCCCCCAATCTAAAATTCCAAAACATAAACCAAAATTTCAATTCATATCCTAAAGGTTCAATTTATATCCACAAAAGTTCAAGTCATATCCTATGGGTTCAATTCATATCCTAAAAATTCAACTCATACTAAAAGCTTCAATTTATATCCTACAAGTTCAATTCACAAGAAAAAAGCTGAAATGTAAAAGTTATATTCATATCCTACGAGTTAAAACATAAACTAAAAGTTCAATTCATATCATATGAGTTTAAACATAAAACAAAATTTCAAGTCATATCCTAAAGTTTGAACTCGCATCCTAAAATGTTCAATTTATATCCTAAAAATTCAACTCATACATAAAAGCTTCAATTCATATCCACAAAAGTTCAAGTCATATCCTAACGATTCAACTCAAACCTAAAAGGTACAATTTATATCCTAAAATTTTAACTCATATCCTAAAAGGTTCAGTTCATATCCTAAAAGTTCATCTCATACCTAAAAGGTTTAATTTATATCCTACAAGTTCAATTCACAATAACAAAACCTAAAAACTAAAATTTAATCAATTCTTATCCTACGGGTTTCAACATAAACTAAAAGTTCAATTCATATCCACAAAAGTTTAACTCATATCCTTAAAGGCTCAATTTATATCCTAAAAATTTCAACTCATACATAAAAGCTTTAAGTTATATCCTAGAATTTCAATTCGCAAGAACAAAACCTAAAAACTAAAAGTTATATTCATATCCTACGAGTTCAAACATAAATTAAAAGTTCAATTTATATTCTAAAAGATTTAATTCATATTCACAAAAAGTTCAAGTCATATCCTAAAGGTTCCACTCATACCTAAAAGGTTCAATTTATATCCTAATATTTATATTCATATCCTATGATTTTAGACTTAAACTAAAAGTTTAATTTATATCCTAAAGGTTCAACTCATACCTAAAAGGTTCAATTTATATCCTAAAAGTTCAACTGATATCCTAAAAGGTTCCATTCATATCCTAAAAATTCAACGCATACCTAAAAGGTTCAGCTATATCCTACAAGTTCAATTCACAAGAACAAAACCTAAAAACTAAAAATTCATCAATTCTTATCCTACGAGTGTAAACATAAACTAAAATTTCAATTCATATCTTAAACCTTCAATTCATATCCACAAAAGTTCAAGTTTATCCTACGAGTTTAAATATAAAATAAAAGTTCAACTCCTATTCTAAACCTTCAATTCATATCCACAAAAATTCAAGACATATCCTAAAGGTTCAACCCATACCCTAAAATGTTCAACTCATACCCTAAAAGGTTCACTTTATATCCTACAAGTTCAATTCACAAGAAAAAAACCTAAAAACTAAAAGTTCATAAATTTTTATCCTACGAGTTTAAATATAAAATAGAAGTTCAGTTCCTATTCTAAACCTTCAATTCATATCCACAAAAGTTCAAATCATATCGTAATGGTTCAACTCATATCCTAAAAAGTTCAACTCATATCCTAAAAGGTTCAATTTATATCATACAAGTTCAATTCACAAAACAAAACCTAAAAACTAAATGTTCATCAATTCTTATCCTACGAGTTTAAACATAAAATAAAAGTTTAATTCATATCCTAAACCTTCAATTCATATCCACAAAAGTTCAAGTCATATCTTAAAAGTTCATAAACTCATACCTAAAAGTTCAATATGTATCTTACGACTTTAAACATAAACTAAAAGTTATGATTATATCCTAGAAATTCAACCCATACCCTAAACCGTAGATTTCTATAAATCCTAGATTTCTATATATGTTAAATAAAGTTAAATACAATGTTAAATAAAATGTTAACATTTCTATAAACCCTAAATTTCTATTAAATGTTAAATAATGATAAATACAACCTAAACACTAGGTTTCTATAATATATAATGTTAAATAATCAATTGAAATACTAATCATTTGAAATTAATTCATAGCTAATAAACAAACATTATAATCTTACACAAAAGATATAAATTGTAATTCCAACCTAGAAATCTTAGGAGGTGGAGAAGGAGAGAGACGCAGCAGTGGCGACGGCGACGACGTGGCGGAAGCTGGGCGGTGGCCGTAGGTGGCGTGGGCGGGGCCTCTAGTGCTGGGAGTTGGAAGGGGGGTTTGAGTGTGAGAGAGAAAAGAGAGATTTTGGGAAAATTTTAGAAAGAATGGGAGGGGATCTCGGTTTTGATAGTCTGAAATTAAAAATAACGACCAACATTGGCCGCTATTTTCGTAGGTAAATCAGTTTTGAATTTTTAGAAATAGCGACAAACATTGGTCGCTATTTTTAGACATATGTAGTATAAATTTTGGCTTTTAGATATATTCGATATAATATTACCTAAAAGACTTATACTCAATACATAATATACCGTAAGTATATATATTATATATATGCTATATTCGATAAAATATTACCTATGTCACGACCCATTTCCATAACAGGTCATGATGGCGCTCAACAACCTTGCCGGGCAAGCCAAGTGCGAAAAATAGTTCTAAGTTTAACAACATCAACATTTTCAAGAAGGGGATAGCATACCAAGAGGGGTTTTCCGAAACCCAATACAGTATTAAATGTAAAGACATAATATTACAACCCCAAAAAGAACAGTCTACTAAAGTGTGTGCCAGAACTTGGTGCACAACTACGGGCAACTAGTAAAATATATACAAAAGGATACCATACTATCATATTGTCTGGATAAAGTTAGACAGGAAAAAATATATAAAGAAGACTTCTTCGGCTGCAGATCGTCATGAAGGGAAGCAGCTCACCGTAGAAGTCCCGAATGCGCTCATTGATGCACACCGGCGTAACGTCCAGATCCACCTGCCTCAGATCCGGTACAATTAAGTACATAAGCGTAGCATGAGAATACAAATAACATGTACCCAGTAAGTATCCGTCTAATCTCGAAGAAGTAGAGACGAGAGGTCGACTCGATTCTTATTAAGGTCAAATAATGATGAAAATGATTCACAATAAGCAATTATATCTTAAGTCATAAAATACTAAGTATGAAGTAGAAATTCTTCCATTTTTATCTTTCCCTAAAGAGTGCTCAGTCATATATATATTATATATATATATACACACACACACATATATATATATATACATATATATATATATACACACACACACACACATATATATATATATATATATATATATATATATATATATATATATATTTCCACAACAAATCCGGAGTTTAATATGCAAGTAGAAAACCAAATAATCATGCGCAAACATCCACTGAGGAACGTACGGCCCGATTCCACAAAAAATAAATGTGCATTGCCGAGGGTCGAACGGCTCAAACCATAGATGCATATATTATCCTGCTAGCGAATCATTCATGCGATGCAGTCAACATAAAGTAAAAAAATACCCGGCTCGCGAACCAATCATGCAACACAAGTACACTATCGATGTCGACGCCCCACGAAAGCGGAGTAATCGGTTTACAATATTATGGAAAAAATAACTCTTTTCCCTTTTGAGGAAGGGGGTTTAAAGAGTTCAAATACTCACCACCTAATGATTATAATGCATTAGGAAACTTAAAGAAAAGAAAAAAAGTTTTTTTGAAAGAAAACCAGAGTTCGGGTAAGGGCTTGAGATTATATTGAAGGGAAGGTGTTAGGCACCCCTCAAGATCCAATAGTGTGGTTCCGGGCCATGCTTAGTTGTGACTTTAAAAGTAGAGGGAATAAACCAATAAATTTTGCACATAGGAAGCGTAAACAAGTTGAATATTTTGTAAGAAAGAAGGCACAAGTAATTTGAAAAGAGAAAGATTAGTCGAAGAAAATGTTAATTTGAGAAAAAGATCAATAATTAAGAGAGACAAGGAAGTCCTAGGTTAAACGTACTATGCATAACTTCGGTGCAATACCCAGCAGTCATTATTACATGAGATATTAGCGCACCGGTTATCATATCCATATTCTACCCTTCCCGCCCCGTAGAGATTATTTTTAAACGTGTTTATTGATCACGAGTGCTTAGCACGTGCTATTACCCGTCCCATCCTATAGGTCCTAGAGGGTGTTTTAGGACCACTATTCCTTCAAGGTGAGGACTAGGTTGAACCCTTAAGTTTAAAGGCAAAATACTAAGCGACATACAAAAGCAAGTAGGACTTCATATAAGGGATCACATAAAAAACATGTAAGTGGCTCAACTACCCCTCAAAAAATATACATACAATTAGCACGCGTCAATCACATTTAAGCTCAAAGAGAGAGAGAGAGAGAGAGAGAGAGAGAGAGAGAGAGAGAGAGAGAGAGAGAGAGAGAGAGAGAGAGAGAGAGAGAGAGAGAGAGAGAGAGAGAGAGAGAGAGAGAGAGAGAGAGAGAGAGAGAGAGAGAGAGAGAGAGAGTTTAAGAATCTGAATATAGAAAGCTAAAAGTCTGAGCAAAATAAGGCAGGAGAAGTTGGAAAAACTGAAGGTAAACTAGTAAAAATACGCGTCATTTAGGAGTAAAGAAAATATTTATTCTTTCAAACACAGTTAAAGCCATATGTGTATGTAGTATCCTGCTATTAGAAATAGTATTATAGTGCAGGATTGAAAATAGTGTATACTGGAGACGCAGAAGTTATTTAGAATTACAGAAAAACAAGGAGAGTATGACCCTTAAAAAATTACAGAGGTCATTATAATTTTTTAGGAAAACAGTAGTCCTGTTTGGGACTGGAAAAAAAGCTTGGTTGAAAACATATAGGTGAAAAAATAAGACAGGAATTTAGTAGTAAAAACCAAACAGACTTCAGGGAGGCAGATTAGTTTGGGCCACTTAAAGAGGTCGAATGACTTATACAATTAATCAATTTTATCTGGCCTAAGGCTTGCCTAAGCATTGTGAAAGAAAGCAGACATGCACATCGTTTTTCAGCTTTAGAAAACCAGTTTATGCGGTTGAATAATTAATAGGATGGCCAAACATTGCAAAAGGACTCCTAATTGCAAGATATCTAATGCAGTGGTAGAGTTTAATCATTAACTGATTGTGGTTATGGAAAAAGTATCAGATTGAAAGCAAGGATACTAGGAGCAGGATTTCTAGAATGCATGTCTTATACATGATTTTCTATTGCATGAATAGGTAAATAAAAATCCTATAGATATGTTCTCTACCCGTACCCTAAATAAACATGCAGAACCATCCCCAATTTCACTATAAACCCCATAGTTCATTACAAATTATTACAGATGAAGTAATTAAATTACACAAGTGAAGAGTAAAATAATAAGTTATTCTATAGGGAGCCTTCAACCAGGCCCAAACCTCCAACCTCACTTCTTTCGAGCTTCACAGCCTTCACCAAAAATTTGGGTGCGGCAAAGCTCCCTAGAAGTCTCTTGAGACCTCAGCTAATACCAGGCACCCAAAGCAAATAACCGTTGATAAATGCAAGTATGGAATTGCCAACCTTGTGCGTCAAAGTTCAGTGGGTACTCAAGGTACCCAAAGCAATGCTTACACAAGGGGGCAGAACCTAATTCTAAGAGTAGTGTGATTATGATAGAATTTGAAGGAGTTGAGTTGAAAACGTTTTACATGAAGGACAGTTTGAGAAAAATAGTAGAAGAGTGACTATTTTAACTGAGTTTGAAAACAGCTACTTTGGGGCCAGTTTTGAAAGTGACAATCACACAGACAAAGGTAAAGGTAAAGGTAAAGGGAACAAATAGCTCACAAACAAGACAATCAGTCACACACATTAAAGTAGAGTTCATGCTTCAAATAGGAGTCCAGTTTTACTGGACCAGACACCAAACCAAATCATCCTCAGGAAGGTGTTTTAGGACTACAGAGTAGGCCAGAGGGTGCTGGTAGTATACAAAAGCAAAGGGGAAAGATGCATTGGGGTAGGCAAGAGGGTAATGAACATGCTAGGCTTACTAATTAGTGCAGATAGATGCTAATTGCTATAGGAACAACAGAACCACAAATAGAAACACACAAGGAACAAAAGAAAGTGTAGCACCAATAGAAGCATATTATTTTTGAGGTTGTAACTTAAGTAGGATACATACCAGTTGAAAATAATGTAAACACAGAGCAATAGTGAGCAATATTGTACCGAGAAGTGAGCAGTAGTGGGCATAGAGAAGTAGAGAGCAGGGCAGCAGTATGCAAGAAATGAGCAGCAGGCAGACCCAAAGCAAATAACACAGTAGAGGCCAACAGAGTGATAAAAGTGACCAGGATCACTCAATCTCAGCCAATTAAGTGATTAGAATTCAACAGGAAAGTGAAAGAAATTATGTAGAAACAACAAAGAGCACCAAAGGTATTTGTGTGAAAGAGAGAGAGTTCAAAATTCTGAGTTTATTCGTGTCTCTGTGTGTCAAGTGCTATGCAATGTGTTGGTGTTTGCAAAAGAGAATGGGGGAGGGTACTTATAGTACTGAATACGAGTAAATAAATGAGGCATCAATCCCTAATTAAGGAACTGGCATCAATCATAATCAAATCAGTATAAGGACGCTCTTTAATTAAGGAATCAAAGTGAAACGGTAATACGCAACTGTTTAAAAGGAAAGAAATCACGAGGTATGATAACATAAGTAATAGAACAACATAAAGTATGCAATAAAGACTAGGTACATGATAGTCTAACTAAGGAAACAGGTCCGGAAAATCAATCAACATACTCATGCACACATATAGGGAGGGATACTGCTCCAATTTTTGACAATAATCCCAAAAAAAAGGAACGAGATTGAAAACTTAGGAGACCAATAATAATTGAGGAAGGAATCCCACAGATTGAGGAAGAAATTTGATATTAATCCAAAACTATAAGGACAATATACAAAATCCAATTTTAAGGCAGATATCACAATTTCAAAAAGAGGCTTGTAAGAATCAGTATAAAATCGTTATGCAAACAATCAGATAAACTTTAAACGGAGCACACAGAACGGTAGGAGAATGAAACTCTAGTAACCAAAAATTAAATCAAAGAACACGGTACTTAGAGAAGAACCCAAAAGAACATACAAACAAGCAAATAATACAAAAGTAAACGTATACGGCTAGGGTTTCATCTGACTTAAGCAAAATATTTAGAAGAATCACGAATAGTACTCAAAAATCAGGAAGTAAAATGATTTCAAAAAGGGGGTCGAAAAACCTAATTTCAAAAATGGAGCAAAATCGTTTAAAACTGGAGTAATCGTAAAGATCGAGTAAAAAATAGTGCAAAACATAAAGGTACGTGTTAAAATCGTTAAAAAAATCACAGATTTGAGAGGTTTCTGTCAAGATTAGGGTTTCATAAGAAACCAGTGAGAGAAGTAAGAGAAACCTGGCTATGAAACTTAAGGATAATGGTGTTTACAGCATCATCGGACCAAAATCCATCGGAGAAAGACCGGCAACGGACCCCGGCGAGGCTTCAGTGACCGCCTTTCATGGTGGAAGCTTCTGTGGCCTCAATCCTTGGTCGAATGTGGGTTGGCTAAATTGGGTTTAAAATTGGGATTGGATTGAGGCTAAAATTAAAATAAAAATAGGCCAGTTCTTAAATAGACACTTTTCCCCCTTTTTAATTAATTAAAATAGTAAAAATTAATTGAAAAATAAATTAAAAATATTGAACTAGATAATAATATATAAATAATAATCTAATAAATATTAGAAATAATTTTACAATCACGAAACATAATTAATTACAAAATGGGCTACAATTGCAATTATCTACAATTTAGCTTTAGAAATGCCAAATAAATTTGTAAAAAATATAAAATAATAATAATAATATTTTAATATAAATATGAGGATAAAATAAGTTATTCGCCAAAAGATAATTTTTGAGAATGTTTTTGATAATTTTTGTGATATTAAAATAGGCGATAAATTGGCTTAAAAATCATTAAAATGCCAAAACTCATGGGTGTGCTCATATATGCACATATATGCTACTTTGGAAGCATTTTGGTATATAAAATACATGGAAAAAATTAGGTATCAACAACTGCCCCTCTTTACCCGAGGGGGATGGAAGACTTGCGGGGTAAAGATAAAATGGTCAATTGTTACCAAAAATGGTGATTATAAAAGAATTATGATCGTGCTCTGGTTTGAGATGCCTACATATCCCTGGTTTTGCAGGAATCAGGCCATATGTAGTTCGGGATCCATTGAGGGAATGTGTCGATGGAGGTTCGAAAGGACGAACACAATGGTTGAGCTTGAAAACACGTTTGGGTTTAGATAGGTTGAGGAAAACCTGGAGCGGGATCGCTCATGCTAAAACGGCTGTTCGCTAGCTGGGGTACATGTAAATGAACAAATTCATATATTGTGTGTAATTTAAATATGATGCAAGTTCCTGTTGGACCATGAATGTTGTCTTCAGACGGTTAGGATGACGTCTTCGGACTATGATGTCCTGGGCTATGAAGAGCATAAAAATAAAGATTCACAGGCCTTGAAATAGTGTTCTCGGGCTATGTAGACGGTGCCTCCGCACTATGACGCCTTTGAATAAGTTGGCGATCTTTCAGCCCATGAGAATTTGGCAATCATTCAGCCAAATGAATATATATGGTGGCGATCTTTCAGCTAGATGAATGCAAAGGGTGGCGATCTTTCAGCCAGAGCGAGAAT
The DNA here is from genome assembly GCA_034376525.1 of Nicotiana benthamiana. Classification (NCBI taxonomy): domain Eukaryota; kingdom Viridiplantae; phylum Streptophyta; class Magnoliopsida; order Solanales; family Solanaceae; genus Nicotiana; species Nicotiana benthamiana. The sequence goes on from CM067335.1 coordinate 88,424,403, forward strand.
TTTAAACGCAGGTGGCGATATTTCAGCCGTTCAAAAAATAAAAGTGGCAATATTTCAACCATGCAGGATGGAGACAATACTTAGTCTCGAAAGGTAGATAGGTAGCTTATGCAGGATGGAGGTAGAGCTAAACCTCGGAAGGCAGAGAGTAGCCTTATACAGAAATGCAGATGGAGACAGGGCTTAGTCACGAAAGGCAGATAAGTAGCCTTATGCAGGATGGAGGTAGAGTTTATCCTCAGAAGGCAGAGAGTAGCCTTATGCAGTAATGCAAATGGAGACAGGGCTTAGTCTCGAAAGGCAAATAAGTAGCCTTTTGCGGGATGGAGATAGAGGTTAACCTCGCAAGGTAGAGAGTAGATTTATGCAAAAATGCAGATGGAGACATAGCTTAGTCTCGTAGGCAGATAAGTAGCCTTATGCAGGATGGAGGTAGAGCTTAACCTCGGAAGGCAGAGAATAGCTTTATGCAAAAATGCAGATGGAGACAGAGCTTAGTCTCGAAAGGCAGATAAGTAGCCTTATGCAATATGGAGGTAGAGCTTAATCTTGCAAGGCAGAGAGTACCTTTATGCAATGTAGAGGAAGATAGAGCTTAGTATTGGAAGGAAGATAATAGCCTAATGCAATGCAGATGAAGACAGAGCTTAGTCTCGAAAGGCGGATAATAGCCTTATGCAATGCCGGGATGTAAATGAGCAAATAGTAGCAAATTTTCTTAGCTGATAGGCGGTAGCGATATTAGGACTGCTGGGGAATATTGGGTGTAGATAGTGAACCTTTGAGGGTTTTGATTCTTAAAAGCGAACACACTCTGATCCGTGGCCTCAATTCTTGTATCCAACGAAAAATTGTGAGTTCTGTAGAGGGGAAGTAAGTTTGTATCATCTAGCTCTTGGTGTTGTGTACGGGGGTAGTGTTGCTAAACGATGGTGATGGAAATGATATTTATGCATGACTTAGTAAATATAATGCAAGTACATATACATAAAAATGATTTTATTTTGGATGAACCAACAACTGTAACGTGGTTCAAAACACGGCGACCTCGCTTGCTCCGAAACTTTGAGGGTCCTCCTCAAAATTCTGCCCCAGTTTACTGGACTGGTGCCGCTGATGGCTGTGCTGAGTAAATGAACGCGAATCGATTCCATAATTTTGGGGGTCCTCCTCAAAATTCTGCCCCAGTTTAATGGGTCGGCGTTGATGAAGATACTGACAAGCTGACTTCGGAATTTTGAGGGTCCTCCTCAAAATTCTGCCCCAGTTCCAATTACGGGGGAAAATGGAATTTTTATTAAAATGTGACCGAACCCATAGGCTGCCTACGTATCCCCTCCTAAACAAGAATCAGGTCAGGCGTAGTTCAAATTGCATCATGAAAAAAAGTATATGATCAAATGTAGTATCATTTTACTGCGTCTGAGTTGATTGGCTTCGGCTAGACTTCTCTGTCCATTTCTATGAGAATAAGGGATCCTCCAGTTAGAACCCGGTGAACCATGTACGGACCCTGCCAATTAGGAGAGAATTCCATTTGGTTTCATCTTAACGCGGAAATATTTTCTTCAATACCAGCTGCCCTGGTGCGAACTTCCTTGGCTTAACTCTTTTGTTGGCGGCTCTGGACATTCTGTTCTGATATAACTGACCGTGACAGACTGCATTCATTCTCTTTCCGTCTATAAATCCTAACTGCTCGTAGAGACTTTTTATCCACTCTGCATCATTCCACTCGGCTTCATGTATGATCCTTAAAGAGGGGATTTATACCTCGGCGGGAATGACAGCCTCGGTACCATAAACCAGCATATAGGGAGTGGCCCAAGTTGATGTGCGGACCATGGGGCGATAACCTAATAAGGCGAACGACAATTTCTCGTGCCACTTTTTGTGTCTCTCAATTATATTTCTTAGTATCTTCTTGATGTTTTTATTGGATGCTTCTATAGCTCCATTCATCTGAGGTCTATAAGTTGTAGAGTTCTTATGCTTTATCTTGAAGGTTTCACACATTGACTTTATCAGATTGCTACTGAGAATGGAACCATTGTCGGTGATGATTGATTCAGGAATCCTGAACTGACAGACAACGCAGTCGCGTACGAAATCTGCTACAACTTTCTTGGTAACCACTTTGTATGATGTTGCTACAACCCATTTAGTAAAGTAATCAATTGCCACTAAGATGAACATGTGCCCATTTGATGCGGCTGGTTCGATTGGTCCGATAACATCCATTCCCCAAGCGGCGAACGGCCATGGTGAGCTTGTTATAGTAAGCTCGTTCGGAGGCACTTTAATCATATCTACATGTACCTGAAAACGGTGGAACCTCCGGACATACTAGATGCAGTCTGTTTCTATAGTCATCAAAAAATACCCTGCCCAGTGTATCTTCTTTGCGAAAACGAAACCATTCATGTGAGGTCTGCAGGTCCCTACGTGTACTTCCTCCAGTAGCTTGGCTGTGTCTCTTGCTTCGACACATCTTAATAATCCCATATCGGGAGTCCTCCTATATAAGATTTCTCCGATGTGAAAAAAGTTGTTGGACAATCTTCGGAGTGTACATTTCTAAGTAGCATTGGCAAGTTCTGGGTATTCTCCTATTGTCATGTATTCTTTGATATCATGGAACCAAGGCTTCCCATCAGCTTCTTCCTCGACATGAGCACAATAAGCTGGTTGGTCATGAATCTTGACCCGGATGGGATCAATAAAGTTTGTATCTGGATGTTTGATCATGGACGATAAAGTGGCTAGGGCGTCAGCGAACTCATTTTGTATTTTGGGAACGTGCTGGAATTCCGTCTTTTTGAATATCTTCCTTAACTCCTGTACATGGTGTAGATAGGGGAGTATCTTGGAAGTATTGGCTGCCCTTTCTTCTCGAACCTGGTGTATGAGTAGGTTTGAGTCTCCGATCACTAATAGTTCCTGAATGTATATGTCGATTGCCAATTTGAGTCCTACGATGCAGGCTTCGTACTCGGCCATATTGTTAGTGCATGGGAACATGATCTTGGCAGATGCCGGGTAATGCTGACTGGTTTCTGATACCAGGACCGCTCCTATACCGACTCCTTTGAAATTTGCGGCTCCGTCGAAGAACATTCTCCAACCATCATAGGATTCTGCAATGTCTTCTTCTATGAAAGCTACCTCTTTGTCAAGAAAACAGGTCTTTAGAGGTTCATATTCTCCTCCTACAGGATTCTCGATGAGGTGATCTGCCAAAGCTTGTCCTTTGACTGCCTTCTGGGTAACATAAACGATGTAAAACTCACTTAACAGTATTTTCCATTTGGCGAGCTTGCCGGTAGGCATGGGCTCCTGAAAGATGCATTTTAATGGATCCATCCTGGATATATGATAAGTGGCGTAAGCACAAAAATAATGCTTCAGTTTCTGAGCTACCCAGGTTAGAGCACAACAAGTGCGTTCTAATAAGGAATACCGAGCCTCGTACAAGGTGAACTTCTCTCTGAGGTAGTAGATGGCTTTCCCCTTTCTTCCCATTTCATCAAGTTATCGCAAAACACACCCAAATGCTCCATCCAATACTGCAAGATAAAGCAATAGAGGTCTCCTTGGCTCGGGTGGAACCAAGACTGGCGGCGTTGACAAATACTCCTTGATTCTGTCGAAAACCTCTGACACTCGTCAGCCCATTTAGTGGCAGCATCCTTCTTTAGCATCTTGAAAATAGGTTCACAAATAACTGTGGACTGGGCTATGAACCGACTGATATAGTTGAGTCTTCCCAGAAAGCTCATTACATCTTTCTTTCTCTTTGGCGGTGGCAACTCTTGAACGGCTTTGACCTTTGACAGATCCAAGTCTATTCCCCAACGAATTACAATGAAACCCAATAACTTTCTGGCGGGAATCCCGAATGCACACTTGGCTGGATTCAGTTTCAAGTTGTACCTCCTCAATCTATTGAAGAACTTCCTCCAATCTTCCATGTGATCTGAAGCTTTCTTGGATTTCATGATGACAACATCCACATACACCTTGATTTCTTTGTGTATCATGTAATGAAAGATAATGGTCATGGCTCTCATGTAGGTGGCGTCAACATTCTTCAAACCGAACGGCATCATTCTGTAACAGTACATCCCCCAGGGTGTGATGAACAACGTTTTCTCTGCATCTTCTTCGTCCATCCATATATGATGGTATCCAGCAAAATAATCGACGAACGACTGCAGCTCATGTTTGGCGCAGTTGTCAATCAGTATGTGTATATTTGGCAAAGGGAAGTCATCCTTAGGATTGGCCCGGTAAGATATAAAGATAAACTTGGAAAATGCTTTTGATTAAAATCATAACTGTTTGAAACATCGGAGCTCTTTTCAAAAGTAAAGACAATGCGGAAACGTAGAATCAACTAAAAGTAAAATATGATGCATAATACATCATTTTGCCTTGCTACCCTGAAGCTCTCCGGGCACTAGTGGTCCTGACTGTCCAGTTGGTGAGGCGTTCTCCTTAGTTCACAGCTTGAATGGAAGGGCCTTCCTCCCCTACCTTCTCGAAGATAACATAATAATCCATATCATCCTACAGTAACAGGTTCTTCATTGCGGCCAGTGCCTCGTCTTCCTCGGATCCATATATAACTTCAGGAGGCTGAAAGGTCTGCTCTAGCTGAGGTATGGGGTGTTCCAATGGATAGTAGGGACCACGCCATGGTGGCGTCCAATTATTAAACTCCTCCCAAGTATACTCACAACCTAGGCCAAAGGTGGTACCATGCTTCTTTAACTTGATAGGCTTGGTGATGCCCTGGAGATTCTTGCCAAGTTTTTTTCTGGGCTCGTACCCGCTCCAATTCAGAATGCTCTCAATATTGTTATCCCACCGTTTGTCCTTGTCTATGGAATTGACCCGCTCAATGTGGTGGTATGTTTTGGCAACTGTATATAGGGTCGCTACCGTCTCCATGAATGATCACTTCCTAATGGTTCCATTCAAATTTTATGGCTTGATGCAAATTTGATGCCACATCCCCAGCGGCGTCGATCCAGGGCCATCCCAACAACAAATTGTAGGATGTTGGTAAGTCTATAACTTGGAAATCCACATCGAACCAGGTGGGCTCCATTTATAGGCACAAGCTAATTTCTCTGATGGTAAATCTTTGAGACCCATCAAAAGCTTTGACACTGATAGCTCCATCTTTGATTTCATGTAGTCCTTTTTCCAATGTCCTGAGAGTTATTAACGGACAGATGATAAGGCTGGATCCCCCGTCGACTAAGATTCTGATGATAAAATAATCTTCGCATTGTGCAATGCCTTGTTGTGACTAAGCCCTTGTGGCAGCAACTCATCCTCGTGGAAGGTGATCTTGTGGCTTTCCAGCACCTGCCCCACCATATTTTCCATTTTACCTCTTGTTATGTGCCTGGGAACATAGGCTTCACTCAATATTTTCATTAAGGCATTTATGCGCCTCAGTGCTTTGTAGAAGAGCCAGAATAGAAATCTGCGCTGGTGTTTTGTTCAGTTGCTCAAGGATTGAGTACTCTTTGACCTGTATCTTCCTCCAAAGGTCATCAGGTCTAGTTTCAATATCCTGCCCAGAGGCTTGCTTGCTGGACTCAACTAAATGTTCTATGGTGTACACTCTGTTTGTCCTGGTCATGCCCTGCGTGGCGATTGCTTCTCCGGTGTATGTTTTTCCTTTACTTCTAGCCTCAAATGTGTAATCCCAAGGTATGACATTCGTTCTGAATGGGGTCACGCCTGTCATGGAAATTGAAATTGGAACCCTGGGATGTAATACAGTGACTTCAAATGGTGCAGGTGCCTTTGGAATCCCGAACTCAACCTCAATAGGTTTTGACATCTTCGCAGGACGTGCTTCAAACTCGAGTGGTATAGACACATTTACCACATTGCTATCAGAAGAGTGAATCTGAATAACAATGGGGTTGAGGGTAATTGTTAGGTTCTTAGGCTCATCTCCTTCAACTATCAAACCGATTGAACCCTTGGGGTCCCAATCATCTTCAATCTCGATCATATGGATGGCTCCACCCTTGTGGTCAGGCAGAGGGTTGTTGTGGACATTGGGAGCAGCTCCTTTGCTACAATGACCTTGTTACCAATCAAATTCTGAATCTTGTCATTTAACGAGCGACACTCGTCGATGGTATGGCCTTTCATCTCGGAATGGTATGCGCAAGTCTCATTTGGGTTGATCTATTGAGAGGAATTTTCTGGAGTTACGGCTGGGATATGGGTAATGTAATCGGCTGCTTTGAGTTTTTCATATAGTTGGTCAATTGGTTCGGCTATGGCAGTATTTTGCCTGGGAGGCTTACGGTCGAAATTTGGTCTGGGTCGAGGAAATGTTTGGCGGGTAGGTGGTGATGGTAGTGAAAAGGTTAGGACTCTTATGCTTGGTATACAGGTACGGGTTGGGAATATCTTGGTGAACATGGTTGATATGTGGGCAGTAGAGGTGATTAGTAGGCAGATGGTGGTATTTGGTATGTGGGTGAGGGTTCTTGGTAATTTATGAAAGGCTGATGTGTGAGTGGAGATGAGGGATAGGTTTGGTACTTCATGAGGGAATTGTTCCTTTGCGCAGCCATTACGGAATTTACATTCTTTTTCATTGACAAGCCACCGGGCTGTAAATCCTTATTGGTACCTTGCAATGCCTCGAGGTTAGTGACCATTCCATTTTTTATGCCTTCTTCGATCCCTTCTCCCAACTTGATGATGTCAGAGAAATTTTAACCCTCTATTAGCATCAGCCTTTTGTAGTACTGCAGATCCTAAGAACGGACGAAGAACCTATTCATCTATTCTTCCTCCAAGGCTGCCATGACCTTAGCAGCTTCTGACCTCCAACGAGTCGCATACTCGCGAAAGGTCTTTGTGGGCTTATTCTTTAGATTTTGGATGTAGAACACATCTGGTGCGTTCTCAGTGTTGAACCTAAATCAGTCCATATAGTCAGATGCCACCAGTCCATTTCTTTGCGTCCTGGCTGATATACCATGATAAAGCATCAGCCTTCAGACTCCTCATGAATAGCTTCATGCGGATTTTCTCATCCCATCCTACTCCTACCAACTTATCACAATACATTCTCAAGTTAACCCTAGGATCACCTGTACAGTCGAACATCTCGAACTTGGCAGGTTTGTACCCCTCCGAGAGTTCAACATCTAGCTGATCATAGAGATCTTCGTAATTCAACCCTTCAACACCTTTGTTACCTTCGAAACTTTCGACCCGGCTAGCCAATTTCTTGTTCTCAGCGGCCAAATTCTGAATGAGGAAGCCCTTATCATCTAACTGGGTGCACTTGTGATTGGCTGAGTGTAGTGGGGTATAGTGTCCACAAAGATAGGAGTGTTATGGTCTTTTGTGGTGTTTCTTGGTTCGAGAATGAGAAGTGGAGTGTCATTGCATGTGTTGCAGGCTTGGGCATGAGTGGGTTGCATTGGAGGTTATGGAATGTTTTGTGGAGATACAGGGTTTTAGGTGTTAACATTAGGAGCGACAAGAGTGATTACAGGCTTCCCAGGTTCTGAACTTGGTCCAATTCCTCTCGAAATCTTAGCAAAGGTTGCTCAAGATGAGCAGCAGTCTCCTTGGTAATTGCAGTATTCTGAGAAGTTTCCTCAAGCTTCTTCATAGCGCTTGTATCTCCCATTTTGCCTTTGTTCCTGTTTCTAGTAGGACTCAGGGGAGGAGGAGGTGGAGGACACTCGGATCTTGTTGAGTATGCTGATGATGCCAGAATGCACGAACTAACCTTTGTGGAGGGGAATAAAAAATAAAAGAAAAACAAAAAGGTAATAAAAACGTTAGTGCGGATTCTGAAAAATAATATTACGTTATTTAAACATGTTGTGTAATGGTATAAGTCGTTTCCTAAATTGGGTGTCTCGTTGTGCCCGAGGCAAGCCTAGCGAAAAATAAAATTTGGAGAACTTATAATGCTAAATGCCTCATTTTATTGATAAAACAAGACAACTGAATGATAAAAGATGTCACTAATAGCCAGTGGACTTATTACATTAAGAAAGCAGGAAATAAAAGATCCTAACTATTTGGTCCCAGAAGGACCTTCCCCAGAGTCGGTACTCTTGCCTCCCTCGTACACCTGCATCAACTCGCACATTCCTAACAGCAGATAAGCTCTAGCCAGATGTCCACCTGCACTTCCCTCGGGATTCTGGCAGTCTTCAATTCTTTTCAAGAACTTCCCTTCTAACTCCACTATACCTCGCTCCAGATATCCCAAATGGTTGTTGGCGTTGACAGCCATATCCTTCCACTCGTTGATCATCTTCTCGTGGGATTTCTGTATTTCTCGATGTTCATTCTCACATTCTCGCATCATATTGTACAGTTGATTGTAGTAGACTTATGCTTCAGTTTTCTCATCAATAACCCTATGACCGTGGACGAATCCTGGACGACCTAAACCAATGTGATCATCTTCCAACCAAACTGTGTAGTGCGGTACACACCTGACATGATACCTGTCTGGTTCAATAGACTCTTTCCCAAAGACGAGCTTGTAGTGCCACATATCTTGAGCATGATATCTGTGCGGACTATCATCATCTTGAAAGCCAGCCTTGAAATGACTCATTTTCTCTATCCTGGGTATGATTTGTTTTCTTCCAGTTTATCTCATGGACCGGAGAGGGACATAAGGATGAGTTCCCCTAAGACCAATGAGTATGAGGAATGGTGCATCTCGAGAACGGCAATGAACTCCCCTATTAGGAACCACTCGAACATCCACTGAACTTGCTCTTTTAGATTTTCAAACAACTCTACCCACCCACTGGCGTCTATGGCTGAGCGAACATGTTGGGCATGAAGTTCATTCGCTTTGGGTGATAGAAAGAGATATGGTCATCCCAATTCCTACCGATGATTTCCTATCTGTAGTTGCCTTTCTAAAGGTGTTCTATGAGCCAAAGTTGAAGTAGCATATTACAACCCTTGAAATGCAGAGCCCCTTGCTGACACTATCCCAAGGCTCGATAGATTTCAGCGATGATCATAGGCACTATGCTGAAAGACTGGTTGTCAATACCCTCTATTAAGGTCTTGGTGATCATGGCTAGTCTGGTGTGGATCCTACCCTTCTTCATGGGAAAAATTACCAATCCCAAGAAGCAAAACATGAACACAAAGACCCTCCTATGTATGTACCCCAAAGAGGTGAGGGCAAACTCATCAGTGTAAGTGCGATAAGACTTGTTCTGGCCATATCTCTCGTACAACAAGTCAAATGTTTTGTAGGAGTCCTTCAAGCAAGCTATGTCGGGATTCTTCTTGAGTCCCATCATCTAAAGAAAGCCTCTACTTTTGCAGTTTTCCGGCATAAGCAAACCCAGAGTCTCCCAAAGGATACCAGCTAGACCCACTATCTCTTCTAGTAAAGGGGTCATTTCCAAACCTCTGAAGCGGAACACCGATCGATCACTATCCCAAAACAGAGTGACAGCCTCTATGATCTTGTTGTTAGGCTGGATTTCCAGAAGTGAGGGCAAATTTCCTAAGTACTTGCGGACGAGGGTTTGCTCACTGGCATGAAGATCTTCCCACTAGCTTAACAACCTTGGGTGAATGTTTGATACCATACTGAATCTGGGGACTTCGTGCCTCATTTTTTGCAAAACAAAGTGTTAGGACCTTAACCCCACCAGACTCAACTATTTAAATCAATAATAAACAAAAGGCATTTAGTTATCCAAATAAATGCACAAAATATAGAGGTGTCCATTTGGGTTTCGAGGGAACCCGGTGGACTTTGGTTTAGGCTATCTTAAGGAGTCATTATGTGGACAACATAACTAACTCGGCTAGGGCTGACCATGATGCATGAAAAGTTTAAGGGAATAAGGTTTCTACTTTTGAAGTGCTAGACAAGGTACCCTTGAGCGATAACTCAAGAGGGAAAGGCATGGAACCGTCGACTACACCGTTGATCGACTGGTTTTACTGCAAATATGCCTTTGCCACATTTAGGGGGTTCTAATATTGGAAGAGCGCAACCACTCATTATAAGAGTTGCTATAGGCTTTGTTTTCGCACGAGTGGAATATGATGTTGAAGAATGCAGTGACAATAATGAAACAAATTGCATGTATTTTCACGTTCATAAAGATTACAATAAATACTCAGAAAATTACAACGGAGTTGAAACAATAAGGTAGTGAAAGAAGAAATTAAAGGGAAAGGAAAACATGAAGAGCGAAGTTAGTATTATTGATGAAACAATTAAAGACTGAACGTAAATGCAATTAAGGAAGCAATAAAGTCACAAAGCATGTAATGGTAAAAGCCTTAAAGAAATTCCCCAGTAGAGTCACCATGTTGTCGATGCCCTTTTTTTCTCTCGAAAGCAGAGAAATCGAGTTTACGACATTATAGACAAAACAACTCTTTTCCCTTTTGAGGAAGCGGGTTTGAAGAGTTCGAAGAGTCGCCACCTAATGATTATAGTGCATTAGGACACTTAAAGAAATGAAAAAAAAAAGAATTTTTGATAGAAAACCAGAGTTCCGGTAAGGGCTTGAGATTATCTTGGGGGGAAGGTGTTAGGCACCCCTCAAGATCCACTAGTGTGATTCCTAGTCGTGCTTAGTTGTGACTTTAAAAGTAGTTTGAATAAACAAATAAATATTGCACATAGGAATTATAAACAAGTTGAAAATTTTGTAAGAAAGAAGGCACACGTGATTTGAAAAGAGAAAGATTAGTCGAAGAAAACATTAATTTGAGAAAAATATCAATAATTAAAAGAGACAAGGGGGTCCTAGGGTTAAACGTAATATGGATCACTTCGGTGTAATACCCAACAATCATTCTCACACGAGATATTAGCGCACCGGTCATCATATCCATATTCTACCCTTCCATCCCCGTAGAGGTTATTTTTTAAACGTGTGTATTGGTCACGAGTGTTTAGCGCATGCTATTGCCCATCCCCTCCAATGGGTCCTAGAGGGTGTCTTAGGACCACTATTCCTACAAGGTGAGGACTAGGTTGAACCCTTAAGTGTAAAGGCAGAATACTAAGAGACATACAAAAGCAAGTAGGACTTCATGTAAGGGATCACATAAAAAGCATGTAAATTGCTCAAGTACCCCTCCACGAATATACATCCAATTAGCATGCCTCAATCATAAGGTCTAAGAGAGAGAGAGTTTAAAAATCGAAATATAGAAAGCTGAAAGCCTGGGCAGAATTAGGCAGGAGAAGTTGGAAAACTGAAGGTAAATTAGTAAAAATTCGTGTCATTTAGGAAAAAAGAAAATATATATTCTTTCAAACATACCTAAATCCATATACTTATGCAGTATCCTGCTATTAGAAACAGTATTTTAGTGCTGGAATGAAAATAGCGTATAGTGGAGATGCAGAAGTTATTTAGAATTACAGAAAAACAAGGAGAGAATGGCCCTTAAAAAATTGCAGAGGTCATTATAAATTTTTTGGAAAACAGTAGTTCAATATGGGACTGGAAAATCAGCTTGGTTGAACACATATAGGTGAAAAAATAAGACAGGAATTTAGTAGTAAAAATCAAACTGACTTCAGGGAGGAAGATTAGTTTGGGCCACTTAAAGAGGTCGAATGGCTAATACAATTAATCAGTTTTATCTAGACCAAGGCTTGCCTAAGCATTGTGAAAGAAAGCAGACATGCACATCATTTTTCAGTTTTAGAAAACCAGTTTATGTGATTGAATAATTAATAGGATGGCCAAACATTGCAAATCGACTCCTAATTACATGATATCTAATGCACGTGATGGTCCTAAGATAGGATATCTAAATGCAGTAGTAGAGTTTAATCATTAACTAATTGTGGTTATGGAAAAAGTATCAGATTTAAAACAAGGATCCTAAGAGCAAGATTTCTAGAATGCATGTCTTATACATGATTTCTATTGCATGAATAGGTAAACAAAAATCCTATAGACATTCTCTCTACTCGTACCCTTAATAAACATGCATAACCCTCCCCAATTTCACTATAAACCCCACAGTTCTTTATAAATTATTACAGATTAAGAAATTAAATTACACAAGTGAATAGTAAAATAAGAAGTTATTCTATAGGGAGACTTCAGCCAAGCCCAAACCTCCAACCTCACTTCTTTCGAGCTTCACAGCCTTCACCAAGAGTTTGGGTGGGGCAAAGTTCCCTAGGGGTCTCTTGAAACCCTGTCCATGCCAGGCACCCAAAGCAAATCACTGTTGATAAGTGCAAGTGTGGAATTGCCAACCTTGTGCGTCAAAGTTCAGTGGGTACTCAAGGTACCCAAAGCAATGCTTACACATGGGGCCAAAACCTAATTCTAGGAGTAGTGTGATTGTGATAGAATTTGAAGGAGCTGAGTTGAAAAAAGGTTTTACATGAAGGACAATTTGAAAAAAATAGTAGAAGAGTGAAAATTTTAACTGATTTTGAAAACAGTTACTTTGGGGCAAGTTTTGAAAGTGACAGTCATACAGACAAAGGTAAAGGTAAAGGGAACAAATAGATCACAAACAACACAATCAGTCACACACATTAAAGGAGAGTTCATGCTTCAAACAGGAGTCCAGTTCTTACTGCACTAGACACCAAACCAAATCATCCTCAGGAAGGTGTTTTAGGGCTACGGAGTAGCCCAGGGGGTGCTAGTAGTATACAGAAGCAAAGGGGAAACTGCATTGGGGTAGGCAAGGGGGTAATGAACATGCTAGGCTTACTAATTAGTGCAGATATATGCTAGATGCAATAGGAACAACAGAACCACAAGTAGAAACACACAAGGAACAAAAGAAAGTGCAACACCAATAGAAACATATTATTTTTGAGGTTGCAACTTAAATAGGATACATACCAGTTGAAAGTAAACAAAAAACAATAGTGAGCAATATTGTGCATAGAAGTGAGCAGTAGTGTGCATAGAGAAGCAGAGAGCAGGGCAGCAATATGCAAGAAGTGAGCAGCAGGCAGACCCAAAGCAAGTAACATAGTAGAGGCCAGCAGAAAGATAAAAGTGACCAGGATCACTCAATCTCAGCCAATTGAGTGATTAGAATTCAACAGGAAAGTGAAAGAAATTATGTAGAAACAACAAAGAGCACCAAAGTGTTTGTGTGAAAAAGAAAGAGAGAGTTGAGAATACTGAGTTTATTCGTGTCTGTGTGTGTCAAGTGCTATGCAATGTGTTGGTGTTTGCAAAAGAGAATGGGGGAGGGTACTTATAGTACTGAATATGAGTAAATAAACAAGGCAGCAATCCCTAATTAAGGAACTGGAATCAATCATAATCAAATCAGCATAAGGACTCCCCTTCAATTAAGGAATCAAAGTCAAACGGTAATAAGCAATTGTTTAAAAGGAAAGAAATCAAAAGGTATGATCATATCTGGAACAGAATAGCATATAGTATGCAATAGAGACTAGGTACATGATAGTCTAATTAGGGAAACAGGTCAGGCAAATCAATCAACATACTCATGCACACATATAGGGCGGGCTACTGCTCCGATTTTGGATAATAATCCCCAAAAATAAGGAACGAGATTGAAAACTTAGGAGACCTATATTAATTGAGGAAGGTATTCCACAGATTGAGGAAGAAACTTGAAATTAATCCCAAACTATAAGGACAATACATGGAATCCAATTTTAAGGCAAGTATCACAATTTCACAAAGAAGCTTGCAAGAATCAGTATAAAATCGTTATGCAAATAGTCAAAGAAACTTTGAATAGAGCACACAGAAAGGTAGGAGAATGAAACACTAGTAATCAAAAATTAAAGCAAAGAGCAAGGGACTTAGAGAAGAACCCAGAAGAACATACACACAAGTAAACAATACAAACATAAACTTATATGGCTAGGGTTTCATCAGACTTAAGCAAAATGTTTAGAAGAACCACGAATAGTACTCAAATATCAGGAAGTAAAATGATTTCAAAAAGGGGGTCAGAAACCCTAATTTCAAAAAGGGAGCAAAATTGTTTAAAACTGGAATAATCGTAAAGATCGAGTAAAAAATAGTGCAAAACATAAAGGTACGAGTTAAAATTGTTAGAAAACAATAGAGATTTGAGAGGTTTGGGTCAAGATTAGGGTTTCATAAAAAACCAATAGGAGAAGTAAGAGAAACCTGGCTGTGAAACTTAAGGATAATGGTGTTTACAGCATCATCGGACCAAAATCCATCGGAGAAAGACAGACAATGAACCCCGGCGAAGCTTCAGTGATCGTCTTTCATGGTGGAAACTATTGGGGCTTCAAACGTTGGAGAAAAACAACGATATAGGATTCCATGGTGATTAGAGGTCGAGAGAAGCGATGACGGAGTATGGCCGGAGAGGTGATGAAACTCGTTGGAGAAGACGGAGAGAACCAGAAGGTTCTAGAGAGAGAGGAGAGCAAGTGTTAGAGAGAGAGTGAGAGAGAGACCGGTCTCTGATGGAATGAGTGGTCGGGGTGTAGATTAGAATCTAATTTAGACAACTTAATCTGGACTGTTGATCTCATTAGATCAACGGTTGAGATTGGATCAATGTTGGGTTGGGCTAATGGGTCACGTCTAAATTGGAATGTGGGTTGGCTGAATTGGGTTTAAAATTGGGGGTGAATTGAGGCTAAAATTGAAATAAAAATAGGCCAGTTCTTAAATAGCCACTTTTTCCCCTTTTTAATTAATTAAAATAGTAAAAAAATAATTGAAAACAAATTAATAATCTAAATATATTAGGAATAATTTTATAATCACGAAATATAATTAATTATAAAATAGGCTACAATTACAATTGTATACAATTTAGCTTTAGAAATTTCAAATAAATTCGTAAAAAATATGAGAAAAAATCATATTAATTATATTTGATGTAAATAGGAGTACAAAATAAGTTATTCACCAAAAGATAATTTTTGGGAATAATTTTGATAATTTTTCTGATATTAAAATAGGCGATAAATCTGTTTAAAAATTATTAAAATACTAAAATACATGGGTGTGCTCATATCTGCACATATACGCTATTTTGAAAGTATTTTGGTATAAAAAATATATGGGAAAAATTGGATATCAAAAATCAAACACATGCTCAAATAATTAATTGATAATTTTCGGGTAACATGTATCCCAATATTACAAATTTTCATTTAGTAGTTTAGGAAAAGTAAACTTTGGTCCCTTTAGAATTCTCATACTAATCCGAGATGATCTTAACAAATCACCAACGCTAATAAATTCACAATTTATCCATATAAGACCCAAGAGTGGCATCAATTTCAAAGATATCACATAAAGCATGCTTATGGCCCTAAACTACCCGGACTTAGCATATACGATACTACGTATGGACTCTCATCACCTAGTACGTACGTAGATCCCGCATACAAAGCAAATTGTATTCAATTGTTTAATCCTACGGGGATATTTCCCTCTTACAAGATTAGAAAGGAGACTCACTTCGCTCTGAAGCGCTCTTTCAATAACAGGTATACGCTTCAATCTCAATTCAAAGCCGAACGAGCACAAACAAGTTAAATAAAGCAAGAACTAATCAATAAGTGCTCACAAAGTTGAATTCCGACTAATTAAATGATTTTCCAACCTTTCCCCCAAGTTTTCTAAATTCCGACCCCCTGCCAACGTGCCCGGATTCTGAGAATTTTCTAAGGAAATTGTTCTCTATAACCTAAGGATTACTAATATGTGATTTTTAGTTCATTAAATAGCTTATTAGGTGGTTAAACCTTAATTTTATTAAAACCCTAGGTCTAGCTCTAACCCTTGATTTTATTTGATTTTATGTTAGTGTTAAATCTATCAAATGTTCATGTAAGCTAAGGGTGAGTGGGGATTGCATGCCTTGTGAATAAATGTTGAAACTCTCTCTTTGGAACTCCAAAATTGCCCCAAAATCAGATGAGAAGTGAGAGAAATGGCTTGGGGTTCGAATTAAATGAACCCCTCTGCCCAGTCCTTTTCACTTCTCCGGAAGGAATATCGCATTTGAGGTCACCTCTTCTGCGGTTTTGGGCCGCTTTTGCGGTCCTGGCCCAGGCTGGGGAAACCTGCTTCTGCAGCCCGAAGCCGCTGGTGCAGGATCACTTCTACCGTCTGAAAATTGCACTTGCGATCTTCCTGGGCTTCCCATGCTCCGCTTATGCAGTTAAGTGAAGATTTTGTGGTCAAGTAACCGCAGAAGTGGTTTTGACAGAAGCAGCAATGTTTTTTCCTTTCAAATTCTGAATTCGCTCGAACCTCGACCATTTGACACTCAAGGCTCCCAAGCCCCGTCCGAACATACGGACAAGTCTGAAATCACGAGGCGGACCTAGTCGAACCCTCGAAACACCCAAAAAATGCTAAATCAAGGAATCGAACCCCAAAACCAATTGGTTCAACTTAATGAACTTCAAGTTCTTAATCTCTTTCTAACAGGTCAAAACGTCCTTAAACTACTCGGATTGACCCCAAATTTTACGGGTAGCTCTTAATGGATATTTCAGACTTGTATCAAGTTTTGGAACCGGAATCCGAACCCGATACCTAGGTTTTTAATGAATACTTAGATTCTTTAATTCTTTAAAACTTCGATTTGACAATGTTTACATAAAAATTCATTACTCGGGCTAGGGACCTCGGAATTCGATTCCATGCATACACTTAGGTCCCTTTTTTTCCCACGGACCTCCCGGGACTGTCAATCACGAATTCGGGTCCGTTTCCCAAGAAAGTTGAACGAAGTCAAATTAAGCATTTAAAGAAAAGCCATAAGGAATAATTGGATTTATTTTCACTCAAACTCTTCTAACTCCCGAATCCCCGCAATGCATAATTAAGCTAAGGAAAATACATGAAGTTTTATTTACGGGAACGGGGTTCTAAACAGTAAAAAAAACAATTCGGGTCGTTACATTTTCCACCTCTTAAACAAATGTTCGTCCTCAAACGGACATAAAAAGTACCTGAACTGCGGAATAAGTGAGGCTATCTGCTCCGTATGTCCTCCTCGGACTCCCATGTCTCCTCTTCAACCACTTGGCCCCTACACTGGACCTTTACCTCAGAAATCTTCTTGGATCTCAATTGGCGACCCTGTCTGTCAATAATGGCAACTGGATCTTCCGCATAGCCCAAACTCTCATATAGCTTAATGGTACCGTAATCCAATGCGTGTGATAAATCGGCGTGATACATACAGAGCATTGACACATGGAAAATTGGATGAACTCCCGATAAACTGGGAAGTAAAGCAAGCTAATAGGCAACTCTCAAACTCGCCTCAACACCTCAAATGGACCAATAAACCTGGGCTAAACTTTCCCTTCTTCCCGAACCTCATAATATCCTTCATTTGCAAGACTTTCAAGAGAACCTTCTCACCAATCATGAATGATACATCACGCTCCTTCAGATCCGTGTAACTCTTGTGTTTGGACTGAGCTGTGCGAAGCCTCTCCTGAATCAACATCACTTTATCCACCGCATCCTGTACCAGATCTATACCAAGTAACTTAGCCTCACCACACTCGAACCACTCAATAGGAGAACGACAACGCCGACCATACAAAGCCTCGTACGGGGCCATCTCTATATTGGACTGATAACTGTTGTTTTATCAAACTCTGCTATGGGTAAGAACTGATCCCACTGCCCTCCAAAGTCAAAAACACATGCCCTGAGCATATCCTATATAATCTAAATTGTCCGCTCGGATTGCCTGTCGGTCTGAGGGTGAAATGTTGTGCTGAGATCTACACTGGTGGCCAACCCATTCTGAACAGCTCTCCAAAAATGGGAAGTGAACTGAGGGCCTCGGTCTGAAATAATGGAAACTGGTACCCCATGCAACCTGACTATCTCCCGAATATAAATCTTGTCATACCTCTCCACTGTGTAAGTAGTCACCACTGGAATAAAGTGAGCAGACTTGGTCAACTTATCCACAATGACCCAAACCGAATCAACCTTCCGCAAGGTCTGCGGTAACCCAACTACGAAATCCATGGTGACGCACTCCCACATCCACTCCGGAATAGGCATCTACTGAAGGAGGCCACCTGGCCTCTAATGCTCATGCTTGACCTGCTGGCAATTCAAACACCTAGTTACATACTCCATGATGTCCTTATTCATCCTCCGTCACCAGTAATCCTGCCTCAAGTCTCGATACATCTTCATGGCACCTGGATGAATAGAGTACCTCGAACTCTAGGCCTCCTCTAGAATCCTCCTCCTCAAGCCATCCACATTAGGCACACATACACGGCCCTGAAGTCGTAACACACCATCCTCCCGAATAGTAACATCATTGGCAACTCCCTGAAGTATCGTCTCTCTCAAGGCTGTCAAATGCGGATCATCCAATTATCGAGCCTTACTCTGCCCCAATAACGAAGATTGAGCGACCACGCATGCTAGAACTCTGCTGGGCTCCGAAATTTCCAACCTCACAAGTATTTTAGCCAAGGACTAAATGTTTAAAGCCAATGACCTCTCCTCAGCAGGAATAAATGCCAAACTACCCATGCTCTTCGCCTTTCTGCTCAAGGCATCCGTGACCACATTCGCCTTACCCGGATGATAAAGAATTGTAATGTCATAATTCAAGACATCTGCGCTGCCTCAAATAAGGTCCCTCTACTTGAACAGGTGCTACAAACTGTGATGATCAGTGTAAACCTCACATGACACCCCATACAAGTAATGCCTCTATATCTTCAGAGCACGAGCAATCGCTGCCAACTCTAGATCGTGCACTGGGTTGTTCTTCTCAGAAATCTTCAGCTGACGTGAAGCATATGCAATAATGCGTCTCTCATACATCAATACACATCCTATACCCACGCGAGAAGTATCGCAATATACACTATGCATCCTAAACCGGAAGGCAATACAAGAACCGGTGATGTAGTCAAAGCCGTCTTGAGCTTCTGAAAGCTCTCCTTGCACTCATCAGACCAAAAAAAGGGGACACCCTTCTGGGTCAATCTGGTCAAGTGTGAAGCAATAGATGAAAATGCCTGCACAAATCAGCGGTAGTAACCTGCTAACCCCCAGAAAACTCCCGATCTCAGTCACAGAAATAGGACATGGTCAACTCTGAACTGCCTCAATCTTCTGGTGATCCACTTTAATACCCTCTCCTGACACAATATGCCCCAATAATGCCACTGACTCTATCCAGAACTCACACTTGGAGAACTTAGCATATAGCCTCTACTCCCGCAAGGTCTAAAGCACCAGTCCCAAATGATGCTCGTACTCCCCCAAGCTATGTGAGTTAGGGGTGTGCAATCGATTTATCGATTCGATTTTGACCCTTACCGATAATTACTTATCGATTATCGATTTGTACATATGCTTATCGTTATCGTTTCAATAAGGTTTCGATTTTTTCGATTTCGATTTATCGATTTTGGGGGCTTATCAATTCGATTTATCGATTTTCAATAAGGCAGATTATACCGGTCAGTAGTAGTAGTTGCCCAACTGGGATTCACATTCAAATTCAATGAAGTTTGATTCCTATTTAATCTTCACTGCCCCCAAACCCCACCCCAAAGCAAGAAACTCTAGAAAGCAAGCACGTATAGAGCCTAACAATGAAGAATTATGCTTTTCATAAGTTTCAAAGCATCCCGAGAACAAGTACCTTTCCAGGTTCGGGAGTGAATTTTAGTGTAACTGCTGCCCAATCGGATAACTCTTCCTCCTTGCCAGCATTAGTAGATCCATTGGCTTTAGCAAAAAGTCCAGACTTAAACTTCTCCAGTTTTGCCAGCACCTAACAGACATACAAAAATAATGAGCAAACTGCAGAAACGCATAGAATAGAGAAAGCTGCCAGCAAGAACACATACCCATTCCATATAAGTCCAAACTAAAATCAGCCTGAATCCATAGTTAATGTCTTTTAACTATTACCGGGAAAACTCAACATGTTTAATCGCATTGAGGATCCATACTTGGGGGGTAACTATTTGTACATCTTCTGTCTTGCCATCACAGGAACAAAGTTCATAGAGAATCCTACAGCTTGTCCTTAAGTTCCTAGAGTTTTGTTTTTATTTGTAATCCTTTTATTAAGTTTGAAAGTTCTGCTATATGTATGCTGAAAATATCTCAATGAAGTTACAGAATGGACAAGTGACTTAAATTGTCGATTTACATTCACAATGTAGCTAATACATTTTTTTACTACTTCCTGTTCTGTAAAAGAAATTCTAAATAGCCACATAAACAGATTGGCAAGTTGTTACTTTTAAATATGACTTGACTCTACAAAGATAAATTTCCCCTACCTATTTTATGAACACTATTTCAACCTTCTCCAGAGCGAGCCTTTAGCAATATCACATTCAAGTAGGAACAACAACAAACTCAATAAGTGGAGTTTGGGGAGGGTAGATAGTATGCAGATTCTCAAACCTCCCCACTGTACAAGCCCTCTTCTCTGCCCTCAACTTCATGTATTGGCGAAAGCTGGATCATGTGAAACAAGCTCTCGACTCATGTGCATGCCCATAAGACTATAAGAGGTCTCAACAATTCAGAACTTATCAGGATACTCATTGCAAAAGCGAGAACTAAAATTGACAGGCTAATATGTTATAGTTGTATTATTCTATCTATTCTTCTCTTTCAGAATATGAAGTAAAAGTATAAGTTTAGCATGACACATTTGTAGTTCCATAGTTTAACAGTTAATAATTTGTGAATTTGGAGAAATGACAATTGGAAGGTCAAAAAGATTGTCATTCTGTTTCAGATTCAGCATACAACCATGTGAAGTGAATGAAGAATGCAACTTACAGTCTTAAACGAGTTGAATGAAGCAAAGCAACACGAAGTCAGCACTCCTCGCTGTTTTCTGCCAGAGGAAAACAAAACGACAAACGGCGTGGGAACAGTGAATTTAATTAAACAAGGGAGTGACATTAATAACTAAGCTGCTAGTATTAACTATTGCCATGCTGAACTGTTTGTAACACTTATTTAAACTGAAACTGAAACAGGCACTGAATGCTGACTTCTAAATCAATTACTAGTTCAAGCCAGTCACTATTTTGAATCCTTAACACAGTATTAACAATGAAACCAATACTAAACCATACTATGTCTATAACTAATAATCACGAATTAACAGTCTAAGGAATCCAATTTAAGTGAAAATTTAACAAATATCATACCTCTCACATAAGGAATGAGCAAGGACATGTAATCAATCCACATAAAAGATATGTTTTAAGAGCAAGGAATTACAAGAGCAAATTCTCGTTAAAGATATATTTTAAAAAAAAAGATTAAAAGGAAATACGAAACTAGATGAAAATAAAGAAACATCAATTCCTTCCCCTAAAAGGAAATACAGAAAATAAGGCATATTTCTCAAGTGTGCAGTGTGAGCGCACAAACACACATATAAAGTGCAGAGCTTTACAAGATTTGGCTGCACAACACAGCCAATTTCCCCAAATACTGCACAGCTAAAGCCATACCCTTTCTGTTGAACAAGCTTTGAGCAGCAAAAGTTGAATCATCTTCCAGGAACATATGACAATATGAGGAAGCTTACCTGAAATATGAGGAAGACGGAAGAACGAAGAAGATCGAAGAAGAAGCTGCGCAGCGCAGGAAGGGTTTGCGTTAGGGTTAGGCTTTTTATTATTCGGTATTATGTAATTGTATAGCAGTATATATATATGCTAAAAATTAGGTTAGGCAAGGCTGGCAAGCAGCGAAGAGCTAAGGATAGGGTAGTCATATTATTATAAAATAAGGGTATATTTGTCTTTGTAATATATCTTATCGATTTATCGATAAACCGATAAACCGAATGGCCAAAATCGAAATCGAATCGATAAACCGATAAGGAAAATTTTTTGAAATCGAAATCGAATCGATAAACCGATAAACCGATATCAATAAACCGATAAGAAATAATCGATTCGATTTATCGATAAACCGATTCGAATGCACATCCCTAATGTGAGTATATCAAGATGTCCTCAATGAAGAAGATGAAAAAAGATTCAATAAAAGGCCTGAACACCCTGTTCATCAATTCCATAAATGTCGTTGGAGCATTCGTCAACCCAAAGGATATCACCAAAAGCTCATACTTGCCATATCTAGTCCTGAATGCAAAGTCTCCGGAACATCTGAATCCCGAATCTTCAGTTGATGGTACCCTGACCTCAAGTCAATCTTAGAGAACACCCTAGCACCCTACATTTAGTCAAACAAATCATCAATACGCGACAACGGGTACTTGTTCTTGATGGTGACTTTGTTCAACTGGCGGTAATCAATGCCAATCCGCAGAGTCCCATCTTTTTTCTTCACAAATAGCATTTGTGCACCCCAAAGTAATACAATGGGATTGACAAAACCCTTTTGCTAATAAATCCTCCAACTGCTCCTTCAACTCATTCAACTTATTAGGAGCCATACAATACGGTGGTATAGATATAGGCTGAGTGCCTGGAGCCAAATCAATACAGAAATCAATATCACGATACAGATGCATGCCTGGAAGATCATAAGGAAAAGCATCGGCAAACTCTCGAACTACTGGTGCTGAATCAATCATCGGAGACTCTGCTATGGTATCTCGAACATAATCCATATAAGCCAAACACCCTTTCCCCACCATGCGCTGAGCCTTCAAAAAAGAAATAACCCAGCTAGGCGTATCAACTATGAAACCCTTACACTCCAATCTCGGCAATCCTGACATCTCTAGAGAAATAGTCTTGGCATAAAAATCAAGGAAGGCGTGATGGGTGGATAACCATTCCATACCCAGGATGACCTCTAACTTGATCATATCGAGCAACAGAATATCTCCCCTAGTATTGTTACCATAAAAAGTAACCACACAAGATCGGTAGATCCGATCCACAATCACAGAATCACCCACAGGAGTGGACACATGAACAGGAACACCCAAAGGCTAAGCAGAGACAACCAAGAAACAAACAAATAGAGATGATACATATGAATAAGTAGGCCCTGGATCAAATAATATCGAATCATACCTACCGCTAACTGAACTAATACCTGTGATGACGGCATCTGAGGCCAATACATCTGGCCTAGATAGGAGAGCATCGAATCTGGCTGGAGCACCGGCTAGATGGCCTCCACCTAACTGAGCAATAGTGGGCTGACCTCTACCCGCCTAGTCTCCACCCCTAGGACGACCTCTACCAGTCTACCCTCCACCTCTAGACGGCTAGGTAGCTGGTGCTGGAATCATGGACTGATAAACCTACTGTATTGCCATGCCTTGAAGTCTGGGACAAGTTCTCTTCATATGACCTGAATTCCCACACTCATAACATCCTCTCGGCACCAAAGCCTGATGCCCTTAAGTCTGGGCCTGCTGACCTGAATACTCACTGGAAGGCCCCTGGAAGGCCCCTGGATGGCCGGTGGGTGATAAGAACTCTTTGGTGTAGTGCTTAACTGAGCACTAGAAGAACCCTGATAACACCAATATTGCCAGAATGACCCTGAATGGCTGGTGGGGGATAAGAACTCTCTGAAATTGCACTGGAATAAGGCCTCACTGGAGCACCTCGGTAAGGAGGTGGCGCTGAAACTTGGGGCCTACTGGGATGACCTCTCCCAAAGTGACATCTGCTTCTAGCTAGGGTACTTCTAAACTCTCCGGAGGATCTGGACCTCTTCTACTGATGCATCTCTTCAATACCCCTATGACGGTAACCCTCAATCCTATGAGCAATCTCAATTGTAACATGATAACCTATCCACATATCCACCTCTCGAGCCATATTGTTCCGGATAGTGGGATGCAACATTGCTATAAATCATCGCACCCTCTCTGCCTCTATGGGGAGTATCATAAGCGTATGGCGAGACAACTCTGAAAATCTTGCCTCATAATCGGTCACATACATCTGACCCTGCTCTAGATGCCCTAACTGATGATGCAGCACTTCCCTCTTAGAGGGTGGAATGTACCGATAAAGAAATATCTGGGTGAACTATACCCAAGTGAGGGGAGGAGAACCTACTGGCCTGTTAAGAGCATAGGACTACCACCATCTGCGGGCCCTGTCCTCCAACTAAAAAGTGGTAAAGTCAATTCCATGTGACTCCAATATCCTCATGTTGTGCAGTTTGTCCCTACACCTCTCAATAAAGTCCTGGGATCCTCATGACGTTCACCCCCAAAGACCGGGGGCGAAGTCTAGTCCATCTATCTAGTAACTTCTACGAGTCTCCATCTACAACTGGCCTAGCCTGAGGTGCCACTGCAGCAGCTGGCTGAACCCCATCTGCGGGTAGTGCACCCAGAGTATGATATGCTACGGTTGTATGACCTGGAGTTTCGGTAGTAGGGGTCTAAGCTCTCCCTTCTTCCTATGAGGTGGCTGGATCTACTGGAAATAAACCAGCCTGGGTCATGTTGTCCATGAACCGGAGCATGAGGCCCATGACTTCCTGAAAGTCCGGTGCTCTCATGAAATCTACCAGAATAAGCTCAGCTGTGAGCACCTCGCCCTACTCGTCAACGATCAGATCCTCTGCAGGATCTGCTGGTGGTGCAACTGGAATAGCTCTCGCCCTCGCCCCCTACCACAGGCAGGTGCCCTCCCCAGGCCTCTACCTCGGCCTCTAGCAATAGGGGGAGCAGCTCCTCCTAGGTCAGGAACATCGGTGATATGAGTCCTCACCATCGTAGATAGAATAGAAATGCAAATTTAGCACAATGACCACTGCACGATAGGAAGTTAACAGAGAGTAGTCTCTCCTAACACCCTATAGCCTCTCGAAGATAAAAGTAGATGCATTTGTACCAATCTACAAGACTCTATTAGGTTTTACCTGTAACACTGTGAGACCTACGTGAACCTAGTGATCTGATACCATGTTGTCACGAACCATTTCCATAATAGGTCATGATGGTGCCCAACAACCTTGTCGGGCAAGCAAAATGCGGAAAACCATTCTAAGTTTAACAATATCACATTTTCAAGAAGGGGATAAGCATCCCAAGAGGGGTTTTCAGAAACCCAATACAGTAATAAATGTAAAGACATAATATTACAACCCAAAAAAATAGTCTACTAAAGTGTATGCCAAAAATTGGTGTCACAGCTACGGACAACTATTAGAATATATACAAAAGGATACCATACTATCCTACTGTCTGGATCAAGTTAGATAGGAAACAAAATATAAAGAAGACTTCTTTTGTTGCAGATCGTCATGAAGGGAAGCAACTCACTATAGAAGTCCAGAATGCGCTCACTGATGCACACCAGCATAACGTCCAGATACACCAGCGTCAAATCCTGTACATTTAAGTACAGAAGGTAGCATGAGCACATAAACAACATGTACCCAGTAAGTATCCCGTTTAATCTCGAAGAAGTAGAGACGAGTGGTCGACTCGATGCTTACTAAGGTCAAATAATGATGAAAATGATTCACAATAAGTAGTTATATCTTAAGTCATAAAATACTATGTATGAAGTAGAAATTCTTCCCTTTTTATCTTTCCATAAAGTGTGTTCAGTCATATATATATATATATATATATATATATATATATATATATATATATATATATATCCACAACAAATCCGAAGTTTAATCCGCAAGTAGAAAACCAAATAATCATGCGCAAATATCCACCGAGGAACATACGGCCCGATCCCACAGGAAAATAAATGTGCACTGCCGAAGGTCGAACGGCTCAAACTATAGATGCATCTATTACCCCGCTCGTGAATCATCCATGCAACGTGGTCAACATAAAGTAAACAAATACCCCGCTCGTAACCCAATCATGCGATGCAGGTACACATCGAAATACATGCTCAGACAATTAATTAATAATTTCTGGGGAACATCTATCCCAATAAGAAAAAATCTCATTTAGCAGTTTAAAAAAGTAAAATTTAGTCCCTTTAGAATTGTCATACTAAAAAGAGATGACTTTAACAAATTCCCAACTCTAATAAATTCTCAATTTATCCATATAAGGCCAAAGAGTGGCATCAATTTCAAAGATATCACATAAATCATGCTTATGGCCGGAAACTACCCGGACTTAGCACATAAGTTACTACGCACGGACTCTCATCACCTAGCACGTAGGTAGCCCCGACATACAAAGCAAATTATATTCAATTGTTTAATCCTATGGGGACATTTACCTCTTAAAATGTTAGAAAGAAGATTCACCTTGCTTCGAAGCACTCTTTCAATAACAAGTATACACTTCAATCTCAATTCGAATCCGAACGAGCACCAACGAGTTAAATAAAGCAAGAACTAGTCAATAAGTGCTCACAAACTTGAATTCCAACTAACTAAATGATTTTCCAACCTTTCCCGCAAGTTTTCTAAATTCCTACTCCGGGCCCACGTGCCCGGATTCCAATATTTTTGAAAGAAAATTGTTCTCTATAACCTAAGGATTACTAATATGTGATTTTTAGTTCATAACATAGCTAATTAGGTGGTTAAATCTTAATTTTATCAAAATCCTAGGTCTAGCTCTAACCCTTGATTTTATTAGATTTTTTTAGTGTTAAATCTATCAAATGTTCATGTATTTAAGCTAAGGGTGAGTAGGGATTACTTACCTTGTTAAAAAATGTTTAAACTCTCTCTTTGGAAGCTCCAAAATCGCCCCAAGATTGGATGAGAAGTGAGAGAAATGGCTTGGGGTTCGAATTAAATTAACCCCTCTGCCAAGTCCTTTTCACTTATGCGGAAGGAATACCACATTTGCGACCACCTCTTTTGCGGTTTTGGGAAGCTTTTGCAGTCCTGGCCCAGGCTGGGGAAAACCGGTTCTGCGGTCCGAAGCCGCTGGTACGGGACCGCTTCTGTGGTCTGAAAATCGATTCTGCGATCTTCCTGGGCTTCCTGGGATTCCCACAATCCGCTTCTACAGTTAACTGACCGTTTCTGTGGTCAAGTAGCCGAAGAAGCAGTTTTGACAGAAGCAACAATGTTGCTTTCTTTCAAATTCCGACTTCGCTCGAACCTCGACCACTTGACGCTCGGGGCTCCCAAGCCCCGCCCGAACTTACCAACAAGTCTGAAATCATGAGGCGGACCTAGTCGAATCCTCAAAACACCCAAAAAAACACTAAATCAAGGAATCAAACCCCAAAACCAATTGGTTCAACTTAATGAACTTCAAGTTCTTCATTTCCTTCCAACGGGTCAAAACGCCCTTAAACTAATCGGATTGACCCCAACCTTTACGGGTAGGTCTTAATGGATATTTCGAACTTGTATCAAGTTTCTAAACAGGAATCTGAACCCGATACCTAGGTTTTTAATTTATACTTAGATTTTTTAGTTCTTTAAAACATATGTATCGGGTTCGGAATACGAACCCGATACCTAGAGTTTTAATAAATCCAAGGTATTGAGTTCGTATTCTGGTTCTGAAAATTGGTACAATTTTAAAATAAGAGTTAAGACTTACCTATAAAAATTTTTGTCAATCCGAGTAGTTTAAGGGCGTTTTGACCCGTTAAAAGGAAATTAAGAACTTGAAGTTCAATGAGTTTATTCAATTGGTTTTGGGGTTTGATTCCTCAGTTCATCATTGTTTTGGGTATTTCGAGGGTTTGAGTAGGTCTGCCTCATAATTTTTGACTTGCCGGTATGTTCGGACGGGGACCGGAAGCCCTGAGTGTCAAATGGTTGAGGCTCGAGTGAAGTCGGAACTTGGAAAGAACCAAAGGCTGTTGCTTCTCTCATAACTGCTTATGCGGCTCTCGGACGACAGAAGTGGTCGAAAAATCGGAGAAGCGAAAAGGGGCCAGGCCTAGGAAACCATAGAAGCGGCCCAGCGACCATCGAAGCGGTTCCGCCTCTGCGACCCCTAGACCGCAAAAGTGGTCTAGCCCAGGCTTCCCAAATCAGCAGAACTGACTCAAATTTCGCTGATGCGGGACTGCCGAAGCGGTCCTCTGGACCACAGAAACGGAAATAGATGGGCA
The DNA here is from genome assembly GCA_034376525.1 of Nicotiana benthamiana. NCBI lineage: Eukaryota > Viridiplantae > Streptophyta > Magnoliopsida > Solanales > Solanaceae > Nicotiana > Nicotiana benthamiana. The sequence continues at coordinate 88,452,436 of CM067335.1, forward strand.
GAAGGGTCCATTTAATTCGAACCCAAAGCCATTTCTATCATTTCTCATCCAACACTTAGGCGATTTTGGTGATTTCAAAGAGGGGGTTTCAACACAACATTGCAAGGTAAGTAATCCCCACTCACTTTTAGTTCATATATATAAACATTAGGTAGATTTAACGCTAAAAATTTAGTAAAAATCAAGGGTTATAGCTAGACCTAGGGTTCTAATAAAATTAAGCGTTAACCACATAATTAGCTATGTAATGAACTAGAAATCACATATTTGTGATCCTTGGTTATAGAGAATAATGTGCTTCGAAAAATCTCGGAATCCGGGTAAGTGGGGCCGGGGTTAGAATTTAGGAAACTTGCGTGAAAGGTTGGAAAATCACTTAGATAGTTAGATTTCAACCTTGAAATACCTTATGGACTAGTTTTTATGTTTATAATTAGATTTTGTCCATTCGGCTTCGCTTTGAGGTTTCGGGCTTGTTCTTGATATTGGAAGTGCGCTTCGGAGCGAGGTGAGTCTCCTTTCTAACCTTGTAGGAGGGAAATATCCCAATAGATTTAATAAAAGAATAATTGTTGCTAAATGTGGGGGCTACCTACGGACTAGGTGACGAGAGTCCGTGCGCAGCTACTACTATATTTAATGTCAGGGTAGTTTAGGACCCACATCCTGCCTTATTTACGAAATCCTTATGTCATCTTGCTAATGAGATCGCCTAAAATATACTAGGGAATGGAAAGAGGATAAAAGTAAATTTGCATACTTGTTGAATTCTTGTGTGGCATAATTGGATATTTGTGTGCCTTCGGGTGTATACTTGATATTTTCTTGATATAAGTGGATCGGGCCGATTGCTCGGTATGAATAGATGCATTTATTGGTATGTCGTCGGCCCTCGGCAAGTGAACAGTTCATTTATCTTGGTTCGGGCCGTTGCTCGGCATAATGTGCGCGTGATTGTTGTGTGAGATCTTATACTCATTTTTTTTATAATACAATGAACATGGAATCAGTAAATCATGATGTTGGAAGAACATGACTTATGCTTCTTGCCATAAACTATTGATACTAGTAGCTTCCCATGGTTATAAAAATATTATATATATTATTTGACCTTAGTAAGTATCAAGTCAACCTCTCATTTCTACTTCTTGAGATTATACGGGATACTTACTGGGTACATGTTGTTTATGTACTCATGCTACACTTCTGTACCTAAATGTACAAGATCTGAGGAAGGTGGATCTGGTTATCACTCGGGCTCACATCAGTGAGCCATTCGGGACTTCTACGGTGAGCTGCTTCCCCCTTCATGACGCTCTGCAGCCGAAGAAGTCTTCTTTGTACTTTTGTTTGTGTCTATCCTAATCCAGACAGTAGGATAGTATAGTATTCTTTTGTGTATATTTTACTAGTTTCCCGTAGCTTGTGACACCAGGTTCTGGCACACACATTAGTACACTAGTTTTGGGTTGTGTTATTATGCTTCCTACATTTCTTGCTGTGTTTTGGTTCTAAGCCCCATTGGGATCCTTTATCTTTTCTTAAAAATTATGATGTTTGAGAAAATTAGAAATGTTTTCCGCACTTGGCTCTCCCGGCAAAGTTGTTGGGCACCATCATGACCTATTATGGAAATGGGTCGTGACAACATGGTATCAGAGCACTAGGTTCACGTAGGTCTCACAATGGTATAGGCAAAACCTAATAGATTCTTGTAGATCAGTACGGAGACGTCTGTATTTATCTTCTGGAGGCTATTAGATAAATACTACTCGTTATTCACTTCCTATCAGCGGTTCGTGTACTAAATTTCCATGTCGATTCTCTCACAGATGGTAAGTACTCGTACCGCCTACGTTCCAGACCTAGGAGGAGCTACTCCACCCATTGCTAGAGGCTGAGGTAGAGACCGGGGAAGGGCACTAGCCCATGGTAGGTGACGAGGGCGCCCCAAAGCCAATCCAATTGCGCCACCAGCAGATCCTGCAAGGGATCCAATCATTGAGGAGCAGGATGAGGTGCCCGCAGCTGAGCATATTCCGGTGGATTTCATGATAGCACCGAGCTTTCAGGAGGTCATGGGATGCGTGCTCCGGTTCATGGATACTATGATTGAGGCTGGTTTATTTCTAGAAAATCCGGCAACTTCCCAGGCAGGAGGGGGACCATAGACCCCCACTGCTTAGGCTTCAGGTGGTACAACCACCATTTATCAGACTTTGGGTGCACTGCCCCACAAATGGGGTTCATCCAGTTGCTACAGTGGCACCCAGCCAGACCAACGGTGGATGGTGATCCACAGAAGTTACAAAACAGATAAACTAGACTTCACCCTCCAGTCTTTGGGGGTGAGCATCATGAGGATGCTCAGGACTTCATCGACAGGTGCAGGGACAGACTACACAACATGAGGAAACTTGAGTCACATGGAGTTTACTTTACTACTTTTCAGTTGGAGGGTAGGGTCCGTAGATTGTAGTAGTCTTATATTCTTGGTAGGCCAGTCGGTTCTCCTCCTATCACTTGGGGTCAGTTTGTGCAGTTGTTCTTGGACAGGTATATTCCACCCTCTGAGAGGGAAGAGCTATGGTATCATTTTGAGTATCTTGACCATGATCATACATCTATGATCGATACTTAGGAGAGCTTCTCTGAGTTGTCCCGCCATGAACTTATGATACTTCCTACAGAAGCAGAGAGGGTGCGGAGGTTTGTCTTGGGGTTGCAGCCTAGCATCCGGAACAGCATGGATTGAGAGGTGGATATGGGTAAAGCGTATTAGCTTGTGGTCGAGATTGCTCGTCGGATTGAGGGGTACTGCCAGATGGGTAGAGAGCAGATACATCACGATAAGAGAGATAGGTTCTTTGGAGAGTTCAGAGGTGCCCAAGCTAAGGGCAGAGGTCAGTATGGGAGGGGTCATCCGAGTAGGCCCCCAGTTTCAGCACCACCACCTCCTGCCCAAGGAGCTCCAGCATTTCCTTATTTCAGTGCCGATGCCAGAGAGTTCCTATCGCCCGCCAGCTATTCAGGGTTAATCCAGAGGGTATTCAGGTCCTCAGGGTCCTTCCAGCTCTTATTTCACTTCCATGCCGAAGAGTTTATATCGTCCATCGGCTATTTAGGCTTCTTCCGGTAGTTCTGCAGGTTTACATGGTCAGTCTTCTGGGCAGCAGGTCACCGTACCACGTTGCTATGAGTGTGTAGATCCTAGTCGCATGAGGAGGACTTGTCCCAGGCTTCGGGGCAAGGCAGTGCAGCATAGACAGCAGCCCCTGACTCCAGCACCAGCGGCCCAGCTACCTAGAGGTGGAGAATATGCTGGTAGAGGTCGTCCCAGAGGTGGAGGTCAGGTGGGTAGAGGACAGCCTGTTATTGCTTAGTCAGGAGGAGGCCAGTCAGCCGGCACTCCAGCTTGGCCAAATGCATTGGCCTTAGATATTGTCATCACAGTTATTATTTCAGTCAACGGTAGGGATGCTTCAGTATTATTTGGTCCAGGATCTACTTATTTGTATGTATCATCTCTATTTTCTCATTTTCTAGTTATCTCCCCTGAGCCTTTCAGTGTTCATATGCATATGTCCACTCCTATAGGCGATTCTGTGGTTGTGGATCAGATCTACCGATCTTGTGTGGTTACTTTTTGTGGATACAAGACTAGAGCAGATCTTCTATTGCTCTACACGAATGATTTTGGGGTCATCTACGGTATGGATTGGTTTTCTCTCTATCACGCTGTCCTTGATTGCCATGCCAAGACTATTTCACTAGCGATGCCACGATTGCCGAGACTAGAGTGGAAGGGTTCCACAGTTGATATGCCTACCAGAGTTATTTATTTTCTCAAGGCTCAGTGCATGGTTGAGAAATGGTGTTTGGCTTATCTGTCTTATGTTCGAGACACCACAGCAGAGTCTTTGACGATTGATTCAATGACAATGGTCCGAGAGTTCACTAATGTTTTCATTCTGACCTTTTGGGCATGCCTCCTGCTCGTGATATTGACTTATGCATTGATTTGGCTCCAGGAACTCAACCTATATCTATCCCACTGCACCGTATGGCTCCTAAGGATCTGAAGGAGCAGTTGGAGAGGTTATTAGCAAAGGGGTTTGTTAGACCCAGTGCGTCACCTTGGGGTGCCCCAGTGTTGTTTGTAAAGAAGAAAGATGGGACTATGCAGATGTACATTGGTTACCGCCAGTTGAACAAAGTTACCATCAAGAACAACTATCTGTTGCCTCGTATTGATGATTTGTTTGACCAGCTGTAGGGTTCTAGGGTATTCTGTAAGATTGACTTGAGTTCAAGGTATCATCAGCTGAAGATTTGGGATTCAGATGTCCCAAAGACTGCATTCAGGACTAGATATGGCCACTATGAGGTTTTGGTAATGTCCTTTGGGTTGACTAATTCTCCAGTGGCGTTCATAGACTTGATGAATGTGGTGCTTAGGCCTTATATTGATTCCTTTATTATCGTCTTCATTGATTACATCTTGATATACTCACTTAGCCTGGGGGAGCACGAACAGCATTTGAGAGTAGTGCTTCAGGCCTTGCAAGAGCAGAGGCTATAAGCTAAGTTCTCCAACTGTGAGTTCTGGCTAGAGTCAGTGGCATTCTTGGTACGTATTGTGTCAGGAGAGGTTTTTAAAGTGAATCCCAAGAAGATTGAGGCAGCTTAGAGTTGGCTACGTCCTACTTCAGTGAACGAGATCAGGAGTTTCCTTGGGTTAGCATGTTACTACCGGTGATTTGTGCAGGGATTTTCATCGATTGCTTCACCCTTGACCAGATTGACCCAGAAGATTGTCCTATTTCGTTGGCCTGATGGGTGCAAGGAGATCTTTTAGAAGCTCAATACGGCTTTGACTATAGCACTGATTCTTGTATTTCCTTCCGGCTTAGGGATGTATACTGTATATTGCGATGCTTCTCGCGTTGGCTTGGGATGTGTATTGATGCAGGAGGGACAAGTTACTGCATATGTTTCACATCAGCTAAAGATTCATGAGAAGAATTACCTAGTGCACGATCTAAAGTTGGTGGCGATAGTTCATGTTCTTACGATATGGAGGCATTATCTATATGGGATTTCATGTAAGGTTTACACTGATCATCGCAGTTTGTAGCATCTGTTCAAGCAGAGGGACCTTAATTTGAGGCAGCGTAGGTGGCTTGAGTTACTAAAAGGTTATGACATTACTATTCTTTATCATCCAGGTAATGCGAATGTGGTCACGGATACCTTGAGAATAAAGGCAGAGAGTATGGGTAGTTTTTCATTCATTCCTGCTGAGGAGAGACCATTAGCTTTGGACATCTAGTCCTTGGTTAACAGACTAATGAGGTTGGAAATTTCAGAGCCCAGCAAAGTTCTAGCATGTGTAGTTGCACAGTCTTCATTATTGGGGCAGAATAAGGCCCGACAATTCAATGATCCACATTTGGCACTTCTCATAGAGACGCTACTTTAGGGAGGTGCCAAGGAGATTACTATTGGCGAAGATGGTTTGTTATGGCTTTAGGGTCGTGTATGTGTTCCTAATGTTGATTGCTTGAGGGAGAGGATTCTAGAGGAGGCCCACATGTCAAGATACTCTATTCATCTGGGTGCCACAAAGATGTATTGTGACTTGAGGCTGCATTACTAGTGGCGGAGGATGAAGAAGAACAATGTGGAGTATGTAGCCAGATGATTGAATTTCCAGTAGGTTAAGTCTGAGCATCAGAGGCCGAGTGGCCTGCTTCAGCAGATGCCTATTCCAAAGTGAAATTGGGAGCGCATCACCATGGACTTCGTAGTTGGGTTACCGCAGACTTAGCGGAAGATTGATTCAGTTTGGGTTATTGTGGATAGGTTGACCAAGTCTGCTCACTTCATTACAGTAGCGACTACTTATACACCGGAGAGGTATGCTCAGATTTATATTCGGAAGATAGTCCGGTTGCATGGCATACCGATTTCCATTATATCAGACAGAGGCCCTCAGTTCACTTCTCATTTTTGGAGAGCCGTTCAGAGTGGATTGAGGACCTGCTAAAGCTCAGCACAACATTTCATCCTCCGACCGACAGGCAGTCGGAGCAGACAGTTCAGATTTTGGAGAATATGTTTAGGGTATGTGTTTTGACTTTGGAGGACAGTGGGATCAATTCTTTCCCTTAGCAGAGTTTGCGTACAACAATAGCTACCAGTCTAGCATAAAGATGGCTGCGTACGAGCCTTTATATGGTCGACGTTGTCATTTTCCTATTGGGTGGTTTGAGTTTGGTGAGGCTAAGTTACTTGGCATGGATTTGGTTTAGGATGCGATAGATAAGGTTAAGTTGATTCAGGAGAGGCTTCGTGCAACTCAGTCCAGACAGAAGAGTTACGCGGATCGAAAGACGCGTGATTTATCATTCATGATTGGTGAGAAGGTTCTCCTGAAAGTCTCGCCAATGAAGGGTATTATGAGGTTCGAGAAGAAGGGCAAACTGAGCCCAGGTTTATCGGTCCCTTTAAGGTGTTGAGGTGAGTTGGAGAGGTTGCCTATGAGCTTTCTTTACCTCCCAGTTTATTGGGAGTTCATCCATTTTCCATTTGTCGATGCTCCGGAAGTATCACGCTGATTTATCAAACGCATTGGACTACGGTACCATTTAGCTATATGAGAGTTTGGGCTTTGAGGAAGAGCCAGTTGCCATTGTTGACAGACAGGATCGCCAGTTGAGGTCCAAAAGGATTTTTGCAGTAAAGGTCCAATAGAGGGGTCAACCGGTTGAGGAGGCGACCTGGGAGTCCAAGGAGGACATGCAGAGGAGATATCCCCATTTATTCAATAGTCCAGGTACTCTTCTATGTCTCTTCGAAGACGAATGTTTGTTTAAGAGGTGGAGAATGTAATGACCCGATTGGTCGTTTAACTGTTTATAACCACGTTCCCTTAAATAAAACTTCCCACGCTTTCATTAGCTAAATTATGACTTGCGGGGACGGTTGGTTTGGAAGTTAGAAGACTTTTGAGTAAAAATATATCCAATTCCTTCTTTGAGAATTTCTCAAAAGACCAAGTTTGACTTTGGTCAAATTTCTTGGAAACGAACTCGGATTCATGATTTGACGGTCCCGAAGGGTCCGTGGAAAAATATGGGACCTATGCATACGCTCCAAATCAAATTCCGAGGTCCCTAGCCCGAGTAGTGAATTTTTATGTAAAATTATTAAATCGAAGTTTTAAAGAATTTAAGTATTCCTTGAAATCCTAGGTATCGGGATTTCGATTTTGAAAGTTGGTACAAGTCAAAATATCAGTTAAGACTTACCCATAAAATTTGGTGTCAATCCGAGTAGTTTAAGGGCGTTTTCACCCGTTAAAAGGATATTAACAACTTGAAGTTCAATGAGTTGATTCAATTGGTTTTGGGGTTTAGTTCCTCGTTTCAGCGTGATTTTGGGTGTTTTGAGGGTTCGAGTAGGTCCGCCTCGTGATTTCGGACTTGCCGGTATGTTTGGGCGAGGCTTGGAGCCCCGAGTATCAAATGGTCGAGGCTCGAGTGAAGTCGTAACTTGGAAAGAACCAAAGGCTGCAGATTCCGTCATAACCGCTTCTGCGGCTCTTAGACCGTAGAAGCGGCCGACAAATCGCAGAAGCGAAAAGGGGCCAGGCTTGGGATACTGCACAAGCGGCCCAACGACTGTAGAAACGGTTCTGCCTCTGCGACCCCTAGAGCACAGAAGTGGTCTGGCCCAGCCTTCCCAAATCCACATAAGTGGCTCGAGTTCCGCCAATGCGGGACCGCAGAAGCGCTTCCCTAGACCGCATAAGCGGAAACAACTGGGTAGAAGGGTTCATTTAGTTCAAACCCAAAGCTATTTCTATCATTTCTCATCCAACACTTAGGCAATATTGGTAATTTCAAAGAGGGGGTTTCAACACAATATTGCAAGTTAAGTAATCCCCACTCACTTTTAGTTAAAATACATAAATATTAGGTAGATATAACGCTAAAAATTTAGTAAAAATCAAGGGTTAGAACTAGACCTAGGGTTCTAGTAAAATTAAGAGTTAACCACATAATTAGCTATGTAATGAACTAGAAATCACATATTAGTGATCCTTAGGTTATAGAGAATAATTTCGTTTGAAAAATCTTGGAATCCAGGCATGTCGGCCCGGGGTCGAAATTTATGAAACTTGCGGGAAAGGTTGGGAAATCACTCAAATAGTTAGAATTCAACCTTGTAAGCCCTTATTGACTAGTTCATACGTTGTTTAATTAGTCTATGCTCGTTCGGCTTTGCTTTGACGTGTCGGGCTTGTTCTAGATATTGGAAGTGCGATTCGGAGCGAGGTCAGTCTCCTTTCTAACCTTGTAGGATGGAAATATCCCTATAGGGTTAATAAATGAATAATTGTTGCTAAATACTGGGGATACGTGCGCATTAGGTGACGAGAGTCCGTGAGTAGCTACTACTATATTAAATGTCCGGGTAGTTTAGGACCCACATCATGCCTTATTTATGAAATCCTTATGTCATCTTGCTAATGAAATCGCCTAGAATATACTAGGGACTTGAAAGAGGATAAAAGTAAATTTGTATACTTGTTGTATTCTTGTATGGCATAATTGGATATTAGTGTGCCTTCGTGTATATACTTGATATATGTGGATCGGGCCGATCGCCTCGGTCTGAATAGATGCATCTATAGGCACGTCGTCGACCCTCGGCAAGTGAACAGTTCATTTATGTTGGTTCGTCTCGTCGCCTCGGCATAATGTGTGCATGATTATTGTGTGAGATCTTATACTCATATTGTTTGTTATTATACAATGAACATGGAATTAGTAAATCATGATGTTGTAAGAACATGACTTATGCCTCTTGCCATAAACTGTTGATTCTAGTAGCTTCCCATGCTTATAAAAATATTATATATATTATTTGACCTTAGTAAGTATCAAGTCGACCTCTCGTCTCTACTTCTTCAAGATTAGACGGGATACTTACTGGGTACATGTTGTTTATATACTCATGCTACACTTCTGTACTTAAATGTGCAGGATCTGAGCCAAGTGGATCTCGTTATCATTTGGGCGCATCAGCGAGTCATCTGGGACTTCAACGGTGAGTTGCTTCCCCCTTCATGATGCTCTGCAGCCGAAGAAGTCTTCTTTATACTTTTGTTTTTCTCTATCCTGATCCAGACTGTAGGATATATAGTATTCTTTTGTGTATATTTTACTAGTTGGCCGTAGCTTGTGACACTAGGTTCTGGCACACACATTAGTAGACTAGTTTTGAGTTGTATAATTATGCTTCCTACATTTCTTAGTGCATTTAGTATATATATATATATATATATATATATATATATAAGCGATATTCGAGTACAGTATTACCTAATACACTTATACTTAGTGCATAGTATAACGTAAGTATATATATAATCTACATTCGATATAATATTACCTAATACACTTATACTTAGTGCATAGTATAGCGTAAGTATATATATTTCATATATATATATATATATATATATATAGAGAGAGAGAGAGAGAGGGGGGGGGGGGGGGAGAGAGAGACACACGCTTCGTAGTACTATTTATTCCTTGTGTTACTAAAGTATTAATGTCTTACAATTATATTGTTTAGATAGTAAATACAAAAATAGTTTTTAATTTCGACCATTGTTGACCTGAATAGGGACCAACTTTGATCGCTATTTATTCAAGAATTTAGTTTAGCAACCAAAGTTGGTCGCTATATTTAAATCAGATTTAATTATATTTCATATTATATTTCAATTAATAATATAATTATTAATAATGTATAACTGAGTCTCATTTAAGCGACCAGAGTTGGTCGCTATCTACTTATCCTTCATGTAGCGTCCAACGTTGGTCGCCTTTTTTATATTATATATATTTATATTTTCTAATTTTTAAAAAATAATAATACAATTATTAAAATTTTATAGGTGGGTCCCATTTTAGCGACCAATGTTGATCGCTAGTCTCGGTAAACGTTTGACCAAGCAAGTCTGACCAGTCCAGTCAATATTTTGACTAATATAGCGACCAACCTTGGTCTCTATTTTGTTCTTTTATTTATTTTATTATTTTCGCTAGTTTAGCGACCAACTTTGGTCGCTAAGTTTTGGTCCTTTTTTTTCCGTAATTCTAGTAGTGGTAGGAGATCTTTTGTAAAATCATGAACTTTGTGTTTATATTTTAGCTAGAGTTAATCAAATTGTGAGCTTTATAATAGAGTTATTATAAAGTGGCTTGTAATAGAATTGTTAGAAATAGGTGAGGGATTAAGAGGTTTATTCCTAGATTACAATAAGTTGTAATCTGAAATTTGTTCAGTTAGTGAAGTTGAAATCCTACGAGTGTAGGCCGTCATTTTTAATCCCGTGAGTTGGGAGTTTTTCACGTAAAACTCTGTTGTGTCGTTTACTTACTGTTTTGTGCGTGTGTTCTGTAGGAACTGATAGAGAACTAAATTCTCTATACAATTTGTTGGACTCTTAGTTTCCATCAGAGGTCTTTTGCCGTCAATGTTGTAAGTACACGTTAAAAGTGAAGAAAAGCGAAAAAGCCTCTGAATAATTTCTTTTAAACAAAACGAGAGTAAGTGAAATATTAGAATTAAAAATCATGTAAATCAAAATCCTTTTTTATAGTGCAAAGCTGCAAGTTATTAATTCAGGTTTTGTGACAACTGACGAATTTTCTCATACAAAATTTCTAGTTCCTCATTCCTAATAATTAGTAACATATTCATTCATGACATTAAAGAAAGAGTAGGTATATATAAAGTGTGGGAATTATGCAAGAACCGATAGCCGTAAGAGTGATATCAACCCTCTTAATCGACGATACAAATTACTAAAATATACTTATATGCTTCATAAGATCAATGTTGCAAGTTGCTCTCAATGTGAAGAAAATGATAACATCACTAATTTGTCTATTTTGAGTTTTCGAACGTACGTAGTTGCCAAAGGCTATCTGTCCCTTCTTGTGCCTAGTTTGATTACCACAATTGATGATGTTGATATATAAATTTGTACACATATTTATTTGTGTAACAGCGTAAAATGCCACCCCCCTTGATCATAAGGAAGGAAACAAAATTGTACCAAACAAGTCATCGTCGAATTAAGACATAATTAACGACTGGAAGCCTGGGAGTAAAGGTCGGTAAGCAATAATTTCTGGTTGTCAATTTCCAAATTACCCTTACATAGTTATTAAAATAAAAAAATTTGTAATTTACAACTACTCTCTGAAAGTGAAGTAAAAGAAATACTAGTACTATGTTAATCACTCTTCTCTTTATTAGAATTGGAAAAATACATAAGTTACCCCTTGAACTATGACCCGAATTTTTATTACATATTTTCTAGGAACGAATATCACTTTACATTCAATATTTTCAAAGTGTATCTAATACACATTATTTTTCCTACGTGGATAGTGCGTATTTTTTCCAACAAATGAGTCGCGTGAACAGAAGATTTTTGTGTCAGATATCAATTTTTTTTAGTTTTTAAAAAATTTTAAATTGAGTCATCTTCTTCCTTTTTTAAAATTTTGTCATAACTATTCCTTGAGATCCACCACCCGATCTCCTTCTTCTCAAATAGACATACCACAATTTCTCAGATCTCTTCTCGTTGCATAGAAGCTTAACTTGAGCTTTACCCATGGCGAAGTCGAATTTTTAGGAAGCGAGAATTTTTCGAAATTTTTTCAACCACTAAATCTTGGCGCAAGCTTTTGCACATTCTTTGATTTTATAACGGATGATTTTTTAAATAGATGACTTGTAGCGATGACAGTTAATGGCGGTCGAACTTTTAAAGAAGTGAAATGGAAAATGAGTTGAATCTGGACTCAAAATTTTTGATTCAATTTTAGTGTGAAAGATGGAGTTTCGGGTGTGTTTTCTTGTAATTTTGTTAATTAATGATAGTTTTATGATTAAGTAAAAGATGGAGGAAGAGGCTATGGTATTTGATGGTGATAGAGGAGGAAGATAGCCATGGTAGTTCAGATGAGGAAGATGAGGGTATAATTGTAATGTTAATTATTTTATTTTCTGAATGACATGTGTCACTGGTTGATTGGTACGTGATATTAAACATATTCTGAAAAACTGGTTAAAAAAATAATGTGCCTTAAATATATTTTGGAAAGGTTGAATGTGTAAAGTAAAAACTGAATTCCAAAAAATATATAACAGGGATTATGTATTTTGAAAATTACCATCTATGTCCATTTAGGAGTAGCTCATTATAAAAATTAGCCAATTGATAAAATATTACTAATATTAGCCAAAATGGTCAATTAGCTATTTGTAGCAAAAAAAAATTAAACATTTACTTTCTTTTGAGTGGTGCTATTAGAATAGATTGGGTATATCTTAAGGAACTTGAATCTAAGTTTTGGGATGATTTTGTGAAGTTTTGAGGTGGTTTGAATTGAAAATTCGAAGTAAAAACTGAATATGAAAAAAAATGATATATGTATCACACTGTGCATCACACATGTATTATATTTGTATCGATTGTGTATCAAATGTGTATCCATGTATATCTGTGTGTGTGATACATGCGTGATACATGTTTGAGAAGAATTTTTTGACATTGATTTAATTATGAATTTTGATACAAAACCAGTCCAAATCACCTCCAATCTTCCTCAAATTTTGTATATTGACTTATCTATATGTTTTCAATGAATTTCGACTATACCCATTAAAAATATTCTTTATTTGTTTCAATTTTTGAAATATTAGCTCGAGGTTAAAAAGTTGAAACTTATACGTGACATTTCTGTAAGTTTTCCTATGTATTTTGCCATTAAAAAAGGTCACTTGCCGGTCATGAGTCATGAACACGTCTTTTAGAAGATACAAAAAGATACTCGTGTTGCTTTTAAATGATAGGGTTTTGAAAGTTCAACTTTGCCTCCTCATCTATCTAGTCCCCCTTGCATTGACTCACTGTTCCTTTGCTTCCCGTATAACATTCAACCAGGAGCGGACCCATGTGTAGTAGTGAGGGTTATCGGACATGAAAGTTTTGATAGAAATTTTATATACAAATATGATTAATTTAAAATACAGAAAAGGTCTAAAAATATTGTGAGCACGTGATTTTTTCCTCACGAAAACTATTCTAAAAGAGATCGAAAAATAACATAATTTTTCTTTGTGTACAATTTTGATAATTTTGCATAACTGTCACGACCCAAAACCCAAACCCAATCGTGATGGGGCCTCTCGTGAAGACAAGGTCAGCTAACAAAACAGAAGCTTCTTTAAACAGTTATTTAATATTTATAAAGCTAAAACATAATTAGCATAATCAAAAGTGCGGAAAACAATAATACTAACTGGGAACCATCCCGTCACGGCCCTACATCGAGGTGTCACTAGTCATGAGCTACTACAGAATTCGCTAAAGAACTACAAGTCTGAAATTAATATGAACAAAATAACATAAGGGAGAAGATCCGGTGCCGCGGACGCTAGCGGTCACCTGGATAAGCTACGATAACAATTCTTCAATCCGCTAATAACCCGCTATGGGGTGAACAATACCTGCAACTGCACGCGAGGTGCAGGGAGTAAAGTGAGTACTTCCAACTCAGTGTTAATAAGAGTAAATAATAACTGAGCTATAAGAAATCACGTAAGAACATTACATCATGCTATATAAGACGGTATAACCTTTTTTGAAAAAAGTAATTCCATGAAAATACTTTATAAAATATCTGGCTCAACTTTAAACCTGTTTTGAAAATAATCCTTTCAACAGTTGCAAAGTAATTCCCGCCATCAGTGTCACTGTGCACAAAAATTCGCCCCTCGGACAATATCTTCGTTCCTGGTCAGCCACTCGGGCCCCAACACTCAAGGATCAGATAGCACCAGCAAAAGCATATAAATATCTCTAGAAATATCACAAACAACAAATAATGAACAAATGCATGAATGCGATGCAATGCATATGATGGTACATTCCAGTACACACTGCGGCGTGCAACTCGAGCCATCCATTTTTATTTATCGTCGTCGGCGTTCACTGGGGGTGTGTACAGACTCCGAAGGGGCTCTTACAGCCCAAGCGCAATATACTGGTCAGTCAATGTTACCTGACCGGCCATCCAATGTTACCTGACCAATTTATATCATATAGTGTCATTGTTACCACTGCTCCAAGTATATATTTCAGTGTCATTGTTACCACTGTTTCAAGTATAACATACAGTATCATTGTTACCACTATTTCAAGTATATATTACACTGTCATTGTTACCACTGTTTCAAGTCACTTTATTATCAGTCCAGAAAATAATATAGGAAGCTCCTTAGACATTTACAAAATCGATGTTTCCAGCCCGAAATGCATTTAAAATATCATTTAAGTTTTCAAAACTTAGAAATATGACTGGGTTAGCAAACAACATTTTAAACCTTGGACTAAAGTTAGATGATATGCAAATCATGCTAAGCAGTAATATCAATTCTCGAAGGATTTTACAAGTCGGCACAAGGCCCCAAACATGGCGATCAACCCAAATTATGATGATAACTAGTAATTTCAGTCAAATACGCAGTAAAATCAACAACCGGACGGACCAAGTCACAATCACCAACTGTGCTCTACCCCACGCTCATATCTGTCGTGCAAGTCACCTCAATACAATACTATGATGTGCAAATTCAGGGTTTCAAACCCTCAGGATATTATTTACAAGTATTACTCACCTCGAATTGGTGAAATCTCTAGCCCGTGATGCCTTTGCCCCTCAAATCGACATCCACACGCGTCGAATCTAACCAAAATCAGAGCGAATACGTCACAATAGGCTAATTGACTGTATTCCCTAGGTTTGGTTGGATAGTTGTTACTGTTTCATTGGGTAATTTCTGGGTTTTCACTGGTTCCTCTGGACTGCTGGGTGCTGGGATTTATTCTGCTGGTTTTAAGTTGTCTGCTACTGATTGTTATTGATGTTTGTTGTATGCTACTGCATTTCTGCTGATTTTTCTTTTCTTTTACTTCCAATATTAGGTACATAACTGATACACTAGCTATTGTAAGCTGAAAATATGGAAGCATGAATGGATATAAAATGGAAGTTGAAGTTTTTATTGATTGTGTTGAGTTCATCTTATATATTACTGTTACGTGGATCTCTACCGTGTGAAATGTATAACTGGACTATCTTTTTTTATAGTAGTTTAGTTGTGAACTTCTCATGTATGCTCTTAGTTAAAAGAAGGATGATGTTGTAATAAAAAGTCCTCTGTTTATTTCAGTTTGGTTTTTAGGTAGTGTACTTCCAACGCATGTCCAACATAATCAGGCCCAGTAGACTGTATGAATTACTAGACATCTAAGTTACCCATTCAACTGTTGCTTGTCTAAAACTTGTAGTAATATTGTTTAATTAGATATCATCATTTTACATTTCAGCCTTGCAAATTTCGAACATGTGTAGGATAGTTTAACTAGGCTTTAATATTGGGAATAACATGGCCCAGGTCCAGTTTAATAATACATGTGTCGGACCTGGGCCCATGATTGGCGAAGGGCCTTCCCCATTACATCTATATTCTGATTTAACAAACTGTGTTCGGAAACCGACTATAACAACTCGTAAGCATGTAAATCAATTTGGACCTTTTCTTCGTAAAAATCGCACGTCTGTAGCCGCTTTGTCTTTCTGTTTGCATCCGTACCCACTTTTTCACATAACTTCAGCCCACGGGACTGAAGTGTTTCTTTTGTACTCGAAAACTTAAGCTGGAAACAGCTGAAGATTTTATTTTATAACTGGACAACTTAAGCTGGAAACGGCTTAAGTGTTTATTTTATAACTGGACAATTTAAGCTGGAAACGGTTTAAGTATTTATTTTATAACTGGACAACTTAAGCTGGAACGAATTAAGTGTTTATTTTATAACTGAATAACTTAAGCTGGAAACGGCTTAAGTGTTTATTTTATAACTGGACAACATGTAGCCGCTTTGTCTTTCTGTTTGCATCCGTACCCATTTTTTCACACAACTTCAGCCCACGGGACTGAAGTGTTTCTTTTGTACAGGAAAACTTAAGCTGGAAATGGCTGAAGATTTTATTTTATGACTGGACAATTTAAGCTGGAAACGGCTTAAGTGTTTATTTTATAACTAGACAATTTAAGCTGGAAACGGTTTAAGTATTTATTTTATAACTGGATAACTTAAGCTGGAAACAGATTAAGTGTTTATTTATAACTGGACAACTTAAGCTGGAAACGGCTTAAGTGTTTATTTTATAACTGGACAACTTAAGCTAGAAATGGCTTAGGTAAACTTAAGCTCTAGAGCATAAGTAAAACTTCAGCTGAAGTTTTCCAGTACCAAAGAAACACTTCAGCCCCATGGGCTGAAGTTATGTGAAAAAACGGGTACGCTTGCAAACAGAAAGACAAAGCGGGCACAAGTTAAAATGTGGCACAAAAATCGGGTACGGCTGCAAATTCCCCCTTTTCTTCTTTCATTTTAGAGACGGACAAAAATAGAAGAATGTAGTCACTTTAGGATGATCCTTTTAAAATAAACGAGATGAGCCTCTCCAAATAGAATACACAAGTTACGGGGCCCTCAATAAATGGATATAATAATCGGATAGACTTCAGGATCGGCCGCTTAGTGAATTTCACGGCCTTTTCCCCAAAATAACAATGTGTTAGGATCTTTAGGCGCGCACTTTAAATAACCTTACTTTCTTAAACTCGAGTGCGCATTTATGTGACCCAAATCCAAATCTCAGCGAAGCCGAAATACGTTGACAAATCACGGGTACATTGATTGTGACGTGGTTCGAGATGCCTTTCCATGACGTTGCAATTCTTTTTAAATGATGAATGAGACGAGCCTCGCCAAAAAAGTACACAAGCTGCGGGGCCCTCTACACGTGTTTGTAAAGTTACTTAGACTTCGGGATGGGCCGTTTAGCAAAATTTTACGGCCTTACCCAAATAACGATACGCTAGTTTCTTTAGGCGCGTCTTTAATAAATTACTTTCTTAAATTCTTGTACACATTTATGTGACCCAAATCCAAATCTTAACGGAGTCGAAATGTGTCGATAACCACGGGTATATTGAATGTGACGTGGTTCGAGATACATTTTCACACGTTGCAATTTTTTGTTAAAATAATAATAATAATAATAATAATAATAACAATAATAACAATAACAATAATAAAAGCGATAAAAGAGTTATAACTTGCATATAAGTGCATAATTGTTAAAATCAGATAAATAAGTCGAATATGACAATTGATCGACCGTGCTAGAATCATGGAGCTCGAGAATATCTAACACCTTCTCCCGGGTTAACAGAATTCCTTATTCGAATTTCTGGTTCGCGGACTGTTGTACAAAGTCATTCTTTTACTCGATTTAGGATTAAACCGGTGACTTGGGACACCCTAAATCTCCCAAGTGGAGACTCTGAAATATATAAACAAATCCCGTTTGATTGTCCTTTAATTGAAAAAACTCCTCTGCGCCCCTGCGGGCGCGAGCTGAAAAAGAAGGTGTGACAAATGCCACTCAACTTTCAGAAATGGTCTATACATGTTATCCGTTAAAACAAATATTCATTTCATGCCACTGTCGTTACATATTTGGCTCATCCATGACATTATTGACTAACGGCAGTAGTATGGATGGACCAAATAAAAATTGAGTTGTTAGTCAATAATGGCATGGATGGGCCAAATGTGTAATGGCAGTGTCATAAAATGGTCATTTTTTAAAGGATGTCATGAATAGACCATTTTTGAAAGTTGAATGGCATTTTTAGGCCTTTTCTGTTTAAAATATTTGACACCCTGATCACAAAAATAATTTCGAAAACTACTTCGACTAAAGTGAGAATGAACTACTGAAATTTTGCTCCTTGATATGTTCTAGTTAGTATGGCAAAATAGATTTTATAAAATAGCTATCCAACCATGTTATCTGTTAAAACATGGGTTGAATAATGAACATTTTAGAAACTGGTCAAATATGGATTAAGAACCATATTATCTACTTAGAAAATGGATAACCAATATATAACTAATGAGTTTAACTTTTATATTTGTAAAGCCTCAAATTAGGGGCTCCTCGAGTTTGGGATACCGAGAATGTCTCAAAAAGTTATCATATTTAAGAAGCCATGAATAATATAAATATTTATATTATTCGCTGGTTAACCTATTTTTTATCAATATTAAATATGAGTCGGATCGCATACTTTATTCGTTTGGCATTTATTCGTTTCGACACGACCGCATCTGAACCAACCCTCTTGTTTGCCCCTATTTCTAGACAATGTGAGTTATCTCAATCTGATTTGACAAGAAACTATGCCTCACCCAACCATTAAAAAGAAAAAGAATAAAAAATGAGAAGAAGATATGCGAGGATGAAACACAAGATATCCTCTGTTTTTAAATTCTTGGAAAAAGAACAAATTATTTGTTTGACCAATGTTTGAATAGGTAGATATGCATACCATCAGCATCTCATTACTCCAAGGCATGTATATAACGTGGCTCTGGTCACGTCCTTATAGGGGCCAATTTATAGCTCA
Source organism: Nicotiana benthamiana (assembly GCA_034376525.1). Lineage (NCBI taxonomy): Eukaryota > Viridiplantae > Streptophyta > Magnoliopsida > Solanales > Solanaceae > Nicotiana > Nicotiana benthamiana. The sequence goes on from CM067335.1 coordinate 88,471,084, forward strand.
TATATGGACTAGGTGAATTCATGGTTTCTTCGCGAACAAATATTTTATGTATATATTTCTTAAAATTGATCTAATACAATGGCATCCATGTATACTTTAAAAAAATTAAATGGTTCACTTAGTTGAATGTTGAGTTACTTACTCATGCTAAATGGTCATGTCCTGGTAGTATAGTTTCAAGTAGGGGTATATATGGACTGGGTTGGTTCGGGTTTTATCAAAACCAAGCCAAACCAACTATATCGGTTTGGATTGGTTCAGTTTTGTCGGATTTTTCGAATTTTTCGGATTTTTTTCAGATTTTTTTCGGGTTTTTCTTTACTTAAATATTATCTTACTTTGTTAAAATTTTTATAAATAAAAATATAAAAAATTAACAAATATATTATCTATTAAAATATTCTTATGACAAAATTTTATTTAGTAACACATAATATATTTTTTTAATCGACCGACAATAATGTTTCGTTGATGCACACTTTTAAGGTTAATTGAATTTAGTAATTAAACATAAAAGTTAATATGATACCTAAACAATAACGATCACTTCACATCCGAAAAGACATAACAATATAATAGATCTTAACATATGATAGGAATATGGAAGAACAAAGAGATCGACACATTTCAACAATACTTGATGAGAAAATGATCATACAACCCATTATTTAAGGATAATAAATATGGAGCACTTTGTATACTATTAAATATTATCTTCCGCAAGAGAATCCCAAATATTTTTAGATATTTTTAAAGAAAATTTATAAAAAATCATATATATATATATATATATATATATATATATATATATATATATATATATATATATATATATATATATATATATATATATATATATATATATATATATATATATATATATATATATATATATATATATATATATATATATATTATGTATTTATATGTTGGTTTGGTTCGGGTTTTTTAATCGATTTGGTTTGACTTTTTTGTTTGGCGCGGTTTTCCGGTTTGATTTGTACACCCCTAGTTACAAGTATAAACTGATTCAAAAAAAAAGATATACGGAGGATTCTTTTTGTTAATCTTATGATTTTTGGGGATTGATCAAATATACATGAAGAATCTTTAAAGTGAGTAGTTGAGCGAATTAATTCTAAAAACATACTGCAGGATATATTTTTGGTAATTTAAGAGGGACCAAAAGCACTAATTTTCAACGTTGTATCGCGTAAGAAAGTAGTGGCTGATTATTCGTGGCTATGACGGAGAAGGTCAACAACTACCAAACTAACTTGCAGAAGATAGTAATAACACGTTAAGTTATTATGTACCATCTTTCAAAGTGCTAGTTTGGTAATGCAGTAAATTTTTACAGTGAATACTAATTTAAATCCTTTCATAAATAAACCAAAATGATGTAGACGTTTAATGTAAGAAAGTTAGTTTTGGAAAATTAATAGTATCATATCCGCCTAAAATCTGGTTGAAAGAAGCCAAGAAGACTACATACTTTGTTTGTGGACAACAAAGAGCAGAAGAGACAAAAGAATATGCCAAATGATTCCTTTACTATAGTTGGATTATCCAATAATAAAAAAGTTGGAAACAATAATTGGATTAATCTACAACTACAATTGACTGAACTGAAAAATCATCTTAAAAAGATGTAATTATCTGATATAAGCAAATGAATTTACGGCATGGTTTTGAGTCAGAATATGAAAAATTCAGTGTCAGTCATGCTGGGGTAGTGGGTCATCATCATATGTCATCTTCATGCCTTCTGCGAAATTCTCATACCTTATATTACTACTAGAATAGTAATTTAATGTTAAAACCAAATATCCTTCCTTTTCATAGTTTAAGGAGGTCTCTTTGAGAGACAAAAACTATGTTCCTATTGTCCTTGTCTCTATTCTTCTTCACATAGGTTCTAAGGATTTCTGCCTCTGAAGTTTCCAAGAATTGGTAGAATTCTGCTCTGACTTTTCTCTCAAAGTTTCTCAATTCTTGGTCTTTCTGGTTTTCTTTCTAAAGATTTCATAGGCATTTTCAAGAAATGTGTATGTGGGGGTTGAGTTAGCACATGATGACTTCAAATGGTTTATTCATAATGTTTAATCCTTAACGTGCTCATTAAGTCATGGAATTGATGTGATGTGTTTTTCTTGCTAATTTATCTTTGCCAGTTTGTCTTGATTGCAAAGGTTAAACAGATTTTTTTATATGTTTTATTGGGGTGAAAAAAGAACTAAAATAATTAGGATTTTTCATGTTTACTAGTTATCAAATTGGTATACAACATATCTATGTGTTAAACAGTTTATCTTTGTCTGATAGAGCTTTGAAAACAAGATTGGTTAAGTGATGGAAGAAAAAGATGGAGTAGTAACTAAAGTGGAAGGCCTAAGTGTTTTGAATCCATTAAACTCTTCCACCCTTGCAGTAGCTATAAATGGTAAGAAAAAAAGCAAATATGTAGTGAGCTGGGCATTGGACAAATTTGTGCCTGAAGGAAAGGTTTGCTTCAAGCTGTTATACGTCCGGCCGTGCATAACTGGTGTGCCAACTCCCAGTAAGTTGTTTCTCTTCAATGTATTGTTTCAAATGTTGATGCCTTTTTCTAGCATTTTATCGTTGTAGTGGACTTCCATAGGCCAGTAATTCATGTTTAATCTTTGTTAAGATGATTATAGACTTAAGGAAATAGATGAGGCCAGAGTATAGAACATTCTTTTATGTCCAGTGCTTTAATGATAGTTGATTCACATTCTTATAGGTCTAGTGCTTTAGAATCTTTGTCCGTGATGACAGTTGATCTTGCAACTGAGGTGTTATGTTCTTTAAATATTTGAAGCTGTCGTTAAAAGGAGAAGGAAGATCACTTGAGTTTTTGTAGTTCAGACAAACCTTTGTACAATGAGAATATGCTGTACTTTTTCTTTTTGGATGGTTGGGGTCTTTAGGGTCTGCCGGAAACAACCTCTCTGCCTTCTTAAAGGTAGGGGTATAGACTGCGTACATACTACTTGGCATGTTGTTGGGGTCTTTAGGCCTTTTCTTGCTGGAGCCGACCATGTAAGCTTTCTAGTCTACATGCAGTCTGACATGGTGGCAATATAAGCGATATGCTTTCGGTCCTTCTACAAAAACACCTTCCTCTGGGACAAAATGCAAGCAGAAGGGTAAATGGAAATAACAAATCCTTGAGGATGCTAACTTGACTAAAGCTTCTTTCTCATATAGTAATTAGTATGTTACATGAGTCCTTCATATGCCTTAACTTGACTAAAGCTTCTTTCTAATATATATGTCACATTAATTCAAAAATCTGTCAACAAGAAGTAACTTTTGGGTAATATAATATGCTATGGTTATGAGTTCTTTAGTTATTCTTTCTTCAGTGGGAAACCTTATACCTATATCACAAGTGCGGGATGATGTAGTGGCTGCTTTCCGAAAGGAAGTTGAATGGCAAATAAGTGAAAAGCTGCATCCTTACAAGATGTTATGCACTAAACGAAAGGTAAATAGACATCCGAAAAGTGGAAAATCTCCTGAGGTTGAATCTCTGATCATTTAACATGCAGGTCCTAGTAGAAGTTTTGCAACTCGAATCAGATGATATCGTGAAAGCAATAGCGGAGGAAGTCTCCAAGCTGAAAATCACCAAGCTTGTCATAGGTGCTTCATCTCGTAGCATCTTTTCTAGGTAATACCAGATTTATGCCGTTTCAAATTTTAATTATGAGCTACTGCCCGTTGATGACACTCCAGATGGCAATCTCTTTATGTTTGCCTTAACTTAAAGTATGTATTCCTCATTGCCAATCACAATTGTGAATTTTAATAGTAATGTCATAATAGTTGTAGGATGCTTGTGACAGAGCTAAGTAGTGACATATACGAAATGCAACAATCCGAAAGTATCTTAGAAGACAAAATGCAGCAGAGAGGGATGCCACCCAATATGGATGAAAAACTTTATTTGTTACACATACGTGACAGTTTCATAAGATCCTTGTGCTCATTGACTTGTAATGTCAACAGACACATCCATTATGAAATAAGGGGCATTAATATGAATTCTCTTCCAATGAACTGTGAGATATCATCTCTGAAATAAACCTGGCATTTTATCTCCTGCCTTAAATCATATGCTCCAGTTGTTTCACTTCTATTGCAAATCTCATGCGAAATGCCCCAAGTACCTGTCTTCGCATGTGGAAAAAATTCTATACAGCTGAAATAGTTAATTAGGACCACGTAAGAATAAAAGAACACTGCAAGAAATCCATATTATCCAGATTCAACTATAACCAGGTAAAGTAGATATCATAAAGCTATTCACATAATTATACTAGACGCATTAGTATGAAAGTAAAAATAAGCTTCAGTTGTTCGTTCCCCGAGCTAGATTGAAGAAGCAACAAGAAGTTACAAGTAATTTAAGGCATAGGTTTTCCTATACTCAGGAGGAATGGTGCTTTGGTCGTTTTGCGTGGCTTTTTGAAGGGAAATGGGACGGTTATAAATGGGATGTAAACACAAACTTTGACAACTATGGGGGTGAGGGGATGCTTTTCTCTTTTGTGTTTCCCGGTAAATAGTTTAGTGGATTGAAATCGATATAGGCGATGGTGTTATTCACTTTTTGAAAATCTCTACTTCCTCGAGTTTTTTTCCCCACCTCTTCACTGGCTTGGCTCCTTTGGAAAGGGTACTTTCTAGTATCAATGCCATTTCCCTTAGTAAGTTTAAACTTTTTATTTGTTGTTTAGGGGACAAAGCTTATCCTCAAGAATCTCAGACAGTATTCCAAGCTTTTGTACCATCTATGCTGTTTCAAGAGGAAAGTTGTTATCTATACGTCCTTCTAATTCAGAGATAAATGGAAGCAGTTGGACTGAAGATAGTAACACTAGCTGCTCAATCAGCACTTCAACAGGACATTCTTCCAGTTTACTAACAGGTATAAACTAATTGTTTGCATTTACTTTATCTGGTTCATTAGCTCCATTTCTTGCTCCCTTTTGCTTCAGGAGCACCGTGAATTATATGGGGAAGACGTAAGTAGTACTGTCAGTGTTTAGATGCTCCATTTCTTCCTTCAAAAGTACTTGAGAGATTTAAAAATCTCGTATCTTCTATTTGAGCACACATTAGAAGATTTTTGAGTAGTTCAATGCATCTTATACTTTGCTATTTGTTTCAAGGTAGCGATGGAAGGCTACTAAGAAGACAACGCCTTTCATAGCGTGCCTCAAAATTGTTTCTTCAGATTCAAAGTCCATCTTTCTTTTTCTAATATTAATTGTTACGCCTTGTCTGTTTATTTATTGTTCTTGTTAGTGTTTCCATATTTAGTTATTTTCCAACAATGAATTCCATTTTCTAGAGAGACTTCAAGTACTGAACTGAACAATTTATCTGTGTTCTGCTTTTCAGAAAAGTCAGACCTGGACTCAAGTTCTTCGTACAGTCAATTCCGTTCTCCTTCACTGCCAATGCAAAGATTTCAAGCTCTTTCAAATATTAATCAGAACTTTCCTCATAGAAGAGCAATCTCAAATGAAACCGTCCACCATAAGAACTATTCTCTTGATTTTGGATACAGCGATGACGATGTCAGTTCTTGTCCCCAAAGATCATTTCTTAGTGAAAGGAATAACCTTGCTTCTAGTTTTAGGAGCTTAGTAACAGACTTTTATACAACGGCAGATGATCAACCTTCCACCTCAGGGGCACCAACAGATTTATCACTGAGAAATGAGGTACTTTCTGCCGTAGTTTGTTATATCATTACTCATTGGCATTGATCAAACACTTGAATGTTTATGCTCAGAGCCTATGTTGCTCGGACTCTCCGGAAATGTCTCCAGGTGCGTGTCGGATCCTTCAAAAGTAGTGTATTTTTGAAGGATCCGACACGGGTGCGGCAACATTTTGAAGAGCTCGCGCAACATAGCTCACAGCCGGTCAATTCACTTCCTCTGCATAATTAGATTGGTAAACGTTTGGTAAATAATGGCAGGATCGTAGAAGACTGCCCCCAAAATTAATGGTGATCCCTCTTTCTGCAGGCGGATATCAATTTTGAGCTAGAGAAGCTAAGAACTGAACTAAGACATACTCAAGGAATGTATGCAGTTGCACAAACTGAAGTGATTGATGCTTCTAGGAAGGTACGTTTAGGAAACAATGACTTTTAAATGTTCATCCGTCTATGTCTTATTCATATCGTACTTTGATTATAAACCTTCCCACAAACAGATAAATGAGCTTCAAAACCGCCGGTTGGAGGAAGAAATTAAACTCCGGGAAATTAGTTTAAAGGAGGAAGAAGCAAAAGATTTGGTACGAAAAGAGAATGAGGAGTACAAAGCTGCAAAAAGAGAAGCTGACTATGTGAAGGACTGTGCTGAAAGAGAGGCTGCACTAAGAAAAGAAGCGGAACTATTAGCCTTACGTGAGGCAAAAGAAAAAGACAAGCTTGAAAATGCCTTGACAGATCAGGCAAATCAATACCAGGAATTTACTTGGGAAGAAATTGTATCTTCCACCTCTTCATTTGCTGAAAATCTTAAAATTGGTACAGGCGCATATGGAACCGTTTATAAGTGCAGCTTGCGTCATACTACAGTCGCTGTCAAAGTTCTTCACTCCAAGGGATCTGACCTGACGAAGCAGTTTCAGCAAGAGGTATGGCAAGTTAATGAATGAGAGAATGACTAAATTGAGTTAGCCCTCACTGTTTAAGGATTCTTAGAATCTGCTCTTTTGTATTTTTCAGCTGAAAATATTGAGCAAAATTCGTCATCCACACTTGTTAATCCTTCTTGGCGTCTGCCCTGATCGTGGTTGCTTAGTGTATGAGTTCATGAAAAATGGTAGCTTAGAGGAGAGGCTGTTCAGGAAACATGATACACCTCCAATTCCGTGGTTTGATAGATATCGAATTGCATGGGAAGTGGCCTCTGCGCTCGCCTTTCTTCACAACTCCAAGCCAGATCCAATTATTCATCGTGATCTAAAGCCAGCAAACATATTGCTTGATCGTAATTTTGTCAGTAAAATTAGCGATGTTGGCCTGTCAACCATGATTAATTCAGACACTGCATTATCCACCATTTACAGAGATACAGGTCCTGTGGGAACACTTTGCTACATCGACCCTGAGTACCAAAGGACCGGAATGATCTCTCCAAAATCTGACGTTTATGCATTTGGGATGGTTCTCTTGCAGTTGTTAACAGCAAAAGCAGCAATGGGACTTCCCCACATTGTTGAAACAGCAATCAATAAGGACAGTCTAACTAAGATACTAGATTCAAAGGCTGGTGAATGGCCATCAGAAGAGACAAAGAAACTAGCAGCGCTAGCACTTAAATGCACAGAGATTTGTCGAAGAGATAGGCCTGATTTGAAAGACGAAATTCTCCCTGCGTTGGAGAAATTGAAAGAGGTTGCTGATAGGGCTCGAGCTTCTGCCTCAACTACCCGGCCTCCTCCTCCTACTTACCACTTGTGCCCTTTATTCAAGGTTTGCCTTCGTTTCTTGCTGTGACTCTGACAAGGTGATAATGATGCACATCTGATGTCGCACACAATAGTACCAAAGATTCATTTGTTATGTTCTGTCAAGTTTTTCATCTTCATTTCTAAGTAAAGATTGGTTCTTTTGTCACAGGATGTAATGGAGGAACCTTGTGTGGCAGCTGATGGGTATACATACGACAGGAAGGCGATAGAAACATGGCTAAAGGATAACGATATATCACCTATGACAAACCTACCGTTACCTCATAAGAACCTTCTACCAAATTATGCGCTGCTTTCTGCAATTTTGGACTGGAAATCAAGAAAGGCTGGAAATATTTAGATCGATCTTCTTTAGATTTATAGTCTAGTTTAACATAGCTTGTCAAATATATGTGCCTTTATGACTTTACACAATCAACCAGCCATTAGATTTGGATGTTTTTTTGTAAGTGTAAAATTTAGTAGTGTGAGATTGAGTAAACAGTCCAAGAGTATAGTCATGTTAGAGTGATAAAAATATGTGAAAAAGTAAGAAAAAAGTAGTGCAAGGAGAAGTAAGTTGCATATGACAAGTATGTTATAACATGCATCAGTCTTGAACTTCTGTATTCATCAGTGAAGTTGCAATGGTCATGTTAAGAGCTCCTTAATGTTAAACATAGTGTTTGCAATCTCTTTGTGAAGTTGCCATTTTATGTATTAGACTTCAAAATTCATAAAATTCTCATTTCAAGGCGGGTCAGAACTTAAGCTTGATGCGTTCCGTCTTTAAGGTTGTTAGCATTGAATTCACTTCCTTTTAAAATTATGTGTTCTGATTTAATATTTGTTGAAATTTGGTAATTTGGTGGATTTTCACATATATATCTAGAAAATAGTGGGTATGGATGAACTCATTGCCTAAGAGCTGCACCTGCCACTGCATTTGGACTACCCTATTCATGTTACGTTTCTCATATTTGGCATACCAAGTGGAACTCAAAAGAGAAAGTCATAACTTTACATTCTTGTACCTTTTTTAACGATAGGGAATAAGAAAAGTGCATTTAAAGTTTTTAAAGATATCATATATTGCATACAAAGAGCTCTTTTCAAGTATTTAGATTTCTCATATTCTGCATCCCAAGTTGGATGTCGGTCTCTGGGTGAAGAGGAAGAGGAGGGGCGCTTGGGGTCAACCGCGGATAAGATGGGATGCCCTGTCTAAGGAAAAAGCTCAGGAGTTGGAAAGGAGGTTAGTTGAGGGCGGAGCATGGAGGAGTTCTGGGGAAGCGGACGCTATGTTGACAGTGACGGCGAGCTTGATTAGGGGGGGTAGCACGGGACGTGCTCGGGGTGGCCAAAGGATATTCAGACAGACATCAGGGCGAATGGTGGTGGAACGATATAGTCAAAGGAAAAGTGGAAGTGAAGAAGGCGGCGTTCGCTAGGTTGGCAGGGAGCACAAGCGACGATGAACGGCGAGCGAACAGGGCGATCTACAAGGTGGCAAGGAAAGAAGCAAAGATGGCAGTCACGGAAGCTAAAATCGCGGCGTTCGGTTGCATGTATGAGGAGCTAGGGGAGAGAGGCGGGGGATAAGAAGTTATTCCGGTTAGCTAAAGCGAGGGAGAGGAAGGAACGCGATCTAGACCAAGTTAGGTGTATCAAGGGCGAGGATGGTAGAGTTCTGTTGGGGGAATCTCAAATCAAACAGAGGTGGCAGGAGTACTTCCGGCACTTACTTAACGAGGAGGGGGATTGTAACATAGAGCTACGGGAGCTGGGGCATTCAGAGCGTCATAGGGACCTTGGGTACTGCAGGTGCATTAGGGTGGAGGAGGTCATGGGGACATTGCGTAGGATGAGTAGGGGTCGAGCGACCGGGCCGGACGAGATCCTGGTGGAGTTCTGGAAGTGCATGGGTAAGTCTGGGGGGGAGTGGCTCTCCAGGTTGTTCAATGTGATCTTCAGGACCAAAAGGATACCGGATGAGTGGAGATGGAGTACAGTGGTGCCCTTGTACAAGAACAAAGGGGACATTCAGTGCTGCAACAATTATAGGGGTATCAAATTAATAAGTCACACCATGAAGGTTTGGGAGAGGGTGATTGAGACGAGGGTGAGGGGGGTGACATCTATATCTGGGAACCAGTTCGGTTTCATGCCGGGCCGCTCCACTACAGAGGCTATTCACCTTGTTAGGCGGCTGGCGGAGCAATTCAGGGATAAGAGGAAGGACCTTCACATGGTGCTTATTGACCTGGAGAAGGCGTATGATAAGGTCCCAAGGGAGGTGCTATGGAGGTGTTTGGAGGCGAAGAGCATGCCGGAAGCCTACATCAGAGTAATCAAGGACATGTACAACGGAGCTAGGACTAGGGTTAGGACGGTGGGTGGTGAATCAGGCCATTTTCCAGTGGTTACGGGGCTCCATCAAGGTTCGGCGCTGAGCCCCCTCTTGTTTGCCTTAGTGATAGATGCTCTTACCCGTCATATTCAAGGGGACGTGCCGTGGTGTATGTTATTTGCTGACGATATAGTATTGATAGATGAGTCGAGGGCATGTGTTATTCAAAGGTTAGAGGTATGGAGGAAGACTCTCGAGTCTAAAGGTTTCAAAATAAGCAGATCTAAGACAGAATACCTGGAGTGCAAGTTTAGCGACGACCCGAGCGAAGTAGGCAGGGACGTGATGATTGGCTCTCAGGCCATCGCCAAGAAGGACAGCGTCCGATATCTTGGGTCGATGATTCAGGGGGACGGAGAGATTGACGGGGACGTCACGCACCGTATAGGAGCAGGGTGGGCTAAGTGGAGGCTTGCATCAGGAGTCCTGTGTGACAGGAAAGTTCCACACAAACTCAAGGGGAAATTCTATAGAGCCGTGGTTAGACCTGCGATGCTGTATGGGGCGGAGTGCTGGCCCGTGAAGAATTCCCATTTTCAGAGGATGAGGGTCGCGGAGATGAGGATGCTTAGGTGGATGTGCGGGCACACCAGGCTAGATAAGATTAATAATGAAATTATTCGAGAGAAGGTGGGGGTGGCCCCGGTGGACGAGAAGATGCGTGAAGCGCGACTGAGGTGGTTCGGGCATGTGCGGAGGAGAAGTCCCGATGCTCCGATGAGGAGCTGCGAGCGGCTGGAGATCGTTGGTGGTCGGCGCGGCAGAGGAAGGCCCAAGAAGTATTGGGGAAAGGTGATTAGGCAGGACATGGCTAGAATGCAGGTTTCCGAGGACATGACACTTGATAGGAAAGTTTGGAGGTCTAGAATCAGGGTTGTAGGATAGGGGCCCCTAGAGTTTTTCGTTCGCTCCTCCCGGGGTTGGGGGGGACAGCAGGGTTACTCATAGATGATGTGTGTTTACTGTACGTTACTATTACTTGCTATTGTATTTTGGTATTTTGTTTCCTTTGTTCGGATTATTATTAACGTTATTTATACTGGAATTTCTAATGCACAAATGCTATGCTGCTTCTGTTTTGTTTTGTCTATGTTTTGTTTTACTACTGTTTTTCCCTAACCCTATGAGCCGAGGGTCGATTGGAAACAGCCTCCTTGCCCTTTCGGGTAGGGGTAAGGCTCATCTACATATTACCCTCCCCAGATCCCACCTAGTGGGAATATACTGGATAATTGTTGTTGTTGTTGTTGCATCCCAAGTGGGACTTATAAGATAAAATAATACCTTATAATCTCTCGTTTCTTTTAGATATTTAAAAGGCAAATGCAAAATGTTGTTATATCTTTTTATCATGTTTAACAACATACTTGAAGAGGCAATTGGAAGAATATGATATGTGCCAAAATAAGCGGTAGGAAGATTTTTTATTTTTATTTTAAATTTCTCACCTAGTGCGTGATATCTCCATGCATTAGCCCAACTAATTCTAGTTCGTGCTGCCTAAGGCCTATTAACAAAAATCTCTTTTCGATCTCAATTTTTGTCCTTTTTTTCTTTGTCTAAACTCTATATAACAAAACCCTGTATAACAATGGATAATATAGTCCTAGTGGCGCTTATTCAAAAACCAGATCACCATCATCTTTAAAGTAAGTTGATTATCATGCACAACTTGTCTAAGCTTTTCCGAAAATGAAGGTAATATATTAACGAATAAAACAATAAATTAACAGACAAGTTCATGAAAAACAGCAGTATGGCCAGGTGAATGGTGGGGTTTACATTGAGTGTGCTTTCCATTTTTGCCATTATATCGTAAAATCCTTCTTCAAGAAGTAATTAATATACAGTTCTTCTCTATTATACTTGTATGAGTCAAAACTTAACTTCGTATTAATTAATGAAACTGACGCACTTATTAAAATCCATTCGCGACTAATAAACGGTACAGCCGTCTATTGGAAATGCTCTCGGGCAACTATCCGATTCGGCAACTAAGGTAACAGCCTGGCCGTCCTTACGAAGGCGTCCTCTCAACATGGTCTCAACCACTTGGTGCCAACTGGCAGATCTCATAACTATAAATACTAAGAGAAAGAACCCTAAAAAGGGGGCTGCTTCTTCTCTCTCTTGATACTTACTTCCAAGGGAAGAGAATACACATCATTGTAAGGCTCTAATCCTCTTCATGGAGAGGCAGACCTACCAATATCATTAATAAAAGATCTTCATCCTCTCCCTTTGATCATTAACTATTATCTCTCGCATTTTTATTCATTTGTCTTATTGATTTATTACGATCTGCTATGATTGGCCCTCTGTTGATTTCGGTTGATTTATTCTTATAAAGTGTGTGAAAACTTTGAGCTAAACAATTTGGCGCCGTCTGTGGGGATTTCATAGCAGAATCGCATAGTTTATCCTTATGCCAAAAAAGGGAAAGAAAGCAACCTAGCTCAAGCGAGCCAAAGCAGCGTGTCGGATCAAAGGAAGCCAAAAGCCTCGAGATGAGCTTGCTTCCACATCCCCGCATCTCTGAGCAAGGAGAAGAAGAAGAAGAAGAAGAAGAAGAAGAAGAAGCAGATCCCCCATCCCTATGGGAAAATGTGCATAAGGTACCTCATCCCCTTCTCACATGGGATCCTTCCAAAAAAGAAGAAAGCACAAAAGTATCTCGAATCGAGATAAGTAACAAGGTGACCCGCGCGAGCCAGTCAAAAAAAACTACAAGCGCCAGTTAGGCAAGATTTGGAACCAGGAGAAATCCCAACCCCTAACACGAAGCGGATTATGCGGGAAAACAAAAGGTTCAATTACGGTTGAACCGGGACTCAGGTTATGCACCTTCGACTTCAAAAATTACTAAGGTTCAACTACGGTTGAACCGGAACTCAGGCTATGCGCCTTCGACTTCAAAAATTACTAAGGTTCAGCTACGGTTGAACCGGGACTCAGGCTATGCGCCTTCGACTTCAAAAGTTACTAAGGTTCAACTATGGTTGAACCGGAACTCAGGCTATGCGCCTTCGACTTCAAAAATTACTAAGGTACAACTACGGTTGAACCGGGATTCAGGCTATGTGCCTTCGACTTCAAAAATTACTAAGGTTCAACTACGGTTGAACCGAGACTCAGGCTATGCGCCTTCGACTTCAAAAGTTACTAAGGTTCAACTATGGTTGAACCGGGACTCAGGCTATGTCCTTCGACTCCGAAAATTGCAAAGATTCAACTACGGTTGAACAACAGTTCAGGCTGTGAGCCCTCACCAAAAATTTAACTACGGGTGAACCAGGACTCAAGCCACACATCTTCGACATGAAAGTCACAAACTCAACCACGGACGAATCAAAACCAAGAACATACGTCCTACGGCCATGATCCGGGCCGCAATCAGGCGAGGCTAAATGCCCCCACCATTCAAGTAAGTATGACTGACTCAAAGCTAAAATTTCGACCCGTGTAGAGTTCGGCCCAAGTCGAACTATAAGGCTGTGATTTTAATTACCACGGCGAGCAGTTTGACTAAGCGCAAACTAGGACTAAGTCTATGTGCCGCCACTTCCCAAACGCGACTATAACCAACTCCCATGAAGCGGGGGAAGGTGACTACCAAAAGCATCTATCTACGGCCAAGGCCATCTACGCCAATTGCCCCTTAAGACAAAGGATCGATTAAACAATGGTCGAAATCACCTAAATATTAACATGCTCACTAGAGAAACTCTAAGGCAAGGCCATCTCAAACGAGCACAAAAAAGAAATTCACAAAATTGAATAGAAAGGACGAAGGCATATTTACAATATTTACACGGGGTTACCCCCAATTACACTGTCCCAAGGCCGGCAAAGAAAAAAGGAAACAGCAGAACGGCAACAAAAAATAGAAGAGAATAAGAGAATAAAAATTAAATAGATATTACAAATCTTTTTATCTGTTCACTCGGCGCCCTCTTCAACGTTGTGAGCGCCCTCGGCGCCATCGTCACCCCCGGGTGTGGATGGATCAAATCCGCAATCACGGCGTGCTTCACGAGCCTTCTGGCGTGCTTCTTCATAGGTAGTCTTAGGCACAACGCCGGCTTCCCACAGCCGCCTATACACGTCAAGCTGGGCCTCGGCGTATGTCCAGAGCTCACGAGCAGGACCGAAAGAAGCGGCCTAATTCCTCAACCGTTGGTTCTCCGCTTTAAGGGTCGCGATCCGATCTGCTGCAGCATGGGCGTCCTGCTCACAAACAGCAATGCACCCCTAAAACGCTCTCTCTCGGAAAGTGGCAGCGGCTCTCTCCAGTCCGCATTCCCATTCTTGGGCGCGGTTGTCCTGTAGTGCTTCGACCGTCTCCAGGGCATCCTCTGCTTGCTTCCTCAAATCAGCATTATCTGTCTCTAGGGTGGCTGCCTGCCTAGTCGAAGCTTCTGCAGCCTCTGCTGTCGCAGCCCGGGTTTGGAGCTCCCTCTCAACGGCCGCCCTCCTTTCAGCGTCCATCTCCTCATTTCTTTGACGGAGCTGTCCCTCAAGAGTGTTAACCATGTTAAGGGTCTGCTGCATGTGAAGCTCCCTCCTCGCCAACTCTTCTACCAGCTCCCGGTTCCGCGGGTCATCTCTCCACCTCCAGTAAAAATGTCTACAGCAAACAAAGAAACAGTTAATAAAAGAAGAGGTACTAAGGAAAGAAACAGATCAGGGCATCAGACATACCTTTATACTCAAAGCGGCCACGCGAAAGCGACTGTATCACCTTGGCCTGAGCCAACCGGGGCAACCCCCACTGAGTGCTCGCCCTCCGGAGCAAGGTCCGCAACATCCCCCTCCGCTTCCGACGGTGAAGAATCTAAACTAATCACCACCAGAAGGACTAGGGTAAACGCCACCCTGCGCCGACCTAGCAGCCTCCCATCTTCTTCCTCATCTCCATTCAATGGCAACTCCGCCCTGGAATGCACAACCCGTGGGGATTTTTCAGCTTGATGTACGGGACGTACTGGAGAGTGAGCCGCCGAAGATTCCACTAAGGCCTCCCTCGGAATTGGGCGAGGCGCCGACATTGTAATCAAGCTGGCAGTCGCCCCCGGCCTGCGAAAAGCAAGTTGAGGAGCTCTCCTGCGACGTGGTCGTTCTAGCCACCAAAGGAAGAAAGGTCAAGGAAAAGAGGCTAAGAACTATGAAAGAAGAACAATGCGGCAAGTCAGATTCTTACCAGCGGCCGGCCTACGGCCATGGATCTCCCAGAAAGACGCCCACGTGTGAATCCCCCTTGTAACAGGGAGCATGGCTCAACCCACTCGCGAATGCCAGAAAACAGCGCCGGTGGCGCACCCCACGCAATGGCACAAGAAGAAGATCAGTACGTATGAACATAAAGTAGGACATGTAACCAAAAGAAATCAAGGCTGACGTAAAAAGAAACTTACAAACGTGGTTCCACTACTCCGGAAAGTCAGTAGCGCAAGACGCCAAGTGCTCAGTCCTGATGTTGAAAAAGTGCTCATAAGGGCGGGTAGCGACACATCATCAAGCTCCGCAGTTAAGCCGTTGACCCCACGAAGGACCAACCGAATCATGGTGCCACGTACCCTCTGAGGGGCATAGAGAGTTAGCACGTGCCCAAGAGTAATCTCTCTTTGTGCCAACTCCGCATATTTGATCAGCATCGACAATAACTTATAGCAGGAAGAGACGAGCTGACCAGGGCACACCCTGTAGTAGCGACAGAAGTCCATCACCAACATTAGGAGAGGAAGTCTGAATCCTAGCTTGAAAGGGTAGGCGTAAAAGACGCAATACCCTTGGCGGTCGACGTGTACCCTGTCACCGCTCCTAGCAAGGATGATGTCGGCAAAGCGAGGAATATCACACTGGTCCTTCAACCGGGCGATGCCAACTTCCCCCATCAATGAAGACTCATCCATTTGCTCCTCCCCCTCGAGGTCGGAGAAATCGGTCGCCGGACCGCCGGGCAGAGAAAGAATGTCAGTCACTGATGGAGGCCGGTCAATATTCGCTGAATCGGTGGTTCTCACCACCGTAGATGGATCCTCAGCCGCCGCAGCCACAACTGGAGCAATATCAGAACGAGAGATGCTCGCCATTTTTGATATAACAAAAGAAAGTAAGAAAAGTTCACCGGAAAAGCAAGAGAAGACGAAGATCTGACAATAAGCGACAAAGAACGAAGTGATGAGGAGCAAAAGACAGATCAAGCTAAGAACAAGAAGAGCTATCTCTCTCAAAACTTCACTTAAACGAATATCAGAAAAGTAAGAACCAAACAATACAACCCCTTATTTATAGATGAAGCATAAATGACTCTCAAGAATCCCAAAAGTCATCATTAACTACCTGACCAACCGCAAAACGGTTCAGGCCTATAATAACGGACATCATTATGACAGATATCATGGAATGGTCATTCAACTGAGTAAGGCAGTGAGCATCAGGTTTTTCAAACCTGCATGACAATCGATTGTGAACTAATGACAATCGATTGTGACTGAGGCAGTGTCCATCAAAGTTTTTCAAAACTCAGAATAATCGATTATGAACTAATGGTAATCGATTATGTTGAGACAGTGTCTTCCAGTGATTTTCAAATTTATTAAATAATCGATTGTTACATTGGATAATCGATAATCAAAGAGACAGTGTCTAAAATATTTTTCAAAAACTGATAAGTAATCGATTGTTGACTTTGTGCAATCGATTGTGAAGCTGACCGTTGTCGTAAAGTTTTCAAATACCGTCAGGTAATCGATTATTGATTCTGTATAATCGATTGTTTTGATTAAAATCCGGAAAAGATTTTTTGAACGTTATTGGGTAATCGATTATTGATTTGGTATAATCGATTGTTTTGATTAAAATCCGGAAAAGATTTTTTGAACGTTGCTGAGTAATCGATTGTTGATTCTGGACAATCGATTGTTTGTGGTAAAATCTGGAAAGGATTTTTTGAACGTTGCCAGTAATCGATTATGGATTGTAAGTAATCGATTATCAAGCGTAAAATCTGGGATTGAATTTTGATCTGACTGGCAGACAATCGATTGTTGGGGTTTGACAATCGATTGTCAGTGAGTAAAATCAGCAACTCTTAATTGGCAATTAGGCAACGGTAATGCCAAGTTTTTCAACTATAAATACAGCTTCATTTCAGTGTTTTAAACACAACAACATACTACAACTGATCATTACATTGCTATAAGCTTGCATACTTTTGTTTATCATTTTATATTCAATTTCATAAAGCTTTTGAGAGCCATATTCTTGTCCAAAGTTGTTGTGATCTAGAGCTTACTTCTTTTACTCATATCTACTCATTAAGGAGTATTTTGTTTGAGTGTTTAGTGTTTTATACACTTGTAAGAGAATTGTGATTTTCTTGTTGTAAGGAACTTGTGTTTCCTTGGTTGAAGTCTTGGAGTGTTGTATCTCCGAGCAAAGGTGTTAAGGCTTGTATCCTTAAGTTGTAAAGGTTTGTTGAGCACCCCAGCTTAACAAGTTAGTGGAAAATCTCGAGAGAGTCTCTCGGGGACTGGACTAGCCACGTGTTGTGGTGAACCAGAATATATTGGTGCGTTCCTTCCTTTTTGTTTATTTAACGCACTTATTTATTTCCTGCTAATTTTAATTTCCGCAAGTTTACGCTAAATTTTATTATAACGCTATTCACCCCCCCCCCCTCTAGCGTTAAGCATATTTTCTCACAATTGGTATCAGAGCCATACTCTCTGAAGACTTAATAGTTTGAGAGAACCATCCATGGCTTCTACTCGTGATTCTTTTGCAGGAATTGATGAAGGACAGTGCTCCGCACGACCACCTCTATTCAACGGTACAAATTATACGTACTGGAAGGAGAGGATGAAGATCTTCGTTCAGTCCAACAGCTTTCACCTTTGGAAGGTGATAATGAAGGGAAACCAAATTCCAACAAAGAAGGTGGAAAACGAATGGGTTCCCAAGTCCAAGGATGAGTATGACGCGGATGACATCCGAAAGGTTCAAAATAATGCCAAAGCAATTAATTTATTATATTGTGCTGTTAATGCTGATGATTACAGGAAAATATCATGTTGCACAACGGCAAAGGAGATGTGGGACAAGCTAGAAGTTACGTACGAAGGTACGGACCAGGTAAGGGAAGCAAAAATTGATTTCCTAACCCATTCTTATGAATTATTTCACGTGAAGGAAGGTGAAAAGGTGGACGAAATGTTTGAGCGATTTTCAATAATCGTAAATGACCTACATGCTCAAGAAAACATTCACGGATAGAGAGCTCGTTCGAAAAATTCTTAGAAGTCTCACACCGCATGGAGATCAAAGGCCGATGCAATTCAAGAATCCATTGGCGTTTCAAACGTCACCATCGACGCACTAAGAGGTAACCTTAAGACCTATGAATCTACTATTCTTAACCCTTTTGTTGATGATCAAAGGAGGCAAAGAATAGCTCTAAAGGCGAGCACAAGCCAACCACAAATTGATGAGGAAGGAGACAACGAGTTTGGACTCGTTATCAAAAGATTTCAAAAGTTCATGCGCAAAGAGTATGAACGCAAGGGCAAAAAGCAAGGCGAACAAATCAAGTGCTATGAATGTGGTGAAACCGGGCACATCAAATCAAATTGCCCAAACATCAAAAAGGAGAAGAAACCTTTTAAAAAGCAACGTGCATACATTTCTTGGGGAGGCGACTCCGGAGATGAGTCAAGCGAAGGAGAAGAAGACGAAGCAGCAAATCTTTGCCTTATGGCACAAGAAGACAACAAAGATGAGGTATGTCAAATTTCGTCTAAAAACTTCTTTACTCTTGAAGAAATGCGAACTGCTTTTGATGAATTATATGCTGAGTTTATTAAGGCTTCAAAAACTGTTAAGGGCATAAAAGAAAATGCTTCATTAAAAGAAAAGGATTTTCAAAAACAGCTTTCTTTGAAAGAAAAGGATTTAGAAAAACTGGTTTTAGAAAATGAAAAGCTGAAAGAGGAAAACAAATTTTTTGGAAAAAGAAGCGCCAATAAGCCCGAAAGTTCTACTAAAAATTGTTCTTCTTGCTTGCATCTCAAAAATGAGGTAGATAGACTCAAAGGTACCTTAGATAAGTTTAATTCTTCCCACAAGAATTTGAATGAGGTCCTTGTTAATTTGAAATCAACCAAGCATGGCATAGGATTTAAGAATGAGGTTAAAGAAAAGGTTGAAGCCAAACCCCAACCACCTAAGGCTCAACCTAGGACTAATAAAACAAATGCTTATCCTAGAAATAGCAACCCTAGAACCAATATGCATGCTAGACAAAATGTTGAACATTTTAGGAGACCTAGAAATGACTTACCTAGAAATAGTTACCCTAGAAATGATGCATATTTTAGGCCAAATGTTGAACCTTTGAGAAGACCTAGAAATGGCCTTCAACCTAGAAACAATCACTCTAGAAATGCTGCCCATCCTAGAGCTCATAGTAGGAGAAATAATTCTCATGAAATGCGAAATAGTCATAGTGTAAGAACTTTTCATCCGTCTAGTTACTATGAACCTAGAAGGATGCATAACCCAAATGTGACTTGTCATTATTGTAGACGTATTGGTCATATTGCTCCTGCATGCTTTACACGTCATAGACATATTACTCAATCGCATCATTATAATATGCCTAACCCCCAAGGACCCAAGATGGCATGGGTACCTAAAGAACATTAATTTGTTTTGTAGGTGTGGTTGAAGGGATCAAGTGTACTATGGTACCTTGATAGTGGATGCTCCAAGCATATGACGGGAGATGAATCCAAATTCCTTCAATTAGAGCAAAAAGAAGGAGGAAGTGTTATCTTCGATGATAACAATAAAGGAAAGATCATCGGCATCGGCTCGGTCGGTAAGGATGAAAAATCCTCTATTAAGCATATATTACTTGTTAAAGGATTAAAGCATAATCTCTTGAGCATAAGCCAATTGTGTGACAAGGGAAATCTTGCTTTATTTGATTCAGATGAATGCTTAGTGTTCAGACGTAGTGATTTCAAAATTATCCTCCGTGGTTTTAGAGTGGATAATATTTATATGGTTGATCTTGCTAATTCCTCACCCGATTATGTTGATTGTCTAATGAGTAAAGAGGATGATACTTGACTATGGCATCGTAGAGTAGCACATATCAATATGCATCTTTTGAACAAATTGATTTCTCAAAACTTAGTTGTTGGTCTTCCCAATTTAAAATTTGAAAATGACTCTATTTGTGACTCGTGTCAAAAGGGGAAGCAAACAAAAGCATCTTTCAAATCTAAAAACATTGTTTCAACTTCTAAACCATTGCAATTGCTTCATATGGATTTATTTGGTCCCTCTCGCATTGAAAGTCTAGGAAGAAATAATATGCTTTTGTGATTGTTGATGATTACTCGAGATTTACTTGGACTTTATTTCTTGCCAATAAAAGTGATGCTTTTCAAAATTTTAAATATTTTCTTAAGCGTGTTCAAAATGAGAAAGAAACAACCGTCACTTCAATTAGAAGTGATCATGGGGGAGAGTTTGATCAAAATCTCTTTGCGGACTTTTGTGACGAACTCGGAATCGAGCACACCTTTTCCGCTCCACGGACACCACAACAAAATGGGGTGGTGGAAAGGAAAAATAGGTGTCTCGAAGAGATGGCTAGAACCATGCTCGACGAAGCTAAGATATCCAAACATTTTTGGGCGGACGCCGTGAGTACCGCTTGCTATGTTCTAAATAGAGTAGTAATTCGGCCGATACTCATGAAAACCCCCTATGAACTTTATAAGGGTAGAAAACCAAATATTTCCCATTTTAGAGTGTTTGGTTGCAAATGTTTTGTCATAACAATGGCAAAGACCAATTGGGTAAATTTGATGCTAAGTCGGATGAAGGTATTTTCATTGGATATTCCTCACGTAGTAAAGCATATAGGGTCTTTAATAAAAGAACCCAAATTGTGGAGGAATCCCCTCATGTTGTATTTTCCGAAAATAATGCTCGCTTGGCGAGAAAGGATTCCGGTTTTGATCTTGCAGGTATCTTAGATAGCTTGAAAGACAAAATACAAGAGGAACCACCCAAGGAAAATAAAGATGAAACTGAGGAACAACCAACGGAAGAAGCGCCACAATTGGAAAAAGAAATGAATATGCCTACCGAGTGGAGGACAATCAAAGATCACCCTCTCGAACAGGTAATTGGCAACGTTGGAGACAAGGTAAGTACCCGAAACTCTCTCAAAAATACCTTAGAACATACTGCTTTTGTTTCTCAAATTGAACCCAAAACCATCTCAGAAGCAATTGGGGATGAATTTTGGACCTTGGCAATGCAAGAGGAGCTTAACCAATTCGAACGCAATGACGTTTGGGATTTGGTGCCAAGACCCGAAGGTCATACCATAATTGGTACGAAATGGGTTTTTCGCAATAAACTAGATGAAAATGGTATAATCACTAGAAACAAAGCTAGGCTTGTAGCAAAAGGCTATAATCAAGAAGAGGGTATTGACTATGAGGAAACATATGCTCCCGTAGCTAGATTAGAAGCTATTCGCTTATTGCTTGCATTTGCCTCTTCTATGAATTTCAATTTATATCAAATGGATGTGAAAAGTGCTTTTCTAAACGGTTTTATTCAAGAAGAAGTTTATGTTGAACAACCCCCCGGTTTTGAAGATTTTAAATCTCCCGATCATGTTTTCTCAAAAAGGCTCTTTATGGTTTAAAACAAGCTCCCCGAGCTTGGTATGAAAGATTGAGTAAGTTTCTTTTGGAAAATGATTTGATTAGGGGGAAAGTTGACACAACTCTCTTTGTTAAGCATAAAAACAATGATATTTTGTTAGTTCAAATATATGTAGATGATATTATATTTGGTGCTACTAACAATGTTTTATGCAAAGAATTTTCCGATTTAATGACAAACGTATTTGAGATGTCTATGATGGGTGAGTTAACATTCTTTTTGGGAATACAAGTAAAACAAATGAAAGAAGGTACATTCATTTGTCAAATCAAATATTGCAAAGAATTGCTGAAACGATTTGAGATGAACAATGCAAAAGAAATGGCAACTCCCATGAGCACATCCGATCATCTAGACAAAGATGAGAAAGGTAAGGAAGTCGACACCAAAAAGTATTGAGGTATGATTGGCTCTCTTCTTTATCTTACTGCTAGTCGTCCGGACATCATGTTTAGCGTGTGCTTATGCGCTCGTTATCAATCGTGTCCGAAGGAGTCTCACCTTACTGCGGCAAAACGGATTATAAGGTATCTTGTTGGTACTACAAATGTGGGTCTATGGTACCCCCAAAGGCTCTTCATGCCAACTTGTTGGCTATTCCGATTCCGAATTTGCTGGATGCAAATTGGACCGCAAGAGCACTAGTGGCACTTGCCATTTGCTCGGTAGCTCTCTCGTTTCTTGGTTTAGCAAGAAACAAGTAAGTGTTGCGTTGTCCACAACCGAGGCTGAATATGTAGCCGCGGGGAGTTGTTGCGCTCAAATCCTATGGATGAAACAACAACTCTTGGACTATGGCCTAAGTCTTAATCATATCCCTCTTAGATGTGATAATACTAGTGCCATATGCTTGACGAAGAACCCCGTTCTTCATTCGCGAACGAAACACATTGAAGTTAGACATCATTTTATTAGAGATCGCGTTCTCAAAGGCGATGTCAAAATTGAATTTGTTGAAACCAAAAACCAATTGGCAGACATCTTTACAAAGCCTTTAGAGAAAGAGTCCTTCTTCCGAATTCGCAGTGAACTCGGGATCCTTGACTCCACGTTGATCTAAGTCATGCATTGCATTTTTTTTCATGATTTCTAATTTGAGCGTCGGAGACGTCTAATTCTTTTTTGCAGGTATCGCCCTAAAAGTAGGGGGAATTATAAAGCATGACGCGCAAGAATCGAGTCTTCTCCAGAAAAATCTGTTTCCCTCATCTAATAATCGATTATCTCGTATCAATAATCGATTGTAATGCTATCATTTGAGCTGTTATACTCTCTTTAAATAATCACACTTTCTTTCCAATAAATAAACAAGGTTTATTTCATCTTTGGCATCTTATTATTATTTTTGCTAATGGCAAAAGGGGGAAGATAACGGGTATGATGCACTCTCAAGTTATAAGCTTAAATTGAGGGGGAATTCTCAAATTGAGGGGGGACAAATTGCTTACTTGTTGCATGTATATACTTGTCTTGAATCGTCATTATAAATTGCTTGTCTTGCATATCCCACTTAATGTTTGCCATTATCAAAAAGGGGAAAATTGTTAGAAACACGTTCTCAATGCAATATACTAAAACGTGTGTTCTTTTGTGTAGGTTTTGATGAATGACAAACGAAGCGAAAATTGATATATGACGAAGTTCAATAAACAAGCGCACAATTGATATACAACGAGATTCAAGCTCAAGACAAAGTTTTATAAGTTTAATTGAGTCATTCTTATTCGTGATCTTGATCCTACAACTTGACTCGTAACATGGCTTCTCTCATAAAACTATTTTCCAAAATCATGCATATTTAATTTAATGTCAAATGATTCTAAATCATACATATTTACAGTAGTCAAAATAATTTTTAGACATGCTTTAAAAATCTGGACTAAGATAATCGATTATGTACTTATGATAATCGATTGTTTTAAGCCAAGACTGCATGACAATCGATTGTGAACTAATGACAATCGATTGTGAACTAATGACAATCGATTGTGAGTAAGGCAGTGAGCATCAGGTTTTTCAAACCTGCATGGCAATCGATTGTGAACTAATGACAATCGATTGTGACTGAGGCAGTGTCCATCAAAGTTTTTCAAAACTCAGAATAATCGATTATGAACTAATGGTAATCGATTATGTTGAGACAGTGTCTTCCAGTGATTTTCAAATTTATTAAATAATCGATTGTTACATTGGACAATCGATTGTCAAAGAGACAGTGTCTAAAATGTTTTTCAAAAACTGATAAGTAATCGATTGTTGACTTTGTGCAATCGATTGTGAAGCTGACCGTTGTCGTAAAGTTTTCAAATACCGTCAGGTAATCGATTATTGATTCTGTATAATCGATTGTTTTGATTAAAATCCGGAAAAGATTTTTGAACGTTATTGGGTAATCGATTATTGATTTGGTATAATCGATTGTTTTGATTAAAATCCGGAAAAGATTTTTTGAACGTTGCTGAGTAATCGATTGTTGATTCTGGACAATCGATTGTTTGTGGTAAAATCTGGAAAGGATTTTTTGAACGTTGCCAGTAATCAATTATGGATTGTAAGTAATCGATTATCAAGCGTAAAATCTGGGATTGAATTTTGATCTGACTGTCAGACAATCGATTGTTGGGGTTTGACAATCGATTGTCAGTGAGTAAAATCAGCAACTCTTAATTGGCAATTAGGCAATGGTAATGCCAAGTTTTTCAACTATAAATACAGCTTCATTTCAGTGTTTTAAACACAACAACATACTACAACTGATCATTACATTGCTATAAGCTTGCATACTTTTGTTTATCATTTTATATTCAATTTCATAAAGCTTTTGAGAGCCATATTCTTATCCAAAGTTGTTGTGATCTAGAGCTTACTTCTTTTACTCATATCTACTCATTAAGGAGTATTTTGTTTGAGTGTTTAGTGTTTTATATACTTGTAAGAGAATTGTGATTCTCTTGTTGTAAGGAACTTGTGTTTCCTTGGTTGAAGTCTTGGAGTGTTGTATCTCCGAGCAAAGGTGTTAAGGCTTGTGTCCTTAAGTTATAAAGGTTTGTTGAGCACCCGTAAGCTTAACAAGTTAGTGAAAAATCTTGAGAGAGTCTCTCGGGGACTGGACTAGCCACGTGTTGTGGTGAACCAGAATATATCGGTGCGTTCTTTCCTTTTTGTTTATTTAACGCACTTATTTATTTCCTGCAAATTTTAATTTCCGCAAGTTTACGCTAAATTTTATTATAACGCTATTCACTCCCCCTCTAGCGTTAAGCGTATTTTCTCACAATGGCCACCTCAAAACAACAAGCTATTGCCATCCCTTGAAAATGAGGAGACAACGACTTCCTACCAAGGGAAGAGTACATGCAAATAAGTGGCCACGACCATCTCAGATATGCGAACGGCTATGGCCAGTCGCTCACGCAGAAACTAAACAACAGGTTACGACTACGATCGTCAGCTACGAACTCACTTAATAAACAACTCCATTGCAGTCAAGGAATGTCCGTGCCAAAAAGCTACGGCCATCTCCAAAATATAAAAGGCTACGGCAATCTCCAAAATGTAAAAGGCTACGGCCATCTCCAAAATATAAATTGCTACGGCCATCTCCAAAATATAAATGGCTACGTACATATCCAAAATATAAATGGCTACGGCCATCTCCAAAGCATAAGTGGCTACGGCTATCTCCAAAGAATAAGTAGCTACGTCTAGCCTCACAGAATAAGTGGCTACGGCCAGCCTCACGGAATAAACGACTATGGCCATCTTCAAAGAACGATTGTAACGACTATCAGCAACATCCGCTCATCGAGCTCGGTCGGATCCCGATCTCAATAAGTGGAGGGACTATTTGTATGGGTCAAAACTTAACTTTGAGTTAATTAATGAAACTGACGCACTTATTAAAACCCATTCACGATTAATAAATGGTACGGCCGTCTATTAGTACTGCTCTCGGGCAACTATCCGATTCGGCCACTAAGGTAACGGCCTGGCCGTCCTTACGAAGGCGTCCTGTCAACATGGTCTCAACCACTTGGTGCCAGCTGGAAGATCTCATAACTATAAATACTAAGAGAAAAAACCCTAAAAGGGGGACTGCTTCTTCTCTCTCTTGATACTTACTTCCAAGGGAAGAGAATACACATCATTGTAAGGCTTTTACCTCTCCATGGAGAGGCAGACTTACCAATATCATTAATAAAAGATCTCCATCCTCTCCCATTTGATCATTAACTGTTATCTCTCGCATTTTTATTCATTTGGCTTATTGATTTATTACGATCTGCTATGATTGGTCCTCTATTGATTTCGATTGATTTATGCTTATAAAATATGCGAGAACTTTGAGCTAAACAATACTATAATTTAAGAATTTTGGAAGTGAAACCATATAATTCAATATAGTAATATAATAAAGGAGAAAGTTTCCTTTATTCTTTCCTTTGGGCATTGAGCATGCACTTTCCATTGGGCGTGTTGGGTAAGATAAAGGATCATAAAAGGGGCAACAATGCGTGCAAAGTGCTTAAGGAATGACTTATTTTAATATTAAGCCAAAACAGCCATTATAAGCAACTTGACTTGATGAGATATGGAATTGGTATTATACACTCACCAATTCAATCAAAATGTTTCTCCATCAGAAACCACCAAACAAGCTCCAGCTAACCTTTACATGGGATGTCCGTCTCTTTATATATTTTTATATGATATGGTATTCGGGTCGGTTTTCGCACACATCAACTATTTTACAAGATACAATTATGCAGACGAAAAGAAGTTATTTACATCCTTTGTTTCAATTTTTGTAATGATATTTGATTGGACACGAAGTATAAAAGAAATAGAAAAACTATTAAAATTTGTAGTCTAAAATAAAAGCATAGAAATTTCTGCATATATATCACCATATTAAGAGTAAAATGATTTTGAAGGTAAATTGTATTTAAAATAAAAATACTTATTCTTTTTAGAACGAACTAAAACTAAATTAGTTCATACAAATTTAAACTAATGCAGCATTTTTTGTATGCTAGTATGTACACGTGCAGAGAGGAGAGGGAGCAGCTTGATATAATGCAGACATAAGACAAACGAGAATACAGTAAACAAATCAGTACAGTAAATTTGTAAATCTTTATGGTGTTAGACTTTCCGAACAATGACAAAACTGGCGTTCAATAATTTCATCGATGCGAAATGGCTCTTCTTTGTCTTGTAGCTGGAACACTGTCTTTTCTACTGTATTATATTTAACCTTTTAATCCAACCAAAAATAATTTAAAAAATCACTACATTTGTCAAAACATCGTGGTACATGTACCCGGTTGGTGGTGATTATGTCTTGTGGATCCTTTTGAGCTTCAACTGTCACCAGATTTCTCTGAAATTGCGACTAAACGTCACTCTCTAAATTTTCAAACTAAAGGGTTGCCCGATTCGCAGGGCCGGATCACAAGGTCTATTCAACTACATTTTACAGATATTTTGGCCATATCACAATGTAGTTCCTTAATCCAATCATCCCCTTGTTAAATGAAAAGGGTGAATATTGAGGATGATATTGGAAGCTAATCTTCAGGATCCAGAGACTTGTCTCTGATTCTTGAGGTGAAAAGTTATGACCATTTTCTGAATAACTCAACACCATCTTCATAATTCTTGCCAATCTCACTGATATTTCGCTATGAATATACGGGGAATTAAGACATTCCCAAAAAGCAATTTTCTCACAACAAGTCAGTCTGTTATATCAGCGCCATATCTATCAATTGGATCAACTCACTCACAGGTCCTGCCTCGAGTGAATCGATTGTTCATTTTACCTTCCAATTTCTTCAAGTTTGCTAACGACCTGCTTTATAGTAGGCCTAAGAGCAGGTGAAGGAGAACAACAAGCCATTGCAAGCTGAAGGAATTCATAAAGATGATCTTCACTAACCGCCCTTTGCTCTTCATTTTGGCCAAGTAGAATCTTCGGATGATAGAAGTCGATAACCCTATGATCAAGAATTGCACTTTGAACAGCATTAGGCAAATAAATATCCTTATCAAGATTTGGTTTCCTGTAGAATGGTTCTTTTCCTGTTAGTAACTCTAACAAGATAATCCCAAGGCTATAAATATCAGTTTCTTCGCTAACTTCTTTCATCTTGATCAATTCAGGGGCTTTGTACCCTTGAGCTGCTGATGCTTCAAGCATTTCTTGGCCTGCAGTTGGATTCAAGACAAGATGCAAGCCAAAATCGGACACGTATGGTCTGAAGTGACGATCCAAAAGTATGTTACTCGACTTGAGGTTTCCATGGATTATGGGAATTTCCAAATCTGTGTGAAGATAGTCTAGTCCTCGAGCAATGCCAATGGAGATCCTACATATGATGTGCCATTTATGAGCCTCGCCATTCCCATCTGTTACAAGTAGAAGCATAATTTTCTGCTCAGTAAAACAGATGCATATTCGACAAAATAATCCATTAAAACCTAATACATTTTGTATGCTTGAGAGTGCTTGAACTTAACACGTTAGGCCAAAAAAGGCAGCCCGGTGCACAAAGCATCTCGCGCTCATGCAGGATCCGGGGAAGGGCCACACCCTAAGGGATGTGACGTAGAGAGTCTAACCTAATGCATACATTAGTAAGTGCTTCCACTGTTCGAATCCATGACCTATAAGATCATATGGACACAACTTTAGTGTTGTTCCAAGGCTCCCTATAGGAAATGAATGAAATTATAATTTTGACAAAGTGCCTACTATTAGGTTAGGAAAAATGACAAGAAAACTAACTGAGATATTAATTAAACAAGATATGTTGAAACTATTACACTGCACGTGTGTAGCTTTTAAATATGCAGAAGAATACAAATTCCACCTAAAATCCAGAAAGTACCACTAAGCTAAGTTTTTCCAACACAAAACCTGTCCAAACGACACAATTATAGAGAAAGATGAAATCACCGCCAAAATATTCAAACAAAAAAAATGAAAAAGTGAGGAATAAAAGAAAAAGAAAAAGTCAAAGTTCCATTTCATTGTTAAATTGAAGAGCTATGCTCTCCAGATTCAGAAATAATATCTTTTTTGAGAAGTCACAAAAATAGCAAGTATATTTACCATCAAAATCGAAGGGGGGAAAGGCAATAATAAAGAACCTCAATTTTAAACGGCATATAGGGATGTAATAATGGAAACGCCATAAAAGCAGAAAATACAGTTTAATACTCATTCCAGTTGTGAGAAAATGAGTGACAGAGACTCTTTGCAAGGCACCAAATAGCAATTACTGGTAAAAAAATGTACTC
This sequence comes from Nicotiana benthamiana, assembly GCA_034376525.1. Lineage (NCBI taxonomy): Eukaryota > Viridiplantae > Streptophyta > Magnoliopsida > Solanales > Solanaceae > Nicotiana > Nicotiana benthamiana. Next base: position 88,500,059 of record CM067335.1, read on the forward strand.
CTTAAAACCCAAGAAGAAAAAACAGAAATTAAAACGTTTATCAACCTGTGAAAATCAAGCATCTCCTGCCAGATGTTACAATCCTTAAAATGATGTATTTTCCTTTCTTTATTCTATTTCCAAGACCCCAAAAAAAATCATATTCTTGAAATTTTGTTGAACACACACCATATCAGAGGCAGCTTAATGCTTTTACTCTCTAAAGTTCTTAATATGATGAATTCATTATCCTTTAAAGATTATAAATTCAAAAGTTAATGTTTATTACTCTTTCGTTTCAATTTATATAGTTTGACTCGGGGTATGACTACAAGCATTTATTAAAGAAAATTTTAAAATTAAATTATTTTCAAATATAACATCATAAGGTGTCACAAATACATTAATATTTGGCGTCTGAAAATACTGGATTCAGTTGAAGCAAAGTATGAGATGAAAGCCAAATACTAAATTTTACCTCTAATCAATTGGGCTAAGGTGCCATGCAGATAAAAAGGATGAACCATCAATTTCTCTCCTCTTGGCCCTGCATAAAATGCACACAATGGCACCAAATTTTGATGCCTTAATGACCCCAAAAGTTCCATTACAGGCACAACTTCTTTCATTGTCACAGTGCAAGCTGGCCTCAAGAATCTCAATAATGTAAGCCTATCAATACTCAGCAAATTAGCTCTGTACAAAGTTCCATAACTTGATTTTCCAATAACTTCACCTGGAGCATCCAATATATCATATACAGTGAGATCTTCACCATCTTTAAACTTTATCAATAAATCTTTTTCAACCCCATCTCTTCCTTTAACCTCTAAGCTAGCTTCTATATCTCTAGAAACAGTTTCTCCTCCTTTTCTTCTACAACAATAGATCATGACCAGCAGAATAATTATAACAGTTACTGAACTAGGTACTGTAATAAGTATGAGCATATGCTTGTGTTCCATTCTTTAATGACAAATTCTGTAACTTGGGGGTACTAAAATGGTGTAAAGATTGAATCTTTATGACATTTTAAAAGAAAAAAGGAAGATCCAAGATCTGGTAGAATGTTAAAAACGTGAAATCTTGAAAGTGTAAATGAAGGCGCAAAGTGGAATGTTATTATCATATGGGTATATTTTCATGGAAATGGAACAAGAGAAATGTAAAGTGAAATGGGGTTGCGGAGATTGTGGGGAAACTCATGGATTTTTCGGAAACAGTTGGAAAACAAAATCTAGAAAGAGTAATAATGGAAGGTGACTTTGGCGCTGCCGCAGACAGAGGAAAAAAGAGAGAGAGAAAAGGAAGAAGAAGTCAGAGAGAAGGAGTTGGCAAGAGAAAGAGTGAACAGATGGAACCATGTGCCTGTTTTATGGAATTGATTTCTTGATCTGATGTTTATGCTCTATCTTTTTACTTATTAATTGTCTCTCGGTTCCCCCGTATTAATGTCAGACCTAACAGGGAGCACTCTCTCTCTCTCCAGTCATAATAACGCTCGTTAAAAAAATATTAAATTTTATATAAAATTACCTAATATGATTAAATTATTCTTATTAAATATTAGATATATAATTATAATAGCATTTATTGCTCTTCTACACCTAAGGATAAAAGGGTAAAAATAAATTAAATTTTTTTCTTGATTATCTAATTAGACGTTTATTTTGGATCAAAATTAAAAAATAAAAGATACAGTTATTATGGACCAAAGGGAATACTATTTATGAACAAGTAAACAACTTTGATAAAATACTACACATAGGGGTCGTTTGGTTGGAGTGTGACTTATGCCGGTATAAATTTTATCGGGATAAATTATGTTGGGATAAGTTATGTTGGGATTATTGTTTATTTACTATTTGATATATTGTATTAAAATAACAATTGTATAATTTTTAAAAAGAAAGTATAAATTATATTAGTGCTAATTATCTCACCGTCTATAAGGTATAAGCTATTCCGGTATTAAAATTAATACCGGGATAACTTATACCTAATTTATTAACTAAACAAAATATTAAGATGGTATTAAAATTTTATAGCGCCCCAATACCTTCTTATACCTCATACCAAACCATCCCTTAGGAGTCTTTTGGTAGGATATATTGATAATTCTCGGATTAATAATGGCTGGATTGGTTATGTTGAGATTATTTTTTATCGATTGTTTGGTGTGGTATATTAAAATAATATGCATTTTATTTTTTTTTTTAAAAATTATTTGTTTACGAAAATGTCCTCCACATTCGTTGGAAACTATTTGTAAAAGATTTTGAAATAACAGCTCTATCTTTATACATGATTATTCATGCATTAAAGATTATAATATTGCTAATGTCATGATTTGCTATGTATAAAAATAGTATAGAATAGAGTGTATAGCTAATATTGTACTAGTTATACATAGGTTAAAAAGCACTGTCAAATAAGGAATTAATAATATAAAGCTAATACTAGGGGCGGCCATTTCTCAAAGCAGGTAAAGCAACTGCATTAGGTCCCACATTTTTAGGGGCCCCATTTTTTGTTACGCCTAATAGGTTATATATATATATATATATATATATATATATATATATAAGTTTAAAAAAAAGTTTTATGTGTAAAAAAAATTAATTTCTTTCTTTGACAAATACAGAGAAGAAAGATTTGCAATAGCTATGATCTCTGCCAAACAAATTGCATTTAAAATGAATAGTGAATCCGAATTTCGTAAGAAACATATAATATATAAGAAGAAACAATTTGATGAAAATATTGATAATGAAATCTCAAAATCTCTTGAAGTGTCATGCAGAGTTTATTACTTTTAATATAGTAGACAAGGCTATTTTGTCACTTCAAAATAGATTTGAACAACTTGAAACATATGAAAAAATATAATTTAGTTTTCTCTTAGCGTAAAATACTGAGATCACTAGATGATGAAAATTCAAAAAAAAAAATAGTGCCTTAATCTTCAATATTCATTAAAGCATGATACTCAATCTGATATTGATGGTTTAGATTATTTTCTAAATTAAAAAATATTTTAAATTTTTAAATAGTACAGTTAAGAGATACTCCTAACCGTTTATTTGATATACTCAATCAAATAAAATATTTGATTCTTTTCCAAATGTCTATATTGTTTATAGAGTGCAAGAGTGGGTTGTTCTAGTGGTGAGCACCCTACACTTCCTATTAAAAGGTTGTGAGTTCGAGTCACCCCAAGAGTAAGGTGATAAATTCTTAGAGGGAGGGATACTGATGGTCTATTTTAAGAGAGGTTAAATAAATTAGTTATATTGTCAATTATAAAAGACTTATTAAAAAAAATTGATTTTAAGAAAATTATTAATGAATTTACATCTAAAAAGCTAAAAAGAAAATAGACTTTAATAAAAATAAAAAAAAATAATTAAGTTTCCTCGTAAAATTTGACTTTAGGCGATAAAATTGATCGGGCCGTCCTGACTAATACATGTATATTTTAACTAATAAATCCTACCAAACTACCCATTAATCTATGTCATTTCCATACTTCTTACTCAACCTCTCTTTGAGAAGAGAAAAGAATATAGATGGCATAATATATTAAGGGATTTTTACATATACATCCCATATACCAAACCTTACTACCACTCATGTTTAAGGTTTGTGTTTATTACATTTAAGTATACCACCTTTCAATTTATGTACCAAAATTATATTTAAGGTTAATAATCAACTCATTAATTATTTGCTTGATTTGTGGAACAATTAAAGGTTTAATTTGTGGAACAAGATCTTTTCATATATTTTTTTTACACATTTATAATGGAAGATCTCAACTTGCACCTTACTGTAACAAACTTCGAATAGTAAGTAAATAATTAGTTCATTCCAGTTATTCCTTTTAATTAGTTTATTCCAGTTTGCTAAAGGGTTAAGCCTCTCACTTTTCATAATTTTCTTTTAATTAGTTTACTCCAGTTATTCACAATAATGTTTTTAAATAATTTAGAAAGTAAAATAGAAAATATTGATTTTAATAATTCAAAAAATAAAAAAAAAGTCGAAAGAAGATTTTGAATTTTTGAAGATGGAGTTTATATACTCAAAGTTCGACGTCGGGTTTCAAAAATGCATTCTTTGTGGAATGCATTTTTCCATTATTTTTCTGAACATTACAATATTTGGCCAAAACTTTTAGAAGGAAAAAACTGATTTTGAATAGAAATAAAAATAATTTTTTAGAGCAGAAAAACTTAACTTTTAAAAATTTTATTTTTATGAAAACTTAACTTTTAAAAATTTTATTTTTATTCGAAGATGTTCTAATATCAGGAGTGTCTGTTGTAATCTTATTTTTTTCATTGTATTTTTCAGATTATCAGTTATTTGTAATCAAATTTATTTTTCATTCTTGTTTTGATCTATTTTTATTATTTTTCTATTTTTTATTATTGTTCTTGCTTGAAGAAGTTGTAAACTTGTCAAGTGCACGAGCCTTGTAATCGTCTATATGTACCTACAAGTAACTACAATTAATTACAAAGTTCATACAACTACAAAAATTTGATTACATTTTAAAAACACACTGGAAACACTGCATATAACCTTAACTACATTTACCTACATTTGCCTACATTTGACTACATTTTAAAAACTCATTGGAAACATTTCGTATAACCTTAACTACATTTACCTACATTTGACTACATTTTTAAAACTCACTGGAGACATCATTAAATAACCTTAATTACCTTAAGGTTATATGCAGTGTTTCCAGTGAGTTTTTATAATATATTCAAATGTAGTTAAATGTAGTTAAGGTTATATGAAGTGTTTCCAGTAAATTTTTTCGTTTCGTATTTATTTGTTATATTCGTTCCGATAATCTGGAATAACTAAAATATGTTGTGAAGCTCTCACCTACAATTCAAGATCAAAAAGAAAATAATAAGGTGTCAATAAATTAACTATGTTAGCAACAATCAGTTAACTACAAATCAGCTACAAACAAACGGCATATAAACGTTCACTACTATTAACTACAATTATCTACATTTTTAAAACTCTATGTAAATACTTCATAACTACATTTAACTACATTTAACTACAATTATCTACATTTTAAAACTCTCTGGAAATACTTCATAACTACATTTAACTACATTTAACTACAATTATCTACATTTTTAAAACTCTCCGGAAATACTTCATAACTACATTTAACTAAATTTAACTACAATTATCTACATTTTTAAAACTCTCTGGAAATAACTTCAACATCTACAACTTTTTTTGTTTTTTTTTTCCTACACCAAACAAGAATATATTAAACTACGATCTATGTTGAAAAAAAATGTTGACAACAAAATTTTCTATTCATATACAAAATTTCTAGAAATAAACTACAAAATCAATTTTAGTACTGTATAAAGTTGTATTGTTTTTAAGGGTATCTACAAAATTACTAATACTACAATTAAACAACAATCTATGTTGAAAAAAAATATTGATTACAAAATTTTCTCTTGACCTACAAAATTTCTTCAAAAAAATTACAAATAAAGTTATATTATTTTTAAGATTATCTATAAAATATTATATTTATATTATAATTAAACAATAATTTATATTAAAAAAATATTGACTATAAAAAATTTCTTATGTGATATAGAAATGTAAAAAAGCCCCCCAAAAATAGGGTTTCCATATTGATAATAGAGCTACCAATGTGCAGAAACAAAAACAAGAAAAGATGATAAACAGAAAGAAGAGAAGAAGGATTAAAAGATGAAGAAAAGAAAGAAGAGAAGAAGCTGGACAATATGGACGAAAATCACAATTATTTTTGGTTTAGAAGAGATATATAATACATTAAATATGTTACCTTACATGATCTAGACTTTAAATGGTAGAAAATCAATCATTAATTCCCAACCTTAATGTGGGGCGTTATTTTTGGTCTAAATTTATTAAGATTCTGATTTTGTATTAATTGTGTAGTCTTAATTTAGGATGGAAATTTAGTTTGGTACATATTATGTAACAAAAATATGGGATATGAGTGTAATAAACAAACCATGCACAATAATGGTAGTAAGGTTTGGTATATGGGATGTATAGGTAAAAATCCCATATATTAAACATTATTCTTGAAAGTCCGAGAGCACTTGTTGGTGGTGGCACGTTGGGAATAAAGGCCCACAAATTGGAATCACACTCCTCCTATAAACCAAAGAGGACTCCACGAAGTATCCTTTGCCTCTTTAGACCATTTTCTTGAGAATGAGAAATACCAACCTATAAGATACGATCACTACTCAATAATTTTCTTTTTTTCGGTTTAATCATCTGCTATCTTGAACTCATCAATTTGAGCTTAGTGTTCATTATAAAGGGAAATGTTGCCTACTAGAATTTTCTTTTTAATTTTAGAATTGAAATTAAAATCTTTATTTAAGAAATTGATGATAGTATACAATAACTAAAGGAAAAGAAACAAATACATATAGATGATGAACACGTGTGTAGCTAAGGAAAAAGTGATACAACACAAGAATGAGGCATGATTTCACTTGAGATAGAAATGGATTCGACGGAGGTCAGCCATTCCATTCATCAAGTAAATAAATTTTATAATAATATTATTGTTCAATGCAGTTCATGCACCAACAGAAGGTAATCTTCCAGCACATATTCAGGCAGGAAAATAGGATTGCGCACAATTTGGCAAAAAAGGCAAGACAGAAAAGGAAGGAAATTTTCGTATTACCACCTCGATATGTATACCATCTAGTAGAAAGTGAAAAAAATGAACTCTCTTTATGTACTAAGACTTTATTTTTTGAAGCTTGTAATATTCTAACAATTCTAAAAAATTAAAGTGTTCTTAGTGACACAAACTATGAAGGTTATGTACACAACAATTAGCTATTAATATATATTTTCGTGTTTGCAAAAAAAAAAGAAGGAAAAAGTGATACAAATCATAGAAGTATAATGGAAAATAAAGGGAGTAGAAAATGGTCCTATCTATATGGATCCAGGAAGAACGTAAGTGACATTACTGTTTGTCTCTTGTGTCCAAGCTCTTGAGAAGTGGGGAAAAAACGTCAGTATAAAAAAGCCATTACAACGAGACAAAGAAACAAGGTGGCATGCTTTCCTATTGCTTTATTTCTACTTCGTACTGATCTTTGAATTTTGACCATATGTTTTTAGTGCTACTACAATTTCTATGCCTTTTTTTTTTTGTGAAATAAAATCATGATTAATTGTGAATTATTCTTTTCGGTTCATAATAAGTGATTTTTTTGCCTTTTATTTTTATCCAAAATAAATATTCTTTTACATAATCGAGGATGAACTAATTTTATTTTTTCGAAATATGTCCTTATTTACATATTCCAATGTGTCAAGTTAAAACTATGCAAATTTTAATTAAAGATAATATAGTCAAAATATATTTTTTCACTAGAAGATAGTATTTTCTTAAGAGGTTTGTCAAAGACTAAAAAGTTACTACTTATTATAAATTGTGTTGAGCTACAAGATTATTTAGCCTCTAAGCCTAAACATAAACATTGATATTGGTTGATATTGGGTTGTATATCTGTTGTATATTCATTGTATATTTTATATATTGTAGGCTTAGTTAGCTATTTGGGCCTTAGTGTATTCTGAGCCTAATTCTTATTACATTTTACACTTGGGCCGTCTGACCCGACCCAAGTTATGTTATGTGTGTATATCTGTATAGGGACAGATATTTTTTGGGTATGAGATCATTATTCACTCTCGGATATTCCAGAGAGTTCTTTCAACTTCTCTCTCTTTCTCTCACTACATCCCTCATTATTGTGTCTTCAATCCGTACGTTTTCATGGTATCAGAGCGGGATGATCCTCGGATTCTTCTCCGTTACTTGTGATTGATCGTACTGGAAGTTTTATTGAAGGTTTTTTTTTTTTGGATATTTGTGAGAGATTTTGTTTACCGAGAGAACGATGTATATTGAACCGATAATCGGAACTTTTACTGCTGTTTAATGCTTCGATCTTCACTCAGTGGATGTTTTGGGTGATTTTCCGACATCCCTGACCTTTTTCCGGTGACTTTCCATATTCTAGGGTTTCTGGTGGTTGAACCTAGAGTTTTACTGCTATCCGATGGCTCGATCCTCAATCGGTGGATGTTTTGGGTGATTTTCCGACGTCCATGACCCTATTCCGGTAAGTTTCCAGACCCTACGGTTCCCGGTGGTTGGACCTAGGGCTTTATCTGGCGATTGAAGGCCGTTCTTCTCCAGTCGCGAAGAAGGAGGGTAACTCTATCCCTGTTGTAAGTATTGTATATTTTGCATGTGGGTTCTGATTCAACTTTAGCCTCTTTACTCAGACTGTTTTGATTTCAAACTGGTTATTGTTCATGACTTCTAATATGAATGTCAATACCTCCTCAGTGGACTCTACCAGCCCCCTTTTTTTTTACTCATCTGATGTTCCTGAAGTTTCTCTTGTGTCCACTCCCTTCTCGGGCAGTGGTTATGGGGGTTGGAGGAGGAAAATAATTGTCGCGTTATCTGCTAAGAACAAAATTGGTTTTGTTAATGGCACATGTCCCGGCCAGTCACTAATGTGACTGAGCAAAGACTATGGGACAGATGCAATAATATGATAATTTCCTGGTTAACTGCCTCCCTGTCCCCTCAAATTTCTGAAAGTGTGCAGTATTCAGATACTGCACAGAGTATATGGTCCCAGCTTCAGGCCAGATATGGAACTGCCAACAGGACCAAAATTTTTGAACTAAAAAGAGAGCTTAGCTTCATATTTTAACAAACTTAAAGGTCTGTGGGATGAATTAGAAACAATGTGTACAAATCATGGGCAAAGATGTGTATGTGCTGCCAAAAATGGTATAATACAGGAAGATGATGAAAATAAGGTGTTTCAGTTTCTAATGGGCCTTAATGAAGCATACATGGGGGTAAGGAGTAACCTATTGATGATGCAGCCACCTCCAACCCTTGACAGTATCTATAATATGGTCCTCAATGATGAGAAGCAGAGACAGGTCCAGTCCCCTTCTCAGTTTAATCCAGACTCTATGTCTTTCAATGTCCACACAAATAGAAATTCAGTTGGATTCAATAAGGTCACAGTGCCTATTCCTTCTCCTTCTTTTAGACAAAGAGTCAATTTTGACCAAGCTAGAGGATCTTTATTCTGTAGAAACTGCAAAAAGTCTGGGCACTTAATTGATAAGTGTTTCAAGATTCATGGGTATCCACAAAGTACAACATTTAACAAGGGGAGGAGACCTGCTGCTGCTCATCTAACTGCTGGTGTGGATTTCCCTTCTTCTGAAGGACATGTGTCTATTCCCCAAGGAAATCCTCTTGAAATCCATCACTCTGTTACAAACATAGATGGCCAGAGTTCTATGATACCAGGGTTGAGCAGACAACAGTATGACCAATTGATGAGCTTGTTACAACAGACCCAGTTAGGGGATTCCACTGCTCAGACTCCTCCTCCCATGTATGCTGCTAATTTTGCTGGTAGTATGCTAACTGAGAGCCCTACTTCTGATTCCAAGCTTTGCATGCTTACCCATATTAACTCTGCCACCTGGATAATACACTCAGGGGCATCTATCATATGACATATGATAAAAGTTTACTCTTCAACATAACACCTTTAACTGTACCCTACCTTGTAACTCTTCCTAATGGATTTAAAGTGAAAGTGACATGCACAGGATCCTTTGCATTAAATCCATCCATGACTCTTCAAAATGTCTTGTTAGTTCCTTCTTTTAAACACAACTTGATTTCTGTCCACAAGTTAGTGAAACATTTGCATTGCATAGTTTTGTTCACTGCATTTTGCTGCTTCCTCGACATGATACAGGACCCTTCTCTGAGGGAGCCTCTGGATCTTGCTAGAGAGAAGGCTGGTCTATACAAGCTTGCGTGGCATCCAGCTTCCCCTTCTTGCTCTACTGGTTGTTCATCTACTTTTGTATACTCTAAATCTGACTCTTGTAATCCTGACAATTCTTCTTTTACTGGTTGCCATAAAGATGTTACTTTACCTTCCAATGTAAATAGTTCCATCTGTAATAATTTTGTTGCAACTGACATGAATTACATTTGGCATTTGAGACTTGCTCATACTTCATTTTCAAACATGAAACACATTTTTGGATTGTCTTTTCTTTTTGCTTTTAAGCAGTCTTTCCCTTATTCTATCTGTCCTATGGCTAAACAGACTAGACTTCCCTTTCCTGATAGCACAATAACTACTTCTAGACCTTTCCAATTGATTCATGTGGACACTTGGGGCCCCTATCACACTTCTACTTCTACTGGCTGTAGATATTTCTTACAATTGTTGATGATTTCTCTAGGGCTACCTGGACACACTTAATGGGGGCTAAAAGCAATGCCTTCTACTTGCTTAAATCATTTTTGTGTATGGTTAAAACCCAGTTTAACGTTGTGGTTCAAATTGTTAGAAGTGATAATGCTTTGGAACTGGGGTCTAGCATTGAGGGTGTTTCTTTCTTTAGTAATCAAGGGATCATTCACCAAACAACCTGTCCTCATAGTCCTCAAAAAAATGGTGTTGTAGAAAGGAAACATATGACTCTTCTTGAGGCATGTAGAGCCTTACTTTTTCAATCTGGCTTACCAATCTCTTTTTGGGGGGACTGCTTACTAACTGCCACCTATCTCCTTAATAGACTACCATCCAGACTTCTTCATCATAAATCTCCTTTTGAAGTTTTACATGGAAAGGCACCAGCCTACTCTCATTTGGGAGCCTTTGGGTGCCTTGCCTATGCTACTGTTCCAATTCCTCAAAGGGACAAATTGAAACCTAGAGCCCTTTCCTGTGTCTTCATTGGGTATCCTTTTGCAAAATAGAGTTATAAGCTTTATGACCTTACTTCAAAGAAATACTTTGTCTCCAGGGATGTTATATTTCATGAAACCTACTTTCCTTTTAAGAATGTTTCATCTCCTGCTCCTTCTTCCTTTCCCTCAGTTCCTCCTCTTGAGTCTTCCTTTCTGACACTGACTTGTTGCTACCTGTTTTTTCCTCTCCTCCTCCTCCTTCTGCCACCACATCTCCTTCTTCTAATCCAGCCTCCATTCCTTCCTTCAATCCTGATACCTCTCCTCCTAATTTGACTTCTTCCACATCTGATCCTGCTCCCAGAAAATCTGGAAGACAACATAATCCTCTATCTTATCTTAAGGACTATGTCTGTCAACTTCCTGCCTTTTCTGGCTCCTCTTCTTCTTCTCTGGAATCCGTACCTCTCTATTTCTCTCAAACTGCATCTGTTCCAGTATGGCGGGATGCCATGAGAAAGGAGTTTGATGCCTTGGATTCCAACCACACCTGGGATGTTGTTCCTCTTCCTCCTGGTAAGAAACTCATAGGCTGCAAATGGGTTTATAAGATCAAATATAAGGCTGATGGCACTGTTGAAAGGCATAAAGCTAGGCTTGTGATTAGGGGTGATACTCAGGTTGAAGGTATTGATTTCACTGATACTTTTTCTCCTGTGGTTAAGATGTCCACTATTAAGTATCTTATTCCTGTGGCTGTTAAGAATAATTGGAATTTATTTCAACTTGATGTTAACAATGCTTTCTTACATGGTGATTTGGATGAGGAGGTATATATGAAGCTCCCTCCAGGTTTGACTGTTTCTTCTCCTTCTTCTGCCTCTGCTCCTCCTGTTTGTAAGTTGAAAAAGTCTCTCTATGAGCTGAGACAGGCTTCCAGACAATGGTATGCTAAATTGTCTTCCGCTCTATATTCCAGAGGCTCACTCATTCTTTGATTGATTATTCTTTATTCATCAAAGGTAAACCTGGATCTCTAGTGATTGTAGAAGTTTATGTGGATGGCATTATTCTTACTGGGGATGACTATGATGAGATTGCTGCCCTGAAACTGTTTCTGGATGATCAGTTCAGGATTAAAGACCTAGGGTCTTTGCATTATTTTTTGGGCATAGAGGTGTCAGTTGTTCCTGGTGGGGTGATCCTTAATCACCATAAATATATTTCTGACCTGCTGCATCAGTTTGACTGTGTAAATGTTTCTCCTGTTGTTAGTCCGTTGGATATTAATGTCAAACTTCATGCTGATTCTGGTGATCTTTTCTCCTCCCTTGATCAATATAGGAGTCTTGTTGGTAAACTCCTATTTTTGCACAATAGGCCTGACATCTGTTTTGCTGTTCAGCATCTGAGTCATTTCTGAAATGTCCCAGAGTCCCTCATATAAATGCTGCCCTCCATGTCCTCAGATATCTCAAGGGCACCTTATCTTTGGGTCTGTTCTATTCTTCTAGTTCTGATTTTTCTGTTACTGCTTATTCTGACAGTGATTGGGCTGCCTCCCCTGATACTCGCAGATCTATTACTTGTTTTTGTGTTCTTTTGTGTGGTTTTTTGGTTAGTTGGAAGTCCAAAAAGCAACCTGTAGTCTCCTTATCTTCTGCTGAGGCAGAATATAGGGCACTCAGTAAAGTGGTAGCTGAGTTGTCTTAGCTCTCTCGTTTGCTAACTGATATTTGATTTTATGTTGCTCTTCCCTTCTCTGTTTATTGTGACAGCCAGGCTGCCATTCATATTGCCAAGAATCCTATTTTTCATTAACGGACTAAGCATATTAAGGTGGATTGTCACTTTATTCGGGATCAGCTGACTGGTGGACTTATTACTATTTCCCATGTGCCTACTTCTCGACAGCTTACTGACCTCCTCACCAAACCTCTGCCTGGGACTGTCCTCCATCCTCTGCTGCTCAAGTTGAAGGTGGTCTATCCCTCCAACTTGAGGGGGGGTGTTGAGCTACATGATTATTTAGTCTCCAAGCCTAAACATAAACACTGATATTGGTTGATATTGGGTTGTATATCTGTTGTATATTCATTGTATATTTTGTGTATTGTAGGCTTAGTTAGCTATTTGAGCCTTAGTGTATTCTGAGCCCAATTCTTATTACATTTTACACTTGAGCCGTCTGACCCGACCCAAGTTATGTTATGTGTTTATATCGATATAGGGACAGATATTTTTGTGGTATGAGATCATTATTCACTCTCGGATATTCCAGAGAGTTCTTTCAACTTCTCTCTCTTTCTCTCACTACATCCCTCATTATTACCTTCAATTCGTACGTTTTCATGGTAATCTACCAAAATACCGTGGGATAGCCACTATTTAACGTGGTATTTAGTTTTTATCTAGTATTTTTAATATTGAGAAAAAATAGTCACCACTCTATAAAAATTAATACAAAAAGATATTTTTAGTTTATGAGTGTTGTGTAAATATTAAGGACATGTCTTCCTTAATTTTTACATTGCACACGTGAAGTTAAGGACATGTGGTCCTAAAGTTCAACAACAGAAGGTGCAAATAAAAGTTAAGGATATTATGCCCTTAAGTTTACACTACACACATGAAGTTAAGGATGCCATGTCCTTAACATTTACATCGCACATATGTGTTAAGGGCATGATGCCCTAAAGTTTAACAACGGAAGGTGCAAATACATGAAAATTTGTCCTTAATATTTACACAACATTCATAAAATTAAGGACAACATGTACTTAATATTTATACAGCACCCATGTCTAGCACAGTGGTATTTTCATCCGGGCGGGTAAAAATTTATTAAGAAATGGTTAAAGAGTAAACATATTTTAAACAATGACTAACGTGTAAAGATATCTCTAATTAGTGGCTAACTGTACTTTCCCCTTTATTTGGGTTGGGCCAGACAATATGAGTAAGCTCGTACGAGCGGACTCATTCTGTTTATGCTCAAACACGGTATCAGATTTAAATAATGATTTAACATTTAAAGTTTTTCGAAATTTGGGTTCAAATTTTATTATTCTCGTTGTCCTGGATGATCTAACGGTATTTGACTTAGCATGAAGTCTAAGAATTTTTAATTTTTTTATATTTGTGGTCTGATATAAATAATAGATATTTGTACGGTTATAAATCATTTCATTATAGGTAAAGTAGGAATTCTATAAATAAACTATTTCTAAATAAAAAAGATCGCATTCTTTTTTGGACTAATAACTAAAAAGGAATGTTACATAAATTGAGACCGAGAAAATATTTATCAAAATTAAAAGGCCAAAATCTTAGATAGGACCTCAAACTTGGCACGTTTTATAAACTAAACATATAAACTTTTAAGGTGACCAGATAGACACTTAACTAGGTTAAAGTGTAATTTTCAAGCCCCTCTCTATGTTTTAGACTTGGGATGTGAGGTCCAAACGCCACATACATGTCTACTTTCAATTTTTTCAATTTCTTAACGATTTTCTTTTTTTTTTTAAACTCAATTTTTTTTTGTATAAACTGAGTTTTAAATTAAAAAAAGAAAAAAAGTTGTTTAACAAAATACTTTCGTTTTTTAAAAATTGAAAAATTTATCTTCAACAAAATACTTTTGTTTTTTTGAGAAACAAAAAAATATTTTTTGTTTTTTAATATAATTTTTTTTATTATTTATATGCTTACGAAAATTATTTTTGAAAACATGCCAATAACCCACCGGGTGATAGTAAATACTTTCTATTGTTGAAAATTATTTTTTTGCTATGCGGAAATTTAAATACTAAAATTCAATAAATAATTTATATGCATACATGATGTTAATCAAATTCTAATGAGACGTCTATGAACAAACATTGAAAATCCAAAATCATACCAAACTAGAGTGGTAATATAATAACCCAAACAGAAAAACAGAATATTTTCGTTTTTGAAATACATAATATAAAATATGAAATATTTTGGCCTTTATAAAAAATGAAAATATTATATTAAAAAACAAAAAATATTCTTTTTCAGTTTTTCAAAAAAGTGAAAATATTTTGTTGAAGATAATTTTTCAGTTTTTAAAAAACGAAAGTATTTTGTTAAACAATTATTTTTTTTCTATTTTTTATTTTAAAACTCAGTTTATACAAAAATAATTTAGTTTTATAAAAAAGAAAATCTTTAAAAATTTGAAAAAACTGAAAGTAGACATGTATGTGACGTTTGGACCTCTCATGCCAAGTCTAAGCATGTCACGACCCGGATTTCCCACCATTGGGAGTCTTGATGGCCCCTACTGTCGGAGCGAGGCAAGCCAACTTGATAAACCTTTTTCAATTAATTTCCAACAAGATAGTAATAAAACAATAAATTCAAGCGAAAGTCTTAATATAATATTAAATACGGTTAAGGATCAAAACTGCCCTCAACCTATCGACTCCGGAACAAAATTGCCCTCCGTTTACCTTTGGCGAAGAAAATGTCCCCACCGTTAACTTTGTGGCCTATTTCTACCCCTAAAATCTAACAAAATCTTGAATTTCATTTTTAATTTTTTTTAATGCCACGTGTCACGTTTTGATTGGGACATATAAAGAACGGAAAATTGGGACATATAAAGAACGGAAAAAGGGTCAAAACTGCCCTCAACGTATTGACTCCGGAACAAAATTGCCCTCCGTTAACCTTTTTGGGTCGGGTCGGGTCGGGTCGGGTTGTGTCGGAATTTGGGTGAGAATTGATTTTGGGTCAAGTTTATTTAATGTCCAATCAAAACGTGACACGTGGAATTAAAAAAAATTAAAAATTAAATACAAGCATCCCGACCGACCCGACCCAAAAAACACCAAACCCTCTCTTCATCTTCCTCACAACACACCCTCTCTAACCCTAAACCACCAAACGACCTCTCATGGCTACCCCGTTGCTTCATCTTCCCCGTCCAGCCCGTCACCTTCACATCGCCGGAAAACTTCACAACCAAACAGCCCCCCTCCATCACGAACTAGGCGTCCAACCCGTCCCCCATAACCAAGCCATGAAAAACCAGCCCCCCATTGGATAGGAATGACCAATCCACTTTAACTGAAGATGAATATATGTGATATATCAAGCTCTTTACATTTGTTGGAAAGCGGGAAATCACATTACACTTCAACCCGACCGACCTGACCCAAAAAAGGTTAACGGAGGGCAATTTTGTTCCGGAATCAATACTTTGAGGGCAGTTTTGACCCTTTTTCCGTTCTTTATATGTCCCAATTTTTCCGTTCTTTATATGTCCCTATCAAAGCGTGACACGTGGCATTAAAAAATGAAATTCAAGATTCTGTTAGATTTTAGGGGTAGAAATAAGCCACAAAGTTAACGGTGGGGGCATTTTCTTCGCCAAAGGTAAACGGAGGGCAATTTTATTCCGGAGTCGATAGGTTGAGGGCAGTTTTGACCTTTAACCGTATTAAATAAATAAAAATGCTGAATAATTAACATCATCCTCTACCCAAGATTTAGTGTCACAATATTCATGGACTACTATAAGATACTATAAATATGAGTCTGAAAGAAAATACATAAGAAGTCTGTTTCGATACAATGAAAACAAACGGAACTGAAATGGATGAGACTCACGGCTCGCAAACGCCAGCAAACTACCTAGGAGTCTCTGGACTGAAGGTGCTCTCGCAAGCTACTGCTGCGGTCTGTAAGCTTTCTCCTGACCTGTGCACAAAAGGCAAAGAAGTGTAGTATTAGCAAAACCGACCCCATGCGCTGGTAAATGTCTGGCCTAACCCCGGTGAGGTAGTGACGAGGCTAGACTGTGCCTACTACAATTAACCTGTACAGATATATATGCAACAACAGAAAGATATACAAAAATTTAAACACATAATTGGGAGGGGACATGCTGTGGGGTATAACAGTTTAGATATGAGATCACGAACAGAGAGACGGAAAGTGAATAATTAACATCAATGAAAGAGAGCAAGTAATCAACAACTGCACGGCACCAACCTTTGTGCTTTTACTCTCAATTCTCACCGAAATGTTTAATATAATTGCACGGCATAACATTTCGTGCTTTTACTCTCAATTCACACCAAAATGTTAAATATAACTGCACGTCATCACCCTTCATGCTTTTCCTCACATAACTCTCACATCAAGGCATGGAAAGACCTTTCGTGCTCCAAATGATCAGAAAAACATGGCACGGAAAGACCATTCATGCATAATTATCAAAACATGGCACGAAAAGACCCCTCATGCATAATCTCTCTTCCTCACCCAATCAACAGTCATAACCAATCGGGGAAGGAAATATACAACAAGATTAAACATCCCGCCAAGGGAGAACAAATCGATAATAAGTCCCAGCAAGGGAAAACGAATCAACAATAGATCCCCCGAAGGGAAAAATACTACACCTCCTTCTTTGACTCATTTGCTTCTCAACTATCACTTCATAACTTATTTAGCAAGTAATTAACTCAATTGTTTCACATCTTTCAAATTTAAAAGCAACTACGACTCACGTTCATGCTAGACTCGGGCGCATAGGTAACCGTCAACATACCTATACACCGACTCACATAGCACATAGAAAATATTGTCCTAATCCTATTCCCTCAAGCCAAAGTTAGAACAAACACTTACCTCGAAAGTTCCAAACTCAACTCACGCCTCTAGGATAGCTTTACACCTTGAATTTCAAAAACATCGCTCGACTCTAGTCACAAGTTATCCAAATGTATCAACAAATGATAGTTAAATCAGTTTGAATGCATAAAAATGAATTTCCCAAAGTTTTACCCAAAAACTCCGAAAATGCCCCTGGTCCCACATGGTCAAAACAAGAGGTTCAAACCAAAAACGGATTACATATTCCCTCACGAGTTGATATTTATGATTTGTTTTGAAATCGGACCCCAAATTGAGGTCCAAATCCCCAAATTTTAAGAAACCCAAGGTCTAACCCAAATCCCCATTTTTACCCATTGGAAGCTTTGATTTTAAGATGAAATCATGATAAAATATGTTAAAGATTGAAGAAATTAGTTAAAAGTTGACTTACCAATGATTTGAAGAAGAGGGAGTTCGTGGAAAAATCGCTAGAGGTGTTTGGGTTTTGAAAATTGTGGAAATGAGCTTCAAAAATCATTTAAGTCTAAATATACAGATGCAGGTATCGCAATTGCTAAGATTTGTTCGCATCTGCAAACTCATCAGGCTTGGGAAATGTGAGAATTTAGTTCACACTTGCAAACTATGAAGGGTTCTGCAGAATTCGCATTTGCGAACAAATGTTCGCATTTGCGAACTCTAGGCTACAAAGGGGAGTTTTGCAAATACGAACATTTGTTCGCAAATGCGAACTCTGGGCTACAAAGGGGAGTTTTGTAAATGCGAACATTTTTTAGCAAATGCGAACTCTGGGCTACAAGGGGGAGTTTCACAAATGTGAACTCTGGGCTACAAAGGGGAGTTTCACAAATGCGAACTCTAGGCTACAAAGGGGGACTTCGTATTTGCGAACACTGCAGGTCAGGCATACCAGCAGCTTTCAAACATGCCAAAAAATGAGCTCGCTACCTATCCAAATCTCACCCGAGTCCTCGGGGCTCTAACCCAAACATGCATACAATCCCAAAAACATCCTACGGACTTACTCGTGCGATAAAATCGCCAAAATAACATCATTTACATAGAACCAAACCTCAAAATATATGATTTCTATCAACTTTTCTTAAAACTCTTATTTCTCATTTTCAAGTACGAAACACGTCAAATGATGTCCATTTTCAACAAAACTTTACAGATAGCGCTTAATGCTCATTTAAGACCTGTATCGGGTGTCGGAACCAAAATACGAGCCCGATACCATCATTTTCTAACCCATTTTCATATCATTTTCAGATAAATAATTTCTTTCAAAAATTCCATACTCGGGACTGGGACCTCGGATTACGATTCCAGGAATACGCTCGGGTCCCATATTTTTCTACGGACCCTCCAGGATCGTCACATCTCGGGTCCGGGTTTATTTACCCAAAATGTTGACCAAAATCAACTATATTAGTATTATAAAATTCATAGTTTTTAACACAAAATTTATATAGTTTCACATAAACTTTTTCTGGTTTCGCGCCCCCACTGCGCACGCAAATCGAGGCAACTAAATATGAGGTTTTCAAGGCCTCGAAAGCACAAAAAATGGGAGAATTGCGGTGATGACCTGTTGGGTCATCACACCCTCCACCTCTAAAACAAAGTTCGTCCTCGAACGGATAAAAGGAAGAAGTACTTGAGTCGGAGAACAGATGGGGATAACGACTCCGCATATCAGACTTAGACTCCTAGGTCGATGCTTCAGGAGGCTGACCTCTCCACTAAACACGCACTGAAGGAGGACTCCTCGACCTCAACTGTCGAACATGCTGGTCTAAAATAGCCATTGGCTCCTCCTCATATGACAGATCCTTGTCCAACTGGACAATACCAAAATCTAACACATGGGCGGGATCGCCGTGATACTTCTGAAGCATGGATACGTGAAAAACCGGATGCACGGATGACAAGCTAGGCAGAAAGGAAAGTCTATAAGACACCTTCCCCACGAGATCAAGAATCTAAAATGGGCCAATAAACCTAGGGCTAAGCTTGCCCTTCTTCCCAAATCTCATCACACCCTTCATAGGCGATACCCGAAGCAATACTCGCTCACCAACCATAAAAGCAACATCCCTGACCTTACGATCTGCATAACTCTTCTGCCTAGAATAAGTTGACCGAAGTCTGTTCTAGATGATCTTGACCTTATCCTGTAACCAATAACCGAGCCTCTCCCAGCTTAAACCATCCGACTGGAGACCGACACCGCCTGCCATACAACGCCTCGTACGGAACCATCTGAATACTGGACTGGTAGTTCTTGTTGTAGGAAAACTCTGCTAAAGGCAAGAACTGGTCCCACGAGCCTCCAAAATCAATAACGCAGGCTCAGAGCATCTCCTTAAGAATCTGAATAGTCATCTCAGACTGACCGTCCATCTGGGGTGAAATGTTGTACTCAACCGAACCTGGGTGCCCAACTCATGCTGTACCGCTCTCCAGAAATGCGAAGTAAACTTGGACCCCGGTCCAAAATAATATGTATGGGCACCCCATGAAGGCTAACGATCTCTCTGATATAAATCTTCGCATATCTCTCAAACGAATAGGTGGTGGCAACTGGAATGAAATGTGTTGACTTGGTCAGCCTATCAACAATAACCCATATTGAATCAAACTTCTTCCGATTCAACGAAGGCCAGTAACAAAATCCATGGTGATTCTCTCCTACTTCCACTCGGGAAGCTCAATCCTCTGAAATAACCCACCAGCCCTCTGATGCTCGTACTTAACCTGCTGACAATTCAGATAGCGAGCCACATATGTGACAATATCTTTCTTCATCTTGTGCAACCAATAATGTTGTCTCAAATCTTTGTACATCTTTGTGGTGCCCTGTGGGTCTCCGCTAAGATCGACTCCCGAATACCATCAACATTGGGCACAAAAACTCGCCCCTGCAATCTCAATACACCATCATCTCCCAGGGTCATTTTCTTGGCACCTCCCCGTTGTACCATGTCCCTCAGGACGCACGAATGGGGGTCATCAAACTGTCGCTCTCAAATGCGCTCCATCAACAACGTACTAGCAATTGTGCATGCTAACACCCTGCTGGGGTCAGAATTATCTAATCTCACAAATCTATTGGTCAAGGACTAAACATCCCAGGCAAGCATTCTTTGGTTGACCGGAATATAGGCAAGACTACCCATACTGGCGGACTTCCTACTCAATGCATCAGCCACCACATTTGCCTTCCCCGGGTGGTATAAGATAGAAACATCATACGGTCCAGATCCCGTGGGCAAAACCTATACCGGTGCCGTAGTTAAAGTTTTCTTGAGCTTCTGGAAGCTCGCCTCGCACTCATCTGACCACCTGAACTGGGCACCCTTCTGGGTCAATCTAGCCGTCCGGGTTGCGATGGATGAAAACCCCTCCACAAAACGTCTGTAGTAGCCAGCTAACCCCAAGAAGCTCCGCATACCTGTAGCTGAAGCTGGTCGAGGCCAGTTCTTGACTGCTCCTATCTTCTTAGGGTCCACCTAAATACCCTCTGCTAATACAATATGACCCAGGAATGGGACTGAACTCAACCAAAACTCGCACTTCGAGAACTTGGCGTACAACTGACTATCCTTCAGAGTCTGAAGAACCATTCTGAGGTGTTGCTCATGCTCCTCCTAACTGCGGGAGTATACAATTATCATACGTGTGATATAAACTGTAAAATTCTTGACAAACTCAAATAACTACTCATGACAATATACGATAATATATAATTATCATATATTTGTAATACAGTTCCTGCAAAAATTATGATATATATACAAATATAATACAATCGTGATACATGTTTGAAAAATCGTGATACAATTATGATCTTCATCTTCTTCAAGTTTCAATCACAACTCTACATTAAAAATTTAATATAATCGTATTATAATTATATTAGTATTGTATCGAGTATTATTTTGAGTATTAATGTATAATATACAAGTCACATGCAATAAAGATTTTAGAAAGAAAGAAAACAAGATTCAAAACTCACGTACAACTTGATTGTAGAGCAATATTCTAAATTTCTTGTATCAGTAAGAAATAGAAATTTTGGGTGATTAGCAAGAAAGAGAGAAATTGGGTTTGAAAATTCGGAAAAGGGAAAAAATTAGACTTTCTTTTTTTTTCTTTTTTTTTGGGGGGGGGGGGGGTTATAAAAATAAAATAGAGATTTTGGGTGATTATTAAGGAAGAGAAAAAAAGAAACAGAATCTTAAATATAGGGGGAGTTACTGGAAATGAGGGTGGGTTTTGTATAACTGACATGCTAAAATTTAGGGATCTTGAACTTTTTTTTAAAAATAGTTTTATATATAACTTGTAAATATATATATATATATAAATATATATATATATATATATATATATATATATATATATATATATATATATATATATATATATATATATATATATATATATATATATATATAAAGTAATTAATAAGAAACTTAAATCGTCCACAAAACTGAAAACAGAAAATTTACAAATAACAAATGATTATTATATAAATGTTATAAATAGAACTCTAATTAGAGTGAATGTCTATCTTATAGAAGAGTTTTACATTGAGGCTAAGTCTTTTCTATGCCTATAAATAGAGGGGTCTTACCCCATTGTAAATCATCCCAAAGTATCAATAAGAATACTCCTCTCTCTACTTTTCTCTCTATTGTTCTTGTTCTTATATTATTTCATAACACGTTATCAGCACGAGACTCTACCGTTTCAAGAATCCTCTTGAGAAAATTAAGGTATTTCCCTTTTTCCGAATTTGGTTTTAATTATGTCTGATATTATGAAAAGAAAGTTCGTTGCCCTTGAAATTTCGGGCAAGAACTATATGACATGGGTGTTGGATGCTGAAATCCACTTAGATGCTATGGGTCTTGGAGACGCCATTAAAGACAGAGATAAAGCATCCACCCAAGACTGTGCTAAGGCCTTGATTTTCTTGCGCCATCACCTTGATGAAGGTTTGAATATTGAATATCTCACAGTCAAAGATCCACTCATCTTGTGGAACGGCTTAAAGGAGAGATATGACAACCTGAAGTTGGTCACTCTGCCACAAGCACGATATGATTGGGCTCATCTGAGGCTCCAAGACTTTAATTCTGTTTCTGAATATAATTCTGCAATGTTCAAAATTACTTCTAAATTGAAACTCTGTGGAGATAATATCTCTGATTATGATATGCTTGAGAAAACGTTTACAACGTTTCATGCCTCCAATATGGTATTGCAACAACAGTACAGAGAGAAAGGTTTCAAAAAGTACTTTGAACTGATTTCTCTTCTCCTTGTGGCTGAGCGAAACAATGACCCGCTCATGAGAAATCACGAAAATCGACCCACTGGGTCTACACCATTGCCTGAAGCAGATAAGGTGTATTCTCATTATGCCAAGCATGGAAAAGGCCATGGATCTAGTCGTGGTCGTGGTCGTAATCGGGGTCATAGCCGTGGACGTAGAAAAGGAAGAAATTTCCCTAATGTCCGTCACCCCCCAAAGAGAAATAACCACCAAAAGCAGAAACGGGATTATGAGAATCCAAAGGCAAATAGTTCAGAAACTATATGCTATCGTTGCGGGGGAAAAGGGCACTGGTCAAAAGCTTGCCATGTACCAAGACATTTGGTTGATCTTTATCAAGCATCTCTAAAGAATAAAGGCCCTGAAACAAATTTTGTCTCTGACGACAATTTTGACATCACCCACCTGGATGTGGCAGACTTCTTTGAGCACCCCGAGGGAAAAATAGACCACTTAATCGGTGATGGATCTGTGATGAAGGAAGATGGAATTGTTTGATTTTATTTGTATTAGTTAGTGAATAAACTAATAGTCATTAGTATCAGCTCGTATTAGTTAGTTTATGATATAATGTTAGTATTAGTTCTTTAGAATGTTTCAATATGCTTAAATTTCAAAGATATTTTTATTTTTCAGTAGAGTTAATCGACCAACCTAACAGTTAGTCGATTATCTAATATTTCACATTAAAACTGCAAAACAATCGATTATATACTTGTTAACAATCGATTATATTAAGACAGTGTGATCTGAAGTTTTTCAAATAGCAAATAATCGATTATGTATGTTTAACAATCGATTCTATTATGACAGTGTGATCTGAAGTTTTTCAAAATAGCAAATAATCGATTATGTATGTTTAACAATCGATTATATTAAGACAGTGTGATCTGAAGTTTTTCAAAATAGCAAATAATCGATTATGTATATTTAACAATCGATTATATTAAGACAGTGTGATCTGAAGTTTTTCAAAATAGCAAATAATTGATTATGTATGTTTAACAATCGATTATATTAAGACAGTGTGATCTGAAGTTTTTCAAAATAGCAAATAATCGATTATGTATGTTTAACAATCGATTATATTAAGACAATGTGATCTGAAGTTTTTCAAAATAGCAAATAATCGATTATGTATGTTTAACAATCGATTATATTAAGACAGTGTGATCTGAAATTTTTCAAATTAGCAAATAATCGATTATGTATGTTTAACGATCGATTACATTGAGACAGTGCTTAAACTGAAATTTTCAAACTGCAAAGTAATCGATTATGGAAAACATATAATCGACTATCTGATTTAGTTAGTCAACTAACCTCAGCAGATTTTGAAACTATTGTTTAAATGTGAAACAAACGGATTGAATTTGTTTATTCTCATGTTCGTGTATTTCTTTTGTATGTCAAACCATGGGAAAGCAAATATGGATATCTCACAAAGCAATCTTGGATCAAATATTTGTTTAGTTGATTCATGTACTACACATACGATACTCAAAGAAAAGAAATATTTCTCTCAACTAAGTATGTGTAAGGCAGATGTTACTACAATCTCTAGTAGTAGTAAATTGATTGAAGGCTCCGGAAGAGCAACTATAACTCTGCCTAGAGGAACAATGTTTATCATAGAGAATGCAATGTTCTCCTCCAAGTCTAAGAGAAACTTGTTGAGTTTTAAAGATATACGCCGGAATGGCTATCATGATTGAGACAATAGATGAGAATAATCTTGAATATCTCATCATTACAAAGAATGTCTCTGGCCAAGAGAGTGTTATTGAGAAATTCCCGTCTTTATCTTGTGGCCTGTATTGGACAAAAATTAGTGCAATTGAGGCACATTCAACAGTAAACCAAAAGGTTACTGATTCCAATACTTTTGTACTTTGGCATGATCGATTGGGACACCCTGGATCAATCATGATGAGACGGATTATAGAAAGCTCATATGGGCATCCGTTAAAGAATTTCAAGATTCTTTTAAATAATGAATTTTCTTGCACTTCTTGTTATCAAGGCAAGTTAATTACAAGACCATCACCAAAAAGGTTGGGACTGAGTCACCTATGTTTTTGGAACGTATACAAGGGGACATTTGTGGACCTATTCACCCACCTAGTGGGTCTTTTAGATATTTTATGGTCCTAATAGACGCATCCTGTAGATGGTCTCATGTGTGCCTGTTGTCATCACGCAACCTTGCGTTTACAAAACTAATAGCACAAATAATTCGACTACGAGCACAATTTCCTGATAATCCAATCAAATCTATTAGACTGGATAATGCTGCTGAGTTTTCATCCCAAGCATTTAATGATTATTGCTTATCAATTGGGATAAAAGTGGAACGTTCTGTAGCTCATGTTCACACTCAAAACGGTCTTGCAGAATCTTTAATTAAACGCCTGCAGTTGATTGCAAGACCATTACTCATGAAAACGAGGCTGCCCACTTCGGTACGGGGTCACGCCATTTTGCATGCAGCAATGTTAATTCGTCTCAGACCGACGAATTATCACAATTATTCCCCGTTGAAATTGGTTTTGGGTCATGAACCCAATATATCCCATTTAAGAATCTTTGGATTCGCAGTATATGTGCCTATAGCACCGCCATACCGCACCAAAATGGGTCCGCAAAGAAGGTTAGGAACATATGTTGGGTTTGAATCGCCCTCCATTATTCGCTACCTCGAAACTTTGACAGGGGATTTGTTCACTGCACGATTTGCAGACTGTCAATTTGATGAGACACTTTTCCCAAAATTAGGGGGAGAAGTCGGTGAAACCAAACGGGAATTTTTTTGGAAAAAAGCATCATTATCTCATCTTGATCCACGTACCTCTATTTGTGAAAAAGAGGTGCAAAAGATTATCCATTTGCAAAGAATAGCAAATCAAATGCCTAACGCATTTACGGACTTGAAAAGGATAACAAAATCCCACATCCCCGCGGAGAATGTTCCAATCCGTATTGATGTCCCTGTTGGACAATCATCTAGTGTCATATCCAATGAGTCGAATGCACGCTTGAAGCGTGGCAGGCCATTAGGTTCCAAAGATCGAAATCCCAGAAAGAGGAAAGCAAACGATCAAAATGACACTACGAAAGAATCTCATGAGGAAATTCATGATTTAATAAACTCTGAGATTCATGAAGAATCCTTTGAGCCCGAGACTCAGGAAAATAAGGAACTATCCATAGATCCAATCGATATTGAGGCAAATTTTAATCGGGTGGATATAGTGGTGGATTATGTCTTTGCTTTTAATGTCGCATCTAGCATTATGCAAGAAAATGAGGATCTTGAACCTCAATCTGTTGGAGAATGTCGAAAAAGACATGATTGGACAAAATGGCAAGAAGTAATTCAATCAGAATTGAATTTACCGGCAAAACGTGAAGTTTTTGGCCCTATAGTTGAAACACCTAATGGTGTTAAGCCTGTTGGCTATAAATGGGTCTTTGTACGCAAGAGAAATGAGAAAAACGAGGTACAAAGATATAAGGCACGCCTTGTTGCACAAGGATTTTCTCAAAGGCCTGGTGTCGATTATGAAGAGACATATTCGCCTGTAATGTATGCCATAACTTTTCGTTATCTCATTAGTTTTGCTGTCCTTGAAAATCTTGACATGCATTTAATGGATGTGGTTACTACCTATCTTTATGGCTCACTTGATAATGAGATATACATGAAAATTTCCGATGGACTCAAAATGCCGAATGCTCATAATTCAAAGTCCCGGGAAATGTTTTCAATCAAATTGCAAAGATCCTTGTATGGTCTAAAGCAATCAGGACGAATGTGGTATAATCGTCTTAGTGAGTATTTGTTAAAAGAAGGCTATATAAATGATGCCATTTGCCCGTGTGTTTTTATAAAAAAAACAACATCGGAATTTGTTGTACTTGCCGTATATGTCGATGACATAAACCTTATTGGAACCCCCATAGAACTCCAAAAGGCAATTGATTATCTAAAGAATGAATTCGAGATGAAAGATCTCGGAAAGACAAAATTATGTCTTGGTTTGCAAATTGAATATTTGGCAAACGGAATTTTTGTTCATCAATCTACCTATATAGAAAAGGTACTAAAACGGTTTTACATGGATGGAGCACATCCTTTAAGTACTCCGATGGTTGTTCGATCACTTGATGTGAATAAAGATCCATTCCGACCGCAAGAAAGGAATGAAAAGCTACTTGGTCCTGAAGTACCATATCTTAGTGCAATTGGTGCACTAATGTACCTTGCAAATACCACAAGGCCTGACATAACCTTTTCAGTTAATGTCTTAGCAAGGTATAGCTCGGCTCCCACAAGGAGACATTGGAATGGGATCAAACATATATTGAGGTACCTAAAAGGGACTGCCGATATGGGCTTATTTTATGGCAATAATTGCAGTCCTGATCTTGTTGGTTATGCTGATGCTGGATATTTATCCGACCCACACAAGGCTCGATCTAAAACAGGTTATGTGTTTACCTGTGGAGGCACCGCCATATCTTGGCGATCGACTAAGCAATCAATTGTGGCTACTTTATCTAATCATGCCGAGATAATCTCTATTCATGAAGCAAGTCGGGAGTGTGTGTGGTTGAGGTCTATAATACATCATATTCAAGACAAATGTGGTTTGAAGTGTAACAAACTACCCACGACTTTGTATGAAGACAATGCAACATGTATAGCTCAATTGAAGGGAGGATTCATAAAAGGAGATAGAACAAAGCATATTTCACCAAAGTTATTTTTCACACATGATCTTCAAAAGAATGGTGATATCAATGTGCAACAGATTCGTTCAAGCGATAATATTGCTGATTTGTACGTCAACCTTCAAGAAGCTGGTTCACAAGATCGGAATGCGAAAACTCAAGGATATGAATTGATGCTCTTATCAAAGGGAGTTAATGCGCGTTGCACTCTTTTTCCCTTACAAGGTTTTGTCCCAATGGGTTTTCCTTGCAAGGTTTTTAACGAGGCAACCAATAGGCGCATATTCAAATATGTGTACTCTTTTTCCTTTTCTTTAATTTTTTCCCATTGGGTTTTGTTTTAGTTAAGGTTTTAACGAGGCACATTATTGAATAGACATTCAAGGGGGAGTGTTATAAATAGAACTCTAATTAGAGTGAATGTCTATCTTATAGAAGAGTTTTACTTTGAGGCTAAGTCTTTTCTATGCCTATAAATAGAGGGGTCTTACCCCATTGTAAATCATCCCAAAGTATCAATAAGAATACTCCTCTCTCTACTTCTCTCTCTATTATTCTTGTTCTTGTATTATTGTTCTTGTTCTTATATTATTTCATAACAATAAAGAATTGAAATAATTAATGAGCAAACAATAAATTGAAATTATAAAACTAAGTAATAAAGTAATAAGTTTTGGGCTTTTAAAGTGGGCTTTATTGGGCTATTTAGCCCATATTAAGTGGTGGACCTAAAAATTAAAACTGACCCGTTCTCTTTTACCTCTGTTTTTCTTTTACCAACATCTGCATTTTTTTTCTCTTAGAAAAAGCAATGGAGAAGAAAGGGTGCAGCTCGAAGATGAATATAGCCATAATCCATCCCGATCTCGGAATCGGTAATTATCAATTTGCATATTTAAATTTCTTGATAGATCTTTTTGTAATTGCATTTGTTGAATCATTTGCTTCACCGATCAAAATGATTTATATGTAATTTCAAAGAATTGAAATTACATAATAGTCAGATAGCGAGCCACATATGCGACAATATATTTCTTCATCTTGCGCAACCAATAATGCTGTCTCAAATCTTTGTACATCTTCGCGGTGCCTGGGTGAATAGAATACCGAGAGCTGTGAGCCTCCGCTAAGATCGACTCCCGAATACCATCAATATTGGGCACACAAACTCGCCCCTGCAATCTCAATACACCATCATCTCCCAGGGTCATTTTCTTGGCACCTCCCCGTTGTACCGTGTCCCTCAGGACACACAAATGGGGGCCATCAAACTGTCGCTCTCGAATGCGCTCCATCAAAAACGAAATAGCAACTGTGCATGCTAACACCCTGCTGGGCTCATAAATATCTAATCTCACAAATCTATTGGCCAAGGCCTGAACATCCCAGGCAAGCGTTCTCTGGCTGACCGGAATATAGGCAAGACTACACAAACTGGCGGACTTCCTACTCAATGCATCAGCCACCACATTGGTCTTTCCCGGGTGGTATAAGATAGAAACATCATAGTTCTTTCAGCAAATCCAACCACCTCCGAGTTCTAAAATTCAACTCCTTATGTTTGAACAAGTACTAAAGACTTTTGTGATCCGTGTACACCTCACACGTCACCCCCTTATAATAATGCCTCCATATCTTCAAGGCATGAACAATGGATACCAACTCTAGGTCATGAATTGGATAATTCTTCTTGTGGATCTTCAACTGTCTCGAAGCATATGCTATGACCTTGCCATTATGCATCAACACTGTGCCAAGCCCGATACGGGAAGCATCACAATAAACAGTATAGGGCCTTGATCCCGTGGGCAAAACCAATACCGGTGCCGTAGTTTGAGCTGTCTTGAGCTTCTGGAAGCTCGCTTCGCACTCATCTTACCACCTGAACTGGGCACCCTTCTGGGTCAATCTAGTCGTTGGGGTTGAGATGGATGAAGGCCCCTCCACGAAACGTCTGTAGTAGCCAGCTAACCCCAAGAAGCTCTAGATATCTTTAGCTGAAGCTGGTCGAGGATAGTTCTTGACTACCCCTATATTATTCGGGTCCACCTGAATACCCTTTGCTAATACGACATGACCCAGGAATGCGACTGAACTCAACCAAAACTCGCACTTCGAGAACTTAGCGTACAACTGACTATCCTTCAGAGTCTGAAGAACCATTCTGAGGTACTGCTCATTCTCCTCCTGACTGCGGGAGTATATCAAGATGTCTTCAATGAATACAATCACAAACAAATCCAAATAGGGCGTGAAACACTCGGTTCAACAACTCCATAAATGATGTCGGGGCATTGGTCAACCCAAACGACATGACCAAAAACTCGTAATGCGCATACCGAGTGCGAAATGCTGTCTTAGAGACATCAGCGCGCTAATCCTCAGTTGATGATGGCCAGACCTCAAGTCTATCTTCGAGAACACCCTGACACCCTGAAGTTGTTCGAACAAATCGTCAATCCGCGGCAGTGGATACTTGTTCTTTATCATCACCTTGTTCAACTGACGGTAATCAATGTACATCCTCATCGACCCATCCTTTTTCTTCACAAACAACAATAGTGCACCCCAAGGTGATACACTGGGTCTAGTGAAACCCTTATCAACCAAATCCTTAAGTTGCTACTTCAACTCTTTCAACTATGGCCGGGCCATACGATACGGTGGAATGGAAATAGTTTGAGTGCCTGGAGCCAGATCAATACAGAAATCAATATCCCTATCGGGCGGCATACCTACCAGGTCTGAAGGGAAAACCTCGGGGAACTCCCGAACAATAGGAATAGAATCAATAGATGGAACCTCTACGCTGGAGTCGCGAACATACGCCAGATATGCTAGACACCCCTTCTCGACCATACATCGAGCCTTGACATACGAAATAACACTGCGGGTGGCATGACATGGGGTCCCTCTCCACTCAAGTTGGGGCAAATCTGGCAAGGCCAAGGTCACGGTCTTGGCGTGACAATTCATAATAGTATGATACGGGGACAACCAGTCCATCCCCAAAATAACATCGAAGTCCACCATATCTAAGAGCATTAAGTTGACACGAGTCTCAAGACCCTCAAATACTACCACACATGAAGGATGCACTTGGTCGACCACTATAGAATCACCAACCGGTGTGGACACATATTCAGGAATACCCAAAGCCTCACTAGGTATGGTCAAATAGGGTGCAAAATAGGACGACACATAAGAATACGTAGATCCTGGATCAAATAATACTGAAGCACCTCTATTACAGACCAGTATAGTACTTGTAATCACAGCATCTGATGACTCGGCCTCCAGCCTGGCTGGCAATGCATAACAACTGGGCTAGCCCCCACCTCCCTGAACTGTGTCTCTGGGACGATCTTCTGCGGGCTGACCCCTGCCCCCGGCGGTCTGAGCTCCACCTCTACGGTCTCTCCATCCACCTCTATGATACCTACCTCTGCCTCTAGTTGGCTGGGTGGCATGTGGATCACCTGCTGCCTGAATCGTAGGGCGAGGACCATGCTGCTGAGAGCTACTCGAGACTCGAGGGCAAAACCTGTCAATATGACTCGGGTCACCACAACCATAACATGCCCTCGGCTGCTAAGTCTGCTGGCCCAGTTGACCTGTATGTCCTCCCCTGAAGCTCTGAAGTGGCGGTGCACTGATGGGGACTGGTGTTGTGCTGAAGGCCTGCTGATCCGAATAATACTACTGAGGACCACCACCTCCTGGAGTACCATGAGAAACCTGAAGTACCGAATGGAAGGCCCTCTGAGAGTGGCCTCTGTCATATGAATCCCTGCCTCCAGATGAGGCACCACTAAACCTACCAGAAAGGCGAGGCCTCTTGTCTGACCCCTGACTACCCCCTTGAACAAGTGTCATCTCTACCCAGCGGGCAGCATTAACCGCTTCCTGAAAGGTAATATCACTACCAACTCCCATGGTCATCTGAAGACGGATCGGCTGAATCAATCTGTCGATGAATCTCCGGACCCTGTCTCGCTTTGTAGGGAGTATCACAACTGCATGGCGTGCCAAATCAATAAATCTAGTCTCATATTGTGTAACTGTCATGGAGCCCGGCTGGAGGTGCTCAAACTGCCTATGAAGTTCCTCCCACTGAGTGACGGGAGAAACTTCTCCAAGAATATCTTCGCGAACTGATCCCATGTCGAGGTGGAGACCCTGCTGGTATAGATAGGCAATAATCTATCCACCAAGTCTTGGCGGATCCTGCAAGCCTGAAGGTGCAAAAATCGACCTCATTGGTCTCCACTATACCCATCGTCCTGAGGATCTCATGACAACTGAATAGAAAATCCTGGGGATCCTCTGATGAAGCACCGCTGAAAGTGGTGGTGAAAAGCTTGGTAACCGATCAAGTCTCTACAAAGCATCCAAAGACATGGCTGCCCCATCACCGGCCTGGCTCCTGTCTGAGCTGCCAGCGCGGGTTGAACCACTGGAACCTGGGTCTGGGGAGCTACCTACTCCGGAGTACGCGTAGCAGGAGTCTGAACCCCTCCTTCAGCCCGAGAAGTGGCTGGTGATACTGGCAGCGGATCCGCTCTATTGACACTGTCCATAAAGCCTGCTATACGAACGAGAGCATCCTGGAGATTCTAGGGAAACATAACCCCTCTTAGGACCTGAGCTGGGCCCACTAGAGCTGCTAGCGCTAGAACCTCCTCATCAAAGTCAATATGAGGCTCCACCTCTGGAATTGCTACTTGGGCTGAGCTCTGCCCCTACCACGGCCTCTGGCACAGCCTCAGCCCCTACCCCTCGTGGGAGCTGCTGCTGGGGGATCGGGCTGCTGTGCGGTAGAAGAAGACGCACGTGTTCTCGCCATCTGCGAAAGAACAGAGTAAAACGACAATCAATATTTGAAAAACCAAATTGCACGACAAGAATGAACGAAGTGAAATTTTCCTAACTCCGTAAAAACAGACCTCTCCATACCGATCCCTCAGACTCTACCTAGCTTGTCCGTAAGTTGTGAGATCCAAGTAACCTAGTGCTCTGATACCAACTTGTCACGACCCGAATTTCCCATCATTGGAGTCGTGATGGTGCCTACTGTCTGAGCTACGCAAGCCAACTCAAACATACCTTTTTCAATTAATTTCCAACAAGATAGTAATAAAAAAATAAATTCAAGCGGAAGTCTTAATTTAATATTAAATGAAGAAAAATGCAAAATAATTAACATCATCCTCTACCCAAGATTTAGTGTCACAATACTCACGGACTGCTATAATATACTACATATACTAGTCTGAAAGAAAATATATAAGAAGTCTGTTTCGATACAATGAAAACAAACAGAACTGAAATGGATAAGACTCAGGGCCCGCGAACGCCAGCGAACTACCTAGGAGTCTCTGGACTGAAGGCATGCTCCCAAGCTACTGCTGCAGTCTGTAAGTTGTCTCCTGACCTTTGCACAAAAGGAACAAAAGTGTAGTATCAACACAATCGACCCCATGTTCTGGTAAGTGCCTAGTCTAACCCCGACGAGTTAGTGACGAGGCTAGACCGGGCCTACCACAATTAACCTGTACATATATATGTGCAACAACGGAAAGATATACAAAATTTAAACAGATAATAGGGAGAGGACATGCTATAGGGTATAATAGTTTAGATATGAGATCACGAACAGAGAGACGAAAACTGAATAATTAACATCAATGAAAGAGAGCAAGTAATCAACAACTGCACGACACCAACCTTCGTGCTTTTACTCTCAATTCTCACAAAAATATTAAATATAACTGCACGGCATCACCCTTCGTGCTTCTACTCTCAATTTTCACCAAAATGTTAAATATAATTGCAGGCATCACCCTTAGTGCTTTTCCTCACATAACTCTCACATCAAGGCACAGAAAGACCCTTCGTGCTCCAAATGATTAGAAAAACATGGTACGGAAAGACCCTTCGTGCATAATCTCTCTTCCTTACCCAATCAACGGTCACAACCAATCGGGGAAGAAAATATACAACAAGATTAAATATCCCGGCAAGGAAAAATGAATCAACAATAAGTCCCGGCAAGGGAAAACAAATCAACAATAGATCCCGGCAAGGGAAAAATACCACACTTCCTTCTTTAACTCATTTTCTTCTCAACTATCACTTCATAACTTATTTAGCAAGTATTTAACTCAATTGTTTCACATCTTTCGAATTTAAAAGCAACTACGACTCACAGTCATGCTAGACTCGGGTGCATAGGTAACTGTCACCATACCTATACACCGACTCCACATAGCACATAGCAAATATTGTCCTAATCCTATTCCCTCAAGCCAAAGTTAGAACAAACACTTACATCGAAAGCTCCAAACTCAACTCACGCCTCTAGGATAGCTTTACACCTCGAATTCGCAACAACACAACTCGAATCTAGTCACAAGTTACCCAAATGTACTAACAAATGATAGTTAAATCAGTTTGAATGCATAAAAATGAATTTCCCAAAGTTCTACCCAAAAATTTCCAAAATTCCCCCAGGCCCACGTGGTCAATACCCGAGGTTTGAACCAAAACCGGGTTATCCATTCCCCCACGAGTTCATATCTATGATTTGTTTTAAAATCGGACCTCAAATTGAGGTCCAAATCCCCAAATTTTAAGAAAACCTAGGTCTAACCCAAATCCCCATTTTTACCCATTGAACGCTTTGATTTTGAGATGAAATCATGATAAAAGATATTAAAGATTGAAGAAATTAGTTAAAAGTTGACTTACCAACGATTTGAAGAAGAGGGACTTCGTGGAAAAATCGCCAGAGGTGTTTGGGTTTTGAAAAATGTGGAAATGAGCTTCAAAAATCGTTTAGGTCTGAATATACAGGCGCATGCATCGCAATTGTGTATATTTATTCGCAATTGCAAACTCAACAGGCTTGGGAAATACGAGCTTTTAGTTCACAAAATCGAACTATGAAGGGTTCTGTAGAGTTCGCATTTGCAAACTCTAGGCTACAAAGGGGAGTTTCGCAAATGCGAACTATGGGCTACAAGGGGGATTTCGCAAATGCGAACATTTGTTCGGAAATGCGAACTCTGGGCGATAAAGGGGAGTTTCGCAAATGTGAACATTTGTTCGTAAATACGAACTCTGAGCTACACGGGGGAGTTTCGCAAATGCGAACATTTGTTCGCAAATGCGAAGTCCACCTTTGTAGCCTAGAGTTCACATTTGCGAACAAATGTTCGCATTTGCGAAACTCCCTTTTGTAGCACAGAGTTCGCATTTGCGAACAATTGTTCGCATTTGCGAACACTGCAGGTCCGGCATACAAGCAACTTTCAAACATGCCAAAAAAATGAACTCGTAACCTATCCAAAACTCACCCGAGCCCTCGAGGCTCCAACCCAAACATGCACACAATCCCAAAAATATCCTACGGACTTACTCGTGCGATAAAATCGCCAAAATAACATCATTTACATAGAATCAAACCTCAAAACACATGATTTCTATCAACTTTTCATAAAACTCTTATTTCTCATTTTTCAAGTACGAAACACATCAAATGATGTCCGTTTTCAACCAAACTTTACAGATAGTGCTTAACGCTCGTTTAAGACCTGTATCGGGCGTCGGAAGCCCGATACCATCATTTTCTAACTAATTTTCATTTTAATTTTTCATATCATTTTCAGATAAATAATTTCTTTCAAAAATTCCATACTCGGTCCTGGGACCTTGGACCGGGAATACGCTCGGGTCGCATATTTTTCTACGGACCCTTCGGGACCGTCATATCACGGGTCCGGGTCCGTTTACTCAAAAGGTTGACCAAAGTCAACTATATCAATATTATTATCAAAATTCATAGTTTTTAACACAAAATTCATATATTTCTACATAAAAAATTTTGGCTTCGCGCCCGGACTGCGCACGCAAATCGAAGCGACCAAATAAGAGGTTTTCAAGGCCTCGGAAGCACAAAAAGGGAGAATTATGGTGATGATCCTTTGGGTCGTCACAAAACATAGAGAGGAGTTTGAAAATTGCACTTTGCCTAGTTTAAGTGTCTATCTGATCACCTTGAAAGTTTATATGTTTAATTTATAAAACGTGCCAAGTTTAAGGGCCTATCTAAAATTTTGGCCAAATTAAAATTTTGGTGAATCTTCATATATACATGTGGTTCATACCAAAAATGTTAATCGAAATTGATAAATGTCATGGGGTACCTAATATCTCTCCAGAGCTACAAATTTAACTCTGACCATCAAATTTGACCCTTATTTCTCAATTTAAGTCCCTATCGACCCTTTCTCAAGTTTCTTTACTGCAAAAATGCACTTTCGTTTTCAATATGAGAATGATACATTGGACTTATTAATTAGGTGGTAACTTTTTTCTTTCAAAATTAGGTGATAGTTCATTCTCTTAATTATTTGTCGCGACTCGCGATCATAAATTACTGTGCCCACTTTCATATTTGTTCTTCTTCACATTTTTTTCTTTCTTTTTTGGGTTACGTTGGTATAATTCTCTTTTCCTAGCATAATCAAGAGGATTGGCCCCATCCAACGACATGAACATGATTGTACTTACACATATTGTGGCCCATAATTTCATCCTTATGTACTTTAAATTTTCAAATTTTCAAACTTAATTGAATTAAAGACTTGCAAAATTAATTTTCAAGATAGCCAAAATAAATAAAGAACAGCTCACGGATTGCAACAACCACTTTATTGTAATGCCATTATGTACCTTAATAATGTACAACTGCTTTTTGGTCAATAATCAATTTGGTTGGAATTGATCTTTAAAGTAATATCTCGTTGTAGGAAAGGTGCACTTGCCCTCTTCCCGTATACATTAATTTCGTTACTTCAATTTATGCTTTCTTTTTCATATGCCAAACATTTATTTTCTGGTTTCTCTTCTTATAATTAATAAGAATGCTATATTATTAATTGATTTATTGTGGCCTCAATGTAGCTTTCACACTGTACAAGGTTTAATTTTAAACTATATATGAAAGTATACTAAATTTAACACATTAGGCAAAACACAATCATCTAGCTTTGAGAGAAAGTAATTATACTTTACTGCCACCGGTCCAAAATAAATGATTTTTAGCTATTTTCAAACAAATTAAGAAATCTATCTTTTAATATTAATTAGCAATAATGTTGATCCTATTAACATTTACTATCTCTTCACATAAACACTCCTAACACATGCTCCAACACTATTTACTCCAAGGACATATGTAGGAAATAAATAATTAATTCATTCTTGAAATCTGAAAAAATTACTTATTTTGGATCGCAAAATAAAAGGCCAAAAAAATACTTATTTTGTACCGGAGGGAGTAGTACTTAAGGGCTCGTTTGGTATGAAAGAGAAAGAATAATTATTCTCCGAACTGATTTAAGAAGAGTTTATCCCATATTTAATTAAAAAAAATTTACGATATAATTAATTCCGAAATTATAATATTTTTTTATCTTCATAAAAAATAAAATAATTAATCTCGAAATAAATAATTCTACGATAACTTCTTTCCAAAATACGACCCCTCTACAAACTTCAAGACATAAGTTATTGGATTGGCGGGTTTTCTTTCTTTTTGAAGTTACAACTTCTTTAATAACTCTTTTGGTCCTGCCAAATTTGGAACCATACTGTTGAGAAACTTCCAAGGTAGGTGAGGAAGGAATTATAAATGTGATGAAAGTAATTAATAGGTGGCATTATTTTGATTATGGATGAGTTTGTTAGGAAATATAAATCAAACTCGCTATAAATGGGATGCATAATAAGCTACTTGCAACATCTCTTCTAACACTATGTTATCTATATATATATATATAATTTTAAAATTTACTGTCTTAAATAGTAATATCTATATATAAACTTATTGTCTTGAATAATAATAATGTGAAAGACTAGATAAATGTAGATCTAGTATTCTGATTATAAGATATAACTGCTTATTAAATAAATCTACACAAAATCTATGATTTTCTGTTATATAAATAAAAGTGTATAGCGTCGTCTACGATCGAATAAAATCCTATGTCTATGTCCCAAATAAATTCTCCTAGGCTTAAAGTAAGACTTTCTGCAAAGCTTTCTGAATATGTATAGTTATTACGAT
Source organism: Nicotiana benthamiana (assembly GCA_034376525.1). Classification (NCBI taxonomy): domain Eukaryota; kingdom Viridiplantae; phylum Streptophyta; class Magnoliopsida; order Solanales; family Solanaceae; genus Nicotiana; species Nicotiana benthamiana. The sequence continues at coordinate 88,537,751 of CM067335.1, forward strand.
TACCAGACATTAACAGTCTAGTAGAATTGTTTTAAAACTTTATGTTGTAAAAATCCTACTCGGTACTCTCCCTCTCTTATCTGTAAACTTATAACGTTACAGTGTCATAATTATGTACTAAGATTACCCCTTTTATACTTTTTTTTTAACTCCGTTCATCTCTTCTCTCCAATTCTTGATAGATTTAAATCTATTCTTAACTCTTTTTTCTTTAATGTGTTCAAAAAAATGTGGTTTGTTCATAAAGATACCAGACGATGTAGTTGAAGTAAATAAAGGAGTAAAGTTATTAAAACCTATTAAGATAGACCCAGAAGAATATGCGGGATTAGAATGGAACTTAGAAGATTTTTCAAAACCAAAAATATTCAAACCAGAATCTCACTTGATGTATACAAATTCTAAAGGAGAAACGTCAATTAGGTTTACTGATTATAATTATTTTACTCATAAAGATACAGATGATGAAGATGAAAATAAAGTTGAAGAAACTGAATGTATGAATGTTGAAATAACTCATGAAGAATTTGAAGTAGACATAGCATTAGAAGAAGCAAGGAAATTAGTTAGAGAAAACAAGAATAAGACTTTCCAATATAAAGGATGTAAACTAGGAAAATTAACCTTAAGAGATATAGAAGAACATTTTAGAAAATGCGAATAAAAACAGATAATTTAGAATATAGAAAAGAAAATAGATTACAAGAACAATCAGATAAATTTGATCAAATCCTTGAAGAAATGCAAGATAGTTATGAAACAGAAATAGATTCAGTAATTAGCTTAAAAGAATTAATGGAATCAGTTAGTTCTAACCCAAGCCCATTTCAGAGAACAACATATCAAAGTACGGTAGATACTAGTACGGAAAATGTACCTAGAAGAAGAGTATACAGAATAGACCAGGAAACAGAAATAGAAAATGTAAGACCATCAGGAAAAAGGATGCCAATAGAAGAACCTATAAGATTACAAGAAGGAGGAAGTAAAGGTAAAATATTAAATATAGCAGCCAATGATCCACAAATGTGGAACTCAGTAATAGACATATAGAAAGGAATAATGATAGCAGACTTTATAAAAACCTATAATGATACAGATGCAGAAATAATGTATAAATATATGGAAACTTTTCTAGGAGAATCGACAAAGGGTTTATGGGAAGCTTATAAATCCGAATTTCCTCAAGATTTCCAAAATTTAATAGCGATGGGTGCAAACCCTTATAGTTTTACAAATAAAATACATAGATTGATCACAGGAGAAGATCAAAATAGTGGATTAGTAGTACTACAAAAGAATGCTTTAATAAAATTAGAACAATTAAGTATAAGTAGTTGGTTCCATATAAAAAAGTTTTTAAATGATTATTTTTATTATTGTACTATTAGTGGAAATGCTTTTGATCAAGAATTAGGTAAAAAATTATTCAATAAATTACCAGGAGTCTTAGGAAGAGAAATAGAAGAAAGATGGTATAAAAGAGAAGGCGTAATGCAAAACCCAAATACAAAATGGTCTATAGGGCACAAAGTACAGCATATTATAGAAATATTACAAGAAAAATGTACAAACTTACAGATACAAAAACATCTAAAACAGAACAATATGAATTTATGTAAATCAACAGTATATACAACACAGAGTTATGACAAAAATGAATACAAAAAGAAGAAATATAAAATATATAAACCCCAATACAATAAAGAATACAATAGAAAAAATTATTATCTTAGAAAGTCATTAGCTAGAAAACCCTATTTAAATAGAAATAGGAATGTTAGAAAATATAGAACAGATAGAAACTATAAAAACAAACTAGAATGTTTGACTTGTGGTGGTGTAGAACATTTAGCCAACACTTGCCCAAAAAGAATTAATAGTAAAACAAGAAATTCACAGTTAATAGAAGATTTTCAAGAAACTCTAATAAATATGGATGAATACATGTCAGACAACGAAAGTATATATTCTATAGTAAGTGTAGGTATAGATGAAACTCAAATAGAAACTTCAGAATCAGAAGAAGAAGAATTAATAAATGAGATAGGACTAGAAAAACTAGACCTAGAAGAAAATAACATTGTAAATATATTAGAAGACTGTACCCATGAGTTTGAAATAAATAAAGAATTAGATAGCAATCAATGTTTTAAATGTAAATGGTATCCTAGTAGAAATAAAAGAGCTAAATGTAAATTATGCTATTTAGAAAGATGTATTTCATGTATACAAAAAGATTTTGAAATAAAAATAAATAAAGAAGAAATTTATCAAGAGACAAATAATTCTTTTATAAATTTAAGAATAATTACATTAGAAAAAAGAATACAAAAAATGGAAAAAGGAAAAGAAATATTAGAAGATATAAAAACTGAAGAAGATAGAGAACTAATGAGTATAGAAATGTGAAATGGGGCCCAATGAAGTACCCTACAAGGCTAGAAGACAAAGATTTCTAAAAACTTTTGAAGTCCACATTTCAGATCCGCTCAAAAAATCAGCTATAAAAGGAAGACCAAGGAGAAGGAAAGATCATCGAGAAAAAGCAGAAAAAAACCTCTGAAAAGCCTCAACCAACTTTCCAAAAATCCCAAAATCCTTTCCAAACCACTTTGTAAAATATTTCCGTTTAAGAATATCCTAGTAGTTATTCCTATAAGCTTGTAAAATAAATAAAGTTTGTATGCTTAAATGTTGATCGTTTTTAATCCAGAAGTTAAGTAAAACCTTTTCGGGTTTTCCGAAAGGGAAATCTCATCTCTTGTAAACATGTAAGTTACTTATGTTTATTTAAGTTATGTTCTAAGATATTACCCCTATGTCTTATTATGATTTGCTCTGGTTTTCTTTTATGCTTATGATATTTACTATGTATAGTTTTGTTATTCTGTAAATTATTAAAAACTACTCTTAGAATATGGTTATTTTTCCAATTTCTTAACAATTTTGATGGATTAACCTGTAAATTCCTAGGAAAAAACTGATTAAGATAAACCAAGTGGTATGTGTACTTAACCATGGCCAGGGTGAGGTTAAAGAAAAAAGAGTTAAGAATAGATTTAAATCTATTAAGAATTGGAGAGAAGAGATGAACGGAGTTAAAAAAAAGTATAAAAGGGGTAATCTTAGTACATAATTATGATTACACTGTAATGTTATAAGTTTATAGATAAGAGAGGGAGAGTACAGAGTAGGATATACAACATAAAGTTTTAAAACAATTCTACTACACTGTTAATCTCTGGTAATCGTAATAACTATACATATCCAGAAAGCTTTGCAAAAAGTCTTACCTTAAGCCTAGGAGAATTTATTTGGGACGTAGACACAGGATTTTATTCGATCGTAGACCACGCTATACACTTTATTTATATAACAGAAAATCATAGATTTTGTGCAGATTTATTTAATAAGCAGTTATATCTTATAATTAGAATAATAGATCTACATTTATCTAGTCTTTCACACTATTATTATTCAAGACAATAAGTTTATATATAGATATTACTATTTAAGACAGTAAGTTTTCAAATTCAAAGAATCTATATGTATTATATTGGTATCAGAGCAAGAAGATTTTCGGACCGCAGTTTTATGAAAAAATATTATTTCGCTAAATATTTAAGCTGTTACAATCATATAATCTATATAATTAAGGAAAATATAAAAATTCATATTGAATATAAAAAGACATTAAAACTATACCAACGTAATATTAGTACACCAGAACTAAGTGATTTTAATAGCTTCCTACTTTTTGAACTACAAAGAATTAATTTTGAAATAGAACATGAATTGATTTATCTTAGATTAATTAAGAACAAAGTAAAAATATTCCATAGGGTAATACATATGCTAAAACAACATCCGTTAACTAAAGTAATCAGGTGTCACTATTGGCTTTTAAGAAGAGATATAACGAGAAGGCAAGATCTAAAGAAAGAATTAAAAAAGGTTAATGCTCTATTAATATCTATTTTAGAATTAGCTAAACAAATAGAAGAATCAGAATTAAGATATAGTAGTGAACCAAGTTATATAGTAAAATGTATTATTAATCCAGAAACTATATTAGCTATATAGTGGGATATACAATATTACGAAGGTCAAATAGATTCATATTATCAAAGAATAAAATCCTATAAGTGATAGAAAAATTTGGATACCATTAGGATAAAACAAAATATCTAATTTAAAATATCTGGATTATTTAGACTTGAAAATTCATCCAGAAAAGAAATATAGAATATTAAAAGACAACAGAGTAATAAAGTGTAATTTTAGTAGTGGAGAGCATATATTACATACTGAAGATAAACAATATAATACTTTAATTGATTTAATAATAAACTTTGGAGAAAAAACTCAAGAAAATTATAAAAACATAATAAGAACATTAGAATTAGTAGAGGCTGGACACATCAAACAAAGAAAGACTATAGAAAAATTAGAAAAAATCTAGACTTTATAAAAGCACAAGAACTAGAAATCGACAGGAAAATACAACTTTTAAATAACAAATTTAATATAGAAAAAATACCTACTAAAAACGAAATAGAAAAGTTAATTAAGACTATTACAGAAAAGCCTAAAGAATTAGAAATACAAACAACTATATTAGAAGAAAAAATAACTGAACAAGTAGAAGTGATAAAAGGAGAGATAAGCACACTTAAAGAAAAGATAGACACAATAAAGGAAATCTCTCTTTCATTAGTGATATACAAATAGAATTAGACCCGATATATGAGAAGTGTTAAAATTAACAGGAAAAATTCAACCCAATCCAGAAGGACTAAGTAACTATCATCCTCAAAGTAAAGCTGATCAAATAATAATAAAACAGAATAATAGATTAATAATATTATTATTAGAGGTTAATAAAAAGCTAGATAAAATTATAAAAGAAAAAGAACTTAAGACTGAGATCCCAAAAGTAGACGATTTAATAGAACAATTAAAAAGAGTTGAAATAACACCACACAAAGAAAAAATAAAAGTAAGAAAGCCACAAAAATGGACTTTTTTTCAAGTGGGTCAAGAAGAACAAATCAAGAAAGATCAAGAATAAGTTTTTTAGAAAATAGAATAAGAAACAATATGTTAGCTAGAATTCTAACTAGAAAAAGACAAGAGGAAGATAAAAAATTAGAGGAAATAATAGATATAGATAAGGATATACAAATTTTTCAGCAAAATAAATTTTGATTATTAGATCCAAAAATATTATATAATACAGGATATTTCTCCACCAATTCTCAACTATATAGACATTATAGAGAAGAACAATTGTCAGCTATAGGAAGTAAAGTAGAGACATTAAACTTAATCAATCTAGAATCAGTAAAACAAATAAAAAATTATAAAAAGAATTTAATGCATATGGGATTAATACTAATTGGATTAAAAGGATTAACAAGAAAGAATTTAGGAACTAAAGTATTGATAGTAGTATATGATGACAGATGGTCAGATCAGAAGAAATCTATAATAGGCTTAGCAGAAGTAGATATGACAAATAATGAAGGAATATTTTATATTAGCCCAGAATTTATGATAAATCAAGCAGAATTTAGAAAAAATATAAAAATAGGAATACAGACTAAAGGGTATGAAGAAATGAATAATGGAAATAATATATTAATATGTGTAGGTTTTATAGGAAAAATGGCAACAAATAGCAATACAAAATTTAAAATTAAGGTAGACGATGTAGTTGAAGTAATGGGAAATAAAGGTATAAAGTTATTAAAACCTATTACGATAGACCCAGAAGAATATGCGGGATTAGAATGGAACTTAGAAGATTTTTCAAAATCAAAAATATTCAAACCAGAATCTCACTTGATGTATACAAATTCTAAAGGAGAAACGTCAATTAGGTTTACTGATTATAATTATTTTACTCATAAAGATACAGATGATGAAGATGAAATAAAGTTGAAGAAACTGAATGTATGAATGTTGAAATAACTCATGAAGAATTTGAAGTAGACATAGCATTAGAAGAAGCAAGGAAATTAGTTAGAGAAAACAAGAATAAGACTTTCCAATGTAAAGGATGTAAACTAGGAAAACTAACCTTAAGAGATGTAGAGGAACATTTTAGAAAATGCGAATTAAGAACAGATAATTTAGGATATAGAAAAGAAAATAGGTTACAAGAAAAATCGGATAAATTTGATCAAATCCTTGAAGAAATACAAGATAGTTATGAAAGAGAAATAGATTCAGTAATTTGCTTAAAAGAATTAATGGAATCAGTTAGTTATAGCCCAAGCCCATTTCAGAGTACAACATATCAAAGTACGGTAGATACTAGTACGGGAAATGTACCTAGAAGAAGAGTATACAGAATAGACCAGGAAATAGAAATAGAAAATGTAAGACCATCAGGAAAAAGGATGCCAATAGAAGAACCTATAAGATTACAAGAATGAGGAAGTAAAGGTAAGATATTAAATATAGCAGCCCATGATCCACAAATGTGGAACTCAGCAATAGACCTATGGAAAGGAATAGTGGTAGCAGACTTTATAAAAACCTATAATGATACAGATGCAGAAACAATGTATAAATATATGGAAACTTTTCTAGGAGAATCGACAAAGGGTTTATGGGAAGCTTATAAATCCGAATTTCCTCAAGATTTCCAAAATTTAATAGCGATGGGTGCAAACCCTTATAATTTTACAAATAAAATACATAGTCTGATCAAAGGAGAAGATTCAAATAGTGGATTAGTAGTACTACAAAAGAATGCTTTAATAAAATTAGAACAATTAAGTATAAGTAGTTGGTTCCATATAAAAAAGTTTTTAAATGGTTATTTTTATTATTGTACTATTAGTGAAAATGCTTTTGATCAAGAATTAGGTAAAAAAAAGTATTCAATAAATTACCAGGAGTCTTAGGAAGAGAAATAGAAGAAAGATGGTAAGAGAAGGCGTAATACAAAACCCAAATACAAAATGGTCTATAGGGCACAAAGTACAGCATATTATGGAAATATTACAAGAAAAATGTACAAACTTACAAATACAAAAACATCTTAGCAGAACAATATGAGTTTCTGTAAATCAACAGTATATACAACACTGAATTATGACAAAAATGAATACAAAAAGAAGAAATATTAAAGATATAAACCCCAATACAATAAAGAATACAATAGAAAAAATTATTATCTTAGAAAGTCATCAGCTAGAAAACCCTATTTAAATAGAAATAGGCGTGTTAGAAAATATAGAACAGATAGGAACTATAAAAACAAACTAGAATATTTGACTTGTGGTAGTGTAGAATATTTAGCCAACACTTGTCCAAAAAGAATTAATAGTAAAACAAGAAATTCACAGTTAACATAAGATTTTCAAGAAACTCTAATAAATGTGGATGAATACATGTCAGACAACGAGAGTTTATATTCTATAGTAAGTGTCGGTATAGATGAAACTCAAATAGAAACTTCAGAATCGGAAGTAATAAATGAGATAGGACTAGAAAAACTAGACCTAGAAGAAAATAACTTTGTAAATATATTAGAAGACTGTACCCATGAGTTCGAAAAAAATAAAGGATTAGATAGCAATTAATGTTTTTAAATGTAAATGAAATCCTAGTAGAAATAAAAGAGCTAAATGTAAATTATGCTATTTAGAAGGATGTATTTCATGTATACAAAAGATTTTGAAATAGAAATAAATAAAGAAAAAATTTATCAAGAGACAAATAATTCTTTTATAAATTTAAGAATAATTACATTAAAAAAATAGAATAAATGAATTAGAAAAAAGAATACAAAATGGAAAAAGGAAAAGAAAAATTAGAAGATATAAGAACTGAAGAAGATAGAGAACTAATGAGTATAGAAAATTATGATGCCATAAAATAACATACAAAGAAGATTTTCGGACCACAGTTTTATGAAAAAATATTATTTTGCTAAATATATAAGCTGTTACAATCATATAATCTATATAACCAAGGAAAATATAAAAATTCATATTGAATATAAAAAGACATTAGAACTATACCAACGTAATATTAGTACACCAGAAGTAAGTGATTTTAATAACTTTCTAATTTTTGAACTACAAAGAATTAATTTTGAAATAGAACATGAAATGATTTATTTAGATCAATTAAGAACAAAATAAAATATATTCCATTAGGGTAATACATATGCTAAAACAACATCCGTTAACTAAAGTAATCAGGTGTCAATATTGGCTTTTAAGAAGAGATAAAACGAGAAGGCAAGATCTAAAGAAGGAATTAAAAAAAGTTAATGCTCTATTAATGTATATTTTAGAATTTGCTAAACAAATAGAAGAATCAGAATTAAGATATAATAGTGAACCAAGTTATATAGTAAAGTGTATTATTAATCCAGAAACTATATTAGCTCTACAATGGGATATACAATATTACGAAGGTCAAATAGTTTCATATAATCAAAGAATAAAATTCTATAAGGATAGAAAAATTTGGATACCATTAGGATAAAACAAAACATCTAATTTAAAACATCTAGAATATTTAGACTTGAAAATCTATCCAGAAAAGAAATATAGAATATTAAAAGACAACATAGTAATAAAGTGTAATTTTAGTAGTGGAGAGCATATATTACATACTGAAGATAAACAATATAATACTTTAATTAATTTAATAATAAACTTTGGAGAAAAAATTCAAGAAAATAATAAAAACACAATAAGAACATTAGAATTGGTAGAGGCCGGACACATCAAACAAAGAAAGACAATAGAAAAATTAGAAAAAATCTACACTTTATAAAAGCACTCGAAATCGACAGGAAAATACAACTTTTAAATAACAAATTTAATATAGAAAAAATACCTTCTAAAAACGAAATAGAAAAGCTAATTAAGTCTATTACAGAAAAGCCTAAAGAATTAAAAATACAAACAACTAGATTAGTAGAAAAAATAACTGAACATGTAGAAGGGTTAAAAGGAGAGATAAGCGCACTTAAAGAAAAGATAGACACAATAAAGGAAATCTCTCTTTCATGAGTGATATACAAATAGAATTAGACCCGTTATCTGAGAAGTGTTAAAATTAACAGCAAAAATTCAACCCAATCCAGAAGGACTAAGTAACTATCCTCCTCAAAGTAAAGCTGATCAAATAATACTAAAACAGAATAATACATTAATAATATTATTATTAGAGATTAATAAAAAGCTAGATAAAATTATAAAAGAAAAAGAACTTAAGACTGAGATCCCAAAGGTAGACAATTTAATAGAACAATTAAAAAGAGTTGAAATAACACCACAAAAAGAAAAAATAGAAGTAAGAAAGCCACAAAAATGGACTTTTTTCCAAGTGGGTCAAGAAGAACAAATCAAGAAAGATCAAGAATAAGTTTTTCAGAAAATAGAATAGGAAACAACATGTTAGCTAGAATTCAAGAGGAAGATAAAAAATTAGAGGAAATAATAGATATAGATAAGGATATACAAATTTTTCAGCAAAATAAATTTTGATTATTAGATCCAAAAATATTATATAATACAGGATATTTCTCCACCAATTCTCAACTATATAGACATTATAGAGAAGAACAATTGTCAGCTATAGGAAGTAAAGTAGAGACATTAAACTTAATCAATCTAGAATCAGTAAAACAAATAAAAAATTATAAAAGGAATTTAATGCATATGGGATTAACACTAATTGGATTAAAAGGATTAACAAGAAAGAATTTAGGAACTAAAGTATTGATAGTAGTATATGATGACAGATGGTCAGATCAGAAGAAATCTATAATAGGCTTAACAAAAGTAGATATGACAAATAATGGAGGAATATTTTATATTAGCCCAGACTATATGATAAATCTAGCAGAATTTGGAAAAAATATAAAAATAGGAATACAGACTAAAGGGTATGAAGAAATGAATAATGGAAATAATCTATTAAAATGTGTAGGTTTAATAGGAAAAATAGCAACAAATAGAAATACAAAATTTAAAATTAAGGTAGACGATGTAGTTGAAGTAATGAGAAATAAAGGTATAAAGTTATTAAAACCTATTAAGATAGACCCTGAAGAAAATGCGGGATTAGAATGGAACTTAGAAGATTTTTCAAAACCAAAAATATTCAAACCAGAATCTCACTTGATGTATACAAATTCTAAAGGAGAAACGTCAATTAGGTTTACTGATTATAATTATTTTACTCATAAAGATACAGATGATGAAGATGAAAATAAAGTTGAAGAAACTGAATGTATGAATGTTGAAATAACTCATGAAGAATTTGAAGTAGACATAGCATTAGAAGAAGCAAGGAAATTAGTTAGAGAAAACAAGAATAAGACTTTCCAATGTAAAGGATGTAAACTAGGAAAATTAACCTTAAGAGATGTAGAAGAACATTTTAGAAAATGCGAATTAAGAACAGATAATTTAGGATATAGAAAAGAAAATAGGTTACAAGAAAAATCGGATAAATTTGATCAAATCCTTGAAGAAATACAAGATAGTTATGAAAGATAAATAGATTCAGTAAATAGCTTAAAAGAATTAATGGAATCAGTTAGTTCTAACCCAAGCCCATTTCAGAGAACAACATATCAAAGTACGGTAGATACTAGTACGTGAAATGTACCTAGAAGAAGAGTATACAGAATAGACCAGGAAACAGAAATAGAAAATGTAAGACCATCAGGAAAAAGGATGCCAATAGAAGAACCTATAAGATTACAAGAAGGTGGAAATAAAGGTAAAATATTAAATATAGCAGCCCATGATCCACAAATGTGGAACTCAGTAATAGACTTATGGAAAGGAATAGTGGTAGCAGACTTTATAAAAACCTATAATGATACAGATGCAGAAATAATGTATAAATATATGGAAACTTTTCTAGGAGAATCGACAAAGGGTTTATAGGAAGCTTATAAATCCGAATTTCCTCAAGATTTCCAAAATTTAATAGCGATGGGTGCAAACCCTTATAATTTTACAAATAAAATACATAGTATGATCACAGGAGAAGATCCAAATAGAGGATTAGTAGTAAACAAAAGAATGCTTTAATAAAATTAGAACAATTAAGTATAAGTAGTTTATTCCATATAAAAAAGTTTTTAAATGATTATTTTTATTATTGTTCTATTAGTGAAAATGCTTTTGATCAAGAATTAGGTAAAAAAATTATTCAATAAATTATTAGGAGTCTTAGGAAGAGAAATAGAAGAAAGATGGTATAAAAGAAAAGGCGTAAAAACCCAAATACAAAATGGTCTATAGGGCACAAAGTACAGCATATTATGGAAATATTACAAGAAAAATGTACAAACTTACAAATACAAAAACATCTAAAACAGAACAATATGAGTTTCTGTAAATCAACAGTATATACAACACTTAATTTTGACAAAAATGAATACAAAAAGAAGAAATATATAAGATATAAACCCCAATACAATAAAGAATACAATAGAAAAAATTATTATCTTAGAAAGTCATCAGCTAGAAAACCCTATTTAAATAGAAATAGGCATGTTAGAAAATATAGAACAGATAGGAACTATAAAAACAAACTAGAATGTTTGACTTGTGGTAGTGTAGAACATTTAGCCAACACTTGCCCAAAAAGAATTAATCGTAAAACAAAAAATTCACAGTTAATAGAAGATTTTTAAGAAACTGTTAAATGTGGATGAATACATATCAGACAACGAGAGTATATATTCTATAGTATGTGTAGGTATAGATGAAACTCAAATAGAAACTTCAGAATCGGAAGAAGAAGATTTAACAAATGAGATAGGACTAGAAAAACTAGACCTAGAAGAAAATAACTTTGTAAATACATTAGAAGAATGTACCCATGAGTTTGAAATAAATAAAGGATTAGATAGCAATCAATGTTTTAAATGTAAATGGTATCCTAGTCGAAATAAAAGAGCTAAATGTAAATTATGCTATTTAGAAGGATGTATTTCATGTATACAAAAAGATTTTGAAATAAAAATAATCAAAGAAAAAATTTAGCAAGAGACAATAATTCTTTTATAAATTTGAAAATAATTACATTAGAAAATAGAATAAAAGAATTAGAAAAAAAAAAGAATGCAAAAAATGGAAAAAGGAAAAGAAAAATTAGAAGATATAAGAACTGAAGAAGATAGAGAACTATTGAGTATAGAAAATTATGATGCCTTAATATGTAATGAGGATAAAAAATTATCTACGATAAAATTTTTAGCAAGGATTAAAATAGAAGATTACGAAATAGAAACATTAGCTCTAGTAGACTCGGGATGTATAAGATGTATATTAAATAAGAGGATAGTTCCACCTAATTTAATAAAAATATTAGACAAACCAGTAGCAGCCATGCAAATGGATGGAACCCATAATATCTATAAACATTATATAGATAAATCACATATTAGTTTTGTAAATACATGTTTAGATTTTTATAAACCTAGTTATAAGGTAGATAAAATTTGGGTAAGAGATTTAAATAGAAATGTAGATTTTGTCTTAGGTTTGAGTTTTATATTACATAAAAATGGTAGTTGTTTGCTTAGTAGAGATGGGGTAATATTTGTTTAAAAATATTACACAAACACCAGTACAAACAATAGAAACCGCAACTAGGATAAGGACAAGATTAAATGAAAATCAGATAGACCTGCAAGAAAACGAGAAAGAATGTTGTAAAAAATGCAAAGATAATAAAACATGTTGTAGGGCTCTAATATTAGAAGAAAATGAAGATAGAGATATAATAGAAAATGATTATATATTAATAGACATTGAAACAGAATTATACAATTTTAAAACAGGATTACAAAGAATTGGAATAATAAAGAATGAAAAAGATCTAGAAAATATAATAAAATTTTTAGATGAGATAGAAATAATCGGAGAAAAACCAGTAAAGCACTGAAAAAACAATAAAGTAATGTGTAAGTTAGACATAATATTAAAAGGGCTTCAATAGAAACTACAAATGAAGACCTTAAAGACTTTAAAACTCAAATTAAAGAACTTATGGACTTAGGTGTAATAAGGAGATCTACTTCTAAACATAGGTCAGCAGCTTTTATGGTTAGAAATCTCACTGAAATAGTAAGGGGAAAAGCGAGAATGGTAATAACTTATAAAAGACTTAACGATAACACCAAAACAGATGGATATAAGCTACCTGATAAAATGGAATTAATAAATAGGATACAAGAAAAAAAGATATTTAGTAAATTTGATTGTAAATCAGGATATTGGCAAGTAAAAATACATGAAGGCAGTATCGAGTGGACATCATTTACTTGTCCAGAAGGGCATCTTGAATGGTTAGTCATGCCGTTCGGATTAAAAACAGCTCCACCAATTTTTCAGAGAAAAATGGATAATATATTTGGGGAATATAAAATATTTTTGTTAGTATATGTAGATGATATATTAGTATTCAGTAAAGATATTAAAGAACATTTAGGACATTTACAACGAGTATTTAGATTATTTGTAGATAATGGAATAATTATCAGTAAAAAGAAAATGGAATTATGTAAAAATTATATAAACTTTTTAGGAGTAGTTTTAGGAGATGTGAAGATTAAGCTACAACCCCATATAGCTAAAAAAGCTTTAGAAATGCCAGATAAACTAGACAATATTAAAGAATTACAAAAGTTTCTTGGAATAGTAAATTATGCAAGAAATTTTATAAAATATTTCGGAAAAATAGCAGGACCATCATACGCTAAGACAGGATCTACGGGGCAAAAACATTTTAATACAGAAGATATGAAATTAGTACAAAAAATTAAAGAAAAAATAAAGAATATTCCTGATCTAACTGTGCCATTAGAAACTGACTATTTAATTAAAGAAACAGATGGAAGTTTTGAAGGATGGGGAGCAGTTTTAAAAGCAAAACCGAATAAATATAGTAATAAGAATACAGAAAAAATATGTGCATACCAAAGTGGAAAATATAAAGAGAAAGGAAATATGAGTAGTATAGACGCAGAAATCCTAGCTGTAATATACGGATTAAATAGTTTTAAACTATACATATTAAACAAACAAGAAGTAACAATTAGAACTGATTGTGAAGCTATTGTCAAATTCCACCAAAAGATAAATTCAAAAAATAGTAGTAGAAGGAAATGGTTAAATTTTATTGATACAATATCAATATATAATTTAGTTTTTGAACATATTAAAGGAAAATATAATAATTTAGCAGACACTTTAAGTAGGCTAAAAATTATTATCAATTAATAAGAATATTTTTTATGTACAGGATGAGACCAACAATTCCAAAGACTGAAGACAAGGGAAAAGGCGTTCAAGCCTCACCCTCAGACAGATACTCGCAGACAATATTAGGTAATATTCATTTTAAGCCACAAACCATCACAGAACAAAATAATTTAGAAAGAATAAATTTTGGGAAGCATAATTTAATATTCTTTCCACCATCGAATATTTCATTTAGAGTTTTACCAGAATGTGTGATAGATAGACCCCAGAGATGCTGAATTGATAACTTATGGATAGCATATAATAAGAAAGACACTAAATATGTTATAGCAGCTCTTAATGCCTTGGGTCAATATTTTACAGACAAAAATCAAGAAAAGAAGTTTAAATACTACGTAGTCGTACACGGTAAGACAAATGGTATTTTTCAAACATGGATAGAAGTATTAGACTCTATTAAAGACATACAAAAACCACTTTTTAAGGGTTTTAATGATTTTACTAAAGCACTAGATTATGCAAGAGGAATACTAGGACCAAATTACTATATTTCCCCAGCACTCAGACAAAACCCAGAAAAGATCCAATACAAAATCCAAAAAGACACAGAAAAAATAATATGTTGTGACCACTACTCATCCATGACCGAAGCTTTCAGAAGATTGAACCTGAAGAATGAAAGCTTAGAGAAGGAAGAAATCAGACTTATGGAGCAGGTAAAAGTTTTAGAACAAAAGGTGCATGCGTTAGCGCAATCTCAGACTCAAGTTGTTTTGCAACAAGATACGAGTTCTCCATCTCAAGAAAAAATGGATGAGAAGGGTGTGCGTTCCCCAATGAATGCAGAAAAATTCACTGTATCGGATGATGATACAGCTAGTCCGGTTCAAATGTTGACCGGTAAAGACAAATCAAATCTGTTTATGGCTGTCACTTTGCCAAAAAGTGAAGACGAAGGTTCATTAAGACGAAGATTGCCCAGAACGTTAACACATGGAGACATACTAAAGAAAAAGAGTATAATTGCTAAAAAGAAAAAAAATGAGAAAATAGAAGATATAATTAAACAGACATTAGAGAACTTCTTTCAGCAAAAAGAAAATCAAGACAAGTATATGATAAAAAATCCAAGTCCCAGTCCAGAGAAGTCAAGGTCCAGTCCAGAAAGGTCTCAAAGCTCAGGAAGAGATGATAATGAAGACAAGCTAAATTATCAATATTCTCAAGATCCATATGAAGACTACGATTCGGGAATGAGTTTTGATTCAATAGCACTTCATAATTTAGACACATAAAAATTATTATATTTCGGAAATAATAAATCAAGGAAAAGATAAAGAAACAGTAATAGAGGAGACAACAAGTAGGGACCAGATGTGATAGATGTGACATAAATACAAATGAATGAGAAAAACGTGGACGACATAAAATGGAATCTCTGTACAAGCCATGTGAAGATGGGGCCCAATGAAGTACCCTACAAGGCTAGAAGACAAAAATTTCTAAAAACTTTTGAAGTCCACATTTCAGATCCGCTCAAAAAATTAGCTATAAAAGGAAGACCAAGGAGAAGGAAAGATCAACGAGAAAAAGCAGAAAAAAACCTCTGAAAAGCCTCAACCAACTTTCCAAAAATCCCAAAATCCTTTCCAAACCACTTGTAAAATATTTCCCCTTTATGAATATCCTAGTAGTTATTCCTCTAAGCTTGTAAAATAAATAAAGTTTGTATGCTTATGTGTTGATCGTTTTTAATTCAGAAGTTCAGCAAAACCTTTTCGGGTTTCCCGAAAGGGAAATCCCATCTCTTGTAAACATGTAAGTTACTTATGTTTATCTAAGTTATGTTCTAAGATATTTCCCCTATGTCTTATTATGATTTGCTCAGATTTTCTTTTATGCTTATGATATTTACTATGTATAGTTTTGTTATTCTGTAAATTATTAAAAACTACTCTTAGTATATGGTTATCTTTCCAATTTCTTAACAATTTTGATGGATTAACCTGTAAATTCCTAGAAAAAACTGGTTAAGATAAACCAAGTGGTATGTGTACTTAACCATGGCCGGGGTGAGGTTAAAGAAAAAAGAGTTAAGAATAGATTTAAATCTATCAAGAATTGGAGAGAAGAGATGAACGGAGTTAAAAAAAAAAGTATAAAATGGTAATCTTAGTACATAATTATGATTACACTGTAACGTTATAAGTTTACAGATAAGAGAGGGAGAGTACCGAGTAGGATTTTTACAACATAAAGTTTTAAAACAATTCTACTACACTGTTAATGTCTGGTAATCGTAATAACTATACATATTCAGAAAGTTTTGCAGAAAGTCTTATTTTAAGCCTAAGAGAATTTATTTGGGACGTAGACACAGGATTTTATTCGATCGTAGACCACGCTATACACTTTATTTATATAAAAGAAAATCATAGATTTTGTGTAGATTTATTTAATAAACAGTTATATCTTATAATCAGAATACTAGATCTACATATATCTAGTCTTTCACACTATTATTATTCAAGACAATAAGTTTATATATAGATATTACTATTTAAGACAGTAAATTTTAAAATTCAAACACAGTAAATTTTAAAATTCAAAGACAGTAAATTTTAAAAATTTATAATCTATCTGTAATATATATATATATATATATATATATATATATATATATATATATATATATATATATATATATATATATATATATATATATATATATATATATATGTATAACAACACAATAAAACTTTAAAGCATGTTATAATCATTTCGATAAATGATCTCTAATCAATTACATTGGTACCAAATAATTGACTAAAGATCTCCATATTGTTCCAGGATTAAAATCAATATTGCAATTTTCTACCCGACTTCCTCTAGCAAACCACAAGAAAGAGAAGGAAAAAAGGGATATTGAGCTATGGTTAGATGTGAAGCAGGAAGCAAATGCTGTTGACCTACGATATTTGCTTATACTACAAGCATTTATTGTGACATATTTGTTCAACACTACTCCCTACGGTCCAAAATAAGTAATTTTTGAATATTTTCATATAAATTAAGAAATTCACATTTAGCATTGATTAATAATGTAATTGACAATATTAATATTTACTATCTCACATAAACACTCCTAACACATATTCCAACACTATTTACTCCAAGGACAATGTTGGAAAAAAATAATTAATTCATTCTTGAAATATGAAAAAACACTTATTTTGGACCATAAAAAAAGGCCAAAAAATTACTTATTTTGGATCGGAGGGAGTAAGATGTTCGTTCGACTAATGGTTAATTAATGAGATTGAAAATTTTAAAACAATACTCCCTACTATCCACTTTAATTAATTTTTTTGATATTTTCACGCGTAATAAGAAATTCACATTTTATCATTAATTAATATTAAAATTGATTATATTAATCTTACCTTGCTCATTGGAACTATAACAAATACTCGTATGCTCTTAATATAAAGGAGCCCATCTTTTGACATTAATTAATAATAAAATTGATTATATTAACCTTCATCATCTCTTTATTTGTTCATTGAAAATATAACATATACTCCGGGATAGAAAAAAAAAATAGTTAGATGAGGTAAGCCCATTTAGTTTTGCAATAATCATGAAGTTGCATTGGTTGGACCAGTAGACTTATAGAGCAATCACAGAGAATGATGCCATGATGGCCTATGTAGCGTTGAAATAAAGAGTAAATACAATTGACTTTTTACAATTTTGCGTGCTGACTTAATCCCTACTCAAAGACACCGACATTAATATGTACTAATGTAATTGAGTGTCAACTGTTGACGCATCTTTGAAATAGGCTTTAAGCTTATAGTAATAGACATTTCAATTAGGCTTATTTTAATTAAGATTAAGATCTTAGCCTTCACTTTTTCTCAAGAGGCAGGCAAAGAAGACATGATATCCTCAACTTAGAAAAATAAATTCGGAGATTCGATTCCAGGACAAAAATTAGTATACAAATTAATGAAGAAATAGAGGTGTACATGGTATGAAGATGCTAGTTGAAATATCAAATTAAAGCCCAATATATATTGGACGGTGGACGTTATTATATTATTCACCATAAAAGTCGCATAAAAAGAATAGGTCAAAAACAGGCCTGACTCAGACTACTAATGACCTATGCTCGCATCCTAATAATTTCAGTAAATACAAGTCAACCTGCTCTTACCCTAGGTTGTCTTTAACATATGTCTATGTTCTTGTTCATAGCAAACTCACTGGCGCACTTGTGCCCAAAGCACCGGTCTTTTTTAATCGCATAGGACAGCCTGATATACGAAACATCTCATATATTGAACCCCTGATCTAGCTATAGGTTATACGTCCTTTCATCAAATTTAATCATATGGTGAAACAAAATTGTGACTCTTGGATTGTGGTCATGATAGTTCAACAGTTGTGTTACACATTGGATCGGAAGAGTAGCATCAGCATATTCAAACCATCTCAAGCTCAATAGCCAACGAGGCTTTAATGTTAATTATACAGTAGCATACTCCTTGCGCACTAATTAGTTTACTCAGTTTTTAATTTTACTTCCCGTGCACCTGGAGATGTCTAAAACAAAATTACCCATGTCTATCTAACACTAAGCATCACTCGCGCATTCACAATGCTACGGCAAACTCGTAGTCTAGCAGCATCGCAATTAATCTGACTCAATATCTAATTCATTTGCACCAAACTCATATTGTATACGGCAGAAATTAACGGCTCGATTTCACGAGCATCACCATCTCGATCGATTCCGAAAATTCTCGACAATTCAAATTCGGAACAGTATAAGTAATGAAGGCGAATTACCGGTCTTGGCGGATCAAGGCGGAGTTCTCAAATTGGACTGGTCCAAAAGGCGAATTTATGAGCGTTATTGTGTTAAAACAAAAATCAGAAAAATAAAGAAATGCATAAAATAGTAACGAATCAGAAATGCTCTCCGAATCTGACTGTCGCGGTAGAAACGCGGCCAGCGAGGCTCTCTGAACTTTCAGCAGGGTTCCGACGTATTTTCAGCAGTGATTTGGTATTTAATTAATTATTAAATAATTAAATAATTTTATCCAAAAATAATCTTATCGATCATTATCCAAATCCAAATCCAAAGCCGAATCGAGTGAGCGACGACGACGGCGCGAGGGTTCATTCTCTTCAACTCTTTTTAAGAGTTTTAAGAAGTGATTCTATATATAAGCACACAAATATGGTTGTCCCTCATTGGAAGTGATTCTATATATAAGCACACAAATATGGTTGTCCCTCACCAATGAGGGACAAAGTGCAAGACAAAAGTTCACTTCTTCAAATTTTTATTTTTCCTCATTTTATTTCCCTCCATTTCCAGTTCACAATTCTTCTACTTTAAAGCCCAATGGTTTAAAGTCTCCAACAATCCCCCACATGAATGGGAATGGCTGTATCAGGAAAGATCATAAATGCAAGCTATGTGATTTTGCAAGTAAGGATTAATTGCATCTGGATAAGTAGGTTTCCCTTTGAACTTTCCATAGTGAACATACGTCGGATGTACTTGGTCAATCGGTAGATTTGATATCTTTGAACCGTCGAACTTTAGTGTATACCTAGACAACCATATGTTTGTCACGACCCAATCTCCATACCCGGTCGTGATGGCGCCTCTCGTGAAGACGAGGCCAGCCCCATTTCGTTTCTTTAACACTTAATAAACATAAATAGATAGGAAAATGCAACTCAAAGAATATTAATTATCAATATTATAGCCTAACTCAGCCAGACCGGGATGTCATAAGTCAAGAGTATCTAGGAGGGTCTTTATTACAAATTTAAAGGCTATAATACATAAAGTAAAATCTGGAAATCAAGAAGAAGGAGAATCTCGGTGCTGCGAAGCTGGCGGTCACCCTGCTTAGCTACGATAGAAATACCTTCAATCCGCTACTAACCGTTACCGGGCGAATAGTACATGCAACTGTACGCAAGGTGCAGGGAGTAAAGTGAGTACTTCCAACTCAGTGGTAATAAGAGCGAATAATATCTGAGCGATAAGAAAACACGTATGAGAACTCCAAAATGCTATAGCAGATAGTACAACCCCATAGTTTCACAAAAAAAATAGTAAAACCGTAATACCTAGAAAATCCTTTAGAAAATCTCAAGCTCAGTTAAAAATTCATTTTTTTTTTGCAAATACGCCTTTTCAACAGTTGCGAAAATAATTTTCAACAAGCAGGGAATAATCAGAAATCTGCCCCTCGGTCTCAATATCAACCTTTTCAGTACAATATCCCCTGCGGGCTCAGCACTCCTTAACATATAACACCAGGGTATCTGGGAAACAAGGCAAGTAATAGCATGTATGCCAATGATATGTCAGTGCCAAAAATCATGTCACGTAGTACAAACAGGAGTGAATGCAAGAATGCAATGCAATGCACATGATCGTTGCGGTGCGCAGCCGGATCCATTTGGATACCTAGCGCTCACTGGGGTGTGTACAGATTTTGGAGGGGATCCTATTGCCCAAACGCTATAATATTACGGTGTGCAGTCCGATCCATATAATATACTACTGCGACGTGCAGTCCGATTCATTTAATATATTACTGCGGCATGCAGTCCAACCCATGCATGTATATGTATGTACTGCTGCAACGTGAAGCCCGACCCATATCTCTGTTCTGAAATGCACACATAACACTGTTGTGGTGCGCAACCCAATCTATGCTCAAGCCAGAAATGCACATAAGCCCCTTGGGCAATAGTAAAATAGAAACATCAGTAAAATATCATTTAAGTTTTTAAATCTTAGAAAAATGGCTGAGTTTGCAAAACAGTATTTAGAACCTTGGACTGAGGTCAAATAATATGCAACGTGATACAAAACAGTTATATCAATCCCTGAAGGATTCAAATAATCGGCATGAAGCCCAAAACATGGCGATCATCCCAAATTATGATAGCATCAAGTAGTTTTCAGTCAATCACGCAGTAAAATCAATAACCGGGATAGACCAAGTCATAATACCCAATGGTGCTCTACCCCACGCACATACCTGGCATGTAAGTCACCACAATACAGCACTATGATATGCAAATCCGGGATTTCAAACCCTCAAGATATCATTCACAAGTATTACTCACCTCGAACCGGCAAAATCTCTAGCCCGCGATGCCTTTGCTCCTCAGCTTGGCCTCCATGTGCGTCGAATCTATCCAAATTTAGAGCGAATACACCATAATATGCTAAGGGAATATAATCCAATCAAAAGACTCGAAAAATATCGACATTCACAAAATTTGCAAAACCCGAGCCTCAGGACCACATCTCGAAATCCAAAAATTTTTACATCATAACGATCCTTATCTCGCCAAGAGTCTATACATACCAAATTCACAAAAATCGGAGTTCATTTGGCCCCTCAAATCACCATTTTGGAATCTCAATCTCAAGCCATATTTTCATGGATTTCTAGGATGATTCTTCAATAAAATCATGTATTTATCTCATAAAAATTACCTCCTATCAATATCACTTGAAACTCCCTTCAATCCCCGTCCAAAAGCTCTCCAAAATGACCAAAAATGGTGGAAAATGAATTGGGTTCACGACTGAAATGTTTTTAACATTCTGTCCAGTTATTGTAGCTCCTTCTATGCGATCACAACAGTCCCTATGCGATCGCATAGAACAAATTTTCTGCCCTCCAATTTAACCCTATGCGATCACATAACACAACTTTCCAGGTCCCCAAATTACTATATGCGATCACAACAGGCAGAGCATTGTCCAATAACACTGTGCGATCGCAACACTAACAATGCGATCGCACAGCACAACCAAGAAGCCCCCATAATTCCTTCTATACGATCGCATGAAACCCTATGCGATCGCATAGAACAAAAGTTCTCTGTTATTTTTCTGCTGCATTTTTCAACTCCAAAATTCCCGTTAGCCGTCCGAAATCACCCCGAGGCACCGGGGACCTCAACCAAAAGAACAGATATATTATATCACCTTATTCAAACTTTCTCGAATCATAAAAAGACTGTTATTAACATCAAAATCCTCAAATATCATCAGATATAGGCCTAAGTTTTCCCTAAACTTTCGAAACTCACATTCAATCAAAAACTCAACCAAATGACGCCCGAATGACCTAAAAATTTATAGACATATCAAAAATCACCTAACAAAGCTACCGAAACTCTTGGAATTCCATTTCGACCATCGGATCAAAATCTCGCCTATCAACCAAGATTCGCCAAAATTCAAACTTCACCAAAATAGGCTAATTTCTTCACCGGACCTCCACAATTAATTCTGATTATGCTCCTAAGACTTAAATCATCTCCCAAAACTAAACGAATAATCTGAATTTAATTTCGAGCCTTCCAGCTCACAAGTCAATATCCGGTTGACTTTTTCAAACCAATTCTTCCTTATTGTCTCTTTTCTTACCAAACATTATCCAAATCACTTCAAATTCACCAAACACATATACAGAAACATGAGGAAGCATAAAACAGGGAAAATGGTACGGAAACGCATGAGACAATGGGTCGGGTTGTCACAATGTCACACAACCAACCCTTAACCGTCTTTGGTTCTTATTGTTGTGTTCGTTTTAGCCATGAGCACCGCCTTATTTTATAAGTGCATAGAGAATTGGCCTTACAGAATTCTCATTGAAGCGGCTTCCACTTTGCACTTACATAGGTGATTCCTAAACGTGTAATCCTTTCAATTGACACTATTTGATAAATACCTCATCAAACTTAGGTAATCATTAAAGAACATGTAAAGTTCTATCATTGTTACTGAACATTGTCTTCATCATGACAATGGACCAAAGTTTTTTTTTATTTTGACAATGTTAAACCGGTCAATCATAACTTTGTTTGAGTTCCTTGAACCTAGATCTCGGAACAACAAAAATTCTAGGTAGAGTTACCGCCATGTTGACTTGTCCTCGGCCATAGTCCCATTCCCTTAGATTATTTCTCAACTCCCTCTCTAGTTAAGCCTTTTATAAGCGGATCAGCAACATTATCCTTTGATCTTACATAATCAATAGTGATAATTCCACTAGAAAGTAGTTGTCTAACAGTATTATGTCTTCGTCTTATATGACGAGACTTTCTGTTATACATAACGCTCCCTGCCCGTCCTATTGCAGCCTAAATATCGCAATTTATGCAAATAGGAGCCAAAGTTTTGGCCAGAACGGAATGTCTTCTAAAATTCCGAATCCATTCACCTTCTTCGCCAGCTTTATCCAATGCTATAAACTCTAATTCCATTGTAGAGCGAGCAATACATGTCTGTTTGGAAGACTTTCAAGATACTGCTCATCCGCCAACAGTAAACACATATCCACTTGTGGACTTTGTTTCTGTTGAGCCCAATATCCAATTTGCATCACTATATCCTTCGATGACTGCATGATATTTATTGTAGTGCAATGCATAGTTTTGGGTATACTCCAAGTATCCAAGAACTCATTTCATTGCCACCCAGTGATGTTTGTTGGGATTACTTGTGAATCGACTAAGTTTACTTATTGCACAAGCTATATCAGGACGTGTACAGTTCATGGTGTATATTAAGCTTCCCAACACACGAGCATACTCGAATTGAGACGTACTTTCACCTTTATTCTTCATAAGATGATGGTTTAAGTCAATTGGAGTCCTTGCACTTCTAAATTCCAAGTGTTTGAATTTTTCAAGTACCATTTTCACGTAATGTGATTGAGACAAAGCTAGACCTTGAGGAGCCCTCTGGATTTTAATTCCTAGAATTACATCGGCAACTCCCAAGTCTTTCATATCAAATTTACTAGCAAACATACGTTTAGTAGATTGAATGTCGGCAATGTCTTTGCTCATTATTAGCAAATAATCAATATATAAGCACACAATGACAACATGATTTTGAACGTTCTTAATGTAAACACATTTATCACATTCATTAATCTTAAAACTATTTGACAACATTGTTTGGTCAAATTTCGCATGCCATTGTTTGGGTGCTTGTTTTTTTTCATAAAGAGACTTAACAAGTCTACACACCTTCAGGTTGGTTCATGTAAATTTCTTCCTCAAGATCATCAGAAGGCTGTTTTTTTACATCCATTTGATGGATTTTAAGATCATACAAGGCGTCTAACACAATTAGAATCCAAATGGATGTAATTCTCGTTACCGGCGAGTATGTGTCAAAATAGTAAAGACCTTCTCGTTGTCTAAATCATTTGACAACAAGTCTTGCCTTGTATTTGTCAATAGTACCATCATCTTTCATTTTCTTCTTGAAAGAATTCATTTATAACCCAATGTTTTGTTACCTGGAGGAGATATACCAATTCCCAAGTATGGTTGCTCAATATGGATTCTATTTCACTATTGACAACTTCTTTCCAATATTATGCATCTGAGGAAGACATTGCTTCCTTGAAGGTACGAGGTTCATTTTCTAACAGAAAAGTCAGGAAATCTGGATCAAATAAAGTAGATATCCTTTGATGTTTACTTCTTCTCGAATCTTCCTCATTAGGCATACCATCTGTTGTGTCCTCCTGAGGTAGATTTGACTTTTGGTAGGTCACTTCACTTTCCTTTTTATACGAAAAAATGGTTTCAAAGAATTCAACATTATCTGATTCTATTATCGTATTACTGTGAATCTCAAGATTTTCTGATTTATGAACCAGAAAACAATATGCCTTGCTATTGGTTACATATCCAATAAACACACAATCAATCGTTTTTGAACCTATCTTAACCCTTTTAGGTTTAGGCACTTGTACCTTAACTAAACACCCCCACACTTTGAAGTATTTCAAGCTAGACTTCCTTCCTTTCCACTTCTCATCAGAATGGACTGTGTTTTACTATATGGTACACGGTTGATTATTCGGTTAGCTGTAAGTATAGCTTCTCCCCACAAGTTTTGTGGTAAACGGAACTTATTAGCAATGCATTCATCATCTCATTCAACGTTCGATTCTTCCTCTCCGCAATTCCATTAGATTGTGGAGAGTAAGGGGCAATTGTTTGGTGAATAATGCCATTTTACAAACATATTACCGCAAAAGGAGATTCATATTCACCACTCCTGTCATTTCTTATCATTTTGATCTTTTTGTTTAGTTGTGTTTCAACTTCATTCTTGTATTGCTTGAAAGCATCAATTTACTCATCTTTATTATTAAGTAAATAAACATAGCAGTATCTCGTGTTATCGTCAATAAAAGTAATAAAATACTTTTTCCCACCGCAAGAGAGTGTTGACTTTATGTCACAAATATCTATGTGAATTAAGTTTAAAGGGTTTGAATTTCTTTTAACGGACTTATAAGGATGCTTTGCATGCTTCGATTCCACACATATTTGATATTTGGAATTAATGCAATCAAATTTTGGCAATACTTATAGATTTATCATCTTTCTCTATGTTTTGAAGTTCACGTGACCTAAACGTGAATGCCATAAAGTGTTTGAATCAAGCAAGTAGGAAGAAGCATTTACCTTATTGATAGGAACTGCTATTACATTTAGCTTAAAAAGGCCCTCATTTAGGTAACCTTTTCCTACATACAAATCGTTCTTACTTAGTACAACACTATTATAAACAAAAATACATTTGAATCCCTTCTTGACAAGAAGTAAAGTAGACACAAGATTCTTGCAAATTTCTAGAACATGGAGGACTTGGTTTAGAGTCACTATTTTTCCCAATGTCATCTTCAATGCAATCTTGCCAACTCCTTCAATTTTGGATGTAGATGAATTTCCCATGAAGATTGTCTCGTCGGGTCCGCGGGGGCATAAGAAGAAAATAACCCCTTGTTAGCACAAATATGGCGGGTGGCTCCAGAATCTATCCACCATTCTTTTGGATTTCCTATCAAGTTGCATTCAGACAACATGACACACAAGTCTTCCTTTTCATCTTCAACCATGTTAGCTTGATTCTTTTTCTTCTAATCATTCTTTGCGCACGACAATCCACTGCCTTATGCCCAGTTTTTCCACAGTTTGGGCAATTACCCTTGAACTTCTTCTTGCTTGGGTAATTCTTTGGTCCAGAAGCCTTTTTCCTCTTCTTATTTTGTGGTGCCTCCAAAAAATGTTTGCCCCCACAATTGTCGAGTTTTCACAATGACTTCTTTTCAGAATTTTTGTTGTCTTCTTCTATCCCCAGACGAACAATCAAGTCTTCTAGTGTCATTTCCTTCCGCTTGTGTTTAAGATAGTTCTTAAAATCCTTCCACAACGGAGGTAATTTCTGAATGAAAGTACTGACTTGAAAGGCCTCATTTATGACCATACCTTCAACAACAAACTCATAATTAGTAATAAGATAAATCTTATAAATAAAATTATTGATTGGGGTCGTACCTTCAGTAAGAAGGTCATGTACAATGACTTGTAGTTCTTGGACTTGAGTTATGACCGACCTAGTGTTAATCATCTTGAAATCCAAGAACCTTGCAGCCACAAACTTCTTAAGTCTGGCATCCTCAGTATTGTACTTCTTCTCAAGGGCTTAAGGCTTTTGAAGTTTCCATGACACAATAGACATTGTACAAGCTATCTTCTAAACAACTCAAAATGTTGTTTCTGCACAAGAAATCAGAATGTTTCCATGTTTCAGTTACAACAAATCGTTCATCATCCGGAGTATTTTCTGCCAAGACCGGAGTATCCTCCTTGATGAAACGTTGCAAACTCAATGAAGTAAGATAGAAGAGCATCTTCATTTGCCAGCATTTGAAGTCAATACCGGAAAAATTTCCAGGTTTTTCTGCTGGTGCCATAGCATGGGCATGAGTAGAATGGCTTGACGAGGTAGCAACACTCGTAACAGTAGCACCCGTTCCTGCAACACTTCTATTATTTTAGTTTTCATCCGTCATAGTTCTGTAAAGTTGAAAATAATACAGAACTTTATTAAATCGGTGAAGTTTTGATATCTTCAAACTGAATATTAAACCAAACATACAATACGTAATAATGGTGAAGTTTTTATATACTTCAAACCCGTACGTTTATTATTCCGACAAAGTTTTTATGTACTTTATATTGGACAGAAATAATTATTGGAGTAGAAAGAAACAAGGATTTACTCTCCAACAAAGTATATAGAAAACAGTTTAATAATCAACACAGAAACGTTAGTAATAAAATTCCTTAAGCTTGTGAGCGTTACTGTGTTAAAACAAAAATAAAAAAACTGTTAGAAAAATAAAGAAGTGTAGAAAATAGTAAAGAATCAGAAATATTCCGAGTCCACAATTTTTTTGTGCATCCTTAAGGAATTTTAACCCCCTCACACGTTGTCAAGGTAATGGATTAAATCCTTCCAGGATAAAATGGAATAAACATTCCTGCAGCAAAGGCAATACAAACTGCAGGATACCAACGAACTCAAAGAACGGAGTAAAATCACACTTTCGAATTTGAGAGAGGGAGAGAGAGAGATTGCGAATTATGATGCAGTATATTCAGAAAGAAAGAAGTTCTGGAGTATTTTTCGTGTGCATAAGATGCAGCCTTGTCTCATAATTTATAGGCAAATATCAGAAGATGTGTCTGAAAAATGTACCTTTTCAGAAAATACGCAGCCTGCCGCGGTTCTACCGTGACCAGATATGCTCTTTGAATCTGACTGCCGAGGCAGAAACGCAGCCAACAAGGCTATCTGAATTTTCTGTAGGGTTTCGACATACTTTCAGCAGTGATTTGGTATTTAATTAAGTATTAAATAAATTTTATCCAAAAATAATCCTATCGATCGATCATTTGACAAATTCAAAGATGAGCCGAGCGAGCGAGCGATGGCGCGAGGGTTCATTCCCTTCAACTCCTTTTAAGAGCTTTAAAAAGTTATTCTATATATAAGCACACAAATGTGGTTGTCTCTCACCAATGAGGGACTAAATGCAAGACAAAAGTTCACTTCTTCAAATTTTTATTTTTCCCCAATTTTCAATTCATACTTCTTCTACTTTAAAGCCAATGACTTAAAGTCTCCAACAGAATCAATGCATTCAATGGCTGTACCAACCCCATATTTTTGTAATTAATGCGTTTGTAATATGTTGGGATTCCTCCTCATATATAAAGGGGATCCTTGTCATTTTGTAAATATACATTGCTCCATATTAAATATACTTGAACATTCTCTCTGCTCTCTAACATATTCTCTTGATCTTATTATTTCATTTATTGCTCATATTTATTATGTTCTTCTTTAAGTTCATTATTTATTTCTTATTATTAACCACAAAAAGCCGCCATTGATTTATAAATAGATTACATATTTTTAAAACAATTAAATCAAAATTAATTGTCATTACAATTTTTACGGTAACCACATATGTTGGGCAAGAGTTGTAACTCCACTGACCTTGAGAATCAAAGACTACTCACTCTATGCGGTTTGCTGGTGACCCGCATACAAGGAGAGGTTGGTGTGTACTGTGTAGTAATTTGAAGTTCTAAAAAGGGTGGATTCATGCTCTTTGAAATTTCAAATTCTCGAATTTATCATCTTTATATAACTCATAGATTGGCCAAGAATTAGGTATCATAGGTCCATCGTGGTTTAGTGTTTTAATATTTTATGATTCCAACTAATCAAGATCAATCATCATGCTTTTCCTAATCCCGGTTTCTCTGGATCAGGGCGGGTTTGGCTTTCTTTTCTTTTCTTTCTTTCTTTTCTTTTATTACCAAAAAAAAAGTTAGTTCAATTCTTAATCCACTCCCCCTTGATCAAATTTAACATTGTTTTGGAGCACTAATAGGATCAATATTCATAATATAGGGAATTCATATTATGTTAATAGAAATGTAAAAAGAATCGGAGAGAGGGATGGGTGTTATGCACAATGGTACAAAGAAATATAATTCCATTTTTGACAGGAGAAAAATATTGGCATTCATTCATGTCAAGGAATGTAGTACATTGGGTTAGGAAGCTTGAAGGAGCGAATAGAAGCAGAGGAACCCAAGAGATCACTCCACTGGTCTCCAGAGTTGCCTACTATTCTAAACCCCTCTTCTACCATCTCATCCCTTTTCTCTGATTTATAAATTATGGCTGATTTTCCATGATCCTTTGAACCCCTGGCATAGCATCATTAACAAACATTATATCCAAGAAGCAGTATTAATTTCTTTGAAAAGCTCTGCTCAAAGTCTTCTATTTGGGAAAGAGAGTGAGAGAGAGAGAGGATTTAGGTGTATTGAAAAGCAGAGCTCTTCAACAAACGCTACTCAAGATCTTAAACTATCTGCCCATGTTTGTTTAAAACGTTACTCTTTATGGACTATTTATGGAGCAGAATATGTACATATCATCAATCCTAGCTAATTTCCATTTTCAAAGTTTCCAGCAATAAATGGACACAATTCTATTGACATACAATCTGATGCCACTACAACTCACCTCAGTATAAGCTTGTCCCAATCCTGAAAACCAGCATTCATCAAATTCTCCACTGTAACAATTCTGTGTCTTTCACTACGCCCAGTCAGCAAGAACACTTTGAATCCTAGCCTCATAACATCTTGATAAAGCTTCAAACTTGACCCAATGGCTGGCGCCACTCCTTTCTCGACCCATTCATCGAATTTCACACTATCAAATACCTCCAACCTACAGATAACCCCCGACAAAACCATTTCACAAAATCAACAAAATTTATCAGTAGCATACATACGTAGAATTATGCTCAAAATAAGATCTCATATCAACATTCAAGTTGTCCCAAAAGCTTATGTATAATAACAAAGTTCTTTTTATTATCACTTACTCCCTCCATTCTAATTTATGTAGCATATTTTCCAAAAGAATATCAGACTTCCATATCTAGAAATAATTTAACTTTAACATTTTCATTTTATCCTACGCAATTGTCCTTTCGTGTTGTAGACCATAAGGTTCAAAAGTCTTATATATATATATATATATATATATATATATATATATATATATATATATATATTATGTCCAATCAAACATCATAGCACAAATTGGAAAAGAGGGAGTAGTAGAAAGACAATACAATCCTGCCGTTTAAAATTAAAAAATTAAAAACCCCAATCTTGAAAAAGGTTATGAAAATTATACCCATAGCCATGTTGCGAATAATAGGGAAGATTTGAAAGCAAAGTCTCATCAACATCAAAAACCCATACATCTTTTCCATCTGCGCCTAATTTCATGCTTTCTGCATAGGCTCCAGCTTCACTTGAAACTCTATCAATCTCCATCTTATAAGCCCCACCATTAATGTGTTGCCGCACGTAATCAGCACATTCCTCTGGAATAGTCTTCCATGGGCTTAAATTATTAGCCTCCACAGCAAACCTCCAACTTGTACACTCTAATTCAACATCAATAATGGTTTCCTTCAATTGGGGTTCAGTATTTTCAGGGAACTCACCAATTATGTTATTACTACAATTTTCATGTCCAAAGGCGAAATTAAGCAGCATCAAGAAACTGAAAATTCTCATTTTTTTGGGTATTTCAAGAAAATTCAGGTAGGTCCTCCTTATGGGTGGTTGTTGGGGGTTACTGTATATATACAAAGAGAAAAGAAGGAATACGTAGAGTTGCGTGATTGGGTTTCAATTTATTTTATTTTTGCAGAGATTCGATGCTATATATTCTTTTCTTGATTATGAATAATAAAAGTTAAGATAGTAGTAATGGTAAAGCTTTGTGCCTGCGAATTCCGATACAGATGGATAAAGAAGCAAAGAGGAGAGGTTGTAATGGGAAGGAAAGCTATGGAAGTAAAGTAAATGGAGTCAATGAAATAGCCAAATTGAGAGAGTATGTCATAGGTTCATGATACGCGTAGCAGGTGTGGGGCCCCCGGGATTGACAGGCCAATGAGATTGCTTCATTGGTTACGGGGACGTTTATTCAGTTAGGTGCGCTCATTCATATATTTGCCTAGGATTCAAAATAGTATTGTTTTTGTTTTTGGTTTTCTCTTATGTTTTTAATTACATGGAGTTTATAACTAGTTTATTTGGTAAGCTCATTATCTTTCATCCATGTAATTAAAAAAATATTAATTTTTTCCAATCCAAGAATAATGGAGCAAAGAAAGTGCGATATTCAATACGTTCACTTTCAGAAAATAACTTCTTTTGTTTTATTTTTTACAATGATGTTTAATAGGGCACATTATTATTATTATTATTATTATTATTATTATTATTATTATTATTATTATTATTATTATTGTTAATAAAAACATTTGGTGCAAAGTAAACATAGAATATCTTGATCTTTTAAATATGTCATTGATATTTTTATGGTTACTAATCTTAGTGTACGCGTTTTGTGCGTGTACCTAACTCAATGAAAAGTTTATTTAAAATTTATCTTTGAGTTATAACATAAAAATATAAGTTCTCAAAAATAATAATTGGCTTCTTTTTGTAAGTAGTCTGTCATATTTATTATTACTTTTTCTAGCCATATTTATTCCTCCAAAATCACCTTGCTTAGGCTTTATGAACTCAAAAAGTGAAGAAAATTAACTCAAAATCCGAAAATTTGAAGTTTTAATGCAGTACCAATCGTCCTTCTTCATGATCGCAGTTACTAACCTCGCGATCACGATTCCAAAAAATATCTAGCACAATTTTACCTTCGCGATCGCGAGCTTGAAGCCCAGTATCGCGATGAACAAACTCCATTAAATCTCCCCAAACTAGGGGTGTTCATTGGGCGGATACTCTAACGGTTTGGCTTAACGGTTATCGGCTTTTAAATGTATTCATCTGTTAGCCACCCGATAAGATATCGGGCGGATTGGTATCGGGTTAGCTCTTATCGGGCGGTTACTGGGCGGTTTATCGGTTTAATACCTAAGGGCTCAAATATATTCTGTCAGCACACTAGGACATAACTAAAATTTCCTGTGCATGACATTCAAAGGCATCTGACCTTGCCATGGATTTTACAATTGACAATGAAACAAAGAAAAAGAGAAGAAAAGCATAACATAGGCAAGAAAGATAAGAGGTTCAGTGCAAGGCCAAATGAAAAGGGGAAAACAAGTAAAGAGTTGTCCAGTGCTAGCTTGTTTTACAGTATTACAGTAAAAAAGTGCTTATGACAGTAACATGATGTCCAAATGCTTTTGCAAAATTAATAGCCAAATGTCCCAAACCTCCTAAACCAATAACTCCTATTTTTTTCCTAGGTGACTCAATAAAGTTATTGTCTTTCATTGGGCAGAACACAGTAACTCCTGCACATAACATTCAAGTTATTGTCTTTCTCAGTTTCTCTAGAATGAGGAATAGGTATTAGTAATTAGGAATTAGAATTTAGAATATTAGTTTTGTTTGTGGTGGA
The DNA here is from genome assembly GCA_034376525.1 of Nicotiana benthamiana. Lineage (NCBI taxonomy): Eukaryota > Viridiplantae > Streptophyta > Magnoliopsida > Solanales > Solanaceae > Nicotiana > Nicotiana benthamiana. Next base: position 88,570,439 of record CM067335.1, read on the forward strand.
CAATACACTGTATATATTATTGAACATACGGGGGTGGGGGGTGGGGGTGTTTGTTTAATTATTTTTGTAATTTGGTATTTTATTATACACTTATATTTATTTATTTTTAAGGTTTTTAGTTTTTTATATTTAATATATATAATTATATAAATAAAAATAAATTATATATATACATATTCTTAACGGGTTAACGGATTACCCATTAAGAAAATTATATAATCTGCCCCCAATTCGATAAGCCGTTAATAAAAAAGTTTTAATCCGTTCCCCGTCCGTTAAGCCGTTAAGCCGTTACCACTAAGCCATTAAGCTTCGGTTTCGGATCGATTTTCAATTTCGGATCGGTTTTGAACACCCCTACCCCAAACTCTTTCTAAATAGCTTGTAGTGTAGCAGTAATAACTTTTTGTACAAAATTTCAAATGACAAACGGTTTAATTGTATAAAAATTATACATAATGGGCTACAACTTTTATTTTTGTATCACCTTAAAATTCTTTGTAGATCGCAAGATATAAGGTCCCAAGTTAGCTCAGGAACAACAAAATTTTCTTCTTGCGAACGCGATAAACTGGTCCAATATTTCATTTTACTCTTCGATATAGCGGCTCAGAGCTCCGTGATGCGATGTATACTCCTGTAGCCAAAAACTAGCAGTTGAAAAGGACCTAAAAATGGTCTGAAACCATCCCAAAAGTCACTCGAGTCCCTTGGGACCCCGTCCAATCATACCAACAACACCAATAACCTATCCAAACTTATCTAAAAGCTCAAAATATCCCAAATGACATCACAACCAAGAATCAAAGATCACGATTACTCTCTTAGTTCTCAAACCTTCAAATTTGGCCAAATGCATCCGAATCCTACCAAATCAACTTCGAATGAAACCAAACTTTGCAAACAAGTTCCCAATGACATATCTAACCTATTACATCTCCTGGAACAACAACCAAACCTGATAACATCAAAGTCAAATCCCGGTCAAACCTATAAACTTTTGAAACCTTCAAATTGCCAACTTTCGCTAAATATAGCCATAACCTTCTAAGAACATCCAAATGCAAATACGGTTATATGCTCAACATCTAAATGCAAATCCGGTCATATGCTCAAGTCATAAATCACCATATGGACCTTACTGAACCATAAAAACTTTGATCCGAGGTCAAATATATAAAAGTCAAACTTTATCAACTCTTCCAACTTAAATCTTCTAAAATGAGAATTATTCTTCCAAATCAATCTCGAACCACTTGAAAATCAAAACCGACTAGACATGCAAACCATAATACATCATATGAAACTGCTCGTGACCTCAAAGCACCAAATGAAATCCAAATGCTTGAACAACTAGTGGTCATCACACTCTCCCTTATTCTTATACAACTTCATACATTGGTCCTCGAACGTGCCAAGAGTCGTTCTAAGGCTATTAATTTGATGTATACATTCACCATCTACATACCCAGGGGAGATCTCACATCACCCCAATTCATATAGGCACATCAACACAGCCTAACTGAATATCCTTTCTTTAACCTTAGTCCATAAACCTTAAAACCCAATCCCCAACATCCGAATTTCATTATAGAACCCGAACTCGTATCTATATATTGTATAATTCTGACCATGTTGTACCAAGCCATAACCATAACCCAAAATATAACCACATGATATATCGCATAACTCAGATACCAAAAATAATTTTCGACCACCATAGCTGTCCAGTACTGGTAACAAACCTCATATAAAATATAACCTTGTTATAAACCTTCGAACACTACCAATGATGAAAGAAACATGGAGAAACTCATAACCGCCCATCATATCAACACGTCGTTGAGTTCTCTTGCCTGATGAGAAACATTGCCAAATTATAAGCTGACTTCTGACATTGTTCTTCTAAATATACCTTTATCAAATTCGATAGCACTCCTTCCAAGTCCAATAATCTCATCTCAACTAGTACAAGCTGCTTGACCATCACAGCATACCAGCACCACCTTGAGCCACATATCGTTCAATCTGTGCACTACATAAGCAACAGTACAAATGTACCCAATAATAGAAAGGGAATCGAACGAGATAACCATCCGGCAAGCTCAACAGATACCACCACAAAGCGCAAAACTATGAACTCGTCTCATAGAAAAGAAAGAAAACACACAAAATAGCACAAGGATCATATCCTAACATAATTCTATTGTGATACATTACCCAATCCAAATACACCAGTCCACATGTAGAGCCGTCAATATGGGCTTGGCCTGTTGGGCCATCCCAAGCCAACCCGTGATTTAGCAGGTTGGGATAGAATTTTTGGAGCCCATTTAAGAACGAGGCATTTAAGCTCGGCCCGAGAAAGCTAGTGACTTGTGAGGCTTGATTGAGGCTGGGCTAGGCCGGCCGATGGGCCTAATAAAAATATTTATTTAAAATATAAAAAGTATATTGCCTCTGGCAATGGAAATTTAGAATTGGATCTTTACTTAGAGAAACCAAAGCTTGATCTTGAAAAGTTTCAAGAGATGGATGTTGTGATGTATTGGGAGGACCATTACAGAAAATATCCCGATCTTGCAGTGACGGTGCATAATGTACTTAGTATTCCTATTACCACTGTAGCATCATAATCAATATTTAGCATAGGTGGGCGTGTTCTAACAAAATACAGAAGTTGCATCCACCTTGAATAAGTCCAAACGCTTGTTACTACTCAAAATTGGCTGCAAGACTTCTCCCAAACCCAAGCTTGTAGTATTTGTTTTATGTGAATTTGAATATTATTAGTTTTCAAAATTTGATTAGTCTTAATATGTAACTAATTAATATTGCATGTGAATTGTAGATGTAGATGGAAGTAAAGATGTTAAGACAACCTTGTAACAAGCGGATTCAAATGGACTTTCTCTTGAATAGTTTGTTGTGAGTTTGACTTTTAGTGAATAATAAAATATAGTCTCCTCTTTTACTTATTTTAGTGTTTATTGTGTTATATTGGAACAGTATAAAAACTTATTAAGTTTTGAGAAATTGTTCTAATAATATATTTTTTAACTTTCAAATAAAATGATAAGTCGGCCCATGGGGGTCGCGGCCCACGTAAGGATTGGGTGGAATGACCATTATAAGGCCCATCAAAATGATGGGCTACACCAACCCTTCAATTACTAAAGCCCATAAGGGCTTGGCTAGGCTATATTGATAAATCTATCCACATGGAATACGTCGAGCCATAATGCTCACAATTAACAGCCATATGCATATCAATAACAAACATGCGAAGTGCAGGGATGTAACCACAGTGAAACACAACGCAATATACCACAAATAAGGAGACTATAATCAAGGTGCAATCCATCTATTCAACACCCCAAGAGCCATCTCCCTAACATTTTGCGACAAAGCCCAAACAGAACCTCATCATGTGTGTAAATAGTCAACAATCTCACAACCCATCGTAGCATAGAAAAGCAATTCATGGAACATATCAGAACACGAATAAAATCAACTCTAGACGATGACACACCTCTAAAAAATAGTTGTGTAGAGTAATTAAATTCAACCCGATGTAGAATACACATTCTTATTAGGCCTACCAGTGGCCTTTAAATCAATTACGATACTCCCAAAATAGGAAGATAACCTCTAAAAGGTCCATAATAACATATCCATAACACATGCAATAAGATGTCAGCCTTTTAACAAACTTTCACCGTCTGCAACCACGGAATAATTTGCCTATGAGAACCCTCATACTCTTCTAATCCCTAGAATACAAGAATCTTCATGTGTTATCCCAACTCCAGCACTCAAATGACTGACACATCTTTCATAAAATATATTTCTATATTTCTTCCATGCCACATAGAACATCAACAATCGATCAACATGCAATTATCATAATATCAGTCAAGTATCTACGAGTCTAAACATAGTGCGCCTTCTAAAATGCGCACCCTTATTAGGTGATATGAGATAGTTTCACCATTCTTCTAGACATCTTAAACCGTCCAATGATATCTAGAACTCATGACTTTTACTTCGAACAGAATCGCAACTCGTACATGCAAACCTCAATCCCACACGTCGCAGTGCATCTAACATTCCATCATATGAAAATACGATAATCTCATTATCAACTCTGAATCACAAGTAGGATAGGCACCCCATTAACCAGGAACCCTTATCACTCATCCCCATCTAGGAGAGAAATTACAACACGCAACAAACTCCCATGCCTTTAAAAACACTCATCCCAAACCATGGTCAAAATCATCGAGAACTCTTCGAAACCCATTAACATAAAACCAAGCCATCAAAAATAAACCCCTCTTACTCAAACAAGTTACGCAGATCACCCAACCCAAGGGTATTGCCACCAAAACATCTATAGAGTGTGACCACCAAAGGAATTGATCAATTCTATCACTATGTGATCGAAACTATTACCAAGCTGTCCTGTTTCTCCGAACCTCTATCGACTTGACTTCAATTTAACACTTCTCCTTGCCAGTACACTATGAACCTTAACCTAAAGCTCACCCCATGAGATCCTAGCATGAAAGCACTTCGTCTCAAGGCCCATAAGCCACTCCGAATATACCTTCTATGAACTTGAAGTTGTTTCTTTAACATCAGTAATATAAAAATATAGAATTACTAATGATATAGAAATATCGCAACTCTCAGCACCATCCAATACAAATCTCATATCTTAAAAATATACAATTTCGGGGAGCCTTCGAATACCACATATGAATTTTGTACTCATTAGAACCTTCCTGAGAGTTATCCACTATGCTCTAATCTCCAATGCATTACCAAAAGAGCCGAAGGACTTATTCTCCATAAGCACACAAACACCTAAAAAAGTAACCCCACTTTTCAGAAACCGAGTCGATCCCTTTTTCCTAGCACACTACATCCACCACGAATAAACAACCCGAATCATTCCTAGATTTCCATATATCCATAGAGTATAATACATCATGTATCCAAAATTCCCTTCCTCGAATCATCCTCGAAGTCAACCTTTTCAAGTCATAATCGACCCTCAAGTATTCCTTAGTCCAAAGCTAATATCACATATGAGCATGCGATCTAATCATCAATAACAGACTCCCCAACTTGGCTCGAAGCCATAGAAGATAACACTCTTATAACCCACAATACCCTTACTCCATAAATTCCATGACCCCATACTGCAATTTAACTAAATTCTTCATAAACTCATCCATCGTAAATCATAAAATACCTCAATTAGTCTGCTAAGCGCATCTACATTCTTGTGACAGTCATTCGAAATCCTTCAAGAAATCCAAACTCAAATTGCAGCATACACACCCCACAAGTAGAAAGGAAATTCTTCATAGAAACATCATAGAGATCACACAACCTTAGAACATCTCACAGAAGATAACCCACATGCTTAGCCTCAACCTGGCATTTCTCTACGCCCTATCCTGGTGACAACCACTATGCAAATGCTAAATCCTCCCGAGTATAAACTCCTAAACAAGACATATGAATATACTTTATTCCACAAAGGAACTACTAATAGATATATCTAACACACTCAGAGTCAAGACCATACCACACATCCAGATAGAGATCAAGCATCCATAGTTCTTTCGCATCCCAAGCAATATTCTTCTCATCATATCCAAATCATCTACAAATAGTCCTAAGCCACATAATACTCATCATATAGCGATCCAACAACTTATTGAGCCATCAATCCCACTATTAGGGACATTGCCGAACATATGAGTCTAAAAGCACATACCCTCACAACTGAAACCACCGAGCCCAAGTTGCAGTTTGATTGTGGCCTCAAGTCTTCTAGACTGGACTATCTCCTAACATAGGGAACACATCTCACACATCATCCATGACATCACAAGTCATCGATGCACAGCTGATACCAAGTGCGCATATAACATACGAGTGGATGGAAAGGAATCAAAGAAATACATTTAATCTGAATCAATGTCGCACGATAAGGAAAAAAGATGGGAGGTTTCCTGAATGCCTTGTAGCCTCTCAAAGGTAGGTATGTACGTCATCATACCAATCTACAAAAATCTACTAGACACTTGCTCATGACTTATAGAACCTATGAACGTAGTGCTCTGATACTAACTTGTCAAAACCTAGAATACACCTAGTCGTGATAGCACCTAAGTGTCACGACCCGAGATTTCCAACCTCAGAACCGTGATGGAACCTAACATCTACTTGCTAGGCAAACCTATGATAATAAAGAAATTAGCCAATTTTTAACATTTACTCAAGGTAATGACATTAAATAAGAAATAAACTCCAAATTTAACACTCTGAATAAAAAAATGCGATGATAACTACTCCGAGAAATCCAGAGTCACAAGTTCATGAGCTATTAGAAGACTACGAGCATAGTATGAAAAAAAATACATTGTTCGAATAAGATAAACAGTAAAGATAGGAAATGGAAGGGGAATTCAATGTCTATGAACATCAGGAACACTACCTCAAGTCTCTGAAGTGAATGTGATAAGAGTCCGGACGTACCTCTAATCACCATTAGGATCAATACCAATATCTACACAAGAAGTGCAAAAATGTAGCATGAGTACAACCAACCCAATGTACTTCGTAAGTGTAACGACCCAATCGGTCTTTTTACTTTATAGAATCCTATTACCCTAAATAATACTTATCATACTTTTTTTTACTGATTAATGACTTGCGGGGATGAGTAGTTCGGAATTTGGAAGAGTTTGGGTTGAAATCGGAGCACTTGGTTCCTTAAGGATGGCTTAAAAGACTAACTTTGACTTCAGTCAATATTTTGAGTAAATGACCTCGGAATAGGGATTTGATGGTCCCAATAGGTTCCTATGATGATTTTAGAGTTGGACGTATGCTCGGATTGGGTTTTGAATGACCCGGGAGCATTTCAGCACCTAATAGTGAAAGTATGTTCTTGAAGATTTTGAAAGTTCTTTAGATCTGATATGGAGCGGGTTTTGGTAATATCGAGGTCCAACGAAAATTTAGAGGCCTGGAATAGTTCCATAATTCCATTTAAGACTTGTACGCAAATTTGGTGTCATTCCGAGTAGTATAAGTATGTTTGGGCACGTTGGAAGTAAATTGAAGAACTTGAAGTTCTTAAGTTTGATTCAATTGATTTTAGGTATGATTCTTAGTTTTTATATTGTTTTGGGTGTTCCGAGAGTTCGAGCGAGTCTGTTTTATGATTTTGAATTTGTGGATATGTTCGGGAGGGGCCTTGGGGGCCGCGAGTGCCAAAGAGGAGATTTAGACCAAGATTTTAGAGGTAAGTAATTCCTACCAAATATGAGTTAAATAACTAGATTATGGGTGGATTAACATGTAAAAATTAGTGAAAATCAAGAGTTTAGAGGAAAACCAAGGGTTTTGATTAAAGCGATATTTGACCACAAAATTTGTTATGAAACTTAGTAAAAATCATATATTTTGTTCCTAAGGTTATAGGTAGCGACTTTCTTCAAAATTTTCCAGAATCCGAGCATGTGAGCTTGGGGTGAATTTTAGGAATCTTTCCATTTGGGTTGGGTAATCACTTATATAGTGAAATATGAACTTTTGAGATTAAATTGATTAGTTTATGTAATGTTTGATTTGTTTCAAGTCGTTTGGCATTGAATTTTGAGGTTTGAGCGCATTTCTTGAATTGGAGAGTAGGCTTTGAGACGAGGTAAGTCTACTTTCTAACCTTTTAAGAGGGAATTAACCCCCACAGGTAAATTAAATAAATGTTTGTACCAATTTGTGGGGGCTACGTACCTACGAGGTAACGAGAGTCCGTAAGTAGCTACTAGTATGCTATTGGCCTGGTAGTTTAGGATCTGTATCATGCTATAATTGGAATGTTTGTGTCCTTAATTGCTAATATAATCACTTAAGCTATGTTAGAAATTAATATAAAGAATTGCATAAGGTTAAATTCACTTACTTGAAGGTTTGTATGAATACTTGACTGTAAATGAGAAACTTGTATTTTCTTGAAAATAAATGTTATTTGTGGATCGGGCTGAGCACCTTGGTAGTACATAGATGCATCTGTCGTTCATGTCGTTCGATCCTCCAATAGTGAACAATTTAATATTATGTCGGACCAGGAGGTACGACCTCATCATAATTGCGAAGGTTAGTTATTTGGAGCTCTCTGTGATTTATACTGCTAATATGCCCTGAAATGTAAGTTGTTAAAATATATGACTGAAATTGAAATTATATTTGTGAAAGAAGAACTTACCACTTCTTTTTATTGAAGTGTCAGCATTATTCATGATATTCATGCTTAGCATAACACTTTAATTGTATTATTGTTAGCCCTAGTAAGTGTCAAGTCGACCCCTCATCACTAATTCTTTGAGGTAAGACTCTTAATGGATACATATTATTTATGTATTCATATTATGCTTCTGTACTTAATTGTACAGGATCTAAGGCAGATGCATCTAGTTACTCGTCCAGCTGACGTAGTTGATCCCCACCTCGAGACTTCACGGTGAGCTGTCTTCTAAGCTGATCTGCAGCAGTTGGAGTCTTCATTGTGTTTTACTGTCTCTTTTCTCTCAGACGGTAGGCTAGCAGTATTCTTTTGTATATTGTACTAGATTGCCTACACACTTATGACACCAGGTAGGGAAGAGCATAATTTGGTAAATACCGAATTAGCGCCCAAAAAAATTGGCATTTGGTATATGGTATTTTGGTATTTGGTTTAAGTTTTAAAAAAAATTGGTATTAGGTATGTTATTTGGTATTTTAAGATACAATACCGAAATACCGATACCATACCGAAATATATATTATATTACACAAAACATATTATCAATTATAACATAAATAACAAAATCTATAATTTTACTTTCCTTTATTCTTAAAGTTCATCAATTAACTCTAAATAAGTAACAAGACATTTCTAACGATCGAATATTCTTTTATGTACAATTTTCTCTATTTGGATCGATATTTGCTAGAGGACAAAATTTTTGTCAACAAACATTATAGTTTTATATTTTTGAGTACTTTAATTAAGAATACTAGAGTGTATTGCTCTATGCATTAGTTAGTATTCAAATCAAATAAACCGAAGTTATCGAACCGACTAAACCAAAACCGAAAGGAGAAAAATGAACCATACTGAATTTATTTAGGTACGGTATTGGTGTAGGATTTTAAAAAATCGAATATGGATAATACCAAACCAAAATATCTAATTATCATACCATACCGACCGACGAACACTCCTAACACCAGGTCTTGGCACTCTCACTAGTAGACTATGACTTTGGGTTTGCTTACATGTGATGACCCAACCCGCCGTCACGTGATTTACCGCCCTATTTCCCCCTTATTTTATGGATTCATGTTTCAATATCATTATTAGATTCGATAGGGTGTAGTTGAATTGGTTTTGGTTGAAAAAAAGGCACATAGACTCTTAGAAGGAAGCTTGTACGAGAAAGGTCAACTGGAAGTTGACTGAGTGGTTAGAGGGATCGGATGTGAATTTTTGGTGGTTCCGCTAGTTTAAAGGGATGATTTGTGACTTAGGAGTGCGATCGAAATTGAATTTGTAGATCCGGTGTATAATTAGGCTTCAATTGGCGAAGTTTGAATTTTGGCAGATTCCGGGTGATAGGTGATATTTTGATTCGAGGGTCGCAATGGAATTCCAAGAGTTTTGTAGATTTTCTAGGCGATTTTGGATATGTGTGCAAAATTTTAAGTCATTTGGACGTCGTTTGGTCGGGTTTTTGATTGAATGTGATATTTGGAAGTTTCAGTTAAACTTAGGCTTGAATCCGTCGAAATTTGATGATTTTTGTGTTAATGGATTTGTTTCGATGATTGGAGCAAGTTTGAATAATGTATTAGAATGAGTTGGTGCTTTTGGTTGAGGTTCCGGGGGCCTATGGGTGAGTTCAAGTGGTTAAATAGAGAGTTTGGAGTTTGTTGCATGTATTGGAATTTTTGGTTCTGTCATTTCCGTAGAAGCGGACAAGAGTCAGCATAAGCGGACCATGAGGTCGCAGAAGTGGTCCTTTAGGGTTTGGCATTTTCCGCAGAAGCGGAGAGGTGTCCGCAGGAGCGGTTGTTTACCGCAAAAGCGGTCCTAGATATTTTTATGCAAAACCGTAGAAGCGGTTGTTGGGACACAAAAGCAGGAGCCGCCGGTGCGGTAATTCGACCGTAGAAGCGAAAATGGGTCTGGGAAGAAGGGGTTTTTATTGAACATTTCATCCGCGACTTGGGTTCATTTTTGCACCACCTTGAGAGCTTGTTGGTAGATGTTGAAGAGGATTTCGGCGGGAAGTGATTGGAGGTAAGTCTCGTGGTCTAGAAACATCATTTAATCAAAGAATCATCCATTAATTCTCTGAATTTGGATATAAAATTGAAGAAACTAGGGCTTGAGTTTTTGATATTCCAAATTGGGATTTGATAAGTCATTAGAGCTCGGATTTGAGTGTTCTTGGTATGCATGAACTCGTGGCGAGACGAGGATTCCGAAAATGTAAGTTTTGTAATTTTTTGAGGAGGGGGACCAAGGATCGGGTTTTGCTAGTTTCAAGATTTTTGTTATATTCCAATTGTTTTCGATTGGGTGTTGACACATTAGCATATTATGATATATTTGTACTAATTCTTGTTAGAATTGACGCGCGTGAAGGCCAATTTGAAGGGCAAAGGTGTCGCGAGCGAGGAATTTCACCGGTTCGAGATGAGTAATACTTGGGAATGGTATACTGAGGGTTTGAAACCCCGGATTTGCACATCCTAGTGTTGTATTATGGTGAGTTGCACGCTGGTCCTGAGCATGGGGTAGAGCACCATTGGTGATTGTGACTTGATCCATCCTGGTTGTTGGTTTTTACAGTGAAATTGTAAATGATTTGTTGTTATCATTATGACTTGGGTTCATTGCCATACTTGGGGCTTATTACCGATGGTTTGAACTCTTATTGAACTATCATCATTTTTTTCCTCACTATTTGAAATATCATTGAACTCTGTCCATGTGATTTACATTGTTCCATGAACTCAGCTATATTTTTCTCAAACTTGGAGTTTTAACTGAAATTTTAACTATTGTTTGAGCTGAGTATTATTGTTTTACTGATGCACGAGGGGCTTTTAACTATTTTGGACTGATTGAGGCTTAGGTCCATATGTGAGGGAATGAAGAGTGATGTAAGGAGGTTTCCAGGCCTCGAATGTTACGTGTGCATATGCATATTCATGCATGGATCAGAATGCACGCCACAGAAGCATATTGCATGGATCGGGCTGCACGTCGCAGCATTATATATATTATATTGGATCGGGCTGCATGCCGCAACATTATATATATTATATTGGATCGGGCTGCACGCCGCACCATTATATATATATTATATTGGATCGGACTGCACGCTGCAGCATTATATATATATTATATTGGATCGGACTGCACGCCACAGCATTATACATATTATATTGGATCGGGCTGCACACTGCAGCATTTTTGCGCCTGGCTGTAGGAGCCCCTCCGGAGTCTGTACACACCCCTAGTGAGCGCAGGGTACCCATGGATCGGGCTACGTGCCGTAGCCGCCATGTGCATTGCATTGCATTCATGCATTCATGCATTCACTCCTATTTGTACTACGTGGCACGACATTTAGCACTCATATATCATTAGAATACATACTGTTACTTGCCTTGTTGACCAAATACCCTGGTGTTATATGTTAAGGAGTGATATGCCCAAGGGACAGACTTATGAGCTAACTTGTTCTATCTAATATAGCATTCGTATGTTGGGCTGTTGAAAATAAAAGAGATTTTTGTAAAAGAGATTTTGTAAAAGAGTTTTTGAATTGATCTTGAGATTTTCTAAAGGGATTTTTCACAATATTTCGGTTTTTCTCAAAGGGTTGTTCTGTCTTTTATAACAGTTTGGTGTGCCCATACGTGTTTTCTTGTCGCTCAGATATTATTCTCTCTTATTACCACTGAGTTGGAAGTACTCACTTACTCCCTGCCCCTCGCGTGCAGCTGCAGGTATTGATCACCCGGTAGCGGGTTAATAGCAGATTGAAGGTATTGCTATAGAGCTAAGCAAGGTGACCGCCGGCGTTCGCAGCACCGAGATTCTTCTTCTTCTTGATTTCCAGATTTTACTCTATGTATTATAGACTTTTAAATTTTAATGAAGGCACTCCTAGACGCTCGTGACTTGTGACACCCCGGTCGGGCTGTATTGGGTTGTATTCATATTGATTAATATCACTAATTCACATTGGAACTATTATATAACTGACTTACTGCTTTAAGTGGTGTTCTGAAACGGTTTGGTTGGCCTTGTCTTCACGAGAGGTGCCATCACGATCAGTTTTAGAATTGGGTCATGACAAGTTGGTAGTAAAGCCTAGGTTACCAGGTCTCACGAGTTATGAGCAGGTGTAGTAGAGTCTCGTGGATCGGTACGGAGATGTCTATATTTATCCTCAAGAGGATGCAGAACTTTTAGGAAAAACTTCACTTTCTTGGAATTCTTATCGTGCGTACTTGATTCAGCTTGAGATATAATTCTTGAAATTCCTTGCACACGTCTGTATGTGCACGCGAGCGCTCACTAGTATATGTGCCTGGATGGCTTGTGATTCCCCGATCCAGGGGAGAGATGTAATCTTCGTGAGTTTATGTTGGGCCAGTCATGAGGACTTGAGGCCGGGTCTTTTCCTATGGCTTGAGCACCGGGTGCTGATTGTGTGAGCAAGTATTTTGAATTTATATGTTCAGTAATGTTATTATTAGCCGGGTCGGTAGAGGGATATCCATGTGATGATTATGTCAGTACTGCGAGGGATACCTATGTGGTTTTGGTAGTGGCGAAGAAGCCTGATGGATAATTGATAAAGTGTTTTGTTTTCTATGGCGGTCTGATGTGTAGTCCCAAGTTATGGGCGTGTGAAGAATATTTTCCATGTCTCTTAGTAGGAAAATGTACATTTCATATGGAGGTATGAGATCAGACTCAGGAAGACTAATGGATTGTGTAATATGATGGTGGAAAGTATGTTGAAATATCGAAATGAGGCAAAGCAGGTGGGTTATCTCCTGCAGAGTGTTTTTGAGGGGTATGATCCTTATGTGTGTTAGAAGGTCTCATGAGTAATTGAAGGGTATGTGTTAAAATTTGAGAATTTGGGGACGCGTAAGAAATGGACTCAGCTGATGTGGAAATGAATACGAGACTTGCAGATAATGACAGCACTAGATGATATGTGTATTCACAAACTTGTAAATGACTTGAGTTTAATCTCACTATAACATTGTGGCATCATTGTAGTAAAAGTGCTATGAGTTGTTAAGAGTGCCTTGATATATGGCTTCGATTCAAGTTGGGGATGTTTCTGTTGGTCAGCTGATTGCACGGTTATGTGCAATGTTGGTTCCGTTTTGAGGGATGATGGCAGATCAATTCTGGTTGTATAAACTGAGCTGAGGATGGCACGGGTGAAGGAAATTTTTTACAAAGGTTATATGGTGCTTCGTAGGTGTGAGAAAATACTGGGATGTATTGAGCTGTTGATGATAAAGAATTCTCAGTGTATAGACAAGAAATGTGGTTGTTGTATCTGAATGAAATCACGTTCTGCTGTGTCAGGGTATTAATAAGGCATGAGTGGTTCCGTTCATTCAGGGCAGGTGAATTCCAACTGAATAAGAGTGAATGACTCTCGAGAATGGTTTTACTGTGTTCAAGATTTTGCATGTAACAATCACGTGTCTTAAGTTTGTGTATGTGGCTAGGGACTATATTTCACTAGAAAGATCAAGACTTGTGGTACTTTGTGTTAATCATGGGATTCTACTTATCTGCATTTGGAAGGTAATGGTAAACGAATTCAGAGTCGCAGGAAGTTCAATAAGTGAAGCATTCTGGAATGTGGTAATAACTTGGAAACGTTTAAGAGGTTATTCAGTGGCCTATGGGTCTTAGATAGTGTAGTTTTATGTGCGAGTCTCGTGTGGTAACCTGGGTCGAGGTATTGTGGTGCTATAGCAAGGGAGAATATCAAATCAAAGATGAATCGGGAAGGAAATTGAATAAATGGAATAGCTTGATCATGAACCGAATCGGTAAGGTAAGGGTATGATTAATTATTGTATGTGTTCAAGGTAAGGAGACTTACAGGTATTGTGCAGCAAAGCTTTTAAGTGATGGAAGTTTGCTTAACTTGGTTTGGGTAGAAGGACTCAGTATTGGCAGTTTAGCTTGTGCAATGGAATTGGGAGAAAGAGTTCTTGATGTGTTTTATCGTGGTTTGAAAATGGGTATAATCCTATGGGTATGCGAAGTATGGATTGTGTAATAAGTTTTCTCCTATATGGGACTATGAAAAGTCTTGACTAGTTGAGTGCGCCGATGTATGCAGCGTAGAAGAGAGACAGGAGTCCTCATGTTATCCTGGTGTGGTATGGTCTGTGTGTTATGATATGGAGAATTGGGATTTTTGTGTTCAAGAGTTGGGTTCAGTTCATAATGGGAAGTCATTAAATTCTTGAGCAGCGCGGACAGTTGCAGGTGAATGAAGAATTGACCTTCAGATGATTAAAGAAATGGTATTGCTATTACAGTGGTTTGACAAGGGTATATGTTCAGTCAAAAAGGGTAAGGTGATGTGAATTGATAATACTTCAGTAGTATTGCAACATTTTTCTTGTGGGGTCGACTGTTGATAAGTGGGTTTGTTGTGGTGCAGGGAAATTCTTGAATTTCTTTCGTGGTATAAATGGATACTTGATGTTTGTTTTGTATTCGTACGATGGAGTGTGGGATCAGGCATAGTGATTCATGTATTATACATGTTGGAGACTAGACGTTCTAGTGATCCGACTGTGCAGTGGTTGTAGATCCTGTGTATCATCATCGTCTAGCAGTTATTAGAAATTGGAGGTCCGAGTGGATCTTTCTTTGTGTGGTATGTTAAATTTGGGTTATGATATTAGATGGCAGACTGGTTGTTCCAATGTCATATTGTCTAGAGTAATGTGTTATGGGCTATGTCGGAAATGCCACAGGCTGTGTGGCAAGGTACGTCGGATAGCTTTTTTTCCAGAGACTAGGGGACGGCTGTCAAGCATTGCTTTATTGGTTGGGCCTTCATGGCGGATCTCGGTGCTGAGGTTTTTACCATTGGTTTAGTTCCGGTATTGATGTTTCGGGTGCGTTTCTTGTGACCGGGCATGAGACTATATGTGCTTATTGTAATGAGAAGATTTGGCTCGATGTGCATCTCTTTTTGTGAAATATATATGTGGATCGGGTGGCACGCTGCCACAGATATGTTATCTGGACCGGATTGCGCACCGCAACAGTGTGATGTGGAGAATAGTTTTGTATATGTTACTTTGTACGCCTTGCTTCCTGGTTTCTGAGGAAAATTCGTATTGGGTGTTGCTCGGCGAATAGCACATCAGTTGCGTCCTTTCAGTATTGAATAGTGTATATTAATTGCTTCACTGTGGGTGTGATGGATTGCATGGTTTTAGACCTCAATCTGTGCGTGGCTAATCGTGTTGAGCATGGTGATCTGAGGTGCTTCATGGGAAATTGTGTTTGGATAAGATCAGGCGTTGTGGCAAGGCCACGTGAAGTTATGACCTTTCAAGGAGAATTTAGGTACTCTATTTCTATGATGTGAGACGGGGTCTCAGTGTTATGTTGTAATGGTGCTGTTGAGCTTAAGGTACAGCTTTTTCGTTTAGTCATTGTCATGATTTGAGTATGTTCAGACTGCTTCTCATTTGTGCGTGTATTACGCAAATTGTGGCTCAGGCCTGTGTCGAGGTGTCGTATCACCAGAGGGAAATGGATTTATGAATGGTATGATCTGAGAGATGGGCTCAGTATATCGCGTGTTTCATTTGCCGTTGGCAGTATATGAAAGTTTGGGAATAAGACTAGCTAACAAAAATGTTTTCTATCGGTATTTGGTTATCGTGGGCAATTGCGTGATTGGAGGTTATCGTCGCGTGTGTTTGAGTTATGTAGGATATCATATGATTGCAGCCGAGGTTGTGGGTGTGGATTATTATAGTTGGTACGGGTTTTTCTGAATATAGACATGATGTTCTGATCTTGTGTATAACTTCGGAAAGTGCAATGCGGTCCTATGGTTTATGGGTTAGATGGACTGTGAAATTTCAGATAGGTCATGTTGCCAGGCCTATAAGAGATAGGGTGATGTGGGATCACCCCGGGTATATGCTTGGTAAGATCATTCAGCTATTGGTTGGCGTCTAGAGCAACTCTAGGTACGCTCGAGGACGAGCGTTTGTTTAAGTTGGGAAGGATGTGACGACCCGACCCTCCGTCACGTGAGTTACCACCATGTTTCCCCCTTATTGTTTGTTTTCACGTTTCAATATCAGTTAGATTCGATCGGGTGTAATTGAATTGGTTTTGGATGAAAATAAGGCACATAACCTCTTAGAAGGAAGCTTGTATGAGAAAAGTCAACCAAAAGTTGACTGAGTGGTTAGAGGGCTCGGATGTGAATTTCGGTGGTTCGTCTAGCTTCGGAAGATGATTTGTGACTTAGGAGTGCGATCGGAATTGAATTTGGAGGTACGGTGTAGAATTAGGCTTGAATTGGCGAAGTTTGAATTTTGGCGGATTTCGGGTGGTAGGTGAGATTTTGATTCGAGGGTCTGAATGGAATTCTGAGAGTTGATATAGCTTAGGTGATTTTGGATATGTGCGCAAAATTTCTGGTCATTTGGATGTCGTTTGTTCGGGTGTTTGATCGAATGTGAGATTCGGAAGTTTTAGTTAAACTTAGGCTTGAATCCGTCGAGATTTGATGATTTTTGTGTTAATGGATGTGTTTCGATGATTGGAGCAAGTTTGAATAATGTTTTAGAATGAGTTGGTGCTTTTGGTTGAGGTCCCCAGGGCCTCGGGGTGAGTTCGGGTGGTTAAACAGAGAGTTTGGAGTTTGTTGCATGTATTGGAATTTTTGGTTCTTTCATTTCCGCAGAAGCGGACAGGAGTCCGCATAAGCGTAATCGCAGAAGCGGGCCATGAGATTGCAGAAGCGGTCCTGAGGGTTTGGCATTTTCCGCAGAAGCGGAGAGGTGTCCGCAGGAGCGGTTTTTGACCGTAGAAGCGGTCCTTGAGATTTTTACGCTAAACCGCAGAAGCGGTTGTTGGGACGCAAAAGCGGGAGCCGTAGGTGCAGTAATCCGACCGCACAAGTGAAAATCGGCCTGGGTAGAAGGGGTTTTTATTGAACATTTCATCCGTGACTTGGGTTCATTTTTCCATCTTTTTTGCACCACCTTGAGAGCTTGTTGGTAGATTTTGAAGAGGGTTTTGACGGGAAGTGATTGGAGGTAAGTATCATGGTCTAGAAACATCATTTAATCAAAGAATCATCCATTAATTCTTTGAATTTGGGTATTAAATTGAAGAAACTAGGGCTTGAGTTTTTTATATTACAAATTGGGATTTGATAGATCATTTGAGCTCGGATTTTGGAGTTCTTGGTATGCATGAACTCATGGCGAGATGAGGATTCCGAAAATGTAAGTTTCGTAACTTTTTGAGGAGCGGGCCCAGGGCTCGGGTTTTGCTAGCTTCGAGATTTTTGTTATATTCCTATTGTTTTCGATTGGGTATTGACCCATTAGCATATTATGATATATTTGTACTGATTTTGATTTGAATTGACGCGCGTGGAGGCCAATTTGAGGGTCAAAGGCATCGCGAGCGAGGAATTTCACCAGTTCGAGGTGAGTAATACTTGGGAATGGTATCCTGGGGGTTTGAAACCCCGGATTTGCACATCCTATTGCTGTATTGTGGTGACTTGCACGCTGGTCCTGAGCGTGGGGTAGAGCACCGATGGAGATTGCGACTTGGTTCGTCCGGTTGTTGGTTTTTACCACGAAATTGTAAATGATTTGTTGTTATCATTATGACTTGGGCTCATTGCCATACTTGGGGCTTATTGCCGATTATTTGAACTCCTATTGAACTATCATCACTGTTTTCCTCACTATTTGAAATATCATTGAACTCAATCCATGTGATTTACACTGTTTCATGAACTCAGCTATATTTTTCTCAAACTTGGAGTTTTAAATGAAGTTTTAACTATTGTTTGAGTTGCGTATTACTTTTTTTACGGATTCCCGAGGGGCTTTTGACTATTTTGGACTGATTGAGGTTGAGTTCCATATGTGAGGGAATGAAGAGTGATGTAAGGAGGCTTCCAGGCCTCAAGTGTTATGGGTGCATATGCATATTTATGCATGGATCGGACTGCACGCTGCAGAAGCGTATTGCATGGATCGGGCTGCATGCCACAGCATTATATATATTATATTTGATCGGGCTGCACGCCACAACATTATATTTTATATTGGATCAGGATGCAAGACGCAACATTATATATATTATATTGGATCGGGCTTCACGCCGCAGCATTATAAATATTATATTGGATCGGGATGCACGCCGCAGCATTATATATATTATATTGGATCGGGCTGCACGCCATAACATTATATATATTATATTGGATCGAGCTACATGCCGCAACATTATATATATATCGGGCTACACGCCGCAACATTTTTTTGCTTGGGCTGTAGGAGCCCCTCCGGAGTCTCTACACACCCCCAGTGAGCGCAGGGTACCCATGGATAGGGCTACGCGCCGTAGAGATCATGTGCATTGCATTGCATTCATGAATTCATGCATTCACTCCTATTTGAACTATGTGGCACAACATTTAGCACTCATATATCATTGGCATACATACTGTTACTTGCCTTGTTGACCAGATACCCTGGTGTTATATGTTAAAGAGTGTTGTGCCCAAGGGGCAGACTTATGAGCTGACTTGTTCTATCTTATATAGCATTCATATGCTGGGCTGTTGAAAATAAAAGAGAATTTTGTAAAAGAGATTTCAAACTGATCTTGAGATTTTCTAAAGGGATTTTTCATAGTATTTCGGTTTTTATCAAAGGGTTGTTCTGTCTTTTATTGCAGTTTGGTGTGCCCATCCGTGTTTTCTTATCGCTCAGATATTTTTCTCTCTTATTACCACTGAGTTGGAAGTACTCACTTTACACCCTACACCTCGCGTGCAGTTGCAAGTACTGATCACCCGGTAGCGGGTTAGTATCAAATTGAAGGTATTGCTATCGTAGCTAAGCAAGGTGACCGTCGGCGTTCGCGGCACCGAGATTCTTATTCTTCTTGATTCCCAGATATTACTCTATGTATTATAGACTTTTAAATTTTAATAAAGGCACTCCTAGACGCTCGTGACTTGTGACACCCCGGTCGGGTTGTATTGGGTTGTATTTGTATTGATTAATATCATTAATTCATATTCGAACTGTTATATAACTGACTAACTGCTTTAAGTGATGTTCTGAAACGGTTTGGCTGGCCTTGTATTCACAAGAGGCGCCATCACGACAGGGTTTGATAATTGGGTCGTGACATTACATGATTCTAATAAGTACTTATTGCTTCCGTTTATTTATGTTTCACTTGAAACTTTCTAAATCTTTTTAACAAATAAGAAAAGTATTATTATTTAATAATTTATTTAAATGGGAAACCACTAGTTAATCAGTGTTGGCTTGCCTAACAACGGTATTGGGCATCATCACGGCCTATAATGAAAATTGGGTCGTGACATTAAGAGTCGAGCCTAACCTTGATGAGGTAATGACGAGGCTATGACAATACACTTACGTAAAAACCTTGTACAAATATATTTAAATCAGCAAAATTGCAAGTAGAATGATAAAATATTAACTAAGACCGAACATAAGAAAGGGAAAATATCATACGGCAAGCACGAAATCACAAAATAATATTTTTTAATTAAGAAACAATATAACCAAGTAAATTACCAAAATCGGAAATCAAAAAGGGCAATGAAATAAAGATGGTACAGCATCACCCTTCGTGCTTTTACTCTCGTTCTCACCTCGTACTATCATAAATGAAATTGTACGGCATCACCCTTCGTGCTTTTACTCTCAAATTCTCTCAATATATGATAATGAATGCAAATAAGGAACGAAAACATCCTCTGTGCATTTCACTCTTCCTCACCAATCAATAATACAAATTCAAATAATAAATACAAGGCAGAAATAATTTTACTTTTTTTTAAGGGGGGAGACAGTAGTATTGTTACCCATATAACAATAACCGGCGAAAAACTTACCTTATTAAACCTCTCGAGGCCCGACAAAGCCTCAAGATCAAAAAAGAAAGAAAATGCAAATTAAATAAAATCAAATACAAACATGATCATCACAGAGTTTATAACGAACTTTGTGATGATAATACACCGAGAACTACTAATGTGATGGTAAAGCAATAGGATAAGTTGCTTTCTTTTCTCCATATCTGTGAACAATTTTCTTAATATGGCTTTACAATTCACGCTTGTTCCTCGAACGATTAGGCTTTGTAATAGATGGTTGCATGACTTGTTTTTGCTTTGCGATTCTCATCGGTGGCCTGCGAATGTTAGCGTCTTTACCCATCCTGCCATCACCACTTCTATCTCTTTCACGATATTTCTTACTTGTTTTACTATGCATTGGTGATAAATCTCCATTTCTTGACGCTTTTGCTCGACAATGCGATAAGATATCTTCTTCCTCCCCTTCTTCATATATATGTCTCCCTATCTCCTCTTTCAAAAAAATTTTATTCTGGAGATTAACTTCTGAAGCAGTTAAAACAATCTGTTGCTGTCACTTCCCCAAAGATGTGATTGACTTAATTGGTACAATCTGATTCTGGACAGCTATTGGTGTTGCGATTCGATTAGCAGCTGAAGTTTCACCTGATTTAGTAGTATTTCTTGGAAAAAATACTGGAGCATTATGGTTCTAATTGGTGCTTCTGTTTGCTACCGTTTGCAGATTAGCGGTAAACTTAACTGTCGCTAAATTCCTTTGAGTAATGAACTGATCCTCACTGTCCTCTCCAGCAGTGTCGTCCTCAAAATCTTGGTCATCGTCTGAAGACGAAAAAGCAGCAAATCCTTTTCCCCAACCCTCTTCGTCGTCATAATCTCGTTGTTCTTTCCACAATTTTGATTTAATGACCATGTCCCTCATGTTAACAACTAGTTGTTTGTTATTTCCAATGGAAGTTGATGGTTTTCCATAATCTTTGAAAGATGTCTCGACATGTGTATTGGAAGAATGTATGTTTGGCAAAAACTGAACATTAGCCATCTGCCTATTCTGTCCAGTGAAAATTGCTTCCTTATTGTTGACTTTTGAAAGAGCAGTAACTATGTTTAGAGATGTATGAAAAGCTGGACTGTTATCTACACAGTGTGTTACGATTTTCGAATCCGAAACCTCCCCCTCAGTATCATTTTCTTGACTAACCTGCATAGTGTTCTTGTCGCTTATATTCTGCACAGTATGCTGCTGCACAGTTAGCTTACCTCCTTGAATTTTTGTGTAGCCAGCTTCTGTTGCCTCAGATGGATCAGAAGGATATAAATTGGATATCTTTTTTTCAGACACAACAGCAGTAGATAACATCATTAGAACTGAACATGTCGTTATACATTATTGGGCAGAAGCATCTTTTGGCCTTTGGAGATCTTCTGCAGAAGTATCATTTGAAGCAGATACATCAATGAGTAATTCCCTAGCCTTTCCTCCTAGCTGTTGTACATTGCAGCATTGATTTTGATCTTTGGATTCAACTGTTTTGGTATGCTCAGAAGTAACCAAAGATGTTCTTGGATTCAACTGTAATGTCTCACCCTCCAGACCATTCACCTGCCCAGTCAGAATACTATAATCTGCAGTAGACTGCATTGCCCCAGCATTAGAAACAGGTACATCTGTGGAAGGCTTCGAAGGCCCTTTTTCCATCTTCAATATCTCCTCCATCGACTCAACTGAAATTGCTGCCTGAGTTGTATCCTTTCTCTCAGTTGTAGCTCGATCCGCAAGACTATGAGCTAGAAGTGTAGAATCCAACTTTGGCACTAAGAAACTACAGTGACTGCTTCATTAAGCAATGAACTATTGGGAGCATTTTGATCATTGGCCTGTGATAACTTCTCCTGTGGTTCAACAGATTCAACAATTGGTTTAATCTGCATCAAGTGTTGCTGCTCAATGGCTTTACTCTGCACTGAGGAGTTTATCCAGAATTGGTCTGTCCTTTTTGCATTTTCATCTGCTGGTATACTTGATGCAGCAGAAGGATTCAGATTTGATGCAACCATAGCTGACTGTTTTCCAGACAAAACATTTTGAGGAGACTGCAGTGGAAGATTAGATGAAGCTTTACAAATAGGTGCACCATGAGAGTTTGGCATTGAAAGTTCTATAGCATTATTTTGCACAGAGGAGTCTGTCAACACCAGGACTGGCCTTTTTGCATTTTCACCTATTGATATACGTGATGCATCAATAGGAGACTGCACTGAAGCATTGGGCCATATCCTAGACACTGCAGTAACTGCCTCAGTAGTAGACATACTGTTCTATTTGGACCATATCATGATTTGGAATTCTTTGAAGCAATTCAGTCATAGTATCCTGGTGATCACATCCATCCCGATCTTCATGACAGCATTGAACTGCAGAAACTATCTGAGTTGGCTTTTCCTGTGGTTCAACTGATACAACAATTGGTTTGTTCTGGATCAAGTGATGTTGTTGTATGGCCTTATCAGAACAGAAGATTCTGTCGAGACCATGTCTGCCCTTTTGCATTTTCATCTGCTGGAATATGTGATGCAGCAAAATGTGCCAAATTAGACAGAAACTTATCTAAATGTATTTTAGCTACACCATTCATAGGAGACTTCACTAGATCAGAAATAGAAGAGTTACAAAGCAGTGCAACATTAGGATTTGGCATTGAAAGAGATTCAGAAACTGGCAGAGATGAACATGAAATTTGTCCATCAGTCGCATTAGGTAGAACCCCTTCAATTCGACGTCCTGCAATATTGGCATTCAAGTACTCCGTAGCATCAACTCTTAATTTAGCCAAGCTGTCCCATCCTTCAGGTTCGCCAAAGTGACCTACTTGTTCATTCAAGTCATCTGAACTCCAACGACAAGATTTAACATCATGTCCTTGGTGATTGCAAAATGTGCAGTATTTTGATAAATTATCGAATACAATCTGTTGTTCGTATTCAACAATTGTTCCAGATTATTTATCTACTCTCTTGATCTTAGTTTTCTTTGGACGCTTGTCGAGTAAATTAATCAAGACTTTAACTCGAGCCGTACTAGGTCGAGTTCGATCTTGAGTAGCCTTATCTACTGCAATAGGTTTTACCACAACAGATGCGATGGACAGTAATGACTTTGCGAAGAAATTTGCTGGCAGTTCTGGAAAAGAAATCCAAGTAATGGCTTTTGAAGTTTCTTCTCGGGGGTTAAGTCCCATTGTCCATGGGAATGTCCGAAAAAAGAACTCATCGCCTTTTGACTTATCATAACCAGATGTTTTTGACAACGCATTCGCAAAATCTTCAAATAGATTGAATCTTACCAAAATATGCTGATATTCTAGCTGTCCAATGTTGCAATTGCCTTTGACGTCGAAATGTTTTGGTAAAATCTGACGCAGCTCCTGAAGTTCTGGCTTTCTATAGGAAAATTTAACGATAATTGCTTGATGAAGACCTTTCTCCCTGGTGAGTTCACTTCATCTACTGTGAATTCAACAGTAGGAATTCCTTGTTCAATCGTAACAGGACAAAGTTCCAGATTTGGAATTTTAGCGACAGATTTTTGTCCAGCGAGCAGCGATGCATATGACTGTTTTTGTCCGTGAACAGATTGATTTTTTAAATTGATATGACCAACCTCTCCTATAGCCAGATGCTGGGGAGAGGTTGTAGCATCCATAGTTACGATTTACTTCAGAATAGTTCCACCATTTCCACTCAACGATGCTGCAACTAGATAATGAAGAAATGTCGAAGCTACAGTAGTTTTGACAAATTCTTACGATCTGGTGGATTCAAACAATGCTGCTTGAATATAGTAGGAAACTCTGTTCAAACAAATAAAATCAACAATCCGAAAGCTTCACATCACAAGGAAGAAAGATTCAAATTGTGAATTCAAATGAACAGTATAAGAAATCAATAAATTCAAGATCTGTTGCGTTTGGATTAAGATTTTGGAATAAAACTAAAGGAAGGTGTTCGCCACAAGAAGGAGTTTGTCGTGACACCAAAATTGTGACAATCCACCACCGGATTCTGGCGATATTCCCGATGAATAGTAACGGGAATACTATTCACGGAATAGGAGTGAACAGTAACGGGAATGTCTCTACAAAATAGTATGTAGAAAATAATTTTACTTAAATTATAGTGCCGGGATATTAAACTGAACTTTCAAAAATTCTCAACATCTTCAAAATAAATAAATAATATGATACAAATAATTAAAAGTAATATCTAACCTAAGCATGGAGAAGCAAAGGCAAATAAACAACTTAGAACAAAGAAACAATTTGCACTTGCATGCTTTTACCCCAATAACAATGTATATGTACTCGTCACCTCACACATACATCATTCCCACACATAATTCACATAGAAAATAAACTAACAAGTCTTAATCTCTCAAGTCAAGGTTAACTACGACACTTACCTCTCTTTGCAACCAAATTAATGCTGAACCGTGACTTTTCCTCTAGAATTAGTGTAATGAACCGACCGGTCATTTTTATAATTTACGCTCTTATCCCCTATTTACTTCTTCCCCTAAGTTCATTTCTGCCATTTTTGAGTTGCCGGAATGTTCGGTGTTAAGTTTCGGAGCTTAAGTGTTGGAAAGTTTTCTGTAGTCAGAACAGTGTGAAGACAGCCTTGGAATGGAAATATTATGGTTTTGTTAGCTCCGTTAGCTGATTTTGGGGTTGGGAGCATGTTCGTAATATATTTTGGAAGTCCGTAGCTAATTTAGGCTTGAAATGCCGAAAATTGGAATTTTGAAGCTTCTGGTCCGATGGTGAGCTTTTGATCCCAGGGTCAGATAGGAATTTCGGTAGTATCACCGTCATTTCATTTGGGATATGTGTGCAAAATTGCCGGTCATTCAGACGTGTTTTGGTTAGGTTTTTGACCGAAAGCGTATTTTGATGTAATTTGAAGTTCTTGGGCTCAAATCCTTGATTAATTCTAGTTTCCAGCGTTGTTTTAGGTGGTTTAAGGATTAGTACAAGTTTGAATGATATTATGAGATACGTCCGTAGGTTTGGTTGATGTACTGGGGGACTCGAGTGTGTTTCGGATGGTCAACGGGGCAGATTTCTCTTAAGTTCTGCTGCAGATTTCTTTCTCTACGATCATTGCTTCCTCTCCGCGATTGCATAGTGCAAATTCCAGAAGGGGGCCAAATCCTTCTATGTGATCGCATGACTTGGATCGCGATCACATAATATTTCCATTTCCCTTCTTCGCATTCGCATTAAATAAACTAAGCTGGTATCTCAGAGCCCAAGTTCTTCTGCGCAATCGCAGGGCCATGGTTGCGTTCGCATAGACCTGTTTCTTTCTATTCTACGATCGTAGGCCCTTATCTGCATTTGCATACGCTATTTTTTAAGCCTATATAATTTACTCTCCGCAGTCACATTCCTACTCTTGCGATCGCATAGAACAAACATCTGGGCAGTTATAAACATTTCAAAATCGAGGGTTAGCCATTTTTATCAAAATACAAGCTTGGGAGCTCGGATTTGGGAGATATTTTGAGGGATTTTTTAGGGAAATGATTGGGTAACGATTCTCTACTCTCTTATTTTTAAAACCCACTAATCTAATCACAAATTCATCCTTAATTTCAGATTTTTGAATGAGAAATGGGCAAAACTTCATAGACCAAACTATTCAGTTTTAAATGGGTGTTTGACATCCGATTTAAGAGATTTTTATATGGTTAGACTTGTGAGAGTATGAGGGTTCTGACAATGCAAAAATTATCCAATTCCGAGATGTTGGACTGAGGGGTGTTTTGGTCATTACCTAATTTCATGTCTTAGCTTTGAATTAAATAGTATAATTAGTTGCTTGTGATGTTATTTATGATATGTAATTGAATTGAATAGATTTGGTCCATTTGGAGTCGGATATTCGTGGAAAAGGCGTGGTTTCTAGTTGATTTTTGAGCTGGTTCGAGGTAAGTGGCTTGTCTAACTTTGTGTGGGGACCTTTCCCCTTAGAACTTGTTATTTGATAATTGAGTGCCTTGTACGTGAGGTGACGAGTGCATACTCGAGCTATTTGTTAAAAATACAATTTTACTTTAAATAATTAAGTTGATGTTTCTTTCTTACTTGCTTTGTTTACTTGCAAATATAACCCATGATATCCTTGAAAAGCATATTTAGTTGACTTAATTGGCTTAGTTACTTAATGTGCCTTGTTACATTACATGAAGTATGTTAGACTAGAATTTCCTGTTACCTTGGTGTTTGACTCTGTTTCTGATTATTCTCTAGCTGTTCGTGTGTATTTATATTGGGACTATGAATGTGGGATTCCGGTAGCTCCTCCTTGTTTGTTTATTTTGGACTACGGGTTAGATTCCCGATAGATCCCCCTGCACATTTACATTGGGACTATGGATCGAATTCCGATAGATCCCCACGCATTGATAATGGACTACGGGACGATATCCCGGAAGATCCACTAGACAGATGAGAAAGGAATACGGGATAGTATCATAGGAGATCCTCAATGGTATCTTCGGTATTTGAGTTCTACATTTCCGTGTTTATTCTGTACTTCTTCTAATTTTTGTTGCCTTGTATATTCCGTCTTATTTCGTTGTTGTTCATATTATTTCTATCTGTTCTTCATACTGTACATTCTTATTCTACTATTTAACCTTAGTAAGGCCCTGCCATTCCTCATCACTACCCGATAGAGGTTAGGCTCGACACTTACTGAGTATCATTGTGGTGTACTCACACTCCTTTTGTGCATGTTTTTCATGTGCATATCAAGGTACCCTCCACTCATGCGCATTATCCTTGAGGAAATGAGAGTACTGAGACTTTGAGGTACATTTGCCGCGTCCGCAGGCCGAAGAGTCTCCTTCTTTACTCTATCTTGTAGCGTTTAGTCTTCTATCGTACATTGATGTAGACATTTTCTGAGATTAGAGCACTTTACTGTATTCCTCTAGCCTGTGTTTCCCGTGAGTTTTCGGGTTTTGGGCTATTGTTTTAGATTTCGTGATGTCGAGTTGTATATGCCGAGCAGCACTTATTAACAGGTTTCCTTCAAGTTGTTTAATTTTAGTTATTTATTTCCGCAAATTATTTTTATTTCCGCATTGTTAGGCTTACCTAGTCGTAGGGACTAGGTGACGTCATTACATGTTCACGGAGGGTGAACTGGGGTCGTGAGAAGTTGTTATCGGAGCTCTAGTTTCACAGGAGTCATGGAACATAGGCCGGTTTATTAGAGTCTCGCTAATCGGTACAAAGACGTCTGTACTTATCTACGAGAGGCTATATGACTATTTAGGAAAAATCTTCACTTTATTTTATTTCCTTGTCGTGCGATATTTTTGACATCAATTCTAAACTTCTATCTTTTATTCTCTCACAGATGGTGAGGACGCGTGCTACTCGAGATGATCAGGCACTCGCGCCCTCTCCTGCAGCTGTCAGAGGCAGGGACTGGGGTAGAGGCCACGGACGCAAAGTAGTACAGCCAGAGCACCAGCGCGATCTGCCACTGAGGTATCGCCTGCAGATCCATCCGGAGTTCAGGCACCTGACACGGCTACAGCTACTACTACTCTAGCCCTTCAGGAGACGTATGCACAATTTATGAGCATGTACACTACGGTGGCTCACGCAAGGTTGCTTTCCCTTGCTACAGCCACATCCCAGGCCGGGGGAGGAGCAAAGACTCCCGCCGCCCGCACTCTTGAGTAGCAAGTGCATGTTGAGTAGGTCCCAAAGATCATTCTTGTACAGCCTGCAGTACCAGTTTAACCCGAGGATGGGGCAACTGCTTCTGAGGATGAGCAGCGGAGACTTGAGAGATTCAAGAAGTATGATCCTCCAGTTTTTAGTGGTTTAGTATCAGATGATGCCTTGGGATTTCTCGAGAAGTGTCATATTATTCTTTGCACTATCAGTATCTCAGGAGCAAGGTGGGTTTCCTTCACTGCTTTCCAGCTTCGGGGTGCCACCTATGATTTGTGGCGCACCTATGAGTTAGACAGTCCGGACGAGGTTGCTTCTGTGACTTGGACCCTGTTTTCGGATATGTTTCTGAGAGAGTTTGTTCCCCAGAGCCTTAAGGACGCATGGCATGCAGAGTTTGAGCATTTCCGCCAGGGTGATATGACAGTTTTAGAGTATGCTATCTGTTACACCAGATTTGCTAGGCATGCACCGGCCTTGGTTTCTACTGTTTGTGAGAGAGTTCGCCGGTTCATTGAGGGTCTTATTCCACCTATCAGATCTACCATAGCTTCAGAGTTGGAGATAGACATTCCTTATCAGCAGGTAGTGAGCATTTCTAGGAGGATCGAGGGTATGCTCGCTAGGGAGCGAGAGGAGAGAGAGGCCAAGAGGTCTCGAGAGTAAGGCCACTACTATGGCACCCGCACCTAGCAGCAGGTCGACATGGTAGGGTTTATATGAGTTGCCCCATTCATTCAGCTCTTCCAGCAGCCAGCAGTACTCCAGCTCCTCCCAGATCTTAGCAGCCTTATTATGCACCTTCGAATTCTAGCGCGCCTCCTACGCAGGGTGCTTTTAGAGGTCATTCCAGTAGACCTAGCCCCAACCATTCATAGCCACCGCACCTTCCCAGAGATTGTTTTGAGTGTGGTGACACACGCCACATGGTTGGGGATTGCCCTATACTTGGGAGGGGTGCGCCTTCTCAGACTCCTCAGGCACAGCGTGCTCCGCAAAGTTCTCATGCCATGATCACAACTCCAGCTGCTACCCCATGTGCACAGATAGTTAGGAGCGAAGGTTGGGGAGTTAGAGTTCACCCTCGAGGAGGGGGCCAGGATAGATATTATTCCATTCCTGGTCGTACCGAGGCTTTTGCGTCCAATTGTTTCATCACATGTATTATACTGGTTTCCACAAAGATGCATCGATTCTATTCGATCCAGGCTCCACTTATTCTTATGTATTGCCTTATTTTGCTCTGTATTTGGATGTAGCCTGAGAATCTTTGAGTTTTCCTATTTATCTTTCTACTCCTATGAGAGATTCTCTTGTTGTGGACCACATTTATCGGTCGTGCTTGGTTACTATCCATGGTTTTCAGACCGTAGCAGATTTATTGATACTCGGCATGGTTGATTTTGATATTATCTCGTGCATGGACTGAATTTCGCCTCATTATGCAATTATTGATTGTCACACCAAGACCGTGACGTTGGCTATGCCAGGTATGCTGTGTGTTGAGTGGAGTTGTACTTTAGACCGCACTCCTAGTAGAGTTATCTCTTTCCTTAAAGCTCAGCATATGGTTGAGAAGGGGTGTGTCGCGTATTTAGCCTATGTGAGAGATGTCAGTGTTGATACCCCTTCCATTGATTCAGTCCCAGTGGTACAAGATTATCCCGATGTGTTTCCAGCTGATCTTCCGGGCATGCCTCCCGATAAAGATATTAATTTTGGTATTGATTTGTTGTCTATCATTCAGCCCATGTCCATTCCTCTGTATCATATGGCTCCTCCTGAGTTAAAGTATTTGAAGGATTGGTTACACAATTGCTTGATAAGGGTTTTATTCAACCCAGTGTTTTACCATGGGTGCTCCTATATTTTTTCTGAAGAAAAAGTACGGTTCTATGCGTATGTGCATCGATTATTTATAGTTGAATAAGGTTACAGTGAAGAAAAGTTATCCTTTGCCTCGTATTGATTATCTGTATGACCAGCACATACGTTTTCTAAGATTGATTTGCGCTCACGATACCATTAGTTAAAGATTCGGGAGCCAGATATCCTGAAGACTGTGTTCAAGACGTGATATAGTCATTACGAGTTTCTACTCATATTCCTAGTAGCGTTTATACATTTGATGCATATGTGTTCAGTCCATATCTGGATATGTTCGTCGTAGTCTTAATTGATAATATTCTTGTATACTCTAGGAGTTAGGAATATCATGAGCAGCACATGAGGACTGTGCTTCAGATTCTGAGGGAAAAGAAATTGTATGCAAAGTTTTCAAAATGTGAGTTTTGTTGGATTCTGTGGCCTTATTGGGTCACGTGGTATCGAGCGACGGTATACGGGTGGATCTGAAGAAGGTAGAGGTAGTGTAGAGTTGGCCTAGACCATCTTCAGTGTTAGAGATTCGCATTTTTCTTGGCTTGGCGGGTTATTACCATCGATTTTTGAGGGGTTTTCTACTATTGCAACACTTATGACTAGACTGACCCAGGAGGGTGCTTTGTTCCAGTGGACAGAAGAGTGTGAGGAGAGCTTTTAGAAGCTCAAGACAGCTTTGACTACAGCCCTAGTTCTGATATTTCCTACGGATTCGGGTTCTTATGCTGTCTGTTGTGATGCCTCGAGGATTGGCCTTAGAACGGTATTGATGCAGGACGGTAGGGTGATTGCCTACGCGTCCAGACAACTGAAGGTACATGAGAAGAATTATCATGTCCAAAATCTTGAGTTAGCTGCTATTGTTCATGCCTTGAAGATCTGGCATCATTATTTGTACGGTGTGACTTGTGAGATTTACATAGATCATCGGAGCTTACAACACTTATTCAAGCAAAAGGATCTGAATTTGCGCCAGAGGAAGTGGTCAGAGTTGCTGAAAGATTATGATATTACTATTCTGTATCGTTCGGGCAAGGCCAATATGGTGGTTGATGCCTTGAGTCGTCGGGCATAGAGCTTGGGGAGCTTGGCATATATACCAGCATCAGAAAGGCCTATGGTGATTGATGTTCAGGCCTTAGCTAGCTAGTTTGTGAGATTGGATCTTTCGAAACCCAAGCGGGTTCTAGCTTGTGTTGTTTCTCAGTATTCATTATTTGATCGTATCAGGGAGTGGTAGTATGATGACCCCTATTTACTTGTCCTCTAGGACAAGGTTCAGCATGGCGATGCCAGGGATGTGCCTATCGATGAGAATGGGGTATCAAGGATGAATGGTCGGGTCTGCGTACCCAATGTTGATGGTATTCAGGAGTTGATATTGGCGGAGGCTCATAGTTCACGGTATTCCATCCATCTGGGTGCTGCAAAGATGTATCAGGACTTGAGACAACACTAGTGCTGGAGGCGGATGAAGAAATACATAATAGGATTTATAGCTAAATGCCTCAACTGTCAGCAGGTGAAGTCTGAGCACCAGAGACCGTTGGGTTGCTTCAGCAGATAAAGATTCAGGAGTGGAAATAGGAGATATCACCATGGATATTGAAGTTGGTCTCTCTCAGACTGCAATGAAATTCAATGCCATTTGAGTGGTTGTAGATCGCTGACCATCTGCGTATTTCGTTCCTATGTGTACTACTTATTCATCAGAGCGGTTATCGGAGATTTACATCAGGGATATTGTTCGTCTGCACGGTAATTCTAGTTTCTATCATCTTAGACAGCGGTACTCAGTTCACATCACGGTTTTGGAGAGTCGTTCAGCAGGAGTTGGGTACTCGAGTGGATTTGAGCACATAATTTCACCCCCAGACGGATGGCCAGTCCGAGCGCACCATTTACATTCTTGAGGATATGTGTGTTATTAAGTTTGGAGGGTCTTGGGATCAGCTCTTGCCATTGGCAGAGTTTGCTTACAGCAATAGTTATCAGTCTAGCATTCAGATAGCTCCGTATGAGGCTTTATGTCGTAGGAGGTGCAGATCTCCGGTGGGTTGGTTTGAGCCGAGTGAGGCTATACTGTTGGGCACAATTTTGTTTAGGATGCGTTTTAGAAGGTTAAGGTGATTCAAGACAGACTCCGTACAGCTCAGTCCATACACAAGGTTCAGTGGTGGGGTCAGCCAGTTGAGGAGGAAACTTGGGAGACCGAGCGGGTGCGTAGACGATACCCTTATCTTTTCACTACTTGAGGTTTGTTCTCTATGCTCATTCGAGGACGAACGAATGTTTAAGTGTTGGAGGATGCAATGACCCGGCTGGTCATTATTAGAATTTACGCCCCGATCCCCTATTTACTGCTTCAAAATAAATAAACAATATGCGACAAATGATTAAAAGTAATAATCTAACCTAAGCATGGAGAAACAAAGGCAAATAAACAACTTAGACCAAAGAAATAATTTACACCCGCATGCTTTTACCGCAATAACAATGCATATGTACTCATCACCTCACATATACACCATTCCCACACATAATTCACATAGCAAATAAACTAACAAGTCTTAATCCCTCAAGTCAAGGTTAACGACGACACTTACCTCACTTTGCAACCAAATCAATGCTCAACAGCGACTTTTCCTCTAGAATTAGTGTAACGACCCGGACGGTTGTTTTAGCATTTACATCTCGATCCCCTATTTACTACTTTCTCTGAGTTCATTACTGCCATTTTGAGTGGCCAGAACGTTCAGTGTTAGGTTTCGGAGTGTTTTGAGATGCTTAGTCCCTAAATTATAGCTTAAGTGTTGGAAAGTTGCCCGTAGTCAGAACAGTGTGAAGACATCCTTAAAATAGAAATATAATTGTTCTGTTAGCTTTGTTAGGTAATTTCAGGGTTGGGAGCGTGTCCGGTGTATATATTGGAAGTCTGTAGCTAATTTAGGCTTGAAATGCCGAAAGTTGGAATTTTTAAGTTTCTGGTTCAATGGTGAGTTTTTGATCCGATGGTCGGAATGGAATCTCGGAAGCTGAAATATAAGTGTCATGTCATTTAGGACATGTGTGCAAAATTCCAGGTCATTCAGAAGTGTTTTGGTTAGGTTTTTTATCGAAAGCGTGTTTTGATGAAATTTGAAGTTCTTAGGCTCACATTCTTTGTTAATTCGAGTTTCCATCATTGAATTAGGTGGTAAGTATTGGTACAAGTTTAAATGATGCTATGGGATATTTACTGTGTTTGGTTGATGTCCCGGGGGCCTTGGGTGTGTTTCGAATGCTCAACGGGGCATTTTTGTGTTGAAAAATGTTGCAGATTTCTTTTGAGTTCTATTGCAGATTTCCTTCTCTGCGATCATAGCTTCCTCTCCGCGATCGCATAGTGCAAATTCCAGAAGGGGGCCAAAATCCTTCCATGTGATCGCATAACCTGGATCGCGATCGCATAATATTGCCCTTCCCTTCTTCGCGTTCGCACTGAATAAACTGAGACAGAGTCTTAGAGCCCAAGTGCTTCTACGCGATCGCAGGACCATGGTTGTGTTAGCATAGATCCGCTTCTTTGTCTTCTATGATTGTATGCCCTTATCTGCGTTCGCATACACTATTTTCTGGGCATTTATAATTTACACTCCGCGATCGCATTCCTACTCTTGTAATCGCATAGAACAACTATTTGGGCAGTTATAAACATTTCAAAACTGAGAGTTAGCCATTTTTATTAAAACACAAGCTTGGGAGCTTGGATTTGGGAGAAATTTCGAGGGATTTCAAGGGCAGCGATTGAGTAACAATTTTCTACTCTCTTATGATTAAAACCCACTAATTTAATCACGCATTCATCCTTAATTTTGTATTTTTGGATGAGAAATGGGTAAAACTTCATAGACCAAACTATTTCGTTTTTGAGTGGGTGTTTGACCTCCGATTTGAGAGATTTTTATATGGTTAGACTCGTGAGAGTACGAGAATTCTAAAAATGTAAAAGTTATCCGAATTAGAAATGTTATCTTGAGGGGCGTTTTGGTCATTTTACCTAATTTCGCGCCTTAGCGTTGAATTAAATAGTAGAATCAGTTGCTTGAGATGTTATTTACAATATGTAATTGAATTTAGATTTGGGACATTTGGAGTCGGATACTCGTGGAAAAGGCGTGGTTTCTAGTTGATTTTTGAGCCAGTTCGAGGTAAGTGACATGCTTAACTTTGTGTGGGGGACCATTCCCCTTAGAACTTGTTATTTGTTAATTGAGTGCCTTGTACGTAATTTGACGAGCACATACTTGAGCTATTTGTTTAAAATCTTATTTTACTTAAATAATTAAGTTGATGTTCCTTTCTTACTTGCTTTTTTTACTTGCAAATATAACATGTGATAGCCTAGAAAAGCATGTTTAGTTGACTTTATTGGTTTAGTTAATTAATTTGCCTTGTTGCATTACGTGAAGCATGTTAGACTAGAATTTCATGCTGCCTTGTTGTTTGGCTCCGTTTCTGATTGTTCTTTGGCTGTTGGTGTGTATTTACATTAGGGATACAGTTGTGAGATTCTTGTAGTTCCCCCTTGTTTGTTTATTTTAGGACTACGAGTTAGATTCCTGTAGTTCCTCCTACAAATTTTACATTGGGACTACGATCGGATTTCGATAGATCCTCGCGGATTGATGATGGACTACAGGACGGTACCCCGGGGGATCCACTAGAGAGATGAGAAAGGACTACATGACGGTATCCTGAGAGATCCTCATTGGTATCTTTGGTATTTGCGCTGCACATTTTCGTGTTGATTCTATACTTCGTTTAATTGTTGTTGCCTTGTATATTTTGTCTTATTTTGTTGTTGTACATATTATTTCTATCTGTTTTTCATACTGTACATTCTTATTATACTGTTTAACCTCAGTAGGGCCCTGACCTTCCTCGTCACTACCCGATCGAGGTTAGGCTTGGCACTACTGAGTATCGATGTGGTGTACTCGTGCTTCTTTTGCACATATTTTTCATGTGCAGATCCAGGTACTCCACTCAGGCGCATTAACCTTGAGGAAGTGAAAGCTACAGAGACTTTGAGGTACATCTGTCGTATCCGCAAACCAAAGAGTCTCCTTCTTTACTCTATCTTGTAGCGTTTATTCTTCTATCGTACTTTGATGTAGACATTTCTGAAGATTAGAGCACTTAGCTGTATTACTCTAGCCTGTGTTTCCTGTGAGTATTCGGGTTTTGGGGTATTGTGTTAGATTTCGTGATGTCGAGTTGTATATGTCGAGCGGCACTTATATACATATTTTCTTCCAGTTGTTTAATTTTAGTTATTTATAAATTATTTATGTTTTCGCATTGTTAGGCTTACCTAGTCGTAGGGAGTAGGTGCCGTCTTGACATGCTCATGGAGAGTGAACTGGGGTCGTGACAATTAGCCTCCAAATCATTCAAATATAACCGAAATAGTTCAAATAATTCAAAATATGCTTTAGAAACTATACACGAGTGAAAATGATTCAATCTTTATTGATTTTAGAAATAGTCAACA
Source organism: Nicotiana benthamiana (assembly GCA_034376525.1). NCBI lineage: Eukaryota > Viridiplantae > Streptophyta > Magnoliopsida > Solanales > Solanaceae > Nicotiana > Nicotiana benthamiana. The sequence goes on from CM067335.1 coordinate 88,605,892, forward strand.
AAATTCAACCTCTAGCCCGCTTGGTCAAAACACGAGATTCAAACCAAAATCCAATTACCCATAGAACCCCGAGCCCGGTTAAGTAATTCGTTTTGAAATTTGACCTCAATTGGAGGTCGAATTCTCAATTTCTCAAAATCCTTAATTTCTATCTAAATCTCTAATTTCTATCATGAAAAAGCATAGGTTAAAGGTTAAAAATCAATGGGTGTTTATGGAATGTAAGGAAACAAGTTAAAATAAACTTACCTATGAAGTTGGGATGAAAAATCTCTTCAAAATTGCCTCTAGGACAAGTTCAAATTTGAAAATGGTGAAAAATGAGAAAAAACCCGAATTTTAAAAGTTTTTAAAATTGAGCGTCATGTGTTCTTCGAGTTCACGAAACACCTGACGCATTCGCGAAGGAGACTAACCATTTCGACAATTCATTCACGGTAAACACTTTGCGTTCACGAAGGCTTATCCCCCCTTGCCTTCGCATTCGCAAGCTAAAGCCCCAGTTCGTGATGCGTTTCAGCGCACCTTTCCCCAAAAGTACCCCGTAACCCATCGCGTTCGCGTGAGTGAATTCGCATTCGTAAAGGGTAATACTTCCATGCTTTGCATTCGTATAGAAGGAATCCGCCCCTTGCCTAATTTCCCCTTCACGATCACAAGAGTAGCTTCGCGGTTGCGGAGCACAAAACAATATATACAATTGAAACTAGCTTTCTTAAGTCCAAAAATGCTCCGTAGCCTATCCGAAACTCACCTGAGCCCCTCGAGATCCAAACTAAGTATGCACACAAGTGTAATAATATCATACAAACTCGCTCACGTGATAAAAATACCAAAATAACACCTAGAACTACGAATCGGACATCAAAATATTTGAAATTTTCAGGGAAACTCAACAAATTCCAAATTCACAATCGAGCATCTGGATCCGAGCCCGGTAGCCATAAATTTAACCTACGGTCAAATCTAAAAAATCTTTAAACCTTCAAGTTACTGGCTTTCGACAAATCAAGTCAAATGAACTTAGGCACTTCCAAATTCAATTCCGGGCATATGCCCTAGTCCAAAATCACGATACAGACTCACCGGGATCATTAAAATACCGATCTGGGATCGTTCACACCAAATGTTAACTGTAGTCAACTCAAGTCATTTTTAAAGCCAAAATTCATATTTTCTTCAAATATTTACATAAAAATCTTTCCGGAAAAGACACAAACTGTGCACAGAAATCGAGAACTAAATGGAGCTAATAGAAGTTTCGGGATACGAAAATAATGGCTAAGAACTCAAAATGACCTATTGGGTCGTCACATTCTCCACCTCTAAACGAAACGTTCGTCCTCGAATGGACATAAAATAATGTCTGGAATGATGAAACTAGAAGGTTATCTAATTCTCATATCAAACTTGAACTCCCACGTAGATGCCTCAAGCGGCTAATCTTTCCACTGCAATCTAAGAGAAGGATAACTCTTAGACCTCAACTTCCGAACCTGTTGTGCTAGAATAGCCAGCTGATCCTCCTCATAAGTCAAATCCGGAGCATGGAAACATGGAACACCTAGGTGGACTGCTGATAAGCTAGGTGGTATTGCAAGCTTGTAGGCCACCTCACCAACTCTCTCAAAGATCTCAAAGGTTCTCATATACCTAGGGCTCAACTTGCCTTCTTCCTAAACCTCATCACACCCTTCATGGGTGAAACCCAGAGCAAAACCCTCTCTCCAACCATGAATGCAACATCACAAAATCTCTTATCGTCATAAATCTTCTTCCTAAACTATGTTGTACAAAACTGATCCTGAAAATCATCTTGTCCTTTTCCAAGGCATCTCGAACCAAATCAGCACCAAACAACCGAGACCATCCCAGCTCAAACCAACCAACTGGAGAACAACACGGCCTCCCATATAAGGCCTCATAAGGAGCCATCTTAATACTCAATTGGTAGCTATTGTAATAGGAAAACTCCAGAAGCAGAAAAACTGGTCTTGATAACCTATGAAATCCATAATACAAATGCGAAGCATATCCTCAAAGATCGAAATAGTGCACTCAGACCGCATGTCCATTTGAGAGTGAAATTTTGTACACAACTCAACTTGTGTGCCTAACTCACATGTAATGGCTATCCAAAAATGCGATGTGAATTTCGGGTCCCGATCAGAAATAATGAACACAGGCACATTGTGAAAAATTATCTTACGGATATAGATCTCAACTAGCTGCTCTGAATAATAGGTAGCTGCCACTGGAATGAAATGTGCCAACTTGGTTAACCTATCCAAAATGACCCATATATCGAAAAATTTCTTCAAAGTCTGTGGGAGCCCAACAACGAAATTCATGGTAATACGCTCTCACTTCCACTTGGGGATCGCAAGTCTTTGAATTAAACTGACAGACCTCTGATGCTCGTACTTCACCTGATGACAATTGAAACATCAATCCATATACTCTACTATATCTTTCTTCATTCTTCTCTACCAATATTGCTGTCTCAAATCCTGATACATCTTGGCGGCACCCTGATGAATGGAACACCGAAAATTGTGGGCCTCCTCAATAATAAACTTGCATAGCACATCCACATTGGGCACACAAATCTGACCCTGCATACGCAACACCCCATCCTTTCCAATTGAAAACTCCTTGGAATCATCGTGCTTGCATTACCACCTAGCTTATCACCTATTACAATCTGAAGACATTGCTCATGCTACTCTCGGTTACGGGAGTATACCATACTATCAGCAATAAAGACTATCAGAAAAGAATTCACATAGGGCTTGAATACCCGATTCATCAAATCCATAAATGTTTTTGGGGAATTTGTCAAGCCAAATGACATCACTAGAAACTCATAATGCCCATTACGAGTCCGAAAAGTTGTCTTAGGGAAATTCGATGCCTCAATCTTCAATTGATGATAGCCAGATCTCAAATCAATCTTCAAACAAATTGTGGTATCTTGAAGCTGGTCAAATAATTATCAATCCTTGGTAAAGGATACTTGTTCTTGATAGTGTCTTTGTTCAACTGCCGATAATCAATACACATCTTCATTATACCATCCTTCTTCTTTACGAGTAATACCGGTACACCCTAGGGCGAGAAACCAGGTGTAATAAATCCCTTATCAAGCAAATACTACAATTGCTCCATCAGTTCCTTCAACTCAGTGGGGCTATACGGTATGGTGGAATAGAAATGGACTGAGTGCCCGGAGCCAAGTCAATATAGAAGTCGATATCTCTATTGGGTGCAATCCCCAAAAAATCTACAGGAAACACCCCTGGAAACTCGTGCACAACTGGTATTGATACATGGAAGGAACCTCCACGCTAGGATCATGAATAGAGGCCAAATATGATAGACATCCTTTCTCGACCATTTGTCGAGCCTTCACATAATAAATAACTTTGCTAGTAGAATGGCTAGGAGTCCGTATCCACTCTACTCGAGGCAACCCCAGCATGGCTAAGTTCACCATTTTGGCCTGAAGGTGACAACCAATCCATGCCAAGAAAACATCAAAGTCCACCATATCAAAAAGTAGGTGCTCTACTCTAGTCTCAAGACTCTCTATAGAAACCATATCAAAAAGTAGGTAGTCTACACTAGTCTTAAGGCTCTCTATAGAAACCATAACCGAGCGATAAACACAATCTACCATAATAGAATCTTCCACATGCATGGACACACATACAATAACATTCAAAGAATCATAAGGCATAACCATATATGAAGCAAAATAGGATGACACATAGGAATAAGTAGAGCTCAGATCAAATAGGGATGTAGCATCTCTATGGAAAACTAGAATAATACCTGTGATGATGGTGTCAAATGACTCTGCCTCGGGTCTATCTAGAAATGCATAAAAATGGGGTTGGGCCCAACCACTATAATCTTTGCCTCCCGAAAAGCCTCTAACTAGATTACCTCAACCTTTATTGGGTTGACCTCCATCACTAGCAGCCTAACTCTTACCTCTTGCTAGCTGAGAGGTCGGTGAAGCAACCGCTGTTAGGACTGTGGCACGAGAACTCTATTGTGGCTTGCTGCCCTTCGACCTAGGGCAAAATCTAGCAATGTTCCTCGGATCTCCACAAGTATAACAAGCCCTCGAGTGTTGTGACTTCTAACCCTAGAACTGGCCTTGTCGACCTGGATTATCACTCTAATAAATTTGTATCAGAGGTTCACTAATAGGAGTTGATGGTGCGTTGTAGGCTAGTTGCTCAAGATAGGACCCATAAGAACCACGACTACCCAAAGCACAGTGGGATGCCTGAAGGGCAGACTAAGTTGGCATGGGAAGATAACCTCTACCAAACGAACCTCTACCTCTAGATGAGGCACCACTGAAACCACTAAATTGACGAGGCCTTTTCTCAGATACTGTCGTTTTATCATAGCTTTTAACTATCTCGATCTCTCTAGCAATTTTCTATGGCCCCCTAAAAAGAAATATCATCTTCGGTCTCCTTAACCATCTGTAGCCTAATACTGAAAGTAAGTACAACAATTAATCTCTTCACTCTATCCTTCTCAGTATGGAGTAAGATAACTGCATGGAGAGCTAGGTCCACAAATCGGGCCTCATACTAGGTGACAGTCATGCTACCTTGTTGAAGGCGCTCAAACTACGGTACTCCTCTCTCAAAGTGAAAGGGATAAACATCTCTAGAAATAAAGGCAAAAACGGATCCCATGTGTGTGGCAGTGAACCAGCTGGTATGCTCCACACATGATCCTGCCACCATCTCTTGGATGAACCGATCATCTGAAATACTGCAAAGTCTACTCTATTGGACTTAACAATACCTATGTTGCTCATCACCTCGTAGCAACTGTCCAAATAATCATATGGGTCCTTAGAATGTGCACCACTAAAGTGAATATAGATAAGCTTTGTGAACTTATCCAACCTCATTAATCCCTCAAAAGACATCGCGAGCCTCTCCCGAGTCTATGTAGTAATAATAGGCTCAACTACTCTAACTGGTTGGACTGTTGGAGTTTGATATATGGGATCCATTTGCTCCGGAGTGTGAGTAGCGGGAGTTTGTGCTCCTCCCCCAGCCTAATAGACAGTTGGTGCCACCGGAAATGTACCGGTCTAGGCCACAATATCTACAAGGCCCACTGAATGAACTAGAGCATCCTGAAGCACAAGAGTGGCTATAAATCTCTCTGGGACCTGAGCGGGTCAAATTGGTGCAGTTTGAGCTGGGATCTCCTCCTCGTGATTCATCTAAGTCTCCACAGTGGGTGTTGCTACACGAGCTCTAGGCTGAGCTCGACCTCGGCCTCAACCTCTACCCTGGTAGTGACTATAACAGGCGGCTCCAGCGCCTTTTCGGCTGTAGATATTGTACGTGTTCTCACCATCAATGAAAGAAAAAGAATGGATGATTCAAACATCAATGATAGAATAAAATTGCACGATGGGGAAAGAAAGAAGTGAAATTTTTCTAAAACTCTGTAACCTCTAGAAGATAAGTACAGACGTCTCTGTACCAGTCCTCTAGACTCTACAAAGTTTGCCTATGACTCACGAGACCTAAGCAACCTAGTGCTCTGATGCCAACCTCGGGACTGTGGTGGAGCCTAACATCCACTTGCTAGGCAAGCCAATGTTAGTACAGAAATTAACCAATTTTTAAAAATTAATTCAAAGTAATGATATTGAACGAGAAATAAACTCTAAATTTAACACAGTGAATAAAAGTATCGCAAGGATAACTACTTCCAAAAATCTGGAGTTACAAGTACATGAGCAACTAGAAGACCACAAGAATAGTTTGAAATAAATATAATACTTGAATGAGATAAACAGTAAAGATAGGAAATGAAAAGGGACTTCATGGTCAGCGAACTCCAGCAGCTCAACCTCAAGTCTCTAAGTGAATGTGATCCGAGAAGACACACCTCTAAGCATCGATGAGATAATTACCAGTATCTGCACAAGAAGTGCAGAAGTGTAGCATGAGTACAAATGACCCAATATACTTCGTAAGTGTCGAGCCTATCCCTCAATTGCTTCGCGTTCGCGACCGCATCGTCGCATTTGCATATACAGAAGCAATCGCGAAGCACAAAATACCAGACACTAGATATAGCTGAAATCAGCTATCTCTTAAGTCCAAAAGTGATATGTAGCATATCCGAAACTCTCTCGGGCCCCTCGGGATCCAAAACAAACATGCACACAAGTGTAATAACATTTTACGAACTCGCTCGCATAGTCAAAACACCAAAATAACACCTAGAGCTATGAATCTAACATCAAAATACATGAAATTTTCGAAGCAATTGAAGAACTTCCAAATTCACAACCGAGCGTCTGGATCCTATCAAATCATCTCTGTTTTGAACCAAATTTTGCAGACAAGTTTCAAATACCAAAATGAACCTATACAAATCCAAAAATTAAAATTCGAAATCGGTAGCTATGAAGTCAACTTACGGTCAAACCTAGTAAATCTTTAAACCTTCAAGTTACTAGCTTTCAACAAATCAAGTTAGGGACTTCCAAATTCAATTTTGGGCATACGTCCAAGTCTAAAATTAAGATACGGACACACCGGGATAGTCAAAATACCGATCTGGGGTTGATTATAGAATTTGACCATAGTCAAGTCAAGTTATTTTTAAAGCCAAAAATCATATTTTCTTTAAATTTTCACATAAATTCTTTCCGTAAAAGGACATAAATCGCACGGAAACTGAGAAGCACTAAATGGAGCTAGTAGAGGTCTCAAAATATGGAAATAAGGGATAGAACTCAAAATGACCAATCGAATCATCACATTAACCCAACATGCTAGGGAAGACAAATAACAGTCAACACAGTTCTAATAAAATAAAAGTGGTCAACAAATGATATAACTGAATTCATATCCAAAGAACTGGTAGTACAATTGCGGGCCACTAAGACTTAGATTTACAAAGCTGGTATAAAATAATACAACATCTGTTTGGAATATACATAAACAAAAATTGAATCGAATTCTACCAAGGTCAAGTGGTAACTAAATTCGGAAGTCATGTACGTCTTCAATGTCGGCTCCCACCATAAACAGCAGTATCAGCTCCAAAATCTACATACAAGATATAGAAGTGTAGTATGAGTACAACCGACCCTATATACTTAATAAGTAATAAACCTAGCATCGGCTTAAAAACAGTGACAAGCTCATAAAATGATCATAGTCCAACACCAATAGCCAATAATAACATGTGGTAATATAGTAACGACAGTAAAAGTAAATAACTTAAAGGTATTATGATCAACTCGTTTTCAAATATAACAGTCAAAGTCCAAATCTTGCCACTGAAACCAATTAACACAACATCAGATAAGACTTTTTGTTTACCAGTTAGCATGAGAAAAATACATTTATACGCCTACATGTCAAGTCATCAAATGTCATATTACCATATAGCATGAGGAAAATACATCTATATGCCTACATGTCTAACGTACATGTCAAGTAAATAATTTCACAGTGATATCATCAGATACACTCACTCTCAACACACTTGCCTGGATCAAATTCCCCACTCTATCACATACACAATCGTTCAGCATTGTACTGGTGTCTTGTCCAAAACCCCTCACCATCACACACAATCATTCAACATTGTATTAGTGCACAAGCACTAATCAATAGCCAATATAGTTTGTTGCAGCGTGCAACCCAATCCAATAACAATCTGTTGCAGCGTACAACCTGATCTAAATATCACTCAAAACACGGCTCTATGATCCACAAAAGTCATCAATCTGATCAAGTTTCCATATGCCAACATCTCACAGAACATAATCCAATTACACAACACGGGATATCACAAAGCTACAAATTCAGCTCAAACTCATATCACATACAAGGATACCACTAACATGTGAGATAATATATCAGAAAAGCACGAAAATAGAGATATAACATACATATACAACTATCATGATTGAACAATGTGACTACAGTTATGAAAAATAGCTAATGGAAAAAATAATGTTATCATATCTCAAATAATTAAATAGATAGCCTAGACATAATTTCTAACATGAATGATAAGTCACGTAATCATACAACCGGAAAAATCATGATATCAAAGAAGTATGATAGCATAACAAATTATATAATAGCCTAAGAACTACCTGGATCACGAATACCCCGGAGCATGAATACCCCGAAGCATGTACACACGCCCGTCACTTAGCACGTGTGTCACTCCCAACACACCTCGAATAGCATAATTTACATGGATAAATATACTAAATTTCAAGCTTAGATATGTTACTTGCCTCGAACAAGCCAAATCAATACCGAGCAACCCAATACTCTATAAATGTCATTCCACGCGAACCGACCTCTGAACGGCTCAAATTAGCCAAAAGCAATTCAAAAACATCAAATAATGTCATAGGAATCAAATCCAAAACGATTAAGGTCAAATCTTTAATCAAATACTCAAATTCAACTCAGGCCCGTACACTGGAACCCAGCAAAACTCAAAAGTTCTAACATCCCATTCGAATATGAGCCTAACCATATAAATTTCATCCAAATTCGACATCAATTTTATGTTCAAAACCCAAAATTCATTCTCTTAAGTTCAATTCAAATATCTCACTTACCCTCAAGATTTGGGTGTTTATCTCCTCTAAAATTGCTTTACTTGTACTCCAAGAATCAAAAAGTGAAGAAAATAAATTCAAAATCTCGAAATTTGATGTTTAAATACACTGCTAGTCATCATTCTTCGCGATTACTGTCACAAACCTCCCAATCGCAATCCAGAAATATCCATCACACTTTTACCCTTAGCGATCACGGTCTTGAAGCCCCGCGATCGCGATGAACATTGTCAATTACATCTTCTCAAACTCTTTCCAAACATCCGGTAGTATAACGATATTAAATTTTTGTACAAAACTCCAAATGACAAACTGTTTAATTCTCAGAAAACAAGCACAAGGGTCAACAACTCTTATTGATATATCAACTCAAAATTCCTTACGGATTGCATAATATAAGCTCTCAAAATTAGCTCAGCGGCAGTAGAAAATTCTTCTTCGCGAATGCGAGCCTTCCCTCTGCGAACGCATTCACAAGTCCAATATTGCATTTTACTTTTATGATCGTAATCCAGAGTTCTACGATCGCGATGGATAGGGGTGTGCATTTGATTCAATTTATCGATTTATCGATTTCGATTTATAAATTCTCTTTATCGAATTATCGATTTCGATTGCGATTTTGTCCTCTTCAGTTATCGGTTTATATATATATATAATTATTATTATTATTCTATAATACCATTTCCTTTACCCTAAGCCCCTAATACTGTTATTTCATCTACCACATTTAAGGAATAATCATATTTAAAGCTCAAGGGAATGAAGTTCAAATTAATGAAAAATAGAATTACCCGTGATGATGTATATTTATTTTTTTATACCATTCGAGTGTTGGTGGCATACATTTGATCCCTTACTTTAGTTTCGTTGATGTGCTTTATGACATAATTGTTATGTTATAAACGGTGTTCGTCTTATTTTAGCTTCTTATTATTCATATTAGTTAGGCGTGTATATAGCGTTATACTTTCCGTGTAATCCCGTAAATTTTCTTATTGGTGTAATCGATAACCGAATCGATAAGCCCCGAAAATTGATAAATCAAAATCAAAAAAATCGAAAACTTATTGAAACGATAACGATAAGAATATGTAGAAATTGATAACCGATAAGTAATTATCGATAAGGGTCAAAATCGAATCAATAAATCGAATCCACACCCCTAGCAATGGACACCCCTGTAGCAAAAAATTAGCAATTGAAAAGGGCTTAAAATGGCCCAAAACCGTCTTGAAACTCACCCGAGCCCCTCGAGACCCCATCTAATCATACCAACAAGTCTACATGTATAATCCAAACTTAGCCAAAAGTTCAAAACATCACAAATAACATCAAACCAAGAATCGAAGATCAAGATCATTTTCAAACCTTCAAACTTCAACGAATGCGGCCGAACCTACTAAATAAACTCCGAATGAAACCAAATTTTGCATAAAAGTTTCGAATGAACTTATCGAACCTATTCCAACTCCCGCAACAACAATTTGAACCCGGTAACATAGTCAACTCTCGTTCAAACCTATGAACTTTTGAAACCTTCAAATTGCTAACTTTTGCCAAATAGAGCTAGAACCTTCTAGGAACATCCAAATGCCAATCCAGGCATATGCCCAAGTCCAAAATTGACATCCAAACCTAACGTAACCATAATAACTTTGATCCGAGAAATACACAAAAGTCAAATTTGGTCAACTCTCCAACTTAAAATTTCTAAATGACAATCATTCTTCCAAAATCAATCCTGAATCGCTCAAAAATCAAAATTGACTATACACGAAAGTCATAATACATCATATGAAGCTACTCACGACCTCAAGTCACTGAATGGAATGCAAATACTCAAAATGACGGTCGGGTCATCACAATCCTCCAAATTATTAATAAACTATGTTAAAAGTTATTGTCTTACACTAAGAATTGAAAGATGACCTAAGAAAATGAGCTAAGAATATATTCTATAATAGTATGAAAGTCCCCACAAAAATGCCCCTACGGTGCTAAATCATAGAGCCAAAAATAATTCGTCTCCACGTTTTTGCTTCTTCAGTTTAAGTCTTGTTTCATGTATTTTTCAAGGACTGAACTCGTGAAGCCGAAAATATTTCATGGACTTGGCAGTTTCTCGGCTTTTTTAAGTGTCCAAAATCATGGCGCCAAAGTTATTTCCTTTCCTGGTTGTTCTTGAGTTTTCTAGGCTTTAATACTTAACCAAGATTTATCATTTTTTAGCCTTAAATCGGCTCCAAATTATGATTTATAGGTACTATTCTTTTGCTTTCCTCAATTATCCATTTTTCAATATTTTACTCCATATTCCATCTTTTTCATTCTTTTTTATCAATTCATTCATCAACTATTTTATTTTTACATATAAGAATCATCTTGAAAAGATGCTCTCGGCGCACGTTAGTTGAACGTACGCCGAGCTTGTAGTCATGGCGAGAGGGAGAGGTAGAGGATGACTACGTAAGATACCATTAGCAGCTATTGAGAACCTGATAACAACAATCAAGCAACCAATTATGGAGAAAGTAGTAACCACGACACAAACTGTGCAAAGGTCAGATTCATCAGTTACACCTGATATAGACTCAATTGGGTCGATCTCGCACCAGTCGACAGTCTTAAAGAAGCTGGATTTGATGTTCCCAGCTCAGATTGGAGCAAAACCAAATCTGACGAAGAAGGCTACCAATGGAACTGTTAACATGCAGAGTCTAGTGTAGGTTCAAGCACAATCAGTATCAGAAGTAACAGAGGATCCTGAGGTCATCAAAAACAGAACTGAAGAATCCAAGCAGACATGGTCAACCCTTTTTCAGAAAATAGATTTGCAACAAATGGTATGTCTCTAGATTACATACCACCTCTAATTGTTGATGGTCATCCAACAGTTCAATTGAAAAAATTAGAGTTAGAGGAGGAAGAGAAGAAGTGGAAATGTGCATTAATTGTATATATATTAGGGGATGGACCTGGTTTTAATGCGATGAAGAGGTTTATTAACCTTCACTGGTCACATGTTCTAGAACCAGATTTGTTTTATCACGATGAAGGTTATTACATAGTTAAGTTCAAAACAATGGAAGATGCTAATGAAATTCTATGTGCTAGACCTTATTCTATAGCTATCATGCCTATAATTCTCAAACCATGGACTCCAGACTTTGACTTCACTGAGGAATTCCCTACTACTATTCCTCTATGAGTTAAATTTCCCAAGCTTCCTATGTCTTGCTAGGGAATGAGATCATTAAGTAAGATTGCAAGTGTCCTACCGAAACCTATTTATGTAGATGAGTGCACAACCAAACATACTAAAGCCTCATATGCTCGGATGCTTATAGAGATTAATGTCACCAAAGATTTGCCAAAACAAATATGGTGATGGATCCAAATGGGAAGAAATTCCTACAAGATGTGGTCTATGACTGGAAGCCATCCTTTTGTGAGAAATGTCAAACTGTTGGCCACAGCTGCTCAGTCCAAGTGAAACCAGCTACACACCAGCCTACTCAAGTGAAGAAGGCAAAAGTAACAAAGGAATGGATAACCAAGGCCCCAGTAAAAGCTGCTCCTACTCAAAAAGATAAAAAAGTATAAGCACCACAACAGGTTGTCTTAAATGATAAGAATGAAGTTCAGAAAGAGCCCAATGAGCTACCAAATCTGATGCCAGAGATGGAGAAACAGGAAGAGAAAGGGAAAAAGTTCAGAGTCCAGAATTCAATCTCATCAACTTTCCACCTTTGTCTCCCATTCCTGTAAGTAATAGATTTGAAGCAGTGTCAAATAGCAAGTATGAGGTGCCACCAGGGGATAGGGGTGGACCAAGTAATTTCCAATGAAGTGGTTGTTCTGGAATATTATAGGTGAAATTAAAAGGTATAAACAGAAGGAAATTAGGGAGTACATTAGGAGTACTAAAATAAACCTAGTCGTTTTGGTAGAAACATAGGTTAAATAAAAAAATGCTAATAGAATTGCCTATCTGTTGGTTCCTATATGGGGTATTCTAACAAACTACAATGATGCTAGAAATGGAAGAGTGTGGGTCTTATGGGATACAAATATGTTTAAAGTTACTAGTATTCAGGAAGAATCTCAATTGATTCATTGCATAGTCAGAAGCATAAAGGGGGATGTTACTTGCTACCCCACTGTTGTATATGTATTCAATAGAATAGAGCAAAGAAGGTCTTTATGGGGAAAGCTACATGCCTATTCATCAGCTATCATAGATGCATGGTTAGTTGGAGGGGATTCTAATGCTATATTATATCCCAAGGATAGAAAATCATGTATTCATGTTAGTTATTCTCAGACTCAAGAGTTTAGTCACTGTATTCAGCAAGCAAGGCTATCATAATTACCTTGGAAAGGAGATTACTACACCTGGACAAATAAACAGCCTAGAGCAGATAAAGTATGTAGCAGATTGGATAGAGTATTAGACAACTATGAGTGGATGATGAAGTGGAGCCATGTGGAGATAGTTTATGATCAACCACAAATCTCTGACCATAATCCTATGATATTGACTCTAGCAGCATCTTCTTGGAACGGTAAGGTACCTTTTAGATTCTTTAATGTATGGACTGAGCAAGATGAGTTTCAACAGATTGTGGCAAATACCTTGTACTCTACTAATAATCCTGGATCTATGAAAATAATATGGGCAAAACTCAAAGCATTGAAAGGCCCTTTAAAGGCCTTAAATGTTAAGGAGTTTAAGAGTATTACTCAGAAGATATAGCATACTAGACAGGAACTGAAGGAAATTCAAGAACAAATGGCAAGGGCATATTCTGATGAGTTACTGCAGAAAGAGAAAGAGATAGTATTGAAGCTGTAAATGTGGTCTTTGATTGAAGAAAGTGTGGTACAATAGAAGGCAAGACCAAAGTGGATTCAACCTGAAGATTCTAATACCAAGTACTTCACTGCAGTTATGAAGGAAAGAACACAAAGGAAGCAGATCACAGAACTTACAAATGGAATGAGTGTAAAAGTAAATGCACCTGCAGACATAGAAGGGGAGATCCTAGGATTTTACAAGTCCCTAATGGGCTCAACAACTGCATCATTGCATGTTATAAACATAATGTATATGGCTAATGGCCCAATGCTATCACAACAACAAAGAATGGAGCTATGCGCTGATGTAACTGAACTTGAAATTGTGAAGAGTCTAAAAGTAATTAGAGATCATAAAGCCCGGGAATAGATGGCTATTATGCTGGGTTTTTTTTTCAAGAAGTCTTGGAACACTATTAGCAGGGAGGTCATAGAAGCCATCAAGGAGTTCTTCCTAACTTCCAAGATGTACAAGCCAATAAATTGTGCCACTATTACCTTAATTCCCAAAGTCTCCAAACCCACCACAGTCAAAGAGTATATACCTATTGCATGTTGCTCAGTTCTATACAAAATGATATCCAAGAACCTAGCCAAGAGACTACAAAAAATCATGCCTAGTATCATTTGTGAAGCCCGAGCAGGCTTTATTCCTGGCGGGAAAATAGCTGATAATGTTATCTTTGCTCATGAGCTAGTCAAAAACTACACTAGATCTCATGTGACCCCCATATGTATGATTAAAATTGATCTTCAGAAAGCATATGACTCAGTTGAATGGATTTTTCTACAACAAGTGATGGAGGGGATTGGATTTCCAACCAGATTCTTTAATTGGATCATGGAGTGTATAAAACTGTTACCTTCTCAATGCTGATTAATGGAGAAGCAACAGAACCATTTGAAGCTGCTAGAGGACTTAGGCAAGGGATCTCATCTCCCCTTTCCTATTTTCAATAGTGATAGAGTACCTTAGTAGATCACTTGCTGAATGAAAGAAAAAGTCAACATACCAATATCACCCTAGATGTAAAAAGCTAGGTATCACTCACATGAGTTTTGCTGATGATCTATTATTATTTTCCAAAGGAGACCTTGATTCAGTCATAGCCATGTTTCAATACTTCTCTCAATTCTCTAAAGCTTCTGGACTGCAAGCTAATTTGGGTAAAAGCTCAGTTTATTTTGGGGGAGTTAAACACGAAGTGAAGAAGCAGATTATTGATCACCTGGGATTTGTGCATGGAGAATTACCATTCAAATACCTAGGTATTCCCCCGATCCACCAAGAAAATTTCCTTGATTTAATTGAAGCCTTTAGTGGAAAAGATTACTGCAAAGATCACATTATGGACTGCCAAGAAGTTATCTTATGCTGGGAGGTTTCAATTAGTTCAATATGTGGTATTTGGAATTCAAGCCTACTAGGCTCAACTGTTCATCAAACCAGTCAAAGTACTGAAGATAATTGAAACAATCTGTAGAAGCTTTATATGGTCTAGATCCAATACTATTACTAAAAAAGCTTATGTGTCATGGGATAGGATGTATACTCCTAAAGCAGCTGGTAGAATGAACCTCATCAATCTTTTGTTATGGAACAAGGCAGCAATTGCAAAGGTTTGCTGGGATCTAGCTCATAAAGAGGACAACTCGTGGATCAGGTGGATTAATGCTTTCGATGTAAAACATCATCAGCTAGAGGATATGCCAATTCCTAAACAGGCAAGTTGGATGGTTAGGAGAATAATTGCCTCAAGAGATATTCTGCAACAGCTCCAAGGCTCAAGTGTTCATAAGTGCTCCATCAGATAAATATATCTATAGCTTCTAGGAGATCTACCAAGATTAACCTGGAAGAACCTAATCATGCAGAACTATGCTCGACCAAAAGCAGTATTCAATCTATGGTTATTGCTACAAGGAAGATTGCCAACCAATGACAGACTGGTAAATGGGGAATGAACATAAACCAACAATGTGTTTTGTGCCAAGGTCATACAGAGACAAGAGATCATTTATTCCTATCATGCTCATTCTCAGAATAGTTGTGGGAGCAAGTAATGTTGTGGATTCAAGAGGATTAGCCAAAGAATCATACCTGGGACCAAAGGCTTCAATAGATCATCAGCAAAGCTAAAGGAAAATCAAGCAGAGCCAGTATTTTCAAGATGGTGATCGCTGAAGTATCATATGCTCTATGAATGGAAAGGAATGTCCGTATATTTGAGAATAAATTCCGCAAAAGTGAAGTCTTAGCAAGAGAGCTAGCTTACATATATAATGTTAGAGAAAATCCTAAAACTAGAAAGCAAATGCAGCAATTCTTAAAAGCTGCAAAATGCTAACTTATCACATGCCAATAATAGCTAGGTTGAGTAGTCTCAATTTCATTAGCAAATGAATGTAGGACCAACAATCCAATATATGCATGTTATATATTTGCTCATAGACTTTTGTCAATAAATCATGATTATTCTTACCTTATTAAATTATTTAACTATGATGAGTTAATATAATAATAACAATAACAAACTCAGTGTAATCCCACCGAGTGAAATTAAGATAAGTTGATATACACCAATATAAATATTCGATGGAGGTGGGGGTGGGGGGAAGTGTTTGCCAAGAAAGTCAACAGATTTCCACCAGAACAAAACTTTAAATTTAGAGGAATTTACATAGAATACAATCTTCTTTAGAATTATTTAAATTTCCTATAACTACTTTCACAAAATCACATATACTACAATTTATTTTAAAATCTTACCGTTTTGATTAAATTATGTATAATTTTTCAACAACAACAACTACTACTACTATCCAGTATAGTCCCACAAAGTGGGATTTGCAGAGGATAATATGTAGACGAGCCTTATTTTTCATATTCTAAAATCTCTCTATTGACATTTTCTCTCACCTAAAAAATATCTCTTAAGCTTTTCTCTCATCTAAAATTATTTCTTACCTAAGATCATCAAAATACTTCATCCCATTTTATGTGATAGACATAAGAAGCCTATGACAAATCACACAAATGTTAAGCGAAGTTTCTCAAGTAGAAGGCCAAAAAAAAGACACAAATCTAACCTTGGACTTTTGTATAGCTAAAGAATCCACATTCGTAGTATGCCTACCGGCAGTGAAGAGTGCCAACATATCGTGTCCCTTATATCCCAAAATGTGAAGAGATTTTGGTTACTCACAAATTTATAAGCTTGTTTGTGAGTCTATTTTCTCAATTCTCAAGGTAATGAAATATATTCAGACAATATAATGAAAACAAATTTCCTATTCTATACTCAACTACTCCCTCTTATCCCAATTCATCACCGTATACATACATATAATATATTTAATATATATTATAGATATACTATAATATATACAACAACAGACCTTAATTCATCACCGTATACATACATATAATATATTTAATATATATTATAGATATACTATAATATATACAACAACAGACCTTACCTCTTCCCACCTTGCTCTTGGGGAGACTCGAACTCACAACCTCTTGGTTGGAAGTGGATGTTGCTTCAAGAGCAACCCATACATATATATATATATATATATATATATATATGCACATAATGTTTATGCCCGAGGGGAAAAATGAAGGAAGCTAAAGAACAGAAAGGGTAACTGCTTTGGGCTTGAAAAACAATTGAGTATCCACCCAATCCCAATGAATTTAACAAAATACATTTACTGTTTGACAACAGCAGTATACTAATCTGTTTTACCTTTTCAAAAAAATTGCCTTCTATCTAGAGGGGAAAAGAGAGATGGCCACAGCAAATCGTATATGTATATACATCTTAACATTCTATCCTAGAAAATATCCTACATAACGAGCTACATGAGCGCATTCTATCCTAAAAACGTCCTAACCAGCTACAAAATTATCTCGAACATCCCCAGATTTCCGAGCTCTGTGCACAACTCTAAGTAAGGAAAATATGATATCAGCCCAGTAACAAGCTTTTCCAGTCCTGCTAAGTGCTGATATATTTCCATACCTCCATATGCAGGACTAGGGAGTGCAGAATGCTGCGAGGTGCTCATTAGCTTTCAACACAGGAAGGGCCAGAAGGCAAGAGCCCTACACTGCACACCCTTTTCTGTAGATTTCACAATTGAGTTAGATCAATCTGAGTTCAGAGATACTGACGTAAGCTTTCACCACTCATTGATTCCATCTCCTTGAGAATTTCTTGTGCAAGAGACTTGACAGGAAGCTCAACATCTTCAAGAAGTTCCCCAAGGAAGGGAATGGTCTCGGCCAATAAGACCAGATATTCTTCTTTCAGATTCTCCACCAGATATTTCACAATTCTCAACCCCAAAATCCGGGAGCGCAACTTCTCACTACGAGTTTGCATTAGCACCTGTATATATAGTGTTCACAGTCAAAATCTCTCTGAAAAACTTTATGGTTTATTAAGCATGCCAAAGGAGCGAATGAGTAATCAAATCAGGACGAGACAAGGTTGACAGGTTTTTTACATAAAAGATACTCCCTCTGTTTCAAATTAGACGAGGTACTTTCCTTTTTAGTTTGTTCCATAATAAATGATACATTTCTAAATCTGGAAATACTTCAAGTTTAAACTCTTCATTTTATACCCTTATTGAGAAGTTTTTATAACCACACAAATGTCATGACTCCACAAAGCTTTTACCCCTTAAACTTTTAAGACCACAAGTTTCAAATGTCTTTTTTTTCTTAAACCACGTGCCGAGTCAAACTACCTCATCTAAATTGACACGGAGGGAGTATGTAATTAATAAACGCCTAAAAGACTACCATTTCATGCATTTATCCAATTTAGCATGTCGTTCAGCAAGTCGCAGGTAATGTCTCAGGAGCAATGAACAAGAGAATTTGATGATTAAACAGAGAATTGAGAACTTATACCCAAAAGCTTGCCAGGATGAGCAGCGGGTAATTCCCGCAACAAATAAGTGTGGGTGTACAACAACAACAACAACAACAACATACCAGTATTATCCCACACTTTGTCCTAATGGGTTTAGTTTTCCATTTTCTATTTAGTATTATTAAATACAATGAATGAACAAAACAAATGTAGAGTAAGATTTTGGATGCAATTAGTTCAAAGGAGTTGCATGATAGAGAAGAAAAAAGTTGATCTCTTATTACATCCCATACCAAAAGTAACACAGATGGCAAAAGTCAACTTAGGAGGACCACTTTAAGCATAACCAAAGAACTTATACGTAATCAACTGACATATGATACAACCCGCTTAGATCAGCAGAAGTCATTAAAAGTACTGAATGGATCTCAGATATCAGCTGGAGAGGAAAACTAGAAAGCAAACACAGAATCTATAGTTTTCTCATTCTCTTCAACAGAGGGATTCTGGGGGTCATTGTGGTAGAAGCTTATACAGATAATTAACATGAAACAGAATTGATCGCAGGAAATTTTCTAATGTGGTCCCAGAACAGAAAATAGATAAATAGTAAATAATAAACAGTGGTAAAAGTAAAAAAAATTGTAATTACCTCATGGTTTAGCGGCTTCCAGAGTAGGTCAGAACCAGCAGTTACAGCCATCTGACCAACACATGCAACTAATAAATCATCAACAACTTCCACTGATGGCACATTTGGATTTTGCACCAGGGTAGCAGGTGGGTCTGTTACAAGCTGTGACACAATTGGTTTTAAAAGAACCTAATGAAACACGAGGAATGTCAGTCAACTGAAGGGAAACTATGAAACAACAGTCGGAAAAATTTATGCCACTTTCAGCTGTACAGCTAGCAGGAACCTACCTTCTGCTCATATTTAGCACAACACAAATTCTCTACACCTTATATTACCACACATTTTAATTAACAGGATCCAAAGCAACTTGTATTATGTTGGATGAAAATAATAATCACCACATCACCCAACTAAAGTATGTTCTCCGGCACTCAGAATATATCTCGGTTTTAGGTTAAATTTTTACCAAGCAGGTGATGATCATGAAACCCCCCCCCCCCCCACAACCCCCCAAGGAAAAAAAAGATCAAAAGTTGTAGAAACTTAAGAGAATATATGCCAAAGTTTGCACGGCTAGATTTATAGTTACGAAAAAAAATAACAGAATATTCTGTAGTATATGTTAAGATATTACGTACATAATATTAAAATATTTACTTACCTTATTAGGCATTGGAAATTATTCCGTGCCATAATGTATGTAACCTAAGACTCCTATTCATGAACATTATTAATCAAGTCAATGAGAATTCTTCTCTTCTACTTTTTCGCATGGTATCAGAACCTCTACAATCTCAGTAAAGACTGAAATAGCTTCCACCCAGCATCGGACACTCGTGTTTTTTTCTTTCATTATCTTTTCAAGGGACCTACGTCGTTCATCTCTTCGCTGACCATTTCGGCGTCATCCCACTCGATGATTGACAGAAGACATATTTATGGGCCATAGTGACTGCAAAAGCAACTAGCCTCTGATTTATTACTTAATCTAGTAAGAGTAATCCTGGGTCAATCTAGTAAGTTCCAAGCATACACATGTAGCCTAGATATACCAATGCAGGCACATTGGAATTGGCAAAAATATTGATTTGACAAAAAGGTGTCATTGACGCCTTGAAAATTTTTTGCGGAGATTCAAAACTAGCTCCATTTCTAATTTTAAGAAATGCTGGGCAAGACATTAATTTAGTTATTCAGGCATAGAAAGTCAATCTGGGCATACTAAGCAAGAAACTGACAATAAAGGATGAGCTATCCATACCACCATTAAATATTTTTTTTAAGAAGGATACTAACATTTATAATTGAAGCTATCTAACTTACAAATACCATACCACGGGATAATCTATCAACAATAGTGACACATATGTTAAATAAGGACGTCCTTAGCAATAGAAAACAAACTTACTCATTGATGGTTTCCTTCCACAAATGTATGGGCAGACAATGAGATACATAAAAAATGATACTAGAAGAATATCACATATTGTTCAAGAGGAGAAAAATGAAAAACTACTTGTTTCACCAGATCAAACAGTAAACGCAAACAATGATATGGTAAGCTTCTCCGAGTATGCAATTAACAGAGAAAAAGGCATAAGCAGTCTAACTTACCTGAAAATTTGCAGAGTCTAGAAACTTCAGGGTCCCAGTATCATACAGGAAAGACTTATGCAGGGAGGACAAAATCAAAGCTCTTAGATGCCACACACCGATGGACAATCCACCATCCGCATCCTTCTTCTGGCTACTGGCTTCCTGAAGCTTGACCTTTTTCTTCTTGTGTCTTAGAGCCAATTTTGCATCTTCAGCATCCATGAGATGTCTTACACAGCCGTCAAGCAGATACTTGAAGTATGGTACAAACAATGATCTGAGGAGAAACATAAATATCAATACCTAATATTCTCAGAAGTATTCCAACTAATAAGCATCACTTTACAAGAGTATTATTGCAATAATCTCAAACTTATTCCTAGATAGTGGCTCAACAAGAAAAGATTCATAGTGAAGCCAAGGTGATATAATAAACAATAAGTTCCACATCAATAGCCATAATTGTCTCAAGGAGGAAACACTAGCAACGAAGGAAAGGAATAGAAACATAAGAAAAGAGTAATAAAAAGGATAAACAAGCTTTGGCATGGATGAAGGCCCAATAATAACGGAGTCCTCCTAAGCATCATAAGCTTGTGGTAGGCGGTCAAAAACAAACTGAACCATGTAGTCCATTAGCTAAAACTACTGTTTCAGGGACGTGGTATCAGTCTTATTTTATAAAAGAAACCTCCTCTATTAATGAGTAGCAAAAATTTCTGACTGTAGTAACCGAAATCTCAACAAAAAGCACCACCTTCACCCCTCAAAAAGGGGTAAAGAGAGGAGGGGGAAGAGCACGGAGAGGTAACAGCAAACCATGGCTGCGAGTGGGGGAGGAATAGGAAGGAGTGATATGCCAAATGCATCGACTGAAGTTGCGAAGTCACACTGTGACCTTCAGTATCTGGTCAAATTTCAACCTTTCTGTCAAATTCATCATCCACATAAGATCTAAAGCAATTAGCAGAATCGTATATGTCTGAGAACCAAATTCAATTCCATAAAGAAGTGACCATGGATCGGAAAAAATAAAAGGTGCTGATGACTCACCTATGGCTTTCAGCTAGAGTGTTAACCAAGCCATAGAAGGCAATAGAGCGATCAATACTTTTGGTCCCTTCATTTTCATTTTCTTCAACAATTGACTCTGACCATTCAATACTCCTCATGAAAAGAGGTTTGAACACTTTTTCTGTAAGTTTCATGGTAAGCCTAACCAGTGTATTAATGACATTCTTCTCAACAGCATCAATATTTCTAACAGCAGCAGGGTGCTGACGTCGCAGATCAAGAGCTTGCAAGCATAAGTCGAATATCCTTACATGATAGGCATCAACGGATGATCTATCCATAGCAGCCACAAGGTTTTGTATCATTTCAAAAGCAATCGATACACTAGAATCCCCGCACGCAATTGCATCAGAATATATCCTCAACAATGGAGAAAGTAAAAGACGAACCTGCTCAATCAATGAGTAGAAAAAGTTCATGGTAACCTTCTAAGCACTGCATACATGAAATCATACCATAACAAGAAATGCAGTAGATGAAACTTACAGGGACCCTTTCAGTGATTAACTTTCGCACAGAATCGGCTTTCAACTTCAGTTTTGGTTCTGACGTGGAAGTGTACTGAGGCTTCAATAACATAAGTTCCAAAATATCACCGAGATATGGATTTAAAAAGGCACCAAGCTTGTTTACAACTGCCTCTAGGGCGAGTAGAATAGACATGGAGACAGGGTCATTCTGAATCGGTGAAACAACGGAAACATCACCATCAGTTTGCTTGGTTTCTGCTGTTAAAGCAGACAAAGCATTGCGAGATTGCCTAATCATGCCTTCCATGACAAGGGGCAGCTGATGTAGCGCCTTTGGCCCTAACACATTAATCAAGGCACCAGCTGCACGAAGACAACTAGAAGAAAGAGCAGAATTGTCCGCACATATGCTTTTACCAACAGAATCTAAGCACAAGCTAAACACTGAATTATCCGAAGGAAACCTGTTTGCCAAAACTTCCAATGTTGACACTGCTGCCAGTTTCAAAGAACTACTTGATTCGCTCTGTGAATTAATTAATTTCAATATCTCAAGAAACAAGGTGTTCAGCGATTGCAAAGAATTCGCGTCCAGATGAAACCATGATCTCCTCGCATTCAAAGCTGGACCCCTTTTTTCATGCTTTGAGTCAACTAACCCAGTATCCTTCACTGTCTCAGACAAAGTTCCAAGAGCCTGTTTATAGAAGACAGAGATCAGATTACATACAAGAGAAAAACAGTATCACCAAGGGAAAACTGAAACTGAACCATAATAGCTTAACAAGACAAATTCCAACAACATTCCTTTCACATGTCACATGCTCAAAGACATTTTATTTCAAAGAATGAGACTCACTAGATTATATTATTTCCAGCAGGAAATAGCCCCAAAGTCGAGGCCCAATGCTGAAATCATTTTAAATTTTAAACACTGAAAACCAGAAAATTTGACAAGTTTATAACTGAGAGACTGCTCGATCCATTGTAAAACATGTAATGTGCCTAAGCTTCCAAAGATAGCAGCCTTCACAAGTGTAGATAATGTTTTCTGACTGGGAATTCTTTCTTCTGAATAAACATGACAAGGATAAGTGTCTACAATACCTTCTTTCTCACACATTTGTCCACATGACCCAGCAACTGAACAATTGCTTTGAAGTATATGGAGGGTGTAAGTCGTTTCGTAACAGCACTTAAAGTGGAATTCATATATTCCTTTAGCTCCTTCCGGAAAACAGAAAGAGCACCTTTCTGCTTTCTTTTCGAGTCAACAAGTTGAAGATGGCAAACAGTTTCCTTCATGATTGCCCCAATTGTCAACTGCACCAGCAACAAAAATAAATGGGCCAAGCAAAAATTTTAAGCAAATGCACGAGAAAAACAAGGAAATATTATCCAAACGCGCATGAAAAACAACAGCTAAATCTGCCATGGCATTTAGGTGATCAAATCTCAGTATAAAAGGCATTCTAACTCAAAGCAACATGGAATCTAGCCAGAGGCGAAGCAAGAATTTGAAGGTTATGAGTTCTGAATTTACCACGGCACTCATAACTCATCTTATTTATTGGGTTCGCAATTAGACATTTGTACATAATAAATTTCCTAGTACAAATACTATGTTTAAGAAAAAGTGACTGGGTTCGCCGAACCCACAATAATAGGCTGGGCCTGCCTCTGCATCTAGCTACATCCATGCAGCATACACAAATCATATGCCCAAAAGTTGTGTCAGTGCAATCATATATCTATAGAAAGCTAAAATTAGTCCAATCATTTCAGAAGTTTGTTATAAAAGGCAAATGTTAAGGACCTAATTAGGGAAAGGAAAGTCAGAATACTGTAGGTAACATAAGGACAATGGGGTCTGCAAAGAAAACTCCAACTACAGTCCACGTATGACACTAACCAGATACAAAAAGAAATAGCATAAGACAAGAACGTCAAGCAATTATATTACTATACAGCCAAGCGCACGTAAGAGATATTGTGGTATACAGAAAAGCTTTAAAGACATTCCTGAAATTTCTGGATTCCTCCATGCTTTGCTGAATTTTAGATCAAGATCTCAGATAAAATTCAAAAAAAAAATTATAACATAATGATCAGTATATGAACCCAAAATATTTCTTGCAAGGATATTAAAGAAAAAGAGAAGACCATTGACAGAACAAAATACTCATCTGCATACAAACCCAAAAGATTCTATTGCACGCATACAAGAAGTGGAGGCATCATTCCATAAATTAAGAAGCAGTCATACACTTTTCATTTAGCAAAAGATCAGGAGAAATTCACAACCATTTAATGAACAGTTGGGCAAAAGAAATTACAAAAGATACAAACCTGAATGTTATCTGAATCTTCCCCTGAATCAAGCTTAAAAGCAATTTCAGGCTTTTGGAGTTTGTTTGAAATGAAATACACTGCAACTAGCAGCTC
This sequence comes from Nicotiana benthamiana, assembly GCA_034376525.1. Lineage (NCBI taxonomy): Eukaryota > Viridiplantae > Streptophyta > Magnoliopsida > Solanales > Solanaceae > Nicotiana > Nicotiana benthamiana. The sequence goes on from CM067335.1 coordinate 88,630,519, forward strand.
CATTAAGTGTTCTGCATCACTGTCATTAACTACTATTCGCTGAAGAAGCATCAAAATTGAGGGAAGCCATACTGTGCATGAATATTTTTCCAACAACTGCACAGCAAATAAATATTCCCACTGTGTATTTATGAGTGAAATTGAGTAACTCAAAGATGGATCACTTCTGTCATGCAAGGAGGAGCAGTTTCTCGCAACTAACGAATGAAATAGGAGGTAGAGCAATGATCCTAAACTATCACTCTCACCCAAATGCCTGCAAGAGAAGAGTATTAAAGAAAATGATGCAGCCAGAGAACTATCATAGCTAAAAATTTGAACTATGTACCTCAAAACGTGCACAATCATTGAAATCTTCCGGTGTTCAGAGACCTGTGGCAGAATATTTACAAAGATCTGGAAAAGCAAACATTCACAGAATCAGTAATAAGTTCCATGAAATACAGCATCTACCAGTGGTGCTACCCATATTACCTGAAGCAATGCGTCGGCACTGTCAGTTTTAGACAACCAACACGGTACAACCGCAGATATGAGGTCCTCAAATATATGTTGAAAATTGTTGTCCCACTGTAGAAAGATAACTTAAAGATTTAAAATCTCGTGAGAATGACATAAATATATACACACTCAATACCATAAATGTAGTGTTCAATTTCAAAAAATAAGAGCTTCTAGTTTCAACTACAGTTTCAACATGCAGACTGACATGTGACTCTTGTGTAACATGGTGTACAATTTTCCAAAGTCAAATGTGATGCATAAATGCAGAACAGTTAACACAGAACAGGAGTACTGAAAATTAAAGAGGGGCAAAAGGAAAAGGAAAAATTCATATGCTCAAAGAAAGACCTGAGTGACAGCAGATTCCCCAATGACGACAAGAATTTCCAAGATATGGTCTAAAACTTTTTCTGGCTTAGCTCTGGAAATAGCAGATAATAATGAGAAAATTTGATTGCGTGTGACCATACTGCTCACAGAACGGGCACAATTAACAAGTAGCTCAACGTCAAAGTTCATAGAATTCTCATCCTGACAAAACCATAAGTAGATGTGTGGATAAGGAGCCCAAATAAGGTAAAACACATATATACAAGAAGGGCCTTCAGTAAAACCTCAGATGTGACACTAGCAGCAATGTCTTCCAAGATAAGGAGCAACTCCTGTTGGATGTGAACTGCAGCATCAGATATGCTCTGAGAGTTTTCAGATGAAGCATGATAATGTAAATCATCCTGGTTGCCAGCCAGATGAATCCACTCATTATCAATGAACGCATTGTGAAGAAGCTTGAATAAGGGACCAATGAGAGAAGCTCTACAAAATGATTAATGATACCGTCAACAGCAGTAAACAAGGGTGTCTATAAAGGTAGATAAGTCGAATTGACTAATCATGCATAAGTTAATAAGATGATAGCATAACAAGTTAACTGACCTGTTGTCCATGTCTCTCTTCAATAGCAACACATCAAGCAGAGAACCAACAAAAGCAACAACATTTCCACCTCCCGGAACAATATCAAGGCAAACATCATGGTTATTGTAGACAATTCCTTTCTTTTTTTTCTTTTCATGTCTCGGCCCAATAGACCAAATTTTCTGCTCACAAATGAACTCAAGAATCCGACTAACAATCGAGCAAGTGATCTGGAAGAAGAAATAAGTCAATTCCCACAAGCTAGCATTACTTTGCATTGAAAAGGAAAACTAACCAGAGACTGAATTCTACAAATTTACTAGTTCTCCAATTAGTCTTACCAGGCAGTGCACGATATAAAGATACCAGAGGCTTCATGGCCATATATAATCAAGTCAGACAAATAAGTAAATCTACTTGCAAAAAGGAGTCTCTATCCGGGTCTACAACCAGTATGTTATGGTGTCCATATAAAATTATTTTATATAGAAGATGATGAAATAAAACAAAACAAAACAACAACAAAAAAGTAAGCACCTTCATCTTTTTAGTTAAATACTATTTCAAATTTTAGGCAAAAAGACAAATCACCTGCACATAGTAAAATGTCATAATTTACATTGGGTGCGGACAAAAGAAGAAGAACAAAGATCTAAATGTCATTGCTGAATATAGAGCAGGTGGAAGATACACTCCTGCTCTAGCAGGACTACAAGATGATTTGGCACCAACTTAACTCAAGACGGTTCAACAAGGCAGATTAATAACTCTAACGTGCTTAATATTCTGAACAGGGGTGGCTTCAGTTGCTAATTACTCAAGGATATATAACTTTGGAATTATAACACATAATGAGCCACAATACAGGATGTTATACATCAACGATATCGTGATGGCAAATCTGACCATTGTCATCAAATTCTAATGTACAGCTTTAGAAGAAGAGACAGTCAAAATCAACAGCAAGTACATAATTATATACACTTCCTACAAGGTACACAAATTGTCTAATCCTCGGTCAGTATAGAAATTTATCTTCATGTAGTATCCCCCCTTGCTTGTGTCACAGAGAAGCAATTTTAAGCAACAAAGATAGTCAGATAGAATATTGTCTCAGATCATTCAATAGACAAAGATTGTCTTTGAACTACTCTATCCTGTCACCCATCTAGACACAACACATTTTTGTGAAAATTATACACCACTATAACATCTTTTCTTACCCCCACCAAATCCCCAAACTTGATACAAAACTGATACTGCTTACGAATTGAACAATAACCAAATTTGCTGAAAGACATCTGCAATATTCTTTTAGCATTTTCTGATAAAGCCAAATAATTTGTGAATGTATGGGAGACGTATAAAAGAAGTATACCAAAAAAGAAGAGAGCCTACACACATATATGCTTGTCTACAAAGTACACCTAATGTTCTATACAAATTGGAACCTCATGGTTTGAGCTGAAAAGAAACCAAGAATAAGAAGATACTCCTCATATTTACAAAATCAGTTTCTACACCATCAAAATCCCTCCTATTCTTAGCTCATGGATTGCGGTGTATATTCTTCGGTACAAAGGTGTTTATTATTCAAATTGACTGACAGACACTGACTCAACCAAAAAGTTCAGTTTATCTGGTTTTTTCCGGTTTTAGGTTTCTTTTCGGTTATTTTTTATGAACATAACAGCTTTCGACTACAGGTTACCGCTAGTGTTTGCATTTTCCTCTCAATTCTGTCCGCCAATGTCTGCTTAGGTGGCATTGACTCACTAGAGAAATGAAGAATCTACTCACCATTCTGTGTTCATTTATATATTGTTGCTTATGAAATTCTGGAAATTGGTATACTATTGATCTCAGCCTAAACACTCTTTTGCGTTTCCTACAATGGCTAACATTATTTTCTGACAATCGCAAAGATGAATTTTTTTTCTTAATTTGCAGCTCAAGGTACAAAATAAGTGATTTCAGTAGTGTAATAATCATCCATAGAATTAGTCCCTTACTCCCTTTATCACTAGCATCAGCCAACTGCTTATCTTTTGCCTTTCTCTGCACAAACATTTACATATCTGATATTGAGTAATTCAACTATCTTGTTGTTGTCTTCAGAGCGCTTTCTTGGTGTCTGATGCTTCGCAACCCACAATATTCTCAGGCTCAGCGAATGACGCCACCTTTCGGATTTCTTGCATAATTGTTGGTTTCAATTTCATATACGCGAGAAAGATACCTTTTTTGTAGAGGAATGATTCCCTTGTCTGAGAACAGCATTTGTGTACTATTCACGATTTGGAGAGCACAATGATCAAATTCTAATTTTTCCACACAAATTGAAGTATATCATTGAGGTGTACAAGATCAGGAAAGATTGGATTCTCTATACCATAAGAGAACGACTTTATGTATTTAAAAATATTATAATTTTAAACAAGACTAGTTGGGTCCCAAACTGGAAAACTGAATTGAGATAATCAAACCGAGAAAAGAAAAACTGAACAAAACACCGACGGCGATAATCAAATAAACTGGATCGAGTACCAAAAAGCAAGAGACTGAACCAACCGATTGAACACTCCTATACATTACAATGTAGAGGAGATGTAACTGAGGTTAACTACCACCCTATCACATGACACATAATTAGGGTTAATGGACTTGTATGGTCTTCTCGATTACAATTGGTAATTGAGGTTAAGTCTACCATAAGCTAGAACGCGGAGACCATATGAAAGCCTTAAATTTTTGCAGGTTCCAAATCAAACGAAGCAAAGCAATGTTCTAAGGGTTATTCGAATGTACTAAGTGCCAAACAAAAATCTGCATGTGAAGACACCGACAGATTCCCAAGTCTATCGTTTATTGCCGCGTGCATTCTCGCCTATGTGCTTTGTACATAACCAACTTGTCACCTATATGCTTTAGTTAAGATATAGACACTCTGTACTATTAGTAAGTAATTGTGCTGGCAAGACAGATTGCTGCAAAAGAGTGCTTTTAAGTCATAGAACACAGAGTTAGACTTTGGATTTGGGTGTTCTATAGACACATTTTTCTCATTTCAAGGAGCTATATTAGTTTCACAGACTTCTTATAAGTGAATGTTAATTGGTGCCAGATATTCTGCAAAATAAACTTGGAACATGCTTAGACAACGAATAATCACTGCAAATCAGATGAGAAGAAAGTATGGAACATACATTAATGCGAAGCAAGGCTTCTCTTGTAGCTTTTTGTATATCCCCATTGGTACTGCGGAACAAGACTACAAGATGCCGAAAGACAAGATCCTGAAAATTCAAACCATAATCAATGACATTGACAAATACCAGTTTCCAGGAAACATGCTTTTTGTTCAAATTTTTTTTTAAAAAAAAAAGAGATTCAAGTTCATGCACGCAACCATCGGAAAGAAGAGAATAGCAGCAAAAGTAGTCAAAGAAGTCTACACAGTATGAAGAATGAAGCATCCACATACTAAGCAACTGAGAAGAATATAATAATGGAGGAGAAACTCTCTCCTATCAGGCATGCATGCACTACCAATAAACTAAAGAATATAATAGTAGCAAAAGTAGAAAAAAAGAAGCCAAGACAGCATGAAATACCAAAAAGAAATGCATTACTCAATGAGAAGTATATCTTTATCAGTAAAGATTGAGAAGAGAATCTATGAGTGATGGAAAAAACTCTGGCCCACTTAACCGTTTATTCCCTCTTTTTCACCAGAACAAGAGAGTGCCAGAAATGGAATTATTTCTATGGTTTCCCCTTCTTATCCTCTTTAAGGTTGCAGACTTGAAGAGGCCATCACTACATTGCCATAGACAATAAGAAAACATGCTGCATTATAAACTTATGCTGGCTAGTCAGTAGACCTACAGAAACACAAAGACAGTTAACCTAAAAACAGGCTTAAAATGCATTTACCACATGTAAACCCCTTAAAATACTAGACTCTATGAAAATTCTCAGATTTTTTTTTTTGACAAGGTAAATTGTACTAATTAAAAGGGAGAAGAAACTCCCGTATACAAGAAGTATACCAAAAAGTAGAGAATTTACATCAAAACATGATTTTCTACAAAAGACGCCCAATCGTCTATACAAGTAGGGGCTATATGAGTGCACCAAAAAGCAATCACAGATAAAAGACTATTCTTAAGATGTGAAAAAGGAGACTCAATCTCCTCAAAAGCTCTCCTATTTCTCTCCCCCCAAACTATCCACATGAGAGCTAACGGAGCGAACTTCCACGCCTTTTGCTTTCTTCTTCTACGGAAACCGGCCCAGCTATATAACATTTCCTTTGCCGTGCTTGGCATTACCCATCGAACACCAAAAAAAATTCTCAGATTGATTGCATGGCATAATTCTGCCCTGAATACAATTCAAGCAGCACAAGTACTTTATCAGGTACTCCTTCCGTTCCGTTTTACTTGGCATGTTTGCCTTTTGCACGCCCTCAAGAAAACGTCAATTAAAAGGAGAATTTGACTAAATTACCCTTATTTATCTTTCAGCTCAATTATTACTTGTCTTCCTTTCCCTACACTAATATACTCCCCATTTATTAGAGTAAGGGTAAAGGTGGAAAAAATAATTAATTCTTTCTTGATTTCTAAAATGACAAGTATTTTGGAACAACAATTTTAGTAAACATGACAATTAAATGGGAATGGGGAGTATATATCAGGCAATGGACACATAGCAATAAGCTTCATATATGCAAAATAGCCAAATAAGAAAAGAATACACACACACATATATACAACAACAACAACAAACACCCAGTTATTGAGCAAGTACTGGAGCACTAGCATGCGTCAATCAGCTCTCTTTTTTTTCTTAACATGAACATCCTTTGGCTCGCTAAGATGAAAAATCCATGAGAAAAAATGAGGAGAAAACTGCTTCAAATCAGCCTTTCCATATAGAGCAAAGGTAATAAATGTGCAATCATTAACCTGAGTGCCAGTCTTCAGATTTGCATAGAAGGAATTGCTAAGAACCCCTAGGACAGTCATACAAGGCTTCAGAACAGCAGGGTCTCCGGACGACACATTGCTGACCTAGGGCCAGAAAGTATGGCATATTATCAATCAGGAGATACTTGGAAGGTTAAGCTTCATGAAAGTACAAAAATCTACAAAGGTACATGTCCAAAAGGTGGGAGGGTAAGGATAAAAGTCAGCTAACCTGCAAGGCCTTTAATATTGGGTCCAAGAAGCCAAGGTCACCAACAGTTGTAGTAGAAGGCATTATACACATCTATGAACAACGACATTCCAAGTCAAACTTGTGAGAAGCTTAGATCAACATAATAGGAGCTAATAGGAGGGATGTAGATATTTAACAACTTTACCTCCAGTAGAAGACAAAGAATAGTGACTTCAACTTGTGACAGCTTATGGCATGACTTGTCAAACCGAATATGACATTTCTGGCGTCTATCAAGAAGATCAAGCAATAATGACTCAACACCATGAACACGTATAACCCTATCTCCAACGCCTTTAAGCAACGACAAAATCTTCAGCTGCAATACAAGTTGTCAACAGTTGTAGAATATGTCAAAATAAAATAAAGAAAAACATTGCATGTATAAACATATTATCAAGGCCAACCTTAGCATACGCAGAATAGCTAAGGGCAGAACCTATCAAGAAAGCCAGGATTTCATCTTTAGCAGTCTGATCAAATCTGCAAAAGGAAAAATAAGCAACCTCCATTAATGCAAGGTGATTGTACATAAGATGATGTTGACATCTTGCAAGAATCCAAGAATGAGCCTTTCAACAAGCCCCAAGTCTAACAAACATTAATAAAAACCATTACCTATCAACAAAAAGCCAACCATCATTAATAACAGATTCTAATAAACAAATAAATAGACAAAGCTCAAGCTACAGCGATTATGGTTATTTATACATAAAACTGTCTTCAGCGGAAGATTTTTCAAAAGCATTACAAGAAAATTTTAAAAAATTCCACAACAGGGTCTGTTAGGTTTTTTCTCCTTCACCAGAAATATTGACCTGTTATTGATTGCAAAGTACACACAGCTACATGTTTTAGAACAAGTGTAAACTACTCTAACAGTTACACAGAAATGTAGAAATAAGCTACTGAGTAAGTATGTCCGAAAGGGGAAAGATCGCTGGAGATGGTCACTACCAAGATACAACTAAGTAAAAATGTTTGCCAACTTCGAGAGATAAAAGCAAATGTTAACATAGACCCAGCCGCTACAGGCCTGAGAAAAGTGGGAAGGCAATCTTTTAGAAAAAGTTAAATTGTAAGGCTCTACAGAAATTTCCACAAAGCTTTTCAGAGTGTTAAAAAAAAATTTAACAGTGGCATGCGATCCAGCTTGCATGTACCGCGACTCCTTTACCGGGTACCTGCTATCTCCCACCAACATAGGTACCGGGTAACTTTGCCCACCAAGACAGATGAAAAAAATCACTGGTCGTTTTCTGTCTCCAATTGGGTTTGAACGACCACCCATGGTTTTTAGCTGCTTCATTGACCACTAGGGCACACCCTTGCATGCAAGTTCAACAAATCTAGATATTACTAATTCTATAATAAATGCTCAGATTTCCTAGGCTTTGGTCGTGCAGTAACTTGCTAGAGAAATGCAACAGAAATATGTCCGATATTAGCAAAGAATGCAACATTTACTGCAAAGAGTGATGGGTCTTATTGGAGCACAGAGCCAACCTCTTTCCAATATTGTGTTGCACTAAGAGAGAGTCGTTGGACGAGCCCAGCAATGATGCAAACAATGATGAGAGGACATTTTTGTCCGATATTAGCAATCTCTTCTGCTGAACTATTAAGCCCAGTAGTTCTCCCAAAAAATGAACCCAGACAGCGTGCAGACCTGTCATTTTGCATAATGTTAATGCCATATGGAAGAGAAAGATGTCATGAGAGAACCTTTATCTTTTCCTGGGGTAAAGAACTAAAATTTTGATGTGGGAAAAATACCCCGCACAAGAGTGGTACACAAAAAATAGAGGAGAGTTGACTGACTTATGACTGAGCGGAATACCATTTTTAGTTCTGGATAAATTAACACGCGACCACAAGGAGAGAAGTCCTTCAATGGTGTTCATTGCAGCTGTGCGCACTTCCTATATATAGAAAGAAAAGCATGTCGTTTACATACGTGAAACAGAACACCATCAAAAGCATAGGCAACAAAATGTTTCCTCTTTCCTCTGATAAAAAGACAAACTAAAATGTGTCCCTTTTTACAAAAGAGGTCAACCTGAAAATTTACTAGGAAAACAGTCTTGAGTTGTTTTGCTGAAACATTCTAGATCTAAGAAATAAATGCAAAACCTGGTTATCACTTGATAGCGGAACTAGGATCGAAGGAAATTCAGCAAAGAGTTGAAAAGTGAGACTCTCATCCGGACGAGCGCAAAGAGATGTGCAAACATGAAGACTTCCCATAAGGACAGAGGCAGAAACTCCTGCAGGATCAAAACAATCAAAAATATAGTAAAACAGAATAACACAAATCCTCAAGGAAGATCACAGCAGACCAGCGAATGAAAAATTCTATACAGTTAACTGGACCAGAATGGCCATCCTCACCAATTTCATAAACATCAAGGAAGCATCTCTGCCATTATAACAATCTATTATTCAAGCAACTGTCATGGCCCCCTTTTCTGAAACAACCCTTTCTTAAACTTCAGCAGACCTCCCACTACTGGAAAAATTAGGAAGTTCAATCACTTTCAAAAGTTACCCTAAAGTGTATCTTTGCCGTCCATCAATTTTATTCCCTTGATGTGCAAAGTTCATATTTCACAAGTATCCTTGAGAGACCATACAAGATACGCATAGTACATCCATACAAGCCTGGAACGCTAATCCAGTATGAATGTACTCTTGAGAGCAATATAGCCCAATTAATAATCAAGAACTCACTAAAAAGATGGACAAGGTTCATTTCTTTCTCAGAGAAAGAGAAAGTTAACAACGAAATCAATTTTTGCTGGAGAAAAGGAAAGGCGATGGACTGATTGCTCAGAGAGACAAATTGACAAGGTTCTTCTTCAGAGAACTAGTACGAACTTTAAATCTTTTAATAGCACATTCACTAGCTTCACTTCTTAACTAAATTTCACATATTATAGATGATATTGAATGTAGTTTCAACATGCTTGTATTCTACGGATGCTTTTAGATGCTAATGTTCTTTAAGAGCTTGCATAGCAACCATTTCATTTGAGCAGAAAAACTTGTAATTCAGAGGACCTTCATCTCAGAAGAAACTACCAATCAGAATAGCAAAGTATATATGCAAACTTGAGCCAAAATGTTCCACCATTACTGAACGCAATGGTTTCAGCAGTAAGGGACAGGTCAGTGTTTATCCAGGAATTGATAAACTAAGCATCAACAATTGATGAATGACAACTGCATGAAAAGAACTTTTTCAATCGTTAACTAAAAGAGAGGAATATTAAAAAGGATCGACGGTAAAATTAGTGATAGCAACACATGTTACCAAATAAACGAGAATGTAAAGGAAACATTGTCAAAACCTCCCTCAGTAAAGAACTTTGAGAGAAAAGTAAATTTAAAACCCGGAAAAACAATATGTCACCATGGGTTATTAACAGCAAATGTAAGGTAGGGGCCTTTACAGGAATTCATATTCTCAAGTGTCAAGATAGGACAGCTTAAAAAGGATGGATGACAATTACAAGGAACATAAAAATGAGTCCGTAATAACAACACTCAAACAGAATGATGAAGAAGTTAAAGGATTCTGTCTCAAAACCTTCATCAGTAAAGAACTCTGAGAGGAAGTGCGATGTCTGGATCCTGCATTTTGCAACAACATTACACAGATGCTTCTTAAAAACATGGTTCGTGCTGGATACAATAAGAACAAACAGTTCCCGAAAGCAACATAACCAGCTCTCTTTCTTATCCTACAAATGGAGACAGGAAATACATCAGGTGACCAAAAAGCAGGAAAAAAATAGATAGTAAGAACAAAAAAAGGGCCACCAACCAAAGGTCCTGTTTCAGCAGCCACTTTATTAAATGATCCAAGCAGCCTCCAAAACAAGCTAGTAAGAATTTCACCGTTGAGTACTTTCGGGTTGGTAGCATCCATATGTTCAATAAGTCCAGCAATGTCTCCCTCCAATAATCCAGGGTTGAACTGTGATTGTGTAAGGTTGGTAATTAGCAAAAGATGGCGCCAAAAACCCAGCAACATTTATCTGCTGCTGTGAATGGCAAAAAATCACAGCATAGAAGCTACCTCTTCTGAAATATTCCCTGCAGACTCGAGCAACTCCCACTCCATTCGGAGGATAGGAAAGCAAGTGGCAAAGAAGGTTGAAAATCGAGCATCTCCTAACAATGAAGGGGAGGAGTCAAAAGTAAAAAACACAACATTTTCCAAAAGAAAGTTGCAGTGATCTAACAGTAGAATTCTAACAGTAAACAGCAAAAGTATCTCTTCAACTCACTCTACACCTTTGTCAAATATTAAAAATTAGCTTGTATAGTCCTGAGTTTTTTAAATTTGAATCAGTAGCAGAGCCAGGAACTCTAATAAGGAGATTGAAGAAAATGCAAGAAGGCAACACCATAGTCAAGAATGAAAGACGAGGATAGAGTGCGAGCACTAGCGCATCAAATCATAGTCATAAAATTACCTGTTTCGAGCAGCGTGAAAGATTGCAATAACACCAACAAGAACAAGGTTTTTGACATTTCCAAGGTTTTGCAGCATTCTACCAGCCAAGGAAAGTATTCCTCGGGATGTGTTGACAATGCTTCTGCTAACACGTTAATGTTTTCCACGTTCATTGAGGATATTTTCCCAGAATCTAATTTCTGAATATAAATATAAAAAAATGCAAGATTAGTTCAATGATCGTTCATTTTCTTTTAACAAACTTAAAAGACGAACAAAAGGTTCGGTTTAAGATTTTTCACGATAAAATCTTTTCTTAACAGTTGGGACATTCCAGTCAACCTCCCATTGCCCCCAAAGGTAAAGAAAAGAGAAAAATTTAATTTGTAAATGGAATAGGCTTCTGCAATCATTTGTTTGCTAGCTCACTAAAAGAAAGTCTCAAAAGTTGATTTCTGCTAACATTATAATATGCGCACGTAATTTTACATCCAAATATAAAGAAAGAAATAAACCAAAATACTCATTGCAAAATTAAATAGCAGTTGGAATTTGTGACTATCTAGATAACCATGTTCAGATACTACAGAACAATTACAGCGGCCGGTAAAACATGCTATGCGAGAAACTGAGCACAACTGGAAATTCTAAAAACTTAAAAGACTTATTTAAGGTTTCAAATCAAGACCAGCAATCTTATCATTATCGGATGAACTGCTATACGATAATAAGCAAGAGATGCATGGCAATATAATAATAACCATTACCTTATCCAGTAGAGAAACACTGACCAGATTCTCATAGAAAGGCCACTTCATTTGCTTGGCCATTTCAACCGCTTTCAAATTTAATCTTTGGGTCTGTATTAAGTATCGAAAAAGAATAAAGTAATCAGCAAGCTAATTATGCAAGATCTGGGGCTAAAAGGGAACAAGTGAAACTCTTAAATGAAACCTTTGGAATTATTATAACAAAGGGAAAAACTAATGCCGCCGCCATCTTCACATATTCATCCTCATCTAGCACTGTAGCATGCTGGAGGCAAGACAGAGCAACGTCAACCGCCACTGAGGCACCACGAGATGCACCTGTAATTTTGAGGAGTTAATGCAAAAATGCTGGCATATAAAGGTACAATTTAGGACAAAATTCAACATACTTGATGCTAATATCGCAATGCATCTTTGGAGCACATTCTTGAAGGCATCAATACGAAGTGGAGCACTTATTATTTCGGGTAATGCCTCTAGATTTAAAGCTGCCTGAACAACAGTCAAATTTTCATCATAGAGCCGGCGTAGTATAGCATCTTGAATGGTGCCAAATCTCTGAATGGAAGAGCAGATATTAGGGAAATGTAGTGGAAAGAGATTCATCAATAGACTAATTCAATGCACCTCATAAAATATTAATGCAGAATACACGAGCACCAAATTCTAGAGAAGCTCGCATACCGAATAAAATAAACCACCAAATTACAATTATTTAAAAAGACACAGCTGTACGGAACAACCAATTAATAATGCAAAGTCATGTTCCAGTAGAACTTTTAAAGCACAATTCCTTCAACCATTTCAAATGGTGCCAAGTAACACAGCCACCAAAATGAATTGGGAGCATGCTTGATGTTCAATCACCACTAACGTCCCAACTGAGGAAGTTAGCATTCAGCAACCAAAAAATTGGGAGCATGCTTGATGTTCAACAAGCTACATAAATAGCTGAATGTCAGAAAGAAAAATACCAAGAATCACATCAGTATAAGCTAAACTTTTACTGCGACGCTGCGGTCTTCAACATATTATCTCATTTTTCTTATGGTAAAAATGGCCCAAAGATGAAGTCACCCCAGAAAAGTTCTATAAATTATTCATGTTAATTGTTTGATAGGAGAGTATATCTAATACATAAAAACTGAAGATCTGCTCAATGCCTTGGTAATCCAGAATACAGCTCAATTGCCAGAACCTAAAGCTTTGCAGACACTATCACATAAAGAAGAGTAACAATACCAATTTTGCTTATGATCTTATTGGAGCATCAATTTCCCTCCGCACGGAGTCAAGGAACGACAGAAGGGACAAATAGTTGAGAAACGGAGTACAACATATCTAGATTAATGGAATGAAGCATTACCTGAGAGTCAGCTGCTTCAACATTTAACATACCACGGACATCCAGACCCAGAAGTGCAGATCGTCGAACCTCTGCCTGCAAGTAAAACACAAATAAATGCATAAAAAATAGTAGTTTGTACCAAAAACAACTGAATTTGATCTCAGAAGTTCTTTAAAACAAGTAAAAGTACAGACTCATAATGATCTATTCTTTAAAACAAAAGTTACTAAGTACAGACTCATGATGATCTATTCTTTAAAACAACATTTACATGGTACAGAATCATTTTATATTAAAAATGACTGCACTTCTTCAAACGCCAACATCACTAGGTTCATCAGTTGAAGAACTCATTCATACTGGTGAAGTTTCTTAAAGATGGGTGACTCCATTTTCCTGGCTAACTTTTTAACTCAAAATACTGACTGGAATGCAACACGGATGCTATCTTTCTGTCTGTTTTAATTTTTATGAACTTAGGCTGCTTTTCTTGCAGCTAGAAAACTAGCAACGGGGGCGAAATTGCACCCATTCCGGTCAATTTAGTGGAAAATATCATATTACCGCCAACAAAGTGCTGTTGCTGTGAAGATTGCTCCCAATTATCAGGGGGGAAAACCAAGGTTTCTCCCAATTTCTTTTTTTTTTCTGGGTAAAATATCTTTTACTTTAACTTCTAGCAACACAGAACTTACACGGAAAAAGATAAGAGGAAAGTAGCCAGCCCAAAGGGTAAAGCCATCAAGTAGAAATATATAATATGGAAAAGTAAACAAATATACCTTTGGATGTTCCAAGGCAAACCAAACTTTTGAAGCAGATATTTCATGTGAAAGATCCAAATTACAGTTCAACATCCTGATAACTATTTCATAGTCATTTTTGGACCGCAGTTTAACATCCTGCATGCAAAGAAAAGAAAGATATTTTACACTGAACCACACAATTACCCCATAAATAAGCAAGGATCAAAAACATCAGAGGATATGGAGAGGCAAGCAACAAATACGAACCTCGATATATCTGTTAACAGCTTCACGAGACTCAAACAGATATTTCTTAAGGAGAGAAACCAATATCAGATTGCACCGGCTCCCTGACAATTATAAGCATAGAATGATATGAGAGAAATACAGGCGAGCAAAAGCAGAAAGAAGAATATTATTCTAGAACTACAGGATCTGAGAAGCTTGTGCTTCTTCAGATATGCAGGTACATAACATCAAGAATCAACAACATTAAGGCTGAGCAAAGTAGTAGTGTAATACTTGCATGTTTCTTCCCATAATGCCCCCTTAACCACTACAAAGTAAAAAGGTAAAAAGTGACCACCTAACAGAATGGGAGTTTATTTCACTTCCACTCTGCCACTTATTCCCCTTTCTCCCCCTCCCCCTCTCTTGCTTCTTTTCTTTGTAGCCAAATTCATTTTTTCCCTTTTTATCAACATTTAATAGATATTGTAAGCACAGACCTCAAACAGTATGTTCCTACTTAACTAGTTGTACCCTATATGGCATTTATGTACATCATGTTGCAACATCAATAAAAAGTATTCTAAATGTAATAGGATGAATAGATGGTGGGCAAGCTAATGTTAAAACAAAGTAGAGTTGTATGTGCAGTTGCTGAATCATTGTCCTTCAATATTCTCAAAGATATGTTAAGCAACTTTGAGATCATATGAGCTAAAAAGTCTAGAATAAGTATTTAGTTACAGAGCATCAAGAATCTATCACTAAGGGTACTTACATGTTTCTTCCCATAATACCCCTTTAACAACTACAAAGTAAAAAGGTCACCACTTAACAGAATGGGAGTTTATTTCATTTCATTTCCAATCTGCCACTTAACACCCCCCCCCCCCCCGGCTTCTTTTCTTAGTACCCAAATATATCTTTTTCCTTTTATCATCATTTAATAGAATTTAATTTAAACAGTCATTCAGACAGTGTGTGCCTACTTAACTAGTTATGATATATAGGACAATTATGCACATCATGTTGTCAAATCAATGAAAGTCTTTAAAATGCAATAGGATGGATAGATGGCAGGCATGTCAATCTTTAAAAAATGTAGACCTGTATCTGCAGCTGCTGATTCATTGTCCTTCAATATTCTCAAAGATGAGTTAAGCAGCTTTGAGACTATATGAGCTATGAAGTCTTTTAAAGGAACCATCTCTACTACAGACAATAAAGTCCGATGGCATAGATCATCGTAACAACTACAAAACATAAAACATTAAAGTCAAAGGTGCTAGCAAATAGAGAAACTCCTCAGCAGGTAAAGCAGCCATTCTCACCTGTACTCGACAAGAGAGTCCAAAAACAAGGCCAGAAATTTCTCTGTGTTGAACTCCTCTGCGAATTCACTTAGAAGTCCCGAAATATCCCTTTAGACAAACAGCGAGAAACAGGATTCGGAGGCTAGTTATAAATTTCCGACCAAGGCAACATGAGTCTAGTATGTTTGGTACATGAGCAGGGTACAACATAATACCTGATGTCCTTAAGGATATCAATGATCTTCTTGGGGATAATTTCAACAGATTGCAACTGCACAAAATGATTTTAAACCGAAGAAAGAAGTTAGAGACATAGTAACAATTCCTAAAACTCTTACGAAATTCAACCAGCATGCCAACTGCCAACATTGTAAAAGAAAAGGATATGTTCCTATCTTTAAAAATATAGAAATATTTTGAAACAGTATGTTTAAGCTATATAAAAATTTACAAGGTATAAATTCGTTATGTGATTTCGCAAGTATTCATCAATTGTTATTCCGGTACTTATGCTTGATAAAAACAAAATGATACAAAACAATTGCCTCAGGAACAATTATGTTTGGATTACTTTGTTTAACATTGATAGGCCGGATTTGTGTGATTAGAACATAAATACATCAATTATCATATAAAGGAGCTTAAGTGGCCTTTATTTTGACGGATGTGTTAAAAATAATTTTGTAAGTTTTCCAAAAAAAAAAATTTAAGTTTGTAAAATTGAAAAATGTCTTCGAATTTTTTTAAACTTTTGCAAAAATTGAAATTAATGTGCTTGATCTATAAAATATCAATAGAAAAATCAGTTTATGGAGAACTTGAAAAAAATCAAAATATAATCTTTTTCACCTACAGTTAGAACGAATGCCACCTTATTTTGATAAACAACGGAAATTTAATTAAAACCACAACATCACTTCACTGCTGATTTTCCTTTTACAACACAATCCCGGTTACTAAACAAAATTAAAACATAAAAACTTCAGCTCTAGAGCTGAAGTTTTCCAGTTACAACACAAAAACTTCAGCTCTAGAGCTTCTGAAGTTCTCCAGTACAAAAGAAAAACTTTGTGAAAATGCGAGTACGCTTGCAATTTTTTTTGCAAAGCGGGTACAAGTTAAAATGTGGCACAAAACACGGGTATAAATGCAAATGCCCCACAAAATTGAGTAATGGAGAGCACATCAGATTTTGGAAGACATATGGCTGAATAACACATCATTCACGGATGAATATCCTAACATTTTCCATATTTCCATGGACAAGAACTCATCTGAGAAGGTTTGTCCAAGACTGGGAGATGGAAAGTTTGACGGAAATGCTAGAAAGAGTGGAGAGCTACAACGCTGTTGAAGATCTTTCAGACACTATGTGTTGGGGTAGCAAGGGTATCCTCACAGTCAAAGATTGTTACAAACAAATCTGTACTCAAAATCAGGTGCTTGATGCACGGCCATGGAAATTGACACGGAGGGCCAAATTACCTATTAAGGTTATATACTTCAATTTATAAGAGGCAAAGCTAGAAGTTATGGCGACCAAGGTTGCAGCTTTTAGTCGTTTGTATGAGGAACTCGAGGGCCGATTGGAGATAAGAGGTTGTTCAGGTTAGCCAAGGCGCGAGAAAGGAAGGAATTTGACTTGTACCAAGTGACGTGCATCAAGGACAAAGAAGGTAGAGTTTTGTTGGATGAGGGGCTTATACGTCGGAGATGACCGACCTATTTTCATAGTCCCTTGAACGAGGAGGGGGAGAAGAACATTTTACTAGGTGATTGGAACTCTTCGGGAGTCGTTGCGACTTTGGGTATTGTAGGCGGATTAGAGTTGATGAAGTTGAAGGGGCTATGCGTAAGATGAGCAGGGGCAAAGCGACCGGGCCGGATGAAATCCCGGTGGAGTTTTGGAAGAGTACGGGAAAGGCAGGCATGGAGTGGCTCACTAGGTTATTTAATGTCATTTTCCAAACGAAGAAGATGCCGAAAAGTAGAGGTGGAGGACGATGGTTCTTGTATACAAGAACAAGGGTGATATCCAAATTGCAATAACTATCCGGATATCAAGTTGCTTAGCCATACTATGAAAGACCGGGAGAGAGTGATAGAGCTAAGGGTGAGAAGGAGTGTGTCTATTTTCGAGAACTAGTTTGGGTTTATGCCGGGGCATTCGACAACAGAAGCCATCCACCTTGTTAGGAGATTGATGGAGCAGTATAAGGAGAAAAAGAAGAACTTGCATATGGTGTTCATCGACTTAGAAAAGGCGTACGATAAAGTTCCAAGGGAGATGTAGAGATGTTTGGACGCTAGAGGTTTACCTGTTGCCTATGTTAAGTTGTGACATGTATGATAGAGTAAAGACCCGAGTGAGGACGGTGGTGGGGACTCGGACCATTTTCCGGTTATGATAGGGTTGCATCAAGGGTCGGTACTCAAGCCTTTTGCGTTTGCTCTGGCGATCCACGTACTGGTGCGCCACATCCAAGGGGAGGTGCCGTGGTGCATGCTATTTGCAGATGATATTGTATTGATTGACAAGAAGTGAGACTGTGTGAACACGCAATTAGAGGTATGGAGGCAGACCCTAGAATCTAAAAGTTTCAAGTTGAGCAAGACCAAGACAGAATACTTGAAGTGTAAGTTAAGTGGCGAGACTCGAGGAGGGGAAAAGAGGTGAGGCTGGACTCGTAGGTCATCCCTATGAGAGGTAGTTTTAAGTACATTGGTCTATTATTCAGGGGATGGGGAGATTGATTAAGATGTCACACATCGTATTGGGGCAGGGTGGATGAAATAGAGACTCACTTCCAATGTTCTGTGAGACAAGAAGGTGTCACCGTAACTTAAAGGTAAATTCTACAGAGTGGTGGTATGACCAACGATGTTGTATGGGGCCGAGTGTTCGCCAGTCAAGATCGCTCATGTCCAGAGGATGAAGGTAGCAGAGATGAGGATGTTGAGATGAATGTTCGGGCACACCAGGTTAGATAGGATTAGAAATGAGGTTATTCGCGACAAGGTGATTGTGGCCCTTATTGAGGACAAGATGCGGGAAGCGCGGCTTAGGTGGTTTGGTCATGTTAGGAGGAGGAGCACAAACGACCCGGTGAGGAGGTGTGAAAGGTTAACATTGGAGGGCCCACAGAAAGGTAAAAGTATGTCAAAGAAGAGGTGGGGAGAGGTGATTAGGCAAGACATGACGCAGCTTCAGTTAACCGAGGCATGACCCTTGACAGGAAGATATAGAGGTCGAGGATTAAGGTTGTAGAGTAGGTAGTCTAGAGTGTTCATAACAATAGTATTGGCACGCAATCTCGCTTTCTGTTAGTAGTAGATTTTTATGACTAACCGTTGTTTTATTTCATTGTTGATCACCTTACTATCTTGTTATTTATTCTGCTTTTATATGGCTTTTTGGTATTGTCCCTTCTTGTCTATATTTTCATTAATGTGGTGGTTATGCTTTCCTGAGCCAAAAGTCTATTGGAAACAGCATCTCTATCTTCACAAGGTAGGGGTAAGGTTTGCGTAAACATTAACCTCCCCAGGCCCCACAGTGTGGAATAATATTGGGTACGTTGTTGTTATGCTTCAATTAGATTGCTATATGAAGCTTGTCTAACACAACACAACCTTAACACGAGAGGATTCCAGCTGGTCGACAGATGTTATCTATGTAGAAGGAATCAAGAATTGTCATTCATTTGTTCCTGCACTGCCCAGTTGCCACTGATAAATATGTACTACCGTATTTTTGGCCTGAGCTGGGTTATGCCACAGAATATGAAACACGCAGACATTACTTAGAGTTTGTGGAAAGTTGATAAGGCCATCACGAAAATCTAGTTGATGATTCATGCAGCTATTTTTTGGTGTTCATGGACAAAGAGGAATAGAAGATGTCTTATGGCATCTCAACTCCAAACCACTCTCTTAAGGCAAAATGCCTACTTGAACTTTTTTGTTGGACAAAACTGTCCCCGGTAATTAGCACTGTACATTTTTTGGACTTTGTTAATACTCGTCCTAGATTGACACTTTGTATAGGGCCTAACTTCTCTCTTTTGTTCTTCTCCTTTGTAACTAGGCCTACTGTAACTATGTACTACGTATCTTCTTGATGCTTTTCTTAATGAAACACCTTACTTTATCAAAAAAAGAAAGAAAAAAAGGAAATATTTCTGTAAGCCGATACAGAAAAGTTCTCTTTTTTTAATTCAACATAATTTTCTATCAGCAACAAAATGGTGTCAACGATAATACAGTAATAGACTAACAGAAAGACACCATTTACCCCCTGGAACCAACTCAATAACAAATAAGGAAGCTTTCAATTGCCCATTTGCAATCAAACATGAAAGTTTATTAGTAACCACCACTCCGCTACTTAACTGGTCAAGCCCTCCTTTTATTTCTCGAAATCGAGTGGGACCTCAAAAAAACTCTACATGTGATGCTCCGAAAATACAAACATGTGATTTAGTAAATTAGAACCCGTTGTGGGGTTGTTGGGCTAAGCTTTTAGAAATTGTTGATAGTAAAAAGAGAATCATAATTCACATGTGCTCTTGAGCTCACTTAACACTGTCTAATATCCATTTGGATATCTAGCTGTCATAAAATATATACAAGTAGTTAATTCTTCGTTGATTCCTTAGCATCAATGACCATACGAACAATAACTTTCTATGGTAACTCAGTGATAAAGAGCCAAATAAAAAATACAAAACTATCACAATGATCGGGTGAAGAAATCAGTCCTTAAGTCCAGAATGCTTTCCAGTAGGACACAACATGATTTGCATATGACAGTATATCAGAAAGAACCACAAACTACCATCCTTCTCATCAAAATCAGAGGGAACACGTACTGAAAACACTTCTATGCATTGCAGCTTCACGAGTTCACTAACAAACTATTTTGTTCAAGATCCTGGACACGGGCAGTAATAAAATTCTAGTTCACCTCTGATACCAAATTGAATGAAATGCACTGATACCTGGACAAGATTGATTAGGGCCATCAAAGACATACGACGCCACTGCAAGTCAGTAGAATCTCTTGCATCTGCTCGAGCAATTTCAGCAAGGGAACGCATCAAGCTTTTGACAACCTTAGGGGACAGAGCTACCTTATCAGCTAGTAAGCTTACGATCATCAAAGCACCAGCCTACAAAAGCCGAATCCCAACCACAAGATCAATGAATGTTCTATGGATTGAAGCCTCTAGAATGTCTGAATATAATGATATAGCTTCACCGATACAGAATATGTTTCACATTTTAATCAAATAGATAAAAGAGGAGGCCACAAGAAAGACTCTAGAAATGTAAGTTAACATGAACAGAATGCAAAAAACACATCAAATATGACTGTATTTCCAGAGACTCATTTTACAACATGCATAAATCTCTGTTAGGGTAGCGCAAACAAACAAACAGAACTATCACATACGAAGCCACTAAGCTAACCTTTTGATCGGCTCCTCCTCTGGCGCCTGGTTGAAGTCCAAATTCCACAAAAGGTAGGACTCTCCTCACGACGTCACTGTCTATAGTAGTGAGTGATCCTAAGACCTCAAAAATTACAGCTGTACAAAAACCAGTGACAGGCCTTGATGGCTGAACCTTCTTTGAAGTTGACACCTAAATATTTCCACTCATAAAATTTGTAAAACATCCAAAAAAAATACAAAAAAAACCATCAAAATGACAATCACGTATACATACATAATTGCACAAAACATCTAAGATCCCCAAATCACGTATACTCTGTTGCACAATAATCTTCCTGGGGAGTGGTGCACCGGAAGCCTTAACCCCTTCAAGAAATTTCCATTTGCTATTCCTGAAACAGGAAAAGGTATTATATTCTTCTATCCCATCACCTCTTCCACCGCATAACAAACATTAACATTCTTACCCAGTGTCTATTAGTTGTACAACCCGAACGAATACATGTGTGTCATGGTAAGGCAAGGCACACAAAATTAATTCCTCTACATTATACATGTGAATTCTGTAGAAAAAAATCAATGAAATAGTTAGTTATAGAACAAATGTAACTAGCATTTGCTTTTGGAAGCGCCAATAAAGCGTGTGTGCACAGAATTGAATTAGCTTACTTGTATCTACGAATCAAGTACTCTAATGTCTTTAGGGCTGCTGATAACTCGAAATATCCTGATAACAAATGCAAGTAGGAACTGATTGATGCATTAATTCGGTTATTTTCGTCAATGCCCATCAAATCTCTATCCAACTCTCTACTCCCGTAACTAAACAAGTCATTTTTGTACTTGTTAAATTTTTCTTCTATGCTTACTAACACCTCCAAACCTGAATTGCATATAAGAAACACCAGCAAATTCTTCATTTAGATGATGTCCAATACAAATGAATTATATTAATAATAATAATAATAACAACAACAACAACAACAACAAAAGCAATAGAAGTCCAGCTAATTATTGAATATTTTCAAAAGTGGTTTGGGACCTGAGAGAGCAATGTTGAGAATGGCGTCGAGCTCAATATCAGCGGCTTCTTTAGGGTCAAACAAGATTGAAGGGCGAGTGAATGGCCGTTTACGCGGCTGCTCAGAATCCGGGACTGCTAACCGCTGCAGTTGAGCAACTAGCGAATTCGCCATCCTGAAACCTAGCTATAACCTCTCTTCTGCAACGGCGTGCGTATTTTCTAAAGCAGAGAGTCTCTTCTTTAGTTTTAAGCCTTTTTGTTAACCTGAGACTGAGACCGAGAGAGAAAGGGGACGGTGTTTGGGGTTTAGGGTTTTAGAATCAACCCATTCTATAAGAGTTGGTCTTTTTCTTTTTCTTTTTCTTTTTTTCTTTTGGCTGAAATAAATAACTAGTCTTATATAATTGGTACAGTACAGTATTTTTTTTTCTATGTTACAATTGGTTTACTACAGGAGTATCTCCGACCATAAGTTGTACCAAAATAGTCGAATGACAAATTGTCATAAAAAGGAGGGATATTGTAATGAAATGAATCTCCTAACTTAAAAGAGTTGCGACATATTGCTATAATTTTTTTTTTATGTCCATGTCTTTTTCGGGGGGATTCGTCACCTTATTGACTTTCTTTGTTCTTGGCAAATCATATTGTATTTGGGAAAAATTAAGTTCATGTAGAGAATTAAGTATGAAGTGATATGTCATGACACGTGGACCAGTAAGACAAACGATAGTTGGCAAAAAATAATTAAGGAGGCACGAGCTTCGACAGGCACGGGCAGAGATCCAAGGAAGTCAGAAAGGATAAGTGCTCAAACCTATTTATATTTGGGAATCACATCAGAAGAATGAACCTAAATAGCAAAAGGGGTACAGATACGAATTATTGATAATTAATATGCATTAATTACGAAAAACGTTATCGACTTTGCATTGAATGAGTTATGATTACCAATTCTAATGTTTACATTAAGTGTCATTAATTGTCATAAATACTCTATTATAAGAGGAGAAAAACGTATTACTTAGAGATAGCTATAAAAGGTGAAGACTGAACACTTGTGAGGACACGAAATACTATTAGAATATACTGATTTACTTTGTTTTCTTCTGCTCATCTTGTTTCTAGTAAAGTCAATTTCGTTTTATTCATTCTATATCTGATTATTAGTAACCTAAGTTCTTATAAAATAATGTTTTGACCGAAATTCCTATTTTTTATTAAACAAGTTGGTTCCGTTACCGGAAATCTAATAACGTTTGCTTTCCAAATCGATTCTTTCATAAAAAATGAACATGTCGAATGTCAATGATAATAACCAACACAATTTACCACCTCAAGACCTACAGCATCAAGTGAACGATGCACATAATAGAACCCTCACCTCCCTCGCTACAACATTCTCAGCGACAGTCACGGGAGGGGACTCCAAACAGCTAATAAAAACGACAGAGTTGCAAACATACAAGCACTCGATGATGCTCTTATGAAATTAGTTGCTTAACATGTCAATAACACTCTCCAGGCTTTTACCAGTCAGTTGCCGACTACACCGCCAACACCAACTCCGAATAATAATACTTTGGAAAACCCACGTTCTGGACTCGTTAATTTAGGCAGTGGTGGAATTCCCAGCGAGTGTCGTGATAGAGAACCATGTAACATAGTTAATTCGGATTTACAAAATTTAGTATTAACCTTGCAGAAACAGCTCAAGGAGCAAAGCGTTCGCATTGAGCAAATACCTGGAGTACCGCCTGTTATCAAAGGAATAGATATGGATAAATATTCACAACAACATTGGAAATCAAGTGTTGTTCCTTTACTAATTCTGAAGACATTCAAGATGCCCGACATTCCAAAATGTGATGGAACCTCTGATCCACGAGACCACCGGACTGCATTCACCAACAGAGTAAAGGGAAACGATTTGACCAAACAAGAAATTGAATCAGTATTGGTCAAAAATTTTGGTGAAACACTCACTAAGGGAGCATTAACAAGGTATTCTCTTTTACTCGAAAATTCTAAAATTCTTTTGTTGAGATTGAAGATTCATTTATCAAAGAGTATTTGGGAGCTCAAAAAGTCGAAAAAAGAATGGATGATAATTTCAAAATAAAGCAAGGAGATTCAAAGCTGCTTAGAGAGTTCGTAGATAGGTTCAGCGTGAAAGGATGATGTTACCGCGCAGACCTGATAACTGGGCAGCTATGGCTTTTGCCAGTAATTTAAATGAGAAAAGTTCATAAGCCACGAGACGACTCAAGGAAAGTCTACATGAATTTTCATCGACGACTTGGAATGATGTTCACAATAGATACAACACGAAGTTGAGGATAGAAGAAAATACTATCTCCCGGCTTCAAAAAGAGGAGAAGGTGAGTTCGAGACGTGCTGAAACTGAAAAAAAGTTCAGTAAAAACATATACGAACCTTACATGGGCCCAGCAAGAAGAGACTCACGTTAAAAGCAGGACAATTCAAGGTAAGAACATAGATCGAGAGATAAAGAGTTGGGTTCATCGTCAAGGGAAAAATCAAAATGCACGAGAGACACGAGATGATGATAGGAACTTGAAGGCAAATTTTTGCAGTTACAATTTTAATGCCAGCACATCAGAACTAGTAGCAGTATTAAGAAGCATGTGTGATAAGGTGCGGTGGCCAAAAGAAATGAGATCAAATCTAAATAGGCGAAATCCTTATTACTGGTGCGAGTTTCATAACGATCACGGTCATAAAATGGCATATTGCAGGTTGCTCCAAGGTGAAGTAGTCCACTTATTAAAGCAAGAATATCTTACTAACTTGTTTAGTAAAAAAGGTAAGCAAACATACATGAAAAACATATAGGAGCCCCCTAAACCTCTTCTCCAAAAAGGACCGTCAATGTTATAAGCGGGGGAGAAGAAATTAACGATGTGACATATATGGTAGCCAAGAAAATTTCAAAGGTTACAGTTACACATGGAAGCATGTTTGACATGTTTTGGGAGAAGAAAGTATTACATTTGATGATGCAGATGCAGATGGCGTATTAATGCTGCACAACATGGCACAAGTAAATCTCTACATGTACATGACACTAATGTTAAATGAGTTGTGATTGATCTAGGTAGCTCTGTGAACATCATTTTATTGAGAGTATTGAACAAAACGCAAGCTGAAGATAAGCTGGTACCCAAGGTGCATACTTTATTTGGCTTTGACAATTCAAGCATCGTAAAAAAAGGGGAGGTAGTACTTACAATAGTTGAAGAGGGATTTGTCAAAGATACGAAATTTCAGGTGGTAGAGATGGATATGGTTTACAATATGATTCTCGGGAGACTATGGATTCAGGAAATGGATATTGTGCCATCTACCTTACATCAAGTCATTAAATTCCCATCACAATGGGGAACGCCAAATCCGAGGTGATCAATAGACATCCAGGAGCATCAACTCTGTAGCATATTCAAGCACAAAAAACAAAGAAAATTAGTGATTACATAATCAAGTTGAGAGTGTTATGACACAAGCCTCAACTGACCATGGGCGAACGGATGTGGACTCAAGGCCCGATTCCATCCGAGAACTGGAAGAAAATGAAAACATCAAAATGACAATTGAAGAATTGGAGGCCGTAGAACTATTCATACAATGGCCTGAAAGGAAAGTCTACATTGGAGCCAATTTAAGCATGAAATGAAAGGTAAGTTGATTAAATTTTTGAAAACTAACATGGATTGCTTTGCCTGGTCCCATTATGATATGACATGAATACTTTTGAAAGTAATGACTCACAAGTTAAATGAAGATTCATCGTATCCACTTGTCAAATAAAAGAAAAGAAAGCAGAGATTTTTCAAAAATCAGGTGATTCAAGATAAGATGCAAAAACTTTTAAAAATTGGGTCTATCTGCGAGGTAGAGTATCATAATTGGTTAGCTAATACTGTATTAGTACCAAAAAAGAATGATACATGGCGAGCTTGTGTAGATTACACTGACGTAGACAAAGCTTGTCCTAAAGATTTTTTCCGCTATCACATATAAATCAACTAATTGATGTTACTATTGGACATGAATTGTTAAGCTTTTTAGATGCATATTCAGCGTATAATCAAATCAAAATGGATCCCCTAGATGAAGAAAAAACTTCATTTATAACAGACATGGGGACTTACTGTTACAAAGTAATGTCATCTGGCTTAAAAAATGTTGGCGCCACATACCAAATGTTGGTGACCAAAATGTTCCAAGAACATTTAAGGAAAACCATGGAAGTCTACATAGATGATATGCTGGTCAAATTCCAACAATCAGGGAATCATATGCAGCACTTGTCTGATACATTTCAGATTCTCCGTAAATACAATATGAAGCTAAATCCCAAGAAATGTGCATTTGGCGGTTCATCAGGTAAGTTTTTAGGTTTTCTTGTTTCGAACCATGATATTGAAGTAAATCTCGTGCAGATTAACGCTATTGAGGAAATTCCCGATATGCTTACAAGTAAGAAAGAGGTACAGAGACTGACAAGAAGAATTGCAGCCTTGGGAAGATTTGTTTCCAAGTCATCAAAAAAATATTTTAAGTTCTTTTCAGCTCTTAAAAAGCAAGATCAATTCGAATGATATGAGGAATGTCAACAAACGCTCAAAAACTTGAAAGCATACTTGTCAAATCCACCGTTGCTCGCAAAACCAAAAGATGGGGAAATGTTGCTTATCTACCTTGTTGTTTCAGAAGTGGCGGTGAGTGCTGTTTTAGTTCGTGAAGACCAAAGTAAATAATCTCCGATTTATTATATTAGAAGTCATTATTAGATACTAAGACATGGTATCCTTATCTAAAAAAACTTGCACTTTGTATTAATTATGACATATAGGAAATTAAGACCTTATTTTCAATACCACCCAATCTCTGTAGTAACTGCTTATCCCCTGCGTAATATACTACACAAACATGAGTTATCTGGTAGGTTAGCCAAGTGGGACATAGAATTGAGTGAATATGACATCACATATTAACCTAGAACTGCAATAAAGTCAAAGGTGTTAGCAGATTTTTTGGGCGATTTTAGCAAAGGAATGTAACTAGAAGCAGAGAAAGAGCTAAAAGTATTCAACGAGTCTAATCCAGGAACCTGGACCTTATGTAGTTATGGCTCATCGAATGTGAAAATGGCAGGTCGGGGAATTGTTTTGGTACCACCTACGGGCGAAACCATACGATAAGCCATAAAATGTCACCTTATAACTAACAATGAGGCAGGGTATGAAGCTGTGATTACAGGTTTAGAATTGGCACGTGAACTTGGCATAGAGCACGTTGTAATCAAAAGTGATTTGCAGCTCGTAATTAACCAAATGCTGGTGTCACAACCCGGCTAGTCGTCTCATGAGTTACCGCTCCATTTCCCCCATTTCTGCATTTTTGTGCTTTGTTTATCCGTGTTATATAGTATCGGGTTGGTCGGATCGAATACAGAATTAGTTTAGTAAGGTTTGAGACACTTAGTCTCTTTAGAGTGAGTTTAGGTTGAAAAAGTCAATCGGATGTTGGCTTATGTGTTAGAGGGCTCAGATGTGAGTTCCGATGGTTCCAATGTAATTTTGGTGTTTTGATGTTGTTTCGAAAGTTTCGAGGCTTGGAAAAAGTTTGAATGAGATTTTGGGATATATTGGTGCCTTTGATTGAGGTCCTAGGGGCCTCGGGTGAGTTTCGAGGGCTTCAACGGATCATTTTTAAGTTAAGAAAACTGCAAATTTTAGGTTCCAGCAGTTGCAAACATTTTGTTCTTCGCGTTCGCGAGTGGACCTTCACGTTCGCGAGGGGTAAGGAATAGAGGCTTCAAGTTTGGCCTTCACGAAGGGGAGTCCTGCATTCCTGAAGGGCCGGGATTGTAAGCATCATGTTTGTGAGAGGCTTGGTCATGTTCACGTAGGTTTGTGAGGCTGAGGCATTATGTTCGTGATGGTAGGGTCGCGTTCGCGAAGAAGATTCTCTGTCAGCGAAATTTTCTTGCTTCACGAATGCGAGGCTTTGACCGCGTTCACGAAGTAGGAATTAATGCCTGGGCATAAGGTTTTTGAACTCGTCTTGTCCGCAATTTTGGGGCTTATTTCCTCCATATTTGGTCGTTTTTGGAGCTTGTTGAAGGATATTGAAGAGGGATTCAAGGGGAAACGCTCGGAGGTAAGATTCTTGGACTATAAACTCGATTATTATGTGAATTTCACCTAGAAAATCATGGAATCTAAGCCTAAAATTGAAGAACTAGGGCTTGAAATTGAATCCTAAAATTTGGGATTTGAAGGGTCATGTGTGGATGGATTTTGATGTTCTTGGTATGTATGAACTCACGAGGAGATAAGGAATACGTTGATGTGAAAACTTTCGAATTTCGAGACGTGGGCCCGGGGTCGGGTTTTGGTAATTAAAGGATTTGTATCATATGTTAATTGTCTTTGCTTAGGCTTCATTTCCTTAGTATATTTTGACATCCTCATTCTGATTCTGGATAGATTCGACATGAGTAAAGGCCAATTCGAGGGGCAAAAGCATTGCGAGCTAGAGATTGGACCGGGTCTTGGTGAGTAATGATTGTAAATGATGCTTTGAGGGTCTGAAACCCTAGATTTGCACATCGTAGTGTTATATTGAGGTGAGGCACACGCTTGATGACGAGCGTGGGGTCGTGCACTATTGGGGATTGTGACTTGGTCCACCCCGATTGATAATTTTACAGTGCATTTGATTAAAATCTATTTGCTATCATCATTATTTGGGTTGAATGATATATTTGGACTTCGTGCCAACTATTTGAACCCTTTGGGGATTTTTATTGTTATTTCCTTACAGATTTGACTTTATACTTGAACTCAGTCATGTTTTTTTCCATTGTTTTTTACTCAGCTATGTTTACTCAGTTTTAATACTTAATTGATATTTTAAATGATGTTTGGGCTGAGAAACACTGTTTTACTATTGCCCGAGTGGCTGCTGAGGATTTTTGACTGAGTAAGACCGATGGCCTAAGTTGTGAGTAAACACTGATATAGATTTGAGGCCGAGGGTCTGATTATGTATGCCACAAAGTGGCTTGATATTTCTATGAGGCCGAGAGTCTGTTTATGATGTCACGAGATGGCTTGATATTGCGCTTGGGCCGTAAGGGGCCCCTCCAAGAGTCTGCATGTTTTGTTGATACATTGTCCTAGGAGCAAACCTTTACGTGTTTGTCACGACCCCAGTTCGTCCTCCGTGAACATGTCGTGATGGCACCTAGTCCCTATGACTATGTAAGCCTAACAATGTGTAAAATTAAACAACTTGCGGAAATAAGAATTTTAAATCGACGGCTAAGAGAAAACTGAATATAAATGTCACTCGTCATATACAACTCGACATCACCAAAATCTAAATAATATCCCAAAACCCAGAAACTCACGGGCAACACAGGCTAATGGAAACGTAATATACTGCTCTAACCCCAGAATGTCTAAACAACAGAAGGAAAAGAAAACTAAATACTAAAGATAGAATAAAGAGGGAGACTCTTCGGTCTGCGGACGCGACAGATCTACCTCGAAGTCTCCGTACCTCGCCATGCCTCACGGGTTGTGCTCCTAAGTGGAGATAGCTAGATCTGCACATGAAAAACATGCGCAAAAGAGGCATGAGTATACCACATCGGTACTCAGTAAGTACCAAGCCTAACCTCGGTCGGGTAGTGACGAGGAAGGTCAAGGCCCTACTGAGATAAAACATAATAAATGATTGGATAGAGATACAGTATAATGAGAGTCTACAGCGAGAATCTAAACATGATAAATAAGGAATACAATAATAGAAAAACCAGAAGTAAAGCAACACAAGGCAAAAATACCATATACAATAAGAATGATAAACGGGGATCTCTTAGTATCCCGAGGATCTCTTGGTATCCTCACTATATACACGAGGGATCTCTTAGTATCCCGAGGATCTCTTGGTATCCTCACTATATACACGAAGGATCTCTTAGTATCCTGAGGATCTCTTGGTATCCTCAATAGATAAGTCGGGGATCTCTTGGTATCACGAGGATCTCTTGGTATCCTTAATATATAAACCGAGGATCTCTTGGTATCCCGATGATCTCTTGGTATCCTCAATATATAAGCCAGGGATCTCTTGGTATCCCGAGGATCTCTTGGTATCCTCAATATATAAGCCGAGAATCTCTTGGTATCCTCAATAAATATATATTTACATGTATCAGGGATATCTTGGTATCCCGCACCCTCAATACAGAATATAACACGTGCAGTGAGTTTCCCGGGATGCCGTCCCATAGCCCTGATTTAAAGCACACCATAAAAACTCAAGAATATCAGGATAAATGCTAAACTCATAACAAGTAACAATAAATTCTAGCCTAACATGTTCCACGAAATACAAAGAAGGCAGTCTAAGCAAATAGGCAAGTAAGTCGACTAAACAGGCTTCTCTAAACTAACACATGCTAAGTTTACAATTAGAGTAAAACGGGTAAGAAAGAAAATCAATTTAAATACTTAAAGTAAAATCGGATTTTCAACAATTAGCTCAAGTACGCGCACGTCGCCTTACGTACAAGGCATTCAATTACCAAATATCATATCCTAAGGGGAAAGGTCCACCACACAAGATTAGGCAAGCCACTGACCTCGAACTAGCTCAAAACTCAACTAGAAACCACGCCTTTGCCACGAGTGTTCGACTGCAAATGGCCCAAATTTATTCAATTCAATTACATATCGTAAATAACATCGCAAGCAACTGATTCCAGTATTAATTTAAAGCTAAGGTGAGAAAATAGGTAAAATGATTAAAATTCCCCTCAAGCCAACATCTCGAAATTGGTTAATTTTCACAATTTCATAACCCTTGTAACTCACGAGTCTAACCATATACAAATCTCCCAAATCGGAGGTCAAATGCCCACTCAAAAACCAATAGGTTGGTCTAAGAAGTTTTCCACAATTTTGATCCTAAATTCGAAATTAGATGATGGACTTAATTATATATTGATGGAATACAACTAAAAAGGATTAAGGAAATGTCACCAAATGATATTTTCTTCAAAACCCACTCAAAATTGCCCTCTCCCGATCTCCCAATTAATTTTTCCATCTTTTGAAACTCAACCCTCGAAATTACTATTTCTGAATAGGGATTACCGCTTTTGCAGTCAAAGGACCGTTTCTGCGGTCTCGCTTATACGGAAATCAAGACGTTTCTATGACTTTCACTTAAGGCTCAAGGTTTCGCTTCTGCGAACGCATAACCACTTTTGCGGGAATTTCAACCCCTTTTGCGGTTCCTGAGGGGGATGCCAAATCTCGCTTCTGCGATGGCCAAGGCTGCTTCTGCGGCTCCTCTTCTGCGGTTCCCAAGCCGCAGAAGTGAAAAGATACCAGAAGCAGCAGAACTGCTACCTCTCAACTTCCAAAATTCTTCCGTCGCCCATCCGAAACCATTCCGAGACCCCAGGGACCTCAACCAAAAGCACCAATAACACCTAATACCCTATCCAAACTAGTATCAATCCTTAAAACACCTTACAAAACGCCGAAAACCCGAATTAATCAAGGATTTGAGCCTAAGAACTTCAAATTTCATCAAAACACGCTTTCGATAAAAAAACCTAACCAGAACACGTCTGAATGACCTGAAGTTTTGCACACACATCCCAAATGATATGACAGAGCTACTGCAACTTCCAAAATTCCATTCCGACACTCGGATCAAAAACTCACTATCGGACTGGAAACTTTAAAAATTCAAACTTCGGCATTTCAAGACTAAATGAGCTACAGACTTCCAAAATGCATTTTGAACACGCTCCCAACCCCGAAATCACCTAGCGGAGCTAACGGGACAATCGGTTTTCCATTCGGTGGTCATCTTCACACTGTTCTGACTACGGACTACTTTCCAACACTTAAGCTCTTATTTAGGGACTAAGTGTCCCAAAACTCTCCGAAACCCAATACCGAACGTCCCGGAAAACCAAAATAGCAGAAATGAACTTAGGGAAAGCAGTTAATGGGGGATCGGGGCATAAATTCCAACAAATAACCGGTCGGGTCGTTACATCCTCCTACACTTAAACATTCGTTCGTCCTCGAACGAGCATAGAGAACACACATGAAGTAGTGAAAAGATGAGGGTATCGGCTGCGCATATACCGCTCGGTCTCCCAAGTTGCCTCCTCGGCCGGCTGACCCCGCCACTGAACCTTTACTGAAGTAATGTTCTTTGACCTTAAATTCCTGACCTGCCTGCCCAATATAGCCACAGGCTCCTCAACATAGGATAGATCCTTGTCCAACTGGACTGAAGTGAAATCCAACACGTGTGACGGATCACCGTGATACATCCGGAGCATCAAAACATGAGATACCGGATGAACCCCGGACAAACTAGAAGGTAAGGCAAGCTCATAAGCGATCTCCCCAAATCGCGTCAAAATCTCAAAAGGACCAATAAACCTCAGACTCAACTTCCCCTCATGATGCCTTTCATATGCGAAACCCGAAGCAGAACCTGCTCACCAACCATATAGGAAACGTCATAAACCTTCTGGTTCTTGTAACTCTTCTGTCTGTACTGGGTTGTACAGAGTCTGTCCTGAATCACCTTAACCTTCTATACCGCATACTTAACCAAATATGTGCCTAATAATCTCGCCTCACCCGGCTCAAACCAACCCACCAGAGATCTGCACCTCCTACCATATAAAGCCTCATACGACGCCATCTCAATGTTAGACTGATAACTATTATTGTAAGCGAACTCTGTTAGTGGCAAGAACTGATTCCAAGACCCTCCAAACTCAATCACCCACGCACGGAGCATATCTTCAAGAATTTGAATGGTGCGCTCGGACTGTCCGTCTGTCTGGGGTGAAATACAGTGCTCATCGTCACCCGTGTACCCAACTCCTGCTGAACGACTCTCTAGAACTGCGATGTAAACTGAGTACCTTTGTCTGAAAAATAGAAACTGGATGCATGCAGACGAACAATCTCCCTAATATAAATCTCTACCAACTAGTTCGATGAATAAGTGGTACACATAGGAATGAAGTGCGCGGACTTGGTCAGCCGATCTACCACAGCCCAAATGGCATTGAATTTCTTTATAGTCTGAGGGAGTCCAATTACAAAATCCTTGGTGATCCTCTCCCATTTCCACTTTGGAATCTCCATCTGCTGAAGCAACCCACCCTATCTCTTGTGCTCAGCCTTCACCTGCTAACAGTTGAGGCATCTAGCTACAAAACCCTCTATGCCCTTCTTCATCCGCCTCCACCAATAATGCTGCCTCAAGTCGTGATACATCTTCGCGGCACCCGAATGGACGGAATACCGCGAACTATGAGCCTTTACCGATATCAACTCTTGAATATCATCAACATTGGGTATACAGATCCGACCCTGCATCTTCAATACCTTGTCATCTCCAATGGTCATATCCCTGACATCACCATGCTGAACCATGTCCCTGAGGACAAGTAAATGAGGGTCATAATACTGTCGCTCCCTGATACGATAAAATAATAAAGACCGAGAAACTACAGGCTAGAACCCAACCAGGCTCCGAAAGATCCAATCTCACAAACTGACTGGATAAGGCATGAACATCCATCGCCATACTCTCCGCCATGCGACTCAAGGCATTGGCTACCACATTGGCCTTGCCCGGGTGATAAAGAATAGTAATATCATAATCCTTCTGTAGCCCCAACCATCTCCTCTGGCGCAAGTTCAGATCCTTCTGCTTGAACAAGTGTTGCAAACTCCGATGATCCGTGTAAATCTCACAAGGCACACCGTACAAATAATGATGCCAGATCTTTAAGGCATGAACAATAGCAACTAACTCAAGGTCATGGACATGATAGTTCTTTTCATGTACCTTCAACTATCCGGACGCATAAGCAGTCACCCTACCGTCTTGCATCAACACCGCTCCAAGTCTGACTCGTGAGGCATCACAATAAACTGTATAGGACCCCAAACAAGTAGGCAAAATCAGAATAGGTGTTGAAGTCAAAGACGTTTTAAGCTTTTTGAAGCTCTCCTCACACTCATCTGTCCACTGAAGGGGAGCACCCTTCTGGGTCAATCTAGTCATAGGGGCTGCAATCGAAGAGAACCCCTCCACAAAACAACGGTAATACCCCGCCAGGCCAAGGAAAATGCGGATGTCTGTAGCTGAGGAGGTCCTGGTACAACTCTGCACGGCCTCCACCTTCCTCGGAACTACCCGAATTCCCTCACTCGATACCACATGGCCTAAGAATGCCAGAACTCAACCAAAACTCACATTTTGAGAACTTTGCATACAATTTCTTTTCTCTCGGGGTCTGAAGCACTGTCCTCAGGTGCTACTCATGACTTCCCGACTCCGGGAGTATACAAGAATATCATCTATGAAAACAATGACAAACGAGTCGAGATAGGGCCTAAATACACTATGTATCAAATGCATAAAATTTGCTGGGGCGTTGGTTAGCCCAAATGACATAACAAGGAACTCGTAATGACCATACGGAGTCCGGAAAGCAATCTTTGGGATATCGGGCTCACGAATCTTGAACTGGTGATAACCTGAGCGCAAATCAATCTTAGAAAACACGTGTGCACCCCGAAGCTGGTCAAATAAATCATCGATACGAGGAAAAGGATATCGGTTCTTCATTGTATCCTTGTTCGACTGACGATAAATGATACATATGCGCATAGAACCATCCTTTTTCTTTATGAACAAGATAGGAGCACCCCGCGGTGAAATGCTGGGTCGAATAAATAAAACCTTAATCAAGAAATTCCTGTTACTGATCCTTCAACTTCTTCAACTCATGAGGAGCCATACGATAAGGAGGAATGGATATGGGCTGAGTGCCCGACAATAAATCACTACCAAAATTAATGTCCCGATCGGGCGGCATGCCCGGAAGATCAGCTGGAAACACATCGGGATAATCCCGTACTACCCGCTATCCTCCTAGTTATGCTCACTACCTGCTGATATGGTATATCTATCTCCAACTCTCGAGCCATGCCAGACCTTATGGGAGGAATAAGACCCTTAATAAATTGGCGAACCCTCTAATGAACAATAGCAACCAAAGCCGGTGCATGTCTGGCCAACCTGGTATAACGGATGACATACTTAGAGACGGTCATAGGGCCCTTGCACAAATGCTCAAACTCCGCGCGCCATGCATCTCAGAGGCTCTGGGGAAAAAACTTCCTCTGAAACATATCTGAAAATTGAGTCCAAGTCAGGGAGGCAGCCTCGTCCGGACTGTCCAACTCAAGGGAGCGCCACCAGTTATAGGCGGCTCCTCGAAGCTGGAAAGCTGCAAAAGAAAACCCACTCGAGGCAGTAATACCCATAGTGCAAAAGATGCGGTGATAATCCTCCAAAAAACCCCAAAGCATCATCTGTAGCTAGTCCGCTGAAAACATGAGGGTAATACTTCTTGAACCTCTCTAGTCTGCACTGCTCATCCTCAGAAGCAGGTGCCCCATACTCAGGCTGAACCGGTAGTGCATGCTGGACAGGGATAATATCTGGAACCTACCCATATGCACCATCTGCTCCGGAGTGTAGGCTGTGGTAGTCTAGGCTCCTCGCCCGGACTGGGATGTGGCTGCAGGAAGGGGAAGCAACCTTGCCTGTGACAATATAGTATACATGCCTGAGTCCTGGATGGATCCGCTGGTGGTACCTCGGCGGCAGCTTGCACAGGTGCTATGGCTGGACTAGTGCACACCCACGACCCCTGCCCCGACCCGTGCCTCTAGCGGTTGTAGGATGGGGTGCAGGTTCCTAATCGTCCTGGGCAGTACGTGTCTTCACCAGCTGTGAGAAAATAGAAGATAGGAGTTTACGGTCGATGTCAAAATATAGCAAGACAAAGAATTCAATGAAGTGAAGATTTTTCCTAAACAATTACATAGACTCCCGTAGATAAGTACAGACGTCTCCGTACCGATCAGCGAGACTCTAATAAACCAGCGTGTGTCATGTGACTTCGATGAACCTAGAGATATGATACCAACTTGTCACAACCGTAGTTCACCAATTGTGAACCTGTCATGACGGCACCTAGTCTTCACCACTAGGTAAGCGTAACACATTGCGGAATTGACAATATCTACGAAAAATAATCACAAAATACCGAATAACATGAGAAATGTATAGAGTTGCCTCCCGGCACATACACTTAAATACCAAAATGCTGAAGCAACTCCCAATACCCGGAATTCCACGGACAACACATGCCATAGAAGAACATACGTTACTCTAATCACCCATAATAGTCTAATACAAAGAAGAACGGAATAGCAACTAGCTAACTATATGAAGAATGAGAGGGAGACTTCTTGGATCTGCAGATGCGGCAGATGTATACCTCAAGTATCCGAATATAGCTCTTGGATCACTGATAGTGCTCCTAACCGGAAGTACCTAGATCTGCACATAAAAAACATGCACAGTAGAGACATGAGTACACCACAACGGTACTTAGTAAGTGCCAAGCCTAACCTCGGTCGGGTAGTGATGAGAAAGGTCAGGGCCCTACTGAGAATAAACATGATAATAATAATGAATGGTGTAAGGTAGAGAATAATCAGGAAAATCAATGATAAAAATAGGATAGAAGCTACACGTCAACGACAATTAAGCAGGGTAAGGAAATAACACAACAAGGTAACACTCAATATCAGGGTGCCATGTGGATCTCCCACGATACCGTCCTACAGTCTTTTTCCTCAACAGTCCAGTGGATCTCCTGGGAATCTAACCCGTTATCGATCGCATTTGAATATTTAGAGAATCTCCTGAGATACCGTCCCGTAATACAACATATCAATACCCAGTACTAGGGGAATCTATCGGCTGCATTGCCATAGTTCCATATAACTATGTAGGGGGATATATCGGGAATCAAACCCGCAGACCCAAAGTAAACAAACAAAGGGGGAGGCTACCGGAATCCCACATCCATAGTCCCAATGTAAATGCACAACCAAAATCAGAGAAATATTCAGAAATTGAAGTACAACAATACAAAGAAACAAATAATTCTGGCCTAACATGCCTCACGTAATTATAATTAAGGCAAATAAAGCAAATAGGCAATTTGGATCATCTAAACATGCTTTTCTATTACTAGTGCAGGCTATAATAGTATGTGGAACAAAGCAATCACAAAAGAAACTCAGTTCAAGTACTTTAAGTAAAAATTTGGGTTTTCAACAATTAGCTCAAGTACGCGCTCGTCACCTCACGTACAAGGCATTCAATTACCAAATATCATATCTTAAGGGACGAAGTCCCCCACACAGGATTAGACAAGCCACTTACCTCGAACCGGTGCAAAAATCAATAAGTAACTATGCCCTTGCCACGAGTATCTGACTCCGAGTGGCCCAAATCTATTCAACCCAATTACATATTGTAAATAATATCGCAAGTAACTAATTCCACTATTAAAGTTAAAGCTAAGGCGCGAAAATAGGTAAAATGACCAAAATACCCCTCTGACTAACATCTCGAAATCGAATAATTTTCATATGTTTAGAACCATCGTACTCTCATGAGTCTACCCATATAAGATTCATCCAAATCGGAGGTCAAATGCCCCCTCAAAACCCAATAGTTTGGTCAATGAAGTTTCATCCAATTTACCCCAAATTATGACCTTGAATTCGAATTTAAATGATGGATTAAACTACAAAATGATGGAATATAACTAGAATGGATCATAGAAATGTTACCCAATAATCTCCTCTTCAAAATCCTCTCAGAATCACCCTTCCTCGAGATCAATTTGATTTTCTTAACTTTTGAAAACTAACCCTCGAATTTTCTCTTATCGGACAGCGATTTCCACTTATGCGGACAAGGGACTGCTTTTGCAGTCCTGCATATGCGGACCAAGAGCCGTATTTATGATCCTCATTAAATCCCAGGCTTCCGCATATGCGGTCAAAGGAATCGCTTATGCGGTTCCGCCTATGCAGATACCATACCGCTTCTACGGTCTCTGCCCAAATCCGAAATTTGCTTCTGCAATGCAAAGGCCACTTATGCGGTGCCGCTTATGCGGTTCCCAAGCATATATATATATATATATATATATATATATATTGGACCGGAAACCTCCAAATTCTATCTTTCGACATTTCTAGCCTAAATGAGCTACGGACATCCAAAATACATTCCGAACACACTTCCAACCCCAAAATCACCTAACGGAGCTAACAGAACCATCAGATTCCTATTTCGAGGTCGTCTTCACAATTTTCCAATTATGGACCACTTTCCAACACTTAAACCCTCATCTAGGGATTAAGTGTCCCAAAACTCTTCAAATTCTAACACCGAACGCCCCAACAAAACAAAATAGCAGAAATAAACATAGAGAAAACAGTTATTGGTGGAACAATGCATAAATTCCAAGATGGCCGGCTGGGTCATCACATCGTCCCATGCATTTTCGTCTCGTTTTATGCTTCATCATGTTTCAGTATATGTGTTTGGTGAATTTGAAGTGATTCGGATAGAGTTTGGTAAGAAATGAGACAATTAGTCTCTTTAAGGAAGAATTAGTTTGGAAAAATCAACCGCATGTTGACGTGTGAGATAGAGGGCTCAGAATTGAATATCGGTGATTTGGCTAGTTTCGAGGGATGATTTAAGTCTTAGGAGCCCAATTGGACGTAATTTTGGAGGTCTGGTGAAGAAACTAGCCTATTTTGGTGAAGTTAGTATTCTGGAAATTTCCAGTTGATAGGTAAAATTTTGATCCTAGGGTCAAAACGTAATTTCGGAAGTTGTTGTAGCTTTGTTAGGTGATTTGGGATATGTGTGCAAAATTTCAAGTCATTCAGACATGTTTTGATTGGGTTTTTGATCGAATGTGTGTTTTTGAAGTTCTAATAGAATTTAGGTTTGACTTTAGTTAAATTCGATGATTTTAGTGTTAATAGAGGTGATTGGAAAATGTTGGTATGATGTTTTAGGAGATGTTGGCATTTTTGGTTGAGGTCTCGGAGGTCCCGGGGTGATTTCAAATGGCTAACGGGAATTTTTGAAATTGGAAAATGTTGCAGAATTGCCGCAGTCAGTGCACATCAATTTTGTTCTATGCGATCGCAATGCTCTAATGCGATCGCATAGTGTTAGTTATAGTACCAAGGATTTTGTACTATGCAATCACAAGGGGTTAGCTACAGTACCCGGAATTTTATTCTATGCGATCGCATAATGTTAGCTACAGTACCCAAGATTTTGTTCTATGCTATCGCATAGGGTTAGCTACCGTGCCCCCCAAAATTTTTTTCTATGCGATTGTAAGTCTCTAATACGATCGCATAGTGTTACCTACAATGACTGGGCATAATGTTAAAAATATTTCAGTCGCGAAAACAACCCATTTCACCACTATTTTTAGTAATTTTGAGAGCTTTTGAATGGGGATTGAAGGGAGTTTCAACCAAGGTCGATTGGAGGTAAGTTTATGAGTTATATGCATTATTTTATTGAAGAATCATCCTAGAAATCCATGAAAACATTGCCAATTTATAAGAAATTAGCGCTTGAGACTGGAATTCTAAATTTTTAATTTGATGGCCCATTTGAGCTCCGATTTTAATGAATTTTATATGTATAGACTCATGGCAAGATGAGGAACATTTTATTGTCAAATTTTCTGGATTTAGAGAAGTGGGCTTGGGCCTCGGGTTTTGCAAATTTCATTATTTTCGATAATTTTTCAGTCTTTTCGATTGGGTGTTGTTCCCTTAACACATTGTGATGCATTCACTCTGATTTTGGTTAGATTCGTCGCGCGTGGAGGCTGATTTGAGGGGCAAAGGCATTGTGTGCTAGAGATTTCACTGGTTCAAGGTGAGTAATACCTGTAAATGGTATCCTGAGGGTTTGAAACCCCGGATTTGCACATCATAGCGCTGTATTGTGGTGACTTGCACGCTAGGTAAGAGCGTGAGGTAGAGCACCATTGGGAATTGTGACTTGGTCCGTCCTGGTTGTTGATTTTACTGCGTGATCGACTGAGACCTACTTGATGTTATCATGATTTGGGTTGATTGCCATGTTTTGGGCTTCGTGCAGATTATTTGAATCCTTCGGGGATTGATATCACTGTTTTTGCATTACTGTGGATATTACTTGATGTTGGTCCAAGGTTTAAAATATAGTTTTGCAAACTCATCCA
This sequence comes from Nicotiana benthamiana, assembly GCA_034376525.1. Classification (NCBI taxonomy): domain Eukaryota; kingdom Viridiplantae; phylum Streptophyta; class Magnoliopsida; order Solanales; family Solanaceae; genus Nicotiana; species Nicotiana benthamiana. The sequence continues at coordinate 88,670,791 of CM067335.1, forward strand.
TCTTTCTAAGATTCGAAAACTTAAATGATATTTTACTGATATTTTGAGGTGAGAACTGCTATTTTATTATTGCCCTAGGGGCATATGTGCATTTTGGGACTAAGTATGGATCGGGCTGCGCACCGCAACAGCGTTATGTGTGCATTCTGGACTATGCATGGATTGGGATGCACACCGCAGCGGTGTGATATTGATATTACGCTTGGGCTGTAGGGGCCCCTCCGGAGTCTGAACCCCCACAGTGAGCGTGGGTACCCAAATGGAAAAGGTTGTACGTTGCAACAGTCATGTGCATTACATTGCATTCACGCATTGATTCATGTTTGTACTACATTGCATAACATTTAGCACTCTCATATATTTGGCATCCATGCTATTTCTTGCACTGAGCTCTAGATACCCTGGTGTTATTTGTTAATAGAGTGTTGTGACTGAATGGATGATTTGTGTGCGGACTGCACTACTTGAAAGAGATGTTTTCCAAAGAGGTTTTAAACTAAGCCATATATTTTATAAAGGATTTTCATGGAATTACTATTTTCTAAAAAGGCTTGTGCTATCTTATATAGCTTGATGAAGTGTTCTTACGTGATTTCTTACAGCTTAGTTATTATTTACTCTTATTACCACTGAGTTGGAAGTACTCACTTTACTCCCTGCACCTCGCGCGCAGTTGCAGGTATTGTTCACTCGGTAGCGGGTTATTAGCGAACTAAAGGTATACTGTTGTAGCTGAGAAAGGTGGACGCCAGTATTCGCGACACCGGGCTTCATCTTTTGCTTCTAAATCTTATTTTGTATATAATATTGGCCCTATAGTGGCGTTCAATTTTCTTTAGATGCTCGTGACTTGTGACACCCTGATCGGGTTGAGTTGGGTTGTAGTTGATTGTTGTTTTAACGCCATATAAGTGGTATATTCTATTAATTTATGTTTATTAATTGTTAGAAATACGATTTGGGTTTGTTGGCTGGCCTTGTCTTCACGAGAGGCGCCATCACGACCGGGTTTGGGAATTGGGTCGTGACAAGTTGGTATCAAAGCCTAGGTTACTAGGTCTCATGAGTCATGAGAAAGTTAGTAGAGTCTCGTGGATTGATACGGAGACGTCTGTATTTATCCTCGAGAGGTTGCAGAACCTTCAGGAAAAACTTCACTTTCTTGGAATTCTTATCGTGCGTACTTGATTCGGCTTGGAATATAACTTTTGAAATTCCTTCCACACGTATGTATGAGCACTCAGTATTGTATGTGCCTTGATGGCTTGGGATTCCCCGATCGAGGGCCGAGATGTGATCTTTGTGAGTTTGTTGGGCCAGTCTGGAGGACTTGAGGCCGGATCTTTGCCTATGGCTTGACAACCGAGGTACTGATTTTATGAGCAAGTATTTTGAACTTATATGTTCATTATTGTACTTATTAACTGGAATGGCGGTTGTATATCCATATGATGAGTAAGTTAGGTCTGTGAGGTGTATTTATATGACTTGGTAGTAACGAAGAAGCCTGATGGATAATAGAGGAACTGTTAAGTGATTCGTTTCCTATTGTGATTTGTTGGGTAGCCCCGAATTATGGGCGCGTGAAGAATATTTTCGTATCTTCTAATTGGGAAATGAAGTGCATTGCATGCGGCGGTATGCGTTCAGACTCAAGAAGACAAATGATGTGTAACATATACGATGGTGGAAGGCATGCTGAAATGCTAAATTGAGGCGAAGCAGGTGGGATACCTCCTGCGGAGTGTTCTTATATGGTATGATCATTATGCGTGTGTTAGAAGGTCTCATGTGTAATTGAAGGGTACGTGTTGAAATTGAGAATCTGGGGTCGCTTAAAAGAGTGGACTCAATTGATGTAGAGATGAATGCAATGTTTGCTGAGGATTTCAGTACTAGATAATCTGTATTTTCACAAACTAGTAGATGATTTGAGTTTAATCTCATTATAATATTGTGGCATAATTAGAGTAAAAGTATTATGGGTTATTAAATGTGTCCTGATAGATGGCTTCGAGCCAAGCCGGGGAAGTTGTTGGTTATTAGTTGATCACACAGTTATGCATTATGTTGTTTCTATTTCGAGTTAGCTGACGGATCAGTCCTGATTATAGAAAATGAGCTAAGGATGGCACGAGTAGAGTAAAATTTTGATAAAGGTTACACGGTGCTTCGTAGATGTGAGAAAGTACTAGGATGTCTTTAGTTGTTGTTGATAAAGAATGCTTAGTATATAGAGAAGGAAGATGTTTGTTGGTATTGGAATGAGATCATGTCCTTCGATTTTAGAGTTCTAATAAGGCACGAGTAGTTCTGTTTGTTAAGTCATATAATTTCTAGTTGAATAAGAGTAAATGACTCTCGAGAATGGTGTTATTGTGTACAAGATTTGGCGTGCTATAATCGGGTGTCTCCAGGTTATGTATGTGGTCAGAGACCGTGTTTTTATCGAAAAATGTCGAGGCTTAGGGTATTCTTATGTCTATTATGGGATTCTATGTATGGGTATCTGGAAGGTAAAGGTAACGAATTCGAATTTCGCTGGAATTTCTTCAAAGTAGTGTATTCTAGAACATAGTATTTCAGGGAATGTCTGAGATAGTATTCGGTGTCCTATGGGTCTTAGACAGTATGGCCTTATGTTCGACGCTCCTGTGGTGAGCCTGGATTGAGGCATTATGATGCTACATCGAGGGAGAAATATCAAGTGGATGATGAATAAAAAGAGAAATTTGATAGACGAAATAGCTTGATAATAGACCGAATCGGTATGGTAAGGATATGATTACTCCTTTGTATGTGTTTGAGGTAGTGAGCTTTTTCAGGAACTTTCCAGCAATGCTCTTAGGTTTTGATGGCTTGCTCAGCTTGGTTTAGATAGAAGGATTCAGTCCTAGCAGCTTAGCTTGTACAAATAGAGATGGCTTAGATGTTCATATTGGGTTTCACCGTGGTTTGAAGATGAGTATATTATTTGTGGGTATGCGAAGCTTGGAGGGTGTAAGGATTTTCTTCTAAATAGGATCAATGAAAGTTCTCGACTTGTTGAGTGCGTCAATATCTACGGTGTGGAAGGGAGATAAAAGGTCTTATGTTATACGAGGGTAGCATGGTAGATGGGATATATTCAGGAGGATTGGGATTTATGTGTGTAAGGCTCGGTTCAGTTCGGAATGGAAAAACATTAAAATCTTATGCAGCAAGGGCAGCTGCAGGTGATTTAAGAATCGATCTTGAGATAATTAGGGTGAATGGCCCTCACATGGCCAATGAAATGGTGTTGCTAATCATAGTGATTTGACGAGGGTATATGTTTCAGAAAAAGGACAATGTGATTAAGTTGATAGCACTTCAGTAGTGTTGCGACATTTTCTTGATAGATCGACAATTGACATCTGAGTTAGTTTGGTGGCACCGGTGGAATTTTGAAATATCTTTTGTGGAATGATTGGGTACTCGAGGTGTAACATGTATATATATCAGAAAATGATATTGGTGTGTAGACTGGTTGTCTCTGTGTTGGGTCATTCTAGAGTATTATGCTATAGATTATATCAGAAAATTCCCTAGGTTGCGTGGCGAGGTGCATCGAACTATGTTCTAGCAATGGTTGTGTACCACAGACCTGCAGACAACTGGGAAGGATTGCTTTCCTTAAATGGGCCTTTGAGGTGGGTTTCAGTGTCGAGGTTTCTACCATTGTTTCGGCTCCGGCATGAGTTATAGTAGTGGAAGAAGCAGCTTCAGGCTTCTTGGTAATGAGTTGTTGGTAAGCTGATTGGATACGTGCTTAGCTTGAGTTGGCTTAGTTAGTCCCAAATTGTATTGATGAAGGATAGGTTGATTCAATCGATATTGAACCTGCTAGTGATCTGGGAAGATCTATGAGCTGCTTTTCCGTGCTGGGAGGCATTATGATTCTCGAACTGTGGGCACACATATTGTGGTGCTAGGGAGATTCATAGTGGAAGTTGAGTTTTGTAGCATACAAGGCTATAGATATCATTATGCACTCAGTATGCTTACGACCGACACTCGGTATTAGGTTATAATGAGCGCATTCGGCTCGATGTGCATCTCGCTATGTGAGATATTTGTGTGGATCAGGTGGCACGCCGTCACGAGTATGTTATCTAGATCGGGTTGCACGCCGCAATAGTATGATGTTGAGAATAGTTTTCCATGTGTTACTTTGTATGCCTTGCTTCCTGGTTTCTTAGGAAAGTTTGTATTGGGAGTTTCTCGGCTAATAGCACATCGGCTGTGTCCTTACGAGATTGAATGGTGTATGTTACTTGCTTCACCATGGGTGTGATGGGTTTCTTGGTTTTAGACATCAATCTGTGTGTGGCTGTCTATTTTGAGCAAGATGACTTGAGGTGTTTCATGGCTAATAGCATTTGGGTAGGATCGCGTTGTGCTGAGGCCACGTGAAGTTATGACCTTTCGAGGAGGTTCCATATACTCTATTTCTATGATGTGAGACGGGGTCTCAGCCTTGTGATGTGTTAGTACTGATGAGCTTGAGGTACAACTCTTTCGTTTGAATTAATTGCCATGAGTTGGGTATGTTCGGACCGTCTCTTATTGGTGCGTATATGACACAAGTTGTGGCTTTGGCCTGTGTTGAGATGTATTATCACTAGAGTGGTATGTTGGATTCGAGGAGATTGTTGAAGTCATCAGCTTGTTGGAAGGGTAATATCGAGATTTGACCCGGAAATCTGTCGTGATTTTAGTCAGAGGGAAGTGGAGTCATGAACGGTGATCTGAGGAATGGCCACGCTTTATCGCTTGTCTATCGTTGGTAGTATATGAAAGTGTTTGAATTAGACTTTAGCTAATAAGAGATTCCTATCAGTAATTGAGTATTTTGGGCAACTGGCGTGAATGGAGACTATTGTTTCGAGTGTTGGAATATGTAGTTTGTTGTATGGTTTCACCTGAAGTTGCAAGCGTGCGTTATTACCGCTGGTTTGGGTTTATTCTGGGTATGATTTAGGAAATGCAATGTGGTTCTACGATTTATGGTCCTGATGGACTGTCAAATTTCACTTGTGTTGTATTATCAGACCGATGCGAGATAGGGTGATGTGGGATCACCCCGGGTATATTCTTGGTAAAGTCATTTAACTGTTGGTTGGCGTCTAGGACAACTCTGGGTATGCTCGAGGATGAGTGTTTGTTTAAGTTGGGAAGGATGTGACGACCCGACCCGTCGTCTCATGCATTTCCGTCAGGTTTTCCAGCTACCTCATGTGTCAGTATGTGTTTGGTGAATTTGAAGTGATTCGGATTGAGTTTGGTAAGAAATGAGACAATTAGTCACTTTAAGGAAGAATTAGTTTGGAAAAGTCAACTGTATGTTGACATGTGAATTAGAGGGCTCGGAATTAAATTCCGGTGATTCGGCTAGTTTCGGTGGATGATTTAAGGCTTAGGAGCGTAATCGGACGTAATTTTGGAGCTCCGGTGAAGAAGTTAGCCTATTTGGTGAAGTTAGTATTTTGGCGATTTCCAATTGATAGGTGAAATTTTGATCCGATGGTAGGAACGGAATTTCGGAAGTTGTTGTATCTTCGTTAAGTGATTTGGGATACGTGTGCAAAATTTCAAGTCATTCGGACATATTTTTCTCGGGTTTTTGATCGAATGTCTGTTTTTAAAGTATTAAAAGAATTTAGGCTTGAATTCGATATAATTCGGTGATTTGCATGTTAATCGAGGAATTTTGATGATTTGAACAAATTGGTATGATGTTTTAGGAGGTGTTGACATTTTTGGTTGAGGTCTTGGGAGCCTTGGGGTGATTTCGGATGGCTAATGGGAATTTTTGAAGTTGGAAAATGTTAATGTAGAAGTCAGTGCACAACAATTTTGTTCTATGCGATCGCATAGTGTTAGCTACAGTACCCATGATTTTGTTCTATGCAATCACAGAGGGTTAGCTGCAGTACACAGAATTTTGTTCTATGCGATCGCAATGTTCTAATGCGATATCATAGTGTTAGCTACAATACCCAGGATTTTGTTCTATGCAATCGGATAGGGTTAGCTACAGTGCCCTTGGAATTTTGTTCTATGCGATCGCATAGTGTTAGCTTCAATGACTAGGGGAATGTTAAAAACATTTCAGTTGCGAAAACAACCCATTTCTCCACAATTTTTAGTCATTTTGAGAGCTTTTGGACAAGGATTGAAGGGAGTTTCAACCAAGATCGATTGGAGGGAAGTTTTATAAGTTAAATACATGATTTTATTGAAGAATCATCCTAGAAATAGATGAAAACATAGCCAATTCATAAGAAATTGGGACTTGAGATTGCAATTCTAAATTTGGGATTTAATGGCCCATTTGAGCTCCGATTTTGATGAATTTTATATGTATAAACTCGTGACGAGATGAGGAAGATTTTAATGTAAAATTTTCCGGATTTCGAGAAGTGGGCCCGGGGCTCGAGTTTTGCAAATTTCGTGATTTTTGACATTTTTCAAGTCTTTTCGAATTGGTATTGTTCCCTTAGCACATTGGGATGCACTCGCTCTGATTTTGGTTAGATTTGACGCGTGTGGAGGCCAGTTTGAGGGGCAAAGTCATAGCGGGCTAAATATTTCACTGGTTTGAGGTGAGTAATACTTGTAAATGGTATCCTGAGGGTTTGAAACCCCGAATTTGCATATCATAGTGTTGTATTGTGGTGACATGCACGCCAGGCATGAGCATGGGGTAGAGCACCATTGGGGATTGTGACTTGGTCCATCCTGGTTGTTGATTTTACTGCGTGATTGACTGAGAAATACAACATCCGTCGGAATACAATGGATGGAAAGTAAATACAGTACAAAGGAATTCAGGGACTACTCTAGCTGCGGTCGTTTGGAATAATGCAACTCACCTAGTCCCAGAATCATCCGCGATGCTATGCCAAGCAGACCACTGGAGCCACATATACCTGTGCAACAAAATGCACAGCAAGAGTAGTATGAGTACAAAAACAACGTGTACTCAATGAGTGTCCCGCCTAATCTCGAAGAGGCAGAAACGAGATGGTCAACCTTGACACTCACTAGTAGTCCAATGATTATTTACGTTTAATAAATATATTAAACAATGGATTTATTTTATAAACATGTTTCTAATCCAGATAGAGGAAACAAGTAAACACATAATTCTTTCATGGAAAATTTCCTTAGATTTCTAGTTATTATTAACAGTATAATCTCGATCCATAGTGTGGCATAAAATGACTCAAATGAGTCCAGGCAGCAATACAAGCATGCGCAAAATATACCGAGGCGACGACCCGATCCAACAGAAATAAATGTGCACTTGTCGAGGGTCAACGGTGCGCCTATAGATGCATCTATTAATCTGCCGAGGCGTATGGCCTGTTCCAAAATAAACATACGCAGACAGATAATCAGTCAAACAGTCAACATGGAGCAAATATCCAAGAAAGGTCAATTCTCTTTAATAATTTAAGAAAACAAAGCTTAAGTCTTTCTTTTTTAAATCCATTTATAAATTTAATCTGATTTAAGCAATTCAAGCTATCAATCGGTTCACAATTAATTCAAGCATAACATGTTTTTGGATCCTAACTACCAGACAATAGCATAGTGGTAGCTATGCACGGACTCCCGTCACCTCGTGCGTACGTAGCCCCCACAAATAGGAGCACATAATCAATTTAGCTCACCTAGGGGGTAAATTCCCCCTCAAAAGATTAGAATGGAAACTCATCTCGCTCCGAAGACACATAACCGGCGCTCCACATTCTTCCGAATACTTGCACCAATGCACAGTGCTCCAAAACTAGCCAACGATTATACAAATCCATTAATATATGCTCAATTATACCTTACAACCCAGTTTATAATAATTTCTAACCCAGAACGAAAAGTTGACAATAATGCCCCCGGGCCCACGTGCCCGGGATCCAAAATTTTTCGAAGAAACTTTGCCCATGACCTTAGGATATCAAATATATAATTTCCTCTTTATTCCATGCTCCGAATCGTAGCTAAAGTCCAAGAATAAATTTCTAGGTTTACTACCAAAATTATCTATTTTTCCCACGATTTCATGTCTAATCTCATGGTATAATCTTGTATTTAACTTAGAAATAAGTAGGAGTAGCTTAACTTAACATCGATGATGAAATCCCTCCTTGAAGTTCTCCAAAATCTCCCAATAAAGTGAAGAAAATGAGAGAAATGAACCAAATTCCGACTTTTAAAACAACCCACTGCCTTCAGGCTTTTTCGCTTATGTGATGCGGTCCCGCTTCTGCGGACCGCCTGCCGCTTTTGCGGCTCCAAACGACCCCAAGCTTTCCACTTCTGCGGTTAGCCCCACCGCTTCTGTGGTTCCGCATCAGTGGATCAAGGGCTGCTTCTGCGGTCCCATTTCCGCAGAAGCGGAAATACCAGATACCATCAAACTCAGCTCTTCCAAAAAATCCAATTTTTGATCCGTTAACCACCGGGAATCCACTCGAGGCCCCCGGGACCTCAACTAATCATACCAACCAATCCCAAAACACACTATAGACCTGCTCGAGGTCTCAAATCACATCAAACAACAATATAATCATCGATCAACCTCCAATCCAAACTTTATGAACTTTGAACTTTTCGACTTCTACTTTCGATATTTAAACCAATCAAATCACGTCCAATTGACTTCAAATTTTGCACACAAGTCATATTTGACATTAAGGACCTACTCCAACTTCCAGAATCGGACTCCGACCCCGATATCAAAAAGTCTGTTGGAAACACGTTCTCAATGCAATATACTAAAACGTGTGTTCTTTTGTATAGGTTTTGATGAATGACAAACGAAGCGGAAATTGATATATGACGAAGTTCAAGAAACAAGCGCACAATTGATATACAACGAGATTCAAGCTCAAGACAAAGTTTTATAGTTTAATTGAGTCATTCTTAATGGTGATCTTGATCCTACAACTTGACTCGTAACATGGCCTCTCTCATAAAACTATTTTCCAAAATCATGCATATTTAATTTAATGTCAAATGATTTTAAATCATGTATATTTAGAGTAGTCAAAATAATTTTTAGACATGCCTTAAAAATCTGGACTAAGATAATCGATTATGTACTTATGATAATCGATTGTTTTAAGCCAAGACTGCATGACAATCGATTGTGAACTAATGACAATCGATTGTGAGTAAGACAGTGAGCATCAGGTTTTTCAAACCTGCATGACAATCGATTGTGAACTAATGACAATCGATTGTGACTGAGGCAGTGTCCATCAAAGTTTTTCAAAACTCAGAATAATCGATTATGAACTAATGGTAATCGATTGTCAAAGAGACAGTGTCTAAAATGTTTTTCAAAAACTGATAAGTAATCGATTGTTGACTTTGTGCAATCGATTGTGAAGCTGACCGTTGTCGTAAAGTTTCAAATACCATCAGGTAATCGATTATTGATTCTGTATAATCGATTGTTTTGATTAAAATCCGGAAAAGATTTTTTGAACGTTATTGGGTAATCGATTATTGATTTTGTATAATCGATTGTTTTGATTAAAATCCAGAAAAGATTTTTTGAATGTTGCTGAGTAATCGATTGTTGATTCTGGACAATCGATTGTTTGTGGTAAAATCTGGAAAGGATTTTTTGAACGTTGCCAGTAATCGATTATGGATTGTAAGTAATCGATTATCAAGCATAAAATCTGGGATTGAATTTTGATCTGACTGGCAGACAATCGATTGTTGGGGTTTGACAATCGATTGACAGTGAGTAAAATCAGCAACTCTTAATTGGCAATTAGGCAACGGTAATGCCAAGTTTTTCAACTATAAATACAGCTTCATTTCAGTGTTTTAAACACAACAACATACTACAACTGATCATTACATTGCTATAAGCTTGCATACTTTTGTTTATCATTTTATATTCAATTTCATAAAGCTTTTGAGAGCCATATTCTTGTCCAAAGTTGTTGTGATCTAGAGCTTACTTCTTTTACTCATATCTACTCATTAAGGAGTATTTTGTTTGAGTGTTTAGTGTTTTATACACTTGTAAGAGAATTGTGATTCTCTTGTTGTAAGAACTTGTGTTTCCTTGGTTGAAGTCTTGGAGTGTTGTATCTCCGAGCAAAGGTGTTAAGGCTTGTGTCCTTAAGTTGTAAAGGTTTGTTGAGCACCCGTAAGCTTAACAAGTTAGTGGAAAATCTCGAGAGAGTCTCTCGGGGACTGGACTAGCCACGTGTTGTGGTGAACCAGAATATATCGGTGCGTTCTTTCCTTTTTGTTTATTTAACGCACTTATTTATTTCCTGCAAATTTTAATTTCCGCAAGTTTACGCTAAATTTTATTATAACGCTATTCACCCCCCCTCTAGCGTTAAGCGTATTTTCTAACAATTGGTATCAGAGCCAGGTTCTCTGAAGACTTAACAGTTTGAGAGAACAATCCATGGCTTCTACTCGTGACTCTTTTGCAGGAATTGATGAAGGACAGTGCTCCACACGACCACCTCTATTCAACGGTACAAATTACACGTACTGGAAGGAGAGGATGAAGATCTTTGTTAAGTCCAACAGCTTTCACCTTTGGAAGGTGATAATGAAGGGAAACCAAATTCCAACAAAGAAGGTGGAAAACGAATGGGTTCCCAAGTCCGAGGATGAGTATGACGCGGATGACATCCGAAAGGTTCAAAATAATGCTAAAGCAATTAATTTATTATATTGTGCTGTTAATGCTGACGATTACAGGAAAATATCGTGTTGCACAACGACAAAGGAGATGTGGGACAAGCTAGAAGTTACGTACGAAGGTACGGACCAGGTAAGGGAAGCAAAAATTGATTTCCTAACCCATTCTTATGAATTATTTCACATGAAGGAAGGTGAAAAGGTGGACAAAATGTTTGAACGATTTTCAATAATCATAAATGACCTACATGCTCTAAAGAAAACATTCACGGATAGAGAGCTCGTTCGACAAAATCTTAGAAGTCTCACACCGGCATGGAGATCAAAGGCCGATGCAATTCAAGAATCCATTGGCGTTTCAAACGTCACCATCGACGCACTAAGAGGTAACCTTAAGACCTATGAATCTACTATTCTTAACTCTTTTGTTGATGATCAAAGGAGGCAAAGAATAGCTCTAAAGGCGAGCACAAGCCAACCGCAAATTGATGAGGAAGGAGACAACGAGTTTGGACTCGTTATCAAAAGATTTCAAAAGTTCATGCGCAAGGAGTATGAACGCAAGGGCAAAAAGCAAGGCGAACAAATCAAGTGCTATGAATGTGGTGAAACCGGGCACATCAAATCAAATTGCCCAAACATCAAAAAGGAGAAGAAACCTTTTAAAAAGCAACGTGCATACATTTCTTGGGGAGGCGACTCCGGAGATGAGTCAAGCGAAGGAGAAGAAGACGAAGCAGCAAATCTTTGCCTTATGGCACACGAAGACAACAAAGATGAGGTATGTCAAATCTCGTCTAAAAACTTCTTTACTCTTGAAGAAATGCGAACTGCTTTTGATGAATTATATGCTGAGTTTATTAAGGCTTCAAAAACTGTTAAGGGCATAAAAGAAAATGCTTCATTAAAAGAAAAGGATTTTCAAAAACAGCTTTCTTTGAAAGAAAAGGATTTAGAAAAACTGATTTTAGAAAATGAAAAGCTGAAAGAGGAGAACAAGTTTTTTGGAAAAAGAAGCGCCGATAAGCCCGAAAGTTCTACTAAAAATTGTTCTTCTTGCTTGCATCTCAAAAATGAGGTAGATAGACTCAAAGGTACCTTAGATAAGTTTAATTCTTCCCACAAGAATCTGAATGAGGTCCTTGTAAATTTGAAATCAACCAAGCATGGCATAGGATTTAAGAATGAGGTTAAAGAAAAGGTTGAAGCCAAACCCCAACCACCTAAGGCTCAACCTAGGACTAATAAAACAAATGCTTATCCTAGAAATAGCAATCCTAGAACCAATATGCATGCTAGACAAAATGTTGAACATTTTAGGAGACCTAGAAATGACTTACCACCTAGAAATAGTTACCCTAGAAATGATGCATATTTTAGGCCAAATGTTGAACCCTTGAGAAGACCTAGAAATGGCCTTCAACCGAGAAACAATCACTCTAGAAATGCTGCCCATCCTAGAGCTCATAGTACGAGAAATAATTCTCATGAAATGCGAAATAGTCATAGTGTAAGAAATTTTCATCCGTCTAGTTACTATGAACCTAGAAGGATGCATAACCCAAATGTGACTTGTCATTATTGTAGACGTATTGGTCATATTGCTCCTGCATGCTTTACACGTCATAGACATATTACTCAATTGCATCATTATAATATGCCTAACCCCCAAGGACCCAAGATGGCATGGGTACCTAAAGAACATTAATTTGTTTTGTAGGTGTGCTTGAAGGGATCAAGTGTACTATGGTACCTTGATAGTGGATGCTTCAAGCATATGACGGGAGATGAATCCAAATTCCTTTAATTAGAGCACAAAGAAGGAGGAAGTGTTATCTTCGGTGATAACAATAAAGGAAAGATCATCGGCATCGGCTCGGTCGGTAAGGATGAAAATTCCTCTATTAAGCATATATTACTTGTTAAAGGATTAAAGCATAATCTCTTGAGCATAAGCCAATTGTGTGACAAGGGAAATCTTGCTTTATTTGATTCGGATGAATGATTAGTGTTCAGACGTAGTGATTTCAAAATAATCCTCCGTGGTTTTAGAGTGGATAATATTTATATGGTTGATCTTGCTAATTCCTCACCCGATTACGTTGATTATCTAATGAGTAAAGAGGATGATACTTGGCTATGGCATCGTAGAGTAGCACATATCAATATGCATCTTTTGAACAAATTGATTTCTCAAAACTTAGTTGTTGGTCTTCCCAATTTAAAATTTGAAAATGACTCTATTTGTGACTCGTGTCAAAAAGGGAAGCAAACAAAAGCATCTTTCAAATCTAAAAACATTGTTTCAACTTCTAGACCATTGCAATTGCTTCATATGGATTTATTTGGTCCCTCTCGCATTGAAAGTCTAGGAAGAAATAAATATGCTTTTGTGATTGTTGATGATTACTCGAGATTTACTTGGACTTTATTTCTTGCCAATAAAAGTGATGCTTTTCAAAATTTTAAATATTTTCTTAAGCGTGTTCAAAATGAGAAAGAAACAACTGTCACTTCAATTAGAAGTGATCATGGGGGAGAGTTTGATCACAATCTCTTTGCGGACTTTTGTGACGAACTCGGAATCGAGCATACCTTTTCCGCTCCACGTACACCACAGCAAAATGGGGTGGTGGAAAGGAAAAATAGGTGTCTCGAAGAGAGGGCTAGAACCATGCTCGACGAAGCTAAGATACCCAAACATTTTTGGGCGGACGCCGTGAGTACCGCTTGCTATGTTCTAAATAGAGTAGTAATTCGGCCGATACTCATGATTACCCCCTATGAACTTTATAAGGGTAGAAAACCAAATATTTCCTATTTTAGAGTTTTTGGTTGCAAATGTTTTGTTCATAACAATGGCAAAGACCAATTGGGTAAATTTGATGCTAAGTCGGATGAAGGTATTTTCATTGGATATTCCTCACGTAGTAAAGCATATAGGGTCTTTAATAAAAGAACCCAAATTGTGGAGGAATCCCCTCATGTTGTATTTTCCGAAAATAATGCTCGCTTGGCGAGAAAGGATTCCGGTTTTGATCTTGCAGGTATCTTAGATAGCTTGAAAGACAAAATACAAGAGTAACCACCCAAGGAAAATAAAGATGAAACTGAGGAACAACCAACGGAAGAAGCGCCACGATTGGAAAAAGAAACAAAAGTGCCAAATGAGTGGAGGACGATCAAAGATCACCCTCTTGAACAGGTAATTGGAGACGTTGGAGGAAAGGTAAGTACCCGAAACTCTCTTAAGAACACTTTAGGACACACTTCTTAAGAGCTCACGTTCTCACTTGGCAACACTACTTTAAGTTATTACTTCTTTACAAATTACTGACTTGAGCGTCGGAGACGTTTAATTCTATTTTGCAGGTATCGCCCTAAAAGATAGGGGGAATTATAAACTTTTGGCACAGAACAATCGATTGTTCCAAGCAAATAATCGATTATTTTACTATGCTGAAAATCGATTAGCAGTATCACTAATCGATTGTTTATGGTTTATGCTCATTATGCAGTTTGTTTAATAATTGATTCCTTAAATTGCATAATCGATTTCTGTCTCAGCCATTCAGCAATGCCTTTCCAAAATAATCGATTATTCCACATTTGACAATCGATTATTTAAATGTCAGAAATTTAAACTTTTGTTACCGTTTGGCTCCTCAATCGATTTGTGTCAGTTCCAAGTCAGGTCAATAACTCTTCAACAATCGATTATTGCATCTCAACAATTGATTGTCTAACAGTTAGTGAATTTATTTTACCGTTTCTGACTGATTTGGCTTTAAATTCTCAGCAGATTTCTTCCATAAATGATAAGCCACTCTCCCCTCTATAAATAGGCTTCATATATGTTCCTATTCATTCACTCAAGCATTAATTTTAGCTTTCAAAATATCAAATTCCCTCTAATCCTTTGCAAAATCCAGCAGCTTTCATTAAAAATGTCGGGCCGTCACTCAAAACGTTCCCGTTCTGCTAGGCACGGCGCATCCGCCTCTGCTGCCCCTCCTCGTCCGAACTATCCCTATCAAGATGGTTCCGTTCTATATTTTAATTCCGACATCGAGCTTACTCGATTCTTAACCAAATTTGAAAAGCGCGACATTCTTCCACCCCGCTTTTCAACCCACAAGTATCTTGAATCATTTGGGCCTGCTGCAAATATGCTCAAAAATTCTCAACTTCTTGACTTTTTACTCCTTACCCATCCTTATATCAATACTACATTGGTTCAAGCATTTTATTCCAACCTCCATGAGGATGATGATGGTGAGCTTGTCACCAACATTAATGGTGTTCAAATTCTTCTTTCCGATGAAAATCTTCATACCATTGCCCGTCTTCCTCATAATGGTGAAGACATTTTTCGATACATCGGAGAGGCCGGAGCCCTTTTTGATGAAACAGCCCTCTTACACCAAATCGGTCTTACTTCTTATGATCCAAATCTTTCTTCCCGTCGTCCTACAATTACGGGAATGGATCCCAATTATCGGTTGATTTTCTATTTCATCACCCGAGTCCTCAAGCCTCATAAGCATAACCATACTACCATTTCCCAAGAGGACACCAAGCTCATGCATGCCATAGTTACCGGAGCTAACATCAATTGGTGTCGGCTTATCAAAATTCACATGCGTGACGCTATCAGAGATGATAGGCCTCTTCCTTATGCTCTCCTCATCATGAACTTTCTTGAAGCCACCGGATTCGTCACTGGAAATGGTCCTCTCAAAAAGAGTACCAAAAAGTGGGAAATTTCGGAATCCTCCTTTCATCATGACGGTGATCATGTAGCGCCTGCTCCTCCTCCAACCCGTCGTGCTCCTCCGCCTCAAGAGCCTTCCCTCCAATTCATTTCCGACCAAATTGCTTCATTGACCTCTTCTTTCGGTCAATTAACTCACGAGATCCATGGATATTTTGACCACGTTCATTATCCATATGCGGGTCTTGTTCCATATGAAGCAGCGCCGGATGATGAGGCGGAAGATGATGAATGAATAATTGTTTTTTTTAAGTTTGTTTTTATATGTTGTATTGTCTTCCCTGTTGCTGTAATTTTTTTTCTTTCCAATAAATAAACAAGGTTTATTTCATCTTTGGCATCTTATTATTATTTTTGCTAATGGCAAAAGGGGGAAGATAACGGGTATGATGCACTCTCAAGTTATAAGCTTAAATTGAGGGGGAATTCTCAAATTGAGGGGGAACAAATTGCATACTTGTTGCATGTATATACTTGTCTTGAATCGTCATTATAAATTGCTTGTCTTGCATATCCTGCTTAATGTTTGCCATTATCAAAAAGGGGGAAATTGTTGGAAACACGTTCTCAATGCAATATACTAAAGCGTGTGTTCTTTTGTATAGGTTTTGATGAATGACAAACGAAGCGAAAATTGATATATGACGAAGTTCAAGAAACAAGCGCACAATTGATATACAACGAGATTCAAGCTCAAGACAAAGTTTTATAGTTTAATTGAGTCATTCTTAATTGTGATCTTGATCCTACAACTTGACTCATAACATGGCTTCTCTCATAAAACTATTTTCCAAAATCATGCATATTTAATTTAATGTCAAATGATTTTAAATCATGTATATTTACAGTAGTCAAAATAATTTTTAGACATGCCTTAAAAATCTGGACTAAGATAATCGATTATGTACTTATGATAATCGATTGTTTTAAGCCAAGACTGCATGACAATCGATTGTGAACTAATGACAATCGATTGTGAGTATGACAGTGAGCATCAGGTTTTTCAAACCTGCATGACAATCGATTGTGAACTAATGACAATCGATTGTGACTGAGGCAGTGTCCATCAAAGTTTTTCAAAACTCAGAATAATCGATTATGAACTAATGGTAATCGATTGTCAAAGAGACAGTGTCTAAAATGTTTTTCAAAAACTGATAAGTAATCGATTGTTGACTTTGTGCAATCAATAATCGATTATTGATTCTGTATAATCGATTGTTTTGATTAAAATCCGGAAAAGATTTTTTGAACGTTATTGGGTAATCGATTATTGATTTTGTATAATCGATTGTTTTGATTAAAATCCAGAAAAGATTTTTTGAACGTTGCTGAGTAATCGATTGTGATTCTGGACAATCGATTGTTTGTGGTAAAATCTGGAAAGGATTTTTTGAACGTTGCCAGTAATCGATTATGGATTGTAAGTAATCGATTATCAAGCGTAAAATCTGGGATTGAATTTTGATCTGACTGGCAGACAATCGATTGTTGGGGTTTGACAATCGATTGTCAGTGAGTAAAATCAGCAACTCTTAATTGGCAATTAGGCAACGGTAATGCCAAGTTTTTCAACTATAAATACAGCTTCATTTCAGTGTTTTGAACACAACAGCATACTACAACTGATCATTACATTGCTATAAGCTTGCATACTTTTGTTTATCATTTTATATTCAATTTCATAAAGTTTTTGAGAGCCATATTCTTGTCCAAAGTTGTTGTGATCTAGAGCTTACTTCTTTTACTCATATCTACTCATTAAGGAGTATTTTGTTTGAGTGTTTAGTGTTTTATACACTTGTAAGAGAATTGTGATTCTCTTGTTGTAAGGAACTTGTGTTTCCTTGGTTGAAGTCTTGGAGTGTTGTATCTCCGAGCAAAGGTGTTAAGGCTTGTGTCCTTAAGTTGTAAAGGTTAGTTGAGCACTCGTAAGCTTAACAAGTTAGTGGAAAATCTCGAGAGAGTCTCTCGGGGACTGGACTAGCCACGTGTTGTGGTGAACCAGAATATATCGGTGCGTTCTTTCCTTTTTGTTTATTTAACGCACTTATTTATTTCCTGCAAATTTTAATTTCCGCAAGTTTACGCTAAATTTTATTATAACGCTATTCACCCCCCATCTAGCGTTAAGCGTATTTTCTAACAAAGTCCACTTCCGGTTAAACTTCTCAAAAACCTTCAAATTTCTATCCTTCGCCAAATGGCTTCAAAATGACCTACGGACCTCCGAATTCACTTCTGATCGCGCTCCCAACTCCAGAATCTCCATACAGAGCTACTTCCAGTCTCGGAATCCCAAACGGACATCGATAACACTGAAATGCACTCTAAGCCAAACTTAAGAAATTTCTTCCAAAATGCTAACTTCCATAATAGGCGCCAAAACGCTCCCGGGTTATCCAAAACTTGCACTGGGCATACGTCCAAGTCCGAAATCATCATACAAACTTACTGGAACCCTCATATCCCAATTCTGAGGTTGTTTACTCAAAAATCCAATCCTAGCCCTTTGCTCCAACATAAGGCTTCTGAAATGGAAATTTTTATTTAATTTTAACTCCGATCTTTCTTAATTTCGATTACGACCATGCGTACAAGTCATAGCACCCAAAATGATGTTGCTCATGGCCTCAGGCTGCTGAACTATATGCTAGGGCTAAAAATGACTAGTCGTGTTGTTACATTCTCTCCCACTTAAAGATGTGTTCGTCCTCGAACGTGCTGAGAACTATACCGAAGTAGTCTGAAATCATTGTTTAGCACCTCATGCACCTTCATGTGCTGCCACAACTTAGTTGAGCAAATCAGCTCGATAAATCCTGAAGATATCCCATTTTATTCAAGTAAATAAGCCTAAGAGCCAGATTCTAACATCCGGAATTCTATGCCAGGCCTATTTCCAATATATGATCACCATATCAATCACTACACATTGTACCCAACATGACTGCATAACTTTGCTGAATTCACACTTCATGTCACTTTACTCGTAGGCTTTCTGGTCAACTTAGCAAAAATTTAATGAATCAGATTCTCCCATTGCACCTCATGACCTACATAAGTCTTGTTCTAAAATTTACAACACCGACATGATGGAAGAGATGTTCCAAATTCATAATCAATTGCTGAATCAACAAATCATTGGGTCTATACCGCTGACAAGAGTCATTTCCTCTTCTTGCACCCTATAATGGTTTTAGCTCTTTAACACTCTTCATATAATCAAATTGCACTCATCCTAAATCCAAAAAATCTTGTCTCACCCAATACGAACTACTCAGGCAATAAGCCACTCCGAATTCGATCAAAAGTCTCATATGACTCCAAATATGCCACTAGACCACCAATAAAAACACAACACAAACTAGAAATCGAACTCTGGAAGGAATTACCTAACCCCGCACTACTACAAATTTTTCCCTGGCAAATAGGAAACAAAACACACAAAAATAGCATATAGGAAACCCGACTCAACGTCATACTGTTACCGTGCGCAACCTGATCCGAATAATCATAGCATTCAATAAAGGATTCGCATATCGAGCTAGATTGCTCATTACAACAAAATACTGAATATCGGTCATAGACACGCTAAGGTGTATAATACCATCCCTGAGGACACATATAGTGCTATAGGCTACAAAACTCGAGCACAACTAACGTGCAATACATGATCTAAATCTCAAGAGCCATCCTGCTCACATGGCATTACCGCTGAGCGGAACCTCAACACATAAGAAGTTACAAAGCCATCTCACAACTCATATGGTGCAATATATTGATACATGAAATAGCTGACCATGAAATAACACCGCGACTACTCTTCCCTCAAGAGCACATTACTGAAATGAACACAACTCGCCTGACGTAAGGCTCACTTCCACGTTTAAATCCATCCACCGACCTCAAGTCGATCTTAATCGGGCCCAACTAGGCCGATGACCTTTCAAAGTCCCATGTTAACTTCCCTCTTCTCATAACACACATGAACATCCATCACATTTGGAGCGACCTCCTCTGTTCATAATCTAATAAATCGAGTGCCCTTCAGGCATAAATTCTCAAATAATGATATTACCACAATCCTCATACTTGGTTAAAATCTGTAGCCAATCAAGTGACTACATGTCCCACTTGTACAATCTTCTTGTGAGACACGCTCCCACAACCTTCCGAAATAATTAATGGGTCTGCACATCCAAACCATCGGCTGCACCGACGCTGAAAAGGGATCAAGAATCCTTAACCAGGACGCAAAGCCTTTCTCACAAAACACCAATCTCATGTGATACTATCGACAATACCAACTTACTCAAAATACTGAAACTCACTTCCTTCTTATCCGATCTCGTGACATCCAAGTCATTACCAAACTGTAATTTTGATCCTCTCTTCAAATTCCATATCACTCACTGCACCCAACGTGCCAATATATGATAGACATGATTTCCATCACAACTCTGGTAGCACTGATAGACTAACACTTTATCATATAAAACATTCATTTAACTCACTTCAGGAGAACTATAGCAACATACAAGCGAATTCTCATTATCATCGAATATGCCAATCTCTAAGTAGTGGTCCAAGCCACCATAACCCTTCCGGGATCTGCCTACTCATAACATGCCATAATAGAAGAATGTTTCTGAATAACATCAATCACTGCGGTTGACAAGCATCCCAGGCACACGCACTGCCACAAATAACATGCATGACTTGATCACGCTGGGTGAACTTATCACCACTACCAATATACGAGTTAACCTTGGCTAATCAATCTACTTCTTTCCATTTTATCCTTGATTTCCTTAGGAATAATACCTCTTCATCCAAAACATGACATACTCCATCTGACTCTTCCCGAGTGACCTTGAATCAGGAGACCATGTTATCTCAAGTCCCACGAACCATTTCATATCTCTCAAATGCTACCCGCAAGTCAACACATCACACAACATTCTGAGCCTCCACTCATAAGTTGCTGCAAAAGCTTGATTCTCAACCATACCAATAAACTTGAAATCATTAGGCACCACGCTTTACGCCTTTTGAATCCACTAGGACCATTACTGAGAGGCACCCACTATGACTTTTTACGGAATGGAATCAGCTCCATCAATATCATAACATATGAATACCCTCTCGACGAAGCATCCGGCAGAATCACCTCCTTTGAAACCTGCATCTATATGAGGCATAAATCCTGAATATTTTTCCAAGTCCGAACATGAGCCAATAAGGCCAACCGTAGCATGCCTCCAACAATTCCTTTACTCGGATTACCACTTATGGTCTATTCTCATAGCTGGAATAATCCATCAATATGCTAATAACCAGAAATCACACAAATAGTTAACCATACAGCCCAATCATAAGCGGTGGGACTCTCCCACTTAGCTTGAAGCCATTATTTCACAATTCCTAAGTTCGCACGACCTCTTTACCTCTTATTGGCATAACCTCACGCCATAAATCATCAACATTTCTCGGAATCTTCCTGCAACTTCACATCTTCCATATTCTGAATCATCATCCACATTCGCACGACCAATCTCCTTGTTGAGCAACCAATATAATTCCTTGTAGAAGCTTCACCAACCACGCGGCCGCTAACCTGCTCCCAGGGAATAATCCATCTAGTGGAATCACCTCCTAACATCTTCCCACGCTACTGTATAGGGTACATTCACTAAGACACCAATAGCCCATCCTGAGTCTGAGCTCACCTTCCAGTTACACAAGTCCATTCAACCCTCACGGACATAAATTAAATGTTCGGCAATATCCTCCCAATTAGAGTTATGCTGCGCCCTCCTTCACGTCAAGCAGCTCCTTTCTGCTGTAATAAATATTTTGTCGCATATTGGCCCATGTTTCAAGTACGCTTTGTAGGCCCCAATCACTAATCTTTGAAATTTCCCGATCATTCCAAACTCTCCTTAAGGCGCGTTGTCATCCTACTACCAAGCCCATATGCAACGCCCTCCACTCTCCCACTTTGGCGGAACTCATATCTTTAATCGACCATTCGACCTTGCTCCTCATACTTAGCCCTCTAGAAGTTTGAAACATCGCTTGACACTTCCTACATGTCCTTCCGCATACCTTGCAGCTCAGTTGTTGCTTTAAACAAAATCTATCTGCGCGACAGTTGAATCCTTCATTGCTGCTAAATTTAGAACCTTTCCAAAGGTCATCCTTATCGATCCATCAACATTCGAGATTCTGATTCAATCATAAACCACCACACAATGCGATATCTTACAGCTGTATCTATAATACTACTTCACAACACCCTACCATAAAGGCGAATTGTAGAAGATTATTACATCGACGAAATTGGTACGCTCCATTAAAACCATTACACCCCATCATAGAAGAAAAGCTCAACAACAATTGCAGATACCAGGTCTCATTACTTCAACCAGGTCAAATCTGACCATCCTTAGTCCGACTGTCTTTCCCTTACCGGGAATAAAATATCGAATCCCTTGATTACACGCTGAGTAAGCTTCCCTTCAATTCATCCACAGCCCCGGCACATGGGCAAACATCCTACCATCACAACAACACTGCAGAATAATAGCTCATAAGCATCGTGGAAATCTGTGCCTAGCCTCAAGGCTCTTAGAAGTTCTATTACTGAGTTGCACAATAGAATATCCTTCCATGAGGAGACTATAATAGTCCAATCAATTATACCGGGGAAATCATCCCGCACCGCATTTTAGTTCCATTTTTATTCTTCAAATTCTCGATTTTCTAACAACCGCTCGCACCGCGTAAGATTGAGTAGGAAGGAATCAAAGGCATAAGCCTCAAAGGAATCGTACCGCACTATAAGGAAATCAAGAAGGGAAGTACCCCTAACAGACTTGTAGCCTCCCTAGGATAAGTACAGACGTCTCTGTACCGATCCTCTAGACTCTACTAGACTTGTCATGACTTGTGAGACCGACGGAAACCTAGTGCTCTGATACCATGTTATCACGACCCAAAATCCACCAAGGGTCGTGGTGGCGCCGGACACCACTGTCAAGCCAGCCAATTCAAACACTAAATGAAATCTCGTTTAACACTTTGAAATACAGGATTTTTCCTTTATTGCTTAGAAATTTTAAGGAATATATTTTCAAATCAAATTTAAAAGTTAAATAATTAATACAATACTTCTAACCATTCCAGAACCCGGTGTCACATGTGCATGAGTATCTACTTATAAGAGGAAAAAGAAATACAATATCCGCCGCAATATAATGGACGTAAAGTAAATACAATACAAAGGAATTAAGAGACTACTCTAGCTGCGGCCGTTTTGAATAATGCAACTCACCTAGTTCCAGAATCATTCGCGCTGCTATGCCTAGCAGACCACTGGAGCCACATATACATGTGCAACAAAATGCAAAGCAAGAGTAGTATGAGTACAAAAACAACGTGTACCAATGAGTGTCCCTCCTAATCTAGAAGGGGTAGAAACGAGATGGTCAACCTTGACGCTCACTATTAGTCCAATGATTATTTATCTTTAATAAATATATTAAATAGTTGGTTTATTTTATAAATATGTTTCTATTCCAGATAGAGGAAACAAGTAAACACATAATTCTTTCATGGAAAATTTCCTTAGATTTTTTGTTATGATTAACAGTATAATCTCGAGCCATAGTGTGGCATAAAATGACTCTAATGAGTCCAGACAGTAATACAAGCATGCACAAATCATACCGAGGTGATAGCCCGATCCAACAAAAATAAATGTGCACTTGTCGAGGGTTGACGACGCGCCTATAAATTCATCTATTAATCTGTCGAGACGTACGGCCCGTTCCAATATAAACATACGTATACAGATTTCTCTTACCTACTAATTTCTCTACATGTTTAGTTGAAATTCTTGTTCCTTACTCCGTATTCATTATTTAACTATTGAATTCTTACTTGAAATTGTTATTTCTTGGAATACCATGTTGTTGAAATTGATATTGAGTTGCAAAGGCTGTGATTCCTATTGAGGCAAAGTGTTAAGTTGTGAAATATCATTCTACTGAGTTATTCTTCCAGTAATTATTGTTGAGACTTGTATATACTTTGGTTGAGCCATGGGCTCCTTATTGTGAAATTCTATTATTGCTTGGTTTCTCTGGAAAACTGTGATATTAGGCACTTGAGGTGCGATTTGTGATAAATTTGTGATATTGATACACATGCGGTGGTATAATGTGTGGGCGTTGAAATGCATGTGGTGAGATAAGGTGGGCTTGATATGCGTGGCTAGTAAGGGAACTACTAGAAGCCATGTGATGTGGTAAGGTGGGCTAAAACGCTGGATGCTATTTCAGAAAAAATGATTTTCAAAACTAAATATAAAGGCTCTCGCGGTGTTATAAGGAAATATTGTAATTTATTTTTGTGATTTGAGACTACAAGGTGGTACCTTGGTATTGACTCTTGTTGACGTTTCCTCATTCTTTTGTACTTGTCTTTGATCGTTGTTTCCTTAGAATACTATTACTTGTCTATATCCATGTTGCACTATTTGCTTAGTTCTCTGTAAGTACTCTTGTTTTACCATTTGTTGTTTCAATTTCATTAATATCTTCATTATATTGCCTACATTTGTTTAGTCCTTTATTATTTTGCTTAGGGCCCTAAATGACCTCATCACTACTGTACTGGGGTTAGGCTTGCACTTACTGGGTATCATTGCAGTGTACTCATGCTACTATTTTTCATATCTTTTTGTGCAGATTCAGGTACTTCTTACCAGCCTAGGCATTAGAAGGGATTCTATTGCGGAGACTTCAAGGTATACTTGTCGGCCTCTGTAGGCCTCGGAGTCCCCTTCTCGCTAGACCACTTATTTCATTATCATTTATATATAGACATGACGTATAGGATTATCCAGTATTCATACTTAGTCTCAAAATTTGTATATGTTGAGTTGTACCATTTTTTATATAGCTGTTGAATTTAAGACTTAGATTTATTTTTATTTCAATTATTTCGTATGTTGTTAGGCTTACCTAGTCTTAGAGACTAGGTACCATCACGATGTATTATGGAGGGAAATTTTGGTCGTGACAAGTTTGTATCAGAGCTCTAGGTTCATAGGTGTTATAAGTCATAAATAGGTTTAGTAGAGTCTCGCGGATAGGTATGGATACGTCTGTACTTATCTTCGGGAAGCTATGAAACTGTTAGAAAAAACTTCACTTCTTTGATTCCTTATCGTGCGAAATTGTTGACTTCAGGATTCTAAGTTCCTGTCTTTCTATTCTTTCATAGATTGTAAGGACAGACATAGCCAGATCGAATGACCAGACATCTGTGCCCCTACTATATCAGCAAGCGACCGTGGTCGGGGTAGAGGTCGAGGACGTCCATATGGTGTAGCTAGAACCAGTAGCTCCAGCAGGAGAGCAGGCACCTGAGATGCCTGTTACTCCCTAGCACTTCAGGAGACCATTGCCCCGTTATTGAGCATGTTTGGCACTCTAGCTCAGGCAGAATTGATCCCATTTGCTCCTGCCACATCTCAGGCCGGGGGAGGAGCACAGACTCCCTCCACCCGTACCCTAGAGCTGGGGGTTCAGGTTCACTCATATTAGTGCAGCCAGTCACCCCAGTTCAACTCGAGTTTAGGGTAGCAACTTTTGAGAAGGGCATCTCAGGCTTGAGAGGTACAAGAAGTACCACCATCCTACTTTTATCCATTTGTCTTAAGAGAATGCCTAGGGTTTTCTTGAGGAGTGCACCCGTATCCTTCGTACTATGGGTATTGTGGAGTCTAGTGGGGTTGCTTTCACTAAGTTCTAGCTTAAGGGAGTGACTTATAAGTGGTGGTGAGCGTATGAGTAGGGTAGTCCGGTCGAGGCAACTGCACTCACATGGGATCAGTTCTTAGAGATGTTCTTGAAGGAGTTTGTTCCTTAGAGTCTTAGGGATGCATGGGAACAAAATATGAGCAGTTGTGCCATGATTATATACCGTATCGGAGTATGCAGTCCAGTTCAATGATTTGTTCAGGCATGCACCAGCCTTGGCTACTACTATTAAAGAGCGAGTTCATCGATTTATCGAGGGGCTCAACCCTGGTATCAGATTCAGCATGGCCCGAGAATTGGATATGGATATCCCATAATAGTAGGTAGTTGAGATCACTAGGAGATTGGAGGGTGTGTGAGCCTGTGAGAAAGAGAAAAGGGAGGCCAAGAGGCCTCGAGATTCTGGCACATATAGTGGTACCCGTGCCCCAGTTGTAGTATCATGACCCAAACCAAAGAGCCACGACGGGCACCCGGTACCTTACTCAACCGAGTACCAACATAACATATCTTTTATATCATACTATTATTGGTAAATTGGCCAAACGATACATCATGATATAACCAGAATAAAACATATGGGCGTACAAGACATAGGACTACCCAATATGATATAGAAACTTATAAATGTAACATATAGACCTATAGGGACGACATGATCATTTGTTAACTCAAAACATAGGCTGACAAGGCTATACAAGTATCAATATACCTGACATCTGTCTACAAGACTCTAAGTACATAAACATCATAAAGGTCGGGACAGGACCCTGCCATACGAGTCAATACATGTCGAAATCATACTGATCAAATAGGCAACTCTGAAGCAAGTGGAGTGCACCAACATCTTTCGCTGAGCTGATAGCCTACTAGGAGGACTGTCAAGCTATTGTTCAATACCTGCGGCATGAAATGTAGCATCCCTAGGAAAAGGGGACGTCAGTACAAATAAAGTATCGAGTATGTAAGGAACGTAAAGTAGTATATAAATACATGAAAGAAATATGGAGTAAACTACTCAACCAGTAAGTCTGAATAGCTCTGTGGATAATAAAACATTTATAATGTCATGCATGTGCATGTAAATATCATATCATGCATAGTTGTATGCGTACATAACATCATCAAGCCTCTGACGGCATCCCATCATATCATCTCTGCCTCTAGGGGCAAAATCATCAACCTATACCAACTGATCAGGTGGTGGTACATATATAATGCCATAACTTTTTCCCATATCCCATATACATATAATATACTCATATATAACGCCATCTTGTCATAGGTAAATATCCATGTATAAATAAATGCAATACATAATGAATTTAGTAAATAAGATCTATCAGAATGTCATGAGACCCATGAACAAGTGATATGATAGTAGGACATGTGGGAAATCATGAACATAGGCAACCCTAGTTCTTCTAAGAATAGAATCACTTGTAAAACTTCTGTGCTTGCTAGTTTTGTTGGGTCATATGGATCATGCCAAAAGGAAATAACAGATATCTTAACATATGTCAAGTCATCAATGCAACTCAACAACAAGCTTATGATAACTAGCACGCCAACCCTATAACAAAGAAATGCATGTACAACTTAGATGTCGCTAGTATATCACATATCTCAAACGATAACTCATTTTTAAAATAAAATGAGCAGCATTTCCCCTGTTTTAATACATCAAAAAGACCACTAAGGGTCATCAAAATCCCAACAACAATAACTATAACCAACAATAGCAACAACAACAATATAATCCAATATGAGTTTTTCTAATTATCTTAACAATTATATTGAGCAGCAAGCTAGTTTTTACTCATAAAAAGATATAAATTTATTACAAATCTTATTCCATAAATTAGTTTACAACCTTCAGAACATCATACTTATATGCACTATATTATTTCTATTTCAAAACATCCACAAAATACCTTCAAAAACAGCCCCATACGTCTAGCACCTTAAGTTTTATCGCCAATCACTTGTTTTTTTCTTTATCAATCAACTTCATTGAAACCTACAAAAGCTTAACAAAAGCAGCCAAAATATTATCAAATTATTTCTTATAATTTCCAGCCACCACAAACCATATATTTAGCCACAAAATAGTCCAACCAAAAAGACGACCATATCCCATGTTCTTTCAAGTGCTATATTATGGTTTTCCCTTAAACAACACAACCAACACAAGATTAACCTTAGGCACAATCAAGAAAATATTATACATACCTTAGAAAGTAGCTACAGCTTAAAACCCGATATCAACATAGCTCAGAATAGCCCTCAATCACACCACAACATCATAGAATTATTCTCCTATAGTCTTCAACACCTTTTATTATTATGATTTGAGTTGATTTTCCTTGAGTTTAGTTCTTCGGATTTTGGGCCATTTTCCGGAGAACTTGAAAATGTTTTGGTGTAAGTAATCTATGTATTCTTGACGAGATATAAGGGGATAAGACCACTTATAAGCCCACCGTCTCAATTCTCCTAGCAGGTGGGTAAGCTGCCTGTTTGGCAGCTTGAGCAGTGTAACTTCGAATACTTGTACCTCTTTACTCTACTATTGTATTGACAAGCGGTTTTTAGTTTCAGAAACTAGACAAATGGGGATTTAATTACATATAAATATCTCCCTATAACTCATAATATATTAGGAGAAAACTGTGTCACAACCTGGTCTATAAACCTGCTAGTTTCTCCGAAGTGCGACGACGTAACTTGGCAACCCTACATTAAAAAATCCATATTTCTCTACCGCTATGTCATATGAATAAATGGGTTGGACCATTGGAAACTAGGTTCTAAGACCTTCATTTTGGTATATAAATGTCCCAAAAAGACCTCATGTAATACATGAAATGTATTTCTCAAAACGCTTCATTACAAGGCAAATCCTTAGTCGACTTTCCCCAAACTTTATATTTCATATCCAAACATCATATATGGTCATATCATGCCTTCAAACTCATTTAAATCCTGATTAACAAGTGTCATATTCATCTTTACTTACTTAAGACTTCAGTAAAGCTTTCTTATCCGTGTAGAAGGATTTTGTCTTTTTGAGTTTAGATTAGACAATCATATCATGACATTGACGCCTGAAGTACGGGGTATATCAACATTAAATCACTTTATATACTTTCAAATAGGATCTCATTTTTGAGCTTACATTAATTGATTTATGACGTACTTCCATGTACAAAAAATGGGGTGTAACATGTAGCCCGTCATGGTAGGGTCTATGCGAGCCGCCCTATCATTCGACACTTCTAGCTTCCAATAGAATTCTGTCCAATCCTAATCCTTAGGTTCCCTATTATGCACTGCCATTGTCTAGTGCACTACTGCATGGGGTCTTTCAGCGGTCAGTCCAGTAGATCAGGCCCGAGCCAGTACAACAGCCACGTCCTCCGAGAACTAATTTTAAGTATGATGACACTCATCACATGGTGAGGGGTTTCCCTAGACTCAGGTGGGGTGCACCTCCACGGACTACTCAGGTTCTGCATATTCCACTGGGTCCTCAGGCTATAGTTATCGCACCAGTTTCCACTCTACCTGTACAGCTAGTAAGGGTGCAGGTCGAGCAGGTAGAGGTTGCCCTAGATGAGGAGGCTAGGCCAGATATTATTCTCTTCCTTCTAGGATGGAGGCAGTTGCATCCAACTTAATTATAACAGGTATTGTTCAGGTTTGTTATAGAGATGCATCAGTCTTATTTGATATAGGCTCCATTTATTCCTATGTATCATCTTACTTTGCTCCATGTTTGGGTGTATCTCGTGGTTCCTTGAATTCTCCGCTCTATGTGTCCTCACATGAGGGAGATTCCCTTATTGTTGATTGTGTGTGTCAGTCGTGTTTAGTTATTCTTAGTGGTTTTGAGACCAGAGTCGGCCTATTTTTGCTTAGTATGGTAGATTTTGATGTTATTTTGGGATGGACTAGTTGTCACCCTACCATCCTATTCTTGACTGTCATGCCAAAACTGTTATGCTGGCTATGCCAATGCTAGGTTTACCACGGTTAGAGTGGAGAGGTACTTTAGATTATGTTCCTAGCAGGGTTATCTCATTTCTAAAAGCTCATCAGATGGTCGAGAAGAGATGTGTTGCGTATCTAGCATATGTGACAGATATTAGTATTGATACTCCTATGGCTGAGTCAGTTTTGGTAATGAGGAATTATCTAGGTGTGCTCCCCACGTATCTTCTATCCATGCCACTCAATAGGGATATCGATTGTGACATTGATTTACTACCTGACACTCAGCCAATTCCTATTCCATCATGTCATATGGCATGTGATGACCCAAAGGGTCATCACTTATTTTCTTAACCATTCTGTTCTTCCGAGGCCTTGAAAACCTTATTTATAGTCACCTTAATTTACGTACATAGTCCGAGCGCGTAGCTGGAAAGTTTAAATATGTAACTCTATGAAAATGCTAAAATTTGGTGTTAAAATGAATAAGTTTGACTTTGGTCAACATATTGGGAAAATGGACCCGTACCCATAATTTAATGATCCCGTAGGTTCCATAGGAAAATATGGGACTTAAGCGTATGTCCAGAATCGAATTCCGAGGTCTCGATACCAAGAAATAAATTTTTAAAGGAAATTGTTTTTTTCGAAATTGTTAAGGAAAATAGAAATGAAAATTGATTAGAACGTGTTGGTATCGTCCCACATTTTGGTTCCGGCACCCAATATATGTCTTGTATGTTATTTAAGATGTTTCTGTAAAATTTTGTTGAAATCGGACGTCATTTGACGTGTTTCAGACTTAAAATTCTAAATTTGAGAGTTAATGAAGTTTGAGAAAAATTCTTGCTTTTTTAGGTTCGATTTATTGTCTTTAGGTAATTTTGGCGATTTAATCACACGGATAAGTTTGTATGATATTGTTGAGTTAGTATGTATGTTTGGTTTGGAGCCCCGGAGGCTCGGGTGAGTTTCGGATAGCCGTCGGAGTGTTTTTGGACTTAGAAAATCTGGTGTTTTTGCTGGTTGCTGGTGTCCAGGTTTGTTCTATGCAATTGCATTGATTCTTCCGCAATCGCATAGAGTTAATTTTGGTAGTAAATTTGTTCTATGTGATTGCATTGATTCTTCCGCAATCGCATAGAGTTAATCTTGGTAGTCATCAATTTGTTCTATGTGATTGCATTGATGCTTCCGCAATCGCATAAAGTTAATTTTGGTAGTCATCAATTTGTTCTATGCAATTGCATTGATTCTTTCACAATCACATAGAGTTAATTTTGGTAGTCATCAATTTGTTCTATGCGATTGCGTTGATTCTTCTGCAATCGCATAGAGTCAATTTTGGTAGTCATCAATTTATTCTATGCGATTGCATTGATTCTTACGCGATAACATAGAGTTAATTTTGGTAGTCATCAATTTGTTCTATGCAATTGCATTGGTTCTTCTGCGATCGCATAGAGTTAATTTTGATAGTCATCAATTTGTTCAATGCGATCGCATTGATTCTTCCACGATCGCATAGAACGAAAATCTGCCCAGTTATTTTAAAATTCAAGAACAATGTCATTTATCGTGTTCATGAGAAATTTCACAAAAACTTTTCTTCTCTAAGATCTTAGGCGACCATTGAAGCGATTCTTCACCAAAACCTCTTGGGTTAGTAATCTTTTACTCATTTTCTTCCATTTTCTTCAACATCTAATGAAATCCCAGGCCTAAAACATGTAATTAAGAGTAGAAATTAGGGAATTGGATAGAGTTAGGTTTTTTTTATTTTTCTTGATTTATACCTTGTCTTGGGATCACATTTGAAAAAAATTATATACTTGGGCTCGTGGATGAATGAGTAATGTGATTTTGGTTCGAATCATGTGTTTTGACCTAGCGGGACCGGGTCAATTTTTGGGATTTTGGGAAGAATGCTTGGAAAGCTATAATTAGGCATTGGGTTCGATTTGTTTAGCTATTGATTTTATGAAGTCATTTATGTATTCATTTGATTGATTTGGAGTCGAATTCAAGAGGGAAAGCGGTTATTGTGGATTGAATTGGTCATGTAAGTTTGAGGTAATTGTTCGGTCTAACCTTAGCTTGAGGAATTAGGAGTTTAATCATATTTGCTACTTGTTTTGTGTTGAGTACGACGTATAGGCATGGTGATGAGTATCTATACATTGGTGACAGCATGACCGTGGATCCTAAATTGCTAAATTGTTATATTCTTAATTGATCCTACGAGAAATTTGATTGATGATTTTTGATACTGAGCAATGATTTAGTTATTTCCGTGGACTTTAGTTATGATTGAGTATTGGTGTTAATTGTTTTAAGTAGAAATTGAATAAGATTGGTTATAGCTGACTCTTCGTTGCCGAGACATTTGATTTGATATTTTTGGTTCCCTTGCCAGGAAGTTATTATATTGTTATGCTCCTTTGTCGGGATTGAATTGTCATGTTGTGTTGGATTGAAATGGGAGTGGGTGGTACGCCTACCATAAGATATGATGAAATGGGAGCGGGTGGTACGCCTACCACAATATGTGTTGAAATGGGAGCAGGTGGTACGCCTAACACAAGAGATGATGAAATAGGAGCGGGTGGTACGCCTACCACGATATATGAAAAATGGGATCGGGTTGCACGCCTGCAACAAGATGAAACTTAAAATGAAAGTTGTCTTTATTTCTTTACTTCATGTTAGAAGTTAAATTGTAGTATTTCCATACTATTCCTGAGATTCTGCTTTTATCTATTACCTCGAAGCATGTTTCACCCTCCCAACTTTAAATGTTTATTTTTTTGTTTCTACGTTGTGTGTGTGTGTGTATATATATATATATATATATATATATATATATATATATATATATATATATATAGATTTATCTGGAGTCTGATTCTAGCCTCATCACTACCTCGCCGAGGTTAGGCCAGACACTTACAAGCACATGGGATCGGTTGTGTTGATACTACACTCTGTGCTCTGCACAGATCCATGTGTCGGAGTAGATTATGGTGCTTAGAAATAGCCAGGAAACAATTCTTCAGTCCACCAGATTCTTGAGGTAGTCGTGGAGGCATCCGCAAGCCCGACATCTCTTCTACCTTTTCTGTCCTATTTCCCATATACCGAGACAGAGTTTTATTATATTATTTTAGACTTTTGTATTTAGCATTCTTAGATGGTCCGTGAAATATTGTGACACTAGCTGCTGGGTAGAGACTTGTATTGATGTTTTGGCTGTTGTTTCTATATTTAGTTCAGACTTCCGCTATCTTTTATTAATCACCGTCTTTTAATTGCTTATTTATCTATTATCTAAATTGTTTTAATCATGTATAAAATGAGATAGGATAATGTTTGCAAATGTTCTTGGCTTGCCGAGCTTCCACGAGTAGGCGTCATCACGACTCCGGAGGGTAGAAATTTTGGGTTGTGACAAGTTTGTATCAGAGCACTAGGTTGCATAGGTCTCACAACTCACGGACAAGCTCCGTAGAGTCTGAGGGATCGGAATGGAGACGTCTGTATTTATCCCCCAGAGGCTACAGAGTTAGGAAAACCTTCACATTTGTTCTTTCTCATCGTGCGGTTTTGTTTCTCAATACTAATTGCCTTCGTACTCTATTATTTCACACATGGCGAGAATACGCGCTTCCTCATCTACCGCTCAGCATCCAGAGCCCCCAGCAGCAGCTCCCACTAGGGGCAAAGGGCGAGGCCGAGGCCGCGCTAGAGGCTGAGGTAGGGGCAGAGCTCAGCCCCGAGCAGCAGCACCAATGGCGGAGCCTGAGGTTGATTTTGATGATAAGTTTCCAGCCCCAGCAGTTCCGGTGGGCCCAGCTTACTTCCCAGAGGGGTTTATTGCTAACCCAGTTCTTCAAGACGCTCTGGTCAGATTGGTAGGCCTCAGGGAGAGCATCACCCGAGCGGGTTTGCTTCTTGTAGCACTACCCACTTCTCAGGCTGGAGGAGGGGCTCAGACTCCCGCTACATGCACTTCAGAGCAGACAGGTCCCTAGGTTCAAGTTCCAATAGTTCAGCCGGGTATAGTGGCTCAGGTTGGAGATAGAGCGGCTATGTAGCTGATGCTTTGTAGAGATTGGACAGGTTCGCCAAGCTTTTCACAACTACATTTAGCGGTGGATCTTCTGAGGATCTCCAGGGTTTCTTATATAGCTGCCATGAGGTTCTCTGGAACATGGATATTGTTGAGACCAATGGGGTCGATTTTGCCATATTTCACCTATCTGGATCCACCAAGACTTAGTGGAAAGATTATTGCTTAGCCAGGCCAGTAGGGTCACCATCTTTGACATGGGAGCAATTTTCAGTGTTGTTTCTGGAGAAGTTTCTCTCTGTTTCTCAGTGAGAGGCCTATCAGAGGCAGTTGGAGTGCCTCTAGCAGGGTTCTATGACGGTCACTCAGTATGAGACCAGGTTCATTGACTTAGCTCGCCATGCCCTTGTCATACTTACCACTGAGAGAGAGAGAGAGAGAGAGTGATGATGTTTATTGGTGGTTTTATTCAGGTGGTTCGTCTTCATATGGCCAAGGAGGCCGGAAATGAGATCACACTTCAGGAGGCGGCCAATGTGGCCCACAGAGTTGAGATGGTTTTAGTGGTCATGAGTCAGATAAAAGGCCCAATCATTCAGGTAGATTTAGTGGTACCTCATTTGGAGGTAGAGATTCATATGGTAGGGACATCTTTCGAGGCCCTTTTAGTCTCCAGGTCTCTCATGGTGCTTCATGTGGTAGTGGTTCTCAGTCGCATTGTTATGACCAACAGCCTTATAGTGCACCATCAGCACCTATCAGTGCACCACCACTTTAGAGTTTCCAGAGCCGTCCACCGAGATCTTGTTTTACTTGTGGAGACACGAGGCATATTGCTAGGTATTTCCCTCGAGCTTCGAGCAGTTCTTCACATCAGGGTTCTCGTGCTACGGTATAGGCACAAGATGGTCCGCAATCCTCTTAGCCAGCTAGAGGTGGGGGTAGAAGCGATAAAGGTGGAGGTAGAGGTCCTAGAGGTGGAGCTCAGGCCGCTAGAGGTGGAGGCCAGCCAGCAGCAGGCCGTCTCGGAGAAGTAGTTCAAGGTGGTGGGGTGCAGCCCCGATGTTATGCTCTTCCAGCCAGGCCCGAGGCTGAGTTATCATATGTAGTCATTAAGTACTATTCTTGTTTTTTGTAGAGATGCTTCGGTGCTATTTTATCCAGGGTCTACGTATTCGTATGTGTCATATTATTTTGCACCGTACCTGGTCATGCCTAGTGATTCATTGAGTATTCCTGTTTATGTATCTACACCAGTGGGTGATTCTATGGTGGTTGATCGAGTTCATCGTTTTTGTGTTGTGGTGATTGGGGGTCTTAAGACTCGTGTTGGTTTGTTGCTTTTAGACATGGTTGATTTCGATGTTATTTTGGGAATAGACTGGTTGTCCTCGTATGATGCTATCTTGGACTGCCATGCCAAGATCGTGACATTAGCCTTACCAGATTTTCCCTGTTTAGAGTGGACTCTTGGTCATTCTACTCGCAGTGTTATCTCGTATGTGAAGGCTCGACGTATGGTCGAGAAGGGGTGTTTGGCTTATTTTGTGTATGTTCACGATTCTAGCGCGGAGGTCCCTTCTATGAATTCTATACCCGTGGTTTGGTAGTTTCCTGAGGTTTTCCCTTCAATCATGCCGGGCATGCCGCCCGATAGGGATATCGACTTCTGTATTGATTTGGCGACGGGCACTCAACCTATTTCTATTCCGTTGTATCCCATGGCCCCGCCAGAGTTAAAAGAGTTAAAGGAGCAGTTGCAGGATTTGCTTGAGAAGGGTCACATTAGACTTAACGTTGTGCCTTGGGGTGCGCCGATGTTGTTTGTGAAGAAAAAGGATGGTTCGATGAGAATGTGCATTGATGATCAAAAATTGAACAAGGTGACAATTAAGAATAAGAATCTTCTACTGAAGATTGATGATTTGTTTGATTAGCTTCAAGATGACAAGGTATTTTCAAAGATAGACTTGAGATCTGGCTACCATCCGTTGAGGATTAGGGCATCCGATGTCCCTAAGATAGCTTTTCGCACTTGGTACAAGCATTATGAGTTCTTGGTTATGTCATTCGGGTTGACCAATTCCTCAGCAATGGTTATAGAGTTGATAAACAGAGTGTTTAGGCCTTATTTGGTTGTTCATGATAGTCTTTATTGATGATATTCTGATATACTCCCACAACCAGAAGGAGCACGAGCAGCACCTTAGAGTGGTTCTTCAGACTCTGAAGGATAGTCATTTATATGCTAAGTTCTCAAAGTGTGAGTTTTGGTTGAGTTCAGTTGCATTCCTGGGTCATGTTGTATCAGTAGAGGGTATTCAGGTTGATCCGAAGAAGATTGAGGCAGTCAAGAACTAGCCTCGACTAGCATCAGCTACAGAGATTCAGAGTTTTTTAGGGTTGGCAGGCTACTATCGTCGGTTCATGGAGGGGTTCTCATCTATTGCAGCCCTGATGACCAGGTTTACCCAGAAGGGTGCCCAGTTCAGATGGTCGGATGAGTATGAGTCAAGCTTTCAGGAGCTCAAGACGTCTCTGACTACGACACAAGTGTTGGTTTTGCCCGCAGATTCAGGGCCTTATATAGTCTGTTGTGATGCTTCCCGTATTGTGATGGGTGCAGTATTGATGCAGGATGACAGAGTCATTGCCTATACTTTGAGGCAGTTGAAGATCCATGAGAAAAATTATCCGGTTTATGATCTAGATTTGGCAGTCATTGTTCATGCATTGAAGATTTGGAGGAATTATCTGTATGGAATGATATGTGAGGTGTACACCGATCACAAGAGCCTTCAGTACTTGTTCAAGTAAAAGGAGTTGAATTTGAGGCAGAGGAGGTTGTTGAAAGATTATGATGTCACTATCTTGTATCACTCGGGGAAGGCCAATGTAGTGGCCGATGCTTTGACTAGGAAGTCAGCCAGCATTGGTAGTATTGCTTATATTTAGGTCAACCAGAGATCTCTTTCTTTGGATGTTCATGCCTTGGCCAATCGATTTGTGAGGTTGGATATTTATGATCCTAGTCGGGTGTTAGCTTGCACGGTCGCACGTTCTTCATTATTGGATCGTATCCGTGATTGACAGTTTGATGATCCACATTTGTGTGTCCTTAGAGACAAAGTGCAGCATGGAGGTGCCAAGTAGGTGACCTTATATTATGATGGATTTTTGAGCTTGTAGGGCGAGTTTGTGTACCAAATGTTGATGGACATAGAGAGTAGATCCTGGCGGATGCCCACAGTTCTCAGTACTGTATTCACCCGAGCATAAAGATGTATCAGAATTTGCGGCAGCATTATTGGTGGCATATAAACAAGAAAGATATTATTGCATATGTGGCTCGATGTTTGAACTGTCAACAGGTTAAGTATGAGCATCAGAGGCCTGGTGGATTATTTTAGAGGATTGAGCTTTCCGAGTGGAAGTGGGGCGGATTACCATGAATTTCGTTGCCGGACTTTCGTTGACTCAAAAGAAGTTGCAGTTTGGGTCATTGTTGATAGGCTGACCAAGTCAACGCATTTCATTCCTGTTGTAGCCTCCTATTCATCCGAGGGGTTAGCTGAGGTCTATATCCGGGAGATTGTTTGCCTTCATGGTGTCCCGGTATCTATCATTTTGGATCGGAGAACGTAGTTTATCTAACGCTTCTGGAGAGTAGTTCAGTGAGAGTTGGGCAATCAAGTGGAGTTGAGTACAATATTCCATGCCTAGACGGACAGCCAGTACGAACAGACTATTCATATTTTAGAAGATATGCTCTGATCCCGTGTCATTGATTTTGGAGGCTTGTGGGACCAGTTTTTGCCATTAGCAGAGTTTGCCTACAACAACAGCTACCAGTCGAGTATTCAAATGGCTCCTTATGAGGAGTTGTATGGTAGGCAATTTTGATCTCCGGTTGAGTGGTTTGAGCCGGGAGAGGCCAGTTATTGGGTACGGATCTGGTTCAAGAGACCTTAGACAAGGTCATGATTATTCAGGATAGGCTTCGTACGGCTCAGTCCAAGCAGAAGAGCTATGCAGACTACAAGGTTCGAGATGTGGCTTTTATGGTTGGTCAGCGGGTATTGCTCCGAGTGTTGCCTATGAATTGTGTGATGAGGTTCGGGAAGAAGGGAAAGCTTAGACATCGGTTTATTGGCCCATTTGAGATTCTCGATCGAGTGGGGGAGGTGGCTTATAGACTTGCTTTTCTGCCTAGCTTATTAGTTGTGCATCCAGTGTTTCATGTGTCTATACTTCGGAAGTATCAGAGCGATCAATTCCACATGTTAGATTTTAGCACTGTCCAGTTGGACAAGGATCTGTCTTACGAGGAAGAGCCGGTGGATATTCTAGACCGGCAAGTTTGTCAGTTGAGGTCGAAGAGTTTTCCTTCTGTGCATGTCCAATGGAGAGGTCAGCCTCCCGAGGCGTCGACCTGGGAGTCTGAGTCTGATAAGCGAAGCCGTTATCCTCATCTGTTTCCCAACTTAGGTACTTCTTTCTTCTATCTATTCGAGGACGAACGATTGTTTTAGAGGTGGAGAATGTGACGACCCAAAGGGTCATCACCTATTTCCTTACCCATTCTATGCTTTAGTCGCCTCAATTTACGTGCACAGTATGGGTGCCGAGCTGGAAAGCTTAAGTGTGAAATTCTGTGAAAAATGCTAAAATTTGGTGTTAAAATTAATAAGTTTGACTTTGGTTAACAATTTGGGAAAACAGACCCGGGACCGTGCTTTGACAATTTCGGAGGGTCAGTAGGAACATATGAGACTCGGGCTTATGCTTGGAATCAAATTCCAAGGTCCCGAGTCTGAGAATGATTTTTTAAAGGAAATTATTTTTATGAAATTGTTAAGGAAAATTGAAATAAAAATCGATTAGAACGTGTTGGTATCGGGACCGTATTTTGGTACAGGCACCCGGTACAGGTCTTCTATGTTAATTATGATGTTACTATATTATTTGATTGAAATCAGACGTCGTTTGACGTGTTTTGGACTTATTCTAAATTTGAGAGTTAATGAAGTTTGAGAAAAATTCTTGATTTTTAGGTATGATTTATTGTTTTTGAGGTTATTTTCGTGATTTGATCGCACATATAAGTACGTATGATGTTGTTGAGTTGGTATGTATGTTTAGTTTCGAGCCCCGAGGGCTCGGGCGGGTTTCGGATAGGCATCAGAGTGTTTTTGGACTTAGAAAATTTGGTGTTTTTGCTGGTAGCTGGTGTCCAGGTTTTTGTTCTATGCGATTGTATTGATTCTTCCACAATCGCATAGAGTTAATTTTTGTAGTCAATTTGTTTTATGCGATTGCATTAACTTCCTCAATCACATAGAGTTAACTTTGGTAGTCATCAATTTGTTCTATGCGATTTCATTGATTCTTCCGCAATCGCATAGAGTTAATTTTGGCGGTCATCAATTTTTTTTGTATGTGATTGCATTCTTCCGTAATCAAATAGAGTTAATTTTGGTAGTCATCAATTGATTGCGTTGATTCTTCCGTGATCGCATAGAGTTAATTTTTGTAATCATCAATTTGCTCTATGCGATCTCATTGATTCTTCCGCGATCGCATAGAAAAAAATCCGCATAGTTATTTTAAAGTTCCAGAACAGTGTCGTTTACGGGGTTCTTGAAAAATTTCACAAAAACCTTTCTTCTCCAAGCTCTTAGGCGACCATTAAAGCGATTCTTCACCAAAACCTCTTGGGTTAGTAATCCTTTACTCATTGTTTTTCCATTTTCTTCAACATCTAATCAAATCCTAGGCCTAAACCATGTAATTAAGGGCGAAGATTAGGGAATTGGATAGAGCTACGGCTTTTTGATTTTTCTTGATTTAGACCTTTGGTGTTGAATTTGAAAACAAGTTATATTCTCGGACTCATGGATGAATGGGTGATGTGAATTTGGTTCGAACCTCGAATTTTGACCGAACGGGCCCTGGGTCGATTTTTGGGTTTTTAGGAAGAACGCATGGAAAGCTATAATTAGGCATTGGGTTCGATTTGTTTAGCATGTATTGATGTTATGAAGTCATTTATGTATATATTGATTCGGAGCCGAATTAGAGAGGGAAAGCGGTTATTGTGGATTGAATTCGCAGTGGAAGTTTGAGGTAAGTGTTCGGTCAAACAATAACTTAAGGGATTAGGAGTCGAGTCATATTTGCTACTTGTTTTGTGTTGAGTACGACGTATAGGCATGGTGACGAGTATCTATACGTTGGTGTCAAGCATGATCGTGGGTCTTAAATTGCTAAATTGTTGTGTTCTTAATTGATCCTATGATAACTTTGATTGATGATTTTTGATACTGAGAAAGGATTTAGTTATTTACGTGGACTTTAGATATGACTTAATATTGGTGTTAGTTGTGTTAAGTAGAAATTGAATAAGATTGGTTATAGCTGACTCTCCCTTGCTGGGACATTTGATTTGATATTTTTGGTTCCCTTGCCGGGAAGTTATTATATTGTTATGCTGCCTTGCTGGGATTGAATTGTCATGTTGTGTTGGATTGAAATGGGAGGGGGTGATACGCCTACCACAAGAGATGATGAAATGGGAGAGGGTAGTACGCCTACCACGAGATATGAGAAATCGGACCGGGTTGCACGCGTGCAACAAGATGAAACTTAAAGTGAAAGTTGTATTTATTTCTTTATTCCATGTTAAAAGTTAAATTGTAGTATTTCCATATTATTCCTGAGATTCTGCTTTTATCTGCTAACCCTGAAGTATGTTTGCCCCTCCCAGCTTTAATTGTTTATTTTTGTTGTTTCTCTGTTGTATTTGTGTGTGTGTATATATATGTATATGCCACGACCCAAACCCCGGTCGTGATGGCGCCTAACACCTTGTTAGGCAAGACCGACCATTAAAACCTTTTCCAACCAAATCATTTACTTATGTACTGAATTTAGCATAAATTCTCGATTTAATATTGATAAAACACAGCGGAATCCTTAAAGTGAAAATAACAACATCCCAAAAGGAACTGGCGTCACAAGTCCAAGCCTCTAAATACAGCTAAACAGTACTCTAAACAAAGAAAGTCTAGATATGGAAACTAAGATAGAATAAAGGAGAGTTCAGGTCCTGCGGACGCTAGCAGCTACCTTGACACTCCGGTACAGAATTGAGCGAGCAACAACAAAATGCAACTACGCCTCCTGTGTTGGAAAACACGTTCTCAAGGCATTATACTAAACGTGTGTTCATATTTGTAGGTTTTGATGAATGACAAACTATGCGCAAATTGACATATGACGAGGTCCAAGCACAAGCGCCAAATTGATATATAATGAGATTCAAGCACAAGACAAAGATCAAGATTAAGTTTTATATGAGTCGGTATTTAATTGTGATCTTGATCCGACAACTTAAACTCAAGACTTGGCTTCTCTCGTAAAAATATTTTTAACAAATCATGCATATTTAATTTAGAGCAAAATGATTTTAAATAATGCATATTTACTTTAGTCAAAAATGATTTTTAAACATGCCTCTAAAATCTGAACTAAGATAATCGATTGTGTACTTATGATAAATGATTTTTAAGTCAGCTGCTTGACAATCGATTGTGAAATTATGACAATCGATTGTGTTAAGGCAGTGAGCATCAGATTTTTCAAATCTGCATGAAAATCGATTGTGAACCTTATGACAATCGATTGTGATGAGGCAGTGTCCATCAAAGTTTTTCAAAGCTCAAAATAATCGATTGTGAAGCTAATGACAATCGATTGTGAAGAGACAGTGTCCATCAGATTTTTCAAAGTCACAAAATAATCGATTGTGAACATATGACAATCGATTGTGTTGAGGCAGTGTCTTCCAGACTGTTTTAAAGTTATTAAATAATCGATTGTGAACCTATAACAATCGATTGTCAGGAGGCAGTGTCTAAATTGATTTTTCAAGACTGATATATAATCGATTGTTAACTTAGTATAATCGATTGTATAACTGACTGTTGCCAAAATGTTTTCAAATACCGTCAGGTAATCGATTATTGATTTCCTATAATCGATTGTTTTAAATAAAATCTGAAAAAGATTTTTTGAACGTTGCTGAGTAATCGATTATTGATTTTTCATAATCGATTGTTTTAATTAAAATATGGAAAGGATTTTTGGAACGTTACTGAGTAATCGATTGTAGATTTCTACCAATTGATTGTTTTACGTAAAATCTGGAAATGATTTTTTGAACGTTGCCGGTAATCGATTATTGATCTTAGATAATCGATTGTTAAGCGTAAAATCTGGGATTGATTTTTGGAAGAACTGGCAAACAATCGATTGTGGTAATTTGACAATCGATTGTCACTGAGTAAAATCAGCAATTCTTAATTGGCAATTAGGCAACGGTAATACAAGGTTTTTCAACTATAAATACAGCTTCAATTCAGTCTTTTAAACACAACAACATACAACAACTGATCATACAATTGCTAAAGCTTGCATACTTTATTGCTTATCATTTTATATTCATTACATAAGCTTTTGAGAGCCAAATTCTTGTCAAAAGTTGTTGCGATCTTGAGCGTATTCTTTTTACTCATATCTACTCTTAAAGGAGTGTCTTGTTTGAGTGCTAAGTGTTTTTGTACACTTGAAGGGAAGTGTTAGTCCCTTGTGTTGTAAGAAGGAACTTGTGTTTCCTTGGTTGAACTCTTGGAGTGTTGTATCTCCGAGCAAAGGTTGTTGAGGCTTGTGTCCTCAAGTTGTAACGGTTTGTTGAGCACCCGTAAGCTTAACAAGTTAGTGGAAATCTCGAGAGAGTCTCTCGGGGACTGGACTAGCCACGGGTTGTGGTGAACCAGGATATATCGGTGCGTTTGTTCTAATTTATTTACTTATCGCACTTATTTATTTCCTCCAATTTTTTAATTCCGCAAGTTTACGCTAATTTTTATTATAACACTATTCACCCCCCCTCTAGCGTTAAGCGTATTATCTAACAATTGGTATCAGAGCCCAACTCTCTGAAGACTTAACCGTTTGAGAGAAACATCCATGGCTTCTACTCATGATTCTTTTGCAGGAATAGGTGAAGGACAATGCTCCACCCGACCACCGCTATTCGATGGTACAAATTATACATACTGGAAGGAGAGGATGAGAATATTTGTACAATCAAATAGTTTTCATCTTTGGAAGGTCATAATGAATGGAGAACAAATTCCAACCAAGAAGGTTGAAAATGAATGGGTCCCAAAGTCCGAAGATGAATACGATGCAGATGATATCCGAAAGGTGCAAAATAATGCTAAAGCTATTAATTTATTATATTGTGCTGTAAATGCTGATGATTACAGGAAGATATCTTGTTGCAAAACGGCGAAGCAAATGTGGGACAAGCTGGAAATTACGTACGAAGGTACGGACCAGGTAAGGGAAGCCAAAATTGATTTCCTAACCCATGCATATGAATTGTTTTACATGAAGGAAGGCGAAAAGGTCGATGAGATGTTTGAACGATTTTCAAAAATCGTAAATGATTTACATGCTCTTAAGAAGACCTTCACGGATAAGGAACTTGTCCGAAAAATTCTTCGAAGTCTCACTCCGGAATGGCGATCCAAGGCCGACGCGATTCAAGAATCCATTAGCATTACAAATGTCACCATCGACGCATTAAGAGGTAATCTTAAAACTTATGAATCTACTATACTTAACCCTCTTGTTGATGATCAAAGGAAGCAAAGAATCGCTCTCAAGGCAAGCACAAGCCAACCTCAAAATGATGAGGACGGAGACAACGAGTTCGGACT
The DNA here is from genome assembly GCA_034376525.1 of Nicotiana benthamiana. Classification (NCBI taxonomy): domain Eukaryota; kingdom Viridiplantae; phylum Streptophyta; class Magnoliopsida; order Solanales; family Solanaceae; genus Nicotiana; species Nicotiana benthamiana. The sequence continues at coordinate 88,713,955 of CM067335.1, forward strand.
CGTTATCAAGAGATTTCAAAAGTTCATGCGAAAAGAGTATGAACGAAAGGGCAAAAAGCAAGGAGATCAAATAAAGTGCTATGAGTTCGGAGAAACCGGGCACATTAAATCAAATTGCCCAAATGCTAAAAAGGAGAAGAAACCCTTCAAGAAGCAACGAGCATACATATCTTGGGGAGGCAAATCCGGTGACGAGTCAAGTGAGGAAGAAGAAGATGAAGCCGCAAATCTTTGTCTTATGGCACAAGAAGACAACAAAGAAGAGGTATGTCAAATTTCTTCCAAAAATTTCTTTTCCCTTGAAGAAATGCAAAATGCTTTTGATGAGTTGTATAGCGAATTTATTAAAGCTTCAAAAACTGTTAAGAGTATAAAAGAAAATGCTTCTTTAAAAGAAAAAGATTTTCAAAAACAACTCTCTTTTAAAGAAAAGGAATTGGAAAAACTGATTTTAGAAAATGAGAAGTTGAAAGAGGAAAACAAATTTTTTGGCAAGAGAAGCGCCGACAAGCCCGAGAGTTCTAGAAATTGTACTTCTTGCATGCATCTCAAAAATGAAGTAGAAAGACTTAAGGGCACCTTAGATAAGTTTAACTCTTCTCATAAAAATTTGAATGAAGTGCTTGTTAATTTGAAGTCGACCAAGCATGGCATAGGTTTTAGAAACGAGCCTAAAGAGAAAGTTGAAGTCAACCCCCAACCACCTAAGGCTCAACCTAGGATAAATAAAACAAATGTTCATCCTAGATACAACAAACCTAGAAATGGTTTTCATCAATCGCAACCTAGAAATAATCATACTAGAAACAATGCACATTCTAGGCCAAACACTAGAAAGAATCTTGAACCTTTTAGAACACCTAGAAATGACTTCCAACCTAGAAACAACTATTCTAGAAATGATGCATATCCTAGAACAAATGGTAGGAGAAATGATTTTCATGATTTGCGCAATATTTATATTGTCAAGAATAGAGTAAATGAATTTCGTCCGTCCAATTACTATCAACCTAGAAGGATGTATAATCCTAACGTGACTTGTCATTATTGTAGACGAATTGGACATATTGCTCCTGCTTGTTTTACACGACATAGACATAACACTCAATCACATCACTATGATTTGCCTAGCCCCCAAGGACCCAAAATGGCATGGGTACCTAAAGATCATTAATCTGTTTTGTAGGTATGTTTGAAGGGATCAAGTGTACTATGGTACCTTGATAGTGGATGCTCCAAGCACATGACGGGAGACGAATCCAAATTCTTTCAACTAGAACACAAGGAAGGGGGAAGTGTTATTTTTGGTGATAACAACAAAGGAAAGATTATCGGCATCGGATCGGTCGGTAAGGATGAAATTTCTTCCATTATGCATATATTACTTGTGAAAGGTTTAAAACATAATCTCTTGAGCATAAGTCAATTATGTGACAAGGGAAATCTTGTTTTATTTGATTCGGATGAATGCTTAGTTTTTAGACGTAGCGATTTTAAAAGTATCCTTCGTAGTTTTAGAATGGATAACATTTATATGGTTGATCTTGCAAATTCTTCACCCGAATATGTGAATTGTTTAATGAGCAAAGAGGATGACTCTTGGTTATGGCATCGTAGAGTAGCTCACATCAACATGCATCTTTTGAACAAATTGGTTTCACAAAATTTAGTTGTTGGTCTTCCAAATTTGAATTTTGAAAATGACTCTATTTGTGATTCGTGTCAAAAAGGGAAGCAAACAAAAGCATCTTTTAAATCAAAAATATTATTTCAACTACTAGACCATTGCAATTGCTTCACATGGATTTATTTGGACCATCTCGCATTGAAAGTCTTGGTAGAAATCGTTATGCTTTTGTTATTGTTGATGATTATTCCAGATTTACTTGGACTTTATTTCTTGCCCATAAAAGTGATGCTTTTCAGAATTTTAAATATTTTCTTAAACGTGTTCAAAACGAAAAGGAAACAACTGTCACTTCAATTAGAAGTGATCATGGGGGAGAGTTTGATCACAATCTCTTTGCGGACTTTTGTGAAGAACTCGGTATCGAGCATACCTTTTCCGCTCCAAGAACACGACAACAAAATGGGGTGGTGGAAAGGAAAAATAGGTGTCTCGAAGAGATGGCTAGAACCATGCTCGAAGAGGCTAAGATTCCCAAACATTTTTGGGCGGATGCCGTGAGTACCGCATGCTACATTTTAAATAGAGTAGTCATAAGGCCAATACTCATGAAAACCCCTTATGAACTCTACAAGGGAAGGAAACCAAATATCTCCCATTTTAGAGTATTCGGTTGTAAAGTTTTTATTCATAACAATGGAAAAGATCAATTGGGAAAATTTGATGCCAAATCCGATGAGGGAATTTTTATTGGGTATTCTTCACGTAGCAAAGCATATAGGGTATTTAATAATAGAACCCAAACTGTGGAGGAATCCCCTCATATTGTGTTTTCCGAAAATAATGCTCGCTTGGCGAGAAAGGATTCTACTTCTGACCTTGAAGGTATTCTAAACAGTTTAAAAGACAAGGTACAAAAGGAAACTCCTAAGGAAATTCAAGATGAAATCTTGGAACAATCAACGGAGGAAACGCCACAATTGGAGAGAGAAACGAAAATGCCTAACGAGTGGAGGACAATCAAAGATCACCCTCTTGAACAGGTAATTGGTGACGTTGGAGAAAAGGTAAGTATCCGAAACTCCCTTAAGAACACCTTAGCACATACTGCTTTTGTTTCTCAAATTGAACCAACAACCATCTCCGAAGCAATTGGGGATGAATTTTGGACCTTGGCAATGCAAGAGGAGCTTAACCAATTCAAACGGAATGACGTTTGGGATTTGGTGCCAAGACCCGAAAATCATACCATAATTGGTACGAAATGGGTTTTTCGAACAAACTAGATGAAAATGGTGTAATCACTAGAAACAAAGCTAGGCTTGTAGCAAAAGGCTATAATCAAGAAGAGGGTATTGACTATGAAGAAACATATGCTCCCGTAGCTAGATTAGAAGCTATTCGTTTATTGCTTGCTTTTGCCTCTTCTATGAATTTCAATTTATATCAAATGGATGTGAAAAGTGCTTTTCTAAATGGTGTTATTCAAGAAGAAGTTTATGTTGAACAACCCCCCGGTTTTGAAGATTTTAAATCTCCCAATCATGTTTTCAAACTCAAAAAGGCTCTTTATGGTTTAAAACAAGCTCCCCGAGCTTGGTATGAAAGATTGAGTAAATTTCTATTGGAAAATGATTTCATTAGGGGGAAAGTTGACACCACTCTTTTTGTTAAGCATAAAAACAATGACATTTTATTAGTTCAAATCTATGTGGATGATATTATATTTGGTGCTACTAACAATGTTTCGTGCAAGGAATTTTCCGATTTAATGACAAGCGAATTTGAGATGTCTATGATGGGCGAGTTAACATTCTTTTTGGGATTACAAGTAAAGCAAATGAAAGAAGGTACATTCATTTGCCAAGCGAAATATTGCAAAGAATTGCTGAAACAATTTGAAATGACCAATGCAAAAGCAATGGCAACCCCCATGAGCACATCCGATCATCTAGACAAAGATGAAAAAGGTAAGGAAGTCGACATCAAAAAGTATCGAGGTATGATTGGCTCTCTCCTTTTACTTTCTGCTAGTCGTCCGGACATCATGTTTAGCGTGTGCTTATGCGCTCGTTATCAATCGTGTCCGAAGGAGTCTCACCTAACTGCGGTGAAACGGATATTGAAGTACCTTGTTGGTACTGTAAATGTGGGTCTATGGTACCCCAAAGGTTCGTCATGCCAACTTGTTGGCTATTCTGATTCCGATTTTGCTGGATGCAAATTGGACCGCAAGAGCACTAGTGGCACTTGCCATTTGCTCGGTAGCTCTCTCGTTTCTTGGTTTAGCAAGAAACAAGTAAGTGTTGCATTGTCCACAACCGAGGCTGAATATGTAGCCGCGGGGAGTTGTTGCGCTCAAATCCTTTGGATGAAACAACAACTCTTGGACTATGGCCTAAGTCTTGATCATATCCCTCTTAGATGTGATAATACTAGTGCCATATGCTTGACAAAGAACCCCGTTCTTCATTCGCGAACAAAACACATTGAAATTAGACATCATTTTATAAGAGATCACGTTCTCAAGGGCGATGTCGAAATTGAATTTGTTGAAACCAAAGATCAATTGGCCGACATCTTTACAAAGCCCTTAGAGAAAGAGTCCTTCTTCCGAATTCGTAGTGAACTCGGGATCCTTGACTCCACGTTGATCTAAGTCATGCATTGCATTTTCCCTTTCACATGTTTTCTAACTTGAGCGTCAGAGACGTCTAACGTATTTTTGCAAGTATCGCCCTAAAGGCAGGGGGAATTATAAAGCTTGACGCACAGAACAATCGATTTCTCTCTTATATAGTCGATGATCCAGTGTCAATAATCGATTGTCTTGACATTATTTGCGTTATTATTTAATAAATAAACAAGTTTTTTTTATTCTAAATTTTTTTGCTAATGGCAAAAGTGGGAAGATAACGGGTATGCACTCTCAATACTTATCGGCATAAATTGAGGGGGAACAAATTGCATATCTTTACTTGTCTTGAATCGTCATTATGAATTGCCTAATATGCATATCCCGCTTAAAAGTTGCCATTATCAAAAAGGGGGAAATTGTTGGAAACACGTTCTCAAGGCATTATACTAAACGTGTGTTCATATTTGTAGGTTTTGATGAATGACAAACTATGCGCAAATTGACATATGACGAGGTCCAAGCACAAGCGCCAAATTGATATATAACGAGATTCAAGCACAAGACAAAGATCGAGATTAAGTTTTATATGAGTCGGTATTTAATTGTGATCTTGATCCGACAACATAAACTCAAGACTTGGCTTCTCTCGTAAAAATATTTTTAACAAATCACGCATATTTAATTTAAAGCAAAATGATTTTAAATAATGCATATTTACTTTAGTCAAAATGGTTTTTAAACATGCCTCTAAAATCTGGACTAAGATAATCGATTATGTACTTATGATAATCGATTATGTTTAAGTCAGCTGCTTGACAATCGATTGTGAACTTATGACAATCGATTGTGTTAAGGCAGTGAGCATCAGATTTTTCAAATCTGCATGACAATTGATTGTGAACCTTATGACAATCGATTGTGATGAGGCAGTGTCCATCAAAGTTTTTCAAAGCTCAAAATAATCGATTGTGAAGCTAATGACAATCGATTGTGAAGAGACAGTGTCCATCAGATTTTTCAAAGTCACAAAATAATCGATTGTGAACATATGACAATCGATTGTGTTGAGGCAGTGTCTTCCAGACTTTTTTAAAGTTATTAAATAATCGATTGTGAACCTATAACAATCGATTGTCAAGAGGCAGTGTCTAAATTAATTTTTCAAGACTGATATATAATCGATTGTTAACTTAGTATAATCGATTTTATAACTGACCGTTGCCAAAATATTTTCAAATACCGTCAGGTAATCGATTATTGATTTCCTATAATCGATTGTTTTAAATAAAATCTGAAAAAGATTTTTTGAACGTTGCTGAGTAATCGATTATTGATTTTTCATAATCGATTGTTTTAATTAAAATCTGGAAAGGATTTTTTGAACGTTGCTGAGCAATCGATTGTTTTACGTAAAATCTGGAAATGATTTTTTGAACGTTGCCGGTAATCGATTATTGATCTTAGATAGTCGATTGTTAAGCGTAAAATCTGGTATTGATTTTTGGAAGAACTGGCAAACAATCGATTGTGGTAATTTGACAATCGATTGTCACTGAGTAAAATCAGCAATTCTTAATTGGCAATTAGGCAACGGTAATACAAGGTTTTTCAACTATAAATACAGCTTCAATTCAGTCTTTTAAACACAACAACATACAACAACTGATCATACAATTGCTAAAGCTTGCATACTTTATTGCTTATCATTTTATATTCATTACATAAGCTTTTGAGAGCCAAATTCTTGTCAAAAGTTGTTGCGATCTTGAGCGTATTCTTTTTACTCATATATACTCTTAAAGGAGTGTCTTGTTTGAGTGCTAAGTGTTTTTGTACACTTGAAGGGAAGTGTTAGTCCCTTGTGTTGTAAGAAGGAACTTGTGTTTCCTTGGTTGAAGTCTTGGAGTGTTGTATCTCCGAGTAAAGGTTGTTGAGGCTTGTGTCCTCAAGTTGTAACGGTTTGTTGAGCACCCGTAAGCTTAACAAGTTAGTGGAAATCTCGAGAGAGTCTCTCGGGGACTGGACTAGCCACGGGTTGTGGTGAACCAGGATATATCGGTGCGTTTGTTCTAATTTATTTACTTATCGCACTTATTTAATTCCTGCAATTTTTAAATTCCGCAAGTTTACGCTAATTTTTATTATAACGCTATTCACCCCCCCTCTAGCGTTAAGCGTATTATCTAACATCCTGGATCCCTGTATCTGCACACGAGGTGCAGGGAGTATAGTGAGTACTTCCAACTCAGTAAGTAATAGCAATAAATAACAACTGAATGTAAGAAATCCGCTAAAAACACTATATAGTTCTAAAATCAATAGTAACGATAGTGAATAATGCTAAACAGGGAGAACAGTCTGGTAATTACTTCTCTTTCCATCCGACTAGCTACTAACTCTGCTTCTGATCCAATACCATATACATATATAGTGCTGCAGCGTGAATCCCGATCAAATATAATATATATAATGCTGTGGCATGCAGCCCGATCCAATATAGTATATATAATGTTGCGGCGTGCAGATCGATCCAATTTAATATATCACTGCGCTCACTAGGGGTGTGTGCACACTCCGGAAGGGCTCTTTCCGTCCAAGCGCGTATAATACTGCGGCGTGCAGTCCGATCCATATCATATATTGCTGCGGCGTGCAGCCCGATCCATATAATATACTGCTGCGGCGTGCAGCCCGATCCATATAAAATATTGTTGCAGCCTGCAGCCCGATCCATATAATATACTGCTGCTGCGTGTAGCCCAATCCATATAATATACTGATACGGCATGCAGCCCCACCCATATAATATATTGCTGAGGCGTGCAGCCGGATCCGATATAATATATATATATATATATATATATATATATATATATATATATATATATATATATATATATATATATATATATATATATATATATATATATATATATATATATATATATATATATATATATATATATATATATATATATATATATATATATATATATATATATATATATATATATATATATATATATATATATATATATATATATATATATATATTGCGGCAACATGCATCCCGATCCGATACATGTATGTCAAATAGCCTCACCAGGGGGTCCTTGACCCATCTCAGTCAATATAGACCTGTCCTCTCGGGCCCACTCGGCTAAGACCGGGTATTCAACCCTAGATATTGCTCATTTAAGGTGCAAGATACTAAGTCTGGTTTATTCATGATTTACAGCCAAAAGTCAGGACAAATGGTATGTGTCCAATAGGTAAAACGAGGTTAATCAGCTCAACATACTCCCTAAGAGTTCTACAGATCGGCTCAATGCCCCAAACATGGAAACTAGCCCATATTATACGAGTACAAGCTCAGTCTCAATCAAGAAGTTCAGTAAATCATCAGTCGGGATGGGCCAAGTCCGAGTCCCCAGCAGATACAGCACCACGCTCATCACAAGACGCGTGTCTCATCTCAACATAGTACCACATAGTGCAAATACGAGGTTTCAAACCCTCAGTATATCATTCATAACAATTACTCACCTCGAACCGGCCAAAATCCTAGCTCGCCTTGCGCTTTCCTCGCAAATCGACCTCCTGGGGTGTGGAATATGATAAAAACCACAAGGAATATGTTATAATAGGCTAATGGAACATAATCAAATAGAAAGAACTCGACAAACACCCAAAAACACGAAGTTGGCAAAACCTTAGCATCGGGCCCACTCTCAAAAAATTACAAAATTCACATCACCAGAATCCTCGTCTTGCCATGAGTCCGTACATATCAAATTTACAACAATCGGAGTGCATTTGACCCCTCAAATCAACATTTTAAGCTCACTTGGGTTTCAAACCCTAACCACCATTTTTAACTTCAAAAACCTAAATTCTTTGTGTTTAATCCATGTTTTTACTCTATAATGACATATTTTAGATCCAAGAATCCATACCTGATGGTTTCCCCCAAAATCCTCTTCAAAATCGCTCCCAAATTTGCCTTAGTCCGAGGTCCGAATGTTCTCCTCTTTTTCAAACTTGCGAAATCATTGTTCATTAAACCTTGCTCGTTTCCCGCTTACACGGTCAACTGACCGCTCCTGCGGTCTCCGCTTTTTCGGCCACACGACCGCCTACGCGGTCTAACTTAAATCCCATATTCCGCTTCAGCGGTCAAACTACCGCCTCAGCGGTAACTGCCTATGCGGTATACTTTCTGGTTCCGCGATCTTGGCCTTTCCTCCATTTTCGCTTTTGCGGCTCACCCACCGCTTCTGCAGTCACCGCTTTAGCGGCTCCCCTTCCGCAGAAGCGGAAATACCAGAAGCCATGTATTGTTTTGATGCAACAAACTCCCAAAACCTTCGATCAACCATCCGAAAATACCCCGAGGCTCCCGGGATCCCAACCAAAACCACCAACATATTCCAAAACATCATACAAACATGTTCCTATCATAAAAACACAACCTTTAACACGAAAATCATCAAGTCACGACGGATTCAAGCCTAAGTTCAACTATAACTTCCGAAACACACAATCGATCAAAAACCCGACCAAACGACGTCCGATTGACCTGAAATTGTTTAGAAATATCATGAATCACCTAACGAAACTACTGCAACTCTCAGAATTCTATTCCGACTCTCGGATCATAATCTCAGCTATCACCTAAAATTCGTCGAAATTCAAACTTGGCTAATTCAAGCCTAATTCTACACCAGACCTCCAAATTCAGTTCCATTTTCACTCCCAAGTCATAAATCACCACCCGAAACTAGCCAAATCGTCGGAAATCTAATCCGAGCCCTATAACTCATAAGTCAACATCTGGTTGACTTTTCCAAACTAGTCTTCTCTTAAAGAGACTAATTATCTCAATTCCAACCAAACTCTGTCCAAATCACTTCAAACTCTACAAACACATATAATGAAACATATAGGAGCATACACCGGGAAAACGGGACGGTAACTCATGTGACGATGGACCGGGTCGTCACATCCTCCCCAACTAAAACAAACGCTCAGCCTCGAGCGAGTCAAGAAACATACCTGGAGCCTCAAACAAATAAGGATATCTGCTCCGCATCTCCTGCTCGGTCTCCTAAGTGGCCTCCTCCATGGGCCGACCTCTCCCCTGCACCTTTACCAAAGCTATGTCCTTTGATCTCAACTTTCAAACCTGTCGACCCAAAATAGCCAATGGCTCCACATCATCAGTCAAGTCCTCATCCAACTGGATCGTGCTGAAGTCTAATACATGAGATGGGTCCCCAACATACTTCCTGAGCATAGAAACATGGAACACCAGGTGAACCCCCGGCAAGCTGGGTGGCAAAGCAAGCATATAGGTTACCTCCCCAATCCTCCTGAGTATCTCAAAAGGTCCAATGAACCGCGGACTCAGCTTCCCTTTCATTCCAACCTCATCACGCCTTTCATAGGAGAAACCTTCAGCAAAACCTTCTCGCCTACCATATAAGATACATCCCGAACCTTCTGGTCCGCATAACTCTTCTGACGCGACTAAGCCACACAAAGTCTCTCCTGGATAACTTTTACTTTCTTTAAGGAATCCTGAACTAACTCTGTCCCCAATAGTCTAGCCTCGTCAGGCTCAAACCAGCCAACTGGAGATCTACACCGTCTCCCATACAACGACGCCATCTAAATGTTGTACTGATAATTGTTGTTATAAGCAACTCTGCAAGCGGCAAGAACTTAGTCCAAGAACCTCATAAATCAATAACACAAGCACGCAACATGTCCTATAATATCTGAATATTACGCTTGGACTGCCCGACCGTCTGAGGATGAAAAGTTGTGCTTATCTGTATCTTAGTGCCCAACTCCCGATGAAAAGTCCTCCAAAACTAGGAAGAAAACTGAGTACCCGTGTCTGCAACAATAAAAACTGGAACCCCATGCAACCGTACAATCTCACGAATGAAAATCTCTGCTAATCGCTCCAAAGAATATGTGGTACACACCGGAATGAAGTGCATTCACTTGGACAGCCTATCCACAATCACCTAAATAAAATCAAAGTTCCTCGAGGTACGAGGTCAACCACTCACAAAGTCCATAGTAATCCTCTCCGATTTCCACTCGGGAATATCCATTTGCTGAAGCATACCACCGAGTCTCTGATGTTCATATTTAACCTGCTGACAAATTAGACACCGAGCTACATAACACACAATATCCTTTTTCATTCTTCTCCACCAATTATGCTGCCTCAAGTCCTGGTACATCTTTGCGGCACCCGTATGAATAGAATACCGCGAGCTATGGGCCTCCTCTAATATCAACTCTCGGAGCCCATCCACATTGGGCACACAAATACGGTCCTGCATCCGCAACACTCCATCACTACCAATAGTCACATCTCTGGCATCATCATGCTGGACCCTATCCCTCAGGACAAGCAAATGTGGGTCATCATACTAGCACTCCATATTGCGATCATACAAAGAAGACCGGAAAACCACACAAGCCAACAACCGACTGGGCTCAGAAATATCCAACCTCACCATCCGATTAGCCAAGGCCCGAACATCAACTACAAGGGGCCTCTCCCCAACTGGAATGTACGCTAAGCTACCATACTCACCACCTTCCGGCTCAAAGCATCGGCCACTATATTGGCCTTCCCCGGATTATACAATATGGTAATATCATAATCCTTGAGTAACTCAAGCCACCTCCACTGTCTCAACTTGAGGTCTTTTTGCTTAAACAAGTGCTGAAGACTGCGATGATCCGTGAACACCTCACAGGATATGCCATATAGATAGTGCCTCCAAATCTTCAAGGCATGAACTATAGCAGCCAACTCCAAGTCATGAACATGGTAGTTTTTCTTATGAGGCTTAAGCAACGTAAATCATATGCGATAACACTACCCTCCTACATCAATACACACCCGATCCCAACTCTCGAAGCATCACATATACCGAGTAAGAGCGTGAAGCTGATGGCAATACTAGCACCGGAGCTGTAGTCAACACTGACTTGAGCTTTTGGAAGCTCTCCTCGCACTCATCTGACCACACAAATGGTGCATTCTTCTGCGTCAACTTCGTCAAAAGCGAAGCAATAGATGAAAATCCCTGAACGAACCTGCGGTAATAACCCGCCAAATCGAGGAAACTTCGAATCTCAGTAGCTGAGGACGGTCTGGGCCAACTCTGCACCGCCTCAATCTTCTTTGGGTCGACCTGAATACCATTACTGGACACCACGTGCCCTAGAAAAGCCACGAAACTGAGCCAGAACTCACACTTGGAGAACTTTGCATAAAGCTTCTCATCTCTCAACCTCCGCAACACCACCCTTAAGTGCTGTGCGTGTTCCTCCTGGCTACGCGAGTACACCAGAAAATCATCAACAAAAAAGATCACAAACGAATCCAGATACGGTCAAAATACATTGTTCATCAAGTGCATAAATGTAGTTGGGGCATTAGTCAGCCCAAATGACATAACCAGAAACTCATAATGCCCATATCTCATCCTGAAAGATGTCTTCATGACATCAGAATCTCTAATCTTCAGCTGGTGGTAGCCTGAATGGAGATCAATCTTAGAGAATACCTTTGCTCCTTGATGCTACTCAAACAAATCCTCAATACGGGGTAATGGATACTTGTTATTCACTGTCACTTTGTTCAACTGTCTGTAATCAATGCACATTCTCATTGTGTCATCCTTCTTCTTTACAAATAACACCAGTGCGCCCTACGACGACACACTCGGGCGAATGAACCCCTTATCTAGAAGATCATATAGTTGCTCCTTAAAATTTTTAACTCTGCTGGTTCCATACGATAGGGAGTAATAGAGATGGGCTGAGTGTCCAGCACCAAATCAATACCGAATTCAATATCTCTGACCGGCAGCACGCCCGGCAGGTCTACTGGAAACACATCCGGAAGTTACCTCACCACGGGGACCGAATCAAGACTAGGAGCCTCAGCTCCAACATCCCTCACAAACGCTAGATACGATAAACATCCCTTCTCAACCTTCTGCTGGGCCTTTAAGAATGAAATTACCTTGTTGGGTACATAATTAGTCGTACCACGACAATCGATCCTCGATATACCTGGCATAGCCAATGTGACTGTCTTGGCATGACAGTCCAGAATAGCATGGCACGGTGATAGCGAATCCATGCCTAGAATAACATCTAAATCTACCATGCTTAATAGCAGCAAGTCAACTCAGGTCTCTAAACCTTCAATAGTAATAAGAAAGGACCGATACACGTGGTGCACAATAACAGTATCACCCACCGCGGTAGTTACATGCACAGGTAATGCAAGACACCCTCGGGTAGTCCCCAAAATGATGAGCAAAGTAAGAAGATACATAAGAATATGTGGATCCGGGATCAAATAGAACTGAGGCATCCCTGTGGTAGACTTAAATAATACCTGTAATAACAACATCTGAAGCAACAACATCTGACCTGCCGTGAAGAGTGTAGCAATGGGGCTGACACCACCGGATTGACCTCCCCATCTAGGGCGACCCCTAACTGCCTGACCCTCACCCCTAGCTAACTGGGCGGGTGTTGAAGACACTGGACCAGAAGATGAAGGCTGGACCCTCTGCTGAGATGAACTAGATGCACGACGGGGACACTCCTTCCGTAAATGCCCAAACTCGCCACACACATAATAACTCCCTGGCGCTGTTGGGACTGAAGGGAACCCCTCGCACCAGAGTAGTTGGCTAAAGAAGTAGGCCGAGACGAACCCTAAACAGATGGGGAAGGATACGAACTCTGTGCTGGAAGTTCACTCAAAGATGGTTGACTCTACTGAGTGCCCTGATAACCCCGGCCAGAAGTGAACCACGGTACTCTGATCGAGCTGGCTGTGGAGCCCTGAAAGAACGACCCATGCTCTGCTGAAACTGGCTCCTAGACGGAGCACCACTAGAGTCATCTGATCCTCAAGGCCTCCCTCTCCTCTCTCTCCTGAAGCCGATCTGTCTCAATATCGCGAGCTATATCCACCGCCTCCTCAAAGGTATGACTCAAGACCCTTTCTCGAGTCATCAGAATACGGATGGGATAAATTGAGTCCGTCCATAAATCATTTGATCCTCTCCTAATTCATCGAAACCATCCATGGAGCATAACGAGCTAATTATGCAAATCTCACCTCATACTGCGTCACAGACATATCCCCCTGAAGAAGCCACTCAAACTGCCTGCATAACTCCTCCCTCTAAGACCGAGGTACCCACTTCTCGAAAAAAGATAGTGGAGAACTCCTGCCAAGATAACGGCGCTGCACCTGCCGGCCTACGCCGCTCATATAACTCCCACCATGTAAAGGACGCTCTTGAGAACTGAAAAGTGGTAAAAGATACCCCACTAGTCTCCAAGATCCCTGCTGTCCTAAGCATGCATCGACACTTGTCGAGAAACCCTTGGCATCCTCACCCGGAACACCGCTTAAAGTAGGAGGTGAAAGCCTACTGAACCTCTCCAGATGACGCTGCTCGTCATCTGGCATCACTAGCACCCCATCACCCTGAACTCGAACAACTGGCTGAATAAGGGAAACTGGCTGAACTGGTGCACCCTGCTCTAGAGTGCGAGCTGCAGGGGTCTGATGACCACCCCCGGTCTGAGATATAGCTACGCTAGTAGCCGAGACTGCCTGAGCCTGGCTAGTGCAAACCAATATGATCTGAGCCAAGGCCTCTTGAAGACCCGGAATCACAATGGGCACTGCTAGTGCCTGAGCAGGTGCTGCTGGAACCTCTGCAGTTGGAGGCTGGTCCTGAATGGGGGCAACTGGTGGGTCAACTGGCTGCTCTACCTCAACCACGACCACGGCCGCATCCTCGGCCTCTAGTGGGTGGCAATGGTGGTCGTTCGCCACGTCCGGTCGCACGCGTTCTCGCCATCTGCGAGAGAATAGAATACAGGAGTTTAGTTCTCGGATCAACAAAGTCGCACGACCAGAATTTCAAGAATATAAAGTTTTCCTAGAGGTTCTACAGCCTCTCGAGATAAGTACAGATGTGTTTGTACCGATCTGCGAGACTCTACTAAACCGGCTCATGACTCGCAAGGCCTGGTAACCAAGGTTATGATACCAACTTTTCACGACCCAAACCCCAGTCGTGATGGGGCCCAACACATTGTTAGGCAAGCCCGACCATTAAAACCTTTTCCAACCAAATCATTTACTTAAATACTGAATTTAGCATAAATTCTCGATTTAATATTGATAAAACACAGCGGAATCAGTAAAGTGAAAATAACAACATCCCAAAAGGAATTAGCGTCACAAGTTTTAGCCTTTCAATACAGCTGAACAGTACTCTAAATAAAGAAAGTCTAGATACGGAAACAAATATAGAACAAAGGAGAGTTCTGGTCCTGCGGACGCCAGCAACTACCTTGACACTCCGGTACAGAACTGAACGAGCAACAGAGAATCGCAACTACGCCTCTGGGATCCCTGTATCTGCACACGAGGTGCAGGGAGTAGAGTGAGTAATATCAATAAATAACAACTGAATGTAAGAAATCTTGTAAGAACACTATACAGTTCTAAAATCAACAGTAACGATAGTGAATAATGCTAAACAGGGAAAATAGTCTAGTAATTACTTCTCTTTCCATCCGAATAGCTGCTAACTCTGCTGCAGCGCGCAGCCTGATCCAATACCGTATACATATATAGTGCTGCGGCGCGCAGCCCGATCCAATATAATATATATAATGCTGTGGCGTGCAGCCCGATCCAATATATATATATAATACTGCGGCGTGTAGTCCGATCGAATATAATATATCACTGCGCTCATTGGGGGTGTGTGCAGACTCCGAAGGGGCTCCTTCAGCCCAAGCGC
The DNA here is from genome assembly GCA_034376525.1 of Nicotiana benthamiana. Lineage (NCBI taxonomy): Eukaryota > Viridiplantae > Streptophyta > Magnoliopsida > Solanales > Solanaceae > Nicotiana > Nicotiana benthamiana. Next base: position 88,729,103 of record CM067335.1, read on the forward strand.
TATAATACTGCGGCGTGCAGTCCGATCCATATCATCTATTGTTGTGGCGTGCTGCCCGATCCACATAATATAATGCTGTGGCGTGAAGCCCGATCCATACAATATATTGTTGCAGCGTCCAGCCAAATCCATATAATATACTGCTGCGGTGTGGATCCCGATCCATATAATATATTGATACGGCTTGCTGCCCGATCCATATAATATACTGCTGCGGCATGCAGCCCGATCCATATAATATATTGCTTCAACGTGCAGCTCGATCCTATACATGTATGTAAAATAGCCTCACCACGGGGTCTTTGACTCCTCTAAGTCAACATAGACTTGGCCTCTCGGGCCCACTCGGCTAAGACTGGGTATGCAACCCTATATATTGCTCATTTAGGGTGCAAGTTACTAAGTCCGGTTTATTTCATGATTTACAGCCAAAATTCAGGACAAATGGTATGTGTCCAATAGGTAAAATGAGGTCAATCAGCTCAACATACTCTCTAGGAGTTCAACAGATCGGCTCAAGGCCCAAAACATGGCAACTAGCCCATATTATACGAGTTCAAGCTCAGTCACAGTCAAGAAGTTCAGTAAATCATCAGTCGGGATGGACCAAGTCCGAGTCCCCAGCAGATACAACACCACGCTTATCACAAGACGCGTGTCTCATCTCAACATAGCACCACATAGTGCAAATACGGGGTTTCAAACCCTCAGTATATCATTCATAATAATTACTCACCTCAAACCGGCCAAAGTCCTAGCTCTCCTTGCGCTTTCCTTGCAAATCGACCTCCTGGGGTGTGGAATATGATAAAAACCACAAGGAATATGTTATAATAGGCTAATGGAACATAACCCAATAGAAAGAACTCGAAAAATACCCAAAAATACGAAAAATTACAAAATTGACATCATTGAAATCCTCGTCTTGCCACGAGTCCGTACATATCAAATTTACAAGAATCGGAGTCCATTTGACCCCTCAAATTAACACTTTAAGCTCACTTGGGTTTCGAGCCCTAACCACCATTTTTAGCTTCAATAACCTTGAATTCTTTGTGTTTAATCCATGTTTTACTCCATAATGACATATTTTAGATCCAAGAATCCATACCTGATGGATTCCCCCAAAATCCTATTCAAAATCGCTCCCAAATTTGCCTTAGTCCGAGGTCCGAATGTTCTCCTCTTTTTCAAATTTGCAAAATCAGTGTTCATTAAACCTTGCTCGTCTTTGCGGTCACACGACCGCCTACGCGGTCCAACTTAAATCCCATATTCCGCTTCAGCACTCAAACTACCGCCTCAGCGGTAACCACATATGCAGTCTATTTTCCGCTTCCACGATCTAGGCCTTTCCTCCATTTTCGCTTTTGCGGCTCACCCATCGCTTCTGCGGTCACCGCTTTAGCGGCTCCCCTTCCGCAGAAGCAGAAATACCAGAAGCCATCTACTGTTTTCATGCAACAAACTCCCAATACCTTCGATCAACCATCAGGAAATACCCCGAGGCCCCGGGGACCGCAACCAAAACCACCAACCTATTCCAATACATCATACAAACATGTTCGAATCATAAAAACACAACCTTTAACACGAAAATCATCAAATCACGACGGATTCAAGCCTAAGTTCAACTTTAAATTCCGAAGCTCACATTCGATAAAAAATCCGACCAAACGATATCCGATTGACCTGAAAATTTACAGACATATCCAAAATCACCTAACGAAGCTACTGCAACTCTTAGAATTCCATTTCGACTCCCGGATCAACATCTCATCAATCAACTGGAATTCGCCGAAATTCAAACTTAGCCAATTCAAGCCTAAATCTACACCGGACCTCCAAATTTAGTTCTGTTTTCACTCCCAAGTCATAAAGCACCACCCAAAACTAGCCGAATCGTCGAAAATCCAATCCGAGCCCTATAACTCATAAGTCAACATCCAATTGACTTTTCCAAACTAGTCTTCTATTAAAGAGACTAATTGTCTCAATTCCAACCAAAATCTGTCCGAATCACTTCGAACTCTACAAACATATATAATGAAACATATAGGAGCATACAATGGGGAAAATGTGGTTGTAACTCACATGACGATGGACCGGGCCGTCACAATATATATATATATATATACATATATATATACATATATATATATATATACATATATATATACATATATATATATATATATACATATATATATACATACATATATATATATATATATATATATATATATATATATATATATATATATGCATAGGTTTATCTGGAGTCTGGTCCTAGCCTCGTCACTACCTCGCCGGGGTTAGGCCATACACTTACCAACATATGGGGTCGGTTGTGCTGATGCTACACTTTGTGCTCTTTTGCACAGATCTAGGTGTTAGAGCAGCATATGGTGCACAACATTAGCCAGGGAGAAGTCCTTCAGTCCATGAGATTTCCGAGGTAGTCCTGCAGGCGTCGGCAAGCCCGGCCTCTCTTCTACTTTTTCTGCCTTGTTTCCCTTGTACCGGGACAAAGTTTTATTATATTGTTTCAGACTTTTGTATTTTTCATTCCTAGATGGTCTGTAAAATGTTGTGACACCAGGTGCTGGGGTAGAGACTTGTATTGATGTTTTGGATGATGTTTCTATATTTAGTTCAGACTTCCGCTATCTTTTATTAATCGTCGTCTTTTAATTGCTTATTCATCTATAATCTAAATTGTTTTAATCATGTGTAAAATGAGATAGGATAATGTTGGAAAATGTTCTTGGCTTGACTAGCTTCCATGATTAGGCGTCATCACGACTCCTGAGGGTGGAAACTTTTGGATCGTTAAATTGGCCCTACAAGAGTTGAAGGAGTTAAAGGACCAGTTGCAGGAGTTGCTTGATAAGGGTTTCATTCAGCAATTGTATCATCTTGGGGTGCTCCGGTCTTGTTTATAAAGAAGAAGGATGGTTATATGTGTATGTTTACTGATTATTGCCGGTTGAACAAGGTTATAGTGATGAACATGCATCCATTGCCACGTATTGATGACCTATTTGATAAGCTACATAGGTTCTGGAGTGTTATCAAAGATGACTTGCATTCAGGCTATCATCTATTGAAGATTCGGGAGCCATGTGTCCCGAAAACTGCCTTTAGGATTCGATATGGTCATTACGAGTTCCTTGTGATGTCGTTTTCGTAGACCAATGGCCCAGCAACATTCATTCACTTGATGAACAATATATTTCGGCCCTATCTTGACTCATTTTTTATTGTGTTTATTGATGACATTTTGGTGTACTCCCGGAGCTGGAAGGATCCTAAGTAGAACCAGAGGACCGTGCTCCAGACCTAGGGAGAAAAGAAGTTACATGAAAATCTTTTGAAGTGTGAATTCTGTCTTGATTCGGTGGCATTTCTGAGTCATGTAGTGTCGAGTGAGGGGATCAAGGTAGATTTGAATAAGATTGAAGTAGTGTAAAGTTGGCCCAGACCGTCTTTAGCCAATAAGATTTGGAGTTTTCTTGGTTTGGTCAGGTATTACCATTGCTTCATTGAGGGTTTCTCATTTATAGCTGCACCAATGACCATATTGACCCAGTAGGGTGCTCCGTTCAGGTGGACGGAGGAGTGTGAGAAGAGTTTTCAAAAGCTCAAGACATCATTGACTGCAGCCCAGTGTTGGTGTTGCCTTCGAGTTTGGGGTCTTATAATGTGTACTGTGATACACCTCGTATTGGTCTCCGTGCGGTGTTATTGCAGGATGGTAGGGTGATTGCCTGCGCATCTAGACAGTTGAAGGTGCATGAGAAGAATTATCTTGTCTACGACCTTGAGTTAGCAGCTATTGTTCATGCACTATAGATTTGGAGGCACTATTTGTGCGGTGTCCCTTGGCAGGTCTATACCGACCACTATAGTCTACATCATATGCTCAAATAGAAGGACCTTAACTTGTGGCATCGGAGGTAGTTAGAGTTGCTTAAGGACTATGATATCACCATTTTATATCATCTCTAGAAGGCCAATGTGGTGGCTAATGCCTTGAGTCGAAGGCGGAGAGCTTGGTGAGTTTAGCATATCTACCGATAGCAGAGAGTCCTTTAGCCTTGGATGGTCAGGCCTTGGCCAACCAATTTGTTAGATTGGATGTTTCTGAGCTGAGTCGAGTCTTAGCTTGTGTGGTTTCTCGATTTTCTCTATATGATCGTATCAGAGAGAGTCAGTATAACAACCCCCATTTGCTTGTCCTCAAAGTCATGATTTAGCACGGCGATGCCAAGGAGGTCACTATTGAGAATGATAGTGTGTTACGGATGCAAGACATGCTATGTATACCCAATGTAGATAGTTTGCATGAGTTTATTATCCAGGAGGCACATAGTTCGCGGTACTCCATTCATCCGGGTGCCGCGAAAATGCATCAGAGACTTGAGGCGGCACTATTGGGGGAGTCAAATGAAGAAGGACATAGTAGAATATGTGGCCCGATGCCTAAACTATCAGCAGGTGAAGTATGAGCATCAAAGGCCAGGTGGATTGCTTCAGAGGCTATAGATTCTTGAGTGAAAATGTGAGTGGATTACTATTGATTCTGTTGTTAGGCTCCCATGGACTCGGTGGTAGTTCGATGTAGTATGGGTAATCATGGGTTGATTGACCAAGTCAGCTCATTTCATTCATGTGGTGACTACTTATTCTTCAGAAGAGCTGACTTAGGTCTATATTTTTGAAATTGTTAGACTTCATGTCGTGCTAATATCCATAATCTCTGATCGGGGTATGCAGTTCACATCGCGATAACGGAGAGCCATACAACATGAATTAGGCACGCATGTGGAGTTGAGTATTGTATTTTACCCTCAGATGGACGAACTGTCCAAGTGCACTATTAAGATATTGCACGTTATATGTTCGTGTGTGCGCTATGGAGTTTGCTGGTTCTTGGGATAAGTTCTTGCCACTCGCGGAGTTTGCCTACGACAATTGTTATCAGTCGAGCATTTAGATGGCTTTATATGAGGCTTTGTATGGGAGATGGTGTCGGTCTCCATTGGGTTGGTTTGAGCCATGTGAGGCTAGGCTTTTGGGCACATACTTGGTTCAAGATGCTTTGGAGAAGGTTAAATTGATTCAAGATCGACTTCGCACAGCCCAATGTAGACAGAAGAGTTATGCGGATCGGAAGGTTCACGACATTGAATTCATGATTGGGGAGCAGGTCTTGCTCAGGTTTTTGACCATGAAGGGTATCATGAGGTTCAGGAAGAAGGGCAAGCTGAGACCTAGGTGTATATGACCTTTTAAGATACTTGAGAGGATTGGAGAGGTGGCCTACAGGCTTCCGCTACCACCTAGTCTAGCTGCGGAATCCAGTATTCCATGTTTTTATGCTCCGGAAGTATCACGGTGATTCGTTTCATGTGTTAGACTTCAACTTAGTCCAGTTGGACAAGGTTATGGCTTATGTTGAGGAGTTAACGACTATTTTGGACAGGCAGATTCAAAAGTTGAGATCGAAGAACATTGCTTCAATGAAGGTTCAGTGGAAGAGTCAGCCAGTCAAGGAGGTGACTTGGTAGATCGAGCATGATATGCATAGCTGTTATCCTTATTCTTTTGCCACTTCAGGTATGTCTCTATACTTGTTCGATGACGAACATTTATTTTAAGAGGGGGAAGATGTAATGACCTAGACGGATGTTTTGAGTATTTTATCCCCAATCCCCTAATTTATGCTTCCTCTATCTTATACTATGATGTTTTGACTTTTTGGGGTGGTTGGTTTTGGTTTACGGTGAGTTTCGAAGTGAAATGGGACACATAGTCCCTAAGTTGGAGGTTTAGGTTGTAAAAGTTGACTGTTCTTTGACTTGTGCAAAGATGATGTCGGAATGGATATTGGAC